>JAVRXN010000001.1:37663552-38976052 GCA_033556935.1 Timema podura
GAGAAGAAAGGTAATCACGTGACGAGCTCTAAACCAATCACAAGATTGCCTCATCGGTGTTGTCTGTCCAGACTGACTTGAAACAATTTTTGCTTTCTTTTTTCGGTGCAATATCAACTTAGGAGACCCAATCCAATTTCAAATTGTGTATTGTGAACTAGGCATGTACTCATGGTTGTAGTGTGAACCATATATATAATCTCATAGTGATAGTGTGAACAAGCCCTGATCTCAAGGAGGTGTTGTGAACCAAGCCATCTAGTAAAAGTGACAGATCCAGGCGTGTCTCGGCCAGACATCTTGTAATGGTTCTGTCAAGCCGGGCCGTGACCCCTTTTCCTCCCCTGCCTTCTCTGTTGCACCAGCTCTGAGTTTATATCCTCCCTCTCTATCTCTCATGCAAGTCTCTACTACATAGACTAATTCAATGTGGTCCAGGACCCGGTTTGAGGAGGGGGGGGGCAGATGGAATGGAGGGAGATGTGGTGACGGATGAAGAGAAATGGCTCCTAACAAGGGTTTAACGACTTGAGGGGTTAGTTTCACGTTTTGAATGCGAAATATTATGATGGGTGTTCTATTTGACCAATACTTGGTGTTTTCTGACGTCACGAAAAGAAACGGTCAAATTTGCTCTTGTCGGAAACCTTAGAGGAGCGATTAGCAAGTTTGACGGATGAGATGAAAGATTGAGGTTCAATCCCAGCCCACTGCATTGAGGGTATATTTTCTACAGTTGGTTTTCTTTCCATCCTTTCTCCCTTAGACTCTACATAGATTTTAACAAGAGCTAAGCCAATTTTTTATATAGTTAAAATCTTCATTTTATCTATGAATCACAAATATAAATAGTATTAGATAAGATAATTCTTAAGCTGCTACAGTAAAGAAATAGGTGCGTCATCTCAAATTCATCTAAGAAGCAACCCGCTTCGGTGGCCGTATGGTATGAAGAGTCATTTCGCACTAGACTAGAATACTAATAACGAGAAGATGGAGGTTCGAATTCCGGTTGAGTGTACTGAGGATGGTTTTCCATTCCAACTCCACGCAAATGCGGGTACATTTACTCTAACTTAACCTTGCTTATCCTTAAACGGGCAGTAGGACGTGGTGCTGTAAAAAATAAAATAAATAAGAAGCAAATTAATATTCTGGGGTCTGGATGCTAATTTGATCCTTAAATTATTTCGGTATAAGTCAAAGGAAATATTAGTTAAAAAATATATGTATTTAAAAAATTCTAGGCATTTATTTATTTTGTGGCCTTGAAATTTGAAATATTTTTGAATCCTCGAATTTGCCTTCAGAATTCGAATATTAAATTTCAACTCATCTTTGTAGCTAGGCCTATACGCACACCTTATGTATAAACATTTGATCAAAAGCACCACATTATGGAAACAATGATCCTAATTTGAAATTGAAACTTAATAAAAGGAAACCTAGCATCGGGGAGAATTTCAATATTAATGTATATTTAAACATCTCAATGGATTTCCCTATAAAATAATACCAACCTAGTAATATCATAGTAAAATATCATCAATGTTAACCTCAAAGTATATTCTTCCGACCGTGTTTTTACTGTAATGTACACGACAAGTAACTTTTGAAACAAAAAGAAAACTTCCTTATTGAGTCGATATCTGCCAAGTTGGTTTAAACGGGTTTTTAAAATGACCTGGCAACCGGCATGTAGCAATTTGGCACTCTGGTACATGGTAGACCGACGAGTTAACTTATTGTTTGGTATAATGTGATACACATACACACACATTCATAATACACCCGAGACCCAATCTCGAAAATATTCTCAACTTTTCAAAATAGTTTCTCTCCTCATACGATCTGGCAACGGCAGAAGGAAGACGAGTTAGAAAATTTACTGCTCCAAGTATTTCCATACAAATAGAGTGGTACCCCCGGCTACCCCTCCTTCATATTCTCCTGTTACGTGCACACCATTCATGTTGGCTCTCTTCGTTTTAGTTTATAATGGGGTCACACCAAACTACTGAGATCTAACAAAGTATTTGTACTTTTTTGTTTTGTTCAAGCTTAGACCAGGAATCTCTAACCAGTGGTCCCCAAATTTCGTTCTGTCCGGCCCGCTAGATCAAATTGAAATACTTCAAATGGTAGAAATAAACAACAAGTTAGGTTATTGTTTTTATTATATTTTGAAATTAGTTGTTATAAATAAGATAATGATGACGCTGTTTACCGTGTGCGTATTCAGACGTTCGCCAATAAATAAGAGCATACAGATACCCAATTCAGTGGCCGAATAGATTAAGGCATCCCTCTCGTGTTAGGTTGGCCTGCTGATGACGGGGAAATTGGGGTTTGAATTCCCGGCTGGATCTACTGAGGTTGTGGTTTTTCCTTAGATGGTTTATCACTCTCCTTCCACGCAATTGTGGTAAGATTACCTCTAAAATGCTCCCTTCCTCATTCCTACTCCATTAAGAGTAATGATCACATATGCGTATAACCTGAGCAGGTAGTAAAACGCGGTGATTAAAAAAAGTGCAGGCAGAAACTTAAACGCTCTAAGCCAATCACAAGAAATTAGCCTCATCGGCTTTATTCGCTTGACACGACTTGAAATAACTTTAGCTTTCCTTTTTAGTCGGGAGAACTTTTGCTTGGAGAGACCCAATCAAATTTCATAACAAACCGACTGACTCAGTGCGCATGCTCTTACAAAGCGAGATACAACAGATAGCTTCATTTACCCTTGTGAAATAATTTGAAATATCTCTTTACATAGGAAGAGTGTGTGTCGATCTTGTATTGTGTTGATTTGTTTCGTGACCTAATATAATAATTTAAAAACATCCATTATAATATTAATTTTAAAGATCCGTTTATTCACTCGAAAATAAACTATGTCGGTATTCAAATGTTTTTACTTTTTGTTGCAAAGCATCATGGGTCAGCGTGAGAATTGTTGAGCCACTCGAGTAGGTTCTGCTCTGTATTTTCGGTGGGCGTGTTAATCAAGCTAAAGTAACTATTAATTTCCCTCAGAGATGATAATCAGTGTAGCCTGCCTGATATACAGTAGGCCCTGTCATTTATTTAATTAATCCATTAATGATGATGGCTTTCATTCATTGATTGATTGATTGAACTCACACCGAGATTCTTCAACGAAGATAATCCTAAGAAATAGCATGAGACAAGTGTTAGATAAAAATTATTTGAAATCATTAACGATGCATTAAAACTCCCCAAAGTAATAAAACATTTTGAATCACCGCAGTGATTTACAAGCAAGCAAACATAAAGATAGTTACCAAACCACGGACCCCATCAAAGAAACAAATCAAGCGTCTGTTCCCGTCAACTCTTTTATTACGCAACAGCCATGCCAGAAGATGCAAGAAGGTCTCAATTGAAGACACTTCACTCTTGATGACCGCGAGACTCGTGGACGGATGATGTCCTCCCGCAGGGGGGCTGCCTTCGATGAACTCTTGGACTTGTGCAGAGGATTTTTTTTTTTATCTTTTACGCAGTGACTTTGGAGTTTTATGACCGGTTTATGACGGACTTTAATTTTTTTTTTTCTCCCTCCTTTGAGACTTATGAAGAGGGTGAGGGCTTGCTTGGCATCCATCTGTCAACGTTGGGGAGGAAGGTTGTCCTCCGTGGGAGGTCCGGATGGGTCGGTACTCATCATCATCATCATCGTCGCCCGACATTGTCGTCATCACCATCACCTCTTCTACCATGATTATCATCAATGACCTCGTGCTGTGGATTAGATCACCGAGGCGCTTTGTCTTAACAGGTTACTTAATCGGCCATCTCTGGAGATTTAACTGGTTTGAATCACGGTCAGAGTTGGTGCGGAGGCAGTCAGGCAGTTTAGATAAGAGTGATTCCAAGTTCGCTATAGTTGCGGTCACAGAGGATTAACTTAAGTAAAGAGACCCCCTGAAACCCCGTCCCGAATTCCGTAGTCATAGTCACGGGGAATTTTGACCGCACGGATAATGTGCTTGGCTCCAACCTAGGAAGTGTTGATTGGTTGCACCAAGGTGATTTTTCCTCCTTATGACCAGGCTGGTGCGAAGATTTGAAATCTCAAATCTGAACCTAACGAGGATTTGGATTCGATGGAATCTTATTAGGTACTACCGTAATTGAGATTTGAATCTATTACTTTCATGAACTTTTCAATAACTACACTTTTTATAGTAACATCTAAGTTAAGTTATTTATTATCAAATATAAACAATATTATATATATATATATATAGTTTCTACATATATATATATTCATATACATAGGTCTATATACATATTATATATAATAATTCATTTAAGATACTTTCTCGATGGCTGAGTGTTGGGCCCAATGGGTGATAAGGCGTCTAAGGAACCTAATTTCGATTCCAAGTGATGCAGATGAAGATATTTATTATGTTATACAATTAAAACTATTTAGATGTTAGGGCTTGGGGTTTAGTATTTTCCGTGCGCTCTCCGATTTTGTTCATTTGAAGCCAAAGTCGTCTTCTGTCTGGTGTAATATCTATGGTTAGATTGTGTAGATTAGATCCCTAATAAAAAATAGATATATTACAACATATTTTTTAGATTTATATGTAAACGATCCGCGCGTAAATACTACCCACAAACTAAATTCTCTCCCCCCACTCCCCGGCGTGCCAGCATGTAGCAATTACCGGTTCCCACCAGCCAATGGGAAGGACGCTACACCTGAGATGATCGATACCTGGCTGACGTCACGAGGTTCGCTGGACCAATGGCGCGAGCAGGTGGGACAGGTGAGGGCGCCCTCCCATTGGCCGCCTCGATGCGTCCAATAAAACCTCACCTGTTGGTTGCAGATAGCGAGATCTGATAGGCAGGTGCAGAGGGGTGGAAGACACCCCTATTCACATGTTTCCCCTCACTACCCCCTTTTACATCAAACTTTACCCCGTATTTCCTGTCGGAGGGGTGTTACAAGCATAGGAAGGGGGAGGAGACTTTTTTATTTGAAAGATTGATTCGTGATGGAAGGGAACATGGATTGTTTCTAAATGACGTGATTAGCTACCTTCTTAAATTGAACCTGTATCTTTACCGTTAGGGTCTATCCTTAGATTATGTCAAGGGTTAGGTTGTAAGGATTAAAAAAAATGAAGTTATTAAATGAACCTTAAGGTGTCCATATAAAGTAAACGTTTCTTCTTAAGGTGGGGATGTAGGGACGGTAGAAAAGGTCAGTGTTTTTGCAGTTTTTATAGAAAAACTTTTTTTGGTCAAAATAAGTCAAGTACTGTTCCAGTAGCAACGTTTAGTTTAATTTTCTTCACCAGTTGATATCAACAGTTGTTGAATATCTGTCATAAGTCTAGCGGCACCAGGCGAAAAACTTTTTAAATGAAGAGAAAAAGTTGTCATTAAATCCCAGGACACCCTCGACACATATTCAACAACTGTTGATATCATCATGTGAAGAAAATTAAACTAAACCTTGCTACTGGAGCAATATTTTATTTATTTCAAACAAAGAAATGCTTTGCTATAAAAACTGCAAAATTACTGACCTTCCTCGCATCTCCTTCCACCTCACCTTAAGATGATTTCACCATCGTTATACAATTTGGAAGAAAAGGAACTGGTTATTGTTGCAGACACACCTTTATTGTTCACTTTTGAAGTGTACCAGATAAGGGTGTATTTTACGTACACGTTGTCCCACTTCTATATATTTTGAACCCTCTCCTTCTTCATCTCATCCCCTTGGTACCTGATTTATCCGCTATACTAAAGAAAAGAGAAGGTGGAGGTTTTTACGACGCTGTAATGTAGGTCCTCTATAGAGCAGGCAGGCACAAAGTAAAGTAAAGCTCTGCCAGGCTTGAAGTAAGGGAAAGGATGAATCATGAGGCAAACAATAGACAGCATTACCCCCTCCAAGGTGAGGGCGGTTTGAGGGGATCCACCAACCGTGTGGGTATAAGTTCGTTCGCTGCAAATGGACACTTCGCTTCTACTTGGGATGCGTTGAAAAATGGCGTAGGCCTACACTTTGAACAGTTTTGTCTTTGTTTTGTTAAAGGCGCTTAGCGGCCTCTTTGTTTATCACAAGGTCATATCCTAGTGGCCATTTTATTCATCACAAAGTCATATCTAGTGGCGCTATCATACAAGGTATATTAGTCCTTTATCATCACAAGGTAACTACCTATCATTCAGTCACTTGAGCCAATTTATTCATCACCATATTTGCGCTATATTTTTACAAAGCCTTAGCACCCAATTTATTCATCACAAGGTCATATCTTAGCGCCAATTTATTATCACAAGTCATATCTTAGGCCCTTTATTCATCACAAGGTCATATCTTAGCGCCCAATTTATTCAATCACACCAATTCCAGGTCATATCTTAGCGCCACATTTATTTCACAAGGTCATATCTTAGCGGCCCAATTTATTCATCACAAGGTCATATCTTAGCGCCCAATTTATTTCATCAAGGTCATATCTTGCGCCATTTAGTCATCACAAGTTAATATCTTAGCGCCATTTATTCATCACAAGGTCATATCTGCGCCATTTTTATACAAGGTATATCTTAGGCCACTTTATTCATCAAGGTCAATCTTTGCGGCCACTTTATTCATCACAAGGTTACACCTAAATGACCACTTTATATCTATCACACGTTATATCTTAACGACCACTTTCTTATCACGTGGTTAACTTATATTTTGACGGTAAATTTTCTTAGCACATGGATATTTTTATCATACTGTTATATCTTAGAGAACTCTTTCCTATCACATGATTATATCTTAGCGATCACTCTCTTTGTCACAAGACTATAATATCCAAAGAGCCACCTTATTATCAAAAAATGATGTCAACAAATCACCCAAACGATTAACTTACAGCATCACTTAATTCAAAGCCCATTAAGCATCACGTTTAAATTTTTAAAAGTCCATTAAAGCAACACGTTTAATTTTTAAAGTCCATTAAAGCATTACGTTTAATTCTAAAAGTCCAATCATGGCACCAAGTAGGCCATTATAGTGTAGTCTGACCGCTAGAGAAATAGGCTAACCTTTTACAACATACAGGCTACAACATAATTGTAGAGAAGTAGACAATGACAAATTATCAAGACAGCTGTTAAAATTAAATTCATCACTAAAATTTTACAGCCGAAAAATGATTTGACGTATAAATACATTAAAGAATATCAGTAGGTTTACAATATGCAGCTGGCAGATAAGATAAATTCCTGTATTGTTATCTGATAATGTATTGGTATTAGTTTTTTTTATTATAACTACTCATGAATGAATTTGCATAGTCAAGTGTCTAATAGATTTTTTTACAAATTCAGAAATAAATAGGTCAGGCTTACATGTGTTCTGTGGTTAGTCACTTTATTTTATATGGTGCCAACTATGACTTCTCCAATCTAATAACTTTTGTACCGGCTTCAGAGGCCACATGATCTAAGGTCACGCTTGCAATAGACTAAACTGCCGATGACAGAGAGATCGGGGTTGAATCCCGGTTGCCTGTACTGAGGTATTTACCTAAATTATTTTCACCCTCTCTCCAGCAAATGCTGGTAAACTTTTTAAATTCAATCTTACTAATCCCTAACTCATTAGCGTGATTAAACATATGTGTATAACTTGAACAGGTAAGTGTAAGAGATGGTCCCAAAAAATTTGTAAATCTTGACTACTCTATATTAATTACATTTTTATATTCTCAAAAAGGTTTTTCCATGGACATTTGACAATATGTGGGTTGCCCTGTAGGGTTAGTTCGTATAGTGTAGGCTACTAATAGACCTATAACACAATGATTATAACATTTTTTTTTTTTCACCACGTCTTAGTAGGCTACCTGTTCGGGCTATACGCTGTAATAACATAATTATATTAACTATGCTAATGTGATAAGGATAGGCAGGGCATAAATTATAGAAAAATTTGTAGAAAAAGTTGTGTTGGGAGAGAATGGGAAAAATTAAAGAAAAACCACCCTTCTTACACTTGGCAGAGATTCGAACCCAACCTCGCCGTCACCTGCAAACTAGACTAAATGAGCTGTGTGCCCACCGATGCGGGTAGCGGGTATATTGATAAAAAAAAGTTTGTGTGTCTTCATGAGCTTGCGTAAATCTATGCACGCAGAGGGCTGAAATTTAAAAATTAGTAGCCCTATGCACGAACTATGTGAACCTTGAAGTAAAAAACCTTAAAAATTGGATTTATTCTTTTAAATAAATTAAAAACTGGGTTTTGGAGAAATAAAATGAAGAGGTTTTTTTAATCTTTTTTAACAAAGAAAAGGGTTGTCCAGCGTAAACCAAGCAATCCATTGCGGGCTACCCCGGGAAACGCGGGTACTTATACTAATTGTTCATAAAACTACTAATAAATTATTAAATTTTATTAATAAATACAACTAATAGGACATATTTGTGAAGTTACGTATTAATCCATCTAAGCTGACCAATTTTGGTCTGACGCATTACTCTGGTTTTAATCTGGATTCACAGCGAAGGGCAGATTGAGATTCAAATCTTGTTTGCGTGTTTTTTTTTTAATTTCCTAAATAGTTTCCCACGCTTATCTTACGGAAACATGCATAGTTAGGCCTAATGTATAGCCCAAACAGGTAATAAGACGCATTGATTATTTTTTAACAGATTATATTTTCTGGTCTAATCATTTAATAGAATCTAGCACATTGTTTGTGCAAAATAATAGACATATTTACTTACTTACTCTATGGCTTATGAAAATCGAAAATTCTTTACCGCACTCACAAAAGTACGCCACCTACCCTATCTTAAGTTAATTCTATCCATTTTTTCTCATTACATCCTATAAATACCCTATATGTAACTTAAATTTATACTAGATAATATGGTAGGCCTATATCTTGTATTAGATCTTGAACGCGTACTAAACCTTTATTAACTAGCACCTGACGTTAGTAAAAAGACCAAGACAGAACACGCATCGGGGCGTCATTTGTTCACGTGGAGACTGTAGCTTGCTTGGCTGTAGTCGATAATCCTCACCCCTTCCCCCCTTTCTAAACCCTCTGCAACCCCCTACCTACCCCCTCTTGCTTCATCCTGACTCACCTCACCCGATGATTTATTGCCAGTAAGAGGGGTGGTTGGAGGGGTTCAGGAAGGAAGGGAGCGAATAGGGACCCCCCCACTCACCGGTGCTGCAAGTATAACCCCCCCCCCCCCTTCTGAAATATTTCTTTGTCCGACACTGCCAGCTGCCAAGTATGGTGGATGTACTGTACACGCACTTTTATGTATGCTTTAAATGTTTCGAGTGTGGGGGGAAAAAGAGGGAGGCTATTGGAGGACTTGTTACTACACTGAAACATTTAGATGTGTTTGAAAAGGGCTTTTTACCTTCCCAGATACTTCTCGCCCCCTCCTCCCCCTTTCCCTTTTCACAATCTCCGACAGGTGTTTCCTCTTGGGAAATTATTGTCGTGCGAAAGTTTTAGTACCTTTCTTCAAAGAAAATATTTGGTTGTATTTGCTTCGGTGAAAATCAATCTTTTGAAAGGGCTTTACGATTTTTTTGTTGTTGCGGGGATTGTAAAAACATAGGGTTGACACTTGACAGTGATGTATTTTATAGGTGTTTTATTGACTCGTAGGAGGGGGGTAGTTTGCAGATTTAACTGATGCATTTAATGCATGTGATTATGGATCCTAGGTTCGATTCCCGGTGTAACTTTAAATATATCACTGTAAAATTTGAGATATCGTCCCTATCTCTATGGTACATGGAAAATCTTGGCTCTGGGCTAGGTGTTAGCCCTATGAATACTTTAGAATAGATCTAATATCACCGGAACACAGGTCTATTATAGTAAAAAAGTTTTTTTGATTTTCACATCAATAGGCTAGCAAAATTCAAATTACCTTCATTCCAACCCGCTTTGGTGGCCGCATGGTCTAAGGCGTCACCCTTACAATGGACTGGACTGCCGATGATGGGGATATCGGGGCTAGAATTCCGGCTTATTGTACTGAGGGTGTTTTTTTTAAACCGGTTTTCCACTCTATCGCTCCACTAAAATACGTGTATATGTCCTCTAAGTTCAACTTTACCTATTCCGAACACATTAGCGTAATTAATATAAGTATGTGCTTACAACCCAAACTGGTAGTAAGACGTGCTGCTAAAGAAAATACATTCTAAAATATTAACATCTTTCAAGCAACTTAAGTCTACATAGATTTTACTGTAGGGGGCCTCGTCATTGTCTAATAAAAGCTTTGAGTCGTTAGGTTTCAGGCGCTGAGAGATTGTTCATATATATATATATATATATATATATATATATGTATATGTATATATATATGTATATATACATATATATGTATATAGTAACTGGAGGGAGGCACGATTGGATCAAGAGTTCAATACAGGAGAGTCTCCAGACAATAGTGATCTTCGCTTAAACTATCAAAGTCCAAACTTTCCATAATAGTCTTATTACGTTACTTGGTTCACGATAGGCCTATTGTTTAAAATTATAAATTTGTTTAGGACCTGGAAAAAAATCCATAGCTTATAGAGTTGGTGATTTTTTTTTTGCTAGAATATTTTTGGTACAAGCTATGCCTACAAATCAAAGTAACCGGTAAAATAAAGGTATCATGTAAACCAGTGTCGTGTCGTCAAGTAATGCCAGGATAAGCATAGCTTGTTTTGTTTTCCACCGCGTCTCACTATCCGTTAGGGTCGTACGCATTTACGTGGAGGAATAGTTTGGAAACCATTTAGCAAGGCCGTAGCCAGGGAGGGGTTTTGGGGGTTCAAACCCCCCGCGAAATTTTATGAACAAAATATATACGGTTCAAACAATATTAAAATTAAGATACAAATACAAATTAGGTGGCTGTGTTACCATAAAAAGCACAATTCAGAGAGCTTCTAGAGGTGTTAAATATTTAGAAATTTTCCTAGCCTTCGGCATTTTGGGGGTTATTTTACCATAAAAAACTTCAGAGAGCTTCAAAAAGTGTTTAATATTTAGACATTTTCCAAGCCTTCGGCAGTCAGTGAGTTATTTTACCATGAAAAAAACCACTTCAAAGAGCTTCTAGAACTGCTTATCATTTAAAATTTTTGTCTAGCTTCCAGCAATTGGGGGATGTGCCCACCAAACCCCCCCTGAAATTATTGGCTGGCTACGGCCTTGCCATTTAGGATAAACATGCTCCCAGTACTCCCGACCGGGACTAGAACCCCGGTACTGGCTCACAACAGAAAATAATCAAGGAATCAGCAGGGAATCGAACTCGGGACCCCTAGACTCGTAGCCAGGTGCACTGACCGCTACAGCATGGTGCCGGTTTATTGAGTATTGAGAACAATTCACCTACTGTTTCAATCATAGTAGGTAGGATTCTAGTAGGAAGAAGCCTTTTGAAAATACAAACATTTATTTTTTGCGATCCATAATCTTAACACAATGTTAGGTTATTTTATTATTAATATTATTTTATAGAGAGTTACAACTGCAGGTCACGTCCTGGGATGCAAGTGTGTCCCCTCTCTCACTTTTAGTCTCTTTGTTTTACCTGCAAGTCACTTTGTCACTATTTTCAAGAAAACTCACTTATGGTAACTTTTTACCACAAATTAAAGCGGTTTTTTAGTATCAATTTTTTTTCCAATAAAGTATTATGATCATTTCGGAGCATTACAATTGGGCCACGAGACCAATTTCCCCCATAAGCTCAAAGATGAATTGGGCCACATTCGTTGACAAGGAGGATTATAAAATATATAGATAGATCTACTAAACTTAATAACATTACATTTGAGCCACGCATACCTGTTGTGATACAAGGTTGTACATAGACGTATATAAACATATAAGTACAGACTATAGTAATAATTATTATTAAGTAAGTATAAAGTAACTACCCTTAATTTTAGGACTACGGGTTACGGTCGCAATAAAAAAATCCTGGGATGGACAGACGTCCTGGTATAGACAGACATGGAAACATGTTTTCCGTGTACACTTTTGCTGAACACTTTTTGTTTTCACATATCCAGTGAAATTTACCATTGGTAGCGGCATGAGCCTTTGGGAATTTGGGAATTTGTTACTTTCTATGACAAGCAATTTTTGCCCCTTTCACTCTACATAAACGAACATATCCTGTTTTAATCGCTGGACACTACACGAAGTGATTTCTATAGTTTGATTTAGCCTATATGTCTTTACATGTCTATGCACAACCTTGTCTCATATCTAGTATACGTGGTCCAACTGTAATGTTTACGTAAAATGTATACGTGGCCCAATTGTAATGCGGCCAATAATGTAGTCGATTAAATAATAAATTAAATGAACCTAAGTATATAATATCATAGCTATATACAAGGTGTACACAGAAAATAATTTATAAAAAACGGAAATAAAATGAATGCATCAAAATTAAACGCAAATTTTAAATTATTATTATTATTATTATTATTATTATTATTATTATCACCGCGTCTTACTACCCGTTCGGGTTATACGCACTTACGCTAATGTGTAATGGTAGGGTGATTGTGAGACGAAATGGAGGACCTACAGTTTAACGTGGAATCCGAACCACGGTGGAGGCCTGGCATTCCTCACATTCACAAGTTGTGATTAATACACGTCTTGTCAGAGGTGAAGGAAGGGTTTGGCAATCAGATAAATCTGTGCCGGAACCGAGGATTGAACCCCGGACCCTCAGCACAGAAGTCTGACACCTTACCCCTAGACCACCAGGTCACCAACAAATTTTAAAAATAATTAAAAAAGGAAGGAAATAAATCTGGACACAAGATTATTTAAAATAGAATTGAAAAATGTAAAAGGTAGAAAAATGCAGAACTGCAAATTAATTGTTTACAAAAGCAAATTAAAGATTACCTGTACATAAGGCTTTGCAAATTAACAATTTGCATACCAATGTTGGCCATGTACGCCTACAAAAAGAGGGACAAATTAATTGGATTATAATTCTGCTTACCCTGGCAAGACTTCACTCCACGCCACTGATAGAATCACTTAACGTAATAGGCACAGTTAAGTACTATCAATTTTTTATCCAATGCATACAAACATTTACGTGGTTGTTTGGATAAGGTGGGGATGTAGGGTACGCGAGAAAAGGTAGGTATTTTTGCTGTTTTTATAACGAAATATATTTTTGGCCAAAATAAATAAAACATTGCTGCAGTAGAAACTTAACGTTTAATTTTTTTTCACATTGTAATATCAACAGTTGTTGAATATCTGTCATTAGCATAGCGGCATTAGATGAAAAACTTTTTAAATGAAGAGGAAAAGTTGTCAACAGAACACCAATGACATATTTTCAAGAACTGTTGATATCACCGCGTGAAGAAAATTTAGTTCCATGTTTCTACTGATAAATTATTTCATTGATTTTGACCAAAAAAATGTTTTTACACAAAAACTGCAAAAATATTTCCCTTGATTCGGGTTCCTTACTCTTCCACCTTAAAGATCACCATTTTGAAAGGCATGCCACAAATAACAGCCTGACTCCCATAGTTCGTTGGGTCTTGCTGTTCTACCTGTCTATTGGTTACACAGGTAAAAGGAGGTATAAATAAGACCATAAAACATACCTGAGACATATCCTCTTCTTTTCTTTTATGGCGAACAAATAGAAACCATTACATTTGAAGGCAGGGCTAGAAATGCTTTGTAGTACTTGTACCTGAGCGTGTCAGAAATGGAAGGGCCAAAAAGACCTTTTGACTCACTCAATACTTCTTACAAAAGATTTCTGCCAATAGCCCTCATTTCATGAAGAATCCTTTTGTAAGAGTCACGTATTGAAACGTAGCTCTTAAAAACAATTTTGTTCTACTTTTTAAAAAATATGGTTTCCCAAAGCGTGAGAAATTCAAAAGGTATTTACTGCTTTTGGAAAAAGTTTACAAGGATTTCCATTTCGAAAGATATTTCTTTACCTTAGAGGAAGATTTTTCCATTAGAGAACGAATTTATTTTTATTTTTCAAGTTTTGAACACTGATAGGCAGGAATATAGAGGAAACAAAAACTGATAAACTACGTCTTTGGTTTTTACTGTACAGTGTTTTACAAAAATAACTTTTGTTGTGTTCATTAAACTTTTTTTTAATATCCAATCGAAATGATTTGTTTAAATAATTTATTTCAGCCATGTTTGACTCTCGTATAAACGTAATCGTACAGGTTGACGTCTCTTATGTCCACTTTTGTGTCGACTTTGATTAGAGTCAGGCGCATTAATCGCCAATCCACATCTGCCAGTCTTCCTTTTTGTAAATTATACTTTGGTCAATCAGTCTTGATATTACTTGCATTGCACTAAGTCGCCGTTGACGGGAGGGCTCGAATCAAGAGCAGATACAATCAGGGTAATTTTAAACACTTCCTTTTTCACTATGGTTTTTCAATCTACGCTCCAAGAGAATGCGGCCACATTACCTCTTAAGTTTCACTCTTTATCCTTAACCTTTAGATTAAGTAGTTGATAAATCTTGTGCTAAACGTATAATTTATAAAATTATGTAAGACGTGACTTCGGTGATAGAAATCATATTTTTACACCATCACTCCTTTTTCCCTCTTAAAAAATCCCCCTCTCTTGTAAAGACAGTTCTGACTGGCAGGACGGATGCTGAGCACGCCAGGTGCGCAAGCCGTCAGGTGTAATCCCGGCCGACCAATGGGAGCACTCACGAACAGGTAAACCCCGCCCTCTCTCAAGTCTACAGGCGCTCAGGTGAATCTTGTGGCGCCGCCCTCATCACCTCTCTCTCACCTGAGTGATCTCCCCCCCTTCCCTTCTAGCAACTATGGAGAACAGCCCCTCCCTTTTCTGCGCGATCTCCATAATCTTTGTCATCTAGCTCTCTTCAAAGTCGTGTATTTTTAGTGGTTCTTTTTGTTACCCGTCTGGTATACACGCATTTGATTACATTAATGAAAAAAGAAGTGGAAGATAAAATTGATTGGGTATTTACCCGCATTTTCGTGGGGAAATCTTTTATGAAAGCTCATTGTTAGTACACCCGTCTGAGATTCAAACGCTGACCTCTCTACATTCCTTGCAAACCAGACTATAGATAGAAATTTAGCACAAATAAATTTTTAGATAGTACCAAAACGTTTTTTGTTGTCAGCATTGATATTATTTTATTTTATTATTAGTGTTACTTCATTTGATAATATCCATCAAAAGTGACAGCTGCAAATCACATGACTTGTATGAATCGTTAAAGTAGATCTAGAAACTTTCTATCTGTCGGATACACCCTTCCTATGAAAATTGAACTGCAGTTAGGCCTATGTCATTTGTATAGTTTACCCCATCTACAGTATGAGTGTATGTAAGTGAGAACTAGCAGAAGGTTTTTTACTGCAAACATTGGCTGAAAGTGACTAATTTAAACCTATGTGGAAATAATAATAATTATTAACTTTGTTTATACTATATTATCAATAAAAATTGTTATCTAACGTTTCTAATAATACTTCCCTAAGGATTAATATATGCTTGGTG
The DNA here is from genome assembly GCA_033556935.1 of Timema podura. NCBI lineage: Eukaryota > Metazoa > Arthropoda > Insecta > Phasmatodea > Timematidae > Timema > Timema podura. The sequence continues at coordinate 37,679,176 of JAVRXN010000001.1, forward strand.
TTTTCTTAATTATTGAAAGAACAAAATACATCTAGCTACCAAAATAAATAAATAAATGTATTTTTATAACTTACCAGTTTCAAAATAAAACTTTTTAGGCATATATTGTAAACAACGCATTAACACAACCGAACACGGTTTGTATTACGTCATCAACTATAATTGTTTTGGCTGGTTCGCCATCTTAATTTATTAAGAGAACGCAGACTTTTAGAAGCTCTCGTTTGTAAAGCATTTTTAAGTGAACCACAGAAGCCGCTTCTATACACAAAAAAATTCAAACGGTTATTTTCAAAAGTTTGTGTTTCAATAATGTAAAAACTGTTAAAAGAATAACTAGAAATAAATTGTTTATTATGAAATGCCAAAATTAACAACTCAACACATGTGATCTTGCAGATTATATAGTTTGGTGAGTGGATACATGGCAATATGTCCTGTCACCTACCCTCCTACCGTATATAGGCTCTACATCAGTGGTCAGAAATCTCTGGTCCGCTGACTAATTTTATCTAGCCCTCAAAAGATATAGCAAAAAATTATGTTCATAATAATAAACTAATAACTAATTAACTTACTTTATAAGAAAATATAAATTTGACATATTTTTCTTTAAACTGATACACTTTTTTTTTAACCCATGTGGTAATTGATATCAAAAAGGCTGCCGATCCCTGATCTCCACTAATAGTCTAGAGTTTTGTTCATTTAAACGCTGCTTACAAAAACTTACTCAAGACATACTCGACTATAATTTGAATGAGGCGTATTTAAAAAAATGTGTATTTATTATTTCCCATATTAGCTTACTTTTTGTGTGTACTCTTTATAAAAATATTTCAACTGCACGCATTGCTAGCCAAGTGGACTATGGCGTAATGCTAATATAGTCTGGATCGCCGGACGGGGAAGTCGGGGTTCGAATCTCGCCCGGGCGTAGCTAACTGAAGTTTTTTTTTCTAAATAGTTTCAAAGTATTCCTCTAAAAAATGCTGGTACATTATATCTAAATTCTACCTTCGCTATCTCTACCCTAGCAGTGTAGTTAAATACTAAAAGTCCGAACGGGTAGTAAGATGCAGTGCAAAACAATAATAAAATTCATAATACATTTTTTTCAGGATGTCTCTTTACTTTTTAGTGAACGCGCCTTGAAGAATACCCTTCAGGATAACTGATGGTTATTTGCGAGGTTTATCAGCTCCTCTCTATTCAGGACGCTTACCCATAAGGATCTATGTGGGTGGCGAACCACTCGTTTCCCGAACACGTGTGTTATAAAGCCGGTATGTAGGGCGCGTCCTTTTTTGTTTCTTAAGAAACAGAGGTCAGGTAGATAAGAAAAAGGACCAAAACTTCACCCCAAACACCACAGGCTTTTTTTTTATTTTAGTGCGCGCCTTTACCATTTCTGCTCTCTACCTGCCATGGCAGTGGAAAAAATAAGTGGGTTTCCAAGTTCAACTAAGGGTTGTTTACTTAGGATGTAAAAGGAGCGTCGACCTGTTTTTTTTATGTGTCTCTGTAGGCTAACTTTAAGTATACGGTTCGGACAAAGGGCAGTTTAATTTTCATAGGAAGGACCCCTAAGAAAAAAAATACATATTTTCTTCGTTCAAAACTGATAACATTTATTCGTTTTATTACTATTATTTTGTATTGATAATCATGAGCTGACGTATTATTAAATGAAAGTAGATCTATTAACTTTTTAGCTGCTATAAAAGACTCTTCTAGCTAAGGTTCTGTAACGTCACTATAAAGAGTTCTAGTCCATATAAGACTATGTCTGGCCCACCACTCGTTAAATTTATCTGATTGTTCTTAAAATTATTAGATACGCCGCAGATACTATGATGTAATTATACGCCAAAGTATATTCTAAGACACTTGCTTTGATAGATATTGTAGATATTGACAGCTGTTATGTTATTCTAATAGGCTACTTTTTGTCAATGCTAGAAACTCTACACTCATTTTGTATTGGCCAGGCTTACCTTGTTAAAATATCAATAAATTATATAATGTTTGTCCAGGGTGTAGTTTGTTAAAGAATAAATAATAAAACATTCCCTTTGCATAAAAATATAACTTTCAATATATTTACCATAAATGGCAATCAAAGTCCATTAAACCATAAAACTTACTAAATAATTTAATAGCTGATTATATGTAAACCTGCTTCGGTGGCCGCATGGTCTAAAGTGTCACTCTCGCAATAGAATATACTGCTGTTGACAAGGATATCGGGGTTTGAGTCTCGGTTGGGTGTACTGGGGGTGGTTTTCCTCAATTGTTTTCCACTCTCCCTCCACGCAAATCCAGGTACACTTACTGTAAATTCAACCTTCCTCATCCCTAGCTTACTATAGTGATCAGTAGTAAGACGCGGCGCTAAAAAAAAATTACATGTACCCAAACGTTGGAGCCCGTTGGAGCCCTCACATCATTTCGAAGTAAACCTACCCCAATCACGTCAATAAGCGACCTTGTTGGTTCCAGACACTTCCAAGTCAAGTGGCTTTTAAAACCACAGAGAGGACAAGACGATATCACATGATCTAGACTTGATGAAAATACAGCACATTTTCAGTGGCGGCTAGTTGGTTGTTTCCAAAACTAGCATGGTTTGACATGAATGTACTAAACTAAACTAGTAATTAAAGTTAAGACTTAGATAGAATGCTATGGAAATAACTATAACATACTTAGCACCGCGTCTTACTACCCGTTCGGGTTATACGCTTAAGTACTAATTACTCTAATGGATTAGGAATTGGGAGGGTTGAATTTAGAGAAAGTGAACCCGCATTTGAGTGGAAGGAGAGTGGAAAACCATTTAGGAAAAACCACCCCCAGTTCACCCGACCGAGATTCGAACCTCGATCTCCCTGTCCTCGGTGGTCGAGCTTAACACGACTAGCGCGTTAGCCAACTACGCCACCGAGGCGGGTAATAACTATAACAAAATGTAAAAAACTGTGATCTAATGTATTAGACAGTTTTCAAAATTGGTAGATGTATTGAGTGACGTTAAAATTCAAAAAGATTGATTATAATTTGCTTCTAATGAACAACTAATTGTCAGATATGAAAATTTTCAATAAATTAATATAGCATCATCAATTGAACTAAAACATAAGTTAACAAGTCTAAAATACAAGTATTACATGTTAAAAATGTGTTACAAAACATGGATACCATAAACTAAGGACAAAACAAAGTTTTAAGTTCAATTGTGTTGTAAATAAAGTGATTAAGTGTTCTTGTTACAAAGATTTGAAGAATATAATATAGAGTGGATATAAACAAGGTTTTGAAGACCAAATATGTTAAGTAAAAAATTATGAAATTTTAAAGTGATGTATAAAATCTAAGCATTATCTTATTTCATGTCCCATTACTCCTTGTGATAGCAATAGAAAGATGCTGGATTATATTGTTCCGACAAGTTTCGGTATTTAAAATACCATAATCATGGAAATTGCAAAACGAAATTAAAGGACATGAATAAAATTGAAACTTATGTTATACAAAGGTCTTGATAATTACCGTTATATTAATGAATTTGTAAAAGACAATTAATAAACAAACAAACTTACCAAGTCGAATTGTGAGAAACACTAGGTGTTGTTACGACTGCGAGATGTTAACTAACTAGGGTGTGTTTGGAGAGAAAAGATTTGTGGCAAAAAATAAAACAAAAGACTAATTAAAAACGAGCTATGCAAGGTTAAAGTTATCATGACCACGGTGTAAATTGTTAGGTTGGGAAACTACTATTGAAACCAGCGAATGTAGAATGATATATGAAAGCAAGGATATATCGAATTATGGAAAGGAGTATAAAAATGACGGATAAGGACTCGATCAGGTCATTAATTTTGCTGGAAGGTAGAGAAGTATAAATTAAGTTAAAGGATTTTAATGTTTTAGGTAAATGCGTTAAATTGTTCCCTTCCTTTTACTAGCCATTTGATCAACCACACACAACATGGTGTAATAAGTGGATGTATATTTATTAGTTTTAGAGTAAGATGACCATTCGTCCCCGACTTTCGGATATAGTCCCCAAAATAAGACCTAAGTCCTGTACTTGTCTTATCCCCGTTTTGTTAAATAAATTAATGCAGTTTGAAAATTATATTGATTAAACGACAACAAAAACCAGTCAGTTGTTAAAAAGTTTAAATACAAAGTTTGGGAGCAATGCACATCATCGTAGCTAATAACAAGTATTTCTCACTTACTACAACTTTATTTTTATTAACTTTTGGCTCTAACTGTGCGTATCATAGTTCACTACTTTCCTGCATCGTATTATATCACTTTCAATATGTACTGTCCAGTACTGTACGTATCGCTCTACATTACATAGACTTAATATATTAACAATAACAAAAATATAAAAACCTTGACCATTTTGTGTCATTTAAATGTAAATTACCCGCTCTCGCTTTATTCAGTAATTTTAGAGTGGGGTTCTCCGAAAATGTCAAGAAAGGGAAAGTTTGAGACTGAAGGGGAGGAAAACAATTTACTAATAGCTCCTGTAAAGTTTTGCTTGCTTTGGCAAAAACCCACGAACCACACCTGAAAATTATATGCGATTATTTTTACTCACTCAATTAGGAGTTGTAGGGAATAATTGTTTATTATTGTTTTAGAAATTTTGAATTTTGCCGCTTCGGTGGCCGCATGGTCTAAGGCGCTAATCTCGCAATAGACTAGACTACCGATGACGGGGAGATCGAGGTTCTAATCTCGGTTGGGTGTACTGAGGGTGATTTTCCCAAAATTGTTTTCCACCCTCCCTCCACGCAAATGCGGGTATACCTCCACTAAATATAGCCTTTTTAATCCCTAAAACCGTTAGCGTAATTAGCACATAAGGGTATAACCCGAGCGGTTAGTAAGACGCAGTGCTAAAAAAAAACTTGTTATTCACCTGATTGATCACTGATCAGTCTCCACTTGAAGTTTACTAGAGGATCAAATCCTGGAGTCTCGTTTCAAAATCCGATGAGCTACCCATTTTTACAATTCCTGCTGCTAACTCAGGCCAGTGGTACACAACCTGTTAGTGGGTTCGACCCCATGGCATCAAGTAAATAAAATGAACGTTTTTCTTTTATTTATTTTAGGCCTTTTCCTCTATACTTTACGTTTACCTATAATATCTATAGCCAAAGTAATTTTATTGCACATAACATTTGCTCAGAGGATTACAAAGGCTGCATCTTACCTTACAAGGGATACTTATCTTCTATAATCCATAGGGGAGAAAAAAAAATCTGTTACACCTTGATAATTCGGGACCCCAAGGGGAGGTCACGACCCCAGGGTTACGCTCCACAAACTCAGGCGGTTTGTTTCGATGAAATATTGCAATACTCTGGATATAGTTTTTAAAGTGAAGCTACTATCAAACCTACCGTGTTGTTCCGTGCGCTAAATGCTAGCTGGGGGAAAAGAAAACACTTTAAACTTCAATTCTAGTGGACTCTGAATAACTTTTAATAGTGACTCATTAGTGACACATTAATTTTTAATACACTCCGAGCTATCTGCATATAAATTACTCTGATGGGCTAGAGATAAGGAAGGCAGAAATAATTTAAAAATGATGTACTCGTATTTTCGTGGAGGGATAGTAGGAAAAGATTTAGGTAAAACCCTCGGCCATTATCTGAAACCTGACCTTCCCGTAGATCATAAAACCAGACTAGATGAACTTGACGTTTATTCCGCGCGCCCACATAGACCTACGTGGTGTCACCACATGAAGAGTGTTCTGAATCTAATCAGCTAAGTGTCCAAAGGTAGTCGAAAACTCGCCCACATCATGAGGTATTATCTTTTAATCATCTTTATTTTCCACATTTCTAAACGGGAGAGTGGTCCATATGAAAGGCCACCTACGATGTTCACACATATACAACACTTGAACTATATTTTAGGTCTAGACACTCTTTCTTCCCCTCCCCCGCTGTAAATATCTCAAGGGCTGGTGTAGGGTTGATGACAGTCATTGTTTGCCCTTCTTTTATTCCAGATATTTCTTTTTTCTAGAGAAGGCACTAATCCGTCTGACAGCTTGGTGTGTCTTGTCAGAAATATTATCTCCAAGAGTTTGAAGGGTAGAGAGCTATAGACAGTTTTGTTGCCTCCTTCATATTGGTAAATAACTTGTTTAATTGTTTGTCCAGGGTAGAAATAGAGATTTAGTAGTGGAGTGGTGCAACTTTTCCTGCCTAGACGATCACAGTGGAGGCTGGCGATGGTAAGGTTCGCAAAGACATGCTGTAAGTCGGTGGGGGAGTGAAGGGAGTTATAAACCCCCTTCCTCTCCTATTCTTCCCTCGTGGTATGACAAAGGTACGGTCGGAGCCCTCTTCTTCTCCAACGACCCCCAAGTTTCCTGACGTCGCGTCACGCCACCTTGCCCTTCCACGTCACGGTCGCTTGTCACAAGGCCCTGCCCTAGAGGAGCCAGCATGGGGGTTGGTTAGGGGCTAGCGGTGACAAGAAGTAGAGACCATTGAAAGTAACAACAGCTCAACCACCGGCAGTGGATGTCGAACAAACAGGACCTGGAACTCTGGAGGCTGCTGTTCAAACCTGACAGTTATACTTGTTTTGTTTCCACCCGCCCATCAGGTGTATTAGGAGGTCAAGTTTAGATAAGTTTCTTAAAATTAGGGCTAATATTTACGTTTTACACAAGCTTTTCATGCGTAGTTTATGAGAAAAGCAATTTTATTAGCGTGGAGAATGGATAGGAAAAAACATTGAAAATCATTATTAAAAACAAAACTATGTACTTGGATGGGATTTGAACCATTACCTCCACGTCTACAGCCGTAAAAGCCAAGTAAACTTGAGTATCTATCATGTGGGGGAACACGCAAATTTTCCGTTCCCTTGGCTAACTGTTGGGCTAGCACACGCGATATACAGTATCTAGCGTCAAAAACCTATGTATAGTATAAACCTTAAAGGACGTAAGCCTAAACAATTTTAATCACTTTCTGGAATCGAACCAATGTCCCACATATCCTTAAAAACATATTTTTATCTTGGAGATGGGCTACTTGCAAAGTAACAAAATTGACATTACTTACTTGTGTTGTAAAATATAAAGGTAAGGAAGGTAGCTTAAACAAATTACACCTCTATTAACGAGGGGAGGGGGAGGAGTTAATGGAAAAATTAAATGTAGAAAATCACCTTCAGAGATTCGAACTCGGACCTCCTCATCAATGATCAAGTCGAATGCAAATCAAAGGCCATGGATCACTTAGCCAAACCTACGGGTTGAAAGAAATGAAATTGATAGTCTATGAAGAAACAAATTTTAAATGACAAGTTATTCTTGTGTTTACCATTATTTCTGGATGTAATCACTTTTCGCTCAAAAGTCTCAACGCTTGCCCCTTCTTGCAATGTCCCTGGTCGCCATTGTGGTGACGCAAAGTCCAGAACTTTGGGGATGCTGTGATCCTTTGTCCTCTCGCATCCTTCCCGTCTCACCTAGACCTCGGCCTGGTTCAGTCCTACACTTACAATCCCTCACCCCCCCCCCCTCACCCTCGTCTCATCCCCATCCAGGCTACGTCTTTCGACATCGTCATTAGTGGCGGTGTTTCCCACAAAAACAACCCCGCCTCATAATTAGATGGCGCTCGTCAAACCATTAGAGAAAAGTGGAACTTTTCGACAAAATAGAATGTTTTACCACTAAGTAGGCTACTTTATTGAAATATGTTTGTCCGCTCTTTTCGTGTTCTTAATCACGTGATAACGTTTCAACTTGATTTTGCACTGCGTCTTACTACCCGTTCGGTTTATACGCTTAAGTACTAGTTAAGCTAATGGATTAGGAATTGAGGAGGTTGAATTTAGAGGAAGTTAACCCGCATTTGCGTGGAGGGAGAGGGAAAACCATTTAAGAAATCCCCCCCAGTTCACCCGACTGAGATTCAAACCTCGATCTCCCCGTCCTCGGCAGTCTCTTTGCTCAACAGACTATCGCATTAGTCAACTAGGCCACCGAGGGGGTATCGTGTCAACTAATGGATGAACGTAATATTATGTCCAATCATTCGCATAGATCAACACAACTCTAAATATAGCCATATCGGCGGACAAAGGCGTCAGTCTTGTCTAATCTGTAGGTTTTCAGGGAGCCAATCCTGGTTGGACGTATTGAGGTTAGGTTCTGTGTGGTAAAAAAAAAAGTTTTATTGACCGAGCTGGAGCGATGTCCTGTTTTAATTTGAGCGTTTGGCATTTAGTCTGTTTGTCTTCTGCGATTACTACCAAATACGTGGACTAATTTTAACTAAATTTGGCGGGGACATTCTTTGAACTTAGGCTGAACAATGTATTTATTCTTCTTCGTATAGACATTTATTTTAAGACTAACTTCTTGAAACGCGTGAACAACAGTTATTATCCAGCTATATTAATAAAAGTTTAATGGTGTCTGATGATATAGAAAGCTGAAATTTGGTGAAATTGTAGAGAAACCACTCAAGAGTCACACACATTTTTCAAAATTAAAAACTGATCAAAAACAAAAATTATAAAAGTGATTTATTTAATTATTTTAATTCGTCAACACGTTATTTGCATTTCAAAAGTAAGTAGAACCTAGAATCTGAATTCCAATCTAAAATCTAAAAAGAAATGGCAGATTATAATATAGTGACCTGTAGGCCTATTTATGGTTCAGTTGTTTTATACGCCAGTCGTGTTGAGCCAGACCACTGAGGACGGGGAGATCGAGGTTCGAATCTCGGTCGGGTGAACTGGGGGTGGTTTTTCCTAAATGGTTTTCCACTCTCCCTCCACGCAAATGCGGGTTCACTTCCTCTATATTCAACCTTTCCAATTCCTAATCCATTAGTGTAATTAGTACTTAAGCGTATAACCCGAACGGGTAGTAAGACGCGTGCTAAATTAATAATAATAATAAATAATAATAATAATAATAATAATAATAGTTGTTTTATATTCATATAAAGTTAGCAAAAACTGTTTCTGTGGTTAGTGAAAATTTTACAGGTAGCGTTAAACATATTTATTTAATTTGAGCCTACATTTACATAGCCTGGATATGTTTGCATACAAACCGATCACTACTCTAATTAAAATACAGCCAACACTGCAGAGTAACCGATGACATATCCTTATAAATAAAACTAAAGTTTGATTGGTGGTTTGTGTGTGTATAGTACTAAACAGGGCCTAGGCAATGGAACCTGCCTGGCAATGACAAAAATTTCAATGCAAATCTAATCTACGCAACAACTTTAACGGGTTCGTCTCAAGGGAATGTATGTTTCATATCAAAAATAGGTTTGGCTCTTGTAGACCCTGACATCCCTTTTATTTTGAGACGGGGGCAGTTCCCAGTTTAAACTAGCTTCTCAATCACTATCAATAAGTCACCAGGTCAAACCTCGGACAGGGTTGATGTTTATTTATCTTCCCAAGCCAGTTTTCAGCCGTAACGAATTGAACGTACCCTTATACAGGATGCGGGGCTCAACAAATGTAAGGGTTAGAGTCGTTGAAGGATCAAATTCGAGGACTATGATACCGAAAAATCCAACAGTATTCACAAAAACATAGTACTATTTAAATAAACGTTGTAATTAATTTATTAAAAATAAAATTAATTTAGTTTTTGCACCTAAGCCACTTTTACTTAATTTAATCAAATGACAGAAATATAATTTTATAACAAGTTAGCCTAACCTAACAAAAACTAACCTTTCATGCATTTACAAATTGAAGGTTCGTTTTTGTTAGGTTGGCTAAAATTGGTATCAACCTGTCGTAGACAGGCTTAAAAACTAGTATGTATAATAAAAGGCAAAATTCATTGATTCACTTACTCACTCATCACCGTATTTCCCCAACAACTTGGTCTGGAAACTTTAAATTTTGCGTGAAAGTTCCTTTTAGGCCCTAGACAAGAGATAAGACAGGGTTTTGCGAAATTTTACCTCTATAAGGAGTAAAAAGGGAAGGGGGTTGAAAGTTTTCAAAATGAATTGATATATCTTTTGAACCAGTGGACATAAAGAGTCTTGAAATTTAGAATGAAGGTTTCTTTCTAGAATTGGGTTAAACAATTTTGAGGGTTTTTCAAATTTCACCCCCTAAGAGAGTGGGGAGGGGCAGAAAAGTGTGCGACTCACTGACTTACTCATTACCGTATTTTTCCTACCCTGGACCTGGAAACTTGAAATTTTGCTTGACAGGAAGGTAACCTTACAAATCTTAAAATTATACAGCTCCAGGAAATGGGGGGCCTATAATAAAATAAAACTTTTTAAATGAAATAGAAAATTAAAATATGGCAGCCAAACATATGGACAATTTCCGATAACCAATAAATATTAACCTTTGAAATTTCTAACAATGAATTGGCAAAAATAAGCAAGGGGCTCAAAACTTAAAAATATATATACATAAATATTAAACATTATTAGCCTACTTCCTAGTGTGTTAGAAAACTGAAATTTGGCAGGCAGGTCTAAATACGACTCTACATAAATATTGATGGATTAAAATGTTAAATTTTAACTGGGACTTTGGGAAACTTGGGGTTGTGGGAGATTTATAAACAAAAAAACACTTCTTGGTGTTGAAAAAAAAAAATCTGGCAGGCAGATAGGACAGATCCAGATAATCGTATTTGTCTTACAATTTGAAATGTCTAAATATGAGTTATTTAAATGGAGCTGTGGGGAGGTTGGGGGGGGGGGGTTATCATTTCAAAACTAATAGAAACAACAACTTCGTGGTAAAACACTGAAATTCGGCAAGAAGGTATAAAGGACACTCAATAACATGAAGATTAAAGATTTTAAATGAGAAAATAGGTAATGGAGGGTTGAGTAAAAAATAATTTAAAAATTTTCAGGTGAGGCAAAAATTGAAATTTTCCAGGAATATTGTGGGATTACTCCAATAACAAAATAAGTGTTAAATATATACTATTTAGCTAGGGGGCTGGTGAAATGGGGGATTTAAAATTTCCCAAACCTAAGATAATAAAATACTTTTCATTGTGGTAGAAGATGAAATTGGTCAGGTGAATATAAAAACCACACCAAGCAACCATTAGTGTCTGATCCTTAAATTTTAAAATCAAGAAGTAGTAAATGGGGAATGGGGGTTACCCTCAAGATTTCTACTAATATAAAAAACACTTTTTGGTGTGATATACAGGCCTAATGAAGTTTGACGTGTAAGTCAGTAGAGCTTCCTGGAGAGCTGAACGACGTCTGAACATATCGAATTTCAAAATTGAAGCCCGGGAAATGGAAGATCTCAAAATTGATACAATCGATATAGATCACTACTTCTCGGTGTGGTTTAAATTGAAATTTGGCAATCACGTAAATAAACCATATAAGATAAACAAATTCAAATAAATTTTAAGATTTCAAAATGAAAATGTGTGGGAACTGAAAAAGATCGGGGGTTGGGGGGTGCAAATTAAAATCTTTCAAAATTTGAATGTCTTCTTTTTGGCAAGGAAGAAAATTTAAATTTGCCAAATTTGTAAAACACAATAAACATAAATAGAACCTGGAAAGTTTGGATTTTAAAATATGGGGTGGGAAATGTCTTATAGAAAAAATACTTCTCGATATGGTAGAAAATCTTTATTTTGTATAGGCAGAAGAAAAAATGTAAAAATAAATGAATACGAAAACTTAAAAATTATATTAAAGGGGATCCGTTAGCGTTGCAATGGCAAAGGCTAAAGTCTAAGGACAAATCAGCGCCTATCTAGCAAGGATATAACAATCAAAATAAACAAATGCTGATGATATTGCTCGGTGAACCATGACTCTCTTCGTAAAAACCATGCTTATTTTTCAATATGTTTCTATACCAAAGTTTAATATTTATTTTTGATATTTGGTGAAATTGATTGCTCTTTTTTTATAACATATTTCTGCTAACAATATATATTAATTCACTATCTTATTTTATGATTGTGCTTAGGTACTGTACATATTGCGTTGTTAATGAATTGCATTTGTTTGTGCACTCAGTTTGTGGACAAGATAATATTTCGTCCCAAATATTTAATTTATTAAACACCATTATTTTTGTGAATACCATAGTTAGCTCATGATTGTACAACGAGAAACTATAAAAAAAGTGGGCAGCCGGATGTTGAAAGATCTAATTTGATATAGTTTTAGTGCTGCTTAATCGTGCGAATAACGGTCTACCTGCTATTATATTGATATAATAAACTGTACTATTGAATATATTCATTTGATTTTGTCAGACTTTATCACTAAGAGGAAATATCGACTTAAAATCCCATACTAATTTATCAAGAATGATATTATTTCAATTTTAAATCCAACGAGAACTCTTGAGACTGTATTAGGTGTACGAAATCCCATTTCGTGAAAATTCCTTAACTTAAAAACATGGAGGCAAGCTGTGTCTACTACTAAGAGAACTACTAGTATTTCATATTCAATGCACACATACCTTTTAGTTCCTCCCACCACTTGTTCTGGTTTCCTCACTGGTATCTTCTATTTCTGTGACAGTTCTTTACCTACAAGACTTTCAGTAGCGCCATTTTTTGTCAAGAACTTTTACACAAATAGAGGCAACCAGTGCTTGGAGTCCAACTTAGGTTGCACTCAGAATCCTTAGTATTTCAACTGATTTAGCCTCGTGCTAATAATATTTTAATTAATTCCTTCCCGATCGGAATTTGAACTCAGGTTTCTCGCTTAGGTGATTCAGTCAGGCTATTAAACTCGATGCAATAACAGTCTCGACCACGGACAGAGGTACACACTTTTTAATTTCGTACGAACGTTACTATTTTGACGTGTTTTTTTAATGTTTTTTAATTTTACGATGCAGCCTTAATGCATGGACACTTCTTACCTCTGGCTCTTCTTGTACGATACTACTTAAACTGTTGCTTTGAGATATAAAAACACTTTTAAGACTATCTTGAACGTCCTTTTAAAATGTCTATAGCGGCATTTCTTCCCATCCCCGAAACTAAATGATATTTTCCCCATGTTGGGGCCAGATGTTAGAAGGTTTAGTACTACCCGATACATTGTTTATCGAACATGTTTCGGACTTTTGGAGTTTTAAACTCTCTAGTCGTAAACTTGGTCTCTTAGCTTCAATAGAAGACCCCTTTTCTTCAATAGGAAACACCCTCAAGCTCAACACTGGACGAAAGGTTCCCTCTTTACCTTCAAACACGTGGTGGGATCCTCAAGTCCAAGTTGTATTGAGGGTAAAAACAATACCCGCAGTTGGTGATTGCATGGTATAAGGCGTTATATTCTTACTGTACTTGGTCGCCATTCACGAGGAGATCAGTGTTTGAATCCCAGTTAGTGTCTTGGTGGTGATTTTCCACGTGTGTGGCTTTTTCATCCTCTCTTCACGCCAATGATGAAATATAAATTAAAACCACCAAATTTCAACCAGTCATTAAAGGGAGTCCCGGTCAATCCCTTGGGCGGGGATTTTCCACGTGTGATTTGTATTGTAGTTTTCTCATTCTATCTCTATTCCACTGATGAAAAATACGTTGTAGTACGTACAAAAAATAATGGCTACTCGATCTTCCATTTCAATTTTTTACACGGCTCTTCAACTAAAATTTTTTCTCAGACTTGATTTAAGCTGTCTGTCAACATCACTTTCTTATCGCAAACACTTCTTTCATTTGAAAAATTAATCATGTAACATTTAAGCCTTGTTTTTTTTTAAATAGAGAAAGAAAAACACACAAAGCCAATGGTAGCTCTTGCCCTGTTATTTCATGATGAAATTTAACAGTTCATTAGATGATGTAGTCCACCATCCACCATGCGGTGACCAATGCTTAGAAGCAACCGATGTACACTGTACAGTACGTGTGTTTTATAACCATACAAGATTGTTGGGATGGCTGCTATAAGGGCTCTTTGTTTCACTCCAACGGAATGTAATATATAATATCCCTGCCAGCATACCTCCTCTTCCCTTCTAGCTCCCTGATACATGATGGTGGCCCATCATGAGATTTTCATCAAGTATGCAAATGAGAAAAGGAGGAAAATTACTTTTCCTATATAGACCCATGTATAATCGTCATCATTTCGACATTGACATGAAGCAGAATGCTTTTGCCTTGCGTGCTCGCCTCGCTATAAAACTCTCCCCCCCCCCCCGATCCCCCTTACACAACCTTCTCTTCCTTCTCTCCCTTTCATACATGCCTTCACATTAGTTTTCTCCACGATTTTTCATTTATTTTGGTCTCTTTCCCCACTTCTCTCCTCTCTCTGTCTCGCTACCGTCGTGTTTTAGCGTACGTGAGCCTTTCCTATACCTCAATATTTCCATCGAGGCAAGATACATCAAAAGGGCCCATGGTGTGTTCAAGTAAACATGATAGAATATCCTTTTTGTATGTTGTGATATATATTTGAATCGCCATAGTAAGAAACTTTTGCAGCACATAAATAAATAATTAAGCATATCCAAGATTGACAAGAGATCACTAAAGTTTATTTATATCTGTCCAAATTGACCCAATTTGTTAGACGTGACTACAGATGAAAATTTTCCGCAGTGGTGGCTTGTGGTGGAGGGGTTAAATTGTAGAGGTGGCACCTCAGCCTATTATACTTCAAAATATATAGTGTGTTAAGAGACGATGGGTTATAAGAAGGGGGCAGGGGAGGCGTGGATAAGAAGCACGGAGGATAGGGGGAGACAAATTTCGGGCCAACCTTAAAATTAGTTTAAATAAGCTTATTGATAATAAAAAATTGAAGTATGATTTATGAACATAACGGGTCGACAAAAGATCGTTTTTCATTTTTTTCCGTACTACTTTTTTAACACCGCGTCTTACTACCCATTCGGTTTGTATACCTATGTATTAACTACGCTAATGTGTTAGAGATGAGGAAGGTTGAATTTAGAGGAATTGCACCAGTGAAATTGAAAACTATTAGGAAAAAACACTCTCTGTGCAACCGACTGGTATCGAACACCGATCTTGGTTTCATCGGCAATCTAGTCTATTGCGAGAGTAGCGCGTTAGACCGTGCGGCCACCGAAGCTCGTTTGATGATGTTTCAGGGAGAAACTAATCTTAAGTATAAACTTTGACATTCGGGATTGCACTATAGTTCCATTTAATCAGTTGAAATTATTTTACAGAAATAATAATTGAAAATTTTCCAAAAGGGAAAATTTCTGTCTCACATCTCTAGACGTGACATGAAAGTAAATCAACAACTTTTTAAAAGGTTTAGGTTGGGGATGCAGGGAACGCGAAAAAAAGGTCAGCGCTTTTGCAATTTTTATAGCAAAACAGTTTTTTGGTCAAAGAAAATCAAATATTGCGTTTATCCAAACATAAAGTTTAATTTTCTTCATATAATGACCTCAAAAATTGATATTCATTTGTCAAGGGTGTCCTGGAATTTCATGAAAACTTTTTCTCTTCATATAAAAAGGTTTTTAAATAATGCCACTGTGCTCATGACATATTCAACAAATTTAATATCACTATGTGAAGAAAATTAAACTCGATGTTGTAGAGAAGCAATATTTGATTTATTTCTACCAAAAATGTTTTGCTATAAAAATTGCAGAAACACTGATCTTTTCTCGCATTCTCTGCACCCCCACCTCAATAACCTTCTTAATGTGGTGATCTGACTATACATAGCCTACATGACAATTTCTACTCTACAATGTTACAAATTATACCTATAGTTTTATTTTATTTTCCATGATTACATAAAATAAAAGATTAATCTTATTCATCTGTTGGCATTTAAAGTGGGAGTGTAACTGTTCCTAATATTATTTAATTTGAACTCATATTATTTTCAATAAAGTAATGTTTCTATGTGACGGTTAAATAAATATAACAAGAAATGTAGAACTATTTTTTAAAGCTAACATATGAAAGTAAGACGAGAGGAGGATGGATTTCTCGGTTCTCTGTTATTAGGGACTAATTGTTTTGGTAAAATCGTACAGTTGGTATATTTTAATAGAAGATCTCCGTATAAGCCGTAAATGCATCAAAGCTTAGCGATGCCTTTTTTAAAATGATATATCTTACTATACACTTCATAGAAAATTATGTAAATATTTATCACTGTATTAACATAGTGCATGATATCTAAAAAATATTTAAAAAAATACGCACTAAGATAAGTTTTCGCAGGTTTACTGATACCTTTGAAAGATAAAGTTATATAAGTTGTTAACTTACTTTCTTTATGGCATTAGTAGCTCGAAAGTTCATTACCGCACTTGCAAAAGTACGCCACCTATCTTGAGATAGTTATTTAACTTGTTATGGTAAATAATGGTCAAACACAAACAATTTTTTACGAAAAAAACCCCATTGTGCTCGTATTCCTTAACTATCAACTATGCTTAGGCCTACGTTTTTGTATGTAGGCCAATAATAGCAGACACAGAAGTAGCCGCCCTTTGATAAAGGACACATATTCTTCCCCTTTTAGAATATGCATTTTACTTTTAATATTAACGTGCTCCAGTTTTGTTTGCTATATATGAGGGGGGTGAAATATGTCACTAAAATCTAAAAAGAATAAAAGAGATTCGGTAATGAAAGAGGGTGGTCGTAGATTAGTACCAGAAGGGGTGGTTTAGTGGGTTGGGTTTTGGTTTTCATGCCACCTCCAATCAAAATGACTCTTTTGGAAAAGATCGTCGTCAACCCCTTTTTTCCGTCCTTTCACCCCTTTCTGTTTGCTAACCCACTCCCTCCCCGTGTGTTCCCTACCTCATGTCGTCTACGTCCCCATCCCCGATCCTCTAACACTAATTACCTCTGGCGAGGTGATGGCTCCCTGCTCTGACGTCATGGTTGTGTGACGTCACACCTATACCATAATCTTCCCCTGAACCCCACACCCTTCTATCATTTGCTCGTGCACATGTGGCCAATTTTGTAATAACATAATTAAAAGTATTTTAGGTGAAATATTTTAGTTGCTATCTTTTAAACACTTTAGATTTGATTCCGGAGCTGATGGGATATTTTCTACAAATTTTGCATTTCATACTCTCTCTATAAACATATTCTTATACCATCATGTGACTTACAAACTAACCTAACTAAGAGCCATCCATACACACTAATGTCCAGTTTTTACTTTCTCTCTATCTTACAGGTAGGGAAAGTATTGTTATCGTCAAAAAAATTGAACTCGAGATTTTGATGAATCTCGATGTTTCATGACCCCCCCGAATTCGAAAATGTGGTTTTTGAATTTCCGTCTGTCTGTCTGTCTCTCCAAACTAAACCTAAACTATTTTACCGATCGGGCTAAAACTTGGTATCTAGGGTTTTCATAGGGTTGCCCCGAGGGGTTTTTGGAATTGGATATCCAACCCTAAAATTAAGGATAGTTTAATGAAGGGCAAAAAGAAAAAAAATTGGAGTATTCTTCACTAGAAAATTTTGGAAACTTGGATGCTCCTAGAATATATTTAGAATGGTCTTAATTAGCAAATTTTTGAAAACTGGATGGCTATAGTGAAGCTATTTTGAGTAGTCTTCACTTTGAAATATAAAAAAAAGAAGCTATTTATATAGTCCTCCATTAGACATTTTTGAAATTTGGATGTCCCTCGAAGATATTTAGAGTGATACTCCCCACCTTCATTATTTCCGACAGTTAGATGCTTCTAGAAGCTATTTAAAGTGGTATTCTTTAGCAATTTTTTTAAAAAATTATGCTATTTGGAATTATCCTCACCTTGACATGTTTGGACATTGGATGCTTTTAGAAGAAATTTGGAATGTTCGTCATCTGTATTTCTTATAAAAATTATATGCATTTATAATCTACTTGAAGCGGCCCTCTCCCTGAATTTTTTTAAAAGTGAATGCCGCTAGAAACTATTTGGAGTGGTCCTTACTTGGCACATTAAAAAAATTGAATGTCTTTAGAAGTTTACAGTTTGATGCAAATCTTTCAGATTTATATTAGAGAATATCAAAGTGTGTGAAATACTTCTAAAAGGGGGCTGATCTATCCATTAAGGGCAATAAAGCCTTACCCCCTAAACCCCACTACCCGATTTTGCTGTCACCAATTTGAGTGTCCTTCCCCCGATTCTCATAGATGAGACGCTTTCAAAAGCTATTTATAACATTAGCGTATAACCCGAACGGGTAGTAAGACGCGGTGCTAAATAAATAATAATAAAAAATTTAGAACATTCCTTCCAACGAATATTTTTAAAATTTTGATGATCCTAAAAGCCATTTGGAGTAGTTTTCCTTCGCGAAATTTTTCGAAATTTGGATGTCTCTAGAAGGTAGTTTAAATAGTTCTCACCCAATATTTAAAAAAATTAAAATACCTTTAAAAGCTATTTAAATTGCTCCTCGCCTGAATTTTTCTCAAAAATTAGATGCGTCTAGAAGTTATTTGAAGTGGTCTTCCACCGACAAATTTTTGAAAAATAGATGCCTTCAGAAGCTATTTGGAGTAGTCATCACCCAGGAACTTTTGAAACTTGAATGGTTCTAGGATCTATTCAGAGTGCTCTTCATCTGATTTTTTCTGACAAATAGATCTCTAGAAGCTATTTAAAGTCATCTTCTCAGGCAAATTTTTAAAATTGAATCCATCTAAAAGTCATTTGAAGTTTGATTTAAGGCCATCTTTCAACTCCATATTCAATTATATTAGAAGATTTTAAATATATCTGAATGTTGGTGGTGGGGGGCTGGGGTTAAATTAATTTCAGGGCATTACCCCCACTGTGTTTATACCTCTCTTGTCTAGTTCCCCACCACGCGAATACTATAACAATTTCATCCCATATTCGAACCTTAGTATTTCAAAGTCATGCTAAACAGTTCGGTAGTTCGTTCTGTTTTAACGAACTATTTAGCTACTGTCCCAACAGTTTATTACTCCAGCGTTAACTAATGGACCTGACACTGAACCTGGAGGTTGGGACTCAAGTTTGTACCCCAACTGAGTTCATCAGGGATGTTTATCCCCAACCATATTCTCCTTTGTTCATCCCCGGTTTTGATCCTTCCTAAAGATGAATCCTGTTTCATTTCCTCTCGAAAAACTTTAAAATAGACACCCCTTTAGATTATAACCTCTTTTTTTGGGGGGGGGGGGGGCACCGTGTCTTACCACCCGTTTGGGCACTGCAAACCTCTTGTGTTAAAGGTAGGCTATGTATATACATACAAAACTATACCGACATTAAAAAAAATATCATAACAATATTTTACTCCTAATTGTGATGACAATAAAGAATAAAAATATAAAAATGCTTATGCTACACAATATTTTAGGGAAAATCCTGAAAGACTCAACCCACTTTGAAAGGTGATATTTTAAAACCGCAAACAGCTTACGTACGCTTTTTATCTATAACAGAGTAGGATATTTACTTGGCTAACTTTAAATAAATACCGGTACAATCTTTAATTAAAAAAATCACACTATTTATATTTTAATAAATAGAAACTTTTAATTTTACTCCTGTCGGGGTTTACATTCTACCCCTTTCTTTTTGCACGTCTAAATACCACCGAAGCAGTTGCAATATAGCTTTCAGTGCGTTAATTCGGCCTGTTTGAGAAGAAAGTCCACCGTATATAACGTTATCCTTCATACACACGAGTCCCACCGCTTATATATGTATGTGTATGTGCATGTGTATCAACCATATGGATTAAAAACTCTCTAGCACACATATACACGTATATGAAGAGGGTTTTTTTCGAGGTGGGGGGGAGGGGAGGTAAAGAGGAGATGGGGGTGGCCAACGGAAAACTCATTTGGGTAGCTTGAAGAGAAAAGGGAAAGAGGGTTTTGAATAGTTGGTTCCCTCCCCTCTCCCTTACAAACCCACCCACCCGCCCACCCAGCACCACCTCCACCTTTCATTAAATATCCCCATGTGTGTATGTGTATCCTTATATGACGTGCCTATTTTAATAAACCGTTGGGGCCTTCCCGGCATTGAGGTCATCCCTTATTACTGAACTGTAAATGCGGGAGAAAGACGGACAATGCGTAGAAGATACCCCGCAGGGGTGAGCTTTGTAAGAGTAAAGGGGTGGCCATTACTTGGACTAGTAACAACCGTTAGTTCCTCCATTCATGTAATGCTTAGGATGGCACTATGCTGGAAATTGAAAATCAATAATTTTATAATATCTTACTAAATATTTTTTTACAAATTTTGTAATTGACATAATATTAGCTGTATTACAATATCTAGCTTTTTTTTTTTATTCGAGCCTATTGATTTGATTCCATGCCAGAACCGATTTCTTGGAAAGAAGAAATTGGCCAATTACTCATACTAATAGGAAAATGAATACATTGTTTTTTTTATTCAGCTAGTTTTTTTTACTCAGGGTGCTAAACGTCCACGTTCTGAACCGGTTGATTGTCAGCACGCGACTTACATCACTGTGAAAGGGGGAACCCCAACATCACCAATGATACATTTTCCAGTCTTGCCGTGAATCAAACCTGAAACGTTTGACTTATAGGCAGACACACTGCCGACTTACCTAGGGTGTCATACTTCCATTAAGTCATGAATATATAGGCAAATATATTAAAATTTAAAAAATGCTTTGACTGAGACCTATGTGAAATTATTATATTTGTAGAATATGTTGAATATGTTTGACTAGCGATAGTCGAAGAACCCACTAAATTACCTAACTTTCCATCTGAGGCCCTGAGTTCGACCCCAACATCTGCAATGAGGACTGTTTCCGCATAGCTTTAAGTGCAGTCTTCTATCCAGATGAAGATTAGTGCAGTTATTTAAAACTCATTCACTTTCTCTATTCAAGATAAATCCCTGATGACCAGTTCTGGCACTACACCAAGTGGACACGGAGAAGGCAAGGGGGTGGTAGAAGTGAGAGGAAATTGAACCTTCCTCCATCTTTTCATCAAATACGTTTAGGAGACACTTCCCACACGATACCCAACCCCCCCAAACATATCCCCCTTACATTAAAACCCAAACATTGATGCAACCGACCACAATTACTGCCGCTTGTTTTAATTAGTCTACAAAAAGCCCTCGCCTGTACCAGTACAGCGTGATGGGACGCCTAGGGAGAAGAGGGTTGGAGGGAAGGGGAGCTAATCCATTCTTTGTGACGGGCTCGCCGTGTCGCTTTTTAATCGGCCGGTGCTGCGGCTGAAAAACATCAAACGCCAACATCGTACGGGGGGGAGAGGTATCATGTGGCAAGGCTCGGTGGCTCTTTAGTGGCCAAACCAGACAAATACACGTTTTTATTATAACTCTTTTGTGGGATTTTTGTAGTTTACATTTGGTTTCGGTAAATTTACGTCGTCCCCTTCAACGCCACAACCACCAACCCTTAAATTACTCCGCCTAAAAACACCTTGAGAAAGTGTTTTTTTTGCCCCTAAAACCTTTCATTAATTATTTTATGTTTTTAGTAATGCTCTATTTATAATATTTTATTTGGAAAAATGTTACACAAAGTGGTTTTTATTTTTTATTTTATAATCTTTTTTTTAACTTACAGCTTCCACTTTCAAAAGTAAATGAAGCATAAAGCTTTGTTATTTAACTTAGGCACACCTTACCGTAAAAAAAAGCTCTTGGGAATTGAATAAAAATTAGATTTAATCTATTTTTCATGTATGTATTTTTGCTGTCCATGTGTGTTCCTATACACTTAAAGATTAGAAACTGTTTGACTTTTTTTTACTTCAAATTTGTATCATGGTGTATTAGTATGGAAGCAAAAACAAACACAAAACTTTGGCTTGTCCGAAAATGGCTCTATCGATTTTGACAATTTAATCCACATCAATAATAATATAACGTCCAGATATTTGCGTAAACTAAATTGCCTTACTGAATAAAGGGCATTGGCAACCATACGAATTTTTTGATAAATATACAATTTATATAAGATGGATTTTATATAAATATCCATGCATGAACATAAAAAAAATGTGGTTGGTTACTTTAACGGAGACAAGCATATATATGTGTTTTCAAAAATTCCTTTTAAGAATTTTGATATAATTTCCTTGATTTGAAAACTAAGAGGTTATAATATAATAATAATAATAATAATAATAATAATAATAATAATATTGCATCCATATTTTAGTAATTTCTTAAATAGCGCACTATTTAAGAGAAGAAAAGAAAAGTTTCGATATCATTATTTTCATGTATTATGAGTACATTATTTAACATAGACTGCCCACTATTTAAATAAATACATTCACACCTTATTTTATGCGTACTTTACATAGAGAATAAAAACCAAATACAATATTTTCAAAATACACTACTGTAGAGCAATTTTAAAATTTTCCCTAATATATAGGGATAAAGGATACAGTACTAATTAAATAAATTAAGTTTCTCTTTAAAGTGTAAAATAAAATGTAGATTTGTTTATTTTATTGGATTGCGATAGTCTCTAAGTAGTCCATCAACGTTTTAGCTTATTTTCTTCAAACTTTATATTTACCTACAAACAGAGAGCTCCAAATAAATTTTTAAACGATCCCGGTTCTGGCTAGTAAATACTTATTCTAGTTCCTAAACTCTAAATTTTAAGGTTCCCGGTTGTCATTTGTTGAAAGTTTGTACAGTACATGTAATTTTTCCAAGGTTCCATGCATTTATTATATATTTCTGAATCGATATATACACTAGACGCAAAACGTTTGCAAAGCTCTCAGCTTTGTAGAAATAACAAGTATAATACTTACAACTCACAGTTTAAACATTTATTTATTTAATTTATGGTGAAACAACTACACTAGAGCCAGGGTGGTAACGAATTTATCCTTAAACATTAATATAAAACTGATGTTACACGTTTATAGAAGATATTTTACAATCTACATCTTGAAACTCACGGACCTCCTTATTTTTTCTTAAAATAAATTCTAAAAACGTTAATATTAAGAATCTGAAAGGGAACCAAATAGTTTATAGGTTCTGTTAGGCATTTATTTATTGGGAATACAGGCTCTGGTTTTGATTTTTTTTTAAGTTTTTAGAATTTATGGTTCCCGCTTCATTTCACTTCTTATAAATGTATATGGTTACCTATAGTAGACAGATATCTCGTGAATACAACAGATTACTAAATAAAGATATAGTTAGATCCTATGTCGTACTACATTTATAAAAACATACACACACAAAGTATGTTTTCCCGAGAACGTGTAGTAAATCTTTAAAAAAATGTACATTAGGACATAATTCATAATAATAATGTATACCATTTATTATAACACATAGAAAGAATTTATTACTAAATAAATATAACATATATGATATTTTCAGAATTTTTTTAGGTGGAAGTAGAGTAGGAAATTAAAATAGAAAACCATGATTTTAATTTTACAGAATAATCTCCTATTGTGTTTATGCAGTGGTTACTGTTATGTAAAAAAATAAAATAAACTCATATTCCATCATTTTTGTTTTTTTGGGGTTTAAACACGCAAAAAATACCTAAAAAAAAACTACACTCACAGTAAAATAATAGGGTTGTTAATAAACGGTTTAGTTTATTGTCAAAATATTTAAAATCATACATGAGCATCTATTTATTATTTTTATTGGTGAATATAGTGTATAAACTCTTTAATCATACGGATTAAACCAGCCAACTATTTACAAACTAACCAGTTACTGTATTTTCTATAAATGTACTGTACAATACATGCAAAATGAGCTTGGAAATTTATTGTAAAGAATATATTTATCGATCAATGAACAAATTAAAATAGTCATGGCTTAGCCTGCATCTGTGACCGCAAGAGCTAAGGCATCAGTCTTGAAATAAATGGGAGGACCAGCGATGGGAAGGTTGAATTTCGAATCTTGGCTGGGTCCACTGAGGGAATTCTTCACCTGTGATTCATCACAGTGTTTAATCAACTCTCGACTTTCGCTCTTCCTCTAAACTCTCTTTGTCGTCTCTACCAAGGCGCTAAAAAAGCAATAATTATATAGCAAACTCTAGATATCGGTGGGGTGCCTCCTAATTGAAGATAAATATCGTCACACTGCAGTATTTCTCATGGTAAAGGGTTTGTTGTGAGGGACTCTATTTGTCTGAAGAAGGCTGGATATATTTTTATAACTCCTTATTTTTATCTTAGAACTGAAACATTTCGTGCAAAACGTAATTGAAAAAATGTCACCTTTCACTATTATCAATTTTTTTTACATAAAACTCGCCCTTCAACGTGTCTCAGCACCCCTGTAGGCATTCCTCTTAATTATTTAAATAATTTTTAAATAAATAAAAAACTATCCGTGGAGTTAGACCATTCTGCATCTCGCCTGCTCCGTATACTATATAAGCTTTGTGTGCATTGATGTTATGAGTATCGTTTACACAGGGATTCACTGGCTTTGTGGTTTAGTGTAGGGGAAAAAAAATATCCTCGTTGGTGTGGGGGATAATGGGTCCAAGCTTCTGATTGTTCGTCCATTTTCAAATTATCAGCGCGTATTTATAACGTAACGCTACGCTATGTCATGATATATATACATACAGAGCAACCATGTTGTAACGGTTTTTAATATCCAATTAACAGATTGTAGCCCATGGTCGCTTTGTTGCCACATGTCCCCCGCCCAGCCGTATTTTCGCTTATTTGTTATTTAAATCTCGTGGTGTTGGGAGATTTTTTTTATTTAAAAAAAAAGTAAAAATCTAAACACCTTTTTATTTATTTATCTAGCAGATTGGATGGTTTAGAGGAGAGCTTAAACTACCTTTTTTATGCATTAGAATTGTGGTCACTGTTGTGTAAAAAGGTAGAATTAAAAAAGGAGCACGCGTTAAAGCTAAATTTGAGTTGGCTGCAAGGAAGAAATAGGGATTCAGAAACTACGTAAGCTTAAAACACCTTTTTAAACAGTTGTTTGATTGCGTCTCGGTTTTAATGATATAAATAATTTAATTAATATTATGTAATGTTGATCGGCACAAATGTTCAAGTTTACAAGCATTGTAGAAAAATTAAATCCTAAATGTTTAATTAATGTCAATTAAAGCAAATATAACTAGTGGAATATAGGTACAGTACATACATATTATAGGCCTATGTAAAATAAATGTCGTGCTCTTCCTTATTTCCTCATAAATTGTTCGAACACATCAAACGTTTTAGAAATGTGAAGTTGGGAAAGCAGATAGAGACCTTATAAAACTAGAAAAGTCAAAATGGAAATTTTAATATGGGGAACGAGGAATTGGTGGATCTTGGAGGGGGCGTCTATATATATAATATATAGTGTGTGGAAACTCATAGCTCAAACTGAACAAATAGCTTATTTGAACCAAAAGTAGTACAAAATCCCTACACACGTCCGGTAAAACTATGCTAATACCACTAAGGGCCGGTCTTATGAATATCAGATAGATATTGCTATCGGTAGGTTAAAGTTAGCGACCAGATAAAGGTTATCAGCCACTTTAATATTTACTCGTATTATGAACTGAATTTATCTAGTGGATAGCTAGCTATCTGTAGGATAAAAAAAAATTTAATGCAGAAAACGCAAGATTGATACTGTTTATACTGGTGCTCCGCATGCATATAAACCCTGCTGCTACCGCTACAACCTAGCGAGTGGCCACAACGCTCAACATTATTTTGTTAAATAATAGTGGCTAAACGAGTGCAAGGAAACAGGTGGCGTCACGTGGGCGCAGTAGCTAAGTTGTCTTGCAAGTACTAATTTCGGTGTCTGCTAGAATGTGGGCAATGGTACAACGTTTACAACATTTAATTTATTGTACTCACATTTAAAAAGTTTTATTATACAATATATAACTCTACAAATAGCTTGTCAGTTTTTATAAAAGTGTGAATAAAATGTTCTAGTTTTATATATAGTTAGAGCCTGGCTGGGCCTGTGCTTACTAAACACGTGAACCAAGAGTTTAACCTAAAAACATATTCTGATAGGTGAAACCTTATGCAAAACAACGCGTCATTAAAGAAAACGCCTATTTTAACTTTCAGATAAAGTTATCAGGTACTTAAACCTCCCGATAATAATGTGATGGATAAATACATTTTATCTGGCAGTCATAAGACGCACTTTTAATTTATTGACTAGATAAAAATATTTATCGGCCAGATCAATATTTATCAGGAGTCATAAGCCGGCCCTAATTTGTGGTCAAATTTCAGCGTACAGCGCCAGGAGGACAGAGCTATTCAAGCATGCCTGTACAACAGGTTGCATAGGAGCTAGGCGCACGGCACTGCACATGTAATAATAGCAACACTTTCTATGATGAAGGACCGTTAATGATGATCCTCAGAACGTATCGCATTTCTAGATGGACTAGTGTGTTGTTTACTATTCATTGTGATATGTTCTGCTGCCATGCTCCAAGATGTCGAGGTGTGTAGTGCCCGCGCCTAGCTACCCCCTAAAGATTTTTTAAAACTAATAGAATTACACAATTCCCGTGTTAACATACATGCAGAGGTACAACCTTTTGAACATTTTAAATTTCAAAACAAGGGACAGTGACTCAGGAGGAAGGGGGATGGACATTTTCCAAACTTATAAAATTACCTTTTTGATGTGGTAGAAAATTAAAATTTGATAGCAAAGTGCACGTACTATCCGAAATAGCAAATAAAGTATAAAATATTTTAAATTTTACAGTAAATTCTGTAAGAAAGAGTGGTCTAAGAATTTCAGAAACTAATACAAAAAACACTTCCTGGTGGGGTTGAGATATTGTTAAGCATATATTGATAAGACCACAAAGGGCGTAGAAAGCTAATTTTTCTGGGGGGTGGGGGTTCTGCTAGACAATTTCACTATACCTTTAGCCACTAAACGTTTTATACATATATATATAGATCCCCTCTATTCCCTAGGAGTGGTACATCAAATTTCAAGGAGTGGGGGGAGGGGGAGGGAGGAAAAATACTTATTGGTCCGGTAGAAAATTGAAACCGGGCTGATAATTGCATGCACCATTATAATATCTCAGTAACGGTCTATTATTTCATTTATGTATATGCTTTGTTGAAATGGGATTCTCTTTTTAATTTTCTCGCAACCCTTCAGAGATAAGAATTATTGAGATTGTCAAAACAATCGAAATCTGAATTTTGTGGCTGATGACATTTCACGATCCTCTTAACCCGAAAAAGCAGTTTTTGTGTCTGTATCTCAGTCTAGAGACGAAAATAGTTTACCGACCGTGCTGAAACATGGTATCCATGGTTTCAATAAGGTTCTCCAAAGAGCTTTTGAAATTATCCATCCAATCTTAAAATTAAGGTTGTTTTACTCAATAGCGAAAAGAGAGAAAAAAAAATGATTTTCTCAAAGTTGCTTCTAATTATTTTGACTTAAATTTGTAACTAGGCATTGTTTAAGATTAAAAACAAAATGGCGCATCTAATTTTTCTGGAATAATAACCTTAGGATATGCCTGCCTACCTTACATAAGCGGATACCTCCAATTTGTAGCTATCATATCTCCGCAACTCTTTGAGATACGAAATAACTTCACAGAGTTGTAGGACTATTAAAAAATAAACTTTAATCTGAAATATGTCTCTAACGGCAGTGATATTAAATTTGGATAGTCCGGACGGGTAGTAGGCACGATGAAAAAAATTATACAAATTATTTAAATATTTCATGTATATGTGCATACAAGATGGTGTCACGAAAAACTCATTTTCGATGTAAAATGGCAGATCCCACATCCATTACTCACATTATTTTTGGTACACTTGGTTTCTTCTCATCGTAGATAATTCTACTTGCCCATATTACACCCAATCAAAATACATCAAGATAAAATAATTTATTCTAAAGTAGAGTAATATCACAAAGGCAGTTACATACACCCTCGTGTTATGTCAATTTTATTACTTTCAGCATAATACAGGCTGCGCCAACACCGAGATACAGGATAGTGAAAGATAGAGTAGGAAAAAAAAAAAAAGTGGAGGACTCTTATTTTCCGTGGAAATCGCAACAAATGGCTTCCTCTTTGGAATGACGCTTCTTCCCTCCCAAAAAAAAATCCAACCTCCCTAGCCCCCCACTTTCCCCGGGGGGGCTCCTATCCATGAACCTAGTGTGATGGAGGAGTGAAGGGGGTGGGGTGGGAGGTAGGATAGTTTAAAGATAGCATCAACAATCTGGCAGAAAATGCGTGCGATCCAAAGCTATACCCTGTACATCACTATCTTCCCCCGGCTCCTCAAACCTTTACCTCCCCCCCCCTTCACCCTTCGAAATACTACTGGGTGGGTGGGGGACATATCAACCACTTGCATCGGTCGAAAGAAAGGACATCCACTCTTCGTTCTAGATCCCCCTTACCTTCCCCTCCAATCCCCTTATCCCCCCACCCCATCACCCTACACACATCCTTAACTCGCCCTCTATTCGTGTTTTTCTTGCGTTCCTTTTTTTTTTCTTTCCCACAAAAATATATACATGGAAATAACAACATTCCAGTCGTAGGAAAAAGCAAGATGGTAGACAGTTACTGCTCGCTGAAAATAGCCACTCTCCTATATGAATTGTTATGCATGGAGTGCTGGCACCAGTACAGGCTAACTACTACATATATAAACACACACACAGTCTCTTCAGAAATGACATAGTTTTGTAGAAGTAACACAAATCTTAAGGGTTGACCCAAAAGCGTTGTCGTCTAAAAAAAAAATTAAGAGAGAACTATATCGAGGGCATTTTAATATTTCCATTAAATGTTTCTGAGAACAAGTTGTAATAAAATGATAACATGGTTGAGCAGATTGTTTTCATTGAAAGCAACTGTAGGATTTGACCTAATATAACTTTTCATGTGAGCCAGTTTATTGAGAGTTTGATATTACAAAATTAATCAATTGATTTTCCTATAAAATTACTGTTGTATCCGACATTTTTATATGGTTTCATTTATTTTTGTCGTTCTGACGTTGAACGAGATGATAGAAGACACCTTTTAATCATAACAAGGACGTTTTTAGTTTAGTACAGTAGGGCCTATCCAAGCTCTCCTACCCACTCGACTATCAGCATAATACACACATTAGCTAGGGATGAGGTAGGTTTGAATTAATATCAAATGCTCCACATTTGCTTGTAGAGAAATATAATAGAAAACAGTTTAGGAATTCAGATTCAAACTCCTGCCTCTCCATCATTGTTAAACCATATTAGATGAGGTTGACGCCTTAGCCCATGTGCCCCTCGATGCAGGCTTTTAAGAGAGAGAGAGTACCTGAACGTGCGTGGGAGAAATGGGAAATCATTTAGTAAAAAATAAAAATTCGATGCATCTGTCCAGGATTTGAGCCCCGATTTCCCCGTCATTGGTAAACACGACGAGACAATACTGACGCCAATGTTGTCATGCCTCTAGGTGTGGGCTATAAGTACTTTCTCCCATTTACAGTGGAGAATGGTAAAACTGACAGAGTAGTTTATTTTCCGAATATAAGTTTACTAAGTTGTTCTCTAGGCAAGCAAACTTTGACCATAGGTAAGAGAGTTAAATCCCAACTGAGTACACTGGAGGGGGTGGTCGTTTTGCAATCTTCCCCTCAGGTGGGTTTTATTAGACTTCATCTTCTATCTCAGTTAATACAGGCCCTAGCAAATTACATTCATTCTGTTCCCAGCCCAGGTCACATGCCATTCAGGGCATTCTAATTTGGATAGCTGTAGTCGATATCGTTTTTAAATAGTTCGCAGTTACTAGCGAACACTAGCTTCAAGTTTGTTGCTACGCTATTGTGTTCAAAAATAACTGCATTAAATTGATGTTAGGAGTAAACGTCTTGGAGTTCAAAAACTGTCGAAGACATATATATTCCGCGAGTAGGGCTAAAGATTTCAAATTTGTCAGATTTTTTTAAAGAGATATTTTTGTGGTTGGCATTAGTGGATGGGTAAGTAAGGCAAAAAAAAAAGTATCGTCAATTTTTTATATAAAATAAAAAGCATTTATTATTTTTAACAATAATTAATATGCGCTATTTTCTTACCAGAAATAAGAATCTTGAAAAAAAGTTAGATTATAATATTCTTGATAATGCAGTGGGTGCTGCGGTTATTTTTAAAATAATTATGATTTTTTTATTGTTGAAAATCAATTGTCATCCTTAGATATTTTACTTTTCCTTTATATATCTTGTTTACTCAAAGAATTTTACAGGGTACAAAAGCGAAACAAAATAAACTTTAATTTGCTTGTGTTTTAAGATAATTTACAAACCATGTGTATTATAAAGTATAGATCACAATAATGTAAATATAAAAACACAATCATGTTAAACTATTATTGATCAAATCTGTACCAGTGGGCACGCGGAATAAATGTAAGGCTCATCTAGTCTGGTTTACACTGACAGGAAGGTCAGGATTTGAAACCCATCTGAATGTGCGGAAAGTTTTATTTTTTTATTAAATAGTTTCTCACTCTCCCAGACACAAATGTGAGGACATTTTATCTAAACACCACCTACATAAACCCTAATTGACTAGTGTAATTAGACAACTATCGCTCGGATGTGTGTTAAGGCACGTGGACTAATTCTTGATCAAATACGTCTTTGTTCTTTTGGACTGGACTATACTTTATGGCTGCCCGTCTCTCGCGGAAGTGTTTAGAATATTCGCGTACTTGAGCTCACGTCTGATGGACAAGTCAAATGTGCTAGAAAATTGTCTGTTTTCAGAAGAGAACAAAATACAACAAGATGACTACAGCGCGCTAAAACTCTTCAATCTTACGAATTCTTTCCTTCCTGAAGCTGCCGTGAATCTCTTTTCGTCCCCTCTCCCTTCCACCCGTCTACCCTCTCCTGTACTCACCATGCTTTGTGTTTCTGAACGTAGAGGGATGCGTAAACAAAACAAAAAAAAAATATTGAGAAAACAAATAAATCGGTATCGCTTAACGTTCGCGTTGCATGCTGTTAACCCATTATATGGACTTATCCGTCTTGGTCGGAGGTCGTGGCAAGGCTACGTAAAGGTTGATAATGTGTGCTTTCCCGACGACAACTATTTAAATTTCCCCATTAATTTTGTTTGTTCTTAATAATAACTTTATATACATTTCTCAGTCACTAATTTTGGTTAAAATTTTATTCAACTTTTTCTTTAGTAAAAACCACCAAAGTTATTTTTTGGAGTGTTCAATTTTATATTTAAACTCATGTTTTATTAAGGCTCTCCATTAAAATATATATATAAAATGCATCTTACTAATTATTCGATATAGAGCAGCTTTCAGTAACTAATCTGAGAACACGGAATAAAGAAAATGAATTTTAAGAACACACTCTATGGTTCGCCTAAACATAGATTTAAAATTCCCTAATGAGAAAATACTGTCGGTGCTTCAGGTTGGAAACGAACCTCGTCAAACTACATCAACCCCACCACCTGCAATGGTGGCTGGGCTCTATGTTGGATTAGGCTTTTTCACATGTGGTTTTATAATACTCTATGCTAGCAAATGTGGTTAAATTTACTCTTATATATTCCTCTTATCACTTACCCCTTAGATTAAGACGTCATAAACAATTCCTGTGTTTTTTCGTGAAGTGAAGGTGTGAAACCATTGGGCCAAAATCATCCTGAGTACGCCTTGACCTCTCCTTCACCTGGAAACCAGACTAAATTATTAAAACGCGTGATATATTAATGTTTTTATAGACGGTAATTTTGTTTATGGTTAAAGGATATATGTCCATCAATCAATCTTTAAAGAGGATAATCTTCTAATCGATAGAACTTTTCAAAATATCAACTTATAATTGATGTTACACTTTATTTAAATTTCTGCAACATACGCTTCTTTGTTTGTGGATAGTTCAAGCGAATCGAGAACGTCAAACATACAGTATTATGTCCTACATTAGGAAAAAATTGGCCATTTGTAGATAATATACAAATCAAAATTCATGAAATGATGTTGATTAATTAAAAATAAATCAATTTCAGAATCTCAAATGTTTTAAAAAGAATCTTGTAGATCAGCGGTTCTCAAACTGGGGTACGCGTACCTTTCAGGGGGTACGCCAGCAGCTCTCAGAGGAAAATTGGCAAACTAACAAGGGACTTATGGAAACCCCTAATTGTTGGAAGTTATCGTTATCTGGTTATTTCCACTCTTCTTTTTCACCTATTTGCTCGGCTGGAGACCGATTTCTGAGAATTTTCAACCCTCTACTTGACACTTTCTATATTATCAGTTTATGATGCCTTTCTCAACAACATATCTCCAACCATGGTGTGCCTAAAAAAATAAGTACCGCAATATACTAAATTTGTAGCTGGACTTCCACTTGAGAGCTTCAACAGGAAAACCAGACATCAAAAAGTTGTACCAAGCCATGCAGCCATACTCCACTCACTGAAAAACTTTGGGATTCATAATATATCAGCTTTATAATTACAATTTAAAATTTTGATTTGAAAATATTGTGCTTAGGTTATTTTTTTCTTTATTTTTGAACGAATTTGGGAAGAAAATGTATAAAACTTTTCTACAGACATTTTACAGTAAAATTATGTGTTTTTAACTGATTATAACGAGTCTCAATAAGAGATAATGTTGAGGATTTAGCAGTAGGATTCTCTCTAAATAGCTTTGTCACATTTTTTCCCAATATATTAAATAAATAAATAAATATTTTACCATGTGGAAAACTTTTTTTAAGCCTGTTATTTGGAAATTTTTTATCTTGGGGGTACATTAAACTTTTAGTCATAGCCAAAGGGTACAATATAAAAAAAGTTCGAAAACTGCTGCTGTAGATGAAGGCAAAATATATATATATTCTTCTTAAAGCCAGTCGACGACAAATGGAAGCTATTAAACACGTCAAAATCACGAGGAAGCTGTTTCATATAATTTGTGAGAAACAGTCGGATGGTAAGACAAAGTGTTTACGGTGTGTGTGTGTGTGTGTGTGTGTGTGTATGTGTGTGTGTTTGGTGCCAATCAAGGGGCTTCCCAAGAGTATCATTGCTCTCAAATTGAGTGTGTCTTATCTCCAAACAAGTCAATACCTACCCCCTCTGAAATCTAGGGGTAGAATCAAGGAAAATAGGGGTTGTTTATCTTTGTTGAGTTCGACGAGACCACATCAGCAATAGCTGCGTTCTGTTTGTTGCATGAGTATTCTATTTGGCTATCTAGGAAACAATACGCGAGGGTGGATATTGGCCGACCTTTTCATCCATTACGGATTGTTAAAGGGAGCGGTGAAGATGGGAAGGTTGGTAACCATGCAGGAGCCATCTCTTTCTTGCAAGAGTTGTATTGTATCCTGGTCTTGACAATGGAAGGCATGGTGAGTCACCAAGTAACCTTTGCTTCCATCCTCTCATCCCTACATCTTTCTTCCCATCTATGTTGTAGAGTTGGTGCAAACGCTATTTATTTAATTTTTTAAACAGCTATTTCAAATTATTTTCTAATTTCAATATACCTTTTTTTAATCATACTTAAGTAAATGTTGATTTTTTTAGCACCGTGTGTTACTACCCATTCGGGACATAGGCCTATGTACTAATTATGCTAATAGTTTTAGGGATTGAGAAGATGTTATTTATCTGTAGTGTAATATAATTTGCTTGGAGGGAGAGTAGAAAATCATCACCCACAATACATCCGACCAAGATTCTAATCTCGATATCCCCGTCATCGGCAGTCTAGTCTGCTGCAAGAGAAGGGCCTTAGACCATGCAGCCACCGAAGCGGGTGTAGATGTTGATGTTCTTCAAAATACACCCTCCTTATTTGGTCGGTTAGCTGTACTCCTTAAATTGACTAACTATTGTTTTTGAAAACAAGGGGTTGGTAGTTGATATAACAAGACAATCATAATTAATTATAAGGTTCCTTTAGACCATCCACAATTTTTTGCTGTCACCGCGTTATACTAACTTCTTGGGACTCTGGTTATACACATATGAACTAGTTACACTAATATGTTAGGCATGAGGAAGGTTTAATCCAAAGGAAATGTGCATGTATTTGTGTGAAGGGCGAGTGAAAAGCCAACTAGGATAAAACACCTTCAGCACACCCGAACCGGATTTGAAACCCAATCTCGACGTCATAACCACCAGTCCAGTTTATTGTGGGGGTGACATCTTACAGCTTAGACCATTCGTTCACCGAGGTGTGTACGCTATAATTATTTTCATAAACGTTGATGAACCATTCAGCAACGTTTAGCAGACATCTTTTCTCCTCTTATCGTGTTATTTAATGTGTTCGTTAAAGACTGCCACACATGATCTTGTCACAGGTCTCCCTTTCTTTACTCTCCTAAACCCCTCATCTCCTTCTAAAGCCTACATCACCGTCGTTTGTCAAACGCTTCCTCGCAAGCTCGACCATACACTGCGGGGCCTTTTCAGTCGTCGCTTCTTTTCCGGCTCTTTTCAAAGTCTTCTCCCGTTCCCCCTCCGAGGCACTTCCTCTGGTAGTTACGGTTGCTGACTCCGGTCCTACATTGTTCCTTCTGGGCGAGGGGTGTAGGAAGGGTTCCATACGTACACACGACGTCTGGCGTTGAGAGAAGGGCGTACCTAACACACGGCGTTTTATTGGGAACATCAAGTTGAAGTGTCGGTCATCGCCAGCACCCCGTGCTCAGAGTCCTACTACTCTTCCGGGCTATCCGCACACTTGCACTTATGTGGTGGAGACGAGGAAAGGTGAATATAGGGTAGAAGGAGGATGGGAAAACATTTGGGATAAAACACCTCAGTACATCCGTATTGGCCTCCTCATCAGAAGAACAGACAAGGTGAGATTGGCGCTCTTATTCACGTTCCCGCCGACATCAACGTCAGTTCAGAGCACTTTGTTTTCTACATATACATGCCGATAAACAACCAAAAAAATATACAAACAAGTGAAAACATTATTTGAATGAAACTATAGAATACCTTATTGGTTTTTTATTCAAGAAACGAGAAAAAAAATAACTTAACAGATTGTAAAATAAAATTAATTTTTCAAAGTTTGCAAATAAGAAATATACATTACAATATTAATTGGCCAAGGTTGGAAGCAAAAATTTTGTTGTTATAATTTTAGAGATAGGTCTAATCTATATAATTTTAGTTAAAGTTAAAATATTTAAAATTGAATTTTTAAAAACTACTAAAGTGACATAGGCTGTATACTATTTTGTTTGTAATGTCTAATACGCCATAAAAACACACACAAAGAAAACACATTTTGAGTTAGTTAATTAACTAAATTAACACGATTTTGTACTTTTGGGTGATTTTGTTATTCTCACAACTACACTTCCATATATGCCTAATTCCTTTTACTAATTATTTAAAATTGTGATTTGAAGTTATAAGTGTACTCGGTATGTTCATATACACTTTTGAAATTTTTATGAGTATCGAATCTCTTGAATAGGGCCTGTCATATGATTTGAAGGATTTGAGTGCCCTATCTCTAAATTTATAATAATTTAGAACTAAAATTTAATGACATTTCTGGTTTATCCTGGTTGTCGTCTTGTCTTTCTTTGTGCAGTGCCAGGAGTGTGAGTGTGACAACTGTTTTTAGAGAGGAATATAGTGAAACAGAATGATCACATGGCAGCCACATTTTCTGACATAACATAGGCGATTTCCAGCCCAGTCTAGACATAATGGCTACTTTGATTTTTATCTTATTTTTTAATCTCCAAACAATACATATGCCGGTGACTAAATGGCTACATATTAGAAACCATTTCAAATTATATAAACAATTTGTTTTTGTAAGTTTATACTAAATTTAAAATAAATTTCCAAAAATACAATGTTTATAATATAGGCCCTACCATAGTTAATTTGGTTTGGAAAGAGCTAAATAGAGAGGGCACTGTCGTTTTGGTGATTTTAACATTTTCAGAGTAGGACTTATATTAAATAAATTTATCTCACGGTTTTTTGTGAGTCATAGTTAAAGTTAACTTTTTGATCTAAACTAAATACATACAAACTAAATTAGACAATTTTATCTCAAATGTTACTAGAGTTTTTAAATTAAACTCAGAAGCTTAGACTTTATTTTCTGCTCAAAAACCACGTACCACTCAAAATTTGAAGGCATCTGGTAGCATTTTATTCTCTTGGTGCACCAATCAGTCATTCAAAGAATTGACAAGTGCTTTTGCAACAACGGTCGAAACGTAGCAAGCTATTTCTTCAACGTGGTTCAAGCAGTAGAACACTATTTTCCATTATGTACAAATTCACAATTAAATGTAGGCTCTACATTATATTAAACCAGGTTTCCCTGGAGTCATAGTCGGCCCCCTTATCCATTTTACCACGGTGACGACTCCAGAGTTGTGTACCAATGGAAAATTATAGAATTATTTGGTTGATTTGATTAGCTTTTGTTTCAAAAACTTTTTGTGTGCTGGTAACATGAATTTTCTATTTAGGACACACGTCTAAAAAAAAGTTGTGCTTGGTTAGAATTTAGTTAATCGATAAATTTTAAAGTTTTTTTAAATAATATTAATCTACGAAAACATTTAAGCACTTGAATCAAAATGTAAACGCTTTGAATTCACAACTAGTGCAACGATAAAACTTATACACAATTAGTGACATTTAAATAAATTATAAGCAGGCCCGACTAAAGTTTGATATAGGATCATTCAGTTTAACCAATAACCACACTAATCACTCATCTATGGAGACAATGTGTCACCATACTCCAATTTAAAAACATACATTTTAAATTTGATTTTAAGTAGATAAAAGTTTAATTTTTCAACCGGATCTCATTAGACGTCCAGGCTATAATTATCTCGCTGTGGTATGGCTGAGTAAGGTAGAATTTAGAGGAATTTTCGTGAAGGGATACTGTAAAACCACTTAGGGAAAATAAATATTCTCAGTAAGCTCAGCCTAGAATCGAACCTCAATCTCACCTTTATTGGAAAGGAAAAATCAAATGAACCTGATAGTTATTCTGTGGGCCCATCTATGCAAACACACAAATTATTTATTAAGCTAGTTCAAATATATACAATCATTTCTAGTGTAAAAATATTATCAATTATAACCTAGGTGTAAGGATGTTGAGCGAAGCGATGGATATTTTCTCAAATAGAAAATTAACCATCCTATTTTTTTTATATAACAGCACGTTTAACGAGAAATCGATTCGACTTGTCGACAACCCTCTTTTGTATCTCAGCAAAAGCGACATTTGATGAATAAGCAACTCGTGCAGTCGTGAAAATTTCCCAAAACCATTAACCATCTTTCTCTCTTTCTCTCTCGTCTTTGCTTTGATTAGCGTATCTGATTCACAATAGATCCATGTCGACTAAAAGGTACCTTTTTAAATTGTAATCCACCGATGCTTTCACGCAC
Organism: Timema podura; assembly: GCA_033556935.1. Taxonomy (NCBI): domain Eukaryota; kingdom Metazoa; phylum Arthropoda; class Insecta; order Phasmatodea; family Timematidae; genus Timema; species Timema podura. The sequence continues at coordinate 37,716,706 of JAVRXN010000001.1, forward strand.
CATTATTGCACTGTGCTTCTCTTCTTTTAAGAGGCGGTGATGTGTGATTTCCTTGGAGCGCGTGTGACTAGAGTTAACTCTCCTTCACCCCCTCCCCCTCCCGCCCAACCTTTCCGCTGAGTTTTCATAGCGCGGGGGGGGGGGGGGGGGGAGATCGAGGTCATAATATGATTTGTATTGAAGACCCCTTCTCCCCTTACAATCCCTGCTGGCACTGTGCGCTCCTGAATCGTGGAGACTGCTGTGATAATCGGGTTTTACCTAAAGCCACGCGACCAAAGATGGCCGTTGACGTTTAATTGTTAGCCACGTGACTTGGGGGGTGAGGGAATGGAACGGGTGAGTCATTTCACGACGTAGTTCCCCTCTCCCCATTCTGTGAGACTCACCGGTGTGGAACCGACCGGCGTCGTGACGCCTTCGGTGCAAGCGCAGCCTAACGTCTAACACACAGAAAAAGGACAGTACATTGGGAATAAGGTTTGGCTGGGACTGTGTGCCGCACACAAATATGGTTCAAACATATTTTGAAAAATGGCACCTGTGACCTTTTACTTAGCGTCCCGGTTCTTTATTTTTTAGCACCGCCACTTACTACTCATTCGAACTATACGCTCATGTACTTGTGGGTTAGAAATGATAAAGGTTGAATTTAAATAAAGTGCACCCTCACTTTCGTGGAGATAGTGGGGGAAACATTTTGTTAAAATCACTCAGTACACCTGATTGGGATCAAACTACGATCCCTCCATCATCTGCAGTCTAGTTTACTGGGAGAGTAGCGCCTTAGAGCATGCAGCCACCGAAGCGGATGTGCCGGTTTTTAACTAATAAACTATCTGGGCTAATTTCATGCACAAGATATATAAATAGGGTAAATACTCACCTTTATATGATGTTTTTCAAGATATATTTGATTAGGGAAAAAGACTATCGGTATGGGTTACCGGTAGATATTTTGTTAATCTTAGTCGCTAGGAATCACTTGTCTATAGTCTCTGGTCAAGATGTTTATTGAAAGTTCAATTAAGGGTCCTTGATTCGATCCTGGGTTGATCTATAAGGAGTATAACTTAGTATTTGTTTAGAGCTTATTATATTACCACAGTAAACGTTTTTTGAACATTAAGGTTTGATATTTATTTTTTAATGTGCTATTTTAAGATTCTGCTTTACATTCTCAAATCAAAGATAGTTACTCTAAGGTAAACTCCGCCCACTTAAAAAGGTACGGACTACTTACTCTATGAGACTATCTTATAAGCTATACCATGGTGGAATAATGCAGGGTAAGCTTGACACCTTACAGGGTAGACGATGGGTACATTAAACTGTTACGTAGAAATATATTTTAATTATACCTATTGACTTATATCTTTGTAATTTGTGGAGTAATTTCACTATGATCTGAAGCTTAGATCTATGCGAAAAGCCACTTTCAACCCCCTTTAATTCTCCTTATTTGCCTATCTTAAAATTACAACAAAGTATCTCCACGTTTATGAATAAAAACGTTAAACGATAATTTAGTTATTTTTGAGTTTTTCTCTATCATAAACTTTTAATTATAAATATCCAGTTTTGATAAAACGTTTGTCGATATCTCATTTTTAGCACTCTTAAATAAAATTCATGTTTTTTTTATAAAACAAACGAAATCTGGGGAAATGACTGTGTTGAAATTTGTTGTGTATTTAATTATTTAACAATATTCTTCATAATGTACTGTGCATGTAAGCATTGACCTCCAACTACCTTAAAACTAACAAGTGCTATTTTGATATTGAATTGCGTGACGAATAATGAAAAAATTATCCATTTTGCTATGTGTATACTCATTTGGCCTGAAATTAGAAATACATATACATTATTTCAGGACAATACTTACTAATTAATTTTAAACTAGTGTAGTAAACACATCATCCTAGGTTGAGTTAATGTGTAAATCTTATGCTGATATGTGTGTTTATATAATGCAGGCTAGATACGAGTATATATCTAAAAGCTTCACGTAGCTTTAATTTAAAATTATTTTAAATTTATAAAATAATTTTTAACTGACTGTATGCAGGCCTTTGTTGAACTTGTCTAGTTTCCCATTTGTGACATATACGAATTTTACCCTAGTAATGGGGGGTGACTTGCCCCTTTGGTTTTCAGTGCGCGACAAATCGCGGAATAAATGCTCTGGTGTTCCATCATAGTTCAGCGAGGAAGAGGAGGGGAAAGGTGGGGGGTGGGGGCGATTTGCATGTCGTAAGAGGTAAAAGGAGAGGGGGATAACAACCCTTACTGTAACCCTTAGTCCAGTGAGATCAGGTTAGAGTTGTCAGTGAACTCCGTTTGGAATCCTATGATTTATGTTTCGTCATAAATCGCTCAAGAATGTTTAAAACTAATTAAGAGCACCTTTTCCTCGAAGGATCGTTTTATTTTCAGGACATGGATGAGGCCAACGTGTCGTGTGTTTTTTTACTGTAAATAAATCGCTAAATCACATTGAATACTCCAAAATATTTCTCAGTTTCTACCACAATGGTGGGTGGTTGTAGGAGGAATGGCAAGGGAGGCATGCCAATAATGTAGTGCTGTACACTCCAATACAAGGCAATGTTACTATAATTTCTAGTTATGACCACAAGCTCTATTCTATGTTCATATAGTGTTGACGACTCACAATTACATTCCAATCCAGATATGAATACACTCTTATAACAGTTAAAATTAACTAAAGCTGTTTTAATATATTTATACGTCAAGTCATGTTATCTGCAGCTGTCGCTTTTGATAGATAATATCAATACTTATTACATTTACTAATAATATAGTAAAATATTATCAGTGTTGACCACACAAAAATGTGTTTGTATTTTATAAAGGTTTCTTACTACCAACACATTTGAGTAGCACTTCGGCAATGTCGACGCTACACACTTGGTATGAAAATACCTTTAGTGTGTATTCTTTTCAGTAATACATATTTTATATAAATTGATTATTTAACAACTTTTTTCAGTGCGATACAAGTATTATTACCCGTTCAGGCGGTCCTCTTATTTTTAAACTAATAAGGTATTAATGAGTAAGCATGGATTTAGAGGAAGTATGCCCGCATTTGCGTGGAGGGAGAGTGGGAAAATTATTTAGTAAGAAATACACCTCGGTACAACCGTCCTAGATTCGAACCTGACCTATCCGTCATTGGCAAACTCAATCAGACGTGATTGTTGCCATTGTCCGCGTGCTTAAAGGTAGCGGGTTGATGCCTTAATCTATGAGGAACGTATGAGGAGGGGGTAGTTTATAGGGAGTGCACCCGCCCGCATTAACGTGGAAGATGAAATTCACAGTGATAAATATTACATGAAAAAGCTGTCTTGGTGCACCGGACGAGATTCGAAATCAACGTCAATCCAGTCTATTGAGATCCTGACGCCTTAGACCACGGTACCACGAGTATGAGTAGTTAGTTGTAAGGCGTCCCTACATATAAAAAATAGTGTTAGCGTCTCGATGAGTCATTACTTGGACAGAAGCAGGTATGAAGGGTGCAGTGTAATCACTTGAAACAATAAATACTGTCTCCTCGTAATTTACGAGCTCCGACTGACACCCCAACCCCCCAGTCTGAGGAAGGGAGTCAAGAGGGTGGTTGAAGGAGTGGAGGGGTGGTACCTGATTTACATATACTGAAGTTAGGGATAGTGGTGGGTGCGAGTGTTCAGCCATATACTAGATATTGTGTGTATGTCCCCCCTCTAGCTTGCGTCCATGAAAAGGGGATGTGCGACTGACTATTAGAACTGTTGATAAGTTGACACGTGATGACAATTCGCGACGGTGAGAAACCCGCCGTGAGAAACTTAGAGACTCGACGAGACAAAAAGGCCTCTTTTTACATTTCAAATGTAAATGCGTTACGTCATATAGTTGTGATTTATTTTTAACGCTCTTCTATATAATCATCCAGGATGGTGATAACTTCTACCCGACTTACACCTTTCGTTAAGTGTTGCCGTTTGAATATTGGTGTGCCTTTATCACCGAATGGAAAAAAAAAATACTGTAAGAGAACTCTTACTTTTAGAGTAAATAAATCTCTTAGTTGTATCCTTTTCAAACACAGTATTTTTTTTTATCAAAGTTAAAAAAAAACATTCTTAGCCAATTTAATATTTTGATTTTTTCCACATCCTTATAAATACCGAAATAGAGTTTAGTCAGTGAAATTTGGAATTTTTGATTAGGAAAATGTCAATTAGTTTTGTTTATGAAATTTTGTGGCCACGTTGTATTATCACTGGTATCGCATCTCTTTTAAGATATGCTATAAGAAATCTTTTCATAACTTTTGGGACAGTGGCTTTGTTTTAATTAAAGCATTAACTTAAGAAAATTAATATTTGAGACACACTAATTTACTTTTATCAATGTATCTTGCTGTTTGTACACATATTGGCTAACGGAAATCAAACCTGGAGACTCCAGACCTTTGTGCTGACACGCTATCCATAAAGTAGAGAAATAGTGTTAGTTATAAATCAATCTCGCTATGGCATCATTTGTCAAAGCTTTAACGAAACATCTATACGGAGGGTTCGTGTTAAGAAAATGAACCCTTGAAGAGATATGATCCTTGATCCTCCCTCCAACTGTCTGTGCCAACCACTCTACCATTTGAACTATCCAGATTATAATCTTATTTAGTGTGCCAATCTTGGTAAATTGACTATCTCACTTGGTAGAGTGGTTGGCGAGTAAAGCCCGAAGGTCAGAATGTTATTTTTATCAATCAGCATTTACGATAGTTGTTGACATTTCTCCAGTCTGAAGCTTTATTAGTAAAATCAAAATCGTAAAAAAAAAAAACTTGTTTTACCTTCAATATTAAAATCTCTGACATAGCCGTGTTTTGCTCCAAAGCCCCGAATATGACAAGTGCTGCTGTTACACTTGTCCACTCGCCCGCGAACCCAACACGTACAGACATTTGGACGGACGGACGGGGCGGACAAGTGACCAAGGAAGCGTGTACCTGTAGCACATGTTAGTAGCGACACAAACAAATAACGGCCACCGCCCTCATTCATTAGTTATATCCCTTCCCCCGCCACACACGAACAAACATAGAACCAGTGCGTTCGGAGAGTGTTTGGGTGGACGAGTTTGTTTTTGGCCCCTTGGGGTGGGGTACCAAACTTTCTTTTTTTTTTACTAACACCCTTGAACTCTTCCCTATGGCTCAGTAATTAGGGTTGTCGGATCGCAAATCAAGAGGACCCTGGTTCCACTCCAGGTGGTACTGATAAATTATGGAATTATTTATTTAATAACTGTACACGGTTCGTTCATCCGTCCATATTAGTAAGCATCTACGAACTAGTTTTATTAATTTAACTCTGCTTTGCTAAGCCAGTTAGTAGGTCTTGTTCTGATAGGCACTGTGAGTTGTTACATACAGCGCTAGTAGTGGTAAATATAAGCTTGTAAAACAAAAGTGAAAGGAATTGCTGATATATCAATGTTAAATCAGGTTTGTTCCACACTGGAAAAACCAGGAAAACACAGGAAATCTTTTTAAAATGTAAAATCACAGGGAATTCCACAATAAACAAAAGAATAAATCTGGAATATTTGTGAAGTTGGATATTAAACTGCAAGCTTTGAATGCTTTCGCATAGCATGCTATTTCGAAAGAAAAGTTATTCACCCACGTGGTTTTTGGTGTTTATGAATTATCTTTATGAATTTTTATGAATTACATTATGAATTTGGTGTTTATGAATTACAAATATCATATTCTCGTCTTTATCAATTAAGTTGTAGTTGACCTTCGCCTTTCGGCTGCTGTCGCATTCCGGACCTGCAAGACAGAAGCGTCTTGCCGGCTGGGAGTATTAGGCTGATTTTGCTTTTTTGGGTTACAGGCTGCAGTTGCACGGACCCTTATCCCCGTGGAATGAAGGGATGCCGTTGAAATGACGTTGTAAAAAATACATTTTATTTATTGTTAGTGTCACTTTAGTTGTGTAGGTCATGGGTTGAGGAGGATTTTTTTTCTTAGGCGGTTTGGCAGGTAGCGAGTTTGAGGTATAATGGGGGCTTGTGGGTGATTCATGATGGCCGTTGTTCGGTCAAAGTTCGGGAAGGGGAGGGGGGTTGTTAGGATTTTTTTTCCCCTCGGGAGTTTGTCTGTAGGTGATACTCTGTCCAATCACCATCTGGGGCCGACACCGGCTCCAGTATTAAAACTCATAAAAAAAAACTATTCGGCTATCCTAGTGGCTTCCAGCAGTGACAAAGATTGTGTGTGATCTCTTGACCTTATAGTTAGTTGCTATTTATAATACCCACGCCGATTGGGCTCTCATACAATGGGCTTCAGTCTCATTTCATAGAGTTTGCCAGTGACAGGGAGGTCGGGGCTATAATCCCCGTGGTTATAATAGGATATATTTTCCTAAATGGCTTACTTACTCTCCCTTCCCTCAAATGTGGGTACATTTCTCCCAAAAAATCACCTCAGTGTTCCCTATACAATTAAAATCTGTGGATAGTTCGGATGTTCAGACAAATACGGCGCACGCATAAAATTATAATCTTGATGAAACGATTATTTTCAAAACTAATTTCACTTCTATACATATCCACTATATTTTGCTGCGCCCGAAATCTAGGTGTTAAAAGTAAAGGAAACTCTAATGAAAGAACGTACTTAAAACAAAACTAATATTTTAAAATTAAAAAAATCATTGTAGGAACACCAAATTAATGGACTAAATCAAGAATATTTTGGGTTAAATGCTTGTGTACGCAATCATAAATTTCCTCATATTTTCACAGCGCCCCCTTTGAGAATCACTGTTTGAACGTATGAGAACATCAGCTCTAGAAAGTTCCATAATGAGTTGGAGCATCCTTTTCCATCCCCAGCGACTAAAGTCTTGCTCTAATAAGACGTCCAGGGTTAGTTGACGTCAAAGAGGGTTCTGTGAACGCCGTATACTCTTGTAACTTGACCTCACGTAGACTCGAATAAGGGAGGGTGGGTATGTCTTCCCTGAGGACGAGACTAATATAGCCACCCGGTTAAGTTAGAGCGAGACATTGTCCAGTGCTACCGGACCCTAGAGGACAAACAGCTAAAGATGCCTACCAGGAATCCACCCTGTGTTAACCGACCTTATGGGCGGTGGACCGTAGTCCTCTTTATAGTCGTGGGCAATAATCTAGTTACCGCCAAGCCTTTGTACGCGTACAGGAGGGAAAACCCTCCCCCCCTCCCCAAGTTCACAAGTTTGGTTAGCGTTGTTGATGGGGCTAACTACATACCTGCTGATTACCTCTGAGTACTCAGACACTGGACGTAAGCAACCGAAAACATAAGGGCAGTAAGTCACCCAGGTGGGCGGGGGAGGGAGACGCTTTAAACATATTATACAAGAAATTAAGAACAAGACAAGACTTGAAAAGAGAAGTTGTGATTTATTGTTTTATTAATTATATGATGTAAATTGAGATTTTTTAAAAGAAAGTTCAACAATTTAGGAATTAGGACATTATACAAATTAAAAAAACCACTAAACATATTATAGAAACAAAAATTTAATAAAATAATATATGATGTTTGAAGTTTAAGTTATAAAAAAAATGCTTAGAAGAATTATTTAAATTTAATTATATATCAGTAATTGAAATTGGAACATTAGATAAAGTTAAAATAACATGAAACAAATTATAAAACATAAATACAATAAAATAGTATAGTTGGAAAGTCTCATCTTATCTCATATAGCGCTCCTTTCTTGACCATTTTTACTTTCTCTCAAACCGTCGGGTAGAGTAGGCATAGAAGTAGGTGTATTGTGGAAAAAAAATTAAACTTGAGATTTTGGTTTCCACTCTCTCCCACGCAAATGAGGGTAGATTACCTCTAAAATGCTTCCTTCCTCATTTTTACCCCTTAAGACTAATTATCATATACTTTATTAATTATATACATACTTTGTTTAGATACCTTAAATAGGTATTGCAGACTGGTATATAAGAGTCACTGGTTATTAAGAAACGTAATCTTATTGCGAATCTTTCCTGCACACTTATGGATTCTCTTAAACGTGAATTTTTTTTTCACTTTTGGCCCAATCAAAATAATTATATTCTTAATCACTTGGTGACATTTGAGCTAAGTTTTTGTATTGACCATTAGTTTCTTGAAATTTAAGTTAGTGGAGCAAATTATTTCCACTATATTCCGCTCGCATTAAGTACATTTGATTTTGCCACCTTCATTTGTCCTATCTTTTTTTTTATTTGTTGCAAGGTGTGGATAAATTATGCCGTGGCAGCCAATTTCAATTTCCCCTGTTCATTGCGTGTGTCATCCACCGAAGTAAACAATTATATGAAGCAAAATATTGCTCGTAGGAATGTTGAGGTTCGGCTCACTGTTCTGGACCAGTTTAAAATACTAGGAAAACATCTATAGAATATTTTGATACTTGTTTTTGAGCTGAAAGTGTTTCGATAGTATAGATCAGGGCCATGTTTTCTCTTATTTATTTAAAAACCCGTTGTTATTGGCGGCCAAGAGAACTTAAGTAAACGTAGTTTTTCAAAACTAAATACAGTATGCCTTTTACTACTTTTGATATGAACTTACATTTATTTAGTATCTTTTGTTAGTTTTAGTTTTATAAATAATTTTTAGAATTAAAGAAACAACAAATACATATTTGAAACTTTGGTCACCGAATGCAGGATATATTAATTACTACTAAGTGAAGAGGCAATCACTTAAAACTTATCAGACTAAAGATGAGACCGGTGTCATAAAGTTAAGAGCGAGTCCCTTTCGTCTATTTTCCCAGTTTAAATTGTTCTCTGTACCCTAACACGGTCGCTAGGATGTCAACCAAAAGAGGGGTGGCAATGTCATGTAGGGGCCTCCGTCTCCAGGTCGCTGGGTGGTGCAGAAGGGGTGAGGGGTCGCTAGGAAGCCACGCAGCCAGTTTTATTGCTTGTCTTGTCTTGTCTCCAGGTCTGCAGGTAATTACTTTCACACAATACGATCAATTAATTACCGCTGACAAGCCGTGCGCGCCGACAACGATCCTCGTTCTACTCCCCTCCCTCCCATATCACCCCTTCCCACCCTCCCTCCCACGCTGTCTACCTTCTACTTACTCTTCTAGCTCCGGGTATCAATCTTTCCTTTTCATTTCCACTCCATTTTCCCTGTTTCTTTATCGTTTACCTGGTTCTCTCCCCTTTCTAGTCGAGTTACTAATCTTCCGCTTTATTTATCTCTCTGTTTCTTTTTCGTTATTTTATTCTTCGATCACTTAAATTAATCATTTTGATATGTTTTTTATCTCTTTTATCAGTATTTTTTCTTGGCCTTTTTTCACATTTGTCTTTTAATCTCCGTTAGTCTCCTACTTGAAGCGGTATAAATATTTTGCTTCTATACTATGTTACATTTACACTTATTATATATTATATATATATTATATATATATATCCTTCATTAAGGTTTATTCGTCTTCATTTAAATACAATAAAAATATATGTATATTTGTTAAATAAAGTTAAAAAACCACTATTCCCCTAAAACGATTGAATAGAATAATCGTAGGTATGTTTCTTGCTAAAAATATTCGGTTTGGTTGCAGTGTTTACTAGCAAATATATAACTATTCATTCGCCTGATTTTCTACTTTACTTACCAGGGGAAAAGGTAAAACCGTATAAGTGGCAAATAACCTGAGGGCACATATTCGTGATCTTTTCATCGTGACGTATCGCCTGAACCAACGGGTTGCAACACACTAGACTCTCCAGCTAGTTAACTATGACCGGATCGTAGAGCTTTGTAACTTCTTACAGTTCCGTCTTAAACGTTGACCATGATCTGAGCGTCGAGCTTTGTATATTTCGTTCCTTCTCATTACTTCATTAATCGCCGTTGACTAATGACCAGAGTGTAGAGCTTTGTAACCTTCTGCCGTTCCGTCCCATCAAGTTAACTATGACCAGAGTATAGAGCTTTGTAACCTTCCTACGGTTCCATCTCTATCAATGTTAACTGCTTCGATAAATAAAGAGTGCAGAGCGTTGTACCTTCATATCGGTTCGTCTCATCAAGTTAACTATGACTGGAGTGTAGAGCTTGTAACCTTCCTACTGTTCCGTCTCATCAAGTTAACTATGACGAGTGCAGAGCGTTGTAGCCTTCATATTGTTCGTCTCATCATGTTAACTGTGACTGGAGTGTAGAGTTTTGTAACCTTCTTACAGTTCCGTTCACACGTTAACATGACTGAGGTAGAGCTTTGTAATCCTTCCGTTCCTCTCATCACGTTAACGATGACTGAGTGTAGAGCTTTGTAACCTTCTACTGTTCTGTCTCATCACGTTAACTATGACTGAGTGTAGAGCTTTGTAACCTTCCTACTGTTCCGTCTCATCACTCTTCTATTCCCTGAGCTGTGCTCGCGCGCTATTTGTTTCGAGTCAACAGACCGCCGGCTGAGGAGATCTCCCAGCTAGAGAGTTCTCTTGCTACTGTTGTTGGTCCAAGCAAACTCTCCCGAATCATTCCCACCCCTTCTCTCTCACCATTTACCCACCCTTCCCCCTCCCGTATCTGGCCCCCAGACATGAACACAGTAATTCCCCATTCCCTCGCTTGTGTACCTTCGGTTGCACCGGGGAGACCTACATTTAACAGAACTCTGATGAACATGTAGTGCCACAAGTTTCAAACTTCGAAACTGTCTACAATAGTTCCTATTTTTTATTTCACTTTTATATCTCTGGTACGCTATTTTAAAATGGGATATTTGAAAGTTTTCTTAACTGCTCCCAGTTCTTTTAAAATATATAGCATCCACGTTGATTAGGATTGAGTCTGGAGTTGATAGGATTTATGTATATAGTAATCGAAAAGTCACTGTGCACCTGTTGTATGTATGCAAGATTATGGTGGAGATAATAGCTTTGTTATATACTATAGTTTGTTTTTTCACTTACTCAGAGTAAAAGCCCAATTGATGATTCACCCGTTCACCATAGTAAAGAACAGAACATAAACGAAGTCACTTGACAAGGTCTAAAACAATCACAATAATAGCTTTATCCGCACTGTGCCATTTAAATCTGCTTGCAAAAGCAACTCAGTGCATACACAATAATTGTGTTCCCGTAGTGCTATGTGTCATCATATTTTTTTCTTCAAGTTTCCCTACCAACAGTTGTGTGCATACCTGTCATCGCCCATAAGCGTCCACATGTTCATCCTTATCTCAGTCTGCGCGCCTTGATTATCCTTTATATGTTTGGGGATGCATACGATCCATGAAGTTTTTCGCATGTAACTTTTTCCATTATTTTGCTTGTGTCATCCCTTTAGGGCTGAATATATTTTTCAGCCCTTTGTTCTCAACATGTTGATAATAACCTAAAATATATGTTTATCAAATCGGAAACACAAAGTGTTGCATTCGAGATTTTCTAGTTGGCGATGAAAAGTCTCACGTTTCAAAAACCATTTATGCGAGAGTGTGAAGTGTTAAACCACTCGACCAGATTCTACTATTAATTTTTTTGGCGAAATTTTGAAAAAACTTTATTTTACAAGCTTATACCAACGGACTTACCATTACTAGCTAGACAACGAATCATCTTTTTAGCCAATAAAACCAACATATACAGCAACATGCCTTCCTCAGGTGACATGATGACCACAGCCGAGCACCTAGTTCAAACAGCTTTTCAAGGTTTAGCTGTAACCAAAAGACTAAAGCGCTCAGTTTCTACAGTCTTTTAAGGTTTTCTTGGGACTAAAGGGACTAGGTAGCCCTGCATCTTCACACGGCCTTTTAAGGTTTAGTTATAACTAAAAATTTTGGAATTTATTAAGATTCATGTGGGCCCTATAAATATAGGGCCCACATGAATCTATATATGTTATAGCTGAAATCTCAGACCACCAACATGAATAATTATACAATAAATTATTTCGATATATAATTCCAAAAATAAAATAACAAAGGCACTATATTGATAGTTTGATTATTAGTGAAGTAAAATAAAATCTATTTGTGAAATGGCAAATAAAATTTGTCAAAACTTTGTGTGAAGATTGTCAAGGGGTTGGTTATTCGGAAACATAAGGAATCTAATTTCTATTGTTTTGACTATTTGGATTTTACATCTGCTCTCCTACCTTATAATAATAATAATAATAATAATAATAATAATATAATAATAATAATATAATAATAATAATAATAATAATAATAATAATAAATAATAATAATAATTGTAAGACTATATTTAAATGTATTCATGACCTATCCGTCCTAAGCCTAACTAGTTTTTTTTTTTCGTGTTGCTCAATGCTACAGTAAAAGGAAAGTTTGAGAATTAAATACATCTCACGATGGCTGTGCCGCGACCAAACATCGCAAACATCGACCCATCTCCATCTCTCCTTCCCTGCTCGGCCAAGATGTGCAGATCAGTGCAGCGATAACATGTTCATCAGCAGGAGCAGTGTGTGGGGAGGCTAAGGGTGGGTTTGACACTGTCCGAGGGGATGAGGTAGACGCCGGCTGTCAGCCCTCCCCGAGATCACCCATCACTTCGTGTCAACGCTTTGATCGATTTCCCGAGGATTAACTTCTCCGGCCTTTCCCCCCCCTCCGCTCAGAAAGGCTAAACGAAGCTGCCAAGGTAGCAAGGCTCGAAGAGGATTCAGCTTGTAGGATCTTAAGGGGGATATTCCCGTCTCACATCCATGTACCACTGTTATTTTAAACACATTTCTCAAAAGTATTACTCTACCATATAAAGAGGTGGATGAATACGTTAAGGGTTCAGCCTTCTTGAAAGGATTCTTCATTATATGGTATTTCTTATGAGAGTGTCATAATTTCTTGTGGTGGCCTTTTTTGTTTTTCTTGCTATCCAAAATATGATACGGAATAATTAGAAATTTTGTTTTTATTCACTTTTACTTACACAGATGCTATTATAAAAATAAAGTAGATTTACTTCGTAGCTCATGTTCCTTAGTGAAAGTAGCTCGGTTAAGTTTTTTTATCTATGTTTGATGAGGATGTTAGAAAGCGCCTGTGGTGTACGGCGCTGTACTTCTAGCAAAAGGTAATAATAATGTAACAACATCTCTCGTTGGAACAAGGAAGTCGTTGGGACTGATGGAGTTAGGGAAACGCAAAGATACACAAGCTCTTCAAATGTTTTAGCGGGTTTAGTTTTGTACGTTTGGGCGTTCCATTCTCTCTGGGAGAGAGAGAGAGACACTTGGAGGAATTATACAGAGCTACTTTACACTTGGTGTGTAGGGGAAGCAGGGGAAACAGAGAGGGGGGGTAGTTTATGCAGTAATGTAATAACAGTTAAGAGAAGGAGTAGACTTCAATTTTTCTAACCATTCACCTTAACCAAAGTGTTAAAATGGTGGACCATTACAACTCTAGAGAACACGTGTTCGATTACAGGTGGTGCCGATTAATATTTTCACTGATCAAAGAAAGGCTAGTTTTATTATTGGTGATAGTATTGTTAATATGGACTATCAATGAACGATTAAAGGAGTAAGGATGATAAGGGTAATTCTAGGTAGAAGTGCTCATGACGAGATTCGAACCTTGATGAAAATCCAGTCTATGATGATCAGGATGCCTTAGACTCGTATTTCCCTAACTTTCACAAGTCACCATAACATAAGGGGGCTGTCTTGTTAAGCGATAAATCACCGCGCAGACGTTAAGCCCTAAAGCAATATTTAATTCTACGATGCTTTATTTCAAAATATGGTTCGCGCCAAATTAAAGTCGTAAGATTCTAACAGAGTTAATTTTCCTTAGTAACTTTATAGTTTGAGTGTTATTATAATAGAAATAAATGTATGAACATGTGCTATATAATTTTAAACGACTTTTTAAACAAATTTATGAAGCTATGAGACTAAGGGCTGGTTGCACAAACAATAATCAGTGGCTTGATCAGAAATCCAATCAGTGTCTCAAACCTCATTTTCAGTTGCACCAATAACAATTAGGATCAAATATCTGGTAAAGCTAACTCGCCAATTCTCTCCAATCAACTCTTTGTTTCTCGGATCATTTTGTTGATGGGATATATAATCTACAAGTTTTAATAACTGAATTAATTTTTGCGTCCTTAAAGTCTGTGTTATTTATATTTATTTTGAGTGTAACTTATTTTTAAGAATAGTTTTGTCAATTATGGCGTCTTCAGATGAAGTTTTTCAACTATAGAATAAAGTTAAAGAGAATGGGTTGAGATTCAAAACAGCTGTAGGAAAGAAATGAGCTTATATTTAATCATAGAGAAATAAAATTTGAGATGGGTCTTAGATTGATTACATTATATTGCTATATTTATTAATATCACTTCAAAATCTGTTCTTAAGGGACGTGCCATAATTGCAACTAATTGAAATGAATATATAAATATCAACAAACCTAAGCTATCAGAGACATAAAGTTATGCAACTTAGCCAACCTTATTAATAAATTTAAGTCATTTCACAATAATATTTTCCAAATACAGTACTTTTTACAGTGTGGCCATGTTTGTTTTTCTTGACTATTTATTCAAATCTGTCGTTAGTTGATAGAAGAGTTGGATCCCTAATTAACTTGGTTGCAACCAAAAATTTTCTTGATCTAGGATAAGACTGATTGGAAATCTGGTGATTGAAGAATCAATATGATGTTTTTGTAACCGACCCTAAAGGTCTGTTTCACAAATATGATATTGATTTTTCAATACTGGATTGCTAATCAGCTTGATTCTAGATCTGGGCTGCAACAAAGTTAATTAGGGATAAAAAAATCTCCGATCACCTGTCCATTGGTTTGATCAAACATTCAATTAAAACAAGCATGGAAACACTGTAAAAGTACCGTATTTAGAAAATATGATTGTGAAATGACCTAAATTTATATATAAGGTTGGCTATGATGCATCATAACTTTATGTCTCGTGTAGCTTAGGTTGCTTGATATTTATATTTTCATTTCAATAAATTGAAAATTCAGACACATCCTTAAGAAAAAAATTTCTAAACAATTTTGTAGTGACATTAAAAATAAGTATACACAATCAAAATACTGTAATCAGTCTAAACCTCATCTCAAATTTTACTTCTCTATGTTTAAAGAAAAGCTAATTTCTTTGTGTAGTATAATTTACAATTGAATGAAAACGACAGAAGCCTCTGGAGGACCAGTGTTACGAACACGGACAAATGGACTGTATGGTGGAAAGGAAATGGATAGAGGCAACTCACCTTCACTTTATGTGGTATGACTGGCAGTGTCCTGGCGCAGTCCTCTTCAACAACACACACGAATAAAAAACTACACCACTTCCGGGTGAAGGTTCACGGAACCTTATCACTTCTGTCTTGAATTGAGTCTCCGTGCACGGCACAATTAAATCAACAAAAACTAAAAACACCACGCCAGCGACACTTGGCGGGAAAACAATAAACATATAGTGGTCCAGGTATGGTCTTGTTGCCTCCAAGAGTGGGGAAGGTTAATGTAAGATATGAAAACAAAACAAACAGAACTAAACCTCAACAATAACAATCAAAAACTCACAAACCAAAACAAAACAAAAACAATTCAATTTCGAGGCATAGAGAACCTAGATAAAAGGAGCACTATTCAAAGATATAACATAGAGGAATGAAAATGAAGTATAGGATTAATAATATTCGTCAAACAATAGAAAAATATACAAACATTCTTTCTTTTAGCTTCCTTGGATCTCATCCATTCTCTATGACTTCATTGTATAGTTCAAAAATGGCATCTGAAGACATCATGATTGACATTATTATCCTTAAAAATAAGCCACACTCAAAATAAGTATGTGTAACATATACTTTAGTTATATTATTCCCTTATAAAGGGATTCTAAAACCAATACAGTTGTTAAAACTTATATAAGTTGATCTTCAATCAGTATTTTCAACATTATTTTCAGTCGCACCAATAACAATTAGGACGTGATTGTCGATAAAATCTTTGGTCAAGCTAACCTGCCAATTCTGTCCCAACAAATGTTTGATTATCCGATCATCTTATCTATGGAAAACTTAACCAAAAGTTTAGCTACCGAATTAGTTAAAACATCCTTATTTTAGGCGTTAATAAAAGTAAAGTGTGTGTTTTTAAATTAATTTTGAGTGTGGCTTATTTTATAAAATATCAATGTAAATTACTTTGTCTTCAAATGAAGTTATTCACGGTTACAATGAAGTTTTATAAAATGATTGAGATTCAACGCAATTATACGGATTAATAACTTTTCTTTAATCATACAGGAATAAAATTTGAGATGAAGTTTGAATCAACTTCATTTTACTGTGTACATTTATTAACAGATCACTAGAAAGTTGTGTAAAATATTGTTCTTGAGGAACGAATTCAAAATTGCAATTTATTGGCATATTTATCAATATCGGGTAGTCTAGGCTACATCATAGCCATAGTATAAAATGGATACATCATGGCCAACCTTAAGTAGATATTATCTAGTTCACATCACACGCATTTTTTCAAAGTATAGCATTTTTTAAATCATGTTGTTTGTTTGTTTGATCAAATATATGGTCAGGTGTATGTAAGTTTGAACCCCAAATTTACTTTGTTTGCTACCCAAACCTTTCTTGATTTAGAATCAAGCTGATTGAAGTGACAATATGATATTCGTGCAACCGAACCTAACTGTCACCAACAAATATGTTCCGATTAATACAACGGACGTCGCGCTACGCTAACCACAGTTTGGTATACGCTTTTTTTTAGATCATGTGACCACTAGGGCAGAAAGTAGTGTGTGAGTGTAAAGATGAGATCTGAATAAAGGCTTATAGGCGTGTGTTCATCTGATATTTCATCCACCAAGTTACAATTATTGCGAAACATCCTGTTTTAGATATTAAGAGTAGAGTGAAAAAGGAAGCGACGAACCATATAAAAAAAGAAAGAAAGAAACGATGCGGGAATTTGTAAGTTGTATTAAAGAATATATTGTAGAGCCGAGATGGTATCTTTTTTTTTTTTTACATCGAGACATGGAATTGATTAAAGCGTAGAGAATTACGACTTGATTGGTCTTTATGGGCGGAGGTAGTAGCCCATAAAGATAAATCTGGGTATTCCTATATTCTGTAGCTTCAAGAGATTGTAATGCAGGGTACCTGTCAATATGGTGCACGGGCGATGTATCTTGGAAAAGGGGCGGATACCAGAAGAAGTGTTTGGGGGTAGGGAGGGAGTTGAAAGGGATGAACAGTAGTTTAAACTACGCTAGAGCCCTCATCTTATAGCCTTTCAAGCGAGGGGAGAAAGGGGAATGCACCCCCTTCAACCCCCAATGGAGCTAGCCTGTAAGATAGGTGGGTGTGTACAAAACTAAACTACTTCTCACCCCATTTAGCAATTTGATTTTTTTTAGTACGTATATAAAACATATTCTGCTTATTTTTAAGTCGGTGTTATATTTTATACGAGAGTACTTATTTTAATATTTTTATTCTAGTATTTGCATTTTGTTATATCACATCAATTTTGTCAATTTAATTTTTTTTTAAGTTTTATAATATTTAATTTTAGAATTGTAAATTATTGATGAAATAAATTTGATTTCAAATACTAGAATATCTTAAGTATATTTATCTCATTTTAAAAAACAATGCAAATAAATGTGTTATTTATTTTATTTTTTAAATTAACTTTATTCGTGCCTCTTTTTATTACTTAGAAGCCAATATTTCAAAGGGTGTAACGGTGTTTGAAATTAAATAGCTATAGTGAAATTATTGTGATCTTAAAAGTAAGATAGATATCAATGGACTATTTAAAATAAAATTAAGGTTTGAAAAAGTTCATCACTCTAGTTTATTCATCTTTGGATAGCCATTTAATCTGAGTATTTTTAATTAATTTTCATCGCATTTTACTACACGCACCTTTACGTATGTAAGATGAGTAAGTATAGTGTAGAAGAAATGTGTCCATATTTGTGTGAAGAGAGCGAGTGATAAATTTTAAGGAAAATAGTCTCAGCACATCCGTTGATATTCAAACCCCTAATCTCCCTGTTGCTAGCAATTCAAACTATAAGAACCTAAAATTTAGTCCACAGGCCCACCGATGCATGTTCCAAGACGAATACATTTCATATCAAACTTAGACAAAACAGATAATTTGCGAAGCTAGGGATATTTCTAAATTTTTCATTTTTCTAGCCTCACGATTTCAAAATAGCGTTAACTCCCACCCTTATCCTCTTTAGTTAGTCATCAACCTCCCCTCCTATTTTCCATGCGAGTTTGACACATACACACACACACACACACACACACACATAAAGAGTAAAACAAGAACATAAAATCACCGTAGGACCATCCAGTTTTCCATGTCGGTAACATGCAGTGAGCAAGGCTCTTTCAACGTGCGCCAGATTGGAGCACAGGGGTACGTACACCACTACTCCTCTCTACACTCCACCCCCCACCCCCTCTCATCCAACCCTCTATGTAATGTGATGTCATGTAATGTCATGCAGTTTCATGTCATGTCATGTTACTTCCAATTCCGTTATTTGCGCGCTTCTACTCATATTTTGTTTTACCTCCTCATTCCATGTTTGGTCGTGTGAGGATTTTTTTTTTCCCCCTACACCGTTTCGTTGTATTCTTCCTATTATTAATATTTTTGCTCCTCCCCGTGTTACTTTACATGTGTTGTCCCTACGTGACAAGCTGTGTCTCTTTGACGCCATGTTCCCCAGGTCACGTGACTAGATACCTAACGGTGACGATATCACCCCAGCAGTCTGTATTCACCTCTCAAGGTGGCCCAGTAGGCTACGTCCACTGATCCGAAATTCCGCCGAAAAACAATGTCTACCTCCAAAGTGAAGTCCTCGCGAGCCAATAAATTCCATTGTATATTTTATCTAAACCTAAATTCCATTGTATGTTTTATCTAAACCAAAGTTAAATAAGAAATAAGGAATCAAGAATCGGAAAGTTAAGGCGGCTGCCTCGGTCAGCGAGAAAGTATCGATCACTGTCAAGCCACATGGCTTAAAATACAATGGTCTGTGTCGTTTTTTGGAACTACTATTCTGTCAAAGTCACCAACAACCTTCCTTTATCGTTTCATTTAAAAAAAATGTGAAACAAAACTACGAAACTATTTATTTCAAGGTAAAAGGAAACCTCGCTGCTAGTCCTCAAATATCTTAAAGTTTTTGGTCATGAACCTATCAAAAGATTACTGTATTTGTTAGAGAAAGGCTAGATATAAAGCCCCTTTTCATCAAGCCTAGTCTTGTAGCTGTATCAAAAAGTACAAGGTAAGTTGCTCATCCCATATTATCTCACATAGAAAATGTATTTCTGTTCATACTTAGCTAATGATTTTTCTTCTGCGTGATAACAGCTCACAGGTACAGTTTAAGCTAAGTCTGCTTACCCTAGCAACAGTCCACGAAACGCCACTGCGTTTTTTTTTTAAAACCTCCAATTTCACACAATGACTTAAGAAGGGTTATACATTGCTGTCTTGAAAATCGTTCCGCAGTCACCATTTTATAATCAGTTTTTCTATTTTGAAAATATATAAGTGATTTTTTTTTTAACATTTAGTAGTGAACTCATTTGAACTAGAATATATTTTAAAAATTGTAATTTTTAATACAATCATCAATATAATTGAAGTCCTACAAAGTGTATATAACTTTTTTGTATATGCCTGATATGCATGTTTAGTTTCACATTTTGAATGTCCGAATATTTAAATTTATGATCGAGTTTTAAGAAAATAGTTCACTTTTTTCGTGTTTTTTTCCTCACCAAGAAAAAGAATTATAATCCTGAAAAATATTGAGCTCAATATTATGATGAATCTTTACGTATTGTGTAAACTCTAACCCAAAAAAGTAGATTTTACAACTCTGTCTTGTCGCTGATTGTGGATCCAAATCATGTATATGGATTTTGTTCAAACTATATCTTTAGATTTTATAGGGCTATACCTCATGATATTTTTAAAATTATAACCCTGACCTTCAAATTAAGGGTAGTTTACTGATGAGTGACTTATTTTAATTTCAAGTTTTTTGAAAATGTCTCTAATGATTGTGTTTAAAATTTATATTTAGCGGGGTGGGAAGGGGGCTCACCTCTCAAATAACAATATACATGGTTTTTGAGTAAAATTCTTTAAAGGATAGTTTACTGATGAGTGATTTTATAAAAGTCGTAAGATTTTGAAACTGGCCTTAACAATTTTTTGTTTTTTGGGGGGGAAAATTTGTTTAAGGGTAGCCTAAGCTACGGATGACTGTTTCGTTAAAAATGTGAATATTTTAAAACATAGCTCTTGAGTTTTGGTTCAAACTGGGTATCTGTTCAGTTTTTTACATTATAAATAATTATTTATGTATATTTGTTTTTCTAAAAAGGATTTATTTTATAGTATTGATTTATTTTTGTAAAATTTGATTTTTTTTAAATAGCGTTTTTCAAAATTAGTATCAACGGACAAAATAGTCAATAATAATGAAGCTTTATTTTTCTAAAATAAATGTATTCACGTATAGCTTACTTACGACAAATTATATACAATTTGATTTTTTTTTTAATTGGACTTGAAGATTGCGTTCAATGTGGATGTATGTGATTAGTTTCTCATGATAAATAAGAATAACATTTTTATTTTTACAAATTAGCAAAAAAATTAGGCTAGCTTACAAATAACTTATTTTCGAAAATTTGAAATTCGTTAAAAATAATTTTACAATTTTGTGTACAATTTATATAGAAATAGTGTTAATTCTGACTAACAAGATGATATGTTTGATTTTATGAGGAAAACCTCACCTAAGGTTAGTTAAATTAAAATATTTTTTTGACAATTTTCTTTCTGTCGTATTATTTATTATTTTTAATGCTTACAATCATTTGCTATCAGCATCACAACCTAAAATTCTTTTCCTCTTTTGAATTATCCGATCATTATTTGCCTGCCCTTTTTATTATTAATTATTATTTTCTTTTTTCAAAAATCCTATACAAATTCATGATTCTTCAAGAGAGTCTGGTTGCCGCTGACGTGGTTGGGGCTAGGATCTAAATCCAGGTGCAATGGTGTTGATTTTCCCCATTTGATTATAAATGTATTTTTTTTAAACCCTCTCCACGTTAAAATGGTTGTATTTTTTTCCTCTCATACCTTCTTAAATTAAGTCGTTAATGACCCTTATGTTAAATTTAATAAAAAAGTTTTAGAAATATACTCAAGCCGAATATAACCTCTATCTCAAAGGAAGTGTTTGCCTTTTTAAAAAAATGTGTCAGTGAAGGCTATAATGTAAAAATCTCTCCAGTATTTCTTGAAGAGAGGAAGAAAAGAAGCTTACACGCGTGTCTGAGCAAACAAGGGCAGGTTGGTGGGCTGCGATCACACTCTCACACACAGGTCTCCCAGTATGTGGACAGTGAGACTACCTCGTGAGGCAGCATAATGCTCGGAGATTTACTTACCTACTTCCTTTTCACCCTCATGATACATTGTCGTCGCATAGATCTCACTTTATTCTCTCACCCATCGCCTGATAATAAAAAGCTGTTTGTCTTGTTTTTATTATGAACCGTGTCTTACTACCCGCCCAGACTGTCTGGATATTTACACACCAAGGTTAAGGATAATGAAGGTGGAATTTAAAGACAATTTAAGTGAATTTTTTTTATGGAGGTGGGGTGGGAGACCATTTAGGGAATACTTAACCTCATAACACCAGACCGGGATTAGAACACTGATCTTCCTGTCATCGACAGCCCACTCAGTCTTTGGCGAGAGTGACTCTTTAGACCAGGGGTCGGCCACCATTTTGGGCCCCGATTGACTTATAATTATATAAAATTTCCCACGTTTGTTTTCTCATCTATACATCTTATATTTATTCCTTAAATTCAACCTTTCCTTGAATACTTATGTCCCCACCCTTCTAGAAATAATATTCTCAATTTCATACAAAACAATATAACTTTCTTATCAAATTACCTATTACTATAGATAAAGGTTAGTTTGTTCACTAAAGTATTATATTTTGAAAGTACTAAATGATATATTTGCGAGTTTAAAAGACTCAAAGATCGACTTTTAATGACGATGTAGTTCTCTTACGCGATATATTGATAACTGCCACGCGATCGACCGGTTGTTGACCTTTGTTGAATTAATGCTTCCAAAAGTACAAAGTAGTATTTTTAATTGAAAAAAATCATCAAGTTACTAAACCTATGATTGTAATAATTTCGAATAATTAACCCCTTAGCTAAAATAATCATCAAAGACCAATTCAATATCTCCATAAAAAATGTATAATAATAATATCACAACCTATTAAATAACTTAAATTACCTACATCAAATTCTTCATTTAACATTAATAAAATAAAACATCATAAAAGAAATAAACACTATTATTTAACTAATTTTTTTTATTAAACTCAATAAATTAAAACTAATAATAAATAAAAGTTAACATCGTAAGATTAAAATATTGGAAATAATCATTACCATGAGTTTGAATTATTGAAATAAAAATTTACAGCCCCAAAGTATCTTCACAAACCGCTAATGTTAAAAATAAACTACAGTAAAAATCATCATCATGCACTGCATCACCGTCGTTCGGTTAAACTGAACCGTCGACTAGGCTCTATTAGCCCGGCATAAAACTGTAAGATAAATCGCGGTGTACCACCATACCGAGGCAAAGTATTTATTTCCTCATCAGGTTACACGCAACTCTTGAAGAAGGTGAGACACCCGCACCTGAACATAAAGGAACGTCCCTTTATGCGTGGCCCGCATAAATTGACCGCTTTCGTTGGAATATATACCTCATGGGAGAGAATAACAGGATGTCCTAAAATAGTTCTCATCCTCAGGGGTACACAACATTTCAAAGGAGTTAGAAATAAGATTTCCAACTATGATGATGTTTAGTTTAACCATTTTGTCAACTTCTGAGGGCTGAAATATAATATCCCCACTATCTTTTAAAATAAATAACATTTTTTTTATAATATGGCATATTTGACCGTGAGATATGCAGTCGTTGGCCATGTATGTAGACTCAGGGTTCGGCCAGACTGACAAACGTGCGAGCGAGCGCGCAAGCGACTGGGTGGCCAAACTGGCGAGCGTGCGAGCGCGTGATTAACAGATAGCTCTCGATAGTTGTTGACGAGGAGGCTCCGAATCTTGGCTCAGTGAACTGAGGGTAGTTTTTGACAAGTGATTTATTGTTGTGGTTTTCTAATCCTCTCTCCACGCTAATGGCGATTCTTATTGGTAAAGGCCTACTTTGATAATATTGAAGTTTTTAACATATCAGTTTTATAACATATATATAGAAGTATTTCAACATATCAGTTTTACACATATATATTGAAGTATTTTAACATATATATGTGTGTGTATATAAAACTGATATGTTAAAATACTTCAATATTATCAAAGTAGGCCTTTACGAATGAAATCGCCACTAGCGTGGAGAGAGGATGAGAAAACCACAACAATAAATCACTTGTCAAAAACTACCCTCAGTTCACTGAGCCGAAGATTCGGAGCCTCCTCGTCAACAACTAACATAAACTATATATATATATAATATACCTATATATTATAATATAGGTATGGTTTATGATCTTACCAATTAAATTAGGCCGTTAGTAACAAGTGTGCTAAACCTATCGATATTAAAAAAATGTCAAAATGAGAAGTTTTCCTAGCACTCAATGAATCAACATAAATAATATTGCCTAGCGCCTGTAAACTAGACTGTACCGGGTCGAGCTGCGCGCTTGAAAAATAAAACCAGTTCTATCTTTCAAGCGCGCTCGCTCCAGTCTGGTCACCTCTCATTACAACCATGTGTTCTATTTTATATTTTAGTCGCTCGCCCAGTTGGCCGCCCCTTTTTACCTGATCTGGGGGAACAGAACGTTGAACAGGATATATCTTGAAGGTTTGTCTACACGTCAAACCCGCAATAAGATGACGTGATGAAATACCTATAGTACCCCCGGCAATCGAACTCGGACCTCAAGAACAGTAACCAGAGACTTAACCACTAGACCAAGAGTCCAGTTACCAACTTGGCGATGAACGAAGGAAATAATGAATAAGTCTGTTGTTGATGAATGGTTTGACCTGTTAACAATAAGTCTCAACAAGGTACATGATAAGTCACAAGGTAGTTCTCTAAGGGGGGATGAAACGGAGGGAATCCTGTCATACTTGTGACGTATGGTTATGGAGCGAAGCGGTAAGTAAAGGGACTCGAGGAAGATATAATCCGACTGCACAAATCTTGTTCTCCCTTTCCCCCAACATTCTCAGAGGGTAGACACTTTTATTGGAAGGATAAAAGAAGATTGTGGGATGAGGGTAGTTGCGAGAGGTATAGGGGATGAATCCACCATTATGATGACACTCCCCGGACAACCCCTTGGTGAGGCCGATACATCTGATGGATGGGAACATATCTCGGACTTTATGTCCGGGCCAAGGAGCGCCTATATTCTTGCTCCATTTCCAACCTAGGTCTTCTTCAGGAAGATGGACAATCCAGTCCACTTTATTACGTCTGCTGGCTTGTTCGTATGGCTCCGTTTGGGATCACTAAGATATCTTACGCTCCTCTCTAGTTTCAAACAAACTTGGACATTCACGTGCTACCTTTAAAATATGACCCCGAATACTTTTCAAGTACCGCTGAATTATACGTTTTATTTCGTCTAGCTAATATTTAATTATGTCGTTCAGTTTTAGTTATTTTAAGCGGTAGAGTGATTGGAGAATAGAGTGCAAGGTTGCCACATTCCTGAGTATCCGGGAAAACATAGGGGATTATTTTTAGTTTGAAAAAAGTCGAGAAAACACAGATAATTTTACAAATTTTAAAATTTAATTGAATAGGCCTATATGTGAGATTAAGACACTAAACTGCAAGCTTTAAATAGTAAGGATTTGCATAGAAGAAAAAGTAAATTGAAAAAAACTATCTCTAATTCAAATACGTGTCTTATCAGGGTAGTTTATAGAAAGTGCACCCGCATTCGCATGTAAGGGGGATGAGAGTACCATAAGTATAAATCACAGGTGGGAAACTATTAAAGCCACTATATCCTCATCAACACTGACCGAGTGGATTGCGAACCTTTTATGACGCAGACCGCTTGACCACCGTTACGGGTATCGTAAAACTATACAAGACTCATTTGTGTATACCCTGATTTTGGTAGGAAAGAACAATATCGGGTAGTTACTAACACTACTAAAACCATTTTAATATATTCATACACCAATTCATTTATCTGCAGCTATCACGTTTGATAGATATTATCAATACCTATAAAATAACACAAATAATATAGTAACATGTTATAAGTGTGGGTTGCAAACAAATATGTTTGTATTCTCTAATCTGTTTTTTTATCACCACGTCTTACTACTTGTTCAGGTTATACGCAGATATGATAAATACTCTAACGAGGTAGGGATGGTAAGGAAGCCTTTTAGAGGTAGTCTACCCATATTTACGTGGAGTGGGAAAAACCATTTAGGAAAAACCATCCTCAATAGACCCCAATAGGACTCTAACCCCGATCTTCCCGTCTTCAGCAGGCCACTCTAACACTAGAGTGATGCCTTAGACCATTCGACCACTGAAGCGGGTTCCTAAACTGTTCTTACAACCAAAATCAGGCCTGAAAGGCCTTTTTTTCGAGCAAAATCAAACTATGTAGTAGGATTATAGTATGCAGATACTTATTTTTACAAAAAAATCAATAGAGTTGAAAGTTTTATAAAATTTCAGATCATATCATAAGGAGTTTATTGATTGTTGTGTTTGTTTCTTTGTTGGAGCAGTGGAGTCGGAGGTCCGCGAGACAGCCGTGCTAACCTCGGCGTGCGCCCCCGAGGGCGAGGGGGGAGAGGAGGAAGGGGAGGGGGAGGCCCGAGGAGCCGTCTCCCGGACCGACGGCACCCCCCACGAGGAGGAGAGGATCAGGGAGTACCTGCAGCGCAGCGACACCGCCGTCATCTTCCCAGAACCCGTGACCGCCACACACTCCGGTAAGCTGACACACACGTGCAGAGGAGTTTGTGGTGGATTTTAGGGGAGAGTATAGGATTTTCATGACATTGGGGCTAGCGGTGGGACTATTTTCTTTCTTTAGTCATAATTTCTCTGAAAAAGTTTGGGTAGTTTTATTGGCCCAAGGTGTCTAACCTTAAGGTGGAAGCGTAGGGAACGAGAGTTAAGGGCAGTATTTTTTTTATAGTTTTTATATAAAAAACTTGTTTTGAATAAAATAAATCAATTATTGCTTCAGTAAAAACATAGAGCTTAATTTTCTTCACATGATGATATCAACAGTTCTTGAATATCTGTCAAGGGCGTCCTGGAATTTAATGACAACTTTTTCTCGTTATTTCTCATCTAATGCCGCTATGCTCATGACCAATCTTAAAGAAATGCTGAAGTCACGACGTGAATAAAATTAAACTCTATGTTTAAACTGGAGCAATATTTTATTAATTTTGGCCAACAAAATGTTTTGATATAAAAACTGCAAAAACACTGCCACTAACTCGTGTCCCTTACATCCCCACCTCAAGAGCCCAGCTCACTGTCAATTGATCAGGAAATTAAATACACGATTAAGCTCAAACCAGAAATATCAAAGTGTAGTTTCCTGCATTCTTCACTTGAAAACATGTACATTTGAATCAGTTTTAGTTTTTTAGATGCATATGGAATCAAATGTCGCCTGGTAGTGCAGTTTTCTCTAGTCTTCATAAGAAAAAAAGGGTAATTGAGATTAGTGAAACTATTATACCACATATTAAAAAAATCGCTAAAAATTGCTTTTTTTTTTGCGTCAAACAAAGAGAAGAAAATCTTTTTATTTTATTTCTTCTGATCCAGTTTTTATTTAATTTAAAAAATCTAATAAAACGTTAAAAATTCTTGCTTCGAAGTGTAAAGAGGTTATTAATTTTCAAATTTCAGCCCTCTGCGTACGGTAGATATCGCGTAATGTTCATGACAAACAAACGCTTCATTTTAGTAATAAAGATAAACACACTATTCCAATAATTCAAACGTCATTGCGTTTAATCGGTCATGTCCCCAAATTCGGGATAGTCCCCAGAGTCCTTCCGCCAAGGGGGAGAAGTGTGCCGGGGGTAGGATCCCTAATACATTGGGGAGGGGATGGGTCATGTCCCAAAAAATACCTCCTTACAAACAAGATGGTCTAACAGGAGAAGGGGAATGAGGGGGAGCGGATAAAATACCCATAAAAAATTAACAAAATACATATTCAACCAGGATGTAAAAACATATGGTAAAGTGAGGGGAGGGGGAAATTCTCTCAATAAGAGTTATCATACGCCACCTTGGTTAAAGACATAAATCTTTTTCAACCAGAGTGTAAAAAAGTAAATCAAATGGGGGAGGGGGGATAACGCTACCGGGTGAAACCTAGTAAGGAAAGAGGGAAAAAGTGTTTTCAAGCGTCAACTGAACAGGATTTCCAGTGGGTCAATTTAACTTAATCGGTCATGAAATGGGGGGCCGCGTTCTGAAAAGTTTAAACGCTTTGCAGGCGTCCAACCAACAATCTTGTAATATTTAAATAGTATTTTGTTATTTCAAAATATAGCTTATGTCAAAATGAAATAAAATATACCAACAAGGTTTATACCATAAACAACCCTTACTTAAGAAATGAATATAATTATATGAAAAATATTTTTGAAAATATAAAATTAGCTCATTTATGACCTTTCAGGTAAAATTGTCACCACTCTGGGATTAGGTGAAGATTATAAGGGTCTACATTTAGTTTTCCTTAAGCAAATCTAGTTATTTATTGTCAACAGAAGATTGAGGATTATTCGTATGATTTTGAAGATTCAGAGATGCCATTTCCATAAAAAATATAACTGTACGAACTTTTTACCCGCATGAATACGGCACCCTCAAGGCTATAATTGATTCTGAGACTTGCACGCTATTTAGCGGCAATTCAATAAAGGATATCTACAATTTTTCACTTGGCAAGTTTATTTAATATTAATCAAGGCAATGAATATAAATTCCTAATAAAATATATATAAATAAATATAAATTCCTGAAAATTAAAAAATACGTACGTTCTAAGTCAAAAATATTAATTTTTAAATAATAAAAGTAGTTTTTGTTTTACGTTTTTTAAATTATGTCTACAACTTAAGTTATTCTGGTCATTAATAATACACTAATACAGACTGTAAAGAGATTCCTTAAAGTATAATTGCTTATAGTTTTGATTCTTACTAGGATATTTAAGTATTTAAACAGCTTTTTATAAATAACATTTTTTCTATTAGCCTGTTGATCTTGTATTGCCAGCTACTTTAGATAGACTAATTGGTTTAAATTACTTTGTTGTAGTGATACCTGGGGCACAGTTTAAGATGTTTTCTTTAATTTTCTGCACTTTACCTCTATGGGGGACCTTAATTTCAGTAGTATGATCAGAATTAACATAGAGTTTTTGTCATTTCTGTTTTCATTATTAAAGTTTTATATACTTCTTGTGATCCTGTGATTGTCGATCCACGGTCTCTTGAATGCGACCCCCCGCGCTGATGGGTACAAACTAATCGTGTCGAAAAAATTGGCTTCCCCCCTCCCTCCCAGATATCCTCCTTCCTTTTCTCTCCAATCTGAGGAATCCTGCTCAATGTTGTGATCGCATCTGTCCGCTCCGACACTAAATATCACTTGTCAAGTGGACTCTGAGCTCAGTGGAGCCATCTCTCGGCTTACCCATTAACTCAAGTCTCATATACCCTGCTCTTCCCCCCAGAATTATGACCCAACAATTAAATAGACGAGAGAGCGGGACTGTAAGTCTATATAAGGACAAGGATATTTGGCGGCGAAGGGGGGCGGTAGGGTCCAACTTCTGTGCTCTCTCAGTAAATCCACTGCTTGAATTTCCCCTCCAATTAGAGTTTGGACAATTAACAGAGAACAGCTTCCCAATCCCTTCGGTATACACAGCCAATTAAAAGACTTGTGAGTTGTGATCTTAAAGAAGAATCTAACTCTTAGGTCTTTTCTTCGTTTTTGTGCTTATAAAAGGATTTTTTTTATTTTTCTACTTTTTTTTGCTCCAGTGGCTTCCCTTCTTCTATATTTTATTTGTCTCTTTTGTCCCAATTGGTGGTATAAAACTTAAGCCCACAATTATTTTTTTTCCCTTCTTTAAGACAGTATTTCGTAATTAGTGTTTTTAACCTATTACGGTTTGTAGTTAAAAAAATACTTTGGTGTCACTCATTTATTCTCCTCTTAGTATTTAGGAAAAATTCCGTTGCAAGAGATCCAATGTCCCTATTTTGTGTCCCAAGTATTTAATTGGAAAAATTTCTTGATGGTTTAATAGCTGGCTATGAAACGGACATTCACTGTCACTCGCGACACATTAGACAAGTTTTGTGGTCTCGTTATTTAAGGGGGTTATTTCTAAAGAAGAAGAAGGAAAAAATGTGTTCATTTAGCGAGAGGATTCAACTGCGGTGGACATTTCGTGAGTGATTTTGTTCATTATATCCTTTCAATTAGCAACAAACCCTCAACTCCCCTTTCTTCGTATGCTGTGACAAGAACGAAAGCTCCATACAAAAAATAATTATTTCTTAAAAGTATATTTTTTTTTCTCTAAAGATGGGTGGTCATGCGAGTGAAACAATGAGATTTGTAAATAATTTCAACCACTTTGCATTGCATGCACTAATTTTTTTTACAGAAAAAAATATTCATTGAATTCATCAAACAATTTAAATTCTTGGCAGGCCTACTCATGTTTTAGACTTTAGAGTAAGATTAATATTATTTTAGATTTTAATGGCGCCTCGACACATAAAGATAATTAGCGATTAGTATTATAAAATCAAGGTAAAATATAATTTAATTTATTTGGTTGTCATTGCCAAACATTTTTGCTGTAGATACAACTATTATATTATTATTAATTATATATTTTATATACAAGGCTAGTAAATAGCTAATATAATAGGCTTATGTATTACGAACTTTTTAAATATTGTTGTTGGCAGCTTTGTTAGTGGGATGCCTTTAAACCCTATTACGAAGTTACAATTTCCGTTCCTGTGATAAACTCAAAATTTTATTTAGCGTTTTTATAGAAATAATCGAGTGAGTTGAAGCAACCTTGATTTTTGCCTGGTAAGCCTGGGTTCAATCCCCGGCCGATTGAATTAGGATCAGGTTTTCCCTCCGTTGTGTTGTTCCAAAATCTATCAGGGTGATGCTGGTTTAGTTCCTTACTATTCATCTTCCTAAACATTTTCGCTTTGATTCGTTAGCTTTATTTACTGTTATGAAATTCCATTTTTAAAATTATTTTTTATCCTATTTTCAATTTCGCATTAATAACGCTTTACTAAAGATAAATTCTAGTTATAATATTTTTAAATGTATTTATAAAATTCAAGATGTTTTCACTAAAACACTACATACAAATTAACTAGCACATCTATAGAGCCGTAAATTTTATTATTTGAGTAAAACATTGAACTCTTATACAAATTGTGTACTATTCTGAAGACGATCAAGACTTAAGTTGAATAGGTAAGGCTGGGCTGATATTTATGCATAAAGAATAACCGATAGTAAATAATGTATTGCGTAAATTGTACAAGTCTTACTTATTCGATTTTCTTTTATTCATAGAAAATGGCCTAGCCTCTTTTCACAACCTACTATATTATGTATCTACAAACACTTCAATAAAGGGTTCATTCGAAACACATCGTTAATTAATTAAATTGTATCTTTTGAAACTTGAAATGAATTAAATTTAAGTTTTGTCTCTATTATTAAATCAAATTAGATTTTTATTTAATTCAAATTTTATTATTGTCACGAATATTATAGTAGACTTTCTTCTCAATAACAGAATGAAAATGTGATATGTATCCTTTATTTTCAATCATATAGACTATTATAGTCAATGACGCTAAAATAAAGAAAATTCGTGAATAACAAACAAGAATTGCTACCACAAGACATTTCAAACATGAAGATGAATACAGAGCAACTGTTTTGGTCCACTTGTATTCTGCATTCTCATTGGTTGATACATCTCGAGTTCAATTATTATCTTACTATACTTATGCATAAACTATAAGAAATTAAAGTTAATTAACTTTATGCTTCGTACATTACACTATTTACTTTGTATCGATTATAAACTCAATCATTGAAAATAATGTATTTCAACTTCTCGCGCACTATGAGCTATATACTACTCGCTATTATTATGCATGAATATAGAACCAGTCTTAGAGCATTCAACAACTCCTTGAAATATATTGTAAAATACAAGTTGAAACTAACACAGCAATTGTACATAAACAATCATTAATTATGCCATTTTGTAAGGCTAGACGATTGAAATAATAATAATTTATAAAAATAGCTCAGTTCAATATTTTTCTCTGCGTGATTTGTCAAAAGATAGTTTCCTTTTGTTTTATTCAGGATGAACATCTGTACAAGATGACGTGTTTATGTCAATACGAACAAATATTTTCCCCTTCAAGAATCAAAAACTCTTTTATACTCAATCCAACATAAAAACTCTACCACAAAATTATTTTAAAATATTT
Source organism: Timema podura (assembly GCA_033556935.1). NCBI lineage: Eukaryota > Metazoa > Arthropoda > Insecta > Phasmatodea > Timematidae > Timema > Timema podura. The sequence goes on from JAVRXN010000001.1 coordinate 37,748,555, forward strand.
CACTTAATATAGTAGATTGAAGTTTACATAGTGATAATTTCACGGAATGTAATAATAAAACCCAAGAGTCTTAAATATTTATGATTAAATATTTTATAATATATATTTCTTATCATTCAAAAGTTAACCAAGACAAAATCAAATGTGGGAAGTTTTATATGGTAAGGTATCAACTCTTTATCACTCAATCAAGCCAATTACTTTTCTCGGCGTCTGATGAAATACACTTTTTTATGCGTAAATATATCAATATTTACCTCCGGCCTCATTCTCTATTTTCTCATGCTTTTTTTTTTTTATATAAAGAGGGGTGCCGCTTACTTCTTTCTCTCCCCTTTACTTTTTTTCCTATCAACATTTTTCCATACATTTCCCCTTCCCTTTTTTTTTCTCCTTCATCTCTCTCGCTTGTAACTTTTAATCTGATCTTAAGACTTTCCGTATCCACCGCTGTAGCTTTCCAAACCCCCTCTTTATACATCCTCCTATTCCATCCGCCTCCCGGCGCCAAGGGCAATTGCCCCACCCCCTCAGGCGCCACTGCACGTTGCCAACTCGCCTCCCCCCCACTTGCACCCCTACCCTACCCCCCTTTCCCTAAAGGCCTATTCGATAGACCCCCCTTTTGTTAGGTGAACACTGCCTGAGTATATAGTCTTATAAACCCGGAGACGAATAAAACAGAGCTCTCTACTCGAACGCCAGTTATTGTGAAACATTTTGCCAAACTACGGAAACTTTATAAGGAGATATCGTCTACAATTTTTTGTACAATAGTGGATTATATACGTATAGTACATGCAAGTTAATTTAGGCACTGTTTGTAAAATAAACTAGCCTTGTTTATACATTTCTAAGGCATATATCCTTAGGGAGTTATGAAGTATTTGGCGTCTTTGATAAAAACTAATGAAACATGTTTTACGTACCTGTAACTTTAAATATATACAATATGATATATGTCCTTATATAGGCCTACAGTATATATATATAAAATATGTAGTCCTATTTTCTTAGGAATAACCATCTGAAAAGCCTTTCTATACCATATTCTTAGTACATAGTCGGTTTCTGGTAGAAAAAAGGCCTTTCATAAAGCTATTCGCAAGACAATCAGGCTATATATTTAAAACCTGTAACGTATTATTATTTCACTTGTTTGGGCACGTGCGTGATTCGCCGGGCCTTCTCTAACGTGATAAGGAAACATGGACATTTATTATATAAGCCCTATATTTATATATTTAAAAAACTTAGAAGCCAAACTACTTTCAGATTGTTAGAGTTAATCCTAGGTATTTCAGAACATTTGCTTTATTTAGTTTTTGTTTAATAAGTACGTTCATTACCAAGGTTATTAACGACTTAATTTAAATGGAACAAATAGGTAGAAAACTTAGAAATTCACCCATATTTTCCTCTAAGGATAGTGGGAAATTTTTTAGAAAATAACATCCTTAGTATTTCCTCTAGCCGACCTACCCGTCAATTGCAAACCAAACTAGACGAGCTTGATGTTTAATTTGCGTGTCCACCGATACAGGTTTGGGATGTATTAAAAATGTAGCTTAAATTATATTTCTTAATACTGGCCGATTAAAATAATGGGTTTTCTCGAATAAAATTGAAAATCTTTTAATTTCTTTTTCCACACACACATTTGTTTACACATTCAATTTCTAGGAATACGCACTCTTTGAGTTCACATAAGTCTTTGATGTTCGAATTTAGTCCAGTTTAGAAGTAAGGCGTATGTATGTTGGTTTGGATTCAAACCAAGACTTTCATCGTTTGTCAAGCTAATGGAGAGTCTACTTCTTCTTTGTTGCATAATACTATTATTTTTTATCGTAATGTTGAACTTATACGTCGTATGTTAATATCGTGGTTACGCCCCCTTGGAAGGAGTCGGCGTGAGTGTGTATTCAGAATTTTTATCCAATCAGCGCTATATTTCACAGACCGTTACGACATTTACTATCAAAAGAATATAAACACAATAATAGCAAAACCTTTCCGAAAGTTTATGAGACAATTTGATAGTGAAGTTCTGTTCTTTGGTATCGCGCTCTCATTTCCAGTAAGTCATCGAGTTTATAGTTGTCGTGTGTCATTATTTCTTTTTTATTATTTTATAACGTTTGCGATGTTGTAGACTCGGTCCTTTATGTGTATCTCCAAGACAACAGGTCTTAGTCCAAAATACAAAGGCACAAGTTGAAATTCAAACACAATAAATGAATCTGAAAACATTAACCCTAAATATTGTCTGTCAAAACTTAGAAAAATATGCAAACTTGATATACTATTGTAGATAAAGTCTCAGTTCATTTAAATTGTCTATATTTGAAAAATGGTAATGTATTAGATTGGTCTAAGGTGATTAAAACAAAGAGAGAGAAAAATATATTTTTAGTTAAGGATGCCGGGATGAATTTTTGAGCCTACAATCATTAATAGGGGAGTTTCTCTTACTTGTAAAAATAAAATTAAATATAAATATATTTGAAAACGATAGTATAGAATTTTCATTAGGCCTACGATCGTTTTCTCATATTTAACTCTACAGAAGGAAATAGTACAATTTTAAAGTAGGCTATTATATGGTATATTTAACCATACAATTGTACCAATAATGACATTACAGTTATAACCTGCATAGGTGGACACGCGGACGAAGTGTTGGGCTCATATAGTCAGGTTTGTCTGTAACGTGGAAGTCGGGGGGATTCGATGGATTTTCCTTATTTGTTTATATTCTTATTTTTGTCACCGGGTTGTACTACCTATTCAGATTATACGCATACATAATCATTACTCTAATGAGGTAGGGATGAGGAAGGAAGCATTTTAGAGGTAATCTACCCTCATTTGGATGGAAGGATAGTGGGAAACTATTTATGAAAGAACACCCTTAGTTGACCCAACTGGGATTCGAACCTCGATCGCTTTGTTTTCAGCAGGCCAGAGTGACGCCTTAGACCATTTGGTAACTGAAGCAAGTTGAAATTTCCTTAATGATCTATCACTCTCCCATGGCATAGATGTGGGTACATTTCCTATACATTCTACCTTCCTTACCCCTAACCTAATAACATTAAAATGCGTAAAGGCTGCATGGGTAGTAAGACGTGGGTAGAATTAATCATTATGAGCTGACACAACGCTTAATTCAACTGATAACTCAAGTTGTATGAACACTAGACGTTGCTAGGTGTACCTCCCCTTCCCCTCGTCTCATTAGCCCAAAACAACCAGAACAGGACGTCTTAGTGAGTTGGTCCAAATGTCCTTCATAGATAACTACACAAGTCAGGAAGGACGCGTCGAGCAGGACATTAGGAACAACGAAGAGATTACACGTCTCAAGGCAGTGGAAGGGGTCCTTTTAAACATCCTGTACAACAAGATACCAGTTCATCCTTTGGCGCAGTTTGGCCAATCTTATCTTGTAAAGTATCCAGTGCGCTGAGGAGAAGGTCTTGCTTTGCACACTTGTTTGGTGGTCTGCTAGCGCCTTAGATATGGCATTGGTGGTGCGTATTTAAGTGCTATGGTTATGCAATGTGTTATGGAAAGATTTTGATTTGGGTTTGAGGGTCATTTGGTTCTCGTAGTGCTATCTGCCCAAATAAGGAGAGTTGTTCCTTCACAATAAGTAGGCCCCATCACAACTTGAAACTACTTTGCAAGACCATGTCATATTCTCTTAACATTTAAGTGTAAGGTACTTAATGCTTCCATTATGAAGGTAGCATTTATAGTCCAATTTGCATAGGAAGGACCTTCCTTATTTCACAGATAAAAACAGTTACTAGATCTACTTTCACTTATTCATACGTCAGGTCATATAAACCGCAGATCTCACTTCAAATATATATTATTAATTTCCTATATACTAATAAAATATTAAAATGTTATCAATTTTGACAGAAATAGTCTATAATTACTAAAGGGCCCTTTCTGTGAAAATTAAACTGTACAAATTGTACTACAAAGCTTTTTTTTTCCTTTGTTATATAAATGGAAGAAGACTTATGGAAGTAAAATTGTAACAATATTTAACCAAGATATTTAATCTTAAAATAACTTTGAATACAAAATAATTGCATTTATGGATCACTTCCTTACGTTATATGTAGACAAGGATATGTAGACTTTATTTGTAGTAATATAATTATTTATTATACGGTTTCATACCCAAAAATGACGGGTTGGACCATTTAATTATTGGTAGTCTTTATTTTATATTCAATTTGTTTACTGAAGTTTCTGTTTAGCATCTTGTAGTTTTGTTGGCTTAGTTATGTCATGTTACTCAAATACAAACGTCGTTTGGTCAATGTTAGCATGCTTAACTTTGACTCGAGAGAACGGGGTTAAAGGGAGGGAGTTTTTATATATTTTTAAAAGTGACATGTCTCCAGGTGAATTATTTTGCATTTACTCCTAGTTAAAATTTGCATTACTACTTTTTGATAAATAGTTAGTAGCCTTGTGGGTGCGCCGAATAAACTTAGCCTATGGATCCAAGTAATGTTTAAATAATATTTTATCTGCTTTGTGAATTGCAGCTATTTGAAACTTGCATCCAGCCATTTACTTGTTTTATGCAAATGTAATGCATACGTATAGAAATGAAAGTGTTTGTTAAAGACAATTGAGATTGAGCTTTCTTTCTTTTAGAGGAATAGTCATATTAATTTGTTATGTAAATTGCTTTTACGCAGAAAATATGTGTAGACGTAAAGTCGTCCATCATCAACTTCATTCATGACAAAATGTCTTTGACTGTGCGCACTTTTCTGAGAATCATTTCCCTTTCCTCCCCCCACTATAACTTACGACTCTATTCTACGAAATCACAAATCACTTCCACCGTCGGCGTTCTTTAAGAGGGAGCGCTCATTCTATAGATTCGACATTGCCTTGAAGGAACAAGAAATCCACTCCGCAAAAGGTCTCCTGGTGTCTTTTAAGATCTAGAATGGCCTCCATACCCTTTTTGTCTGTCCGTGTGTATGTGTGTGTGTGTGTGTGTATGTATGTGTGTGTAAGATCTGTGGGGCGAAGGGGGTTGGCACAAGTTGTGGCCAAGCATTGCGAGATAGCAGCACTGTACATTTCCGGAGGGCTCTTCTTATAGTTGCCGGGTCGTCGTCTTCAAGCAAGTGTTAGAACACAGAAACTTGGAGGAAAATGGGACGGATCTTAAGGGGAAGTGAGGTTATGTTGGCCCCTGTTAATATGCCCGGGGCTCTTTCTCAAGATTCACATATACACATAGTACACGGGGGTTTGGGGGTGGAGGGGGCAAGTTTTGGACATGTATTACAGTGTTTTTGGGTGAGAGAGCTTTCGGGTTGGGAAGGAGGGTGGGAGATTGTGGACAGGGACGGAAAGGCGGTTGATGAATGGTGGGGGACAATGTAGCGCGACATTTCCTCTTTCAGCTACCACTTCTCTTGGTCTTACTCGCGTGTATTGTTTTCTGAGATAAGTTTCACCCAGTGTAAATACTTCCCCAAGGTCTTGGGCCGTTTCTTAGTGGGGTTGTTTAGGCTATAGGGGAGGCTTGCATAACCTCCGTCTTGCAACTTTTGGAAGCTGAGAAAGGACCAAGTTCGGATATTTAGGAGTGGTCCATGATTTTTTGTTAAATCACAGTCAGCATGATCTTGTATTCTATTCGTCTCTTTGAAATACAAATTTTTAACACTTCAAAAATTACCGAATCTTCTATGCGCTTTGAGCCAATGGATGTGTGAGTAATCTATCAAGTTTGACATATTGTGCCATTTTCGACAGCGTGAAGCTAAAGATAATGAACTTAACAAATATCGGCTATTCTACAATATTATGGTAGGCTTTTTTGTTTCAATTTGAAAGTTAGACTTATTAGGGTCAAGTTAGACCTAGTGTAACCGCAATCATTTGTGACTGCTCAAGAATAATTATTTACTTTTTCACTCCAGTGCATTTTAAAGTCAGTATCGCCTACTTTGAATAAGATATCACCTAGGGAAACAGGACAAGTAAGGTTTATTTTAAATTAACACAACAAGCATTTTCCCAACGAAAGGAAGTAAAGGCACATTGTGAGGGAATATAGAACTAGAAATAAAAAATAAAAAACTATAAAATGTTTATGTTTGAAAAAGGATTATGTATTATTAATAACAGTTTAATAATTTATTTAATATGAGAATAATTTAAACATATTTTTGTCTTCATTATATTTTTTAGTCATATAAAACTAGTTTAAATTGTTTAGTTTGATAACTCCCCTTTTTAGCCAAGAAACATGTATATTTTTTCTTTTGCATGATTTTGAACTTCAATTCTAACTTTTCTCATGCATTTTGATCTTAGCTCTCAGTTAATATTAAACGTTGAGCTTTGATGAAGTTTGGAGAACCTCCACTAATGCCAGTGAAGCCGGGCTCCACATAACCTAGAGACTAACCCAAACTTAGGCCAGAGTAAGGCGTGCTAACCACTCTCCTAAGTCAAACGACAAAATACTAATATAATGTAATTGGTATTGTCTTGCTCTGAGACGCTCATGATTGTTGCCAAGCTAGAGAATGCCGGGAGTTGAGTAGTAAGAAGATGCGGTCCAAAGGAGACTGGACCCCATATTAAGATCAACCGAACTGAGCCTTCACCCTGCTCTTTCTCTTCTCAGGGGCTGCTCGGCGGTTTAATTATCGTCCCCACCGCGCAATTAACAGAAATACCTGACTCATGGGAGGGATCTAACCCCTCTCCCCTTGCCCTCCTCCTGGACAAACACACAAGAGGGGAAAAGGATGAAGGGGTTTGCTAGGATGTCTTGTGCTTGTAGAAAGGACTTTCAAGCGTCCTGTGTCAGCTCTTGCCTGATGTAGGTAATAGATTCACTCTCTCTTGGAATGTAAGCACATTTTAGAAAACTTGTTTGCTCATGGGCAGCTGATGGATCACTTCTTAATAGTTTCTTTAGAGTTAATGGAGCTGATTTGATTTTTTTTAAAACAGTAATTTGTTTACTTAGTTCTAAAGAACTTTTGAATAGCTTTTAGCGATGGGCACACTTTAAATTGATAAATATTATTCTAACACCACGAACTAAGACAACCTGTAATGATTTTTACTTCATTTCTTTAACTACAGTCCAATTTTCATTGGAAGGGTCTCCTTTTCTTACAATTAGAAAATCTACTAGATCTAATTTTTACCTATTTATTTAAGTTACGTGATCTACAAATGTCATTTTTTGAGAGATATTATCAATATCTTTTAAAAAAACACTAATAATATTGTAAAATGTTATCAATGTTGACCGTGAAAAATATGTTTGTATTTATAAAAAAAAGTTTTTTCCTACCAGAATTTTAAATCACACCTGTATTTCAAACACCTTAACAAAGGACCACCCAAGTGTAGTGGTTTGAGCTGACGAGTATTCCTCGTGTGTGTAATATGAACGAGAACGAGTAGAGGTTACTCTTGAAGAAAGTGAAGTGAATACGATGCTCAGTGTAGTGGCAACAGGAAGCTGCGTGCAAAGCTCGACTCACAAGAAGAAAGGGACCGTCGAGGCAAAGTTCGCAGGGGGAATTTCCGGTCCAAGTTCTGGGTTGGGTAGAACAGTTCACTGAGAAGACGTTGAAGGGAAAAAAATATATATTGGATTTTGGGAATCACTATTTGTTTATTGGGTTTACAAAACGCACACAAGACACAACCCGTGCCGTTGGGCATAAGGTATAAATGTCAAGCTCATTTAGTCTGGTTTGATGGGGAGATTGGGAGTGGATGGAGTTCGAATCCCGCCTTGGTGTACTGGGGGAATTTTTTCCTAAATGGTTTCGCAATCACCCTTCATGCAAATATGGATCCATTTAATTAAATTTGACCATCTTCAACGCTACCACTTGTGGTTCTCTTAAATGTTTCTTAACATTTTATTTTTTAGTTGAGAGACCATTTGTAATTTCTTGATTAACAAATTTTCGTTATAAAATATTGGAGACCTTCCTTAATGTGGGAGTGAATGGAGCACGAGTTAGGGGCCGTGTTTTTGCAGTTATTATAGCAAGCGATTTTTTGGTCAAAATAAAAAAATATTGTTCTAGTGGAAACATTGAGTTTATTTTTCTACACATGTTGATATAAGTTGTTGAATATCTGTCATGACCATAGCGGCATTAAATGATAAATCATTTTCTCTTAATTTAAAAAGTTTAAGTCGTATTGAAAATCATTAAAACTGCAATAAACATGATGTTTTATATATCAATGAAGATATTATATTAGGACCCTAACAATGTTTATTTTAGAATTAAAGTATGTTAACCAATAGAGAAATGATCTATTAACAAAACATAAAATGTTAAAAAAAACATTCAAAAAGGTAAAGAAGTAAGAGTCAAAATAACTTTAAATATATATTTACCTCGAGAATGTTTGGACAACTAAGAGTATTAGGGTCTACGTTAAAAATAACTCTCAGGGCAGATATTCAGCATATCCTTCCAGATTAGACATACGCACACTATCCCTTGCCCGAAATTGTTGTATCGGTCATTTCGAATCTTTCTTAATTCAAGTGCAGATTGGTTTTATCTTTTAATTCAGTGGATTCAAGTCTGATCCTATTTGAAACAATTCCATGTTTTCTTTAATTAAATAAAAATTATTTATCGTTGCACTTGCTCCTAACTACGAATCAGTAATTTTTTTCTTCTTATCTAATGGTTAAACAGAAAAAATAATAATATTTAACTACTATATTTTGAATGAGTTAAATATCTAAGCTATTATATTTGTTAATTACGGTTATAGCCGCACCTAAATATCATGTTCTTTAAATTGAAAAATGACACCTGGACACGAGAATCGAACCCGAGTCAATGGTGGCTGCGTTATCTGACAGCGCGTGATCTTAATTGATCACACATTTTTAGTTGACGATTTTCGCACGTCCATCACAGATTCCGCCTTAAAATATTAGTGTAGAATGACTCCGAGCACAGGATGATTTATGGATAACCCAGTGGATAAAGAATTAGCGTACCCACTCAAAGGTCCCGGGTTCGATTCCCATGTCCAGGTGTCATGTTTCAATTTAAAGAAAATAGAATATTTTTGTTTTACATTCAAAGAGTTAAATTGAAAGGAATAAGATGAGGAAAGTAAAGTTTAATATCATTCGCCAAAAACCATTGAGTGAGAGGATGGAAACTACTTTGGCACCTCGTCTTACCACCCCCTAGGGCTATAGACCTATGTACTAGTTACTATATTGTGTTATGGATGAGGTAGGTTGAAATTATAGGAAGTGTACGAGTGTTTGCACGGAGAGAGAGAGAGTAGAAAACCATTTATGAAAAAACACTCTTAGCACACCCTATCATGGTTCGAACCCCGATCTTCCCGTCATATAAAATCTATTCTTTTGCGATAGTAACGCCCTAGACCATGTGACCACCAGTAGGATGGAAACTTAGAAAAAAAAAATTATATCATTGGTGTAGCCCATCGGTATCAAACCCAATAACTACTTTTTTTTAGTTTTAATTACCGACATCGGTGCTCTCAGGGTCCAAACACTAAGGTGCTCCTCTCAAATTATAATATTTCTGGTGATGTAGAAGTCTAGGTTCAGATCCCGGTCGGATTTGTTGATGGTACGATTTACTAAGTGGTAACCCATTTTACATCTACGAATTTTAGTCTAGGTTCAGATCCCGATTGGGTTTGTTGAGGGTACGATTTACTAAATGGTAACCCATTTTACCTCCACGCAAATTCAGGTTCATTTCCTTTTAAATGTTCTATACCTCATTCCTAGTTCATCAGTTAAAATATATCCCGGAAGAATAGTAAGGCATGGTACGCATAGCAAAAAAAAAAAAAAAAACTGTAAATTGTAATTTTAATCTCGCAACTTGCACGATTAAGTTCTCAAGTGGTAGATTGCTTTCCTCCCATATTACACCGGTCGTACGTTTAGATGGTAACCGAGCGTTGTGGAGGAGGGGTGGATTCACACAATGTTTTTAAAACAGACGCCTCCGCGGGGCAGGAAGAGTTTGTTGGGGCACTTTTCAACCCTTCCCCCCCATCACCCGCCCTCAAGCTATCCTTAGAAAACAAGTAGTTTTGGAAGTGTAAGTAAGTAGATGTTGGTGTACGAGTTTATGTGGTTGACCCGTTCGTTGCCAGTTTGTTAAGTAATGCGCAACTATTTCTTAGCTGCTGCCTTCTCCCGACTTGCTTTGCCCAGATCCCCTGCTCCCCCCCACCCCCTCAATTCTCCCCACCCCCTTCTCATGTCCTCTTCCCTTCCTTTCGCCGACGTTTTGCTATCCCAAAAACCTCACACGCTTTGAATCCGAAATGCAATGTTATGTTCCCTTTATATACCATACATTCTATATATATACACAAACTCTTTGCGGGGAAGTTCAGTTTAAGGGTTTGTTTGGGGTCGAGAAGAGGTTGGGCCCAAGAAATATGCTAGCTTAATGCCAAAGGGTGCTAAGAAATTTAATATATTTGTTTATTGGCGTTAAATATATACCAGCTCTTTAATTTATTGTCTAAGCTATCAATAAAAATGGAAATGTATTGATAGTATAGGCTCTGCTTTTTGGTCAAACATTTGTTCATACTAAGACTTACTTAAGGTGCGGCCGAAGGGATCACAAGTATATTTACAGTTTTTATAGAATATAAATGATTTGGCAAAAATAAATCAAAAATTTCTCCTGTAGTAACATAAAGTTTGGTTTTCTGCACATGCTAATATCAACAGATTTTGAATATCTGTCAAGGGTGTTCTGGAATGTTGTCAAAAGTTTTGACAAAATTCCAAGACACCCTTGACAGATATTCAAGATTTGTTGATATTAGCATGTGCAGAAAACTAAATTCTATGTTCCTACTGGAGAAATATTTGATTTATTTTGTCCAAAAAATGTAATGCTATAAAAACTGTAAAATTACTCCTGCTCCCTTCGGCTGCACCTTAAGTTGTTCTTGATGTAAGGAATAAGATGGTTTATTAACTATCAAGGAGCGAAAATAAATCTCATTAATGTATGAGAGTAATTAAATCAGTTCGTCAAATATATTTTGGACATTAAAATAAATATTTTTATAATAATATTATGGTCAGTGTTTTGTATTATTTTTAAAAAATATATTCAGGAATTAATGTTGTTCTTAAAAATTGTTCCATGTTGTTAAAAATAAAGGAATACTAAGCACAAATAATGATAAACCAAAAATGTGTCTAAGGCGTTAGACTCACATAAGTTTCCGTCACCGTTAATGGGAGGGGGGGTTAAGGGGGCTAGGATTTTATTCTCGGCTTGATGCACTGGGGGTAGTTTTCCATTTAGAGATTCTTTACTCTAGTGTTTTCTATCATTTTTCCACGCCAATTCTGGATCATTTCTTCTGGTATATCCTTATAATCTTTAACTAAATATACATTCGTTAGGAGAAACCAATATTTGTCATTCTAAAATTAGTACAAAATTATCAGATTTGCGTTTTTTATAAAAAGTTTTACTCGTTCCATTTATTCTCTTTTTGCCCGTAGTCTAAAGCAAGTCTCTCAGTAATTTCTGTGGGAATGGACTTTATATGTTTGGAACACACCCTCATTCCCCTCCCCCCCTCCAAACCCCTTTTTCCTACTCCGCACATTCTTGGTAACCTATTAGCAGATATTAGATCCGTAGCCGGAGCAAGCAATTTGTGTGTTTAAGATGGACTCGACCATCTTCCTACCCCCACCACCCATATTCCATCCCTCCTCCTACATTTTCACTCTGCCCTATTCCTTGTAAAACCTTGTGGTGGTCTTTAGATCCCCCTTCCCTCCTCCAACTACTCAAGGTATTTTATTTACTGGCCAAGAGTTTGCCCTCTAAACTTTACTCTAATTCAAAGATACTCTATGTGAAGTTCTCTCGTGATAGAGGAATTTACAACTTTGGGGCCAAAGTAGCGGAGGCCTAGCCTGGATGGAATGGCCGACCCGAGATGCCAAAGTCGAAACACTTAGAGGAGTCTAGATAATCACTTTTATTGAAAGTCTGTTTATGAATATTGGTCGATTTGGATTAGATCTCGTACACACTGTTCAAAATAAATAGTAACCACTGCTGAAAGGATATAGTCAGATTGCCAAAGGAAGAATCTTTGATAGCCTCTAGCTAGCACATAAATGTAAGGCAGGGGTTTCTTAACCTCAGGTCCACGACCCTAAACATGTCCGTGAACTTGTGGGAACAACAGCCTTCCCACTGAAACGTATTTAAAAACAAAACTTAACTTTAACTAACCAATAGATATTTTCATAAATTGGTTTCTCTCTCTCTTTACGCAAATGCGGGTACACTTTTCTAGACTCAACCTTCCTCATCATTAACCCACTAACGTAATTAATACGTAGGCGTATAAACCGAACGGGTAGCAATAGGAGGTGCTAAAAAATTATATTTTAAATTTATTGCCTTGTTATTTAATGCGTTAATAAAGAAGCACACATATTACTATATCACAAATTTGTTTTTTAAACATTTTACTATAATTAATATAACTGTATTTTATTATAATTTTGTGAAGGGGTAAATAGGGTTCACCAGAATCCCAAAGGGTTCCATGATACAAGGTTAAGGACCCTGATCTAAAGGAACCCACATTGACAAAGGTATACTATATATTACAGTTCAATTAAACGGCTAATCCGCAACCGAAAGATAATTTCCATCTTCATTTAAAAGTTTTAAAAAAAATAGATTAAATCTGTCAAAATTGTCACCTTATTTTTAAAAGTGACATCTACATATCTAATGGCTTCGTTTTTTAATACATAAGAGTAAATTTAGTAAGTTTTTATGCTGTCACATAAATCTATTCTTGTATCGACTTATGAAGCAATTAATTTTAGGACAACGTCATCACATTACTTGGGGGCCTTTATTCTAATCCTTTCAATATCTCTAATTTTTTTAAATTGCTGAATGCAGAAACCACGATTTCTTCAAACTGAACTATAGTCAGATATCCATAGGAATAACCTTTTAAAATATGTAGCAAATAAATGTAAACTAGCCATAATTTTAAATAAATACTTATATTTGTGCACTTTTTTTAAACTGACCCTATCCATCAGCAGTGAAAGCTTCAGAATATGTGGGCTTATCGAATGATTATATGAACTATTATAAAGTTTTTCCTATGGTCTTTCAATGAATAACTGGATCTATTTTGACGGTTGTAACATTTGCTGTAGCTTGGATGTGAATGTTTACAATAGGTGTAACTTTTGAACTACTGTAATCTAAAAAATTGTCCATATTTAATGTTGCAGCTACTAGATAAATGTCCAACAAACGAAAACACCTTTATCAAATATGAAAGTTGATTGATTTTTAATCAATAACGAATGCGTTCATCACTTTGTGGGAGCTCTTGGCTACATTTAAATATACGTAAATGTAAAACGAAATATTTGGTTTTGAGATGTATCGTTGAAAAGTTCTTCTTGGAATCCATTTAGTTGTTGTTTTTTGATTCACGTCCTTACACCCGCCCGGGCCAACAGTATTTATCTATGCTCATGGGCTATGGATGTAATATATATTACTATTTAAAAGAGATGTACAAGAATTTGTTTGGAGGGACAGTTGGAAACCATCTTGGAAAAATCATCATATCCATCCATCCTAGATCCTCTTGGTCGCTGCTAAACCAGACTATATGAGCTTGAGGTTTAGTCCGCGTGTTCAATTTGCTTCATTGTGTGTGTAGTATTAGTCATATTATCTTAGGTTAAGCTAGTTTCCAAGCAGCTTGCTAATATATCATATGTGTGTTTTGAAAGTTCACCTCTAACTACCCTCCTCAAAATAAATATAACGTACGTATATAAAAGAAAATGCTCGAGTTAAGAGCAAGCAGGGAACGTGGTTGATGTAGTTGCATGCACCAAACAGAATGTAATATCCTCTATGGCACCGCGAGCGGATCTTAGATATGGAAGCTGAAAATGTTCTTGTTTGTTCTGTAGTTAACCTAGTGAAATAAGGAGGTTCGTGTGTAATGTTATGTCGAGTGCAGGGGAGAGAAATATCCACGCGACGCCTCTTCCTAAAGTTTGCACCTCCCCTCCCCCTCCCTCGTCTTTCTTCGGGATAACTTGAGGTTGTAGTAATATTAGTAATAGTAGTAATAATGGTTTTCGGTTTTAGGGGATGAAACTTGTCTCACCGCCTCCGGTGAGCAAACATTACATTTAATGTATCCACATTGCTCTCAGGACGTTGTCAAAATATTATCGTATACCGTGTAGCTACAGCGACGTTCCTCAAACTGGGGACCGTGAGAGCCTCCCGAGAAGCTGCTTCAATACACTTGACAAGATAACACGAACGTAATTGAGAGGATTCTTGTCACTAGAGGTGACTGAATACTCACTGCGCCCCATTTGAATTGTTCATATCTCCTTCTTTGTCAGATTTTGTATCATTCCGTATTTGATTATGTCTTTTACTTTCTCTTGACACCTCGGAGGGAGACGTATTGAGGTCTTCAAAAAACCTAACTTGAAATTTTGATAAATGTCGATGTTTCATGACCCCCTGAAACTGAAAAAGTTGTTTTTGCAATGCCGTATGTCTGTCTATATCTTAGAGCCTAAACCATTTTACTCATTGGGCTAAAACTTGCTACCCAGGGTTTTCGTAAAGTTCCCCCGAGGAGTTTCTGGAATTAGATATCTAATCCTTGAAACAGAGGAAAAATCTCAAAATTTGCTATAAAGATTATGATTAAATTTAGAATTTTTTTACAAACAAAATGGCAGTTCTCATTTCTCCATACAAATGACTTTGAGGGTACTTTACATGAGCGAAAATTTCTAATTTTGATCACATCTCTGTGACAAAAACTGCAAAAACATTGCTCTTTTATCGCGTTCCCTTCACTACCCACCTTAACAGATAATAGCTATAAAATAATACTAATAATATAGTAAAATGTTGACTGTAAAAAATATTTTTGTATTTAAAAAAAAAATTCTGTATTGAAATTCTTATAATACACAACTGTGTCAGCCTTTGGCACAGGTATATCTGAATCTCGATATAAGGCTGAGAGCGTTGGGAACAGTCCTCTCTTCCCCCATTACCTTATTTCCACACACTATATTTTCCCATTCTCTCTCCAGGCTAATACTGAAGCATTATCTCAAAAGCGTCATAGCTATGTTTTCTTCAATCAAGTCACATATTACCAGTGCACAAGTGCTAAATTTGTAATAACAACACTTAAAGCTGTTATTAATAGGCACTTTTATTTTTTTTAGGAAACGCGTGTTACTACTAATTCGGGATATTCTTACTAATTTATGTATTAATGTCGTAGCTATTATTGAGGTTTAATGTAGTGGAAATGTACCCACGTTTGCGTGAAGTTAGAGTGAAAACAATTTAGGAGAAAATAACCTCTGAACACCCCGATAGGATTCAAACCCTGACCTTCCCGTTATCGATAATCCAATGTAACGTCTTAGACCGTAAGACCACCGATGCCTGTAGATAATATTTAAAGTACTTATTTAATGTTAGAGATAAGCATCTATAAGTAAATTATTTATTTTGCGTATATGGAAGAGTCCTTTAAAATGTTAAATAGTTTTTTTAAACGAGTAAGTTATCGAAATAATGGTGAGGCTAGGCTCTATTTATTTTTGCTCAAATAATGTCAAAATGAGACACAGTTTTAGTTAATATATACAGTAAATAAAATGTACTGGTTCAAAGGTATGATCAATGAAGGTACTTTCGTTTATGAATATGTAAAAAAAGTTTCTATCCTCTTTATGTATTAACGTATTGCCACGCAGATATATAATATGTCATGTAGTATACAACATAGTTAAATAGATTAAATATGCCCTTAGTGCTCTCCTTTTTATATTAATGTTTAGAAGATATAATTTAGACTTGCGTACTCTAGAGCTCAAATCCCCCAAATGAGGGTCATTATGTCTCTTCTATTTTGAGTAAGAAAATTAGCCTTCTATCATTAGATGTCATGTCATGATGTCTTGCTAGTTGACTTTGTAACGTTTTAGCAAACGGCTCTCTACAAATTGGATTAAACAAAAATAATTTCTATAAAATTAAATATAAGTCGATTAATAAACTCCTTACAACATAAAATTCTAATTTTAAAATATAATCCTTTTTTTTTCTGTAAGGGAGCTCATAGTCTAAAAAGCACCATCTTAAACTTTCATGGTGGATAAAGCATTAGGAAAGTAGACAGCTTTCTTTTCTCCACGCAAGAAAGGTTTCATTAAAATTCTCTTGACGAGTCTTTCAAAAGACTAATCGCATTTTCTTGTTTAGGGTCGTACGTCCAGTCCTATTCCTGGAGCCAGGAAGGACGCCAGGACAAAAGTTTTGCTACAAGGAAGGTTGTCGTGAAGACGACAGTGCAAAACTGCCGATGGGATGGGGTAAGCGACGGGGGAGGGTTCAAATATCATGGTATAGGAGGAGGGGTTGAGTTTTAATTTGCGTAATTCACCGTGATTCTGATTCAGGTATGCATGAGTGCTTCCCGGAATCGTCCAAGACAGGGAATCTAGAATAGGGGTTCTAAGCGACGGTGTTAGTAACTTTGAAAGGGGGGTATGGGGGTGAAATTCCTGTAAATCTTGATCTAGGGGATGGGGTAAGTTTGATGTCAACTGGGTTTCACTCGCACCATTTTACTTTCACTGTAAATTAATGTTAAGCGAGGAAAAATAGAATTTTAAATTTCCTCAACTATATCATCACCTGATGATGTGAACGAAAACTACAAAATAAAACAGAAGGTTTAAAACGAAATTGTATATAATTCAAGTGAAGATCATGTTCACTATAAACTTTTTTGGCCAAAATAAACCAAATATTGATTCAGTTGACACATTTAGTTTATTTTTGGCCAAAATAAACCAAATATTGACTCAGTTGACACATTTAGTTTAATTTGACACACATAATAATCTCAACCATTCTTAAATATTTGTCAAAACCATAAGAGCAATTACATTTAATGAGAAACTTTTTAAATAAAAATAAAAAGTCCCAGTAAAATTCCGCGAAGTTCGTGACAAATGTTCAAGAACTGTTGAGATAACTATTTATAGCAAATTTAACTGGAGTGTTAGTTTATTTATTTTGACCAAAAAGGATTTCTGTTCATAATAAAACCACAAACATACTGACTTAGGCCTAACTTGCGTTCCAATCCATCTCTTCTTAAGACAATGGTGGTAGTGGCGTGTTGTGAGGTGTTGCCAGGGTAAGCAGCATTAGTTTAAACTGTACCTGAGAATTGTTCACACCTATCAGTAGAACACTCATTTGGTCAGGTATCGAGGGAAATACATTTCCGTGTGAGGCATGCAAAGTAGAGCATATGAATGATTGGTCAAATAGGGCCCAAGTGGGCGATAATATAACGGAGGTACAGTTTTAACAAGGTCTGCTTCTCTTGCAACACTCAACCACACGCCACTTTTAATATTCGTAAACAAAATATCATCTTTAAAAAAATTAAGTTGGTAAAAGGTGGGGAAAGATGTTTCTTTTTTTTTCTTTTGCCTCTACATTTTTTATTTTGGGATTACTTACACACATAAATTGGCTAAATAATAGACATTATAATTTAGCTAAAAATTCATATATCTACATAGTTTTAATCTTCATTTTGGCGCTACTATTTCATAGGTAATCTCGTGATTGATAATGGTCCAAGATAAAGGTAACATTTAAAAATATTACTGTGGGAAAAAGGATAAGGGGATTATTTTATACAAAGAAGTGTTGGTAACCTGTGTGGTTAGAAAGCAGTGGCCGTTATTCCTAAATTTATAAACCTTCTCCTCACTTTTCTCCCCACCTCTGCCATCTACAACATGAAGACACTACCAGACTCAAAGTCTAATCCTTCTCATAACACTTCTTCCGTTGCCATTTTGCTCTACTGCGGCTTTCTTTAAGCTGATTATGAGTGTAAAGTATAAGTAACGTCCCCCCGTTTTTTTCACCCTCTTTTTCCCTTTCCTCTTATGACTACAGGGATATTTATAGCCGTTACATGGTCTCCGTTTTCTTACAACAGGGAAATTAAGTGTGAATAGACTGGCAGCGCTGCATAGATTTACTCCTTTGCCGAAGGTCTAATCTTGCTAGGGAGACTAAATGATGTATGAGACTTCATGGAGATACCACTTAACAACTCCTCAACAGTCGCTAGCAAGTCAGATGGTTAATATCGTTCAAGAGGTTTTTTTACTGTTATTTTTATGGAGCTATAAGAAATGTAATGCGAGTTCTTGGATCATTGAATAAATTATCTGATGATTCATTTCTGCACACATCTTGAATAGCGACCGTAGTGAGTGAGTGACCTAGCCTTGAGCGATATTGCCCAAAACCTTCAGAATTTTCTCAACTATTCAAATAAACAAATATATATTTATTTATCAGCGCGTCTTACTACCTGTTCAGGTTATATGCATACATGTTAATTAGTTAATTACTCTCAATTGGGGTAGAGATGAGGAAGAAAGCATTTTAGAAGTAATACCCTCATTTGAGTGAAAGGAGAAGGGAAAACCCCCAATAGACCTAGCGAAAATGTGAACCCCAATCTCGCCGTCTTCAGACGTACATCAAGTTGGCCCGCCACTTTCTCCAAATGAATTGAAATTACTACAGTCCTTTGTGCTACGTTTGTGCTCATATGTGCCCGAAGCACGGCGTTTGTGCAATTTAATTACTCAAAATACTACGATTTTAATGTGGCGGGCCAACTTGATTTCAAGCTGGCCCGCCACATTTTCAAAATCAAAATTTTCTTATGCCATTTGTTAGTGGTGCGTTTGTGCTCATATGTGCCCGAAATTCAGCTTTGGTGCTATTAAATTACGCCCGTGGCAATGTTTTTAGTGTGGCGGGCCAGCTTGATGTTCAAGTTGGCCCGCCACATTTTCGAAATCAAAGTCTACTTATGCCATTCGTTAGTGGTGTGTTTGTGCTCATATGTGCCCGAAATTCAGCTTTGGTGCTATTAAATTACGCCCGTGGCAATGTTTTTAGTGTGACGGGCCAGCTTGATGTTCAAGTTGGCCCGCCACATTTTCGAAATCAACATTTTCTTATGCCATTCGTTAGTGGTGGGTTTGTGCTCATATGTGCCCGAAATTCAGCTTTGGTGCTATTAAATTACGCCCGTGGCAATGTTTTTAGTGTGGCGGGCCAGCTTGATGTTCAAGTTGGCCCGCCACATTTTCGAAATCAAAATTTTCTTATGCCATTCGTTAGTGGCGCGTTTGTGCTCATATGTGCCCAAAATTCAGCTTTGGTGCTATTAAATTACGCCCGTGGCAATGTTTTTAGTGTGGCGGGCCAACTTGATGTTCAAGTTGGCCCGCCACATTTTCGAAATCAAAATTTTCTTATGCCAATTGTTAGTGGTGCGTTTGTGCTCATATGTGCCCGAAATTCAGCTTTGGTGCTATTAAATTACGCCCGTGGCAATGTTTTTAGTGTGGCGGGCCAGCTTGATGTTCAAGTTGGCCCGCCACATTTTCGAAATCAAAATTTTCTTATGCCATTCGTTAGGGGTGCGTTTGTGCTCATATGTGCCCGAAATTCAGCTTTGGTGCTATTAAATTACGCCCGTGGCAATGTTTTTAGTGTGGCGGGCCAGCTTGATGTTCAAGTTGGCCCGCCACATTTTCGAAATCAAAATTTTCTTATGCCATTCGCTAGTGGTGCGTTTGTGCTCATATGTGCCTGAAATTCAGCTTTGGTGCTATTAAATTACGCCCGTGGCAATGTTTTTAGTGTGGCGGGCCAGCTTGATGTTCAAGTTGGCCCGCCACATTTTCGAAATCAAAATTTTCTTATGCCATTCGTTAGTGGTGCGTTTGTGCTCATATGTGCCTGAAATTCAGCTTTGGTGCTATTAAATTACGCCCGTGGCAATGTTTTTAGTGTGGCGGGCCAGCTTGATGTTCAAGTTGGCCCGCCACATTTTCGAAATCAAAATTTTCTTATGCCATTCGTTAGTGGTGCATTTGTGCTCATATGTGCCCGAAATTCAGCTTTGGTGCTATTAAATTACGCCCGTGGCAATGTTTTTAGTGTGGCGGGCCAGCTTGATGTTCAAGTTGGCCCGCCACATTTTCGAAATCAAAATTTTCTTATGCCATTCGTTAGTGGTGCGTTTGTGCTCATATGTGCCCGAAATTCAGCTTTGGTGCTATTAAATTATGCTTGTTACAACGATTTTAATTCTGCTGTCCACTGTTGTGAGGCGAAGTCAGGCGGGGCGGATTGCTTGGTAGGATACTGATGGGAAGATACCTTTTGCGTCCATTGGAGTGAAGCGGGAAAGCTAACACTTCACAAATGGAGCACAATAATTGACTGTGTAAGCCTACAATTGAACTTTTTTGTAGAGTGACGTTGTCAACATGCAAAACCTGTTTTACAATACTATAAACAACTCTAAAAAGCTTTGTCAATATTTGGTCTAGAATGGGGGGGTTGTATGTATAAAGACATGCAAGCCTTGAAACAAGCGGTTATATGCATGGCTTGTTGTGAAGGGTATTGGTCTTATTAAGGTTCCGTCAAGTAAACATTTAATCATTTTTATTAATAAAGACTTTAATTTATAATAATTTTACAAGTTTAGCAAAATAGTTTTAACTTATTATAATATTAAAGAGAAGAATAGTGAAATAAAACTTAATTTCGAATAGCAAAAATGTAGTTTTAATGCAAACAAAATAAAACCAAAAACAATAAGCCCGTACATAGGCGTAAAATATTTTACTATGAATACAAAAAATAGGTTTGCATTATAATGCATGGTTATCATACTAAACTTAATAAAATTCTACTTTAAAGCCCACTTGCTTTTCTGCAAATTATAGCTAGGGTGAAAGAGTTATTGGTTAGGTCATGTAGGAGATAGAGCAAGGGATAAGAGTATATTTTTTTTTTACAATATTAAGGTATTGGAAATATTTTTGATGATTTTCAATGCGTTGTGGAGGTTGGATTTCCCTCCTACGCCATTGGATCTGCTACTGCCTTGAAATTAGTTATTTAAAGAAATAAGAAAAAAATAATTTAAAAGTAAGGCCAGACTGAGCGAGCGCGCAAGCGACTAAAATATAAAATAGAACACATCGGTTGTAATGAGAAGTGGCCAGACTCGAGCGAGCGCTTGAAAGATAGAACTGGTTCTATTTTTCAAGCGCGCGCGTTCGACCCTGTACAGTCTAGTTTACAGGCACTAGCCAATATTATTGTGTGTTGGTTCAATGAGTGCTAGGAAAACTTCTCATTTTGACATTTTTATTACTATCAATAGGTTTAACACACTTGCTACTAACGGCCTAATTTAATTGGTAAGATCGTAAGTAATATACTGTTTGTATGTATGTATGTATGTATGTAAAACTGATGTGTTAAAATACTTCAATACAATTATAATCAAAGTAAGACATTTACAAATAAGAATCACCATTAGAATTAATATAGGATGGGAAAACCACAAAAATTATATATATATTTGAACATGAATATTATTTTGTGCTGTGGAAATAGGCCTTTTAGATAACATTTAATGTGGCTGGCCAACTTGAGCTCAAGCTAGAACACCACATATTGAAAAACATAACATAACATAACATAACATAACAAAACTATATTTACGTAACTCCGTTGTGCTCGGTTCGCTCTCATATGTGCCCAAAAATGAACATTTGTGCTCTAAAAATTTGCAATATAAAGAACATTTAATGGGGTGGGCTAACTTGAGGCTTTCCTATACTGTAATCTGTAGAAAACTTGAGTACAGGCTGGCCCACAACATTTTGAAAAAATCACTATAGCAAAATTCTGTTTGTACCATTTGTTTGGGCTCATCTGTGCTGTGAAACTAGGCCTTTTAAATAACATTTAATGTAGTGGGTCAATTTGAGCTCAAGCTAGCTTGCGTCATTAAATACTCTCTTAAAGGTATAATTTTAAAGCACAAACTAATACCAAATGAATGTTGCAAACAATTTTTTGCTACGGTGATCTTTTTTCAAAATGTGGCTAGCTTGAACTAAAATTTTCTACGTGTTACGGTATAAGGATATGTGGCTTGTTAGCTTGATCTCTGAGCTTGAGCACAAATGTTCATGTTTGGGCACATATTAGCACAAACTAAGCACAAACGAATGGTGAAAACAAAATTTTGCTACAGTGATTTTTGTTAATGTGGTGGGTAAGCTTGAACTCATTTTTTCTACAGGTTACGGCATAGGGTTCGAGTTGGCCCACCACATTAAATGTTCAATAGAATGTCAAATTTTAAAGCATAAATGTTTATGTTCGGACACATATGAGCACAAACGCGCCACTAACGAATGGCATAAGAAAATTTGATTTCGAAAATGTGGCGGGCCAACTTGAACATCAAGCTGGCCCGCCACACTAAAAACATTGCCACGGGCGTAATTTAATAGCACCAAAGCTGAATTTCGGGCACATATGAGCACAAACGCACCACTAACGAATGGCATAAGTAAACTTTGATTTCGAAAATGTGGCGGGCCAACTTGAACATCAAGCTGGCCTGCCACACTAAAAACATTGCCACGGGCGTAATTTAATAGCACCAAAGCTGAATTTCGGGCACATATGAGCACAAACGCCCCACTAACGAATGGCATAAGAAAATTTTGATTTCGAAAATGTGGCGGGCCAACTTGAACATCAAGCTGGCCCACCACACTAAAAACATTGCCACGGGCGTAATTTAATAGCACCAAAGCTAACTTTCGGGCACATATGAGCACAAACGCGCCACTAACGAATGGCATAAGAAAAATTTGATTTCGAAAATGTGGTGGGCCAACTTGAACATCAAGCTGGCCCGCCACACTAAAAACATTGCCACGGGCGTAATTTTATAGCACCAAAGCTGAATTTCGGGCACATATGAGCACAAACGCACCACTAACGAATGGCATAAAAAATTTTGATTTCGAAAATGTGGCGGGCCAACTTGAAGATCAAGCTGGCCCGCCACACTAAAAACATTGCCACGGGCGTAATTTAATAGCACCAAAGCTGAATTTCGGGCACATATGAGCACAAACCCACCACTAACGAATGGCATAAGAAAATGTTGATTTCGAAAATGTGGCGGGCCAACTTGAACATCAAGCTGGCCCGCCACACTAAAAACATTGCCACGGGCGTAATTTAATAGCACCAAAGCTGAATTTCGGGCACATATGAGCACAAACGCACCACTAACGAATGGCATAGGTAAACTTTGATTTCGAAAATGTGGTGGGCCAACTTGAACATCAAGCTGGCCCGCCACACTAAAAACATTGCCACGGGCGTAATTTAATAGCACCAAAGCTGAATTTCGGGCACATATGAGCACAAACGCCCCACTAACGAATGGCATAAGAAAATTTTGATTTCGAAAATGTGGCGGGCCAACTTGAAGATCAAGCTGGCCCACCACACTAAAAACATTGCCACGGGCGTAATTTAATAGCACCAAAGCTGACTTTCGGGCACATATGAGCACAAACGCGCCACTAACGAATGGCATAAGAAAAATTTGATTTCGAAAATGTGGTGGGCCAACTTGAACATCAAGCTGGCCCGCCACACTAAAAACATTGCCACGGGCGTAATTTAATAGCACCAAAGCTGAATTTCGGGCACATATGAGCACAAACGCCCCACTAACGAATGGCATAATTAGACTTTGATTTCGAAAATGTGGTGGGCCAACTTGAACATCAAGCTGGCCCACCACACTAAAAACATTGCCACGGGCGTAATTTAATAGCACCAAAGCTGACTTTCGGGCACATATCAGCACAAACGCGCCACTAACGAATGGCATAAGAAAAATTTGATTTCGAAAATGTGGCGGGCCAACTTGAACATCAAGCTGGCCCGCCACACTAAAAACATTGCCACGGGCGTAATTTAATAGCACCAAAGCTGAATTTCGGGCACATATGAGCACAAACGCCCCACTAACGAATGGCATAAGAAAATTTTGATTTCGAAAATGTGGCGGGCCAACTTGAACATCAAGCTGGCCCACCACACTAAAAACATTGCCACGGGCGTAATTTAATATCACCAAAGCTGACTTTCGAGCACATATGAGCACAAACGCGCCACTAACGAATGGCATAAGAAAAATTTGATTTCGAAAATGTGGCGGGCCAACTTGAACATCAAGCTGGCCCGCCACACTAAAAACATTGCCACGGGCGTAATTTAATAGCACCAAAGCTGAATTTCGGGCACATATGAGCACAAACGCACCACTAACGAATGGCATAAGAAAATTTTGATTTCGAAAATGTGGCGGGCCAACTTGAAGATCAAGCTGGCCCGCCACACTAAAAACATTGCCACGGGCGTAATTTAATAGCACCAAAGCTGAATTTCGGGCACATATGAGCACAAACGCACCACTAACGAATGGCATAAGTAAACTTTGATTTCGAAAATGTGGCGGGCCAACTTGAACATCAAGCTGGCCCGCCACACTAAAAACATTGCCACGGGCGTAATTTAATAGCACCAAAGCTGAATTTCGGGCACATATGAGCACAAACGCACCACTAACGAATGGCATAAGAAAATTTTGATTTTGAAAATGTGGCGGGCCAGCTTGAAATCAAGTTGGCCCGCCACACTAAAATCGTAGTAATTTGAGTAATTAAATAGCACAAACGCCGTGCTTCGGGCACATATGAGCACAAACGTAGCACAAAGGACTGTAGTAATTTCAATTCATTTGGAGAAAGTGGCGGGCCAACTTGATGTACGTCGTCTTCAGCAGGTCAGTCTAACATGAGAGTGATGCTCTTTAGAATATTCAATAATTAAATATTTGGTTGTGCTCATGTTGTTTACGAGAGACATAATACATTTCAATTAAAGTAAGTTGAGAACCAAGAGCATGCTGAGTTTTAAGACATGTCGTCTA
Organism: Timema podura; assembly: GCA_033556935.1. Taxonomy (NCBI): domain Eukaryota; kingdom Metazoa; phylum Arthropoda; class Insecta; order Phasmatodea; family Timematidae; genus Timema; species Timema podura. Next base: position 37,773,662 of record JAVRXN010000001.1, read on the forward strand.
GGCTTTTGAATTTCAAACCCACCCATACTGGTGGTATTAGGTATAAGGCGTCAGGCTTGTAATATACTGGATTGTTGGTGACAGAGAGGTCAAGGTTCTCGTCTAGACCTGGTGTATTAGGGGTGGTTTTCCACATGTGATTTATCGTTGTGGTTTTCCTATCCCCTCTCCATAATAATTCGGGCGAAGTTCCTCTAAATTATCCTCCCAAACCATACTCCTTTAAATAAGTGGTTAGTATTCTTGGTGTTGAACGTACTTATAAAATTCCACGTGGTAAGTAATATTATTTCTTGGCATCGGCAGTTGTTATCATGAATAAATAATATTAAATCTGAGTAAATCTAGATTATGCAATATGTTTCTTATATTAATTTGCCATACATCCAGACATTTAAAAATAGTACAACAGTTATTATATTTCAAGTTAATGCAATATTTATATATCAGTAAATATTATTATGAAAATGCTGCTCCTAACTAACTTATGAACATTTCAGACCGTTTCCAAATTAAATTTATTTCTAGAATAAATCAGTAAAATGGCGTTTATAATTATAAAAACACGTAGGCCTATGTCACTATTAACTACCGAGACGAAAACGCTGATTCAAAGTGATACTTACTTGGAACACCTTATTTACTTTCTGATAAACAGTAAATATTGATTGATTTTGAAAATGTCTGACCTTGAAATATGATGAAATCTTTATGTTTTATGTGGGTTTGAACCCATAAAGTTGATTTTCCCATTCTGTGTGTCCCCTTGTCGATTTGTCTATCCCTGGCCACAGGATTATGGATTTTGTTCAAACTTGATAGCTAAATGTTATAGGGCACTACATCAGGATATTTTTTTAATTTTGACCTTAGCCCTCACATTAAGGGTGGCTTACTGAGTGATGAGTGATTTTTTTAATTTCCAAATTTTCGAAAGTAAAAATCACTTCAATGATTTTGTTTAAAATGAATATATAGGGAGTGTTTGACCTCCCAAATAACACTGTACACACGGTGTTTGTTTAAAATGGATACTTAGGGAGTGTTTGATTTCCCCAATAACACGTACACACGGCGTTTGTTTAAAATGTATACATAGGGAGTGTTTGACCTCCCAAATAACACGTACAAACGGCGTTTGTTTAAAATGGATACATAGGGAGTTTTTGACCTCCAAAATAAAACTGTGCAAATGATGTTTGTGTAAAAATTCGTTATGGGTATCTTACTAATTAGTGATTTTCGAAAATTTAGAATATTTTGAAAATGGCTTTTACAATTTTGTTTAAAATGTATATATGAGAAGTGTTTGACTTGGCAAATAAAATTTCATACACGTATTTCGGAAAGAATCTATTCAAGGGAAGTTTATTTAACAATTCTTTTTAAATTTTAATATATCAAAAAATGGCTCTAGCTATTTGGCTCAAAATGGGTATTCGTTAAATTTTTTACAATACAAATAATAACATATATTTGTTTTTCTAAAAAAAAACTACACTAGTTTACTGATGACTGATTTTTGTAAAATTTGACTTCTTTTGAAAATGTCTCTAAGGATTTTGTTCAATATTGGTATGGTGGGACTACTATTTTACATAATCAAAAATATGTTAAACCCTATGTTTATTTTTCTAAAATAAATCAATTTAAGAGTAGTTTACTTACGACAAATTATAGACAATTTGAAAATTTTCGAAATAGGCCTTTAAGATTGAGTTAAAGATGGGCATCTGGGAATAGTTTTTCATGGTAAATAAGATTAATTTTTTATTTATACAAATTGAAAATAGCTTTAGGGTAGTTTACAAAAAACCTATTTTTGAAATTTTTTAAATCGATTAAAATATAGTATATCCAATTTAAAGAGTGTTTATTTTAATTAACTAATTAAGTTTGTTCTTATAAGAAAAACTTACTTAAAGGTATTTTTGAAAATTTTCTTCCAAATTATAACACACAATATGACAAAATGTTTGCGATTGTGTCATAAATTACTATTTATTTTATTATATAATCAGTATTTATTTGAATTGATTAATTAGAACGTTGTGGTTATACTTTACTCGACTTAGCCAACTGTTGTATAAAATATATGTACCAATAAATTTGACGTCGGGCGTTCTTCCGTGGAAGATGCAACCTTAAGTAGAAGCGATGCCGTCGAAGACGGCTAAGATTGTTAGCTGCAGGATTTTCTCTAAAACCATCCACGACTCTCTTTCTCTCTCTCACTCGCACACACTTACATAAAACACTTACTATTTACAGAAGACAAAAGCTCCCCCCTCTGCTCTTATTCTTTTCTAACATCTCCCTTTCTGTCTACTTTACGCTTGTCTTTTTGAGCCTCCAGTTTACTCTAATTAAAAGGTACCGGGTTCCGAGTTCTTTTTCGCTCTTTTGTTTTTAACCCTAAATCCTTTGCTCCAATCTTTCTGCTCTCTTCCCTCCCCGCACCCCCTTCCTACTATCCACTTACTTCACCCTCCACCCCATCATCGCACCCCTTCTACCCGTTCTCGGTTCGCGCTTTTTGCATGAACAATAAGGGATTTATATTTAGGGCGAGTAGAAGTCTATGGAAGTATAAAATGTCTTTATTTTCCATCTTTGTTTCTCTTGTGAGATGGGAGGTATAGGAAGCCTCGCCCTTACTGTGAGGAAACAGTTGTACTTCCCCTACTTCTTTAGTTCTTGAGGGTGCTCCAAGAGATTTCGCCTTCACACAATTGAAAGGGGGGGAAAAGATTGCACAAATACAAGTTTTGAATTAAGTGTAGACGTGTGAAAAGGGTTAATCATATTGAGAAAAATTAATGAAGATAAGCCTAGTTTTTCTTTTTCAATTTAGAGGCCAAAATCTGTTCCTTACAAAATTTGATACTAATTTATTGGTAATAAAAGAAACCCTTTACCTACTTGTGTTTTTCCACATAAGTATCTCTTAATCCTATGTCTTTAATATAATTTTGAATAATTTATAAGATGTGATAACAATATAAATAGTAAATTACATTTAATTCTAATAATAATATTTTATACTTATTTTTACATTGCTCATTAAAAGATTATAATCATAAAACCAAAATAACTGAAGAAATATTCACATATTAGAATCCCAATACTCAGAATATGTCTAAAAAATCAAACTTTTTATAGGGCTTTATTTTAAATGCTATTGGAGATCACAATTGTACATACTTCAAATTAATATTAACAGGACTCACATCTTTCAAAGTCTAAATTTAAGTATTTGGGAACAATATTTATTTGGTTAAATCTTGTTTTAAGATTTTTTAAATTTAAATACTTTAGATATATCTGCAGGTGATTTAGTTTGTTTTTAAATACATCTTTATCTAAAGAAACTGAAAACTGATAAAAATAAAGACATTTATCAAGTAAAGAGTTTCTCGCTGCTCTCAAGTTAGATGCGACCGCGTCTACCACTTCTTCTTGCTCTTGATATACAGCGGCAAAAGTCCGAGCTTAAAACTGAAATCAAAGCGGGCGGCTTCGGTGGCGTTGAGGGAAATCTTGCACGGCAGGCAGGAGTAAAGAAAGAAAGAAGCTAGCGAGTTGTGCCGCCACCCGCCTTCTTCTATTACTTTTTTTTTTTTTAGAAAGGGGGGAGGATGAAGAAGCTTTGAATCGCTTTTAATTTTCCTCCACATTTCTCTTGATTTCTCTTCTTCTTAACGTTCGGAACCCGGAATTAAGTTTGGCTTTTGTAAATTAAAACAGCAGTAACTGTAGAGCTCTGAAGGAAAGACAGAGAAAGAGGTATGGGTGGAATAAGGAGGGGAAGGGGTAAGTGGGCCTGTACGGAGTTTTGAGGTTTTCTACTCTAATTAATTCTGCTTATAAATTCCGATTCCCACCTCTTAGATGTGTATTTTTTGTACTACTTTCTGATTTCTTTCTTTTCTCTCTCTTTTTTTTTTGAGAGAGAATAAGAGAATCTGGCAGTGCGTAAAAGATAGAGAGCGAATAGTCGGTCATAGAGACGGGCATTCCCTCGCTTGGACGGTTCTTTTGGCTGTTTTCTGATAATTTGTGAGCGTTTATGGTACCTATTAGGGTAATGGAACAGTCAACTAAACCACATTTATTAATACACATTAATATGTATTTTTAAGAAAAGCTACAATATATGTTTCCTTACTGGTATATCATGTTTTATACGTTCAACTACAGGTGTATAAGTAAGCCATGTTCAAAATAAGGGATATTATTTGTTTAAAAGTTTTCATCTCTTTACAAGCTTTTAGGTATATATTATCAATGCCCCTGTTGTGGATATAATAGTGTGGTTTGGTCTAAAGTTGTTTTTTATGTCGAATGCTTCTGACGCTTAACTCAAACATGGATGGAGTGGTTATTTTATTTATACGGTTCACTTGGGATGTAGGAGCTTAGGGTGTCATTCCATCTACACCAGTGGTCATGCAATCTAAGGCGTAAGCTCACCATGGATGGGGTTGACTGTTACAGGGTCACTATGAGTGGTTTTCCAAAGGTGAGGTATTTCACTGTGGATTCCCTTTCTCTACACCCCACTAATAATGGTACTTTTCTCATCCTTTCATCTAAATTAAACAGTTGAATAACTCTTTTGTTTAAACGTATTAGCTAAAAAAATCACTCACAGTCAGGATTTTCAAGACAATTTCGGCTTCATTCTGACAAATATGATTAATAATTGTAATAATATATTTGACTAGTTTTTTAATCACCGCCTCTAAATATCAATTCGGATTGTGTGCCTAAGGTACTAATGTACGCTAGTGTGCAAGAGATGAGCAAGGTTGAATTTAGAAGAAATATATCCGAATTTGCGTTGAGGGAGAGTGTAAAACCATTTAGTCATAAAATTCCTCTAAACACTCAACCGAGATTTGAACCCGATCTCCCCGCCAACCGCAGTCTATGTATATTGCGAGAGTGATACTTTTAGACCTCGCGATCACTGAAGCGGGTGACTCGATTTTATTCCTAGTGATTTTCTATTAATCAAATTCAAACCATATTTATACTGATAAGTAACGTAATATAACAATAGGTGAGTCACAATACGAAAGTTGGGCCTGGTGTTGATGTGCTTCCTCATCCGTCCCTTCGGTCTGTTAGTGACGCCCGCCCGCAACGTATGGAGGAAGTCCATGTACAGGGAAGTCGTAAAGCGCTGTAGTTAGCCGTTGCTTTACGCACGGAATTCTTTGAGCTAGGGAAAAAGAGCCTAGAAACCACACTAGATGAGACTGGCACTTAAGTATGCGTGTCCACCCATACGAGTTGCACACCAGCTTCGGTATAAGGCGTCACTTTCAAAATATATTAGACTTCCACAAGAAAGTCTTAGCTCCCTATTTCCTTACGGATATAAGAGTATTTGCTTGTTATACATGAAATATACTATTTTTTTTATTTTTACTTAACGAAGCAACCAATAGCGTGTTATTGCGCCAAAGCATTGCCTCTCGTTTTTCATGTGCCGAACACAAAGAAAAGCGAAGACTATTTGAAGTTCTACACAGAGAACAGAAGAGATTAATTTCTTTTGCCCGTTATGTACTCAAACTCGATGAAAATGTGAGGTTGTAATAAGCTTCTGCGCGGGGGAGGAGGGATACGCAAGCGCAAAAGGTGGATGGATGGTTTGAGATTCGGAAAGGAAGGGGGCTTTCATTAGGCAATCCGCGTTACCTCGCTGTGTTGCAGAACAGCTCAAACAAATTGTTTGCAGTAGACTTAACATTTTTTTTAGTTGTTTTTTTTACAAATGATCGACACATAGGTGTATTTACTAGCTTAAGGGACAGTACTTAACAGATAACTCCTAATCATTACTAACACACTTCTGAAAACTTAGTGTTGTTAAATTGATGCAATTTTGTGAATATTAAATGTAGTATTTCCGCCCCCCCTCCATCCTCACATTTGTTCAAATTGTGGTTGTGAAGACCGGCCTCGTGATCTAGTTATCAGCACCCCTGGCTACTGATCTAGAGATCCCGGGTTCGACTCCTTGTGGTACCGTATGTACTTCCAAAAGAAGAAACTGTTTATATGGTAACCTTGGTCTGGTAGTTGGTTTAAGTTAGGTTTAAGGTTTCCAATAGCTCCACACCTTTATAATCACCATCATTATATCATTTTATTGCGGGTTAAAGACGTGTAGACAACATCCAGGGTACACGCCCTGGGCAACATCTTGTTCCCACAAAGCGGGTAAAAGTCTACATACACGGTGACCGAGCTACATATACTCCATTCACGGTAGGAATTACTCTCTGAAGGTCTTTTTTCCTAATAATATCCTTCTATATAATAGCTTATTGTAGGTAAAGCCTTTCAGAAAACAATTCTACGTGAACAGACTTTACTGCACCCTCTCTCACGGTAAAATATGCCACACACTAAAAAATTAAACTGACAAAAATGAATTACGCTAACCATGTAAGTATAAGGAAGTTAAATTAAGAGGAATTGTACCATCATTTTCAAGCAGGGATATTGAGACAATATATAGGAAAAACCCTCAGCTAGGATTCTAATCCCGACTTCCCCGTCACCCTAAACCAGACTAGATGAGCCTGATATTTAGTTCACGTACCCTACGTTTGCAGGAATATTCGTAAAAGGACTTAAAAACAAAATCTGTAACTTTAAAAAAATATATAATACTGAACATACTGTTTAGTCAAGCAAGAATAATATGTCAAACATTAAATATTTAGTAACAAATATTCTAATTATATTCTAGTTGCTAACATTATGGCGTACATAAAATATAGGACTGGAGCCTCTTTGTTGTGTGCAGTTGTGTGAAAATCTTGGGTTCTCGCGGCTACAGCTTCAAAAGTATGCATTTTACGCAAAATGTGCCCAAGATCTTTTTTATAGAGAATTTTATTTGGAATAAAATATATAATTACTATTTTTACCGTAAAATTAACGTTTAACGAGATATTCGCGAAAATCCTAATTTCGCTGCCAATTTTTTTTTAGCCCCACGTCTCACTACTCGTTAGGGTTGTACATATATGTTGCACTAATTACGCTAATATGTTAGAGAAGATTCGAAAGTGTAATTTATAGGAAGTGTATTGAACTTTCGGGGAGGGGTATTGGAAAACATTTAGTTTAAAAAACCTTAAATACACCGGACTGAGATTTGAATCTTGATCTTTCCTTCATCGACAGTCCAGTCTACTGCTAGAGTGACGCCTTAGTCCATTCAACCACCGAAGCGGGTCAAATGCTGTTAATCACTAAATAGTTCCTAGATTTTCAGTATTGAAATGGGTTATATTTTAAGATAGTTTTTTTAAAAATTTGAATAGATGAGTTCAACTTCACACGATGTCAGTGGATAACATTTAAACTTGTTGTTTCCTAAGAAGTTGAACTTTTCTCCTGCAACATCATACTATTTCCTCATATGATGTCTGCTACTGCTCCAATTGTCCTCCACCAAATTTACGCTCATTGGAAGCTATTTAATAAGTGCCGGTTTCAAACTTACTACAAACAAGTATGCCACAATTTACAATTTCTAAGAAACTTGACTCTCTCTTTCAGCTGAAAATTATATCGTATGAAAAAAAAGAGAGGATAAAGCCAAAATAGGCGCGTTAAGGCGTTTATTCATGAAATACGCAAAAACCAACAGAATAGTCAACTATAGGCACTATAAAAATTCACATTTTATAGTAGGCCTAGTCGTAATTACATGAAATTCATATATATCTTAACTACCTATATTTAACGATGGAGAAAAAGAAAAGACAAACAAGCAAAATCCGGTCCCTAGCCAATACAGAACTTAAATAAGACGATTAAAACAATTTGCAGATTTCCTCAGATAATCTACAAATTGGGGCTTTATTTACGCCCTTGAGCCTGGTATAATTGTCTAATGACGTTATAACTTAGTTTGACCCAAGATCAAGATTATACCTCAACCCCCCGGGTCAGAAACCGATGAATTATCTATAGTGGATAACTACATCAGCGATAAAATGTCTGAATGGTTCAACACCGAATGGAAAGTTCTAGCTTCATCAGCGGTTGATAACAATACAGTGTTCGCTGCGATGTGAAGATGTTTGTCAGACACCCTGTGGTTATGATTTATCCTACTCAGAACTTATAGTGCGTCCTAGCATCACTTTCTTCAGAGCGGAGTGCTGGAGTCAGGCTGCGAAGAATATTGTCGGATTGCATTAGCTGATTGGCTAGCGGGAGTGGGGGAGGGGTAACAGTCAAGGGGTGGGAAAACCATTCAGGGCTGGCCATCTGAAGGTGCAACCTAGGTCTTTATTAGTTTTTAGGAACCTATACTATTACCAACATCAGTTGACAAGGGTATTTGTCTAATCTAGTTTGGTTCACCGGTGATGGGAGGCTGGGGCTCGAATCCTGGCCGGGTGTACTGTAGGCCATTTCTTTCTTACTCCAATCCGGGACAGGAAATAAATCAACAAAAGTATGGTTTTAGATGTTTTATTTTATTTAGTTAAAAAAACACAGCACTATTAGTGTATGTCAGTTGACATAATGTATGTTTTGATTACATCGTAAATTGTTAAATAAATTCAGTTTTATATTTCATGTTCCATAAACAATAAAAGTTAATAATTTGATCCTAAAATTATTTATTTTTTACTAGCATCGATAATTAAAATAAACTTTTGTATTTTGAACAATGTCGCCAAACATAGCCCACCGCCCACGTAGCTGATTCCGCGCAGATATTTCAAAAAACTAAAAGACTTGAGTCTAGAAAACAGGAAATTTTTTAACATCCGAGACATTTGCTGATGATACGAGACAATGTGTCAAAAATTGGGACTATCCCGCAAAATCTGGGACGAATGGTCACTCTAGAGTTTAGTGTATTGAGGTGTTCTACCCCACCCCCAAATGGTTCCACAATGCTCAGTGAATATTTCATTACTTTGACTAAAATAAATCTATTTATTCTATTTTAGAAGATAACTAAAATTCTGCCTTTTTGGCTCCTTAGAGAATATAGCAGACTGATAAATTAAACAATTTTGCTCAAATTAATGTAGGCGTGTGTGTTTTTGTTTGTGTGAAATCAATGTGACTTTGTCAAATTTAATTCTAAATTCCCAATCCTTTCATAATAATTTATATTATGCCTACATTAATTTGAGCAAAATTATTTAATTTATCAGTCTGCTATATTCTCTAAGGACCAAAAAGCCAGAAGTTTAGTTAACTTCTAAAATAGAATAACTATATATATATTGGTTCGTTTGCTCACTTTGTGCAGGTATAAGTTAGTTTTATCGCTTATCAAGAATAATTTACGATTTATAATTGCTTTCTGTTTTGTGCGATGTTCATTATAATAGGTATTTTATGAGTTTTCGTGATGTGATGTGATGTATGTAATGCTATATTTTGTCGAATAAAGCAGTTTTGAATTGAGCAAAATGATGATGGAAATCATGTGAAATGAAAGGCTACAAAATGCATGTTGCGTAGTTGACGAGACAGAAAGAAATTACTACACGAACCACCGAAGTGAAAGGAATCGGCTAGTCGCCTGTGCAATTTGTTCATTCAATTGGCCATGTATATAAACATCACGTGTATTGCTATACAAAATGACGCGTTCAATTAAATCGTTTTATTTATTTTTAATAGTTTTCGATCTGTTTTCCCTTCCACGCATCGAATTCAGTGTAGCCTATTATTACTTTTTACACTTTGTTAACTACATGATTACGTTTCTTTCAAATGACCACCATGAAACACCAACGTCTAGATTAAATATGCCATCGCTAATTAAAATAACAACTGGAGCAGTTGGAATATTTTGAATTTGTTCGTGTGTCTATTATTTACGACATTCGTTTGTTTGCTAGCTAATGTTTTGTACTGGCATCTAGTGACTTAAATTAGGAAATGAAATTATATTGGAATAAAAGGAATGGAAATCCACCGGCTTCCGCCTGGATAGGTATGAAAAAGTATATGTGAGGACATAAACTTTTTACATAATTTGTTTTGTCAGAATCAAGCATGTGAGTGCACACCTAACTATTCTGTTAAAGTTCAATGTTTTCTTTAAGGGATTGTAAGATTCATGCTTGACAATATGGATACTGTAGCACACCTTGATTATGGAGGCCGGTGTTTGATCCCCGGGTAAAGATCTAGGACTAGCTTTAACGTAACATCGATTATCCTTAGCTCTCTTCAGGACAAGTCATATGCGTTTAAAACAAAACACACTGTATGGTACACTATGACTACTCAATTACAACTGTCTCACATGCATATGATGGAAAGTTTTTCAGATTGCAAATGTAAGAAAATTTAATGTGAAATTTGATAATCCTTTTCTGAAAGTAGAGATAAAACGAAGTGTTAGGAAAGGGAGGGAAGGGGTATATTATGAAAGTCTTGCGTCATTGCGTTTTTCATAAATAGAAATGCTTCCAATGATATGAGGGAAATATCAAGTTACAATCAGCTTACGCCGTCAGGAAAAAGTTTATTTTACTGTGAGAGCTGGCAAACTCGAGTTCACCACAATTTTATTGCCAATTCGCTGCTTGTGGCGTTGGCGACAGGGCTGCCCACCCCTGGCCTAGATGATATTAATGTGTGTTAGCAAGAGGCGCAAAGAATGTGGCAAAAAAAATTCTTGGGACTCAGCTATATCAGCCTTCTGTGGCTCATTGCTATAAACCATTCATGGTGACCTCGGCTTTTTTTCTAAATGAAGACACATTTCTGAAACAGTTTCTTATTCGTTTGCCTTGAAAACCTAAATTAGTTTGAAAAATGAAGTTAATTTTCATAATTTTCGACACCTAAACTCAGTCAGTAAAGTGTCTCTTCATTGATCTGAGGGTCCTGGGTTTGATTCTTGACATGTCCCAAGAACTTATCATTCATTAAATTGAACTTCCCCTTGAATTGACAGCTGGTAGACTTAGGTGTTCGATCTTTTCTATAATTACGTTAGTTTGTAAGCCGTGTACCAGTCAGTTCCCAAAAAATGCAAGCTAAATCCTCTCTTTCTCCCCAATAACCATAATTCGCGCCACTTCTTAAAATTGACAAAACTCAATTCAAGGCTCGACTTCGCACATCACCAAAGAAACCAGCCTCTAAAGAGTCAGACGTCTTACTCCTTCTGCCACTGGTGCGTGGCCCTTTAAAACGAATTAATTTATCCTCTCCGTGGTAAGGTTAGTGGTGTTATTGTTTTATTCCATATCAAAAAATCTTTATAGCTGTGATTGCTTGTGAGACCAATTTTAATAGGAAGGGTGTTTTAGAAAATACAAACATTATTTTCGTTTTAAAATTGATAAAACATTACTTTAATTTTACGATATCAATCAATATTGACAGGTGCAGATCACGTGGCCTAACATATGAATACGTGAAAGTAGACCTATAATTTTTTATCTGTTAAATAAGAACCTTTATACTAAAATTTAACTGTATTCCTGGTGCTGTGGATAAATTGCTAAGGTGTTATATCTTCCACGGCTGACCAACCCATTCCAAGTTACTTTATTGGTTTCAATTCCTGCAGTGTTTTCACGCGGTTCGAGAGTAGGTGATGCATTGGGTATTCGGAGCTATCAGTACAGTCCAAGCACCGGGATCTATCTTAGGTTTAGAGCCAGAAAAAACAATATTGTCTTACTTTTTCACTATTTTATTTTTACTGTTTTTTTGTAATAAAACTTTTTCACAAAAGTGTTTAATGCATCTTCTTCATCTCCCATTATTAACGTTGACGATGACTATAGAGCATCTCTTTCTTCATCTTCCATCAATCCTGGCAACAACAATAGGATTTTTTTCTCCCCAATTCCCATCAATGCTGGCGATGACCATAGATGCGTGTAGCGTGTAGCCGGGACTTCACCGGTGGTATAAGACGAGGCACATGTAAGGGACTCGTTCTTGTTACGAGCGAATAACTGTTAACGGGAATAACTGTTACGGTCCGACCAACAAATTGACCTTTCGACCCTACTCACTAACCAAAAGCACGGGCTCGCTCGCTATCCACTTAGCTCGCTCGCACTGTTATTACGTACGTGTTTATGTGTGTGTAGTGTGTGTGTGTGTGCGTGGAGCATAAATATGTAGACAACAAGTGGGTCTGTTTGGTGGGCGTAGCCCCGAGGTGGACTCACATCTCTTCGGCAAAGCACTGAGTTTTCTCGTCAAGTCGATTTTCAAGTGGAGCTTTGTTGGGCAGACGTTTTCCAAAATTAAATGATTAATCTCGGATGCATAGATAACCGCGAAGGGAAAAAGAGGTTCGAAAAATCAATTTTCAAATAAGAACTACTAAACACCCTATTTGGTGGCCGCGTAGTCAAACGTGCTACTCTCGCAGTAGACTAGATTGCCGATGACGGGGACATTGAGGTTCGAATCTCGGTTGGGTGTACTGAAGGTGGTTTTTCTAAAATGGTGTACCACTCTTCCTCCACGCAAATTCGGGTACACTTCCTATAAATATAACTTTCATAATCCCTAAAACCCTAAAACCAATAGTGTAATTAGTACATAAGAGTATAACCCGAATGGGTAGTAAGACGTGGTGCTAAAAAAAATAACCAAACGCTGTGTTGTTTTTACAGTTGTCTGGGCCCAGTAATATTACAGTCCAATTTTCACTGGGAGAATCATATCTGACAGCTAGGGACGCTACTAGATCTATTTTCATGTGTTTATACGTCAAGTCATATATCTGCAGATGTCACTTTCATAGATATTAACAATATCTATAAAATAAACACAAATAATATATGTTATTAATGTTGATCGCATACAAATTGGTTTGTATTTTTAAAAGGTTGTGCGTTCAACCCGAACGGTAGTAAGACGCGGTGCTAATAATAATTTAAAATGTTCTTACTACCATAATCCTACTATACATTCGTTCATTCATGAATTTAGAGATCATGTTTCTATTTCTGTCAAGTATACTATCTCCCGCCAACGAGACACATTTGACATTGGGCACGTGGTAGGTAGCGTGACGTCACATCCCGTGAGCCATGATTAGTCGTGTTGGCTCGTGCCTCGCTCGTTTTGCGCCCCCTCCTCCCTCCATTCCCCATTATCACCCCACATCCTCCCCATGTTAACGATGTCAAACTCTTCTCGCCCCACTATGGATCCGAGATGAGGTGAAATCTCTTTTACATCTAAACAACCACGGAGGACGATGATAACATAATGACGGACCGCGTGGTCGGTGTTTGATGGTCAACTTCCTTCTCTGACCCGCCACCTCTGCCAATCAGTGCCTTCCTACTTTGCGCTCCTGGCCAATCACGATACTCCTACCCTTGCGAAGAGACGGGCCTACATACCGATCTGTTGGAGCACGGGTTTTACAGGAATTTTGGGATTATTTATTAATAGGATCAAATTGGTCCACTTCCTTATCCGGGGGAGGGGGGGAGGGAGGGAATGTATCACTGCATTACTTGAATACAGTACTATACGTTATTTTGTTAGATTAAATTACCCGTTTCAGTGGCCGAATGACCTAAGGCGTCACTCTCGTTTTGGACTGGCTTGGTGATGATGACGAGAATATCGGGGCTCGAACCCCGGTTGGGTTTACTAACGGTGGTTTTTCTCTAGGCGGTATCCCACTCTCCTTTCACGCAAATGTGTGTAGATTACCTTGTAAATGCTTCCTTCCTCATCCTTACCTCATTAGAGTAATTATATATGTGTACAACAGGTAGTAAGATACTGTGATAAAAAAATAAATTTCTATTTTTACACAATATGCTATCACTCCTCTAGACTATCCGCATTTAATTATATCCGTAGGGTAAGAATAATAAAGGTATAGTTTAGAAGAAATATATAATCATTTGTTTGGAGGGAGAGTTTTAAGATTATTACTATTAGCACCGCGTCTTACTACCCGTTCGGGTTATACGCACTTAAGCTAATGCGTAATAGTAGGGTGATGTGAGCTACAGTTCAACGTGGGATCCGAACCACGGTGGAGACCTGGCACTCCACACACTCACAAGTTGTGAATAATAAAACATCTTGTCAAAGGTGAAGGAAGGGTTTGGCAATCAGATAAATCTATGCCGGGACCGAGGATTGAACCCCGGACCCCCAGCACATAAGTCCGACACCTTACCCCTAGACCGCTAGGTCACCCGAGAGTTTAAAACTATTTAGGGAAAAATAACCTTAATACACTGGGCCTGTATTCAAACCCCGACCTTACCATCACCAGCAAACCTGACTAAATGACTTATCTTTAATTTTCAGTTAAGTCTTATTCTCAAAATAACAACTTAACCCATTAGAAACCCACATCGAGGAGTCACGTGGTCTGAGGTGCTAGTACTAGACTGCATTATCGGTGACGAGGAGGTCCAGGTGAACTGAGGCTGGTTTTCCCATCCTCTCACAACGCTATTTGTGGATGCATTTACTCTCAATCACAGTTCACATCCTTAAACATATTACTAAGCATAGTCAAATTTTCTGCACAATGGACAATATATGACAGTTCTGAAAAGTTAGTAGATCTACTTCCACGTATTAATATTTCAAGTCGTGTTATCTAAAGCTGTCACTTTTGATAGATTTTATCAATACCTATAAAATAACTCAAATAATATTGCAAAAATGCGATCAATTTTGACTGCAAAAAAATTAGTATGTTCTAAAAAGCCTTCATTATGAAAATTAAACTATAATATAGAGCTGTACTACCTGCACTAATAAATAATTTATAAAAAACTAGCATAATACAGCTAATACCACATAATCAGTCTTTGAATTTAGCTTTTTCTATTTAATAACAAGACGAGCCCGCATAGAACGATTAAGTATTGGTGCTTAGCACTACCAGAATAGGACCAAGATCCCCTAGAGTTGTGATCAACCACATTAACACGTAGCCTCGGAAATATACATCTTTTAACATCTATGTTTTAATTTATCTCTAATACCAAAGTTATTATAAAAATGACTTGAGAAGATACGAAATAAATTCTTCATTTCACTGTCCCTATTAAAGCTTGTCATATTTTATACCGCCATGGTGGGGTATTAATACCAGCGTAGACGGTGACTTACCGAAGAAGAGCCTGAGGTGTTACCGGCTGCGTACGTCAGGCAAACCTGCCGTGCGAGAGAACATAATCCCCCAAACGTCAACCCAACCTGACCTGCACCCTTCTATACCACCCCCCACGTGTAATGTTGGAGGGTTTGGAGAGGAAAGGCTATTTATTGTGTCTGGAGTACATCCTCACTACATCCACTCTGGAGCCGCAGTCATAACTCCTCATTTAGTGAGGACCTCCTTCCCAGGACGTCTTCCTGGAGGGACCGCTGATACTCATTAATACTCTGGGAAAACACCAAAGGGGGTACGAGGGTAAGAACGGTGAGGGGTAATAAGTTAGGTGCTTTCATCTACTGGGGTTCAGTTAAGAGGACGCCACACACCATGAGAGTTAAGATCAACGTGGATTATACCAAAATTAAACTATCCTATATCCGCAATCGAATTTAGTTACACTTAGACAACGGGAATCAATCCTGTGTCCAGGTGTCATTAAATTTTTCAATTTACGAATAATATACTTTATACGGTTACATCCGTAACCTAAAGATCATTTCCATTTTCTAAGCTTCGCTATTTATGTACAATTAATCGTATAACCGAAGCTTTCTTCCACGTTAAACTACCTTGTTCGAGATTCAAGCCAACCCTTGCTTATCGTCGGGAATACCTTCTATGTGCTTAATGTACATAGCACTAATTTTATTTTGAAAACTTGATATCACTCTTTTTCTTAGAAGGTATAGCATCACGGCTAGTAATGAGTATGTGAGGAGAGTACATGAGAAGAAACACACCTTTATAAGAATGAAAAGAGGATGGAAAACCCACATGATAATTATATGTTGAACACCACCCCTACGAATATGGCCAAGAGAACTTGACCTCCCAATCTAATGCAGTCCGACGCCTTTTATCCTTTGACAATCGGTGTTGGTTATCAAATTTCTTGGCAATGGATAGATATATAGATAAACTATGTCAATATCTTGATGAGAAAATATACGTAGTTTACGAAAATACATTTTCTATTTGCGTAAATATTTTGACTTAATTTTATTTCAAAGAAACAAGTAGGCTCTCTATCGCCTTTTACGTCTACTCTGACAGGTTTGTTGTCATATGTCACTCTGGGTCACAAAGAAAAAGTTAACTAATTTTGGAAGGAAAACTTTCTGGTTTATAATTATTTATTTAGCACAGTGCTATGTTATTGCTAGAGTAAAAACTATTAAAACCTTTACACATAAAATTAAACAAATATTATTGGTGAAGATTGACGCTTGATTCCAATGATATTAATCTCGACCATAATTATAATACCTTGAGGTGATATCACAATTTTAAACCATTTCTAAAAGGAATTATAGAGACTTCTATAGTTGGGAGAGTAGCAAAATCACATAAAAGGACAAATTGTATTAATGTAATTAATTTACTAAAAAAGTGTAATATTTGTTGTTTATGACGTAATGTGCAAACAAAATATAATTTGTCAGTGGCAATTAAACGATATTTTTATTTTAAATTTTAAAATATTTTAACTTGAACCAAAATTGTACATTTTTAAAGATTCGAGGATTTGAATTTGGATTTGAAAAATAAAGGTTTCTTCCTATCTCTAATTAATAGTTAAAAACTCCTGTTTAGTCAATATAATTTGAACTGGTTCAATAAACATTAAAACTAAAATAATTAATTCAATTACACTTTTTAGTGTTCTCAATTATTACTTAATATTTTTAAAGGATTGAATTACTTTCTTGAGCTAGATTCGGCAACCTCGCAGGTTGAGTAATATTTTTTTATTTTTTTACTTTCTGTTAAATATTCATTAAGGGACGCCTCATTACACGGTAGCACTAAGTACTCTTCTTTTGTGAAAGGGGGGGAATGACTGCTTTAATGCATTAGCAGTTCTTAAAAAATATATTATAATTAATAGTTAAATTCTCAAAATCTTGATACTAAAACGAGTTTGAAGAAAATGAAAAGATGTTACTTCGGAAGATTATCACATAGGATTCCT
The DNA here is from genome assembly GCA_033556935.1 of Timema podura. Classification (NCBI taxonomy): domain Eukaryota; kingdom Metazoa; phylum Arthropoda; class Insecta; order Phasmatodea; family Timematidae; genus Timema; species Timema podura. The sequence goes on from JAVRXN010000001.1 coordinate 37,790,827, forward strand.
GAATGTCTCAGTAACATTAACACATTTCAACTTCAAATATAATAGAGGAAAGATGTCTAAGAAATAAAGTTTGTGTGTTTACAAAAATTTATACATAAATTTCTTAGCAAATGTATTTCCTTTTTAAGAATTTATTTATTTATTTATCTTAATAAATAAATTTTGAAATTCATATATCATGACAAGCAAAAAAAATTAAATTAGTATCACGTCTTACTACTACCTATTCGGGTTATTTGGGTTATAAGCTTCTTTACTAATAACGCTAATGGTTCTAGGGATTTAGGAAAACTATATTTAGGGGAAGTGTACTCGCATTTGCGTGGAGGAGAGTGGAAATACATTTAGGAAAAAACTTAATTACACCCGAGCGAGATTCGAACCGTGATATCCCCGTCATCGGCAGTCCAGTATACTGCAAATTAGTGCCTTAGACCATGCGGCCACTGAAGTGGGTCATAAAATGTTGTTTTTCTTATAATTCTCAAAGTTTCAATTTTTTTTAACTAAAATGGTATCTCAATAAATTTTGTTTTAAAAACCACGAAAACATATATATATATATTGCTACCTCCCCTTCTATATCTATCAATATCTATAGGGTGAGGAAGGCTAATATCAGGTAAAAGAATCACCTGATTGTACAAAATAAATTTTATTATTGAAATAACAACTTTACAATACTTGAGAAAACAAACATCGTGCGTGAAGCGCACCTCCATTAGTCATCAGACCATTAAGTACAAATACAATCAATCTCAAATTCTCCTAAGTATGATTATAAAAACAACACTAAGCGTGTAGAACACAACATAATACGAGGTCTGGGATCTCTGATGCCAAACTTGTCTTATGGGCTTTAGCTCCTTGATACATTTACTTAGTATTTATGATAATGATTTTAATATAAGGCATAAGCCACAACTGCTTTATCTTACGTGACGTCACTCAGCAATGGAGTACAAAACAATAACTCCAAACGTTCATAAATAACTTGACGTCACGTATAAACATCATTTCCCTAATGCAAGAGCGAGCTAAGTCTCGCTTTACTATCCTGTTTTAAACAATAAATTTGATTATAACATCTGCCATCGTAAAGTACAAAAGGAAGTTTACTAAGCGGGTCTTGAACCCTGGGCGCGCTGACACTCAGTGCGCTTTAAATAATAAACAAGAATATACAATTATGACAAATAATAAGGTCTGGGTTTGAATCCCAGCTAAAATGGATGACGAAGGGCGACGTCTTTCTATATGCCGCGGGAAGCGCATGGCATAGCAATTCAAATAAACAATTAATAACAAAATTGAAGTCCAGACGGTAATTTAGAATACAGTTCCCCCCATAACGCCGAAACAGAATTTATAATTTTGAATATTTAATAATCCCCGAGACCTAGTCGCCGTTCTCACCTCTTATCCATGAGATTGTAGTGTAGTAAGTGATTTTACTTTATTGGCGTAGCTGTATATATACAAATGAAAATTCTCAGAGGGGGGGAAGGACCGAAGGAGAAGGAGGGTCGGAAAACAAAACAAACTACGGAACTGGATGTTCGAGAACGTTGCCGAAGCGCCCAGGGCTATGCGTGGCCGGAAACGGAACTCTTCTTTCTGGCTGGCTGGACACGTGTTCGACTCTCGCAGTCTGTTGTCAGGGAACTCGTGGCTCAGTTGGACGGGCATTATTCTCGAGAGTGGAGGCCGGGTTTAGTGGTGTAGGTCGTGCGTAGGTCTTCCGAGAGCGGGCCGCTTGGTTGGTGAGTGTTTGTCCCATTCGATATTATTTGGTATTATTGACATTACATGTAAGTCGTTACATCCTCCCCCCCTGACGGGAGGTCAGAAGGCGTCCTCAGCAGTGGGTGTAACGGCAGGGCGGTACCTTCCCTGTCGTCAGTAGCTGGTATGTAGGGGACGGTTCTCCCGGACCCCAGCAAGTGGCCCATGGAAAGCTGCCCTCATATTCAGGTAGCAGGTCTTCTTGGCAGTCGCGTTCTGATATCCCCCAGAACTCCAACACCTTACGCACAGCACCGACACTCCAACTCTCTCCAACATCAAAACCCTATGACGTTGAGGCCCGATCCACGTTACTGTTGGTCCAGCCAGCATCCATCTTCAGTAGCCGGACTACTCCAACATCCGTAACTCGAACCAGAAGGAGAGGGGTAGGGGAAGGGCAGAACCTCTCTGAGAACAAAATAAATCCACAATTACAGCAACAACACAAGTCCAACGTTCACAAGGTGCTGACACGGCCGCTGCTAAGTGCAGTCCATCTTGGTCAGTCTGTTTAGAGCACATCCACACGAGATCATGTCTCCCAATAGACACGGAAAATTTGAGAGTGTTCTCTGAGGAGATGTACTGCATACAGTTCTCTCTTCTTTGAGTAGGCGTGCACACGCGCAATAGTTTGCTTATTATAAGTCTCCATCATCGCACATTCAGACACAAGTCATCGATAATCAAAGTTCTAATACATTTAAGAAATCTGGGTAGGCCTACTCTTCTATCAATTAAACTAATATTTACTATAATAAAGATGCACAATAAATCCAAAAAAAATTTACACTATATACACACTTGACCCTTAACAGGTATCATTACGCGCCCCTCTTATAGGGCGCGGACTTACTACACCACCACCTCAAGGTGGCTAACGTGGGCACGACGGGTTACTGAGGGGTCAGCAACATCCATAAGACGCACAGAGACGGGCGTTATGAACTTGTCGATGCGCCATGGCCCGCTCCACTTGTACAGCAGCTTAGCCGTCGTTATGTCCACCGCCGAGCTCAGGGGGAAGGACTTACAAACTACTTTACCTTCAAAAGCACTAAGAAGCTGGTTACTAACAAAGGAGTGGCTGGCTCCAGTATCAAATAACCCTAAGCATTCCAAAGGACCAATAGAAACAGTAATCATGGGATTAAGAACCCGCGGTTTAAAACTTCCAGACGCGGCCGCCCCACGGTCGCGGGCGCGCCTCAATAGTTTACCTGCCTGCACTCCCTCTGAACATGTCCCAGCCTATTACAGCGAAAACATCTAATACTAGACGTGCCACGAGGTGCGCGACCCCCACGGCTAGCACCCACAGGGTTACTATCCCTAACGTAGTTAGAACGGCTATCGAGTGGAGGAGCGCCGATAGGCGGCGCAGAAATAATTGCTCCGGGACTCGAACCCGTTCGCGCGCGGCTGACAGCCACGGGCGCTTGCGCGATAAGGTATTCGTCTTCAGAGAGAAGAGTTTCCTCTACGTGCGAAGCCAGGGCATAGAGATCAAGTATAGTTGAAGGCTTACTCGAGAAAACAAAATGGCGCCTGGTAAGGGGAGACACGTTTTCCAAAATAATGTTTACCAGTTCGGGCTCCTTAAGGTCGGTATTAAGCACGCGGGCCGCCTCCGTGATAGAAAGGACAAAGTTCCTAAATGACTCGTGTGGGGCCTGGAACCTGTGCACAACCTCTCTACATAACTTATGCCTAACTCTACTAGGCAAAAGCGTATTTAAAATCTGATCAGTCACTGCCTTAACAGATAAATCCGCCTGTATGCCCCTGGAAAACAACTCGGTCAAGAACCCGGACGTCTTGGATAAACACAAAGTCAGAAACTCGGGCTCGCTAACGAGCTCGAGGCGGGAGGCCCGGTTAATTTCTACTAAAAAGTTAAACAATTCCGTGTAGTTCTGGCCACTGCACACCGGAACCCGGCCTAATATCTCCAATAAGACTTTACTTTGACTCTTAGAATATCCCCCTTGCGCATGGGGAACGGGAGAACGGGAGGGCATCGTGGGTTGTTCACCACTCGCATCCGTGTCCATACCTAAATCTGCCTGAGACGCCCCGACATCACTCACAAGTTCACATAAAAGAGACCTCAACTCACCCACCGTTGCGTTGGGTGGAACAGGGGTGGACCAAACCTGGAGCTCGGCGAGGAGTTTGTTAGCGGCTAAGTCGGTACACATCGGATCTCGTCATCCTGGACGACGCCTTGTCTGGTTTCAGTGGAGGAGCCATGGCCAATGACAGTATGAAACAAGATAACGACAGGAATTAGTACAGTGTATAAAACATAGAATATAACCTTCCGAAAATTATATATATATATTTTGTTTTCTCAACATCTCTCCAGGCGTGTACCAAGGACCTAAGACCATAAAAAAGGGCAAAACCATGCTCTGCTACCATTTGCTACCTCCCCTTCTATATCTATCAATATCTATAGGGTGAGGAAGGCTAATATCAGGTAAAAGAATCACCTGATTGTACAAAATAAATTTTATTATTGAAATAACAACTTTACAATACTTGAGAAAACAAACATCGTGCGTGAAGCGCACCTCCATTAGTCATCAGACCATTAAGTACAAATACAATCAATCTCAAATTCTCCTAAGTATGATTATAAAAACAACACTAAGCGTGTAGAACACAACATAATACGAGGTCTGGGATCTCTGATGCCAAACTTGTCTTATGGGCTTTAGCTCCTTGATACATTTACTTAGTATTTATGATAATGATTTTAATATAAGGCATAAGCCACAACTGCTTTATCTTACGTGACGTCACTCAGCAATGGAGTACAAAACAATAACTCCAAACGTTCATAAATAACTTGACGTCACGTATAAACATCATTTCCCTAATGCAAGAGCGAGCTAAGTCTCGCTTTACTATCCTGTTTTAAACAATAAATTTGATTATAACATCTGCCATCGTAAAGTACAAAAGGAAGTTTACTAAGCGGGTCTTGAACCCTGGGCGCGCTGACACTCAGTGCGCTTTAAATAATAAACAAGAATATACAATTATGACAAATAATAAGGTCTGGGTTTGAATCCCAGCTAAAATGGATGACGAAGGGCGACGTCTTTCTATATGCCGCGGGAAGCGCATGGCATAGCAATTCAAATAAACAATTAATAACAAAATTGAAGTCCAGACGGTAATTTAGAATACAGTTCCCCCCATAACGCCGAAACAGAATTTATAATTTTGAATATTTAATAATCCCCGAGACCTAGTCGCCGTTCTCACCTCTTATCCATGAGATTGTAGTGTAGTAAGTGATTTTACTTTATTGGCGTAGCTGTATATATACAAATGAAAATTCTCAGAGGGGGGGAAGGACCGAAGGAGAAGGAGGGTCGGAAAACAAAACAAACTACGGAACTGGATGTTCGAGAACGTTGCCGAAGCGCCCAGGGCTATGCGTGGCCGGAAACGGAACTCTTCTTTCTGGCTGGCTGGACACGTGTTCGACTCTCGCAGTCTGTTGTCAGGGAACTCGTGGCTCAGTTGGACGGGCATTATTCTCGAGAGTGGAGGCCGGGTTTAGTGGTGTAGGTCGTGGCGTAGGTCTTCCGAGAGCGGGCCGCTTGGTTGGTGAGTGTTTGTCCCATTCGATATTATTTGGTATTATTGACATTACATGTAAGTCGTTACATCATATATATATAAGCTAATATAAAACGTTTTTACTGTACAGTACTAACGCTCACTTGTGGAAAATGACATTGATGTAGGATCATTTTGCTTTTCTCAAAAATAAATTGTATTGTGCGTCGCACAGACCTTTTTTAAAATCTAAAAATGGATATAATTACTTAAAACGTGCAAAATTTGTGAAACTAAATAATATAAGTTACATTGTTGAAAAAACATGACGGGGTAAAAAGAATACCGCATTTCACCAAAGAGTACAAATGAAATAATATACATTGTTACAGACACATATGGAGGAAAAAGTAACATCTCTCTTGAGAAAATCAATATTATCTGCTTTTACCCTCATGTAAACTACCCTTAATCTTAGGGCTAGATTTTTAATCCCAAAAATTCTTCGCTGGAACTTCATAAAAAAACCTCGATACCAATTTTTAGCCTGATTGGTAAAATAGTTTCTGCTCTAAACTAAGCTACAAACACACAGACAGGCCATCTAAACAAAAAATCGTTTTTGGGGGGTTCATTGAATCATGAAACGTTAGTATCCAGCAAAATCAAGAATTGTATTTTTTTGACGATCACAATATTTCCTTTTTCCACCCGAAGGGTCGCGAGAAAGAAAAATTGATTAATTTGTTTTAATTTAAAATGCTTTGCAAATCCTGGAGAGGAACATTTTATTTATTTGCTCAATCATACCTCTTACCCCCCTTAATCACTTTTCTTCGACGACATGGCTAGGAAAATTGAGCTACTTATGTAATGTGTTCAGTACGAATGGTAATTAATCTATAAGTTAAGGAAGTCCTAGGGTAGAGTGATCATCTCAGTATCCGATGTTAACGGGATCAAACCAAGCTAAGGTCGACGCATTTTCACCGAGCGATCCTTCAGAAGGGAATCCCATGTCGATTGTAGCATATAAATTAGCCTTGGGAGTTAAATGAGATACCTTTCTGGTAAAAATATGTAAGCTTTCTCTCTCTCGCTCGTAGAATTTTGTACGGAAAAAAAAGGGAAGCTACCGGATGTGAGTTCCCTAGAACATATGCTTTCTCACAGATGGAGTGGTTGGGCGTCACTAACCGGCTGTAGGACCTAGTGCACACGTTGCTCCGGATGGATGTGGTGGAACATCAGGACCAACCTTCAGTTTGCACACTCACTTTTTACCATATTTAAAGAAGATAATTTTGTCAGCCCATCAACAACCAAGTTCCAGTTCACCCTCTGTAGTGACCGGTGTTCCAAGAAGAACTGCCAAAGCGGTTATCCTCCTCTAACTCTTGCACTTGCTTATGTAAGTTACCCATCAGTGTCACGATACACTACGTAGTTGAAGAAAAGGGATGAAGGGGCTAAGGGAGATGGTTGAATAAAAAAATAAAATGCTCTTCTTCGGGGGAGGGAGGAAGGCATCTTTGCTCATTTGTCTGAGTTAACGCGATGACGTTCTACTTCCTTCTCTTAAAGGTGTGGGGGTTCGTCATTAATCAGTGCCCAGGATATACCTTTAGAGATCTACTTGGAGCTGCAATGGCCCTTGATAAAATGTCGGATATTTTCTAGACATCTATGAACATACCTTGCATTTTCTGGCACTGCAATAAAGTCCAAAGGATTTCTGGTTTTTGCAAACTTACCTTATATGTTCTATCATTTGTGAACATGCCTTGCATTTTCCTGCGATTACAAAACGTACTGCATTTTAGGCTTTTCTAACGCATTTTAGTTTTCTGAATTTTGTGAACGGCCCTAAATGTTACAGCATTTTTTTTATTTTTTTAAAAAATCTTGCTTCTTCTGACATTTGAAAACGCGTCTTGCAAATTCCGACAGTTGCGAACATATCTTTCAAATGCGGGCACCTTGACCGTACCTTGCATATGCCGAGAATTTGTAATATTCTGCCGAACCGTTATGATTTTTGGTGAAATTAGGTTATATTTTGCGAAGATTTTAGATACAAAATTACTATATAGTCTAATGTTGAATTAATGAATACTGTTATTATTTTATGAATAATATATATACGGAATAGCTGTCATTAAAAAAAAGAGCTTCTATTTCTAATACATACAGGCCTACATCTCTCTGTATTACTAAAATTAGTTTTGAGTAAAATATTAAACGATATTGACTAAACAATGACCAAACTACCAGTGCTAAAGCATAAATAATAATAGACCTTGCCTACCCTCACGCCTTTTATTGTGACACATAATGTGCAAATACACAAACCAGTATTTTGTAACTGTGTCTAGAATAAGATTTTACATTATTTAATGCGGTTTTAATTCTAATTTTGAACACATTTTTCTGTTCAAAGTCTTACTAGTGTGACCTAAAATAAACCATCCCTAGCAAATTGTTATTTCATGGATGTCTACTACTGTGTGTTGTGAAAGGAGTGATGGAGGAGAAGAGGGTGCTTATCTAGGTGGCCCTGGTCAGGGCTCGTTTATTTAGGTGGCCCCGCTCTGACCCAGTATTTATTGGTTGTTGACCGTGACGCGTGACGTCACTCTCCTGCCCTGAATTGATAGTATTATTCAGTGCTTTACAAAGTTTTTACATGGATACACATTACCAACCTCCAAAATCTTTGCGACACCCCACCCTCAGAAATGAAACTATCCCAAACATTTACAATATTTGTGTACCTTTCATGTGAGGAATAAAAATAAACACATATTTACAGTATTTTTTAGATGAGGTAAAATAAACATATTTACAATCTTTACACGCTTTTCAAACGAGAAAAAAATAAAGATATTTTCACATTATTAGTTTTAGTAACTCACATGTGTCTTGGCGTAGTCTTGCAAATTTATTTTATGTTGGAACGTATGTGATAAAGTTAACTCGCAATTCTTTATACATATTTTTAAACTGCCACGTTTCTCTGTTTTAGTATTGATCATTACACAAAACTAGGCTTACCAAGAATATATGGTTGAATACGTAAAAAAAAAAAAAAAAAAGACGAAAAGCCCATTTACCAAATAGGAACGTCTTCTTGATGAGGAATTCCAGAATTTGCCTATTTCATCCTCTTGATGTTTTAACTTTAAGCTCCCATATTACTTCAGCTCTGCGAATTCCTCTTCTTTTGCCAGGTAAAACCCACAACTTCAAAATGAAACAAATTGATTTATTATCCAGTTCATATTCAATTGTGTTAAGATCTGGAAATTAACTTTCAAGTGTATCTCTGAGTAATGTCAGATATCTTACACAATTCTGCGACAGTTGATCTAATAGAATAATATGTATTATATGTAACTGTTCTGCACATCTGACACGCACATCATTTTATACAAGTTAATATTTGAAAATAGATAAAACATTTTTTGTGTGTATCGGTCAGTTCGAGACACCTATATACCCTTAGGCGCACCAGTTGAAATCACGGTTTTATTAATTCTTATATAGAAGATTATAAGCATATAATTATATATTTATCTCGATGTAAACTATAAAAATGATTATTTCATGAAACTGAATTTCCACTGGTAGTAGAAATTGTATTACTTTGAATTGTATTTGTTCTCTCGACAAGGACGGTGCAATATATGTGTGTGTATATATATTATAATATTATATATTTATATATAATATTATATATTTATTTAGTATAGGGAAGGTTAGACATTGGATTTCTAGAATTCCCAACTTAAGATCTGTTTACTCTCCACAAAATCCCAATTTTCAATATTTTTTACAACATTGAGGGAAGGATGTATGTGACACCCCGCCACCCCCAATTTCCCCTAGCGTGATACCCCTGCCATCGACTAGTTAATAAACTAACAATCTGGGACCTGTTAAATGAGTTTGTTCTAGAATTAACTTGAATAAGGAGTTATTAACATATCTTATTTTAAAACTCACAAAACACTATCTAAACTAAGTGAACATAATGAGGCTCTTGAAGTTTTAGGAGCTATACTAGCATTGGCTTAAAACAGTGTTTTATAAGCTTACACCAGTTGCGTAATTCTTTTCAGGACCATGGGGTAATCAACATATCCCTTTCAGGACCATGGCGTAATAACGTATCCTTTCAACATGGCGTAATCAACGTATCCCTTTCAGCACCATGGCGTAATCAACGTATCCCTTTCAGGACCATGGCGTAATCAACGTATCCCTTTAGCGCATGCGTAATCAACGTATCCTTTCAGGACCTGTTAATTAACCTATCCCTTTTAGCACCATGACGTAATTCAACGTATCCCTTTCAGGATCATTGCTTTATCAACGTATCCTTTCAGGACCATGGCGTAATTAACCTATCCCTTTCAGGAGCATGGCGTAATCAACGTATCCCTTTCAAGCCCATGCGTAATCAACGTATCCCTTTCAAAACTATGGCGTAATTAACCTATCCCTTTTAGGACCATGACGTAATCAACGTATCCCTTTCAGGACCATGGCTGTAATTAACCATCCCTTTCAGGACCATGGCGTAATCAACGTATCCCTTTCAGGACCATGGCGTATCAACGTATCCCTTTCAGAACTATGGCGCAAAAATGTATCCCTTTAAACTCTATTTAAAGTATAACAACTCTTCGAAATTAAAAAATAGTTTCTAGTGGTAAATTAAACAAGGCCGTGACAGAGGGATATAAAGTCTTATAAAAGTCGAGAACATTACATACAAATCTTTGTTAATTTGTTTGTCAGACTCAACACTTTCAAAAGTGCCCAAGAGCCATAATTGAATCCACGAATCTAGTGGCGGGCCGCATCATAATAGGTTGATTTTTGTCACGTTGTTGACCTCGGTAGTCTTGTGGTAAAATTTTAGCTCTTTAGTTATAGAGTTCAAAGCCAGCCGGGGTCAACGGATTTTTCTTGAACGATAAAAATCCTTTGCACAACTTTCCTTTGGAAGAGAAGTAAAGCCGTCTATCCCTTGTTGATTGTGATATGTAAAAGAACTCTTGAAGGAATGTGAAATACCTTTCCCGTCAAAATTGGTAGGCTCTTTCGCTCTCGCTCATAGAAATTCTTGTGTGCTGATATTATCAGTCTGTTCAGAAAGTGCACGTTAAATCAATCAAATCAATAGAATAAATAAAAATGTGATAAAAATAATACAAAAACGAGATCGGGTATTTAATTGTGAATGAAATAGAAAGCAGTAATTTAAACATGTTTAGTTACATTCTGAACAAATTTTCCTACTAAAATATAATGTCTTTGATACGTCATTATAATACAGCAGATGTAAGGAAGAAATTAAAGAGGAACGTCAAATGGATCTTTCGTGGATTTTTTGCGCGAAAGCTAAAACTTTCCGTTTCTTGTCTAAAATATCATTAATTTTATTAAAGTAGATTACTTTTCCAAGAAACTTTGTGGTAAGGATAAAAAAAAAAGGCATCGTGGGCCGCCAGTTGGAAACCCCTGACCTATACAAATAGTAAGCTGTTTAATCGGCACTACCCTAAATTAAACCAAGTTTCCCCCAGATTGATTGCTTACCACTTTGCAGTTGGATTGGGAAGTAGAAATAAATAATAAAAATATATTTAATTTTGATGAGCTATCCCCACTCCATTATTGTAAATATGTGGATAGCTCTATTGTGTTTAGTAGGATCCTTGAAGGAATATCCCGTGTGACAGTTACAAGAGCTAGTAAATATTTATAGGTATATATTCATATGTCAAATCATTCAATATGAAGCTGTCACTTTTGATAGATAGAAGACCTATCAATACCTATAAAATAGCAATATTAATATCAATATTAACTGTAAAAGTTTGCATTTTTAAAAAGGTCCTTTGTATAAGAATCCTACCATAGTGATACGTGGAGCACAAATAAATAAAAATTACCCTCAGTTTTTTCTCCATAGATTACTCTATTTCAAACGTTTAATCTGGGTGTGTTTGGAACATGAGTTAAGGGCAGTATTTATAACACTTTTTTATTCAAATTAAATCAAATTTGCCCCAGTAGAAACCTAGAATTTAATCTTGGTGATATCAACAGTTCTTGAATATCTTTCAACGGTGTCCTGGAATTTAATGACAATTTTTTCTTTTCATTTACCCGCCTCGGTGGCGTAGTTGGCTAACGCGCCAGTCGTGTTGAGCTCTACCGCTGAGGACGGGGAGATCGAGGTTCGAATCTCGGTCGGGTGAACTGGAGGTGGTTTTTCCTAAATGGTTTTCCACTCTCCTTCCACGCAAATGCGGGTTCACTTCCTTTAAATTCAACCTACCCATTCCTAATCCATTAGCGTAATTAGTACTTAGGTGTATAACCCGAACGGGTAGTAAGACGCGGTGCTAAATATTATTATTATTATTATTCTTTTCATTTAAAAAGTTTCTGATCAAATGCCGCTAGCTCATGCCAAATATTCAACAATATCACCACGTAAAGAAAATTAAACTCTTTATTTTTCCACTGGAGAAATATTGTATTTATTTTGACCAAAAAAAATGTTTTGCTATAAAAACGGTAAAAACACTGCCCTTAACTTGTGTTTCCTACATTCCCACCTTAAATAATATAAACAGCTGACAGGTTGATACGTTGGTCAATGGTTACACACGTGCGTTTTTGTATGATTAAAAACACAGGGTGGTAAAGACAACTTTTTTTCTTCTTTGGAAAGCATTCAGGTGCGGGTGGGAGTTGACCCCCCTTACCCCTTCCCTTTTTATTTTTCTAGGGATCGTTTCTAAAACGAGTCAATGACGCACGCAGTAAGGAAGCTCCTTCATTCATTCGCCCAGGATGTGGGCCGCCTGTCTGTCTTGTAACGAGGCCGCACAAATGAGCCGTGAACACCCCACTCCTCCTTTCCCTATCATCTGAAACCATCTCCTCCCAACCCCCAACCCTCTTACTCGCAGGGGTGATTGCCGCATCTACTAACTAGAGGCGGATTCTCGGTAGCGCTTACATCTAACATCGGGGAAATACCAACATTCTTGTTCATAACTGTTACATTTGTGTGTTCTTTTTTTATCGTGTCTTACTACCTCTTCCGGCTATAAGTATGTATGTTAATTACTCTAATGAGGTAGGGATGAGGAAAGAAGCAGTTTAGAAGTATTATAACAGAATTTGCGTAATAGGAGAGTGGGGAACAATTTATGTAAAAAATACCTTTAGTAGACTCGACTGGGATTCGAACCCTGATCTTTCCGTCTTCAGCAGGCCAGTCTATCACGAGAGTGACGCCTAATACCAGTGTTTCCCAACTGTTTTAGCCTAGCTCCCACTTCTGAGAATTTGATGCTGGCTACCCCACCGTCTCCCCCAAATTAAATGTAATAAACTTACTAAAATCAGCGATAATGACCTTAAATTTATATTACATTGTAATTCGTACTTAATAATGTCAAAATAAATAGTTTTTATGGCATAACTTATAATTATTATGAATAAAACACACATTAAATGATTGTAACTTATGATAAAAGTTTATAATCATAAGTAATAAACATACTATCAAAACTATTGAACATGAATATTAAAATTAATTTAAGACCCTTTTTTTTAAATATTTTGTTGCCTGTCATTATTAACATAAATTATTATTGGTGTACTATCCATAAAAACATAAACTCCTACCGCTCCTTACAATTAACCGCCATCCTGAGCACCAAAAGCGCCCCTGGAGGGCGGTACCTCCTAAGTTGGGAAATGCCACCTTAAACCATTCGACCACTGAAGTGGGTGTTGGTTTATTTGAAAGCTGTGTGATCTTGATGTAAAAGGAGCTTATTGACGGTGTTATTGCAGAATGTACTCAGCCGCACAGGTGGTCGTGTAATCTAAGGATCGCATTGCATAGTACCGCCATAGACGAGGAGAACCGGGCTCTAGTCCCAACCAGGATGAACCTTCAAGGTTGGTTTTCTTCGTGCACTTTCATCATAACAACCATCTACCTACATCCTTAAGGACCTTGCCTACCTGTTAAGAGTCGAGGTCGGTCAAGATAGGATTTCCCATGTTAGTGAATTTACATTTCACTCAGCGAATTTTAAAGATATCACGTTCAAACAAAAACCATAAATTCTTAAATATTCTAAAAATAGTCCTACAGTGTCACAAAATTATTATTTTTATCTTTATGTTCTATCTAGATTAGGAAAAAGAAAAATGTTAAATTAAAATTAAGTCAATGTTGTCAAGGAGCAAATATTAAAGTGAGTGTGTAAACTCGTCAGAGAAAGAGGGAAAGGGTTATCAGCACATAGACAAGAGTCCCCTCTCAGGTGAACTTATTTTCTTCCCTCTCTTTCTATTTTGTACAGTACATTGGCAGTTGTGATAGTGTTAGACTGCTTAGGTCCGTCAAGCCGCTTCGCAAAATAGCTTCGAAATCTTCAAGAAGGCAACGTCGTTAGTTTTTATTTTAAGAAGATAGGGAAGCCTTTCGTGTTAAAAACACTCTCCATACACCCACTAAGGATTAGAACCCAAACCACCTCGTCACCTTCGAACCAGATTAGACGAAGTTGATGTTTAGTCTTGCGTGTCCACCAATGAGGATATCCTCCCTTTGTTTAAATTAATATAAATCAATACAGTGTGTGTTTGTGGTGTGTTGTGTGTGTGTGTGTGTGTGTGTGTGGTGGCATTGGAGATAAAACGAAGCGTTCTTAGCGAAACATCGACCACATTCCATGTGCCAGAAAGTTCACTTTGGCCGCGTGGTTAAAGAAGTTGACTGCAGGTATAGGGGACCCTGGTTGAGTCATTTATGAGTGGTGCCTAAACGAATGTAGTATTTGTGTGCTGGTTCATATCCATATTTGTCTACAGAGTCAAATTGTTGGCGCCCATGTTGAGATATAGTGCTATAGTCGGTTCGACATGAGAATAGCTTTTACGGGTATAGTGAGTCATTATATTTTTTTATCATTTTATAATCCTAGCCAGAAGCCATACTTTAAAGATTGTTTCAATTTTGTCAGCAGTGTGATTAATATTTGGACCTTTTGCCAATGTTGGCTACACATTTTATTTTTTATGTCTTAAAGGTTATTTTATGGCCACCCAACTATAAAATTAGTGGTTCTTGTTAAAGGGAAAATATTTTTTAAATTGTATGTGTGCATGTAACCAACTTTTTGTTCAAAATGTGCGCATTAAATTATTCTTTTATGTAGATGTCTCAATAATCACGTAATTGAATAATCTTCCACAGACTTATAAAGTGGTACGTCACTAATGCGGGATGACTGAAGATTTAATTCAGACAAAATCAGCCATAAGAGGCTTGGGTTCGAATCTTGTTTCGTGAAATTGAAACAAAACTTAGTAAGTGAGTGTATGAGTGATGTAGGCAGTAGGGTCCACTAAGATAGTAACGTCTTACTACCATAGAAATCAAAACTATCCTTAAAAGATGACAGCAGAATTGTTCAGTAAATATTAACAGAGGCTACGGCCACGCTTGCGAACTGGTCGCCGCAACCTTGTCCGCGCATTGATTCTTATGAGGATGGCCACGCTTTGCGACCAGCGACAGCGACAGATTTTAAAACGCTTTCGTGAGCGTTTTCAGGTCGCAACGACAAATACGTTCTCCTTTATTTCTTATGGAGATGGCCACACTTGCGTTCGAGTCGCAGCCTGTCCGGGAACACTGGACACTTGTATGGGTTTGCTTGCGTCATCCTAGGTTAAAATGTCAGCCGATAAGGTACTCGGGACCACACTATCACTCCTCCACTAAGCATTTTCACTAACTTTCTTGCAAACCACCCAGTATTTCCTGCCCGTCGGGAGTTTGACACTCGGTAGAATACGGTACTTAGCAATGTTTGATACTGAGCTATTTATTTATAAATGAAGTAAATGCAAGATCACCACTGTGGAATCTGAAACATCGAGACTACGCAACCAGGGATGTTAAATTCAAACTCTGGATAGAGGTTTCAGTTGCAACAGTGGAGGGTTGGGATGAATTAAACAATGAAGAAAGAAATGAACAAGGTAAGAACTTCTTTAATTACATAAATAAAATAATAAAATCACACAATAAACAGTATACATACTAACAATAGATTAAAATGCTTGGCAAGGGCTTGGAGTACAAAGGTTGTTTCCAATCATAGTAATTAATTCCACTTGTAAATAATATATTTTAAATACGGTGAACATGGATAAATTGCATTTTGTACGTGACACCGAAAACATTATAATTAAATAGGGGCGTGTTCTCAGGTTTTTAACAAGTCTGTCCATAAGTACGTCTCTGCATATTAATGGGGTGGACACTGTATTATCTAGATTTACGTTTCTTCTTTATATAACTATATACTACCATGGCTAATAACACATCTTCACGCCTTGGTGTCCTGATAACTGGTCATAAAACGCGGCGACCAGGTCGCAAGCGTGGCCGGTAGCAACAAAAATTATTCACGCGACTGGTCGCTGCGCCAGATCGCAAGCGTGGCCGTAGCCTTAAGAAACGTTATCTTGAAACGCTGATTACCGTCGATGAACAATCGCACTGTCTACAATGATTTTTATGGAATTTTTTTTTTAAATTCCAGTGTCGTATCTAAAAATAGTAATTTACTAAAGTCCACAGTGAGCTCTAACCTTTAATCTCAACTGATAACCAGTCGCCTCTTCCTAGCAGCCTTATTAGTGCTCGAATATCTGACCTTAGATTATCAAAAGTCGCTCGCGGGTTGACCTTCACTTTTTCACCCCGGTGACCTCAACAGGAAACCACCTAAAGGGAGTTAAGAGTTCATCTCACAACCATTTAACCGGGGCTCGATTACTCTCGAAACAGTAATGGCATCGAAGTTGCGGCTTTCAACATTCCTGGCAACGGTGAAACTGAGACCAGTGAAATAGTTTTTCCATTTTATAATTATTGTTTTTCAATCTTTTGTAAATTTATAAAATATGGTAAAATGATCTCATTTGTCTTAAATCTCCAGTTTTATAAGGACATCTACAAAAAGCCGCACTACAATGATAACCATGGAGCAAGTCACGCGTTATCAGGGGGGTGAAATTAGTTCTTAAACAGAATTATATATTATTCAAAATTAAATAGTAGCCACACCGTTGGTCACATGGTATAAATAGAGATAGTGTAAATTCGCTTTTGCGAAAAACGCGAAAAAATAAATAAAAGGTAGAAAATAGGGTATTTATAAGTTTTCTTTGCGTTTCATGGTATTTGAAAGTGTTTAAAGCGATTTTTATTTAGCGAATTAAAGCGAAAAACGTGATTTTGAGAGTATTTTAGCTAAATTATTCTATTTAGCAAAATAGACGCGAATTCCCTGAAAATGCTGTGCATTTAAATAAAAGCTGAGAATTTCTATAAAACGATGTTTTTCAGCGGAAATAAGTGATTAAAAAATCATTGAGTTTCACTCGTCTGTGTGCTTCAGCTCGGGTTTTACTTGCATCCTGTGCCTGCATACATAAATTTTATCATAAATCCTTTGTATAGGCCGTAAAAACATTGACGAAAAACATTTCTACCTATTTTGCTACAAAATGCTAAATTATGCCACAAAACGCTAAATTTCCTATAATTAATGCTAAAAAAACTGAAAATTAATGCTATTTTACCCTATCTCTAGCCGTATAAAGCGTCAAACTAAGCAATATACTAGATTGGTGATGATGGGGTGGTAAAGTGAGGGTTGAATATCGATTGGATGCATTGATTGTGATTATCTTGTCACTGTTGTTCCCCACCCCCTCTCCACGCTAAAACGGCTACATTTATTTTAATTCACACTCCTCATCCTCATCTTATACTAAGTCTTAAACATTCACGAAGTTTATGAAAACCAAACTTTGTATTATCTTTCTTAACTATTCCAGATCTTTCTCTCTATATATTTTTTAACTTTACCAACATTTAGGGAAAGTAAATCGTTTGGATGCACGTATTTGCATTTGTAAAATTAGTTATTGTTTAAATTAGATGGGCTTGTCTTGGATTGTCTGGGATGATGGAGGGATAGTAGGGACTCAGTTCTTAATTAAAATAAAATTAGTCAACTTTGGTGGTCTTTGGGTAAAGTCCTCACCTAAGGTCCCGATATTCGTGGTTTCTTGAGCGATAAAAATTCGTAGCACAACTTCCTTTGGAGTGGAGGTAAATCCATAGGTCCCATGCCGATTGTGGCATGTAAAAGAACCTTGGAAGCTATGTGAAAATACCTTTCCCAGTAAAATCGGTAGGCCCTTTTGCTCTCGCTCATAGAAATTTTCGTGTTCCTACTTGTATCAGTCGGTTCAGAAAGTGCACGTTAAATACTTCAAATAAATAAATAAAAAGTTTTATTTTAGACCAGATCATCTCTAGATCAGCGTTTTTAAAATTAGATTCCGCCATAGTTAGGCTCCTTGAGGCAATTTTAGAATATTCTCAATTTTATTTCACAGTATATAACAGCATCAATAGTTAGAACTGTCAATTTTTTTTTCAAGTCTGAATAAATGACAGGTGCCAAAGGCCAGACAGAACATGGGATGTCTTCCGTTTGATTTATGTTTATAAACTTGTAAAATTTAACTCTGGTTATTGAATGCTCTTAATATTAGTGTAGATTAAATTCTTTTCTGAGGGCTTCAGCATGTATTTTTACTTTCTCTCGACCTCTCGAAGAGAAAAGTATTGTGAACGTCAAAAAAAATCGAACTCAATATTTTAATAGATATCGACTTTTAATGATCTCTTGAAACAGAGCAAGTGGTTTCCACGATGCCGTATGTCTGTACCTCGGACTAGAGTCGAAACCACTTTACCGGTCGGGCTAAAATTTGTTAGCTGGGATGTTTTCATAAAGTCCCCGTGGGGATTTTTTGGAATCAGAGATCGAACTCTAAATTTAAGAGTATTTTCCTGAAGCGCAAAAAGTGAAATAATAGATCTCAAAATCCGCTCTAACGATTTTGATTAAATTTTGAATCTAGACACTGTTTAACATTACGAATAAAATGACAATTTTCATTTCCTCATAAAAATGACATTAGTAGACATTTCTAATTTTGATGATAGCTTAGTAACTATTTGATATACGGAATAACTTATCGTATTTATAAAACTCTTGTTTGAAATATATTTGTTTGAATCAATAGTTTCTGAGCTATAAGCAAACATATTTTTATAGAGTATTTGAAATATGAAATTGATTATTATGCTCTTTGGTGGATGGATGCTTATTTTTTACTCAATGTTTCTGTAACATTGTAAATTATTTAATTTAGTCTCTTTGTGGTGTGTTTCTGCAATTGATGTATATTATTTCGTTTCACAAATCTTAACGAGTTTTTCATTAGCATCACAGGTATGTTCAGATAATCTGTCAAGTAAAGCCCGTTTACGTCGCTTGTCGAAATGGCAAGGCACATATTTGCGAGGTTTCTGAATGATGAACAAATTTAAGTAACTTTTCAATTAGCATAGATACAAAATTACGGTGAAAAATATGCTAACTTGTGTTGATTCCCTTTTTTAAGAATTTAATTTGTCGATAATTTTTCCATTCATGTCTTAGTTATTTGATGAGAGGATTTTATTATTACTCGTATTACCCCTGTTGCTTGGGTAAGGGGTAGGTTATATAATCTTCAGATTCTCGAATGCAATTTAAAACAAGAGCATCTCCCCTCCCCTATTTAGATACAATATTGCTTAGCTAAGGCATAATTCTCTTTTCAAAAATCATATCTTGTTCATGAATTCTTTCATACATTAATAATCAGTCAGCTCGTGTTGATTGGCTGCGCAGTACTCAGTGGCTCAAATAAAATTGGCTACTTTTTTTTTCAACCCTTGACAATGCTACCAACTTTTCCTCTTCTCGGCAAACTTTCTCCGCTGTTAGAAAATAATGCCTTCAGTTTCCCGGGGCTGGAAGCTTTCATCGTGAAGGACATTGAACAGTAACTAACAATGAGGACCTTGGGATCACGTACTTTTTTTATTTTTTAGTAGAGTGAGAGCCGCGTGTGGTCCATTCAGATTGCATAGAAGTGTTTGGATGGTGACAATGGTTTGAGGAGACCGAGGGGGGGGGGGGTTGGGTGAAGGTCTAATTACGGCCCGAGACCGGACATCAGCTGTGATCCAGGTCCAGACATTGTTCAAGAGTCCGGACGGAGAACTTGGCGGAAGAGACTGGGGGCGGTGTGCCTTCGGGTCATCTTCCATTTCGCCTTCTCCCCTCTTCCCCCCCCCCTCTCCCTATAAGTTCAGGAAGGCGTCGAAGACTTGGGACACGAGAGGTTACTGATGTTTTGTTGGCTTCTCTTGGACGTGGGGTTGAGTTGGTGGATGTAGGCTATCGCTGATAAATGACGTCAACCTGCTGAGGATAGTACACTCCGTTTCACATGTATGCGGTTTGTTATTAATATCGGTTTTGAGAGTGTTTTATTTTAAAATGGCATTGAAACATTGGTTTGGTTAGCTTTCATTGAATGCGGAAGTTAAGGTTGTAACGTTACCTGTATATGAGTACTTACCATTAAACGCTAATAAATTGAAAGCATTTTTGACCTATTTTAAATGATAATAATTAGTTTATCTAATATATATTTCTTTATCACTTGTAAATAGGATACATCCAAATATTATAAACTTTTGCTGATTTATTAATAATAATATTGCACTATTAGCCACTTTCAAATGACCTAAAGTTTTTAAATTTGATGTAGGCCTATGGGTCATTAGTATTTGGACAAAATGAAAAATTAGTTCAAATTAAAAACAAGTTTTTGCTTTGTAGATAAATATATTTCTCGCCAAATACGCCAAGGGTATATATAGTAACATTGCTATAAATATCTTAATAGTTTAAAAAAGGTGATTATTTGTTTGTTTATAATTATATAAAACATTTTTAAATTACATAATATAAAGTTAGCAAAGGTAAGACCTTGTAAGGGCCTACAAATAAACAACAGTCCTATCAACAAATTTACTTTTTAGTTTCTTCAAGGGTTGATTCATCCATTTATAAATAAAATGAAGAATACGTCATTGTGTGTATACATACGTATATGTTACCAGCAGTCTTGCAAATGAAAGCATTCACTTGTCTTCTAGTCTATCCTCAAGTCAATTTTGTGCCGAAATACATTTTCCATGACAAATTTAACTTGAATCTCTGATACTTTGTATTCATATTTATTTTCTTCGAGCTGTGTGTGAACTGGATAAAATGTTAAATCAACTGGGTAGGCCTACACTAAATTACAATTTTTACTAAAATTGAATTTTATCCTTACACCTTTTAATTCAAGTCCCCTAAATACGTTAAGTACCTTCTCACAACTCAAATAAAAAGAAAGCAAAACTTATTATAGCAAAATCTCGTTCTGTTTTTTCTGTGATTTCTTTTGTTATTATTATTATTATTATTATTATTATTATTATTATTCATTATTATTATATTATTACACTTTTTCCATCCGCAAGGCAAAGTAATTTTTTCTCTATCTCCCTCTCCCCTCCCCTCTTTACTCGTCCACCTACCCCCTCTAGCAGACAACACCGCGAACCCAACAAAAATAACCGTGAGAGAATGAAAAGGAGCGCGGTAGAGGGAGGGGGGGGGGGGGAAAGGGTGAGTTAAAGCGTCACATCAACGCAAGCTGTCACAAATTGCAACAAGCCGTCGTGGGATCTTCTTCGCCTCCATTCCGCCTGGGCCCCGGAGTGTGTCGTCTCATTTATCCCCACCAAGGGATGAAGAAGAGGTGGAGGAGGGTAAAAATTTCCCTTACCATCATCATTTAAAACGTTTTATCTCGTTGCTTGAAGTGGTGTGGCAACACTGTTTGTAGCACCTTGCATATTGCGAACAATCATCAAGAAGAGCAGGGGGTGTAAAAGGGTGGAGGGTGGTTGTAATGCTTGTCAGAAATGAGGTGCGGGATAAAGGAAAAAATATGGTTGGTGTAACCTTAAATGGTGATGAAGATGGTGGGGTCTGTCTAGAAGAACTGTGACTTGGGATTCTCGTTGAGTGAGATTTCTTTTTCTCTGTGTGTGTGCTTTTTTATGGAGTTTTTAAAAGACGCCTGCTGATGTTTGTTACTAATTAAGTTTTGATGTTAGTGTCATCACTATCAGTTATATATACTGCCTAACTTGGGTACCGGGTAAGGAGGGACTATTTAAAGAAATTGTGCCAGCATCTGCTTTCACAATTGCCGGAACTAGGAGGGGAGGGCATGGGTATATTGTTGCTCATAATCCCTTTAATCTCTTGCTTGGAGGTATAATATTTTTATTATATATAACAAAGGAGTCCCTTATAATATATTGTTTTTTTAGCTTTGTAGGAAAGAAAAATAAGTGTAGACTATTTATAAGCAAACCATTAATACAAACACGGTTCGATATTTTGATCAATCAAATAAAGATTCTATATTGAAACAATAAAATAAAAAACAGCAATAAAGATCAGGTTGAAATAGTGATGACTGTACAATTAATATGCTCATTAAATTTAAATCTTATTAGTTACTAAATATCGCTTTTATAAGACTGGGATCGAGAAATTTGCTTTACTTTGTTTTTACCTTTCTTAATCTTTTTTCAGCTTTCCTATATACATAATATAAATACAGAGCTTACGATAGTGACTTAGTGATAATGGTGTTAAATTATGTAAGCTAATCTTTTTTTTTGACTCAATCTAACTTATCATGAGCCGTCATTCTTTCTCCTCCTCCACACACATTTATATAGGCCTACTATTTTATTTTGTAATTGCCTGGTTTATATAATATTTATTTTTAATTTTTAACTTTTAAATATTATGTGTGTTATGTATGTTATCAATTAAAACTTGTCTCAATATCCAAAAATAGCCGAACTTACATTTCACCTGTGTGAGAAATCTCCTATGAAGGAAAAATCATATTAATAGCTTATAGATTTCATTTGAGGTACAGACTGATTAAATCAGCACATGAGAGTTTCTATGAGTGAGAGTGAAAGGGCCTACCAATTTTTCCCGGAAAGGTATTTTCATATACCTCCCAGGTTCGTTTTACATACCACAATTGACATGGGACTAACGGCTTTATATCCCCTTTGAAGGAAGTTGTGCTACGGATTTTTATCACTCAAGAAAAATCCGTCGACCCTGGCTGGGTTTGAATCTACGAACATCGGGTCCTGAGGCGAGCACCTTACCCCAAGATCACCGAGGTCAACTCATACTAATATAGATTCATATTTTAACATGCTGTAAGAATGACGTCAACCCATATGACAAAAAGCACTCGTGTTTTCGACAATTTCGGTAGTCAGAAAGAAATACCGCCTTCTGTAAAGACATCATAGAAAGGAGGAGAGGAGAGAAAAAAAAATAAAAGAAACGAAAGAGCCTATAACGAAGTGGTGGACGTGATGACCTTTTAAAGAAAAGGGTCGCGTTGCGCCAGTTTTTCGAGGTAATTACCCCCTATTATCCCCGGCTTAACTCCTTGTTATTTTGAAACCCTCATCCCCCTGTTTCCTTGTTCCCTGAGAAAAACTTGAGGTCACAGACACACAAACACACACATACACTCGTGGTGATATAAAAAGGGCAACATGAAGCTTAACCCCCGAGATTATAGTAATAATTTTAGTACAGTGTCGTCACTTGGTATATAAAGTTTCCTTTCTCCGCATTTCTTAAGAGTATTTTAACATCTTCACGTTTAGTTGTTTTGTCTTTTAATTTTTTGGAGGGTTTAGAAAATGTTGAGGAAAGGGAATAAGTAGATAAGATTATAAAATTCGCTGTAACTAAAAATGTAGAAAAGTAAAAAAAAACTTATTTACATTACAAATTGACAACTTATTTTGTAAAAATAAAAAGCAATAGAATATCAAACTGTGTACGGATATACTTATTTGAAGGAAAACCTATCAAAGTGTGGTGACAAATGGTATCTAGACATGGGGATTGAACATGTAGCCCTTAATTTAGCCTATTTACCACTGAACTACCCATGTTCAGTCCCAGCCCATGGTCATAGATCAATCACTCGTTATTTTAAGGCAGAGTGTATATTGGGAAAATGTTAAATCGTAAGCTGATTTGAATGCTATAGTAAAATTGTTTTATGGGTGTCACATTGCCTTAAAATAATTAATGTTGTTTGGCTCTAAATACGGTATGAACCTGTAAAGTACGGTTGTAGAGAAACGTCTAGGATTTGATACCAAGTTTGCAAGTGTCATCTTTTATCATATATTAGAGAAAAATGTGCGTATAAGACATAATAATCATCATATGTTAATTTAAATTTATGGTAAAGTTAATTAAATGTATTAGATTAATTTACCATACCCTTTTCCATGGTTTAAATTTAAAGTTTTATACATGTTTACAATATATAACTGGACCACAGTATAATTCATATATAGTTTATGACTGGATTGTAGTTACATCTTAGTAGTAAGATTTTTAAATAATAATAATTATGGAATATTACTTAAGACACACAAGTCTTTCATTTTTTCTGTAAATTAAAATAGCTTTCCATTAAGGGGTGGTCAAACTGGGCGAGCGAGCGCGCGAGCGACTAAAATATAAAATAGAACACATTGTTGTAATGAAAGGTGGCCAGACTGGAGCGCGCACGCTTGAAAGATAGAACTGATTCTATTTTTCAAGCGCGCGCGCTCGACCCGGTACAGTCTAGTTTACAGGTGGTAGGCAATATTATTATATGTTGGTTCTTGAGTGCTAGGAAAATCTCATTTTGTCATTTTTACTACTATCGATAGGTTTAGCACACTTGGTACTAACGGCCTAATTTAATTGGTAAGATCATACACCATACTTATGTGTATGTATATATATATATATACATATGTGTGTGTAAAACTGATATGTTAAAATACTTCAATATTATCAAAGTAGGCTTTTACAAATAAGAATCACGACTAGCGTGGAGAGAGGAGGAGAAAACCACAACAATAAATCACCTGTCAAAAACCACCCTCATTTCACTGAGCCAAGATTCGTAGTCTCCTCGCCGACAACTATAGATAGCTATCTGCTAATTACGCGCTCGCTCGCACGCTCGCCAGTTTGGCCACCCAGTCGCTTGCACGCTCGCTCGCACGCTTGTCAGTCTGGCCGAACCCTAACGGATAAATATTGCTATCGGGAAGTTAAAGTTAGCGACCAGATAAAGTTTATAAGACACTTTAATATTTTACGCGTATTATGAATTGAATTTATCTGCCAGATAGCTATCTGTAGGAAAAAAATATGTTTATGCTGAAAACGCAAGGTTGGTACTGTTTTTAACTGTGTGCGCATGCGTATAAACCCTGCTGCTACCGCTATAACCTAGCGAGTGACTACAACGCTCAACATTTGTAAATAATGGCGGCTATACGAGTGCGAGGAAACAAATGGCGTCACGTGGGCGCAGAAGCTAAGTTGTCTTGCAAATTAAAATTTCGGTGTTTGACAAAATGATATCAATAGTTTGGTACAACGTTTACAAAATTTAATTTATTGTACTCACATTTAAATAATTTGGTCTCATATAACTATAGCTCTACAAATGGCTCGTGAGTTTTTTTTAAATATAAAATTTGAGTTAAATTTTCTAACTTTATATATAGTTAGAGCTTGGGTCTGTGCCTACTAAACATGTGAACCAAGATTTTACCTAAAAAATAGATTCTAATAGGCGAAACCTCATTAAAAACAACGCGTCACTATGGCAACAATCATTTTAACTTTCAGATAAAAGTTATCAGGTTCTTAAACCTCCCGATAAAAATGTGATGGATCAAGACATTTTATCTGGCAGATAAAAGCTAACTGGCAGTCATAAGACGCACTTTTAACTTATCGATCAGATAGAACTATTTATCGGCAAGATTAATATTCATCCAGGAGTTATAAGACCGGCCCTAAGTGTTTTCAGATGAAAAACCACCAGTCGGAATGGTACATAAATAATACCTGTACAAAGGCTAGCAAAGGATAAGTCCCTTTTGAGAAGAACCGTAAGAGCTGTAGATCTTTTGAGGAGTACCATGAGGGCTGTAGATCTGTTTAGAAGTACCATACGGTCTGTAGATCTTTTGAATTAATATAGCCTTAAGACATTTCTAGTAAATAGCATGGGTATGAAAAAGAGACCTAAATGATGAATCAAGAATTGAATGGAGGGTGCAATCATTCAATATGAAAGCCAAGATATTCACTTAAATACTTCTTTACATCCTACTCTTTTATGTCCCACTATGAATGACCGGGTAATTTGGTTTCCAAGGGGGGATAGTTTTATAATATAACTGTGCAAGTGTACATATTTGTTTAATTCTTTTTTTAGGGATTCTTTGATACAGTTTCATTTTTAAACTACGGGGTACTATCCAAAATAATAACTTAAATTGATAATTATTCTAACTTAGCTTTCGAGTATCCAATACCAATTTATTTGTACCACATTATGAAACTAGACTATAACTATATGCAGTTTTTTTCAAAATAAATGCAATTAAAAAAAGCTTCAGTGCTCTTAGTAACAAACTAGAGTATTTATCAATGTATTTTTAAAATAATTATATAACTTTTCGTTTAAGCTTCGTATTAAGGTCTACTGACAAGAGATCTGAGTAAAGAATGTAATGAAATCACTGTCCGAAAGAAATCTAATAAATGTCTGAAGCGCAAAAAAAATGACAAAAAGAGCAACCTAAATTTGGGGGTGGGGTTTGATTAAGTTGTCTTCAGTTTCAATATTTTAATTATATCTTTCCTGACAGCGTTCTGAAATCGAAATTCAAGGGGGGTGTCACTTTTGACAGTTATTAGTTTATTCGGTCACAAACTTTAATTTGTTTTACTAGTGACAATAACACAGAATTTTCCGGTTTGTATACGTCTCACATGTGCAATGACTTGTCTTATATGTGATTTTTTTTAAAAAGCTTGATAACTTTTTTACTTGAATGAAAACCTACACTGATTAGCTCTTCCTTTTTTTAATTATATATGCTTGTTGTAATTGTTTGTTTTAATCCTTTTCACATTCGTGCGTCTTTGTGTTAAGCGAGCATTTCATACATTATTAACATTGTGACCTACTTGAGATGACTTAAGAATATTTCGTCTTATAACCTCAATAATATATTTTCTGCGAATATTTGAATAATCATACATTTATATTAAACATTTTATTTAAGATTAAACTAATTTGTTGAAAAATGTTCACTTTAAAACCATAAGTTATCATATAAGTTAGTGTTTACTCTCTGCTCCTAGAAGGCAAAATTCATACTTCTAGTTCGTCAAGGCTTTAATTTTGGTTTCAGGGTCGCACTGGTTGGCGTGAAAGGTTTAGGGGCTAGGTAAGGGGATTAGAATGGAACTCACCCCCATAATCCTTATTCAAAACATCTTAAATTATTTTAATAAAAATCATAAAACATTTGAAGTAAAATTATTATATAAAGCAATATAGATAAATGCCAAATGTACTCTGTAGACTAAATCTTATTCAAAATATCCATCGCTATTCATACTAAAAGTTGGCCTCAATTTCTCAAATGGAAAAAGTACATAATTCATCCCTTACATCTTTTTCAAAAGTACATTTCTGGGCTTACCTATGGATAATCCTGTCTTTCATATATGTGCCATTCTATATATATGTTTTGTGTAGAAGGTCGTTGGAGAACTTCACAGTAACGTAAACCGGTACAAGATTAAAATTAATTCAAGGTGAATTATTGATGGTTTAATATTCACTTCTAACGACAGTGAATCTTATTACCTATAACAACTCGATGTAGGTAACTTACTTACAAAACTATTTCGTCTCAATAATGTAGCAAGTGGAGAGCGAAAGAGCTGTTTGGGAGAAGGACCGTGTAGTAGTTGGTAGAGTGTATTGGCTTAATGAGGCCTAAGCTGTGTCCAGTAAAGCCTCGCCCTTGCCTTCTGACCCACCAAGCACTTTAATTTACTTTAGAGACCAAGCAAGTAGGGGACAGTGCACCAGATTAAAGCTGTGTATCAAGTTTAGAGAAGGTGACTTAGTCCTCCTGATAAGGGCAGCAAGCCCGCAACACACGTCTGTAACAGAAGGTGTAGGCCCGCTCAAGGAGGCGTCTTTTATCCACTGGGACGTAGCTCTTGAGTTATTTTCAACTAAAATATTATCATGAGTATGTTGGGAAGGAAGGGGGGGGAGGGGGAACGCCAGGAAAGGTTTAATTTAAAAGTTGTTGGGTTTAGAGCAGAGGTTACCCTACAATACGAAACATAGGTTTAACTCAGCAGCCAAATTCAAATGATGTTTAATTTGACATACGAATTTCATTTAAACTTGTAAAACAATAAACTAGCAAAATAAAAACTTGCAATAGAGAAATGTATCATTTGAAAAAAGTAATGAAAATATACTTGTATAAGTATATTCCATGACTATCGTAGTTTTTTTTAAATATGTTTAAGAGATTAAGTGAAATTTTGAGATCTTAGTTTAATATTTAACTTTTAAGCTACACAACACTTGATTTATTTAGGGATGCTGGGTTGTTTATACATTATATATTAATTATGAGGCCTATATAATGTACTAAAGTAGCAAGTTTGATGTTAGATAATATATGTTTTATTTTTGGGATATTTCATAATCTTGTGATAGACATTCAACTCTAAAATTTAGCTTTATATAGGTTGTATTGACCCAATAGTTATAGTTTATAGTTATTTAAACATTCAAAGTACTTAAGCACTATTATTGCACAAATATATTTGAAATTTTTTTCTTATAAAAGTATATTTTTTCAAGCTATTACTCGACATACATACATACATACATACATACGATACATACATACGATACATACATACGATACATACATACGATACATACATACGATACATACATACGATACATACATACGATACATACATACGATACATACATACGATACATACATACGATACATACATACGATACATACATACATACATACATATATATATATACATATATACATACATATATATACATATTATACATACATACATATATACATACATATACACATACATACTTACCTAGGATACATACATACATACATACATACATACATACATACATACATATATACATATATACATACATACATACATACATACATACTTACCTAGGATACATACATACATACATACATACATACATACATACATACATACATACATACATACATACTACTACAATATACGCAGATTTTGAAACATTGCTGGTTGGCAACCAGATCTTATGCTGTTTTTACTCCGATACATCTCTCCCACGCTAAGTGCTACCGACCAAGTGGTCAGTCCAGCTTCGGGGTTAAACCCTTCAACCCTCTCCCCCTACTTGTAACCCTCTTTTGCCCTCTTACCCTCTCCCAACCCTGCTAGGTCTTGTATTCGCTATACATCGATTGCTTTGATAGCAAACTATGATGGCTTACACTTTACACACGCTCAACATTCTACAAGCTATAGCTAAGCAGCGGGAAGAGGGGAGAAGGGGATCTGCAAGAAAAGAAGCCATCTTCTTCTAATGTCACTAAATCTGTCCCCCACCCCCGCGTTCTGCCTTCTCCCTATTCAACTTAGACCAGTTAACAAACTTTCCCGTATAGAGAGTAGGAACAGAGTGGTAGTTTATATAAGGATTAGACAAAGGGATTTCGTTGCGGTTTCTGTTATTATTATTTTAGGTACGTCCGATTTGGTATAGGGCCTATTTCTTAGTGGCTAAACTAGTGCCTGTTGAACACACATTTTTGTGAGCCTTTTACTATATTATTTTGTCAATGACGTATTTATATACGGTTTTATTTAAAACCTCGAGGTCATATCTGAATATTTTAGAATATTACTGTGACTTATGATTAGGCTCTTTCTTTATTATGAACGTAACGTTATAATTAATTTTAATTGGAAGTTATAAGTAGATTAAATGTAAATATTGACTTATTGTTAATTTTCCCTTTTTGTTCAAACATCACTTCAGGATATAGGAGATGTGAAGTTTACTTCACAAATTTGTCGACATCAACTATTTTATGTTTGTTGCTTTAAGAAAATTACCTTCGGTTCTTAAGCTTACGCGCTCTTACAAATATAATATGATTAAATGATAAGTACATTTATAAATTGTACAATACATATAAGTAAAATTAGTCAAACCGTTTAATAAAACAATCATATATTTATTTAAAGTTAGAATTTTTTTAAATTGAGTAAGTTTTATCTTTCATTATTACCGGGTATCATTTTATTCTTCATAAGTTAAATTTAATCAAAATTTTCTTAAGAATTTTTTTTATATAAATCCTTTTTATGTTTTAATTATTTTTACGTGAAATACCCCTAGTTTTTGTTTCTGCTTTAAAATTCACCAGGCATTGATATAGAATAGAAATATTCTTAAATGCTGAATCTGAACACAATTGACCCAGCTAAAACCCTTTTCTCCTCTCAGTTATGAGCCCGTATGTGGATTATTCAGTGGATGAAGAGGATTATTGGTATAGCTTTGGGTTGAAAAACATTATGTAAAATAGCCAGCCCTCCTAGTTAAAATATGTTGTATAGTTCAATAGAGATTCTACGAAACCTATTAATAATTTGATTCGTCTCTGCCTTCATTAACGGTTGCATGGTCTAAGGTGTCACTCTTTTGATAGACTTGATTGTCAATGACCGGGAGGTACGGATTCGAATCCAGGCTTGGTGCACTGGGGGTGGTTTTACTTAAAGTTCTTCCTACTTTCCCTCCCTGAAAATTCTGTTAAATTTTTTCTAAACTTTATTTTTCACATCCTAAACCTTTGAGTGGAAATATTTGGATAGATTGGGTGGATAGTAAGACGCGGTAAGCAAAAAAAATATGTATATGTAGATCCTTTTTTTAAATTTATTTGTGGTACTTGGCCCTAACGTGCACTTTCTGAACCGACTTGTTATATTAGCACACGAAAATTTCTATGAGCGAGAGTGAAAGTAGCCTACCATTTTTCCGGTAAAGGTATTTTCACATATCTTCCAGGGTTCTTTTACATACCACAATCGACATGGGACCAACGGCTTTACTTCCTTTCCAAAGGAAGTTGTGCTTGATCGCTCAAGATAAATCTGTTGAGCCCGGCAGATTTTGAATCCACGGACATCGGGTCCTGAGGCGAGCACCTTATCTTAAGACCACCAAGGTCAACAATAGTAACTATAGAAAACAATTCTGCAGCTTTGATGAACCTTCATTAGAAAGTTACTTTAAAACGAGATAATTGCCTAAAAATAATGTTTCAACTAATATGTATTTCAATTAATTACCCTCCATACCACTCAAAAAAACTTAAACAAATCTCACCATTAGATATTTTATTTTTCTGCTCGTGATATATTATAAGTCTACCATAGACTCAAGTGGCAAAGTCAAACATTGTTTTTCAAGTGCTCGTAGTTGTCGAGTTCGCCGCTACTTGATACATGGTCGGTGTTGAGAGGAGGGTGGGTGAGGGAGCCCCCCCCCCGGAGAGTGACCTGCCATCTCTCTTTCTCGTACCCCCCGTGGTGCCACAATATGATAGAGACCCTCGGTTCTCCTCTCACTAGCTCTGCGCATGCTCCACTAAGCTCTCCAAGACAGATCTTGGTACTAACACATCAATTATATTTGCTGGTTTGTAATGAAGGGGAGGAGGAAGGAAGGGGTGAAGGTTGTCCATTGGTCAGCCAATAACTTGTGGTCACAAAACAGAGTCCCAGGTTAAAAACCTGGCAACTGAGATACTCTCCACGTCATATGTGTGGAATGTTTTGTTGAAATTTCTCAATTTACATAATGTTACCAAAAATATTAATACTAAGAACTTAAGACTTTAGTCTACACTATTTTTAATGTCTTGTATCAAAAGATAGTATTGTAATCGTGAAAATGTTTGACCTCGAGAGTATGATGAATCTCTACGTTCTTAGTGTATTTGAACCACAAAAGTGGATTTTACAATTATGTTTGTCCCCATGTCTGTCCCTGGCCACAGATCTAAAACGATTTGACGAAGTTTGTTCAAACTTAAAATGTAGATGTTATAGAGCAATAGATAGGGCCTTTTTTATTTTGACCCTAATCCTCAAATTAAGAGTAGTTTACTGATGAGTGAACCTCTTTTTGAAAATTTTCTTCCAAGCTATAATACACAATATGAGAAAGTTGTTGAAATTGTGTCGTACCATTCATTTATAAAGGGACAGTAAAGTTGAACGTTTCGTTAGCGAAACATTGTTTTATTTCCAACCTATGGCTATTTCTTCCTGTCCAGTGTCCAAGTACAAATGTGATTAGATAATATAAGTTGTCTCATACCCTAAAGTAAATGTATTAGGTCTTACAAATTATGATTATTAAAAGAAATTGGGTTATTAAAACGTTTTACTTACTTCCTATATGGCATTAGGAACTCGAAAGTACATTGCCACACCTACAGTACACCACCTATCCCTCCCTATATTGAGATAGTTCTATCCAGTACACCTCATTACACCCTATCTCTTTTATGCCCATTCTAATGTTATCCTCTCATCTGCCTCTAGGTCCTCCCAATGGTCTCTTCCCATTGGGTTTGTCAGTCATTACACTGCACAAGGTTATAGATTCTT
This sequence comes from Timema podura, assembly GCA_033556935.1. Taxonomy (NCBI): domain Eukaryota; kingdom Metazoa; phylum Arthropoda; class Insecta; order Phasmatodea; family Timematidae; genus Timema; species Timema podura. The sequence continues at coordinate 37,822,983 of JAVRXN010000001.1, forward strand.
CCATTTGCACTGCATGTCCTGCCCACCGTAATCCACGAGATTTGGTTATCCTGATAATGATTTGAGTATCCTAATAAACATTTTACCATCATAATAATGTCAGGGTATGTAACTCATCATTATACAACCTCCTCCGTATCTTTATCTATTTTTGGACCGAATATCTTCCTAAGCCCCTTGTTTTAAAACACCCTATTCATTTATTTTCGTCATGTTAGTTAAGAGACCACGTTTCACACCCATAGAGAACAACCGGTAAAATTATTGTTTTGTATATTCTGAGTTTTACATTCCTTGAAAACAGACGCGATGTCAACAACTTACTGACCGAGTAATATCATGCCTTTCCTGACTATATAGTTTCCAATCTGATATCATTAATGCTAGTTAAAATAATTCCTAAATATTTAAATTCATTAATCCTGTCAAATGATATGTTATTTGCAGTAATCTCTAAATCTTCCCTAATTTGAGTTCTCTCTGTGATATCATATACTTAGTCTTTTCAGCGTTCACTTTTAGACCGATTTCCTTACTAGCTTCTAATAAAATGTCTGCATTTATTGTAACAGCTTCCTTACAATTGCCCAAAAAACTAAACTAAAAGTCTATCATGAAAATATATTATTACTATTATTATTAGCACCGCGTCTTACTATCCGTTCGGGTTGTACGCACTTACGCTAATGTTTAATGGTAGGGTGATTGTGAGATTAAATGGAGGACCTACAGTTTAGCGTGGAATCCGAACCACGGTGGAGGCCTGGCATTCCTCACTTTCACAATATGTGATTAACACACATCTTGTCAGAGGTGAAGGAAGGGTTTGGCAATCATATAAATCTGTGCCGGGACCGAGGATTGAATCCCGGACGTCAGCACAGAAGTCGGACACCTTACCCCTAGACCACCAGGTCACCTATGAAAATATACTTTTATAAATAAACTCGCTTTGCTTGTTGGGGGCTCCGCCCCCAAGCCCCCAGCCATCAAATTTTGCACGCTTATGGCAATTGGATGTGCCAAAATGTGTGGAAAATGTGAAAAATTTACCTAAAATCAAAAAATCTAGCTCTATCTCGCCAAATCCGTAGCTGCTGGTGTAATACGTTTTTTGATAGGTCTTACCGTTTAGCCACAAGAGACCTCCAAAGAAAGGTCCGCACCGTCTTTAAAGTTGCTCCGCCATTTTGAATTTTTTCTGGGGTTAGCAATTAAAATTTTTAACTTTTTGGAATTTTCCCGTCGGCTACAGCCTAGAAGCTATAAGTTTGCCAAATTTCAAGTTTCTAGCTCACATGGAAGTGGGTAAACATTAATGTCAGTGAATGAGTCAGTCAGCCATGTAGCTTTATAGCTGTATAATAATTAACCAATATAAAGATTTCTTTATAGTATAAAGCTTTTACCCTCATTAGTGGACATGTAAACAAAGGCGTAAATTTAATTGCCGATGACTGGAGGGTTGGTATTCGAATACCAGTTGGATGTACTTGGATGTATTTTCCGTAAATGTTTTTACAGCTTTACTACAAGAAAGTGTTGGTACATTTTATATAATTCATACCTTCCTCATCCTTCGCTCATTAGTGTAAATATTAAAATGGCCCAGATGGGTAATAAGACTTGACACACACAAATACAAAAGTTTATTTCTTAAGTAGGCTTAAAAGTGAAAACATGTTGACATTTCAAAAGCACTTTTGAAAATAAAATATATTATTAAATTACGGGGGTTTAGTTGACGCCTCCATTTGTTCCTAAAGGTCCCAAAAACACGTCGGCAGTGCGTCACCGCCATTAAACCTTATTTTAGCGATTGCGTGTGTGTGTGAATGCGTGTTTCGTTGCGTTCCCTCCATCTCTCTCTTTTCTCTCGCGCTGAGAGCTACTACTACCACTATTACTATTCGTACTCGCGGCTCGCTGCGAGTGACTTGGGGATGCTGGGCTCGCACGATGCCGTGGCGTCTGTTGTCTGGCCGCCACGACGCCACCACTCAGCACGCACTCTTCTTTGTGTGTGTGTGTGTGTGTGGAGAATGGAGAAAGAGAGCGCGATGCCAAGCGCCGTGCGCTCTCTTGCAGACCAGAGGTGGTTGTTAAATAATTCCAACGAACCTCTTCCCCCCTTCTCCCCCTTCAACAACCCCTACCCCTTCAGTGACATTGCTCCCTAGGCCCGGTTTAACTGTGCCCCTTTCTTTACTATTATAGCTCAGTGGGAGAAGGTATGAATGATATCTTGTCGTTCCTCCTAAAGTGGTGCCTTCTCGTGTTTTTGGTTGTTCGGAGAAGTGTGAAATCGGAAGATATTCTATAAGGTTGTTAAAATGTTTTACAGCATTCTTTCGTTTTTTTGTAACGTATTTGAAGCTTTCTTAACTTCTCGTGTATTATATAACTTAACGCTTTTGATTCGTTCATTCTAGTTGCCATTACACATACTTTTGTGCAAAACACACACACAAAACTGGTGACAGGGAGGTTGGAATTTTAATTATGGCTGGGAGTATACTGAGGTGGATTTTTATCAGTTGTTTTTACCCATCTTCAAAAAAAATAAGATTACATTTCCTCTAACTTCTACCTTATTCATCCCTACCCCAATAGCATAATTAAAATATAAATTGACCGAACCTGAAGTAAAATGTGGTTGAAAAAACCCATCCGAAGTTTATAAGCTTATCAGCATTTTCTACCTAAACACATGTCTATATAAAACAAAACTTACAAAGTAACATAACTTATAAAAGCAGTATTTAACACAACGGATCCAACTCTAGCGCCAAGAATTGAAGTAAGAGGGAAACAGGAGGAACTCATTCAGAAATACTCAATTATTTTAGACATTGTTTGGCTTTGAACTAGATTCTACCAGCTAGCCTCTTTAAACGTGTGGCTATCTATACTAACTAATCAATTATACATTACAGGCCAACAGTAGGTCTACATTACAATTTCTCACTTTTTCCATCAATAGGATCATTGTTTTATTAAAAAACGCAATTAATTTTATAGTTGTATTTTAAATATTTGTTTTAGAATCATTTACTTATAAGTAATGTTTGATTTCTAATAATTATCAACAATTTATTTTTGATAAAAACAGACTTAAGGGAAATATGTCCAAAGAGCCATTTTAAAATCAGTATTTTTTCCCCCCATAGGTTTCAAAGTACAATCTCAGAGCCAACTGATGGTATCAGAACACAACTTACTAACAACTCAACTATAAAACATGCACTCCATCTTGTCTCCAGAGCTTAGATTTATCACTGTAAAAAGGTAGTCCTCAATTTTTACCGATGATATCATTTTTTACCCTGCCGCAAACTGTAGTCCAGTAGGCAGACACGCTAGCGACTTAGCATTAAGTTGTCTGACAAACGAATCGCAGTACGGGATTGTCAACTGAATGTTATCTGAAATTTGCCTTTGATAGTCTTACACCCGAATAGAAGTGCTGGACCAATCAGAAAGGGTAGTTTCTTCTTGGACCGGAAGATGTATCGAAGCAACGTACGTCGACAATTCCTTCTCTTCCTCCAAAAGGGAGAAGGAAGGGGAGAAATCTCTTAGTTTCCTTTTAAACATCGCTCGTGGTCCTTGACTAATGTCCCAATTCCTTCTGTCTGCAGTGTTTGCGGAGTTGTAACGGCGTTCTAATTGTCTTCCCCCCCCTTCTCCCTCCACTACAGTATCGCACCGTGAGTTATATACGCTGCTGCAAGAGAAGTTGCGCTGGCACTGGGTCCGTTTTCCGTTTGAACGTCGTCTTCTTTTGAAACAGTTTGTCCAGAGCACCAGTTCTTCATTAAAAAAACAACATGTAAACTGGGCAGCACTAGCCGGTAACCCCCTACCCGTCTCCTTACCCGTATATGTTCACTCGAATCTTAATGTTTGATTTATACTATGAGTTGCAATTATTATTATTATTATTATTATTATTATTATTATTATTATTATTATTATTATTATTATTATTATTATTACTACGCGTCTTACTACCCGTTCGGGTTATATGCATTACGCTAATGTGCAATGGTAGAGTGATTGTGAGATGAAATGGAGGACCTAGAGTTTAACGTGGAAGCCGAACCATGGTGGAGGCCTGGCATTCCTCACAATGCAGTTCGTAATTAGTAATTCTCGTTCAATTTTTGAATAGTGTAACTGCGTAAATTTCGTATTCTTAAAGTTCGCAATACATAGTTCGTTATTCATGTTAGTGGCAATTCGCAGGGAAGGTTTTTTTTTAAGTTTTTTTTTAGCAAAGATCAAAGGAAACGAATCATTCGCAAACTTTGATGCGTGAGTGATATGTTCAGTGGCTAAACTACGTGCGTATGTTCTTAATTTATTCATTGAGGGCGTCAAGCCATCGAACGGTCGATTGTTTTGTCAGTTACAGTCATGGAGTCTGTTTGGCCGCGGGTAAGAGTTCACGATTTAATTGAAGATATTCGGAGTCACAGGTGTTTGCTCTTTTGGCTACTAGCAAGAATGATAAAAATGGCGCTTCTTGTAGTGTCCACATTATTGTCGATACTCTAATCCTTACCATTCAACATTACTGTCCCTACCTCTAGCGTCACTCGTGATCATCTGACGTTCTGGGTTTCTGGTGTTAGCCGGGATCACGAACCTCCGCGCGGAGAATAACAAATTACGAATCAGCGCATACTCACAAAGCTCAAGCAAAACGGCCAATTAAAAATTTACGACGAATTGTTGACGAATTGAGAACGCGAATTACGCATTGAATACCACGCATAGTATAAATGAAGCTTAGAGACCACCATTTTGATTCCCGTTTAAACTCTTTAGGGGACCGCATTGGCTGGTCGTGCGGTCACTTTTGCAATAAATTTGATCGTTGGGGATGGGAAGGTTGAAGTTCAAATCCCGGCTGGGTGTAATAAGGGTACGATTTCCAGTAAGTGGTTTTCCGCTCTCCCTCCACGCAAATAAAGGGTAAATACCCTTGAATTTATACCTCCCTTATGCCCACCTCAGATGTGAGGTTGAGGGTTGTTCTGGTGGTCAAATTGTTATTAAAATAAAACATTTATATGTTTGCTTTATTTGAAACCTGTGGGGAAGTTCAGTTTTTAAGCCACTTGGGCTACTCTGGAAATACTCCATAACCCCGTGATACGAAGCCATTATAAAGGACTATACATGTCCCATCAGTCAGTCCACATAAAGAAGGTAAAGTGAGGGAGGTGGGAGTTGGGGGCAAACGGTGCCCTTGATGGCGACCACATCAGCCTCTCACCCCTCCACCATCTCCTGAGGGAGACATACCGTGTAGGCCTCAGCTTGTCGGCGGTTGTTTTCGGTCGGAATAAATCCACCCGGTTGTCTCCGACACTCGCCCGTTTAGAGGGACCCCTCCTCCCTCTCATCCTCATGTCCAAAAGGTTTAGTTTCCTTGTCTTCCAGTGATATATCTGTTGTTTGTGAGCGTGTGATTGGTCTCCGGGGAATTAAAACAGGAAGCGGTATGGGGTGGGGGTTGACCTCATGTGCGTAGCTCACTGCCAGAAGAAGACGAGGTTTCGCACGTCAGCGCTGAACACTGTGGATGGTGCGCGGTTTGAAAGGCCCCATGGGCAGTCTACCTTCCTTGGGAGTAGTTGGTTCTACTCTGATTCTGCCAATTAATTATTATTTATCTCTTCCCCCCCCCCCCCCCCCCGTGCTTATTTCTAACTAGCAGAAGTACCCGGCATTTATCGTGGTAACCACGTAATGGATCGCTTGGTTACCCCTGGCAACACTTTATTTGCTTCAAACAGAACAAAAAATATCTCTTCATTTTATTTCAAATTCAAATTTTAAAATTCCTGCTTTGAGGTGCACATGTTCGTGCATAGGGGCTACTAATTTTTAAATTTCAGACCTCAGCGTGAGGTAGACATCGCGAAACGCTCATGACGGACACACACACTCTTCATTTTATTAACATAGATACTGTACCTTAAGCATTAATTATATGTTCACTTGTCGCTAGAAAAGCCGATTTGAAGGTAAACACTTTAAATCGATCTGGCAGCACACACCCAGTTTACCCTGAAAGGTATCAGTCATACCTTAACGGACTAACTAGGTCTTTATCTTATAAGCTATACTATAGTGAACAATGCAAGGCAGAATTTCTATCTTTCAGGGCAAACGAAGGGTACATAACTTAATTTAGCAGGGACAAACTCACATTGACATGTAGACAGAAGACTCCACCGGTGGGCACGTGGACAAAGGTGCTAGTCTCGTCATGTTTGGTTTACCGGTTGTGGTGATGCAGTAGTTATAAATTCAGCCATGTTTCTTGAGGTTGTTTTTATAAAATGGTTCCCCACTCTTTCCCACGCAAGTGCGGGAACCCTTCTTCAAAAGACTACCTTTTCCCCCCTATTCAATAAAGGGCTGAATAGAGGGCTAGTCAGGGTGGGTAGTAAGACATAGAGTAAGCGGTGCTATTTTTTTCAAAGTAGGTTTCTGAATTTCAGAAGAACTCATGGGTTAAAGGGTACGGCGAGACTGAGTGAGCGAGCGCGCGAGCGACTAAAAATTAAAGTAGAATACATTGGCTGTAGTGAGAGGTGGCCAGACTGAAGCGAGCGAACGCCCTTGAAAGATTGGACGGCCAGACTGGGCGAGCGAGCGACTAATACATCCAATAATAATGAACGTGTGAAGGGTATGACAATATTTTCGTCAGTATTTCATTAGCCATAATCGAATTCACATCTATCTTAGTGAGTAAACCTTTAAAGTAAATTGAAAAATGACACCTGGACACGGGAATCGAACCCGGGACCTTTGGCTTATTACGCCAATGCTCTAACCACTGAGCTATTCAGGAGTCGTCCCGTGCCCAGGGTCACTCTTCACTCATATTTTAAGGCAAAGTCTATGATGGACGTGCGGAAATCGTCAGCTTTATTCACGAGCCATCAGATAACGCAGCCATCTTCGACTCGGTAGTTGGCTTGTTACTGCCACTCGTATCAATTATTGTTATAATTGTACGGATAATATTAAGAATCAAATAGCCGAAGCTGTTATTAATTTAGAGAGGAATTCACCATCTAGATATCATATTCTGAAAATTGAAAAATAGCACCTGGACACGGGAACAGTGGTAGAGCATTGGCGTACTAAGCCAAAGGTCCCGGGTTCGATTCCCGTGTCAAGGGCCATTTTTCAATTTTCAGAATATGATATCTAGATGGTGAATTCCTCTCTAAATTAATAACAGCTTCGGCTATTTGATTTTTAAAGTATTTGGTATAAATAAATTGAGCCATGGCCGAAGCGAAATATAAAGAAGAGCTTTGTGACTTCTGGAAACACCATCCGCAACAACTCTTTAAAAACATTGAGGCTCATTCTAAAATAATTCTTGAAACCATCGGGTTGTAAATCTCTATTTCTTTCAATAGTGTTAGTTGTGTGTATCGTACACGATTTGCGATCAAATCTTTAACCGAGAGATCTTCAACCTTTTAAGGTAAAAGGGCCAAAGTTTCTGTATCTTGTTAGCTCGTGGGCCCTAATACTGTACCGACAATATTTGGATTGAACAAAATTAATATATTATTTTTCTTTTGGCGTCCGAATATCTTAGCTGTAATGAGCGAACGCGAACATTCCCGACCATGTTCGAACGCACCCGAAATAGATACTCTCTCTTTTGTCTATTAGAGGTTTTATTTGCCGGTTCAGGGTAGATTTGTATAAAAACGTTATATTTTTCTTCAATTATAAAGCAAAAATCGTTTATAGAATAATTTAAAATACGTATTTATTTAATTATGTAAAATATACAATCTGTATTTGTAATTTTTTTTCTTGAAATAATTGTATATATTTCATGAGCTAATTGGTAAAAAAAATGTTACAGCGGGCTGCAAGTGGCCCACGGGCCATGGGTTGAAGACCCCTGTGTTTAACCCATAGCTTCCGGCCTCTCTTCCTCTTCAGCCCTATAGTTAAAACAATGGTAAAACGTGCATTTTCTAAACTATCCATCACCAGTAAGATGTGTACTGACCAAAATACTGTTTGTAATATTGATATTGTGGGCTCAATACTTCAGGAATGGCAGTAATACTGTCAGTAATGTTGAACGTGTGAGGCGCCCTTTAGATTGGCCAAATACAACGTATACTCATAAACATGGAAATACATATCTTGATTTGGCACTAGGTCACAGGTAAAGCAACGTCCTTAAATTAAATATCCATTTGATTTTTCTTATCAAGTAAAGTGGTTTCCAGTTGGTCACCGGGGTTGTTAGATCCCGTTAACAAGCTATTATGACAGCATAAAGGGGTTAATTTATTTTGAACAACTTTCCATACATATAATGAATCACTCACTCTCTCTTCTCCTAAAGAAGTTATGCTCCGAGACTGGGGTGAAATCTTCACATCTTTCTTGTGTTTAAGAGGCTATAAACGATTCCCTTCCTATTCATCATTAATGGACTTGTAGGAAGAGAAGAAAATGGCCTCTTAAAGGTGATTCAAACGACTTTACATAAAACCATCTCTTAGCCGATAGATTTCCAGTTTTTCTTTTTGTAAAGTGAATTGCTTCTCTATAAGAAATTTACATAGTGAAAAGTTATTTTCATGGCAGATAAAGTTGGAATAGAAGAGAAGGTAATAACTTTAGCGAGGCTGTAAAATATGTAGTTTTTATTTTTTAGAAAATAGAAGTTTACCTAGGCCCATAACCATTTTATTACGTATTTTAAAGTATATTAATGAAGAACCACCTCCACTAGAAAACTTTATCTGGGAAATTTTTTGGAACTTAAGATATGGATTATATTTTGAGGACTTCCTCTGCACCAAGTTTATTTTAGATTTACTGTAAGCACAAGTGTATTTAACCATTTATTTTAATGCTTCTTATAATAAGATAGTGCAAATTCTCTTATACTTTTACCTTATAAGCTTTACGTTAAACTGTAAATATTTTTAGTAAACTAGGTTCCATTGTGTGTTTATTAAAAAATTGACCTGCTTCAGTCGCTGAATGGTCATGTTAGAATAACCTGCAGATGCTGAGGAGATAGGAGTTCTAATCCCTGTTGGGCCTACTGAGGGGGCTTTTTCCTAAATGGTTTCCCATTCTCCTTCCATGCAAATGCGGATAGACTACCTCTAAAATGCTTCCTTCCTCATCCCTATCGGCACTAGATGAATTATCATCTATGCTTATAACATGAACATATAGTAGTACACGGTGATAACAAATATGAAGAAGGCGAATTATAATTAAATAAACCATCAGTCACCTACATTGACAAACCAACTTTAATGAATGGCCACGGTTGTGTCTGAAACCTGACCTCTTAGTTAAGAGTCTGGAGTGTAAGCTAAGGTAATGTGTTTAGAAAAATTAATTAGTATTTTTATTTTAAAAACTAACTAAAATTAGTTGTTTTCTTTACTGAACTAATTTAAAGCTATTCTTCATTCTATTTTTAAATATTGACAATAGAGACACGTTTAAGCTCAACCTAATTTAATTATGTCATTTTTATGCGTGCTCATTATTGTTTAAAGTTTTTATTCATTTAGATAAACCCAGAAGAAATCCTGTCAGCACTTACGTCACCAAGCTACACAGGTAGATAAACCTCTGAATCATAGGAAGAGGACTCATAATCTGATTCAGACGCTGATGACATCAACTTTTTTTTTTTTTGGAGCCGTGATAAACGTGGAATCCGCAATTCGTCAGTTTTGTCATCACATTATTTTGGTTGGGGGGGGGGGGGGCGGGCAGTGTTCGGTCCCTTGTTTTGATAGTCACGTGGGTTAAGTTTTGACTTCTGGTGGCTGAGTCATAGGATGACTCGTGTTCCTCTACTCCTTCACATACTTGCATAAGCATTCCTTTATGTTAGGTGTTCATCGGTGGGTAAGCCGACAAAGGCGTCAGTCATAGTCTGGTTTTCCGGGGTTGGGGAGGTTGGGGCTTGAATCCCGCCCGGGAGTACTGAGATTTTAATAGGACGCATAGATATTTTGATTTTTCGGGATATTTAACATAACTTCCTGAATTGACTTATTCTATCCGCACAAGACTTGTTAACTTAAAATTTAAAGCAGACACAACACCAAGTTCTTCGGCTGCTAGCCTAATTCTGCACTGTGATTTCACGAATGATAAATGTTTCGGCCACACTGGGTGTCTAACCCGGGCTCTTTAATCAGGAAGACGTACTACCGACTGAAGCTAAGCTAACGGAGGAGACCAAAACTAATGCTGTGTATTATGTTTTTTTTAATAACTGCTAAGGTTGATGAAGGAAGCATTTTAGAGGTAGGCCTAATCTACGCGCATTTGCTTGGGAGGAGAGTGGTAAGCTATTCAGGAAAAACCACCCTCATTATACCCTAGTAGGATTCGAACCCCGATTTCCCCTTATTTAGTAGGCCTATAATGTTATTAAATGGTATAATTTTACTATTGTGATATTTATTGATCACGAATTGAATTACACAAACAAAACTAACTTTAAAAACAACTGGGTCACATCCACGTTTCATTGAAAATAAAATCTGTCTCCACTATTCAACCATGAACTTACTTTTAAACTCACACCAATTCCAAGCACATAAATGGATCAAACGCACACAAAAAGCGTATTCACAACATCGATAAAACAAAGATTCAAAACTTTATCCCGCGAAGCCAATAAAACTTGAAAGGGCAGAAAAACGAGGACTTACGCTCTTTATCTCTCGACAAATATGAGGGGGGGGGGGGGGGGGCTGGGAGGGGGAGTCCGGAGACAGTTGTGGATGCCAAGAAAATTCACACGTTCCTCGAGGTTCCGTAGCATCCGCCCCATTAAAACAAGTGGAGGGGTTAGGGGGGGACGCCGGTCGTCCAAATATTATACCCACGCCGTCAACTTCTACATTACGTTGTTATTATCAAGCCGGAGAGAAAGGCAGTTGAAGGTCGGGTAGCTGTTGTTGACAAGCGCGGGTGCATATCTAATGAAAATACGAATATAGACCTTATGAACTTGTTCGCTCTCTTTTTCCCCCTCCCTTCTTATTTTTTAAGGAAATGTTGGCGGGAAAAGAAGGTATTTAGTTCCGTCGCTACGTGACACGGGTGTTTAAATAATACGACTTGGTAGAGGAAGGTGGAACGCTAAATGTTCTCGCGGTGGAGAGGTTATGGTGATGAAATACTCTCCCTAGTAACTGGGGGTTTATTTCCTGAGAAGTAACGATCAAAGGTTGGATGAGTCAGGGGAAGGAATAGGGGAGATAACTATAGAAGGATTTTGGCAGGAAGAAACTTTTAGAAAATATTCTTATTTTGTCAATATTGATAACATTTTACCAAGGTCATAGATTTCACTTTATAGGTATCAATATCATCGATAGAACTGGACTAGCTGGCAGAACACATGCTTAACGTAGAAATATATAAAATTGGTTTTAGTAAATTTTACAAATAACAAAAAAGTTTATTTCTATCTTAATCTAACTGTATAATGCTTCTCCGCAACGCTTTTATCTTCTAATGGAAATTTAGTCACATTTTTGGTGGGAAATGTAGGCCTATTTATACAATTTTTTTTATTTTACCAAGATGTTATTTTATAAATAAGGATATTGTAATGGTCAAAATATTAACACGTTAAAATTAACCATCTGTTCATAAATACGTGTAATGGTGAAATCGAATTTTAATGTTTTTTATTGAGCTATAAATTATTATTATATATAATTTAGAAATAATGTGACTATACAATCAGACTAAAGAAAACTCTACCCATATAAACATAAACTATATTCGAATACCTCTAATTAAAGTGAAATGAAATAAAACGGGAGTTAAGGCTAGTATTTTTGTGTTTTTTAAAATGAAAAGGCCGCCTTTGTTGTCAGAGGTCACGGGTTCGATACCCGGAGGTTCCTAAATTTTTATGTGAAGCATTGGGTCTGTAACGGGCTCAAACTAGTCTCGTGAGGACAAAATATGGAGCTACTTGGATATATACGTCGCGGCTCTGGTCTAGAAAATTGAGATTAATAGCCGGAGGGTTCGTTATACTCACGCCATGGGTTATTTTTCCAAACGAAAGTTTTTGGTCCTCAGTAAATGTATCTAGCTTAATTTTCTACTCATAGTAATAATCTCAAAAGTTTTTTAACATTCTCATAAGAATCCTGGAATTCGCTGATAACTTTCTTTACTAACCTAAAAAGTTTATCATCAAATGGATTTCTGTTTATGACAGATACTCAATAATTGTTGATAATACCTATAGGATTAGGTATAAAATTAAACTAAACATATCTACCTGTGCAACATTTCATTTATTTTAGCCATCGCATTTTTTTTTTTGCTATAAATAGTGCAAAATTCACGTTTCCTTCCATCTCACCCTTGACTAATATTTTAGTTAACTCAAAATGCTTTTGTTTTTACTCGACTAAAACGTTGAATTAATGCTAATAAATCTTGTCATTTGTTTGATGAAATTGTTTGTGTACTTTTGTGTGCATTCATTCCTGCAATTATACCTCTTCTCATCTTCTATAAAGAATATCTTTCTTACGGGATGTTTACTGCTTTTGATACATGCTCCGTATTACCATTTCCTCCCCTCCTTCCCAGGAGCCCACTGCGGTGTTTTCTAATCAAAAGTTCCTCTTCTTCCCCTTTCTTTCCACTCTCCCCCTTCCGCCCTTTCTGTAAAGTTTTACCATTCATCGCGTGTTTTATTCTTAGGTTCGGTGTAAATAAAAAAGTTTTGTGATTCTCTCGCTTTACGAAGAAGAATCAGGTAACATAATTACAGCGTCATTTGTATGGCGGCCAAGCGCCTGGCTCTCTACTCATCTCTCACCAGTCTCCGAGGTGCAATTCTTTCTACTCTTCCACCTCCTACCACTCTCCTGCTACCCTGGTAGTTCGCCCGCCGACATGCAAATCAGCCCGCCGTCACCGCACAAGTGAACTTGCTGCTTGCATGCACTGGGTTTTTGTTTGCTTCCTTCGCTGCCAAATTTATCATTTCTTTCTGGTGCTAGCTGCAAGAGTGTTGTAAAATATTAGACAACTAGCACAATTAAAATAATATATAAGTTATCTATATTCTCCATGCCTCGTGAGGAGAAAATAAACAAGTTTATACTTAAAATTAAAATAGGTAAAAATATATATATTTACTTTCATTAGTTTCAACAGTTTAGTTAGCCTAGTATTTCATCCCAAAAAAAGGGTTACTAATTAATCTGCACTGGGGCGAGTAACCTTATGTTGAAAACAACCCTAACTGAAATTCTAATCCCGACCTTTCCGTCAACCGTGACCAAGGTCAATAAATGCAGGTCCTACCGACCGCTCGGCCACTATTGCGGACATTAGCAGAAGTTGTTTGTTAAGGTACAATTCTGTGAGACAGTCACATTTAATTTTCATAGGAAGAAGTTAGTATCAGTACCTATAAAATAACACTAATTATATAGTTAAATGTTACCAAAAAAAAATGTTTTCTAAAAGGCTTTTTCTATGAGAATGGGACTCAAACTTGTAAGAGAGAAGAAAATAAAAGTTTATCTGTAACATTAATTTAGTGTTACCCCCTCGGTGGCTGCATGATCTAAGGCGTCATTTTCGCAATAAACTGGATTTCCGATAACTGGGAGATCGGGGTTCGACCCCGGTTGTGTGTACTGAGGGTGGTTTTCCCTAAATGGTTTTCCGCTCTCATTCCATGTAAATAGGGGTACAGTAAACTTCCTCTAAATTCAACCTTCCTCATCCCTAACACATTATAGTAATTATTATCTATATAGTCTTTTAAAATGTGAAGCTCTCCCTTTCGATTCCCGGAGCTGTATCCAATAAATTGTGATCGTTAAGAATTAAAAAAATAAGAAATTGTATACACCGAGATCTTATAAAAAAAAGTTTTCAATTGAGTTTTATTTAATTTGAGATTACAATTAAAATAGGACATGTATTAATTGGATTTCTGATTTACATTTCTAAAATCTAAAGCCGGCATTTGAAGAGCTATAATTTCAAAATTTACTCATGATGTGTTAACGGGCCATCTAATATTTGAGTAAAACATGAAATTTAATGGCATTAGGCAATTTTTCCGGTTTGTTTATCAACTCTTCTGATTTAGTAATTTTGTATGCACAATATTCATGTCTAGCCAAATCGTAAGGTAGTAAGATCACCCACGCTTGTAATATTCATAAAAAAAAAACTGTTACTACACATTTACTTGCTTCAGATGCCCAGCGGACTTAATAATAAAATATCTTAGCTGCTGAGTGAAAAAGGAAACGACGAGGAAGAAAGAAGCGGAGAGGAGGAGGAGGTGAAGGGAGGTATAAAAATCTTTGCCTTTATTCGACGATATTAGAACCGAAGCTTTCCAGGTTTAAGAAAATAAGAAGGTTTTCGTAATAACATTCTAGAAATAACTGCCTGAGGGATGTTAGGCGTATCATGGAGGTGGGTGGTGGGAAGTAGCGAGGAAAAGAAAAAAAAAGGGTGGAATGGGGTGGGGGTGGGGGTGAATTTGGTGCATGAGTTTTAGTATAGAAGGGAGAGGGTTACTCCTATTGTCTTAATGGGGGTGCGCTATGATTTTATTACCATGTTGTTTTTAATAGAACAAATTGTAATCAACATTTAACATGAAGTGGTTATATTGTGGGGGTAATTTTTGTGTGCATTATGGTGGGGGAGTTGACGAGCAATAACCAACGTTGAGAGGTAGTTAGTTTGCTTCGGTAAGAGGCTGAAATTATATTCGGTTTCATTCCTTTGCACTCATTAAAAAAATTGGTTGTTAATCTTTTTGTAGCAATATTCGTAGCCTTAAAATAGTCATTTGGGGAATAAGAATGTAACGACTTTAATGAACATTCGGAAAATTAGTAAGTCACTGGAATTTATAGGGTAAGGATGTCGGTCGCTATAACTTTCTTGTGTGTCTGTGCTTGCTTTACTGCCTGTGAATGGGGTATATTATATTACTCGAAATAAATTTGTCATCTCATGCTGCTTCTCCACTTGTTAGACTGACTCACTGACTGACCTTGCTGTGAAACGTGGCACTGGTTCTGGTAAAGAAAATATATGAGGACATGTTAATAAATGGTTAAAAATATCATAAACGACTGTTAGTTTAATTATTAAAAAAAAAATTGAAGAAATATTATCAAAATTATTGTGTGGTATCAACACAATTATTTGAGGAAATAATGTTAATACGGTTATTTTAAAAACTTTTATTAATTTGGCTGATTGAGAAAATTATATAAATATGGCTACTTGAGGAAAACTTATCCAGATGGTTAATTGAAGATATATCAATATTGTGATAAGTATTAATTTGGCTAATTGAGGCACATATAAATATTTAACTCTATTTGTAAACGCCATTGGTAGACTAGAATAGACATTAATAATAATTAATATTACCACAATTTGTTTAGATGACTATTCCCTTAAACATACAAATAAATATCCTTGTTTTAAGAAATCAATCCTTATTTTGATTTTAGCAATAAATTTACTGTATAAAGATTATATCTAACCCTTATGATCTAGCGGCCAGATATCCTGGCTACAGATCCAGAGGTCCCGAGTTCGATCCCGGCGCTTCCAAGATTTATCTGCGAGGCAGTGGGTCTGGAACGGGGTCAAATTCAGCCTCGTGAAGACAAATGAGGATCTACTTGAATAAAGAGGTCGCAGCTCCGGTTTGGAAAATTGATATTAACGGCTAGAGGGCTCTTTGTGATGATCACATGACACCCTCAATCCGCAAATGTTAGCACTATTATCACTAAAGAGGGTGGCCGCTTGGTCCTTATAGCTTGTTTGCGGGCTCACACCATGGAGTTTATTTTAGAGCTAGCTACTTAATATAATAATATTAACTAAAATACGTATGGGATACAGGTGGTTGGCCGTGGTGTAGAAATATCCAAATAAAATCACCTTCAAATTTGTTTATCCAACTTAGGAACCGTAATTTTACAAGTCTCCTTCATGCTCCGCGAAAACCTCTCGACCCGTTCTATAGACATATTCTAGACCACTTGACCGTGCCATCGCTATATCCTCGCGTCTAGCAGTAACTCCAATTGCCCCAAGAGGAAGATTAATTTTGATTGGCTCATTCCCCTGTTTCCCCTTTTTCATCCCTTGTAATTTAATAACGCCTTTATGGCCGCAGACTGGCCGTGAACGTAATAGCACTTTCTCCCACAGTAAAAACATTAAGAACTGTTTATGAAGCGATTACAGCTGAGTGCGATGCAATGTGTTGGTCGCACTTCGCATTGCCGGGCATGAACATGTTCTTAGTCTCCTCCGCGAAGGATTTTTTCTGCCCCCCCCCCACCTCCCCCCCTCAAATCCCTATTCCACACAATTGTATTTTTCTTTTGCTCAATTATGAAATGTTACCGAGTTTTATTAAGGTGTAAACCACATGAAGTTGTAATTAAGTTTGTATTTATTTATACCCGTGATTTTTTGCTCTATACCTGTCTTCTGTGAAATTAAACAATAATTGTATAATCTATTTGTTCCTACAAATGACTTTTCTTCCATTTTCATAGAAGGTTATTTATTGCTTTGGAAACAGTACCATTAACATAATGTATACAGCTCAATTTCCAGAAGAAGAGCCTTTTAAAAAATATAAACTTTTTTGTAACCAGCACAGATAACATTATAATATGTTGTTTATTTGCACCGCATCTTACCACCTGCGTATGCACTAGTTACGCTAATATGTTAGGGATGAGTAAGGTTGAATTTAGAGGAAGTATAGCCGCATTTTCGTGGAGATAGGGTAGAAAACCATTTGGGAATAAAAACACCCTCAGTATACCGGACCGTTATTGGAACCCTAATCTCACCATCATCGGCAGTCTAGTCCAGGGGTCCCCAATTATTTTTTTATGGTGGTCGGTTTAAAAACTCGACATTCTTCCGTGGCTCGGCAAAACTTTAACAGTGACTCAAGTTCAAGTCCTATAGGACTATACTAATTCAAAAACGTGATTTTCTTTCTTTTGGTTATGTTACTTATTTATTATTGCTGGCCTTCCATGACTATTACCTGGTTACCACCGAAATATCATCATTTCTTTTGTTTATCATTATCTCCTCAAGGTCCTTAGAAATATCTCTGTGGTCCTGATGTGGACGCGTTCCGCCATTGAACCACTGTCTAGTCTATTGTGATAGTGACGCCTTAAATTAAAACATTTGGCCACTGAGGCGTGCTACTGTGTTATTAATATTATTGTATAGGTAATAACATATATCAAAACACAAAAGTGACCGTCTGCAGATAATATGACATGACGTATGAATACGTAAAAGTAGCCTTTTCTGCCTGTCAGACTCGTCCTATGGCGATTGAACCTTAGATTATTAAATGAACACAATTTTATATATTGAAAATTCCAGAGAACAAAGAAATACTTTAAAACTTGTAGAAAGTAACGCCTCATTATGATTTCTTGACTAGAAAATTCGATAGACCCCGTGGACAGAGCACCCATACCTATTAATAATGATGTCCGAACATCGCGACATCAGTTAAGTAAATTAAATTGATTAATTGATTATATCTCAATTATTATTAGTGAACATACATTTAATAGCAAATTAATAATTTAAGGCTTAATTAAAGGGTTACAAGAGGAGAGTATGTGTAGATAAGATGGAAAAATCACATTGATAAATCACATATGGAGAAATGATCCTTAGTAGACCCTATCGAGATAAGAACCTTGACTTACCTGTCACCGTAAATACAGTCTATTGAGAGCGTGATGCCTTAGACTATGAGACCATACTTATTCCAGGGAAAAATCGCCATCATTCACTAGAGAGAGGATATGAAACCATAATTTTGAAAAATATATAAATTAACCCTGAGGTTCGTTACAATATCCTCTTGGTCAGCCATCTCGGTCAGCAGCGGCTAAAATTAGGGGGGAGGGGGGTTCCACTATGGAAAAAAATTCCAACCTCCTTCCTTGGAGTAAATTTGCCCCCTTCTAGATTTATTTTACTCCCTTCTTATATTCTTGAATTTGATAAATTAAAAAACCAAATCAAAGTAGCTCCTAATGGCATCCAATTTTCAAAAGGGTCCCAGGTAGGACCACTTTAATTAGCTTATAAGGGCATCCAAATTTTAAGAATATTCTAGGGAGCAGGACTTTCCGAATAGCTTCTAAAGGCATTTAATTTTCCAAAAGGACCAGGCATCATGGATCACTTTAAATAGCTTTCAGGGGAATCCAAATTTCAAAACTTTTCTGGGTGTGGGGATACCCACTCTAATTAGCTTCTAAAAGCATTTAGTTTTCAAAAACTCCTATGTGAGGACAACTTACACTAGCTTCTAGAATAATTCTATGGAGCCCCTTTTGCTTTAGGAGGGAAAAATAACCTCAAAATAATTTTTTGGTTAACTCCCCCCCTCCCCCATTCTCCCAACATAAATAAATAAATAAAATATCGCCACCACCGATACTGTTTGAAAATTTAAATTTATATCGCATGCTTTTCTAAGACAAAGTGACATTATATAATATAGGCTCTCTCTCTCTCTACACACACACACACACACACACACACACACATATATATATACATATATACTTATATATAATATATATACATTATATATATATATATATATATATATATACATATATATACATATATATATATATAATAATACATATATTACATATATATATAATATAAACAGCTTAGTGAACTATCGACAACATTTTTAATAGTAAAATTAACCATTATATTCTTATTTATCATATAAAACACTACCCAAATATTCAATTAACAAAATTTAGAGCCATTTTCTAAAAATCAGCCAGTTATTTTATAAAATATCAAAAATTAGGGTTAGAATAAAAATAAAAAACCCACTGGAGATGACTATATAACATCTAAATATCAAATGAGACCAAACTCCATCCGTTTTCGCTGTATACTGCAAACAGAATTGTAACACTTTTTTTTTTTTTTTTGATCCGGAGAACATAAAACGTCAAGATTCATCATAATCTCGAGACATAAAATGTTCAAGATTACAACTCTTTCTTTTAAGTCATACTAGCGCTCATAACGTATTTATAACAGGGAGGATTCTTTTTTTTTTTTTTTTTACGGACTTGGGATACGAACTCTCAGCTCCCTCGACGTATCCATCCCCTCCTCTCAACTTGGACGGAATCCTCTCTCCCCCTCTTTTCATTGTTAACAGTAATAATCGTTTAGTTTTAATGTGCGGAGCAGTTATTGCTAAACACTTTGCACGAAGTGTGACGTGTTTATTATGATTACATACCGACTCTTTATGTACACAACAATCTAGAAAACCCCGTGCAATAAAGGCACTTGGCAACGAGAAAAAAAAAGATAAGTATAAAGAGACCTGGATGGCCTATAGATAAATTAATATTTTTTGAATATATGCTTTAAAACATTTCTTTAATCGTCACTAGGCTTTATAGAGATAAATGAAATTTATAAAATGGTTCATTGATATATAAGATAAAATAATAAGTGATTAAATCAAAGTGTGATCACGTGCAATGCGTTTTTTTATTTATGTGATTGTGTGTTTATGTTTCGGGTAAATGACAGATTTGATTTTCTTAGGATTGCCTAAATAATAAATACGCATAAACACTTTTA
Source organism: Timema podura (assembly GCA_033556935.1). Lineage (NCBI taxonomy): Eukaryota > Metazoa > Arthropoda > Insecta > Phasmatodea > Timematidae > Timema > Timema podura. Next base: position 37,842,762 of record JAVRXN010000001.1, read on the forward strand.
AGTGTTTAATTTATTAAAGATAAATAAACAATAAACTGTAAGAAATAAATCGACTAATCTACGCATTCTTGACTCGAAATCGGAAGCCGCAACTGGACCGTATTCCCCCTTTATCTACTTCCCGGTTCGGGATTTCTTATGCTACACCTACACCGGTGATTTCATGGTCTAAGGTGTCAAGGAGTCGTTCAAGTATTACGTAAGTATATTTTTGGCTATTTTCAACCCCCTCCCCTACTCTGTAAGGGAAAAAAAGCAAATGCTATTCCCCACTCATCCCCTCCGTTATACTTACATTATATTTGGTAACTTTTTAAAATGTATTAACAAAAATAACCATTATTTTGCTATGCAATTGTTGGTTATTATTAACGTAGAGGTGTAAATTAATGGTGCAAAATAATCAACAATAATCACTGTTGGAAACTGGATTTAAATGTATCGTACTAAACAGGTAATATTAAAAATGTTATGATTTTATTAAAAAATATTTTTAATCTACACTATATTGAAATTATAAAAAAAATATGATTAGTGAATACATGAAATAGTTCAGTAGTATAGTTATAAAAAATCTAAACTATTCTTAATCTGATGACCAAGGTCCTTCATTCCACGTCTCGACACTTTTAATTATTATGTATCCATTTGAGGTGGATGGGTCACTGGGACATTCTTACCCTACTCTTTCTTACGTGAACATTGTTCAGATCCTCCCTCCCCCTTGTCAGAAAAAATAAGTAAATATTCCCTCCCCCTAAGGTGCTTACGTAATACTTAAAACCCCCCCCCCCCCAAGCTTGAAATAGACTACAGTAGATAGTTGGTTGAGGTTCGAACCTTGGCCAGTTGAACTGAAGGTGTATTTTCCCGCATGTGATTTATCACTGTATTCTTCCATTCTCTCTTCACGCCAATGCTGGTACACTTCTTCTAAACAACCTTACTTATCCTTCCCCCTTGGTATAAGTAATAACCTTGGCTGTGATTTCACTCATAAAAAAAATGATATCTTCAGGGTGTTGGTTCATTTCCTCATAATGTACAGTACACTTCGTTTACCCTGAAAGGTAACAAACTCACCTTCATTGGTTCCATTATGGTGTAGGTTATAAGATAGGACCATAGTTTAATCCTTCAAGGTAAGACTGCTTACTACCTTTCAGGGTAAACGTAGTGAACCTTCCTTGTCACGTCCTCTTAGACTAAAAATCAGCACATCAGGTTAATTTCAAAGTAAGTTCGGTTTATTTATAGACCTCATTCGTGGTCACGAGCGTTGAGTGGTTGCTTTTCAGATGATGACCCGACCGCGTCAGAGAAAGTTCGGTTTGAGGCCCGTTGGGTTTGTACGGTACATTTAGTGTGGGCGTAATGCGGTAACAAGTAGGGCAGGCACATTGGAAAACCTAAAAAATACCAGGATTTTTTTTGTGTCTAGAAAAAATTGGGGAAACACGGGAAATTTCACCAAAAAAAACTAAATAAATTCTAGAATATTTGTGAATTTGGAACAATAAACTGCGATATTAAAATAGAAAAAAAATTAACTAAAGAAATAAGCACATGGATTCGAACACACTGTATATTAACCCTCCCAGTTTTATTTTTCTTCTTGGAACATTGGGCTGCAATCTAAGTGCATAATTTTATCCATTAATGTCAAATCATTCCGTTGTAAATACTGATGGCATGACTTAACAATATTTAGTTTTATGAAATGTGACATTTCATCCTATGTACTATTCTCTGAAGATCTGGAAAAATGATAATTATATCTGAAAAACCTGAAAAATACATGGAATTTTGTTTTAACAATTTAGTGGCAACCTTGTGGGAGTACAAGGGATTCAAAATGTTAACACCTGTTCGTGTTATAAGCCTATCTATTTATTATTCTAATTTACTAATATTGAGGAAGGTTGCATTTTAAAGTAACTGTGCTCGCATTCACGTGAAAATAGAGAGAGAGAAAGAGAGTGGAAAACCAGTTAGGAAAAACCACCCCCTCAATACACCCGACCGAGATTAGAGCCCCGATCTCCCTGTCATCGGCAGTCCAGCGAGTTCCGCCTTTTAGACCATGCGGCCACCGAAAGAGGTGTTTCAATATTCCCTCCAAGTATGGCATAAGTTGTTAACAATATCGCTTGTGTTTAGTGATGGTTTGAAAACATTTTTTTAAATTTGATTGTTACAATACTCCTACCCATAAAATACTTGTTGGACACGCACATTATTTACTAGATCCTCTCTTGTGTGGTGCTTGGTCCACTGTTGCCCGGAGCTGACTGCTATGACAACGAATACTACATGGCAGTGTGACTGGCCTCTCTATAGCCCCTCGTTCACACTCACATTAATATTTTTTAACGATGTGAGAATGAAGTACTCTCCATTATTACGTCAATATGTTAGTTACAATCGTTAACAAGAGCGATAAAAGTATAGGAGAAAAAAACCCACCCATCTAGTTAAAACACCGAACCTTCCCCTCTCACCCTCTTCCCTTTGTTTTAAATCACACATGGGGTGGTAAGTTATTGTGTACCCACGAAAAGAGTATATGGCTTGAATAGGCTTACGGCGCTATTATTTACTTTTTTTATAGTAGAAAAAACATTCTTTTTCTATGTGTTGGCCTGAGTCAATTTAAATTAGCTGTACCCATAGTCAGTTATGTTTTTCCAGAGGGAACGAAGTAAAAGCTTTAAAAAAAAGCTCAACCGGGGAGAAATGTTATAAAGCTATAATCTGAAGGAATGTGTTTTAGGGCGCCACTTTACCTTTATGTGATCATTTTAATTTTTACTAATTTGTCAATGAAGTTTTTGTGTTTCATAATGAAATTAAGCTTCTAGTAAAGAAATAAATATACTATGGGGACATTTTTCTTTCGTGTGTACTTCATAAATGTAAAGTCAAATTGACTTTTATTACTGTTGGTGTTCTTTTTTTTTCAATATGCTGTTCATTTTTTTTCTTTTCAGGTAAGTTAGCTGAATCACTTGAGCCAATTTGGAGATTCACAGAAGGTATGTCTTGAACTATGACGTACAATAATTATTTATTTTTATATTTTTAATATTGGCATTTATTTTATAATATTAATATTGGCATTCATCACAAAAATATTAACCGCACCGGGGGCTACGCAGACAAGGGCGTCAGTTTAATTTATCATAGCTTATTGGGTACGATAAGGCTGAGTTCGAATACCTGCATATTGTAATAATCTTTTTTTCCTAGATTTCTAGATTTGGGTGCATTTTCATGACCATACCTTTTCATACCTAACAAATTAATGTAAATATGTTGATAGTCAAAACGAGTTGTAGGACACGGAACCCGCACCCTACCCCCAAAAAAGCTAGCCTAAGTATATTTCGTATTATTTAACTATTAATTTTATTGTATTTATATTATTTTTTTCACAAAATACAAATTAGTTAAATTTTTTGTCCAGAATCCAAGTACATACATCAAATGTTTATGATAAATATAATAAGGATAACTGAATTGGTCGGTATCTTTCTTTTGCCACAGTAGTTCCTTATCAAACTTTTGTGTGAAAGTATTGTCAAACGTGTCCCCTCGGGGAAATTAAGTAAATAGTAAGGGATGTGTGAAGCACACACCCTCATCAACCCCGCCATGATAAGTTTGTATTGGACATGTAATTACTCGCACAAACACTCCGCGCGCCACGCCAGCCTTGTCTACCTTCAGGCAAGTTATTAGGCGCCCTCTTTTACTAGCACTCCCTTCCCCCGCTCCTCCCGCCCTTCATTGTCTTGGTTTCGTTTGGACGTAATAATTCTATAGTATTCTATCTTTATTTCTATGCAAAGCGTTTTGACTGTAGGAATTTTGAATTAACATCTCTTAGTTTAGAAAGAGAAACCCGTGTACCGCGTCTAACTATCTGTCCGCTCTTCCCGCATATTTTACACTACTATGTTAGGCATGAGGACGGAACAATTTAGAAGGATTTGCACCCACACTTGCGTATATAAATTCAAGAAGTGTATCTTCCCCGCAATATAATGACGGACTAGCCTCGTTACCTCGGAAAACTAAAATATACACTTTTACAGGAAGAATAAACTACTATTCTTAAGACACCTTCAGATAAGGCCACTTAATAGCGCCACTTTTTGTGGCCGTCATCAGCAGCGAAGCCGACTATAATCATGTACTCAGACCTGAGACAGCGCCACTTCTTTGATTGTGTGTGAAAGCTCCCATTTGTATCCAGTATTTGCAAACTGAAGCGCTCCTCTGAATGCATCCTAGAGTTCACTCTTTTCATTAAAAACCAAACTTCAAAACAACCTGAGTTTTTAAGGAGTCCCAATAATGTTCCGGACTATCTCGAAGCCGAAAAGAGCACAACAAATTCCCTCGCCTCTTACCTATAGTTAAACAACAATAGGTAAAGTGCATCAAATAGATCGGCTGAAAATTTGACCTAATCAGGATCCCATGCAACATTAGTGTGTATTTTCGAGCTCTATATTATTTAGAACTACTTGAACAATTTGAGATCACAAACGATTTCAGATATTTTCAATATTTATGTTGATATTAGGCTTGATTACAATAAATATATAAATAAGAACTGAGTTAATACTTTGTTGTATTGGATATTTCTTTAAGTAAGTTACCAAGCAAGATGGGACTGAGGCCTGTTTCAGTCCTTCGCGTTATAGAAGTAAAACATAAGCACTATGTAGAATTTTGTATAAACCTAAAATTAATAGTGTCAGCATAAGATAAATTTAATTACTCAAGGTGGGAATGGTGGGAGGGGGTGCGAGAAAGGGCAAATGTTCTTTCAATTTTTATATCAATTTTTTTTGGTCAAATAAATCAGTTTATTGCTTCAGTACAAATATAGAGTTTAATTTTCCTCACATAGTAGTGATATCAACAGTTTGTTTAATATCTGTCAAGGGGTCCTGCCATTTAATAAATTTTTTTCCTTAATTTAAAGAGATGGTAATCTAATGCCGTTATGCTCATGATAAATATTCAACAACACTGTTGATATCACTATGTGAAGAAAATTAAACTCTTATGTTTGTACTGAAGCAATATTTTATTTATTTTGGCCAAAAATATTTTTTTCGATAAGAACTACAAAAACACTGGAATTTCTCGCATTCCCACCTTGAAGTTGGGAGCCAGTTATTATTTTCCAGTTCAAATTGATTTTGAATTATGTATTGGTTTAGCTTTGAAATGAGATGAAATTATATTTAGCTACACATATTTTAATGAAAATGTATATACTTTTAGACTACATTTTAAATAACTATAAGTAGAATTAAAAATGTTCATGCTGCAAAATAAATGTTATTCACTTTAATCTGGGGAAAAAAATTTGGCAAAACCAAAAGCGCATACCTATTACGATCCTTTTTATACTTTCTCTCGACCCCTAGGAGAGAAAATATTGAGATCATAAAAAAAATCAAATTCGAAATGTTGATAAATGTCAACGTTTCATAATCACTTTAAACATAAAAAGTAATTTTCAGCGATGCTTTAGTCTGTGTTTGGTCCAGATCCGAAATATTCTTTCTAATCAGACTATACTTAGTATGTAGGGTTTTTATAACGTTTTTGTAATTAGATATCTGACCCTAAAATTAAGGATAACGAAGTTTATTAACGGAAAAAAAAAAAGAATATATATTTTCTAAATCCACTCTAAATATTTTGTATCTAGGCACTGTTTAACATTACAAACCAAATGGAAATTCTGGTTTTCTTATGAAAATGACTTTGAGGGTACCTGACACAAGCGGAAATTTCCAATCTAGATCATCCGAAACTATTTGGGATACGAAATAAAAGTTGTAAAGTTGTAGTACTACTAAAAATATATAAAACTTTTATTTGAAATATATTTTTATAAAGCAATGTTTTCCGAGCTATAAGCAAATATATTTTTTTAAATTATGGTCTGGGAAATGGGGAGTTACGCTCTTTGGAGAACAGAGGTGCTACCTTTTTCCACTGTATTTATCTGTAACATTGTATATTATTTCATTTATGTTCTTTGGTGGAGTGGCTCCTTTTTTTCCCACATGTTTCTTAAACAATGTCTATTATTTCTTTTTGCAAATCTTTCTAGTTTTAAGACCATATGTCTCAATTTTTAGATAAAGGAGAGGGAAAGTCTTGCGATACACCGTACAATTTATTAATATTTATTTACATTTATTGAGAGCTGCGTTTAAAAACTCATACCTAAATTAAATACGTGCGTGTCAATAATTTTTTTTAATCTCACAAATTAAAACCACACAGATTTTTATGTAACACCAAACGTAATAGTAATAAAATTGTGTTAACAATTATTTTGTCGATACAAATATTATCCCGACAGGCAATCTTGAGGAATAAAACTATCAAATGTTATCTAATGAAAGTGAAGTTTATGTTGGGACTCTATTTGAAGTCTCTAACTCAAAATCAAGGAATAACAAATGTGTATATTCAAATTAGTTTTATTAATATAACATGTAAAAATTAAATTTTAACTTACTATACTCCATCTACGGTAGGAATGTAGGTAGATGACAGCAGTAGGAGGTTATTTATTGTAAACATTGTCTGAAATTCACTAATGTCAACCTATTCGGAAATATTTTTTATTTGATCAGTAATACTATATTGTATAAAAAAGTTTTATCAAACGTTTCTAATAAAACTTTCAGCCGATGTTTTAAATAAAGAGACTTATGCTAGCAACATTCCAACCTTATAAAGAAAGATTCTGTATAGTCCACTTCTACGTTAATATAATGGGTGCTAAATTCCATTTTAATTATTCATACATTAATTTTCTCGTTCAACCAAAATTAGAGCAAGTTTCAATCAAAAATATAATACTAATAAATTCATAGAAAATTAGGCCTATATAAATTAATTGTAAAAATTTGTGTTTTTATTCCTCACAATAATATTAGGAATGGCAAGTTGACGGTAATTTTACTATTCAGATTTCTTCTATCTTAATCTAGCGGGTGCTAAGATGATATTTGATTTTCACCTGCAGCCACAATCTCCCCTACGAACAATGGTGTTGCGGGTGACACGTCACGATTAAAAGAGAAATAGATTTTCTGTCGTGTTCAAACCTTGTGAGAAGGGCCTCTTCTTCATGAGTCTTCATCTCACTACTCCGTTGTTTTGTTCCAAACACTCTTTTGTCTGTGTTTCGTTTGTGTTAGTTTCTCTTTACAAATTTTCTTTCGTCTTTGTTTCCTCTTTCCCCTCGATGAATTCCTCTATATTTTACTCTTTTTTTTTTTTTTTGTTTCATTAACTTCTCAGTGCGATGTTTTCTCTACCTCTGTTCAATTGCTTTTTTGTGTGTTTACATTTTACTTTTTAGCATCGTTCAACGACGATTGTGATAAATCGCGAGGTGTTACACCGAACGAAATTTAATTACTTTCACGACAACAATTGGCATTCAATGCTTTGTTCTTGTGTTTGGAACAAGCTCTTTGTTGTTTAGAAAAGGATTAATGTATTGATTAAGATATTTCTAAGAAATCCCTATTGGAGACTCAATTCTAGCTGCACGAATGAGAACATCTTCATAGATTATAAGTTAATTATAATTTATATACTTTTAACACTTTATTTAGACTACTCCCGTCAGAGCATATCCCCATTTAATTACATAAATGGGGTACGGATAAAGAAGGTAGAATCCATACAAAACGTAACCGCATTTGCGTAGTGGAAACTAGAGGGGGCATTTTAGGATATCCACCGTCAATATACCCAGCCGGTATTTTAACCTCGACATTCTCGTAATCTTGTAACTAAATGTCCATCAACGTGGGTACTAAATGCTACTAAACTGGTGTCAATGCTGCAGATTTAGTTTGAACAGCGAAGTATTTGGATTGTTATATCCTTCTTTATTGATACTTCTTCTAAATCAATTTGTTTGTCCGCTCCAATTTTACTTCCATTTAGTTTATTTAAATATATATAGTGATTCTCTTCAGTGAATCCCTGTTCTCTTCACTTTCCACCTTCTCTTTTGGGATTCACCTCAGTGTTGATAAACAGCTCAGTAGGCGGTTATAGGGTTGTAAAGTGTGATAAGGGGGAAGGAGGGGTGTGAGGGGGGAGAAATCTCTCCCAAACACCTTTCCTCTCTCTGCGTAATCCTCACCGCCCAAGGGTAAGACTGGGAGGGGGATGAAAAGAGGGTGGTTCCTCGCGAGAGGAAAAACACTGCTGACACCTCAAAGTGACATCCAATTTCCAGCGCGTCATCCAAGTCCCCGATCCTTGACAAAAGACTGCCGCAGGCCGCTCGTGCGAGAGAGAGAGAGAGAGAGAGGGTGGTAGGGATTCATCATCCGTGCGAAGGTATTAAGAGTGGGGTGGGGGGATGGTTTTGGTGGTGCTGATTGTGTGGAAGAGACAGGGGAGAAGGATTAGGAGCATTCATACGCACCTTTTCCCCCTTGGGGAGTTGTTTTCTCTAAATTTCTCGCTCTCACTGGCTGACTCTCTACCCTAACCGCAGAGATGATCCCACTGTTTAAACTGTAATTCACATCTTGGGTTTCAAGCAGACTATGGAGAAATGGGGAGAAAAAAATATTCCTCATTTCCGTTTGTTGAGACTGGGCTTAAAGCTCACCTTTTATATCCTGTTCCCGTTGTTAAGAATGATTCTAGTTTTAGTAGAGCAGAATTGGAGGGATTGGGAGAGATTATAGACTTCTATTGTTTTAGTCCGATATTGAATTCGTTGGAGTATTAAATAATGATGGACCTTAGTAATAATGTAATTAAGTTTACATACGCTTTTAACGTCACTGTCCAAACCGGGTTGAATCATATCACACAAGAGAGTTCGTTTGTAGGGCCATTCAGAAATGAACGGGAAACCCACACCTTCAAATAAAAGTTTTTATTTGACAACTAATCTTTTGCGACTATTTGCTAGAATATACTTTTCCAAATAGAACATAAAAAGGATTCATTTTGTGATAAAATAATGTGAGATTTTATATTTGGTGAAACATTTTTTGTTTGAAACTCACTATGCCCACACCTAACACTACGCTTTAGCGTAGTTCAATAAAATGAGTTCAACTTTGGAAATGTATATTGCAACCCAAAGGAAAGTGTATGTTTTTTTGGAATAAAAAGTTGAACTTCATTTAAAAATCAATAAACGTAAAAGAAGTTTGCCTTGTGCAGCTGTCCGCTGGTATGTACGGTGTATGTAGGAATGGAAACACTTTACAGGTTGCAAATTCTAACACATTGAGCACATTTTTGTATTCGCTTCGTCCACTATCACAATAGAAACACATTAAAATTAATTCTAATTAGATAACTCGTAGTAAGACTTTTCTTCGAAAATGTATCAAAAACTTGGGTCAACCTGATAATGAAGGTTTATACACCCCTGTTTGGTAACACAGACCTTTGAAGAAAGAATATTTGCGCGTGCAGAACCCCACACCGCTCTCCCCTTCTCTCTCTCTCGAAATATCCACCTCTCTTACTTCTCCCTGCACTTTCTGTGTCTACGTGAAGTTTGGATTTGATCTGCTTTCCGATAATCCACATTGAAAGCGAGTAGTAGCAGTTGGTTTTAGGTGTGGTCCATGTTTGCTCAACAGCTTCCCTACACCACTTTCTCTGTCTTTCTCCCCTCCCTTGTGTGTGTATATGCCCGGACGTTTTGCCCATACCTTTCCCCTCTCTCTCTCTTTGTTTTGTGGTTACTGCGATGATTCTATCCATTCAAAGATACTCCTTCCTGCCAGCGCCCAGCTCGTTCTACAATTCAAATGGAGGAAAGGAACAAAATCTCTCTCTGTCCTTACCCTCCCTACTCCTGAATTTTCAGGTGCGGACTCTCCGGGTTTCCGCAGGACTGTCTGGAATATTATGTATTCTCTGGTTCCCAAGGATTGAAGGAGCGTAAAGACCTCTTCAACCGTCTGTTATCCGGAGCTCTCCGTGTTTGTTCGTTGGGGTAACATGTGTAGTACTCCTCCGCGAGATATCTCCACGTGAGATGTGTTCACCACATACCTCTACGATACTTTGCCGTCAAGGATTAATATGATAAATAAATCTTATAAAGTTTAAGTCAAAATGTTTATTTTTAAATTATAAAATGGCTTCCGATTTGAGTTGTGTTCTTTTTAACAGATATTATAAAAATATATGCTTAGTACTTGGAATGTGGAAAATTGTTTAAATCTAAAACCTCTATCAATGCTTTCTTAACATAGGTAAATGAAATCATGGGAAAAGAAAGATGTGAACAAATAAAATTTATATTTTTATAGTATATATATTTTAATTTGTGCAGGCCTATTCACAATATTCGATTTATATTAATCCTGAAATACTTTTTAATCAAAGGTTTAGTTCAAATTATTTTTATGCTATCAGATTTACAAAGTGTCACTATTAAGAACAAATTAAAACCTCTTATTCTGAATGGGTTGGATTCGAATTTAATTTAATTTAATCAACCTGAACTACGTTTATTGTGTTTGGTTCATATATGGTTGTTCTTCCATGTTCTTGGTAATGTTTGCATACTGGAGAAGGGCTGGTGCAGACCGCTACCTTTTGTAATTGATACTAGCAGGAGGTAAAGATGGTGGGAAGATGGGAGAGGGTGGCACACAGAAGAAGGAATAGGGTTTGGTCCAGCAGGAAGGGATTAATTTAGTAGGGGCCAAGCCCACGGTCGGTGCCTGACCGAGAATTGGACTCCAATGAGATGTCTCCATTCCCGCTCGCTGCGGCCGGACGGTAAGCCCTGCATCGTCCGTTGCACACACACACACACACACACACAACACACACACACACACAACACACACACACACGCGCGCATTCACACAACTGTTCAAACACCAGGAGCTTATACTCTCTGGAAGGTGCCAGTGTTTGAGACTCGGAGAAGAAGAGAGGACTTAAAAAAAATACAGTTAGTAATGGTTTGGTCGGAGCGATTCAACATTCATTTCCACAAAATTGTTGAAGCACGTCAAGATTACTTGGAGGGGTGATCCAAATTCTTCATATTGATTTGAGAAACGTTCTGAGTTTTTCCTTAATAATACGTTATTTTTTAAAATTGTCTTTTTATCAGTGAGGAACATTGACAAGATTTCATAGGTGCAAAAGAGCAACGTGAAGTGGATAAATATTGACCGTTGATGGCAAAACTTCAATATGGAAAACAAAGTTTTTGGCCCCACTTATTTTTGAGACGTTACAACTTGAACATAATATGTCCAACATAAAACACCAATTCTTCATTGTTTTTCATTAAATCTGTAGTGTCGAAGTAAGTACATTTTGGGGTTGGTACATTCCATAACTAAAATAAGTGGTTTTAAAAAACGTTCATTACATTAAAAGAGTACTATTTCATTACAATTGCGATGTAACTACAAACGGCACACGTTGAAAACCTTGCTAAAGGATTAGTGACATCTTTCCCGTTTTCTGGTGTGAGTATAGACTCTGAGAGTGAGTGTGCGTGTGTGTGTGTGTGTGTTTGACAAATGGAAAAGGAGAAAGATATATTTTTCAAGGAAGAGACACGAGAGAAAGGAACGAGTTTAATGTGTGGTTAAGCCTCAAAAGAGAGAAAGTTCTTTTCAACTCGACTTTAATTCACTTTCTGTGTCTGGGGTTTAGGTTAACATGGGTTGTCATTGATGCGTCGTCTTATTGGATGGACCCCATTCCCTCACACCCGAGCTATTTCCTTCCCTTATAGCACGTTTTAAACTCGAGGTTCGATTAGGTGGGAGTGGTGAAGGGTGGGGGGTTGGAGGTCACTTTGCTTTCTGGCTCTTAAAAAAAAAAGAGAGAGTGAGAAAGATAGTGTCTCCCGAACGCCTGTCTGTCTTCCATCAGCACGGTAACATAAGGAAAGTCTTATCGAGTCCCGTAGTAGACCACCGAGGTCCGATTCATCCGTCCATCTTTGAGGGGGAAAAAGTCATAGGTCTATCCTGGTTTAAGTAGGGTTGTTTCTTTAGGGTTAAAAAAAAAAGTTTGAATATGTACTATACGTACGTGGTCATGAGTATCTAAAGAAAAGTCTTATTTTCATAAGAAGTCCGTTATTTGAACACTGGAAATTCATATTGCTTTATTGATGGGAATGAAGGATTACAGTTGCATTTACATTCTTAGTCCGTTTAATTAATTATGTACCCACTTCAGGGGCCGAATGGTCTAAAGCGTCACTCTCGTGTTCGTGTTACACTGGCCTACTGATTACGGTCAGGTCAGGGTTCAAATATCTGTTGGATCTACTTAGTTGTTTTTTTTTCCTAGATGGTTTTCATCCACTCTCCTTCCACACAAATGTGGCAGGTTACCTCGAAAATGCTTATTTCCTCATCCCTACCCCATTAGAGTAATAATTATCATATACGCGTTTTAACCTGAACAGAAAGTAGGACGTGGTGATAAATAATAATAATGAAAAAAATTAATTATATAGAAATTCAGAAAGAAATATTATTGGAAGTTTTGATAACTTTTTAGATAACTTTATAATTAATAAACTAAATAATACATATTTCTGGACTACCAAGTTTTAACGACCTTCAACTATGTTTTTTTCATTTTTCACTTCTTTGGGTGTTTAACGTGCCCTTTCTGAATTGACTGATTATATCAGCTCACAACTTATGAAATAACTTAAATCTAGAACAGACACAACATCCATCCCCCAGTCCGTTAATTCATAACTGTGAATGGGGAAACTCACATTTCACCAATGATAAATTTTTCGGCCATGCTGGGAATTGAACCGGAGACCTTTAGCTCAGTAGACAGACAAGCTACCGCCTGAGCTAAGGTATCGGACTTCAACATTGTGGGTGGTTTAACATTGGCTTTCTATAAAAATCAGGGTTTACATGTAGTTCCGTGAACAGTAGACCTCATTCCCTCCATGTTCTTATCGTCACTACTTATTTCTCTTTGGATTTATTCGATATTTTCACTTGCTGATCATGTAAGACAGAAAACAAATTAATACAACATTCCATAGTAAATTAAAATCACAGAGAATAACCGTGGTTCACGCTGTTTAATTCGTCAGACAGACAGACGAAATGCCAAATGGCCAAGTTAAAACAGAACCTCGGTTTGCTTGGTCAATAATAAAACAGTACCGGTGCTATATTGACTCTTTCTCACGCCAGCAGGCACGCGGATTAAATGCCAGGCTCATCTAGTTTGGTTTGTCGGTGATGAGGTCGGGGTTCAAATCCCGTCTGGGTGTACTGAGGGAGGTTTTTCCCTAAATGGTTACCCTCTCTCCTACCTCGTAAATGTATGTACATTTCTTCTTTATATCTATTCACCCATTTCCTCATCTCTATCTCCTTAGCGTATTTAAAATAAGTATAGGCTCCGGATGGGTAGTAAGATGCAAAGGGAGGAGGAGCATACTTTTCTAGCACATGGGCTATTTAACAGCTCAATCCAAGAGGTAGAAATGAGAAGGATAGTTCAGAGGAAATACACCCGCACCAGCCTAAAGTGGAGGTGGTAAAACCATAGTATTAAATAGCATGTGGAAAATTACCTCAGATTCCCCCGATAAAGATTCGAGCTGAACCCGCTTCGGTGGCCGCGTGGTCTGACGCGCTACTCTCGCAGTAGATTAGACTGCCGATGAGGGGGAGATTGAAGTTCAAATCTCGATCGGGTGTACTGAGAGGTTTTTGAATGGTTTTCCACTCTCCCTTCAAGCAAACGTGGGTACACTTCCTCTAAATTTAACCTTCCTAATCCCTAAAACCATTAACGTAATTAGTACACAAGCGTATAACCTGAATGGGTAGTAAGACGCGGTGTTAAAAAAAATTGAGCCCCGACCTACCCTCCACCAGCAATCCCGCTTATTGCAAGATTGATACCTTAGACCACGTGACCACATGTGCTGGAGAAATCAGAAATGTGTTGAAATTTAATGATTTTATTTTATGATTTAAACGTGAATACTCTTGAAATGAATGCCTTTATGAACAGTATTTCTCACTGAACGTCCAAAAACTATCCAGATAGGCCCTACAGAAATATTATTTCTGTGATTTTTTTTTCTCTATTTTTTATCACCCCATCTTACTACCTGTCCATGTTGGCTATACGCTATGTTTAAATTTTGAGTGTGCCAATAAGTTTATTTCTGGTAAATCAATTTCTAGAAGGAAATTAGTGAATAGAGCAGAACTGTCTCTCTTCCACCTCTCTTCATCACCTACGCCCCCCCCAACTTTCAAGCGACATGCACTCTCTTATCTCTTGGTTGTTAAGACCCCCCCCCCCCTTCATCCCATCAACTAACCTTCCCAAGTCCCACGCACCCCCTTCCCACACGCCCTGGCCGGCCCACGCTTCCGACACAATTCTAATGGCAATCGATTCTACAAGATTTTTTTTTTATTTAACCCTGTGAGGAAGGAGGGGGAGGAAGTTGTAGGACACTGCATGTCTTTCAAGGTTTAGCTAAAGTGGGGGAATCAATGTTTCGGCTTTCCATTACAGGTCCAAATAAGTTAGTGGAAGGTTGGGTAGGGTGTGAGGGAAGGTAGGAGTATTTGCTTTTTCTCACACTTTTCATTGGATGGATCTGAATTCAAAAATAAAGCAATTTTCTGGATTTTATTTAAATTTGGTTTGACGTACAGTGCTAGAAACATGTTCTATCTTCTAATATTTTTTCAATAATTATTTATTATAAATAATACCTAATACCTATTGTTTTTTTATACATCTATTAATTTTTTATTTTAGGAAGAATGTTTAGATTTTAACAATAATTTTTATTCAAAATTTTATTTTTATTTAAAATTGTTTTAAGGAAGAGGTTATTTACTTCAATTTAAACTTACCGTATGACAGAGAGCGGGTTAGGAGGTGTTCTCAGCTGTGGCCGAGAGTTTTCACGTGGGGGGAATGAAGGAAAAATAATAAACATATCGGATGAGAACTTAAAAGTTCTAAATTTTAAAATTAATATTTTATTAATTTGAATTTAAGTTCGACTTAGTGCAACGTATATTATATTCACTAAATATTAAGTAATATAGAACCAAACATATTTATTTAGTTATATTTATACGAACTGTACCTGGGTCTACAGCCGAATTGATTTTTTGAATTTAGTTCAAACTTGACATTTAGGTGTTATAAGGTCATATCTTGAAATCAAATTAGGATCTTGACTCTAATTCTAATACTAAGGGTAAGACCTATTTTGGAAAATTCGAAATTTGTCTGAATATTGCTTGAATTATTTTCTTATAGATGGGCATCTATGAGGTGTTTTACAGGAGTAACATTGTATACTTGTTTTTTGGTGAAAAAACCATTCAATTGTAGTTTACTGATACTGAATTTTGAAATTTGAAACTGTTCGTCCTCCGCTTCCGCCCTCCCCCTTTCTCATTGCCTTACATAATATATCTCTCTCTCTTTCTTGGCGTAGCTTTGCCAACATGCATCCCTTTCATTTTCAATGTTTTCTCCCCTATTTTCCACCTTATCTTCTTCTTTTTTCATCTCTTAACCCCATTCTCGGTTCCGTCTTCCCTGCAGTCTGTTGAGTACAAAATCCAATTTTGGTGCGTCTCCTTGGACTTGCCTTGTGTTTGAGGTAGTCTCGACGCCCGTGTGTGTGTGTGTGTGTGTGAGAGAGCGCTAGTTTCAATTTGGCGGAATGCGGTGGACAGGTGAAACACTGAGGCTTTCCGGGGAGGGAAAAAACCCACCAAATCTGCTGACAAAGCATCACACGGAAAGGTTCTTTCCCACTCTTTTTTTTTTTCTAAGTTGCATCCTTCCTCTGTTGAAACATATCCACATTCAGTTTTATATGTATATCCCCTCCTTCCCTCCTCAGTCGTTCCTCTATCCTTTCCCCACCCCAGCCCCCCTTCTTCTCCGCCAACAGAACGAAGTGTTGAGTGCGAGAATTCGATTTTGGGTGTCTCGAGGGGGTGGGGGGGGGGGAGTGCCTCGGCTCCCAAAGACGATCAGTTTGACACATCTCAGGGAACTGAGGTGTTATATAAATGAGCAAGAAGGGCCTAAGCGGCAAACACTTAAGATAATAGTCTCCAAACAAAACGTGACATCAATTTTATTAAATTACTGAATAAGTTTTTTTTTAGTAACAACAAATTATACCTTTATTTTTTCTAAGCATTTTAAGGTTAAGTTCGAATATTTGCTGTGTACATTATAGGGGTGTTTTAAAGTTTTGATTTATATATGCGATTTTCCCACTCTCCCTACACGATAGTGTGGGTGTACTTTCTTTACACTACTCCCCTTAAGTAATTAATAACTCTTCTACCCGTACCGTTAGCTACATGGACAAAGGCGTCAGTCTTGTCTATTTTGGTTGTTCAATGATGGGGAGGGAGGCAGGTTCAAATACCGGCTTTTTTTTTCCTAATTGATTTACCACTTTATTTCCGCACAATTGTGGGTACTAACTTCCTAATCCCTATCATATTAAATGTGAATATTCCGGATGGGTAGTAAGACGGGGCGCGCACACAAAAACCTCATGTTGAATGTTGAGCGTAGCAATTAAAAAAAAAGTAAATTGTTTATTTACCCAAACAACCGAATTTCATAACTCTAAATGTAAGCAATGACACTAACGATATAATTCATTCACGATAGGTCTTTACCTGGATGACAGTTCAAAAATCATATGTTTAGGTTTTAGGTTACCAACACTTGTAAAAGAACACTGTTTTGTTATGAATGTTAAGTTTTTTAATTACATGTTATATTTTACATTTAAAATAACTTAAACTTAAGTTTTCTCACATTATTTCATTACTTTTAACAATTTCTTTTTACCCAATTCGAAACAATATTTTAAACATATATTAAAAGTACCTATTCTTTGTTTTGGAATGTTATCTATGATGTGTAGTATAGTGCATGCATTAATACCTTTTAATAAAGGCATCGTATTTACTTGGTAAAGATAAAATATTTGTAATTTATTTTATATATGATTAACTATTTTATTATTAGTTTATTGTTTTTAGAAATATTTAACTGAATAAAATATAATCGTCTGCTGCGAGGATACACCATTTTAAACAACTTGTCCGCGTCATCATCAACCACATGGCTAATATTCGTTGGTAGCCATTTTAAACCATATTTGTTAGACCTTTTGTGAAAGTGCTCGGAATAATAATTATTTTAACTTGAATAGAAGGATAAATAAGCTTTGTGGACGACCTCAAATAAATATTAAGACTTTGTTTAATTTAAATATATTTCATAGAATTTATTACTGTGCGCGTTTATTATATTTTTAACTTTAAATTAAGTCTCTAGTTTGTTAGGTCCACGCCTTACTCTAACTTATAATAATTTATAACTAAGTTAAATTACCTTTTATTTTAATTATTGGGCTTCTGTATTAACGTAAAAAAAACTTAATCCTAGATCATATTACTAATTATTTTAAGAATAACTTTGTGTATACAGATATTTTCTCTTTAGTTCGAATACATAGGCCTATTAGGCCTAATTTGGTTAATTTTAATCTAACTTTAAACTTTTATCAAACTTAAATATAAGTTTAATCTAACTTTAATCTCACGAAATTTTATAAGGGGTTCTTTTTATTTGTGGATAGATTTGTGTGTGTGTTTTTTGATAATGAGTTTCCAGGAGAAAAAAAGAAGAGAAGTTACAGATCACCAAGTCATTCAAAAATTTCAATTTCAAAATTCTTTGAGGCATAATATTGGCCTAAATTACTGTGGTTAACTATCACATTACTCTACATAACCATATGTTTTCATAACAGCTGTCCCAAGTGACAGTGGCAGATATCAGCTGTTGGCGTAGTGATATTTTAGGGACTATTTTTTAGTTACTTTTTGAGCTGTCATCCAAGTAAACTTAGGTCGTGAATGGCGTTTACATAGTTTAGTGACTAAGGCTGTTGTTCTCCGCTGCCGGATCCGCCTTTATAAAATTACATACCGAACCGCTTGTGTCCTTGTGAGACATTGTGGGGATGCTCGATAAAATAGCGACAACAATGACATATTGTAGGCTACTAGAATGTAGCCAAATATGCGCAACTCGTGTGTTTGCTTGACAAAATGGGTTTTGAGAAGGAAGGGGGAAAGAAAGGGGGGGGAGGGGCTCCTACAAGACGTAGCCTTCAGGGACACTCTAATATGGAGAGAGAAAATAAATAGGCCCCCGTATAGGACAGTGTTGCTGAACCTGTGAGCCTTAAGATAGAAAATAAATAATATAACTTTATTTTAATATTTTCTAGTGGTGTGCGAATATTTCTAATGAGAAGATTTTCGAATCTAATCGAATGATATTTATTTATGAATCTTTGATGCCGAACATGCTATAATAATTTCATGAAATTTTTTTGTTATATTAAATATATTTTTAATAGAAGGTATATTTAAAAGATTCACAATTAATACGTTAGTGAATAGAGGGTTACTGTGGATTCACGCTTTCGCCGAAAAACAAGAGCAAAACACAAACGGGGTCACGTGACGAGCTCTAAGCCAATCATAAGATTTCCGCCTCATCGGCGCGAGCTGTTCTGCTGAAGTTCAACTCATCTCTACCTTGTCCGCTCTGCCTGAGATATTCGGCACAGGAGAACCAATCACATCTCAAATACGTCGATGTATTGGATTGTGCCACGACACAGAGCTATAATTTGAAAATATAAATCGGGAGAGTGATCTAAAATATAAGTTGTCCACTAGAAAATGGAATATTTTGATAATCAGCTGTTTTAAGATTGCTTTGCAATGCATCATGGGTCAACATACAAGTGTGTGAATTGCTGCGCTACTCAAGCAGATTCTGCTTTCTATTTTTGGCGAACGTGTGAATCAAGCTTTAGGGCAATTTCTTGACACAATGAATATAAGATATTCTTGAGACATGGTTCTGCCAATCAAAGTATTGAAATAATTTATAAGGTCATAAAGTGTACCAGAATGTTTAAAACTAAATAAATCACAAAGTTTTTATATAATCTTGTATATAATCAAGCACAAGTATATTTTTATACAAATAAAATAAATGTTACCAAGTAGGGGTACAAATATTTCATATAATAACTAAATACACCCACAAAATTATCAAAGGACAGATTAAAATAATCAGGTTTGCCATGGGTTTTTTAGGAAAGATATTTATACTTCTAAGAATTCAATATTTGAGTTTTGAATAGTAATAGTTTGTAAGATAACATTCAAATTTGTTCGTTTAAAACACAGTGTTTTATTCTAAGAAAACAGATAATTTTTATTTCCATTTTTATTAGACGCCCTCTGCTATTAAAAATAATGTAGGCATACTTGTGTCCAAGTAACTAAGAGTGATTTAACACAAGTACAAGAAACCCTGGTTAAATTCCACTGAAATCAATTGATCATTCGACGGTCAAATGATCTAAGACGCCAATCTCGCAATAGACCGGACTGCTGATAACAGGGTTGGAATCCCGGTTGGGTCATGGGTGTAATGAGATAATTTTTTTTAGTAAATGGTTTTTCAATCTCCCTTCACTCAAATGTTGTTACATTTCCTCTAAATTCAACCTTTCTCATCACTAAAACACTAGCGTAATTAGCACATATAGGTCTACGTATATCCTGACCTGGTAGGGAAAGGTGGTGACAAAAAAAAAGTTATTTTAAAAATAACAGCTTTAATAAATCTAAGTTGACTAAATAAAAATGAGACTATCACTCAAACTAAAAAAAAAAGTTTATTTAAAAAATAGATAAACTAGCTTGAATGTAACCATACATGTATAAGCCAACTATAAAAAAAGTATAGTCACTCGGACAGTTGACTATAATTTGGAATATGTTCTCGTGAAAAAAAAAATCTACCTTATTAATTGTTCGGCTCGTCAACTTGTGTCAATCATGTGTGTCGATTTCTGTCTCATGTAACAGTGACACGCGGAACATGTCCCGAACAGCGCGTAAGGTAACCTCTCACCCTCCCCCCTTTTTCCATCCCTTTTATTCCGTATCAGTTTGGAAGGGAGGAATGATCCCTCAACCCACCAACCACTACTATATTGAATCAATATGAACGTCACCTCTTGCTGTCGTTTCGTTCAGTGAGGTAGGCAATAAAATACAGGTCTCTCCGTCTCTCTCTCTCTCTAGTCTCGATCACCTTCCAAATAGCAGCAGTCAGCGAAAGTGACAACACCGCGTGAGGGGTTTAAAGGGGGGAAAGAAGGGGGTGACATTAATCTTTTTTTATTTGACAGGAGACCGACAACGGTATGAACAGTACAGTCTACCCACCCTCCCCCCCGCGGTTAATGGAGTGGGGATGAATGTGGGTGACCCCGGTTTAACTTGAGGTGGAGGGCCTGAGGTCGATTCTTTGGAGGGGTTATGGGGTCAACTGAGGTTTTGTACCTCCACGGGACTAGGGGAGAGCCGAGTTCTTACCTTCAAAGATTGTGTATAATGTTTATTTCATTTTATGTACCCAGTCTTATTATTTCTGTACGGGTTACACTATTTTTTTTTATTTAGCACACTCTTACTCCCGTTGTTATACGTTAAGTACTATTACCTATGATTAGGAATTGGGAAGGTTGAATAGAGGAATGAACCGCATTGCGTGAGGAGGTGAAACATTAGGAAACCTACCCCATCACACGATTACCCGATCTCCCGCCTCAGTGTCGACTCACACGACTGGCGCGTTAGCCAACTACGCCACGAGCGGGTGATTACATATGTGCTAATAGGAGAAAGTTGAATCAGAGGAAGTGTACCTGCATTTTTGGAGGGAAGAGTGTAAAACCATTAAAGAAACACCACCCTCAGTACACCCGACTGGTATTGAACCTGTCTCCCCGTTATCGGTAGTCGAATCTATCGCGAGAGTGACGCTTAGAACATTCGACCACCGAAGAAGGTAATTTATTATTGATAACTACGAGTGAGTACTTAACGATAGGTACTCAGCTGCAGGCTATGACCATAAAGTGAGCTCCGAATCCCTCGTACTTTACTCACCTGTTTTTGCACTGAGCTAGGTTTAAACACCTTGATGAGCCTTCCGACTGGGATTTGAACCAAGAAGGTACCTCTGGGTTGAACGAGCAACGTTTTAAGGCATATCGCATTGGTGACCTTGGACAGTGATTGAGGACCAAAACACGCAGAACAGAGAGCCTACGTATAGTTGGAATTGGTCAAATGAAGACAGAGTGGGGATAACACATCCAGTACAGTTTACAAGCTTGCTTACCCTGGAAAACTCCACGACACGCCACTGGGACTGATTTAACTTAAGATCAGACTCTTAGTTAAATGGGTTAAGCAAGACAAGATTACAACTTAGCCGAACCAAAATTGTCTTTAAAATACTCTTCTAATTATAGAAATACCTAAAGATTCGGTAATGATAACATAATATATGATCCACTTCGTTGGTCGCATGTGAGGCGTCATCTCGCAATGTACAGCTGCGATGACGGATAGATAGAGTTTGAATCCCGGTCAGGTATACTAACGGTGTTTTTTCCCTAAATGATTATCCAGATTACATCCATGCAAATGGGAGTACACTTCCTCCAAATTCAATCTTCCTCATCCCTAATACAGCGTAATTAGTGTATATGCGTATAGCCCGAAGGGTAGTAAGACATGTGCTACTTATATATATATATTTTTTTCCGACACCTTAGCTCATTTGGAGCGTCTCTGCCTGATATGTTAAGGGTCGCCGGGTTTGATTCCCGGCATGGCTAAAATGTATAATTGATGAATGAGTTTACCCTTTCACGTTGATAAATTGATGGTCCAGGAACTGGATGTTTTGCCTGTCCTGGGTCTTAAGTCAGATTATAAGGCATATGAAGCTACGGCAGGCCTAACCAACCAGTAGTGGAAAATATATGGCTTGAATAAAAATGACCGAGGCCATAGGCTGGAACAGTAATGGCTGTTATATATATAACCATATATCAAGTAATTTTCACAAGGATCTAGCATTGAAACTTTTTTGTGAAAAATTTAAGTAAAAGCAATTTTTTTCTAAAGTCGACTATATTTTATCGCAATGTAACGAATAAAATAAATTATAATAGTTTTAATACTAACTTTAATTTGTCAGTAAATTTTTATTTTGTCATACTCAAGTTCATTAGCGATACATTTGACTACTTAACAGACTGCTAACACAATTGCTTTCGTGGCCAGCCTGTATATAGCCGTAAAGACTTATCAAATTAAATGAGTTCAGCATGGAACGAATGTTTATTGTTTAAGTTATAGTTTTGGTAGTGCTCGTATAGTGGATACGTTTTGTTGGTTAAATTAATAAAACAGTATATATATTTAAATTACTATTTATTATATTGATTTTCTTCTGGTATTTACCTTGATACATGTCACGTGTTTTGGATAGTGTGATAGTAGCCATCAACAGATTTATTGTAAATTACCAATATCAATTTCTTAGCTCCATCATAGAGGACAAATTTATAATTTATTTAATTTAATTACTATTAATTATGACAACTTTCATTATAACAATTAGAACCGCAGCAATTACCCTAATGGCTAACGTGAAGCGCTGTCGAATAATTTATAAAACATGACTCCCGAGAGTTGACACAGAACGTCCCTAGCTCAAGCGAGTTAAAAACAAGAGTGGCGAGCCTTTCTTCAGCCGACTAACCTGATGGTTTGAAATTACCCATGAAAACACTCCCATTGGTCCTCATGATCAAACATGGGCCAAATAACTGTATTCCTGTATTGTTAGTTGTGGTACTCTGTATAGTCCAAAACAAGAGACACAAACCACCCCACCTGAAGCTTTTATGGCGCTATCTGCGGTCACTCTCACAATAAGGCTAGCTATCAGGCTATTTACCTTGCACAAAACCCATTACTTCCTACAAGTTTGCGTAAATATCTTATTTTCTATAATTATTAATAAAAAATTGCAGCAAGACATGGCCTATACCTGTAGGCACGCGTTCTGATTAGAAATTGACTGAAAGGAATTCGAGTGCCAGCAGGGTGTAACGAGTTTTCTTACCAAGCTGTTTTCCACTTTGCCTCAACGCAAATGCTGGTACACTTTCTTAAATGTCTATCTTCCTCAAAAGTATAAATACATATACATCCCGGACAAATATTAAGACGTTGAGCACCTGAAATAAATCAGACATGTATTGACACCCATTTAACTCTCTGAATTTTCTAAATTCAATCACTATAAAATGTTTCGTCACGTCACAGAGTCCAAATGCTGGGTAGGTCTATATGAATGGTTATATTGTGACTAAATAAATCCTTATAGGTCTGTACTGTTAAGGGACCGGCTACATGGAGCCGCACCGCACCGGCGCGGACGAATCGTCGAGAGAGCGTTGCTCCGCACTTTTGCGGTGCGGTGCGGACCGTGTAGCCACCTACCACCGGAAATAAAATGTTCGGGAGCTTCCGAACTTTGTTTTTATGGTAAAACTAGGCATTTCTTTTACAGCCGTTGCACGTGTGACGCTGTAATCATTGTTTACAGCATTACGTACAAGATAAACAATATTATATACACTGTAAAAAATAATCATAATTTTTCCATACAACAATATTGTATCTCTCCCATACTTTTAAATATACCATACGGACATGGGAATTTTCCCATATATCTATCGAATATTTTCAGAGGACCCGACAGGGCCCAGGCATTCGTATGGAAAAAATACAATTTTTATGGTAAACACTGAAACGTCACTCAGTGCGCATGCGCTTTAATAGAAAGAGAGAGAAGACGCAGAAGAGAAGCTCGGCTTCATGTTCAGAAGACGTTCGCCATGTTTGTTTATAGAAGAATCTAATGTACGTAGAAAAGTTCTGAAATTATTTATTCTTTTGTTGAAGGAGTAAATTTGTTGCTGTATTTTCTCACCAGGTTAGTAAAGAACAAGTTAATTATTTATGACTATAATTCATGCTGCGAAAAAGGGAGGAATTGCGCTTGTTTAACTTAACTTTGTAACACGTGGTAGTTTTTTTTTTGTGAATAAATTGTTTTCATCTAATAGAGATTGAGCTATAATTTTGCTACATGTGACTAAGGCTTAATAAAATAGGTAGTGTTATTTGTAATATCGAAAAAGTTTAGGTAGCCTACCAAACTATTTTATTAACTTGAAATATACTAGTCTGTGTCTGAATAGTAGCACACTTATGTAATAGTGCTCTTTGCATGAAAGTTGCAATGGAATTTACTTAAAGGGTGTAAATCGTTTTTTGATGGTGTCTGAATTCTTATAAAGTGACCTGATGCAATGTACCCCCTATGTGCACTTATAGGTAAGAAGCTTTTTAAAGTGCCTTAATAAGTATTGTTTACTCAAAATGATTTTCTGTGCTATTTTGTTCATTTAGATGACTAAATTTCTTTCTATAAAATGAAAATGAAAATCTCTTTTTAAAGGTAAAAAAAAGTTTAAAAGCTGTTTATATTAAAACTACATAGACTACATAGATAGAATAAGAGGCTAAATGATCAACTTTTTATTTTTTGTGCAAGTAGGCTATTAATAAATTAGGGCCTACATTTAAATAACTTAATGCAGACTATTTTTATAATAAGATAATTTGGTAGAGTTTTTTTTTGTGTGAACCTGATGGCACAAACTTAAAAATTGAGATCATTTCTGGAAGATTTTGAATAGCAGGCCTATATTTTTGTGTGGTAAAATATTAAGAATAGCTTTAAACAAAATATCATGGAAGTAAATTCATGTTTAAACCCATATTGGTCAGTTTATTTATCCTTAAAAACAAAATTAAAAGAATGGTGCCGTAGTTAAAAACTTAATAGGCCTTATTATGTGAACTTTGACACACCACAATCAAAATTCAATCTCATTTATATGGAAAGGCGTGTTTCAGAATTACCCACCAGGTAGCTTTAGCTGTACGGTGCTGTCGAAAGGTATTTTGCACCCTATGCAATTTAGGGCACCAAAATCATTTTTATTAAAGTGTGCAGTAAAGCCTACAAGTGGACAGACTATTCAAACGCAGCCATAACATATATTTTTTTCTATGTTCAATAAATATTTCTAAAAGTAAATGAGCAGATTTAGGCCTACTTATATTATAAATTATATAAATGGTTATGATAAATAAATATAATAAGATATTATATTAATATAATACATAAGTCTATATAAATGGGGCAGATTATATAAATAAATGTCTTTAGACCTATAAATGGCACCTATGCTATATTATATTTATAAATGTAACTTATAGGTTGCATTATTTTAAATACGCCTGTATTGGGTACCATATATCTATATGGCCTATATGTTGGTGTAAGTTTGTAAAAAAAATTTAAATTTATTTTATGAGGATTAGTTGTTGTTTTTCAAATTTAAAACAAGTAGGCTACACATAATTGTATGAAAGGACAATTTTGTCGCACTTGTAATTAGTTGATAAGTTCACATTAGTTTGTGGCGGTAATTGCTGTCTAGACATATGAGACTGTCAAAATGTAAAAGTACAAGATTATTGAGATTTTTTAACATGCACTTTCTGAGCATACTGACTTAACAGCACATGACTTAAAATCTAATGAATGAACACAACACCTAGCTGTAAATGCATCCCTGATGTGAAAGGGAATCCCATTCCGACAACAATTTTTTTGGACATTGTCGGGAATTGAACCCTGGACCCTTGATTCAGTATATCTGAGCACTACCAACTGAGTCATACAGTTAATTTTTTCCATAATGTTAATAGGGCTAATGAAGCTGTACCTCACATAGTCCCTCACACAAGATATTGCACGGGTACTGGAAGAACGAAAGCAATATCTTCCATATCTACTACTGATGTGTCTTTATCGTCTAGCCGGAACACTGGATCTTATATTTATCAAGACACTTCATCCCCTTTACTTGGAACACATTGTTTTGAAGAATGTTTCATTTTAATATAAGCTATAACTTAAAGATATAAAGATTTAAATATTATTTACAATACTTAGAAATAGGCAATACATTGTAAACTTCATTAGACCTAAAGTCTGTTCAGCGTAAGAATTGTTTTCTGAAAGGCCTTTTTCCCTACCAGAAATCTATTATATAGTAGGATATTGGTAGGAAAAAAGACCTTTCAGAGTATAATTCCTACCGTGAATGGAGTATAGCTCTAAATGAACTTTAGGTAGGTAGGCCCTACAGTACTTGTCCCATAAACAAATTTGCAATTGGTCTAAATTTAAAGGTTAGGTATAAAACATTTTTCTTAAAAATAAAATGTGGTGTGTCACAGCCTACTTGATGTATGGATTGACCTGATACAATAGTGTTACCTCCCAATGTATTAATATGTAATTTATTCTAGAGTTCCATAGTAAGTTTTCTTTATTAGTGTAAATATTTATAGGGCCTATAGTCTTCTTTAGGCCCAACAAATTTGTCCTTCGGTTACAGTAATTTGTTAGCTCTATAACTTCTTAATAACTGGTATACTATATATTAAAAAAACAAAACAAGAATATGGATTGTGTATAGGTCTAGAAATACAAAGATAGAAGGCGCAAAACAAAATATTAGAATTTGTATTCTTTTAGGAACAACAATTAACTATATTAAGTGGAATTAATAGACAGCTTAGAAATTGCCGTCCTTTCATAACACAGTTTTATTAACCTTTTTTCACCTTTCATCCCACATAAAAAATGTAAATGAGCATAATAAAACCAATATGATATTTATAATATGAAAGGGCAATCAATTACCTACAATTTGATACATAGCATGATACATATGAATACAATTTAAATTTAAAATCTTGGTCCCTGATTATCATAGCTTCACCCAACAATATTCTAGCTAAACATTTGAACCCACGTTTCTCGCCCGTCATACCATTCTATTTCTACTTCCTGCCACTTGCAAAGTCTTAAGATCCGGGTGACAGCATAGCCAGAGTGTCTGTACACCGCAGAGATCTTTTCGCGTTTCTTGCACACAATGCCGATTTATTCCTACTGAACTGTTTTAGCAGAATACTTCAATCCACCGTAAATTGATTTCTAAACACATTAATAGGTCTATGTGGCTAGATAGAGGTCAAGGTTCAAGGAATTACTACACAATACAGCAGCCTTGTGCTGATATAGTCAATCAGCTCAGAAAGTACACATTAAATACAGCAAATAAATAAAAATATAAAAAAAGTTAATTTAGGGCCTATTAAACAAATAAATTGATATTATAGAATAAATGTGTTAATTTAAAGCCTTGTTGTACTTTAGAGTTGGTCAAGGGTACAACACCTGATGATAGTCAATGCAACATCCTTAACAACTACACTTTTCACATGTAACAGTTTTTAGGTTAAGAGTATCACTTTCAATTACCGGGTACAGTACATAAACTAATGTGTGTATATATGGTTTAAATTACGGGTGTATAAAGTTAACTACAAAAAATATTTTTAAAAAAACACTACTCGAAAGAAAATGGCAGGTCTATAAAGATCTACTGTAGACTGTAAAGTGTTTCTGGTGGAGGCTTTTTACACTCTCCATACAAATTTTGAGGAAAATCTAGTAGCTTTCTCCATAACCTAAGTGGTCAAAGGTACACTATAGTGAAAAGTAAGCTCTCCCATAAATTGAAAATGAATTCTATTTCATTTTGTACAGTTGGCACTACATCAACTGTTGTTATTTTCCTTCACAGTGTTTATACAGTATGATTTTTACAGGAAGCCCACTTTTGACCACCAACATTGATTGAAAGTCACTAAAGATTGATATTATAAAAATATGTTTTAATTGATCTATTAATTGAAAAGTTATAAAAAGCTTCCAATTATACCTTCTTATGAATTTCTGCATAATTTATCATTACATCTTTAATCAAACAGAATAAGAATATAAATACAAAATACAATAAGTAGTATTTTTATTTTCTTAATTGTAGTAACATGAGTTTCCAATTTTCAAATAACTGGCTTACTATGGAAATCAAACTGTACTTCCTAATGTTATTTATTTACACTGCTATTGAGTTGAAGTGTAGGCCTAAGTTAATGTGAAGTAAAATGTGCTAATACAGTGACATATCCAGGATTTCATTTGGGAAGGGGTGGTCTAAAGGAAAATTCCTTCATTCCCATACCCATCTCCATATATTGTGTTAGATCACGGCTGTGAGCAGAGATTTCGGAGGGGGGGGGTTTGTCTGAACACCCCCTCCCCCACGTGGTGGGTGGGGGAGGGAAGCTATGATTAGGCCCATAGAGAGGGAAAGGAGGGGACCCCCCCCCCCCCCCCCGAAATGAAATACTGGCTATGTCACGTAAACATTTAATATTTAAGTGAGATTTTATTCTTTATACCACATTTACACAGAGCCACAAATAACAGCAAAAACATTAAATCCTGTATAAAGAACTTATGTTGATATTTTTAGTAGCTGCTTCCATTTAAAAAAAAGTGTAATAAACATAAAAATTGTTATGAAAAATTGAAAAATGTCATCATGGGGAAAACCTGGAAAAGTCGCGGAATTTTATAGTATAAGTTTTGTAGCTACCCTGAACTTATATTTTCTATGTTTATTAACTGATAGCCTTTTAAAATTATATAGTTAATAAAAACAAAATTGACAGGAAAGTTTAAATAATGTATGGAAAATTCAGGGAATTTTATAGAAATTTTGTAGATATGCTGTAATAGTTTTTGAAACTTTCACAGGGTTTTTCAAGAAAGAAATCCTTTGATGGGAACCAAAAGAGGAAAGAAGTCAAAGAGGACACTACACACAATAAAGTCTCAAGTCAAGAAATTGATAGACCGCATAGGAGACAAAGAAGCAGATGCTTTATAGGGCAAGACTTGTGAATAAAATTCCAACCTAAATTATGTTTTGTTAGTGTAGTGGGACCTTTAATACATCCTAATCATAAAGTGATTTGTTTTCTTTTTTATAAAATTTATGGCGGGAAATTATTTCCCAGTTATCATTTAGAATACTGAATTATTGTGTGGGGTTTTTCACCAACAAAAGAACATATATTTTAGGGCTTTTTTGTAAATATTTAGATTTATAGCAAATCAGCATAAAGTTAAACATAAATAACACAACATATACAAGTTTATGTATTGTTTTACTATTTATTGATAATTTTTAATTTGAAAAATTTTTAGGCATATTTGAAGCTACAGTACAAATTTAAAACAAATGTATTTTGTATATTCTTATATATTAGGATGGTATTAGTTTTATCAAAATATATTATATTATAAACCTCTATTTTTATGACTTATTAATTTAAACATTATAGGCCTAGGGGAAAATCTTTTTTGGACAGTGTTTAGTAATCCACCATAACCCTGCAAAAATGAATAATACCTCAAAAAGTGAATAAAAATTTTCCTTATTAGGACTATAATAGATATTTGACCAATCATGTTGCCATCCCACATAAATTGAATATATATAGGGACATGCAAAATTCACATTTGGGATAAAACAAATATTTACACTAATTTTACTGTTTTTACACAAATAACACGAATTTGACTTGAACAGCACAAATTAAGTGTTTTCCAAATAATTTTTTTTTGTTCAAATGTGGAAATTGCACCTCATCATGCATTACAATATGACCAAAAGGTTTCAGAGTGTCAGTTGGTATGAGCCAAGCTAGTGGTCAGGTACTCTTGGCGACTGGGCTAGAAATACCCCTGTCCTCTTGTACTATTTAATGGGACGGGGAATACCAATCTCAGCAGCAAATGAGCCAGCGGTAGTAGTCACACTACCTGCCTGACAAGGGGGATAGGGCAGATAGCACCTTGATGATATTTAAGAAGTGTCAAACCTTGATATTTAAGGGTGTAAACTAGAACATAATTGAATTAATTTCCCATGAATATTAATCATCATTATATTTATATAATAATTGCTACTATAGTTAACACTGTAAGAATAGTTTATTTTACTTTACTTGCCATAGAAAAATAAAGAATAAACACTCATTTTGGAACAAGACCAGAAAACCGTAGCACCAACTCTAGTCCTAGTGGAACTATTGATATATTGTATGAAAATACTTTTAAACATTGTCATTGCGTGCTATTAACCTAATGTTGGTGCTATATTATTCTGGACTTAAGCCCTAATTTTTTTGGATGAATACTAATTTGACTTGTATCTACATAAATATCACTTTCAGCTTAAAATTTTATCGGTTTTCTGAGAAAAATAACACTTTTACCCAAAAAATTACTTCCCCTTTTGCAGTCCTCTAATTATATATCATAATATATAAACATAATCTTTTTTATGCACTATACGTTATCATTTTGATACAACTTATGTTTAGAAACATTTCTGCATAGTCATAATTTTATTTATGTGTTATATTTATGGCATAATAGAATGTATTTATAAACAAATAATTGAATAAACTACAAACAAAATGTAATTAGTCTTAGAGCCATTTGCAAGACAAATGCCAAGGGATTCCAAAAGTAAAGCTATACGAAAGAAAAAGAAATCCCCTTGAAAGTATAACTGGTGGCCTGCAAGAAGTTCTTGCTAGCAGTCATGTGATGAAACTTAACACAGAGATACCCCATAGCGGAATAAATTTATCTAAATACACTGCCTTCTATAGCAGCGATTTTCAACCTCTGTGCCGTGAAGAGTCGGGGGGAAGGCCAAAATATTGAGTAAAAAATCACCAATGTTAATTTTAGACGCAGGCCTACAGTATATTTTTTAAAATATTTTTTAAAACAGCTGCTATTGTAAAATTCCAAGTACTTCCATTCTTCTTGTTCCAGACCCTCAAGTAACCGTAATAATCACATTATTAACATTTTCAGGCTATTAATGTGAGTCCTTAGTCAGTTGTTTGAATCAGCTTTGTCATTCTGTGTTATATTGTCTTAATCATTTTTTTATTTATATTTCATTTAAACTATTAATTTTTTTAGATATCTTTAGACATGTCTAATTAAAAAATGTAATTCAGGTGACAAAGTGTGGCTGGCAAACTACATATTACAGTTAGTGTTAGTTCTAAAACTGTCGTGTGCCAGTATAGTGACAATTATTGAGCATTATTTTTGATTCATTTAATTTGGAGAGAAGCAGAAAATGTATCAAGTATTTTGAGAAACTGGATAACCAAGCTATAGTTCCTGGTAAGTTGAAAATACATCTCCACACAAAGAAAATACATATATGGGAAAAATCAATTGAATATTTTAAACCACCAGCACATTTTTTCAATAAAACTATTATAATATACGATATCGAATTTCTAAACACAATCGTAAGACATATTTCTTTAATTATAAAATCTCCTTAAAAGCTGATGGTGTGCCTTGAAAATGTTAGTACCTTGTTCAGTGTCCCGCAAGTTACAAAATGTTGTAAGTCACTTTTATAATGATTTTGCTCTTTAAATTTAATAAAACTAAACAAAATTTATAATAAATTGTTAATTATATCACCACTTGATTATCTTCCATTATAAATTATCATCGATTATGTCCAAATATAAAAATTATAGTTCATTTAGGCCCGGGCCTAGCACCCACCATTACTAAACAAACTAAAACAAAATCTGCTCTAAAAATCAGAGTACCATATCATGAAGTGTGTTGCCTAGAAAATAAATGCACAGTGCATGTGCACAAGTTTTCTGAAAGTAAGATGAAAGGCTGATCAGGACCGGATTTATGTGAGACTTAACTTTGATGTTCTTGCAGCAAATCAAGGCGTCTTCCTCCTTTGCTTACACTTTTGGAACGTTTATCATCCTTGCATACGGCCCTTTAAGGACTTTGTGATTTTTTAAATACAACTATATACTTTTTTATAATCCATAACATCTGTAGATCACTGTGAAAAATGCTTTCCACTTTAGCGCAACTTTCTGCAAGAGCATGTTTTAATAGTTTGCTCTAAGACAGTTAACATGTAAGTAAAATAATATCCCAAAGTACATCTTCTGTAAAAGTGTGGGAAAACTATTTTCCAAAAGCATTATAAAGAGCTGCTTTAGTACAAATAATTATAACTCTATAATTTTATGTAAAGTTGTATTTTCAGCTTTTGAAAATAAAATATTTGATGGTTAAAAAATGTATAATTATTTTAGATTATTTGTAAAATTTAAATGTTATTTTGATTAGTGTGTTTGTAATCTTGAAAAAGCAATTTCTCTAGTGTTCTTCCCTGGTAGTTGAAGAATAGTAAAAAAAAATCATTACAGCAGCGATATTTTCAATAAATGTAAATAAATTATATTAAAAAATTTGAAACCTTGGGGCTGTTTATGATTTTTATATCATTAGTAGTTTATGTACCATTGTGATTAACAGGCTATTTATAACTAACAGCAGTAAAGGACTCAAGTTATTTATTTTTATATATTTACATTCTTTGTACAGAGCTTCTGAGATACTAATAGGCCTGGGTACTTTGCCCATGTTAATTAATGATGTCACTGAGTTGAGGCTTATGCCTCAGGAATAGTGGGTCGGTACTGCATGGGGTGGAAGTGTCGCCACGACCAAAACCACCTAGTCCGAGATAAGGTGCGGTTCGCTAGTGTCAATAAAACAGTCCTTGCGTTGAATAAATAACAGTTGTGATATGTATTAATTTAACAGGTTATTGTGATCCAATACATTTACTATGCACACTATTATTTGATCAAAACTTGTAAGCTGAAGAGTGACAAGTTTTTAATTGGAAAATCTTTGTCGTCCCATAGATATGATAATTTAGAATATCTTCCAACTCTTGATCTATTTTATATTTTAAAATTCAAAAATGCCTTGCAAGTGTAAAACACAACAATTTTTTTTTTTTTTTTTTTTTTGCCACTTCATCACCTTGAGCTAGATAGAGTAAGGCAAATTGCAGAGATATTGATGTTTTAAAAAAAACACTATTTTTGTGAAATACACAGTACAACTTAGGAATTCCTGGACAAAATCTCAACATGGCTTGACATGTGGGAGAATCTTAAAATTCATGACACATTCTCTATAAAACAAACACAGGCTAACACAGCAAACCTGCCACTTCAACAGACAACAAAAAAATCACTCTCCTGAATTACTTAGTTAAAACTGGAATTGAATGGAGTTTATTTGTGAATTTGAGCCATACACTGCTTGCAAACTTAAAATAGTAGAAACAATATAAACTAAAAATTGTAACTAAATGACTGAGCAGTCTGACTGGAACATGTTTCAATTATGACAACTCCCGGGTGCAACCGAGATGACTTGATCAGCAAATGGTGCACATGCTGTACCTTTTCGGCGCTTCCTTACCCCTCCCCCCCACTGTACCTTACCTATCTGGCCATTTTGACTTTTTAATATTTTAGAAATTGTCAGTGTCATTATTGTCCATTTAAATATCAAATGGTTTTAACATTTATATTACAGTCAACAGTATTGATACTGGTATTGCATCAAAAGTATCGGAGAATCCCTAGTGTTAGTTGAGCATCTTTTAAAAGTGTAAAATATTAAAACCATTTCTGACTCCAAAACTTTTTTATTCAAATTTTTATTTTTACTTATTTAGAAATACCTATTTGGGGGTGGGAGGGTGGGGGAAGAGACTGAGAGAATTCTAACCCAAATAAAGATTTTTACCACTCTTTCTGTCTCGTCTGAAACGGTTTGATGGATTTTGTTAAAACTTATTCTCCAGGCCGTGTTTGATAAGTCTGTCGAAGGACCCTTGGAAGCCAAGTGCACTTTAAAGTAGCAATGGCGTCAACTTAAAGGCACCCGCCTCAGTGGCGTATTAGCTAACGCGCCAGTCGTGTTGAGCTAGACCACCGAGGGCGCGGAGATCAAGGTTTGAATCTCAGTCAGGTGAACTGGGGGGGGGGGGGGGTTTCCTAAATGATTTTACACTCTCCCTCCACGTAAATGCGGGCTCACTTCCACTAAATTCAACCTTCCCAATTCCTAATCCATTAGTGTAATTAGTACTTAAGTGTATAATCCGAGCGGGTAGTAGGATGCGGTGCTAAATTAAAAAAACCTGAAAGGTTGGAAGCTATTCTTGATGGTGTCAGTATTATCTTTCATGTGTACAATTGAACCCCTTACACCACACTTTATTAAGGGGCACATGCGACTTGCCCTGTATCATGCACTTTAGTTTAATCAACATTTTATATTGAATAAAAGTATTTTAGATTGTGTGTATATTAAATAAAACATCCACAAATTATTAAATAAAACTAATATGTTGTGTTCTTTGCTAAACAGTTAAATTTCTCTCAAGCGTGAAAATCTCTGTTCAAAGAAAATTTATTTTAGCTCTTCAGTAAAAATTGTTTAAGAATAATACTTTTCTGATATAAGTAAATTAATTAGGGTAATATACCAATTTATAAATACATATATATTTAACAATTGTTCTAAATGTGCAGAAATATTATTTGATATCAGGGAGTCGAATTGAAATGTTTAACGGTTCGGGTTGCTGTTTCGGTTCTCCAAACAACCATTCCAAGGTTCTGGTTATAGAAACAAAGCTCCCGTTCTTTTCGGCTCTTAATTAGGATCCGGTTCTGATTCTGGATCTCTTAAATTTTTATTAAAGTCATTACCCATATTAAATTATTAAATACGAATTATATTACAATTTATTTAACGACAAAATAAATGTTAAATAATGTCATTTTTTAAACAAAAATCCCTGCTGTACTGCGCACAATGATTATACTATCTGGACTTTTGATATTTCAAGATAGTATGTTATCAACATGTGGAAATCATCAGCTACATTAAGCAAGCTATCTGATTCCACAACCATCTTGACTCAATAATGGCTGTTATACTGCCAGGTGTAAAATTGGGAGAATTCACAACTATTCATATATTAATTACATATTGCACACAAGGTTTATTACAGGCTCTGCTTAAACTGAGTGAAGAATGACCCTGGGTACAGGACAATTCATGGATAGCTCAGTAATAGACCGTTAGCGCGCTAAGCCAAAGGTCCCGGGTTTGATTCCCGTGTCCAGTTGTCATTTTTCAACTAAATTAATGTTGATTGAATTTGGCCACCTTTCCATGGACACGACTGTGCTAACATTGTTAGTTTATATCACCTTGTGTGTGATTTGTAATCAAATAATGTAGGTCGTTAATTGAAATATGAAACATGTAAAGGTGTTTTATTTTGTACAAAAATCTTTGGAAATATCTTTCAGCTCAACGATTGTACACACAGCCAGAATGTAGTATTTTTTTCCCCAGAAATAAGTTTTTTTATTTTTCCATAAACATGTCAAATAAATAAATTGGATAAATTTCACCATTCCTATACCCAGTTATATAAAAAAACTGTCCATTATATGAAAAATACAACAAACTTACTGGTGAAATGTCACTATACCCATACCCCAATATGGGGAAGATACAACCAAT
This sequence comes from Timema podura, assembly GCA_033556935.1. NCBI lineage: Eukaryota > Metazoa > Arthropoda > Insecta > Phasmatodea > Timematidae > Timema > Timema podura. The sequence goes on from JAVRXN010000001.1 coordinate 37,878,366, forward strand.
GCATTTATGATATTTTGTTTTTCCCATTACTAAACAGGGGGAAAATCTCATCCCGGTATATAAAAATTACAACCAATGTATAGGTAAAATATAATTTTTTTCCATAAACAAACATGGGAAAAAACCAACCCAGTATATGAAAAATACAACTTTCATGGCAGTCAAATATTAATTTTTCCATACACAGGTATGGGAAAAATACCAATCGAGTATATGAAAAATACAACCTTCATGGTGGTCAAATATTAATTTATCCATACACAGGTATGGGAAAAATACCAATCGAGTATATGAAAAATACAACCTTCATGGTGGTCAAATATTAATTTATCCATACACAGGTATGGGAAAAATACCAATCGAGTATATGAAAAATACAACCTTCATGGTGGTCAAATATTAATTTATCCATACACAGGTATGGGAAAAATACCAATCGAGTATATGAAAATTACAACTTTCATGGCGGTCAAATATTAATTTTTCCATACACAGGTATGGGAAAAATACCGACCCAGTATATGAAAATTACTACCAACGTATGGCACTTTTCCCATGACCGTGTATGGGAAAACTTCAATACTTGTATGGGTTAATTACTTCCAATACATGTATGGGAATTTTACCACAGATTTTTCTTACAGTGTACAACAACTTATTGATCAACAAACATTCTTCTTCTTAAATATTAGCTAACTTAAAACTTTATTCTTCGTAATTAATAGCTGACATAATTTTATGAAATTAGGTGAAAACCTATGCAAGTAAAAACAAAAATACAAACTTATTTTGTAATGGAACTCATTCTATAAAGAAAATAAAAATGGTTAGAAAATGCGGTGCGGTGCGGGTCGGCTCCGTGACACTACCACTAAAAAGTGAGTACCTCTTGCACCTCCCTGCGTTATCTAATCTATTGCCCGGCCCCTCCCTCCAATCCGCCCACCCACACATCACAAGATAGTGTCATCGTTCCACCTATATCTGAAATATTAATCAACAAATTGCAATAGCTGTTAATGTATTTAAACTTGTGGGTGTGAAGACTACTACAAACCTCACCCCCTCCTTCGACATACGAGCATTCCATGAACTCTCCCGATGTTTTGAGCTGTCCATATGTGTTCCACAGCCATATTCTCCCGGCACAGAACTAATCTCATTGTGCTTCGTCCCTATTAGCTCCTCTCATGATTCAGGCCGGTGCATGTGTTTGTGTGTGTGTATCGCCCTGTCCTACTCTTTGACACACAAATAAAAATGGCAATACCAATACGACACCCCTTTCGTTGTGAGTTTATATTGAAATAAATGTGCAACAATTTTGAAAGTGACTGTTCATTTTTATTATTACTATTATATTTCGTTCTGTCCACCACTACTCACCCATTTCGTGTGCCCCATTAATAGGGGTAGCGAGTGGATTGGTATGTACTTTTTTTTAAAGTTTTTTTTTTTTTCGTTTTTCGGGGGTTTGGGTTTTGAGTTTTGAAAATCAATTTATCACCAGGATCCTTTTTCCCTCACCTCTCCGCTGCAAACCTACCATCCCTCAATGCAACCCCCCCTTACCCCACCGCCCTGCTTAACGAGCTTACAGTGACACGGGGAGGGGTGTGTTGTGGGGAGGAGGGTGTGTGCCTGTGTGATCATCATTACACTCCATACACGACGCGGAAATATAGCAGCTACAGGGTGGTTGTCAACTTGTGGAGGGGGTTGACGGGGAAGGTACACTTGTCACTTGACGTTTCTTTCACAGCTTGATTCGTTTAAATTACTTTTTACGCTCGAAACATTAGCTCAGTCAGTAGTGTGTTTTGTCTACTGGGATCGATCTCCAGGACTGTAAAAATAATATTTATGTAATTTGTAAAATTAAGGGTTCACCCTTTCACGATGATGAGTTGCCGATCGGGTGACCTAATGCTGTGTCTGATTTAGAGTTAAATTATTAGGTAGGTCTAACTCAATATTTTTTTCGATCAAAATTTATTTCAGTGGTTGCTCGTTTAGCGAAACCGTAGTTTGTGAGCGCGCTGGCTACCTGCGTAAAGGTCTGTTCCCGAGACTAAGTGGTTAGAGACTGTCCACCAATCTAGAGGGCGCGGGCTCGATTATGGTCTCAACGACTATCTCTCTTTTATTAAATAAAATCAAGAGTTGGTTTGTCTGTCATGAGCATTGCTGTATATATACCGCACGCAAAGGTCATGATTTTTTTACAATAGGTAGTCCCTGTGTACAAATATGTGCACCTCAAAGCCGGAATTTATAAAATTTTAGCTAAATGTATTTAATTAATTTAAAACCAGGTTGGAAGTAAATCAGTTCGATATAATTAGGTTGTGGCTTAGGGGCCTATCCGTGCGAAGAACGGGTCAAACTAGTATTTAATATTTGTATAATTTCTCGTCCTGAAATAAGTGCAACGGTAATTTCTCCAGGTGAATGCTGGAACATTTTTTCATAAATATCACATTCTTTACTTTGTTGCCTTAAATCAGTGTGAATTTCCCTACAAAAATACCTTGCGGAAGAGTAAGAAGTGTAGCGCTAAAATAAACTCGCATATAAACACACAATTGTAAATACACATGACTCTTAAATTAACTTAACCTAGAATAGCAAACATGATAGCTGCTACTTAACACCAGTCTCGCTCTTTGAATACAAATTTTCGACCCTCTTGACAACTGCTCGTGAGTTTACTTGCTATAAGTTTGTTTGTTTTTTAAATTACATTTTAAAACCAAAGTTGATAACGGCTTAATCCAAGGGCCAGGTATGAAGATGGTGGTTTTACGATAAGTTCCTCACACAGTGGCGTTGGTAAGGAAGGGGTATGCTACTCCCAGTGATCCCAACCAAGATTAGAACCTTAGGGCCAGTTTCATAGTCAGACCTAGTGAGCCTAAAGTGCGAGTCGATACTAAATACAGGACGACACCTACCTAGACCAAAATGGAATGGGCCAGTTTCGCATATGAAACTGGCCCATTCCATTCAATTTCAGGTAGGTGACGTCTTGTATTTAGTATAGCGCTGCACTTGAGGCGTACTAAATATGACTATGAAACTGGCCCTTGGCCTCCCCGTCTCCGGCAATCAAGTATATTGCAAGCCTAACGCTTAAACCTTATGCCCACTTCTTTTTCCTACATCTTAGCCCGCTCATGCGGGATCGACGTTTTAATCCATGACACGTCACAGGAACTCGCCATATATATATATATATATATAATATATATATATAATATATATATATATATTATAATTGGTGGACCTGTTTTACAGCCGGATAAACTTCCTGACACTTGCCTGTGGAAACAAAGGTAATTCTACGAGCTAGCACGAAAGAACCTACCGATTTTGCCGGAAAGGTTCTTACTCATACCTTCTTAGGATCGTCACAATTGACATGGAAACGACGTCTTTACTTCCCCTCGTAAGAAAATTATGCTACGGATTTTTGTTGTTCAAGAAAATGCTGTTAAGGATCAAATAGCCAAAGCTATTATTTATGCTTTTAGTGAGGATTACTCCATCTAGATATCATATTCTGAAAATTGAAAAATGACAACTGGACATGGGAATCGAACCCGGGATCTTTGGATTAGTACGCCAATGTTCTACCCAAGTATCCTGGATATCTCAGTGGGTAGAGCATTGGCGTACTAATCTAAAGGTCCCGGGTTCGATTCCCGTGTCCAGGTGTCATTTTTCAATTTTCATAAAATGCTGTTAGCCTCGGCTGTGTTTGAACCCATGAATACCGAGTTCTTAGACGCACACTTTATCCTAAGAACACCAAGGTCAACTTAAACCGTATGACAACTGGTGTGAATATATTTTGTTGTTTCGTGTTCTGACACAGAAAGTTCACGGTGAAAATCTACATTACCTAACAGCGCAGTTGTTGTTTTTTAACCCCCAAAACCCCCGCGAGACACAATGTATGGCAGACTGGGTGACTCCCTATAAACTGCCATACACCCCGATCGGCACGTTTCGCAAGGGCGAAATTCAAATGCTGCATGTCATCGCACTGCTCGTTAAAATGATTGCCATTGATAGCGCTCAAATTGGCGGTGGTTTTATGCCTTGTGGTTTTTGTGATATAACAGCCTCCTAAATGGAAATCATAGCCCTTTCCATTTCGGGTCTGTGCCCGCCTTCCTAACCCCTACACCCGTCACCCCCCCCCCCCCCGGCTTCCACCTCACCTCCCCTCTTCCCATTTCCAAGCTCACTGATGCCCCCATTCAATTCTCATTGCACTGCACATGAATGTGTTTTTGAGCTGTGTATGTATTTATTACTGCGGGGATATATATATTTTTTGCTTCCCTTTTATTTTTATTTTCAAAGTATTATACGTGATCAAACAACAAAATTTAGGAAAACGAGGCTTTGGAATGAGAGGGTGTTAGAGGGGTGTGGGATGGACGGTATTGAATGTGTTGTCTGAGTATAGGTACCGTCATTAGCACTAATGGCTTGTCATTATCATTATAATCGTCATCATCACTATTCCATCGACATCTGGTGGACTTTTTTTTTTTTGCTTCTCTCTCTCTCGATATCTGCCCTCTCTGCCTTCTCCCAAACACTGCCCCCCCCCCCCACCAAAAAAACCCCCACCAACTTTCCAATAGTCATAAACCCTGAATTTTCCAAGAGTATTGATTTGTTCCCGGATTGGGTCGAATCAAGTGGACAGTTTGTCATGTTTGTGGAACGAATGGACAGAAAAGTATTGGGAGTGATCAAGTTAGCCTTTTTATTCGGGTATTTAACGTGCACATTTTAAATAACACAACTCACAAACTAGCTACGAACCCAGCCCTGTTACTGAGACGTTTATTAATTTGATATTGAGATGAACACGTATAGTTGTATACAAATAGTAAATAACTTCAGATCTAACCAAACTAAAATCAGGTTTCCTAGCTATACTTTCGATCGATAATTTTATCAATTGAAACACCTTGGTGGTCTTTATGTAAACGTTGACCTCAAGGCATATTAACGTCTCTAAGAAACAAGAGGAAAAGTGTATAAGCTATCAAGTGCAAGGCAAGTATGTCGCCCTAAACCACACGTTCACCACTGTGGCCCAGTACTTATATGATTCTATATAATGTACTATTTATTTAGCACCGCGTCTTACTACCCGTTCGGGTTATACGCTTAAGAACTAATAACGCTAGTGGATCAGGAATTGGGAAGGTTGAATTTAGAGGAAGTGAACCCTCATTTGCATGGAGGGAGAGTGAAAAACCATTCAGGACTCCCTACCCCTGTTCCCCCAACCGAGATTCGAACCTCGATCTCCCCGTCCTCGGCAGTCAAGCTCAACACGAAGCTAGCGCGTTAGCCAACTACGCCACCGAGGCGGTTAATGTACTATTAACAATCAGAAGTTAAAACCGCTTCGTGTTTGAAGGTAAGAACATTAATGTGTGCCTGCTTCGGTGGCTGCATGGTCTAAGGTGTCACTCTCGCACTAGACTAGACTGCCGATGACAGAGCTATCGGGGTTGGAATCCCGGTTGGGTGTACTGGGGTTGGTTTTCCCCAAATAGTTTTACACTCTACCTCAACGCAAATGTTGGCACACTTCCTCTAAATTAAACCTTCCTCATCCATATATCATTAGCGTAAATAGTACATATACGTGTAAACCGAACAGGTAGTGAGATGCGGTGATAAAAAATAAGTAACATTTGGTGTTTACTTGCTGTTTAAGTTGGGTATGTAGATGTCACATTCTAAACACAGGGCTTCCTTGGTACATGACACAAAAACTAGCTTAACCTAGCAGAGCAACACCAAACCATACATCTCTGACCCTAACACCATTAACTTTTTGTCTAAGTGAGTGAATAGAATCTTTAAGATTGGGTGCTAGTGAGCGTGAGTTTAGGGCAGTATTTTCGAAGTTTTTATAGCATAAACATTTATTTGGCCAAAATAAATCAAATATTTATTCTATAGAAACATAAGAGTTTAGTTTTCCGCACATGCTAATCTCAAAAGTTTTTTAATATCTTTCAAGGGTGTCCTGGAATTTAGTGACAACTTTTTCTCTGCATTTAAAAAGTTTGTCACCAAATGCCGCTATGCTCATGAGAGATATTCAAGAACTCTTGAGATTAGCATGTGCAGAAAGCTAAACTCTATGTTTCTATAAAAGAAATATTCTATTTATTTTTGCCAAAAAATGTTTATGCTATAAAAACTGCAAAATTAATGCACTAAACTGGCGCTCACTAGCACCCCACCTTAAGAATAGAACTAGTAGGAAGAGTATTTTAGAAAATACAAACTAATTTTTTGTTTGCAGTCAACATTAGTAACATTTTACCATGTCATTAGTATTATTTTATAGGTATTATAATGTTATTCACTCCATATAGTTTAAACAAACATATAATATATTTATTTTAATAAATATTTTGTAATGGAAAATACGTCGAATTTCTTCCCTAAGTTACACAGAAGACTACAACGGATCAAATAGTAACAACGGTGAACAAATACTCATTAGTGGTTAGTGTTACTTGGTATTGTTTAGGGTAGGGTGGAAACAATGCTCAGTAAAGCGATGGTCAACGTGCTGAGGTTCGCCTTGCGTTTGGTGGAACCCACCTGAGTGACATTATCTTCAAAAAGTGAAAAAGTGTAGTATTTACTTTGTTTTTATTTAGCTAGTGAATATTTACTTTTAGTTACTAATCATATCATTATTTAGACCACTCTGTACTTTTCTATCCAGCTCTGAAGAAGCATTCTTTTTTATAAGGTAGACCTAAACAAGTCACCGCCGAGCTTGAAGGACTACTTCATAGAGATCAAGTCAACAAAAGAAGGCTGCTAAAAGATAAAAGTTTGCGAACTTTGATTATTTACTTTCCAATATCAGATTAGTGAAAGAGAACGGTAAATTTTTCTTATAGTGACGGTGAGTTTAAACCAATAGAATTTAAACATGGGTTTTCTTATAGCTTATAACGTAGGTCAGTTTTTTATTCAAGTCATATATTTTCCTCTACCGGCTTGCTAGGCCTGTCGCAGCTTCATATTCCTTATATTATAAATTAAGACTAGAACAGGTACAACATCTAGTCCCCTGCTCTTAAATTATCAATGTGAAAGGTAAACACATATTTTCATCAACGATAAATTTTCGGCCATGCCGGGAATTAAACCCGGGAGCCTTGGCTCATTTGGTAGATACGCTGCCGACAGAGTTAAGGTGTCAGACGTGAAATGTATTATCCTTGTGCTATTCTCCTCTTTCTTCATCTTTTCACAGCGATGCTTAGAATAGGACACAGGTGAGAAAGGGGTATTTTGGGAGTCAATTTACATAATTTGCTTTAAGCGTCTCTAACCTAGGTCCAAGGGTCTAGTTTTTTGTTAAGGGTTTTACTCGTGTTATTTGCTTACCGACTGACTAACCGGGCAACTATTATAGTTGGGTATTTAGTAAGGAGTCCGCCTCCCAGGGCGAATAACGCATGGTGTTTGATAGCTCTCGCAGGGGCGGCTACAGAAATATATTTTAGGGGGTCTATTTATACAGCCCTATAGGATATTTTGATTTTTCTATTTATTTATGAGCTAAGTGTTTTTTTATCTATGTTGTTTACCGGTTTCTTGAAGTATGTATTTGATATTATATATATATAAAATATGTACATCTTCAGATCACGTGACTTGACATACGAGTATGAACATTATTTTAGAAAATTTGTTAATTGTCAAAAAGGTTTATTCCTATTGAATATTACTTTAGTAGACCTATTTATATTTTTATGTTCGTTCAATAATCTTTATATGTAGTTATAATATTGTTAGAATTGGTGGTCTATTACTTTTTTATCTAACTTAGTGCAAATGTTCTCACTGTTGATGACTAACTAATTATTCTAAGCCTAAATTAAACACATCAACAAGACCTAGACTGTTTTTACCAATTATTGGAAGAGGACAAACTTACCAATTCTAGTGACACTTTCGGCCGAGCCAAAAATCAAATCTGGAAATTACGTCTTGGTTACCCACATATTTACACTAAAGGGATAAGGATGGTAAGATTTTAAGGAAATTCACTCGTACTAGGGTAAGGAGACTGAGATACTATCTAGGAATAAACACCTAAGTACAACCGGCTGAGATTACAAACCAGGTATCTACGTTACCGACAAACAAGGCCAGATAAAACTGACGCCTCATTCCATGTTACCACCGATGCGATGCTGGGTTGACCCCTTTACAAACCACGGTTTCGAAGAAAAATCTAGAAGCGCTGGGGGTTGAACCCGGGAGCTCTATATCTGTATCCAGGAAATATGACGACTAGACCACAGAGGTGGTCCAGTGTACTATACTATTTCTCTTAAATTAGGAAACGATTTAATTCATTTAATTGCCAATTAATTTAATTTCCTACTGGTAAGCTTTCCTTAGCAAATTGTTTTGTCCCACTTAATATAAATAGTAGCAGAGTAGTCAATTTAAAATGTAGAGTAAACATAAATGTTCGTTCGTGGCATTTTTTCTCTGGCCACATCTAATTTGGAAGAAGTGGTCTAATAAAAATTCGAATCACGTTTCAAAGTTAAATCCGTTGTAAACTTCCCCATCAGCTTTCATTCGGGTTTCCCATATTAAAAAAAATAATTTGTTTTTACTTATTATTCTTCAATTGGGGTACAGATGCCATTTCTGCAGTAGCACTGACATTAAGAAAACTAAATTGATTTGTAAAAATAGAAATAAACGGTAAAAATAGTTCTTAATACCCATTGTCTTTGACTTTTTACTCCTAAAAGAAATACAATAATAACTATACGTTTTCGTCACTCTTGTTTCTTTTTGTTTTTTTAAGCAATGACTCTTACTACCCGTTCGGGCTATATGCCTATGTACTAATTACGCTAATTTATTAGGGATGACGAAGGTTGAATTTAAATAAAATGTATCTGCACTTGCGTGGATGAATAGTGGAAAACCATTTTACTGGAAAACCACTCTCATTACACCTGACCAAGATTCGAACTCCGATCTCCCTGTCATCGGCAGTCTAGTATGAGAGGGACGCCTTAGACCATGCGGCCACTGAAGCAGGCTAAAATCATTTATTAGAATAGATATCCCGTTGTTTTAACATTTGCCGTTGAGCGCAAAGACCACGCAATAGATCAAACACGGCTTATTTGGAAATAATAAACCAAGGGTGGCTTCTGGATTATTCTATTCTCATCGATAAAATTTACAGATTTCTCCCAATTTTATTAGCAGGTATAGTATTTTGTCGTTCATTGTGGCTTAGCATGTTTTAACTATAAGTAAAACCTCATTGTAGACCAAACTGGTTTAAATCAGTTTTGTTCGGTCAAGGTCGCTAAATCAGATTCGCGTGTGCAAACCACGCTGCTTTCTTTGTCTGCACTTTCTTCAAGATCAAGTTATTCACTACGACTAATATTTGCATCTTCAACCAGCATGAAAAATGTAGGTTTTAATACTTTAGTACTTTTATTTTAGTCTGTAATTAAATTATTTGTAACTTATTTTCCACTTACGTTATAATATACCTTTTCGCCTGGTAATAAAATAATTTCCCACCAAGTAGTCCGTAAAATCGAGGTTTTATTGTATTGCTATTATCATGCCAATTCTGTATTTGCTTCAAAATAAGGTGCGTACTAAGGCAGCAAAAAACAGTGCTCACTTTGCAAACTAACCATTCAATGGACAACGAAAGTTTACCCCTCAGGTCACCTGATTAAATTTAGACAACCGATTTCCTGAAGGTGAAAATGATAATATACCATATTCTCAGATGAAGGGACTGTACACAGTTTTAAACTTTGAAGTGGACCGTATCAAGGCCCTTTAAACCGGTTGAATGGAGCTGAGGGCAAAGCTCCACCCTGATAAATGGCCACTCTGAGATGATCTGTTGAGTGGGGTAGTGGTGACAGAGGTAGCGGGACGTGTCTAGAATTCCAAGCCGAGAATTCTCACACCCTTCCCAAACTCGTCATTCGCCTCTTCCGCCCTTAACAACCCCCCTCCCACCACCCTACGTGGAACTCCTCGTTGGTCTATTTAGCTCAGCGGTAAGAAACGAAAGGACCAGATTTTGATATTAAGTAATTAATATTGACTTTGTTTGGTTTAATCAAATTAAACGGTGATTTGTGTTCTTGAATTAGATAGTTACTCTACGACCGGCCTAGTTAGATGTGTGTGTCCGTTCTTGACTCTACTTCAAAAGATCAGTAAGATCTGCTTGTATGATTTTTAATCCTTTCTTCTTGAAAATGCTCTTACAGTTAAAGTTTCTCAAAATTTATATTTATAGTATATTCTTGCAGAAAATAGTTTAAGTAACCAACTGGATGTTGTGCCTGTCCTAGTCTTAAGTTATATTATAAGGCGAATGAAGCTACGACAGGGTTAGTCAACTGGCATGGAAAATATATTGCTTGAATAAAAAAATGACCCAGGCCATTGGCTGGAAACAGTAATGGATGTAAATTAAAATACATAAGCGTATAGCCCGTAAGAATAGCAAGAGGCGTTACTGAAAAAAAATAAAAGTACCCAAATTTAGACCATTTCCACTAAACTGTGGGAAAATTAAAAAATCCCTATGAATTTCTATAGTTGTAAAGTTTTTATAATACTTAGTTTGCAAAAGCTCTTTTAATATCAATATGTTGGCTATAGCTAGAAAATAAATCTCCATCGTGTTAACCTTACCGGACCGAGAGGGTGCCGTCTGTTGACGAATATAGGGTCAACTTCTGAGGATAGAGGTCAGCACAACGAACTATACGGTCGTTAATCTCAGTTTTCATTCAAGTAGCTCCTCAAGGCTGAGTTAACTTAGTTCCAGATTCACTGCTTCATATAAAAATCAGGAATTGCCGGGGATCAAACCCGGGACCTCTTGATCTGTAGCCAGAAACTTTGACCACTAATTCACAGAGGCGGCTATAGTAGATATTGTGACAATTATATAATTTAAATACAGCCTATAGGCCTGTATAATTAGTTCATTATATGGTCTAAATTCATTCAATTAACACTCAATTTTGCCGATGTATTGATTGAAATCGAGCATTTTCAAAAGGTTTACGCACGACTAATGTATCTTTCTTGCACTCTCCTGTAAATTGTTCCTCACAAAGTCTGTATTAATACGTACTCCTAGGAATAGGCCTCAAGCTGTGCTAGATAGAAATATAGACTATAGAGGTAAGCAAAAGACAAGTTGTATTGATTCTAGCTAAAAGCTTCCATAGTATTTCTCCCCATCCACCAATTCTACTTTTATTTTTCTCACTCTCCCTCCCCCACCCTTTCCTCTTTTTTCCTGCCCATTTCTTTTTATTTAGTTTTTTTCCGTCGCCTCGTTTCGTTTTTCCCGCCCCCCCCACCCTTGTGTCTCCTTTCATTCCTGAAGAAGTGCTCAAACAAACCTGAAGAGAGACGAATTAAGAGCAATAAGGCGTTGCGGGATTTTTGTGAAGGGGGAGGGGGGAATTTTCGAATATTTTTATTATTATTTTATTTTCACGCATTCACAACACGAGAATCGCTCCTTCTCAAACTTACCGACCTTCGAGCGTCTTAATTTTCCTCCTTCTCTTTTTTTTTCTAAGGAAACTATGACCGAAATATTAGCCCGATACTGGCGTCAAAGGCGTAACCTTATTTTGGTTTCCAGTTGGGCTCTTCGGTAACTGTCAATGGCTTCAATGACCTTTCAAGGTCGCTACCCCGATTTGTATTTTGCTTTTCAATCATCCATGGCTTGATACATTTATCTGACATATATTTTTTCAGTTGGATCTTTATATTTCTACATTAGTATAATACAGTATATTGTGGCCTATATATTGGTTGCTTGTTAGCTTGTATACTCGTGTCAAACAGCCATATTTTTATTTTTGCACCGCGCCTTATTACTTGTCCAGGATATTAGCCTATTTAGTTGACTTCGGTGGTTTGAGGTAAAATGCTCGCCTTAGGACCCGATGTTAGTGGGTTCTAACCCAGCCAGGCTCGACGGATATTTCTTGAGTGATAACATTACGTAGCTCAAGTTTCCTCTGAGTGGAAGTAAAGCCGTCGGTCTCATGTCGATTGTGGTATGTAAATGAACCCTGAAAGCATGGGAAAATACCTTTCCCGGCAATTATGGTAGGCCCTTTCACTCTCGCTTATTGAAATTTTCGTGTTTTGATATAATCAGTTCAGAGCGTGCACGTTAAATACCTCAGACAAATAAATAATAAATGAGTATATTTACATTAAAAGATTAAGGATGAGAAATGGAGAAGTTTAATGCACAGGTTTTAAGGCCCTTGGCCCTGTCGAGTGCAAGTCTAAAACATATTTTGTGTGATGGTGGGTGGGAGGGTGAAACACATAGCGTGGCTTCACAACCGACCAAAGTATCCTTCCGCGCCACCAAGAACAGATGGATCACGGAAACTGTAAATGGCGCTAGCTACCGGACAGGTCTTGCGGAAAAATCATACGTTTGTAAATATCAGTTTTCTCGAGAACGAGTGAAATTTTTATGTTAATATTTTCAACAGCCCTTCTAAGATAATATATCGATTTTTATTAATTGTTACATTTTCTTATTTTTTTGTTATAAAGCCGGCAGTTTTCTATTGAAAAATGTCAATTTTATTTATGTTTGATCACTGTTAAAATTATAGAAGAGGTGTGTATATAAAAATTATAACTTGATCAACATGCTTCTCAAAAACTGGCACTTAATTATTAAAAAAAACACAACATAATTATTACTGCCTGGGTTCGCTAATAATTTTGTCACGATTAAAAAAGTTTAAGGACATGTGGCTTAAAGAAGGTACACCCGCGTTTACGTGGATATAGTATGGAAAGCCACTTAGGAAAGCAAAACTTAAATACTTTTGGCTTGAATTAAAATCTTGACACTCTAAAAAAAGACCAGGTGAGGGTTACGTCCTAGCCCATGTTTCAACCGATGCAAATTTTAAAATAATGTATTAATATTATATATGGATTTCACGTAAAATTTAATTCTGCCCCCCTTTACCCCTTTCGGTGATCTTTGAATTGTGGTAAAATTATATATACAAATCTATTACTATTCTTTCCTTGACTTCATCTCGAATAAAAAAAAATCTGCATCTTGATCCAGAGAGAAGAAAAAAAAAGTTTGTCTTATATATATATATATATATATATATATATATTTTTTTTTCATCCAGATTTTTCTTCACCTGTTTGTTAAAGTGTTGTTTCTTTCAAGTTGTTTCTTTATGAAAATCACTTGTTCCTCTTCGCGGATGGAAATGTTGACGAAGCTACGACGAGGTTTTGAGTGTTGTTGCGGTGTTTGAAAAGAGGTGGTTGGGGTTGTGGGAAAGAGAAAGGAGAGCTTCTGAGGAGCGAGAGAAAGAGGGTCTTGATAATCAGCCCTACATTTACATATTTAATGCCGGCAATACGCCATTCCCCGACCTATGCTCAATGCAACATAGCACTATGTACAACATTATTTTTTTTAAACGCATTTAATGTTTTTAAAGGTTTTTATTTTAACACCGCGTCTTACTACCCATTCGGGATATACGCTTATGTACTAATTACGTTAAGAAGTTAATCCTATTTTAATTCATTATCAAACATAGCCCTGACTAAGAACCCATACTATTAATATTTTAATATTTGAGAAAACAAATCCAATTTCATGTTAATGCAATTTTTATCCCCGCACAAAAACCTCAAATCTTATCTCGAATCTCATGTGGATATTTTTTCCTTCTGTGACAGGTAACCTCTAATTGGATTGGGTTTAACTACTAAAATTATATAAACTCAACTTACAAGCTAACTACTTTTAGCAACGCGGCTTACTGCCCGTTTGGATTACACGCGCATCTAGTCTACTAATTATGCTATGAATAAGATTGAATTTCGAGGAAGCGTACCAGAATTTTTATGTAGGAAGAGTGGAAAACCTTTTTAGGAAAGAACGGCGTCAGTAGATTCGACCGGAATTTGAATTCCGATCTTCCCGTCATCTGAAGTGTGGTCTATTACAAAAGTGACGCCTTAGACCATGCTGCCACCGAAGCTGGTTAAAACAATATTTCCATTCATGTAAAATGTACTCAATATACATTTCTAAAAATCTTGAATATTAGTTATGATTACGTGCTACCTAAGGGGAAGTCTTAAACTAAACTCAAGCCTAATACACCAACCCCTGGAGACCGCTGGGACAGTTCCTCTTAAGCGAAAAATACCAAAAGTACTAGCTGGAAATTGAACCCCTTACCTCTAGTTTCGTAGCCAGGTGAATTGACCATTATACCACAGGGCCGAATCATGCATATAAGAAATATATTCAAGTTGGGGATATAGGGAGTACGAGAAAAGGTCACTGTTTTGTAGTTTTTATCTCAAAACTTATTTTTTGTCAAAATAAATCAAATATTGATTGCTCTAGTACAAACATATAATTTATTTTTCTTCACATTTGGATACAAACAGCTCTTGAATATCTGTCAATTGTGTCCTGGAATGTGATTACAACGTTTTCTCCTCATTTAAAAAGTTTATCATCTAATGCTGCCATGCTCATGACATAGTATATTAAGTAATATTTTATTTATTTTGGCAAGATAAATTCTAGCATGATACACTAAGGTGTTTTTTTCCCTGGATGGCTTTCCACTCTCCCACAAAGCAAATGAGGGCATATTTTCACTAGATTATATATTTATCATCTCTTATCCCTGGGTGTAAATATGCAGTTAGTCCGCACGGGTATTAAGTAATATTCAATGTGAAAAAACTATGTTATAGTGTTAAATAATTGTGTGAGAACAATAGCAATATTTTATCAGATAAAAGAGCACCACTCATTAAACAATCCAAATTGCCTATGTATTGAAAAATATTCTGAACGAGTCATTTTTTAATCTAACGCGCCGTTCTCATGGAGAATTTTTCAACATACATCAGATATATGTTGAATAAATGGTACGGAACTCCGCGTGGACTTCCTCGCTCTATTGTTTAGAAATTGAGATATTTACTCAAAACTCGTAATATATGTGAAACGAAATAATATGCACTAGAAAACCCAAGCATAAATTGCACTATACTTACGTAAAACATTTTTTGAGACCCGGTTTTAAATTTTATAGTTTTATTTTTAAAGAATTAATGTCCTCATTTGGACCGATAAATAAGATCAATATTGGGTCCACAAAGGTCTACACTTCGTATTAAAATTTCGACTTCCGGTTAAAATTTTCGACATTTTATTAGGTGTTGCACATCTTCATGTCATCGCATTGCTATTAAATTCCTCATTTATAAATTTTGACCAATGAAAAATGTAAATATTGACTATTGAGTCTAAAATGAAGGAGATAGATCATTGTTGTACAAACATTTCTCCTAAGAGATTTAAGGAAAAATAACATAAGCTTTTTGATAGACTTACTTATATTTAATTACTCTATGGCATTGGAGAATTATTGCGTTAAAACTTAATTAGTATCTCTTTACAACTAAAGCTCACAAAATTGTATTAATATATTTGCAAATATCTCAGAAACGGCTGGTTTTATAAAAATATATTTCATGTAAAAGTTTTTATTTTTAATATTACTACAATTTTGCAACGATAAGTTATTTAGTATCTCAATTAGTTGCGGAGATACGGAAATTTCATTTTCTATAAAATAACCTAAATTCATTTGCATGAGAAAATGAAAATAGTCAGTTTATTTATCATCTTAATCAACGCCTAGATACGAATTTTAATCAAAATCTTTAGAGAAAATTTATTTTTTCTCTTTTCGCCCTTTATTAAACTACTCTTAATTTTAAGTTTAAAAAAACACACAGGACAGACGGCATTGCAAAGACCACTTTTTAGGGTTTGGGGGGTCATGAGTCATCGACTTCCATCAATATTTCACGTTAGATTTTTTTTTTACGGTCGCAATACTTTAGTATTCGAAAAGTTAGGAAATATATATACATATTTACGTATGGCTTAAAAGTTATTGGTTTTATAAAAATATGCTTCGAATAAAATATTTGTATTATAAATAGATCTACATAGGGCCTATTTGTAATGATCAGTAATTTCACATCTCAAATAGTTACGGAGATATGATTTAAAAAATCCGAAATATTGAGAGTAGCCATTTTGTTTGGAATATTTATAAATGTTTTGAAATTAAATTTAATCAAAATCGTTAGAGCCGATTTTGAGAAAATCGACTTTTTCTCTTTTTACCCTTCAGTAAACTACCCTTAATTTTAGGGTTAGATAGTCAATTCTAAAAACGCCTCGGGGCAACCCTATGAAAACCCAAGATACCAAATTTTAGCCCGATCGGTAAAATAGTTTAGGCTCTAGTTGGAGGTACAGACAGACAAACGGAAGGAAAGTCAAAAACAACTTTTCGGATTCGGGAGGTCATGAAACGTCTAGATTCATCAAAATCTCGAGTTCGATTTTTTTGACGATCACAATCAATTCTCTACCTGTAAGATAGAGAGAAAGAAAAAATGACACAATATATAATGTAAACTGTATCTGATTCAAATATTAATTTCAAAATACTGTATTTCTAAAAGAACATATTGGAAGAATTAATTTGGACAAATCAACGGATCTGTTGAAAGGCAGAACTCCGAGTAGAAAGGTTTTGATTCATCCTGAATTATATGTGGACACAAAATATTATTTTAAAACTATGTCTACAAATAAAACATATATCTTATTCAGAATTTCATCGCTTTTTGACTTTATACTCAAAAGAACACAACTTTTTAGCAATACTCTGCTACAGGAGGGTGTTGTTATGTCTTGACAGATTGCTCCCACCCCCCCTCCTCTACCACCCATCCCAACACCCCCTCTTTAGCACTTCCCCTTGTTGGGGAACAAGGGCTGCTTGCCACTGTGTTTTTGTCTGTTCGTTTTCTTCTTTAGTTTTGCATATTTAGGAGGTGTTTCGTCATGACGAACACGCCTTTTGTGAAATTGTCTGGGAAAAGTCAAGTGTGTGGGTGTGCAGTTTTTTTTCTTCTTTTTCTTCTTCAAGGGTTACAAAAGCTCTAGACGTGAGGGTTGTGGTGAAAAGGAGAGGTAAGGGTTGTGAGAAATAGAGGGGGGAGGGGAGTGTTGTCTGAAAATGAGGGTGTTAACGTGTTTACACTGAAGTTGGGATGGTTATGAAAACGCATCAAGTGTGGTGAAGGGTGGATGGTATTGCCAACGATGGCTCTGTCTTCGAAATAACATACTAAATCACACAAATAACAAATATGATAGATGAAAATAATATTTATTTCCCGCAACCTGATACTGTAGTAATTTAGTACTACCGACTTTCCATGTGAATGACTAAACCCTCCCTCTTAACCTTCCCCCTGCGCCCTTTACCACCACTCTATAGTTAGCGTCTCACTACTATCCTGGTCATCCAGGTATTTACACTAATGGGGTGGAAATGAGTAGAGTTAGAATTAAATAAAAGTGTAGCAGCAATTACGGGGGGAGGAAGAGTGAGAAACAAGCTAGGAATAAGCATCTTGGTACACCCGGTAGGGATCCGAACCTCAATCCAGATAAGACTATAAGAGACTACATCTGCCTTGAATCCTGTGTGGAAAACAGAGCAGAGATTACAGCCCCGACAAGAAATATTGGCAACCTTATCTTATTGTAGACCTGTAATTATTTGGTTCACATTATCGGTGCAAATTTTAATATTTGCCGCAAAAGAATATGTTTTGTTTACTCTAAAAGGCTCTTATGAAAATTGAATTGTAGTTGTACTGTACTGTATAATTTTGGTTATAAGCAAATTTAAAAAAAATAATTTTTTTTTGCTACAAAATTTTTTTAAAATCGTATGGACTATATTACCGGGAGGAACATGGCATCTAGGGTCGGTCGCCTTATGTGTAGACTATTAGCAGCTCTGGTGACACAGAACGTTGGTCAGGGTACACCATAGGAGGTTGTCTACACGTCGTACCTTCAATAAGATTATGTGATGATAGTAATTATGAAGTTGTGGAGCCGGTGTAATTCTTATATTGACTTAAGACTAACTATAACTAACCAAATTCTGATGACCATTTGGATTTGGATCATTCCCCCTTAAGGTAGAAATGCTCAAGCGAACAACCAGGAATCAAACCCGGGACCCCTAGACTCGTAGCGAGGTGCAGTGACCACTATACCACGGGGACGGTTGCTGTGGACTTTGATATTATATATATATATATATATATATAATATTGATATATATATAGTGACAACTGTAGATAAATGACTTGACTTATGAATACGTAAAAGATCTTGTAATTCTTCTAACAGTCAGATAGGTTTCTTCCTGTGAAAATAGGATGAAGTCCATCTTCTGCCGTTATTACTGGCAGCAACTGACAGGAGTGTTCAGCAGTAACCTTGCATTAAAATCCCCTCCTGTGTTCGATGTTGGCGCCACTGATAGGCCCCCTTCCCTTAATCCCCTACCTCTCTCTCTTTAGTCCCCCCCCTTTTCGAACCTTAACAATGTGGAAGTGTTCCTCAGCTGACGACACAATGGAATTGTAAACGAACGCCCGCCGCCGCGGTGCTGAACCGTCGGAGCAGAAGACGTAAAAAAATAATAATAGAAAGATGCGGTTTTTTTAGGAAAGTGATGGGGCAAGTTAGTCACCGAACTTATATGGTGTGTGTTTGTGTGTATATGTATATATTAACAGTGGTATAGTCCGACACCTTAGCTCAGTTGGTATATTGTCTGTTGACTGAGCTAAGGGTCCCGAGTTCGATTCCTGGGATGGCCGAAATATCTATCATTGGTGAAATCTGCGTTTCCCCTTTCACAGTAATGAATATTTAACGGCTGGAGGCTGGATGTAGTAGTCTGTGATAGATTTAAGTTAGTTCATACGTCGTGTGCTGATATAATCAGTCGGTTCAAAAAGTGAACATTAAATAATTTGAATAAATGAAAAATTAAAAATATAGAGGTATTCTAGTATTAGGAACTTTTTTTGTTTAATTAAATAAGTTGTCGAAGGTATCTAATCTAATATGTGTTTTCAAAATTGATACAAAAGATTATCAAAATGTAATTTCTCAGTCTGCCTCATTTAAATTATACTTTTTTTATTTGTATTGTTTTAGTTTAACTTCACTTCTCAAACATTAAGGTTATATTAGTACGTGACTTATAAACTAACTTAATCTAATACATTACGTCCATTAGTACACATCCAGACAGACCACCTTGATATTTACTTTGTAAATATGAACCAGTATGAATGAACCAGTATACTATAATATATATGTAAGTTAGAATCGAATCGGGGTCTCATAATAACCTACTGTGGTCAACCACTAACCATTTTGTGGGGACGGGCTATCCTATTCAATAAATCGTACATATTTATACAACGTTTATTATATAACTAGTAATCAACTAAAGTGATTTCAAGTTAAAATTGTATACACATTTTCATTTGCAAACCTAATTATTCTTTATTTTTATGCACTTAATAATATACATTTAATTATTTTAGGCGAATGGGAATTTGGTTTGTGGTCGACAATGGTAATATTTTACTATATTATTAGTATTACTTTGTAGGTTTATATAATATTTATCAAAAGTCACAAATGTAGGTCACATGACTTGACCTATGAATACGTTAAAATAGATATAGTAGCATTTTTATCTGTCAAATATGTAAATTATTAAGAAGAATGGGGTATAAATATTCCACGTTTACAGTGTGGATACCGCCTCGGTGGCGTAGTTAGCTAACGCGCTAGTTTCGTGTTGAGCTATACTGCCGAGGACGGGGAGATCGAGATTTGAATATCGCTTAGGTGAACTGGGGAGGGGGTTCCTAAATGGTTTTTCACCTCTCTCTCCATGTAAATTCGGGTTCACTTCCTCTGTATTCAACCTCCCCAATTCCTAGCCCATTAGCGTAATTAGTACTTAAGCGTATAACCCGAACAGGTAGTAAGACGCGGTGCTAAGTATTATTATTATTATTATTATTATTATTTATTATTTACTTGGTCATGTTATTATTAAAGTGTGGATAGCATTTTTTTAAACTTACGGTATTTATTAAATTAAAATTACAATAAAATCATATTTAAATAATAAACCATTAAAATAAAATAATCGAAATAGTAAACTACACATATTGCACTTCCTATAAATGATTTTCTTAGCTCTTTTGATTTATAACACGCTGGCAATAAATCACAACTCTTGTTCCCAAGTTTGGGAGAAACTTCCTCTGTATAAACTCTTGTCTAGAAAGAGAAAGAGAGAGAGCTGATGACGTCGTTGTAATCTCCCGGTCGCGTTGCGCCTTGTTACGCCCTTCTACGTGGAAAACATGAATAATAACATTTCTACGAGTCTTGTAATTACATGCTGCTAAGTTGAAAGTCTGCAAGAGTAAATACATATTACGTACAGTAACGTAGCAGAAATATTTACTGAAAGACAGTCATACTATCTATATACGTGCTCGGGTTACTTTTCCTTCTACTTTGCGAAAAGAGAATATTAAATGTGACCAGGAGCAATTAATTTGGAGCTATGAGAGAAGAGGGATGGGTTTCCTGTTATGGCCCGATTTCTTACCCCTAACCTATAACCATTTTCACCTGAGATCAAAGACCCTATCAGATATAGGCAGATAGTCATAGAATAACTTTATCTAGTGAATTCGTTGATGTAAAATAATGAAAATATTGGAAGCTTTGGCTCATCTGATAGTTTAAACCTTACTAAATCTTATAAGCGTGTCCTCAAGATAACCAATTATAAAGGTTTTAAATTGTTTTCAAATTGACGTGCTTTAAAAATTCTAACTTCTAAATGTGTTAGTTTATATAATGCTGTCAAGATAACAACTCTTAGATATATCAACGTGTTGGAAAATAAATGTGACGTTAAAATAATACTTTTTCAGAAATAACACCTATTGTAAATTCTCTAATAAAATTATGTAGATTTTAATTTAATTAATGCATCAAATTATATACACTAAACTCTACTTTTATACAATATATTTGGAGTTGTTAGGCTGCTTTTTTCTTTGAGTCCACGCCATAACCAATCCAATTGAAATATTTGTATGCAAATGATAAGCGGAAGTTTTTTTTATGTACCACACAACAATAGCTAAAGTTCTTATCCTAAAAAAATATGCAGATTTTTTCCATCCTTTTACGAAAGTGTTCTAGCCTTTTCTCTTTAGCCTTTTCAAATGAAATAGCTTGTTTTTATAAGGGGCATTTTGCCACACAAGAATTTGCTGTGAAATCGTCCCCGCTTCAATGCTCTTGGGGAAAAAAAATCTCTCTTCTTTCAGGCTTGTATTAAAAAAAAAGTACAATCCCTCTTTATGAGAAAAAGGGAATAAACAAATTAATGAATACACTTATAAGAAAGTCACGTAATAAACCTTTAATCAATTTTGGATTTCTTCTGCAAACCATTGTATCGCAAAGTTTTAGAAAAAAGGGTTCTTTGTTGCTAAAACTTGGTTGTATTACATCGACTTAAATCAATTATTTTTTGAACAACTTTCTTTATATTTAAAGAATGCTTTTGCTTAAAAAAAATAATCTAGTGTCAAATGGACTCAAATTTACTATTGCCGTTAATCACTTAATTAAGTTAATTCATCTATCTAATTTTACGTACTTGCTCAAGTTGATATTATTGTAAAATAGTTGGCCTGCCTAAAACATTTTGTTTCTTTAATAGTCGGTATCTTTTAAGATTTTTTCTATCAATCTAGATATTAAATATACGCCTGTGTGTATATGTTTTAGAACCACAGATAAAAAAGGGCGACAAGTAAACATGTCAAAAGAATTAAAATTACAAGTAAAATGGTAAAGTATAAGCGCTAATCTCTTTCCTGTATTTGTGTACTATTTGGCATAAACTTATCAACCTTAACCTGACCTTGCTTAACAGGCTAACGCCACGTAATTGAACCGTCTCCATTCTGGAAATCCTAAACAAGATCTTGCGGGGGTTCCCAGTGCTACAACCTTTGATAATGTTTTTATCAACCTGCATTGTCGCCACAATGACTTAGACTTTGCCGACACTCCTAGACCAGGCATGTCAAATTTGCGGCTCACGGTCCTGTTAATGGACCAGCACATAATGAGGAACGATTCTTCTTTTTATAAACGTTGTAGAAAAGCGCAATTTAAGATTATATTTTGAAATTGGACATTATTTAGGGAAATCTAGAAAGTGGGGTTAGCTTATCATATTTTTACTCTTCACTCACAAGTTTTCGATTCTCAAAAAACCCTTCTTCGGTGGCCACATGGATTAAGGCGTCATTCTCGCAATAGACTGGACTGAAGATTACAGGGAAATTGGGGTTCGAATCCCGGTCGGATTTACTGAGGTTTTTTCTTCCTAAATGGTTCCCCACTCTCCCTTTAAGTTCAACCTTATGGCTAACACATTATCGTAATTAGTACATTATGCGTATAACCTGAACAGGTAGTAAAACACGGTGTTAACATTTTTTTCTCAAAAACCCCTTTTGCATACCTAATACATGCAATGGATCACGGCTTACGGAACAGTATTTTTCATCAATTATGAAAGTGACTTCAATACAATATTTAAAACCTAACATTAACATGATTGTTTCATTTAAAAGGTTTCATATTAATTTCATGGAGAAAATAGAGGCTAGGTTGTTAACATTTTCATACATTCTTAATCTTATTTTTGTTATAGTAAGGATTTTAAAAGTGAGCTTTTTGGTTACTTAATATGTTCACAATATAACTAGTTTTTTAAATGCAGAACCCTTATTATTTTTAATTTCCAATGTGGCCCTTTATGATAAAAAGAATTTGACACACTTGCTCTTGATTGTTTATTTATTATGTCACAACTCATAGGCTCTAATCGTTTAGAGTTTTTGAGCGACATCTTATTTTCACCATTCGCGCTTATGAGGTTATCCGAGATATATTAATCCTCTTAGCACGTTGCTAACAAGAAGTGTATGTACAAACAAAAACTATACTCATCCAATCTAATGACTAAAATGGTTTTATGTAAGTATCATAATACTAATTGTTTATTCCAACCTTCCTTCTTTTTTTGGAGCACGCATTTTTTTTAACGGCTACGCTGCCCTAGCGATTGGTTGAAGAGGTGGAGGGTAAATAAACTGGAAACAAGGATTGGGGTGGTTGGGTGGGGGGCAATAAAGAACCGGAAGAAGGGAACAATATCAACAAGAAAAGAAAAGGAAGATGAGATGAAAAGGAATCGCTATCACTTCAGAATCGTAGAATTTTTATAGAGAAATTACCTCGAATTCATTTCCCTCCGTCCCTTATCCCCCTCCCTCCTCTTTCCTCTATTGCTAAGAGGGGGTTAGTTCAGCGTTGGGGCGGAAGAGGGAGGAGGAGCTCATAATAAAAGAAAGAAAAGAAGGAATTTGTATGTTTGGAGTCATGAATTTGTTTTAAATGTTCGAGGGATCTTGGAATGAATCGTAACATTGAAATGATTTCACCCTTTTACATAATTCCACGTGCTCTTCAGTAGAGTATTCGTTTTTTGGGGTTAGTTTCTCTTTGATGTCACAGTTTCTTCCTGAATTAAATTATAAATTATAAATTAGTGTAGTCCCACGGTTGTGTACAGCCCCTCTAATTGTGTAGATACTATAGAGTGTGGACTATAGGACGTCATGTTACTAGCACTATATATTTGACTAAAGTGGTGGACTGACCTTTTCCTCCATTTCTTACAAAAGTGTTCATGTTGTTTTTAAACTTGAATATGAACAAAAATAGTTTTAACTTACATACTTAATTATATTATATAGAATATAATGGACATATTAAAATAAGATTAACAGAAATAATTTTATTCGTTCACTTACTGAAGAGTTCCCTCCTTTACCCTGAAAGGTATCAATCTTACCTTATTTGGCTCCCATTATGGTGTAGCCCAGAGTGCTCCAACGTTTTTCATCTCAAGGGCCAAATCTCATCATCAGTTTATACCACGGGTCGAAGACGTAATCCCACCAACTTGATATAAGCCTGAAACAACATTAACTATTATTTTCAATATTTATATATCATTTTATTCTAGGTTAGTCAATCTTTCAATTCTTACTACCAAATGAAATTATAATAAAGATGTATTATGAAAAATGCAGGCATAGAGACTTTCACATAACAACCAAGCATTATAAAATTTATTAATGAGAGTACAGTTACACCAACAAAAAATATGGCTGGCTTAAGCCGGAACTTAAACTGACTGTATCAATATTATATTTACACATATTTTTACTAATCAAATAAATAATTAATTAAAATCAATCATGACCTTTTTAAATACGTATTTTTATTTGAATCATTAGCTATTTCACAGCTTCCTACGAAATATTCCTTTAATTTTCCTCTAGGATACTGTAAGGGCCACATGTTCAGTAAGCGTGGACCGTAATTGGTCTGTGGGACGCCTGTTGACCACACTGGGCTGTATCTTATAAGATAGGGATAGAGTATAGTCCGTCAATGTAAGACATTTCATGAAAAACATAGTGAGCATAAATGGTCGACATAATTTAATAATCGATATAAACCATTATCAAGAGATTAAACAGTCAAATACCCAAACTATGGGCTTTAATAACATTCTCTCTAGAAAATGATAAGACCTAATTATATTCCCATTTGAAATAAATTTGTACTTAACAAACTTAAGAATTCCTATCATTTCAAACCAAGATCTCTGTGAGTGTTAGGTTTTTCTTTCTGGTGATAACTTCAAGTTCCCAATAAACTTTTTCGATCATATGGTAATTTGTCTTAAGATAGATTTTGTGTAAAATACATATTTTTATTCTGAAGTCCGACATCCTAACTTAACCACAAGTGTGTTTGCCTACTGAACTAATTGCCCTTGTTCAGTTTCCCCACATGGCATAAAAATGTATCTTTAGTTAAATTGGAGTGTCTGCTTTCACAGTGATGAATTAAGGGGGAAGGGGGACTAGTTTGGTCTCATATCTTGATTTAAGTTAGTTAATAAGTTTTATGCTGATATAATCAGTCGGTTTAGAAAGTTTACGTTAAATACCTCAGATAAATCACATATATATTCTGAATTTTTATAGATCTACATGTTTAACATCCTAACGTCTTATATCGTTCATCGCACTGGTAAGCATCGCCTGTGCAGGACATGGCATGATGGACGGATTCCTCTCTGGACCGCGGAATCCAACCCGTCTGTCAGCGGCTGTTGTTGTTGACGAGTGGACAGATGACGTAACAGCTAGACCCTGTTAGGGTAGATGACAAGGGGGAGGTGAGGGAGGTGGTAGTCACCATTAACTGAGCCGTCACCTCCTCTCAGGGGCGCGCGGACATTCGGGTAGGCTGTGATAAAAAGACAGGGTGAAAATTACATCCATAGCGTGGAAAGAAGAAAAATACAGAAGAGGGTGGAGAAGGGAGAGTGACGAAAATAAGGGGAGGGATGGACTGAGAGATGGGTGTAAAAATGTGTGTACATACATATATATGTGTTATATATATAAAAACACAAGAGGACATCGTGTGTGACATGTCTGACCGACCGCTAACCACATCTTCATCAGTGTGTCGTGGTCGTAGAAGGGTTGTTTCGGAGGGTGAAAGGGGAGGTCAGACACAGGCTCCGGAATGGCGGCAGTCACTAGTCTCCGTCATATATTAGACAAGGTTTTATTTATAACAAAGTTTCCACGTGCCAGAAGTTATCGTTGTCTTTAGTATGGTCGAGTTTTGGATTGACCCATAACCTACTTAGAAATACTATTTACATTTGTATAAGGTCTACTATTTGAATTAATGAAGTTACAAGAGTTGCCATATCTGACTCTTTAGATCGTTCGTTAGTGTGTCTGCTGACTTATATAATGGGTTTTAAATGTTACAGTATGTTTTGTTCCATGTCTGGCGAAAGCCGAAAATGCATAATTGTTGAGTTGGGTTATTCCTTTCACTAAGTCTTAAATTATCGAGTTGGTGTGCTTGTCCTAAAATTAAGTTATATATAATATCCTGTAAAAGTAATGAATTTGTAAAAATAAAAAAGTAGTCTTCTCTCGATAGCTTGAGGCTTCGTGATAATTTTAATTTTAATTTTTAAAACGACTGAATACATCACCATACGAGAATTTACTTCTCTGAGTGAGAGTGAAATGGCCTACCAATCTTTCCAGGAAAGGTATTTTCACATACCATTCAGGGATATTTTACATGCCACAATCGACATGGGCTGAAGGCTTTAATTCCCCTCCGAAGGAAACTGTGCTTGTGGATTTTTATCGTTCAAGAAAAAATCCGTCGACCCTGGCTGTGTTTGAACCCACGAACGTCAAGTCCTGAGGCGAGCACTTTACCCCAAGACCAACGAAGTCGACTTCGTATAGTCCGATAGGGAGCGCTCGGCACAGATTATTTTACATATCACCGGTCTGAGTATGACTCAGAGGGAAACTACATGGAAGATTTGACATTTCTTTGTAAGACAACCTCCTAGAAGTGAAGAAGATTCAGTTTGAATTTGGGAATTCAAGTAAGAAAATTAAAAGAATGTAAACTTAAAACACGTGGTTGTTTTCATTTTTCTTGTTTATTCCACGTGACTCGAATTTCACTGTTCAAAGTGTGCCTGGTACCCGTTCAACTCAGCGATCGAGTTTACTGTAATGAAAGTATTTTGGAGATTACTGTTATGACAGTATTTTAAATATGGGGTTGGGCCCTACTTAAACCGAAACCTTTTTGAATTCTTAAGGTGGGGATGTAGGGAACGCGAGAAAAATTCAAAACAAATAAAAGGTTGCTCCAGTAGAAACAAAGAGTTTAATTTTCTTCATCAGCATTTGTTGGATATATTATGTCAAGATCATAGCAGCATTGGATAAGAAACTTTTTAATTGATGAAAAAAAGTTGTCATTAAATTCCCAGGATATCCTTGACATATATTCAAGAACTGTTTAGGTCACCTTGTGAAAAAAATTAAATTCTATGTATATCCTGGACAAATATTTTACCAACTTAACTAATGTTGGTACTACCTGAGTTCAAACCACGGGCCGTCAAAGCGATAGATCCACTCCTACCCTTAACCATTTAGCCACGTGAGCACGTTATTTTACTTAGGGCAGTGGTTCCAACAATTTGCTTAGTTTGACCCAATTTTATTTTTTGTCTTTGAGACCATCGGACCCCTTGATAACTTAACCTACACGCGTTGAAATCCTAGTATTTAAATTAATATTTTAATTGAATCTTAGCTACCTGTCCTAACTATCCGCATGTAATTACATTTGAGGGGTTGGTGGAATTGAGAGTAAATGTATTTTTTGTAGCGTGGAGGGAGAAGGGAGAAATAATTTAGGAAAAATACCCTCCCCCATTATCCCCGGTTGAAATTTGAATCTTGACCTCATTACCGACAAACCAAACGAGCGTGACGTTAAGTTATCTTGCTTGATCTAATTGTTATTGATTGATTATAATATAATGATTTACGAATGTGACTAAGATGTCTCAGATGAGAATCAATGATCCCATTGGGTATTTTGCAAGTTCTACTAACAGCGCCACTCACATAAACACGATACTACACATAAAATAAAAATATATATATATATATATACAAGCAACTCTTCAGTTACCAAAAATAACTTAGGCAGTATCTTAACAGTTTTTATCTTTACAACCGCTTACATTTTTATTTAAATTTTTCACCTTTCTGTAATTTTTATAATCACTTTAAAAGGTATAAATATCTAGAACCTCAACAAACATTGCTACCCCAGCCGAAAATTATGCTGCGACCCCCAGGTTGGAAACCGCTTACTAAGGTTATTATTATCTAGTTACATGAGGATCCCTGTAAAGTTCCACCATCTTTCCCTTGTTTGACGAGTTCGGATGTTTCCCCTTAGTTCGGTGTAGTTATACTTCCCTGCCATTTGGAAAGGGGGGCAGTCACAAGTTGTATCGCGATGTAAAGCTGCATTGTGACGAGTTAAACATACAGTAAGTTTCTGGTAGGAAGGAAATTTTAGAAAATACAAACATATTGTAAGTACCTAGCATTATTTGGATTGTTAATTAATGTATCACAAGCGTGATAAACTCGTGTGGGGAGAATGGTGACAAAAAACACTCCGTGAGGTAAATAATTCCCTTGCCAAATTGTATAACACAAACATTGTCAACACACATTTGTAAGCTGTCTTAAAGTAATAGAGAGGGATACCTCAGAACCGAGTATATAACCTTTGTTGTTTTCGACTCATTGAGAGGAGTAGGTGGTAGGACCATGACGTGGGAACCAGCAAACTTTACACTATCTCATCCACAGTCACAGGTTCGTACCCGGGCTGTGGGAGAGATCAGTGGCTAGGGTTAGAAGACAGGTAACATTCGCTGTAGGCTACGAGGGAACATGGGAGCCTAAGTAGTACAACACAAGGTATATTTGGTAGATGACAGTGCTAGTAGAACACAACTACCCTTCTAAGTATCACTCAAGGACTGTTAGATCAATGGTGAGCCACCCCGTATAATCCTCCTATATCAGTTTTTCAATATTTAATTATCAGCGTGACTTACTACCCTTTGGGTTATATACTTATTTACTAATTACGCTAGTGGTTTTAGGGATTAGGAAGGTTATATTTAAAGGAAGAGTACCCGCATTTGCGTGGAGGAAGAGTGGAAAACAGTTTTGTAAAAACCACCCTCTGTAAATCTGATAGAGATTCGAACCTCAATCTCCCCGTCATCGGCAGTCTAGTATACTGCGAGAGTAGTGCGTTAGCACCCGCCTCGGTGGCGTAGTTGGCTAACGCGCCAGTCGTGTTGAGCCAGACCACCGAGGACGGGGAGATCGAGGTTCGAATCTCGGTCGGGTGAACTGGGGGTGGTTTTCCTAAATGGTTTTCCACTCTCCCTCCACGCAAATGCGGGTTCACTTCCTCTAAATTCAACCTTATCAATTCCTAATCCATTAGTGTAATTAGTACTTAAGCGTATAACCCGAACGGGTAGTAAGACACGGTGCTAAATAAAAAAAAGTATTGCGTTAGACCATGCGGCCACCGAGGAGGGTTTCTACTATATTAAACCATCTTAAATGAACCCAATTTATTGTTTCCCCCCTTACCTCCACCCGTACATCCCATCCTGACAAGACGGCCCACGGGAGAGCGTAAATGTGATAATATGTTTACGGTCAACATTGATAACACTTTACTTTAATAATAGAGTTATTTTATAAGCTATTGGTATTATCAATGGGAAGTAAAAGTGGAAGATCATATGACTTCACATATAAATCAGTGGATCGTTGCAGCGATGGTTACAGATTATCGTGCTAAAATACATTTAAATATTTTTACTGGGAAAAGTTCTAACAATTTCGCTGGGGTGTAGCAATATATATAAATGGATGCCATTAAACAGGATACCAAGTTAATATAGGTATGTCCTAGTGCTGAAGCAGAGGGACACAATGACTCAAGTCGGCTTACCTAACCACTTAACTACATCCCATAAATATAGAGATTGTATTTGTGTTGTGCGTAGAGGCTATGTTTGGCTCCGTATGGTTTAGGATTGGTGAGGGGGGATGGTTGGTAAGGGAGGGGAGGAATGAAGGATTTGAGATGGAACACAGCAGTAACGCTGCCTATCGGCTGTTGACACAAGTTTCACCCTTCTCTGGTTGATTAACCTGCAAACACACTCTGGAGTAAGGGTTAAAACTATTCCCGTTCCATCCAGATCATTTCTGCTGGAGCTTTTGTTTGAGCTCCTAGAGACGTTGAAATGATGTGGTGTTTCTGTCTCTCTTCTTTCTGCATTGGTGGGCACTCGGAATAAACGTAAAGCTCGTCCAGTTTGGTTTGCCGAGTTTTCTGGAGTTTTGATCCCAACCTTTTGTAATTAGGGAAAGTTTTTCCTATAGCCTGTGGTTTCCCACTCTCCCGCCACGAAAATGCGTGTACATTTCCTTTAAATTATATATTACTCACCCGTACCTCATTAACGCTATTAAAAACTGTCGCATATTTACATTTGTGAGGGGGGATAAATAATAAGATATAATAAATGTACCTGCATTACGTGGAGGGAAAAAATTACCTGGGGAAATACCTAGAGGAATCCAACACCGACCTCCCCATCTAACAAACCAGACTAGTTGGCCTAACATTTAGTCCGCGGGTCCACCGATACGGGTCTCTCCTGTTGATGTAAGTATAAGAAGCACCTCCGTAAAGAGAGTTCACGATTGTCGTCAAACCCCTGGTGTGGTAAAGTAAGGAAAGTAAGGAGTGAAATTCAATCCTCTCCGGGTGAACACTTCCCCGAAAGAAGCGGACTCGTCCCCGCAACGTCCCGCATAACTTAACCCCCTTTGCCATCCATTATTCACCCGTTTCTCCTGTCTTTTCATTTTATTCCCCTCTCTTTTATCTACTTTTGTGTCTTGCTACTGAACCCCTTGTCTAGAACGAACGTCGAACACCTTATACACCCTACTGCCCCTTCAAAGACCACCTTCTCTTCTCTCTGAACTGCTGAAAACTAAACTGACCGCTCTACACGACCTCCTATCCCCAAACCCACAACCCCACGAGACTACAACTACCCCCTTATACCCCTTAAAACGGGCCCCATTTCATTTGCATACTCTTTCCTTCTCACCGCCACGAACATGAAAAAGGTGTTGCTAGCCTCTAGAACCTCTAAAATTAATGAACTTTACCCCTTCCCTTACTTTTTTTTTTTTGTGGTGGGTACTTTTACCGGGATTCCCGAAGAAAGTATAAAAAATATATAGAAAATAAAAAGGACTTCAGCAAGACCACACCCTATACTTATTGTGGACTCCTTTTTTTTTATTATTCCAATTCTTGAGTTCGTCGCAATTTTTTTTTTTACTTCTTCTAAGGGAGTGTTTTCTTTATTTTCTTTTCAGGACATCAAACATCAGGGAAGTTGGATTCAAATATTGTTGGTGGGGCTTCTGTGGCTTCTTTACAGGGTTTTTTTTTTCTCTCGAATGTGTGGGGATACTTTTTCCGGGGACTGGCACTATGTCAACTCGGTAAAGTTATATCGAAATGTTCTCGACCTATTTTATCTTTCATTCATCAATGAAATTATTTCATTTAACAAAGGATGGACAAGTAGAAATACGCGAGGGGAAAAAAAGTGTAATCTTTAGGCTGTACAGAGTTTTTATTTTTTTCAAAAGATAAATAAATTGCATCTATATAAAAACCTTTGTAAATTAATAGAATTTCTCTTCAATTTAAACAAAAACGAACCAATTGGTTTTTATATTTGGTAATTTTATTGATTTTAAAATCCAATAGCTTTATGCCCTTTTTTCTCAGATGAACCTTATCCAGGCAAGATTCATTCCGAACACAATGAAAGGGGGAGAAAAACGTGGCTCGCGACCAGCTCAGGGCCTACGGAATCAAGTGGCAATGTCTCTTCCCCCCCCCCCCCCCACCCCGGCCCCTCTTTCACCCACCATAAACCTTCTATCCCTTATTCCTCTCTTAAGCGTCACCGCCAAATGACTGCATCCACCCAGCTCATTAATATGCAGACTCTACGGCCGTTAAAGGTAGAGCCTGAAGAAGGGCGATTTTCAGACTTTTTGGGTTTTACGAAAGAAGAAAAAGAAGTTGCTCGGGTAGGAAAACGGGGCGAGGGAATTGCGGGGATAAGAGTAAAAAAAAAAAAGTCGTGGCTCCTCCACCACTGGGTTAGGGAGTTAGGAAAGGGTGGGAGGGGAGGTTTAATTTATGTAACAGAGAAAAGGCGTCACCTCGTTACCCTTAACTCTTCCGACACCGAGCCCGTACTTTCTACCTTTCCTGCTACTCCTTTTTAGTGTTTAGCACAAGTTTACTTCCGATATTGGCCCCGTTATAATAAGTCGCATAGTAAAACGTGGTCAAGTAATTTAGATTTTATTCATCAGAGGGGCTTTCAATTTTTGACGTAAGTTTTTACCTAAACGTCAATATAGAATTATAACGGATTGTGTAGTTACGGGGAAGTCGAGGTTTCGAATCTAGGTTGGGTGCCATGGGGAGTTTTCCATGTGTAACTTCTCCTTTTAGTTTACAATACTTTTTACACCCTTATGCGAACACATTTCCTCTATCCTACCTCCCTCGTCCAATGAAGTGGATTTCTATATGTAATTTATTAATTTTATTTCCCAATCTCATTACCACTCTAATGCGGGGGAATTTATTATAAACTACCCTCACCCAAGGGCCTTCCATATTATATTTATTACTTTCATTTTCGCATAACGTCTACACTAGAATTCTGGTGCAGTACCGCTAAACTGACCCTCCCCTCAATCGAGGGCTTTCCATCATGTGATTTATCTCTTATGTGTTTCCTATCCCTTCGCCATTCTAATGCTGGTGTATTTCTTATAATCACATTTCCTTCCACCCTTACCCCATAGATTAAGCAGATTTTGCTAGATTTCCCTGTGAGTAGTTTTATATACCATAAAATACAAAGCCTCTTTATAGGCTCCCTGTGTGAAAAACGGGCACATTATCTAGGTTTTTCTACAAATTCTAATTTTTTAGGTGTTTTCCTTTCTTTTTGGGTAGTATAAACGATAAGTACACCAAACAATCACAATTTTTAGAATGTTGGTCTGTCCACTTGTTTGTTTCCAATAAACTCAAAAATATAATAATTGGATCGAGACGACACTCCTACTGTTGTACTCCTTATTTTTCAGAGAACCATGATAATCTATATACAATCACACTAGCTTATCAGCGAGCGAAGTGGTGTAGAAAAAACCTGGCGTAAGCAGTGAACATTCGTCGCGGATATTGTTGTGAGTACATAAGATGGCACGTGAGATGAGCTGAGGTGTGGAAGAGAGGGCATTGGGCGAGTCCATGTTTCTTCGTTAATCTTCGTACGCACTTAAAACCTTGCTCTAGACTAAGTTTCATCCTTTCTAGCATTTGAATTGGTTGAATTGTGTTGATGTATTGCTTAATGCGAGCGAAGCTAGTTGATAATACATAGCAAAAGTGACAACTGGATAGCGTGAAATTAGATCTAGTAACTTTTCTAGTTGTTGGACATAAGTTCTTCCTGTGAAAATTTGACTCTAATTGTTTGTATTTACACGCCAAGAAAGGTGTTCTTCAGCGTTGATATTTGACAGGTGTCAATTTAGAGCGATGGGAACAAAATACTGTAGCGAACTTTGGTTTGTGTTTTTTACACTATTCATATGTTTTGTATATTCTTTGAATGGTTCTTCCAAGTGAGAATAAGGTATACGTTCCCCTTTTCTTTGCGCCGTTCACCTAAACCACTGATACGAGCTATGAACTCAACTCTACATTCTACTACCTTCTCCACCCCCCGGACACACTGTGCGGTTTACTAAGAAAAACCGCGCACAGATTATTTCCTGGACCTAGTTTAAACTTTTACCCCCTCCCAACTCTTCCCGCCCACGTCTCTTACCCTCATCTGTTGGAGGAAAAAGGGTGGTGAAAATGGTGGTGGGGGGGTAGGGACAGGTTCGGTGCCAAATGGGAGAAAAATGTATAACGTAATTACGGAAATTTAATTAGAACTAATTAAAAGCAAAGCTCATGCAGTCGCTGACTGGGAGAGCAGAAGCAGAAAATGAGAGAGGTAGAGATTTACAAGCGAAAAAGAGAGAAATGAGTTGTTGGTTTTTTCCTCTCTATCTTCCCCCCCTTCCCCCTTTCCCTTTAACCTATCTGTTTTTTATTAGGATGTTTCTGTCCCTGTCTTTTCGGTTTGGTGTTGGGATGAAGGAGGTTGTAGGATGGGGGGTGGGGGTGGGAGAGAGGGTGGATTGGAGGCCGCTGATTATTTATGTAAATAAAAGGTTCGACCGGCGTGAGAAAGTGCTAAATTACTTCCCCCTTTGCCCTGACTGGAAAGAAGAATGGGTTTGAAGATCACTGCAATTGTGTTTGTGCGGTCGGTTTCGGAGTTATTTTCGGGACGGGAATTCTGTCTCTGTGATTACATCTCAAAGGCTTTTCATCTACGATAAAGGGATCTTCCAAATACTTGGTAATTTTTTGTTTTTATTTTTTTCCTAGGTGGATCGTGTTTTAAAATATACCATCATTACATTTCAGTGGGGAAAAAAAAATCCACATGAATAAATAGTACCCACATCAATGGTCGTAGAGCCTGTAGATTCATTCTCGTAATATACTCGATTGTCGGTGATGTGGAGATCTGTGTTTGAATCCCTGCTCGGTATAGTGAGTGTTGTTTTTTCTAAATGTTTTTCCAATATCTTTCCATGAAAATTCGAGTACATTTCATTTACCTCTACCTTCCGTATTCCTATCCCATTATTATAAATATGTGGATCGCCAGAAAGGGCAGTATGATTATGTGAACACACACACAAATAATATATAGCCTTACTAATCATTCCCTGCCTGATGGATAGCTGTAATTGATAATAAAGAAGTTATCGTAGTTTCCTGAACGCTAATTCCCAGCCTAATATCACCTTTTACTCGGATATCAACTATAGATCTACATTCGCGAATTAGGCCTACCTTTGGTTTGAAAACTAAAGTAAGAATATTTAAGAAACATGGATGTGGCGTTGATTATTGCCAGGGTAAGTAGACCTTGTTAGAACTGTACCTATGATTATAATATACTCTTTCCCCATTTTACCAATCATATATTATATAGGCGCTGCTAAAAACACCTTACATGGGAATGTATTTTCGTTCATACTAGGCCAATTTGTGTTCCTCTGAGTGATGATCAAAATTTTACAGATAATGTTTGGATACATTCTGCTCTCCCTGGAAACACTGAATGCCATGCCATTGTTAAGACAATCAATAGATTTCCATCCAGTCAAGATCGTCAACACAAAAACAATCAATAGATTTCCGTCAAGTCAAAATCGTCAACACAAAGACAATCAATAATTTCTGTCGAATCAAGATCGTCAACACAAACTGCAGACTCAAGGCAAGATCATAAGCAATCTCTTCGGTCAAGGAGTAGAAGGAGTTGGAATAGGAGAAAGGTCAATGCCAAAATTTCTGCAGTTTTCCTTTCCTGAGTCCGTAATGTTATCTGCATCAATATTTCCGGTAGTACAGTAGTTATGTCTCTATAGCTCGGAGACACAATATTTTCCTCCGAACTCCTCATAAGAGAACAATGAGTGAATCGTACGAGTGGTGAGTCCATTGTGTCTTCTTCTTCCATCACCGAGCTAACTGATGCTCCCTTTTCCGAACGCAAGAAGACGTAAGGAAGAAAATAAAAGTAAAAATACACGCCGAGGGGTTGTTAGGAGGGGGGTTTGGGGGGGTAGATAGTATGGAAGAAGTGACCAATGGAGGAGTTGACGCAAGGAAAGCTTAAATAAAGCTTTGTCACCGGCTGTGGTGGCCTGCAGGAGGCTATTGTTGAGGTCAGCTTCTTTGGAGGCCATTGTCTCGGGTGAGAGGGTCTCATATCGGGCGATGGTAGAAAACAACTCTTATTAACGGGATAGGAGTGTGGGAGGGATCGGCGGGTGTAAGGGGTTGAAACGTAGCTTCCGGGTGTGCGAGGGTTTGGAGGCGCTCTCTCTCTTCTTGTCGCTTACTTTTCGATGACATCGCCATCAGCGGGTCTTTTTCAAGGGAAAGAGGCGCTTAGGAAGAAGGAGCATTCAAATATTGGATGACTTGAAGGAAAGAAGAAAATTATGGAAGCACAAGGAGGAAGCAGAGGACAGGTTTCATTGGCAGTCTAAGTTCACTGACAAAAGGAATGAACCTGTCGTAAGACAGAACACCTAGTAATTAAATAATATATCGATTCCTTCCTCTCCCTCTTTTTTATTTTACAATAATAATAAATTTTAATTGGTGTAACTTTATTTGTAAGTATCAATTCATACGTGTCCATTTCTTTTGGAAATAAATTTAAACTGAAGCTAGGTCGAACCAGATTTTTCTCGTATTCGAATATTAATTTTGATTATGAATCTCGAAACTTGAATCCGAATCCCAGAAAATATTATAAGCATAGCAGGTTAACTTTCTCAAAAATGTACGTTTCTCCCCTTTTAATTCTTATTTTGCTCACATTAATTCTTTAGTTGTTGTAGGAAATAGAAATCGTAACTAAATAATGACATTTTGTGTTCTAATGCGAATTCCCATTCAGCTAAGTGGTGAATTAATGGTCTGGAGTTTGGATGTTAGGTTTTTCCTGTTGTTAGATATGGCTAAGCAACTGCTAAACATCATAATAGCTCTAAAAATACAAATTCAAAATTTGCAGGAAAAAACCTCCAAGCTCTAATATATACAAAATGTTGGTTCTTAGAATTCGAATATCCTTAAGAATTCGACAACTACAAGGTTTGAAGGAACTATCCTTGTCTCAAACAAATACAATATTTTATATATAGTATAATAGAAACCCACCAAACAAAATGTATAGTCTATCAGAAGTCCCAGTAAACACATGAAATATTTAACTCGTCATAAATACTGCACAAAAAGATATTCACTTCATTTCCGATGTCAATCATTTTGTCAGTTTCGCCTCGTGAATATTTAGAAAAGTTTCATATTGAATGGCCTCAATAAACAATTAAATTATATCAAAAGTACCCCTTTAAGGCGGGAGTCTAGGAGATGCAAGAAAAGGTAAGTTTTCTTTACCATTTTTATAACAAAACTTATTTTGGCCAAATAAATAAAAATTGTTCCAGTAAAACATTTTTTTTTTATTAGCACCGCGTCTTACTACCCGTTCGGATATACGCTTAAGTACTAATTACGCTAATGGATTAGAATTGGGAAGGTTGAATAAGAAGTGAACCCGCATTTGCGTGGACGGAGAGTGGAAAACCATTTAGGAAAACCACCCCCAGTTTCACCCACCGAGATTCGAACCTCGATCTCCCTCCTCGGCAGTCGAGCTCAACACGATACGCGTAGCAAACTACGCCACCGAGGCGGTCTGTAGAAACATAAGTTTAACTTTCTTACATATGATATAAACAGTTTTTAATATTTGCCATGAGCATAGCGCACTAATGAGAAACTTCTATTAAATAAGAGAAAGCGTCACTC
The DNA here is from genome assembly GCA_033556935.1 of Timema podura. Lineage (NCBI taxonomy): Eukaryota > Metazoa > Arthropoda > Insecta > Phasmatodea > Timematidae > Timema > Timema podura. Next base: position 37,915,723 of record JAVRXN010000001.1, read on the forward strand.
AATTTTAGAACGCCCTTGTCAAATAATCAAGAACGGTTGAGGTCATTTTGTGAAGAAAATTAAACTTTATGTTTCTACTGGAGCAATATTTTATTTATTTTGTCCAATAAAATGTTTTGCTATAGAATCTGTAAAGGCAATGCCCTTTTCTCACGTTCCAAAGATTCCCACCTTAAGTTGGAATAACGAGCGTGGGCAAAGGCGTCAGTCTCGTATTGTCTGGTTTACCTCTGATGGTGAGGTCAGAGTTTAAATCTTGGGTTATTTTAGATAGTTTTCCCCTTAAACCTAGATTCATGCACACTTCCTCCATATTTACCTTTTTCATTCGTACTCAATTATTATAAATATTCTGATGGCTTGAAAGGGTCGCAACACGCGAAATATGAGGGGGGGGGGGGGGGGGAATGTAATTCGTTTCATTTGCTATCATGAAACATGAACTAAGAACATGTGCTAATGTGCAGTTTATTTTATCTAACGAAATCTTACTCTAGTTGAGAAGGTATAAAAATCAAAGAAGTAGATAGATCTTGTTGAATTACCGTGCACCGCACAACCCAAACTAGGCGACGTGATAAAGAAGGCAAGGTACGAAGTTATTACACAGTATTTCTCTTCTTCCTCATCTCAGCGTCGCTCGCGAAAGAGGGCGAGAGAGACGCCGAGGAAATGGATGAAGGAGACACGGGGGAAGAAGTGTAAGAGACTTGTGGGCGGAAATTGTTTCTGGTTCTTATCTGTGCTCGCACCTTACAGCACGACGCAGCACCTACTGGCGTGGCACGTTACATATAAACCTGATTTATACCTTGAGGAACTCGTGGCGGAATTGGCGTCGTACCACTCTCGGCGACGTTCGCTCCCGCGAGCGCGTGGGGGCATCGGGTTTGAGACTCGAATAAGGTATCTCAAGACTTTTTTTTCTCTTCATAAATCGAAATTATCGTACACATTGTTGCAGACTAATTTTATTTACGTGCTTCACGTTTTACTATCCGTCCGATGTATTAGTTTATTTACTCTAATATGCTGATGATGGGTATGGTAGATTTTAAAGGAGGGGGATAGATTATTTTTAAGTACATAAATAGCCTGAATAATTATTTATTTTATACATAGATATTTGGATATATGATAAAAGATGAAGGATTGCAAGGTTTGTTAACGGCAGGAAGAGGCTATAGAGCCAATTAGCGGGTATTGTATATATTTCAGAAGAACTATTATTGTCGGGTGGCGTGCGATGTTCACCCCCAAGCAGGACTGGGGGGTTGAAGTGCTTCTAGAATATTTTACGTGAGTTTTTTATTGATTAATTGAAACGGCAAGGATGGTCTCATTTGGGAGTTTGACACAGTTTGACACGTGTGGCAACGTCGCTAGAATGTGATGACGTATAATAATTATTCTTATAGTTAAAAGATTATTAGTTTTTATTAATCACAATAATTCGTTTTAGCATAAATAAAGAATAATAATTATCAATTCAGGCTGGTGTATTCAATAATAATATGCAAAGCTTTAAAGAAAATTATAGGAGGCTCTATATTTTTGGAACGCAACAAAGTCCAGCTGTATAATCCAAACGGTTAGTAAGACGTAGTGATAAAATAAAAAAGGTCCACCCGCATTTTTGTGGGGAGGGTAGTGAGAAACCCTTTAGGAAATACCACCATAATACACCTGACCAGTATCCGAACCCAAACCAGACAAGACGAACCTTACAACCTTCTCCGCGTGCCCACCGGGGCTTATATGTTTAAAAGGTCTATTAAAATGAGTATGTTGATTTTTAATTAGCTAAGACCTTCCTCGATGGCCAGTGACAGGAAGATCGGGGTTCAAATCCCAGTCATGTGTACTTAGGGTGGTTTTTACCCAATGATTTTCCAATCTATCTCTACGCGAATGCAGGTATACTTCTTCTAAATTTAGCCTTACTCATCCTTAACTCATTAGTATAATTAATACATATACGTATAACTTGAACAAGTAGTAATACTTAGCACCGCGTCTTACTACCCTTTCGGTTAAGTATTACTTACGCTAATGAGTTAGGAATTGGGAAGGTTGAATATAAATGAAGTGAATCCGCATTTGCATGGAGGGAGAGTGAAACACTATTTAGGAAAGACCACCCCCAGTTCACCCGAGTGAGATTCGAACCTCGATCTCCCCGTCCTCGGCAGTATAGCTCAATATGAAACTAGCGCGTTAGCTAACTACACCACTGAGGCAGGTAACAATTAGTAAAACGCGATGCTAAAAAAAATTAGCTATGCTACTATCAACGGTGACCGGAGGGTCTAAATTGATGGACTAACATTGCATTCGGTCGTCGCTGAAGTTGTAATCGGGAGTTCGGGTGCGTTTAAAGGGATTTTTCCAGTCTCTTTCCATTTTACTATGGCTGAACTTTCTCTCGTTTACCCTTCTCATTTCAACCCTATTAGATTAATACGTGTCAAACTTACTTTAAAAAATATGTCTGTTACGGTGGGATGGAACGTCAAAATAAATAAAATATTGTTTCAAAAGAAAAATGTAGTTTAATGTTATTATTATCTCAACAGTTATTTTATATTGGTCATAGACATCCCGGAATTTGTACATAACTTTTTATCTTCATTTAAAATATTTCTGTTCAAATGTCACTATACCTGTGACAAATGTTTTAAGAACTGTTCAGATTACCATGTGTACAAAATTAAACTAAACGGATACAGCCCGATTCAGTAGCAGCATGGTCTAACTCTTAAGGTATCACTCTTGCAGTAAATTAAACTGCCGATAACGGGGAGATTGAGGTTTGGATCTTGGTCGGGTGTACTGAGGGTGGTTTTTCTAAAATTGTTTTTACCCTTCCTTCACTCAAATTCGGGTACATTTCCTCAAAATATTTCCTTTTTAATCAATAAAACCTCTAGCTTAGTAAGTATATAAGCTTATAATCCGACCGGGCAGTAAGACGCAGTGCTAAAATAAAAATAAATACTTAAATAATATTTTATTTATAACTAACTCCATGGTGTCAGCCAATAAGTGAGCTATACCGACCAAGCGGCCCCCGTCTGTTGGCGAAGATAGTGCGAAAGAGGGTGTCATGTGGTCAGCACAACGAACACTCCGGCAGCTAATATCAGTTTTCCAGGCCGTAGCTTCTACTTAATATTTAGCACCGCGTCTTACTACCCGTTCGGGTTATACGCTTAAGTACTAATTACGCTAATGGTTTGGGAATTGGGAGGGTTGAATTCAGAGGAAGTGAACCCGCATTTGCGTGGAGGGAGAGTGGAAAACCATTTAGGAAAAACCACCCCCAGTTCACCCGACCGAGATTCGAACCTCGATCTCCCCGTCCTCGGCGGTCGAGCTCAACACGACTAGCGCGTTAGCCAATTACGCCACCAAGGCGGGTAGCTGCTACTTATTTATTCAAGTAGCTCCTCATTTGTCCTAACGAGGCTGAGTTTGACTGTTACAGACCCGCTGCTTCATATATGAATTCTGGAAGTGGCGTGGATCGAACCCGGCACGTCTGGATCTGCGAAATTTTTTAAAAATTTGATCAAAAATATGTTTTTGTCATAAGAAATATAAATACCGTCTTCTCCCATTCCATCATAAGGAAACAGGATGATAAGGATAATTGTTTCATCAACATCTACACTTGCTTAAACCGGACTGTGGTTTGTTCGTCAAAGGCCCTGGCTGCTGACCTAAAGTCCCCGGGCTCGATTTCCGGCTGGTATCGGGAGATATTTCTCGAATGTAAAATAATTCCCGTGGTCAACAGTATTTGGTTAAACAGGCTTAAGTTAGGTTAAGATCTGCATTGGCTCCACCCCGTCATATTCACTATCATCATCTTCTCACCTTACCAAGACATGGAAAGAGCCTCCACAAAAAAGATGTAAACTCCATTCACGGTAGGAATTACTCTCCGAAAGCTCTTTTTTCCTACCAATATCCTACTATAAAAGATTTCTGGTAGGGAAAAAGGCCTTTCAGAAAACAATTCCTACGGTGAACAGACTTTACCTACGATTAGTACATTCGGGCGTCCCCTGGACAACGGTACACTAGCAGGCCCCTTCCAGTAGAGCTTTCCACAAACTGAGCTACAGGATGGTGTAGACCAGACAGGCCATTATTATTATTAGCATTCACTTAGACTAAAGAAATGATAGAAAAATAGAAAATTGGAAAAACAAGCCGTAGTGAATAGAGTTGGAATTGAACTCTTGTCATTCCCGATTGAGAACTAGGCTTACCAACAGCCTATTTAGTCCTTTAAGACTTTGTAATATAGGCCTCTAAACTTAGTAAAACGCTACTAATTACACTTTACACGATTTAACTAAGGAATGTTTAAGTCTTAAATGAAAGTGAGTTAACGTAATAAGTATGACGCTCCTCCACGTACACCGTAATAGACTAAGACTATCTTCTCCCTTCCTTAGTCCTCCTTGCGTTTTATAATGAAATATACGTCAAGGGGAGGTTCGCGAGGCAAAGGGAATTTCACTTCTCGCAGAGGTCAGCCTTAACCCCCTGTTAATGGGGCGAGCAAGGTAGGTATGTCCGGTCATTTAAATAAATGAAGTCAGCTAAGAGTCGCCCCATTAAACTCTTCCTGAAGGACCACCTCCTTCTCCCTCCCCCCCCCTCTTTGCATTGTCTGACCTCTGGCTTCCGAGACAACAGAGGCATTCCTTCCTTGGGGAACAAGGGACACAACCCGCAGCTCGCGATACAACGTTTAAGGTGGGAAGGTAAGGGCAGTGTTTTGGAAGTTTTTATGAAAATACATTTTTTACCAAAATAAATGAAATATTGCCCCGGTAGAAACATAGTTTAATTTTCTTAACATGGTTATATCAACAGTTGTTGAATATCCGTCACGAGTATAGCAGAATTAGATGAGAAACTTTTTAAATTAAGAGAAAAGGTTGTCATTAAATTCCAGGACACCTTTGACCAATATTCAAGGACTGTTAGAAGTAACCGTCAGAAGAAAATTTTACGTTATGTTTGTACTTGAGCGATATTTTATTTATTTTAACCAACAAATAATTTTATATAAAAACTGCAAAAATATTTCCCTTAACTTACGCTCCCTACACTCCCGCCAAATAACCTACACAATGATAATATTAAAATTTACAAACGTTTAAATAATATTTTGAATTTTTAGATTCCACTTCGGGGTTTATAGTAGGTTATTTTGCACAAATGTGCTTAATTAAATATGAGGGTTTATAGAGGTATATCGAAAGTCATGTCTTTTCATCTCTTCGAAACAAATGTATCACAAATTCCTATATCACTCGTTTATCCACCACGTCTTACTACCTGCCCGAGCTACATGTATTTTAATCACGCCAATGTTGTAGGAAAAAGGAACGTAGAGTTTTAGAATAAATGGATACCTACCCGCATTTTGGAGAAGTAGAAACCATTAATGAGTCCGACACCCTAGCTCAGTCAGTAGCGTGTTTGTATACTGAGCTGAGGGTTCGATTCCCGGCATAGCCTAAAAATTTATCATTGGTGAAATATAGGTTTACCCTTTCATAGTGATGAATTATCGGTCCGGGACTGGATGTTGTCCCCGTCCTAGTCTAAAGTTAGAATATAAGGCATATGAAGCCACGCCGACAGACCTAATAAGTTGGTGATGGAAAATATATGGCTGGAATAAAAAACTGATCCAGGCCATAGGCTGGAAACAGTAATGGATGTAAAGTAAAGAAACTATTATTGAAAAAACACCATCAAATACAAGGCCAGGATTTGAGCCCCGACTGACAAACCAGGTTCGATGATCCTGACATTCAGACCACGTACGCTGATTTATAAATGTAGGCCTATATATAACTTACGTTGGTCTGTGAACGCATGGATGATAATATTATGACACAGTTGCCAATGTCATAAACAAAAGTGATTGGAATCTTTGGGATGGTGAGCTGTAAAATTTGCACAAAAATCAAAATAAATCTGAAATGTCGCTGATACCACAAACCCGCCCATGATTTGAAAAGAAAAAAAGTTTTTTTCTTTTTTTTTGTTTAGCTGATCGGGTTATACGCAAAGAAAAAAGTTGACTAAAGCAATTTTTATCCTGGGTACTACGATTAGTACTTGATTATATTGCTACACTTGAGCTATGGTTGAATAAACTGTACAGTTTTTATATAAAGGGACTTAACTCTTTGTTAGAAAGACTATAAAGCTCATTTCAGTAATAATACATCAGGTCATGTGATCTGCAGCTGTCACTTTAGATAGAGATTAGCAATACCTATAAAAGGTTGTATTCTAATATGATAAACTGATATTATAGACCCTATAAAAATATGTTTGTATTTTTTTATCAAATTTGGAATGTAGTGTGTTTCAAATAAGTAATAAATAGTCACATTAATTTATTTATTATTTTATTTATTTGAGGTATTATGGTGCACTTTCTGAACCGGTTTATTATATAAGCACACGAGACTTTCTATGAGTGATAGCGAAAGGGCCTATCAATTTTGCCGGAAAGGTGTTTTCACATACCTTCCAGGATTCTTTTACATGACACAATTGACATGGGACCGATGGCTTTACTTCCTCTCCGAAGGAAGTTGTGCTACGTATTTTGTATCTCTCAAGAAAAATCCGTTGAACCCGGTTGGGTTTGAACCCGTAAACGTTGGGTCCTGAGGTGAACACTTTGCCCCAAGACCACTTAGGTTAACATTTATTAATTCTTGTGTTTAGAGAATCAGAGTACGGGAATAGCAAGTCCTGATTCCTGTCCACACATGAGCAGGGTAGTAATGTATCTATCCCCACCTTCCTTGAGAACCTTTTGTCTGATCCAAGTCGTAGGAAGGAACGAGCGGCAGGACTCGTTTCACCTCTTCGAAATGTTCCTCGGTGGTTGGTCCTTTTGTTTGTCTCCCTGGAGCCCGCCAATAAGAAATAGAAAGGAAAGGTGAAGGACGAAGCCGCGTTGAAGACTCCGGAGAGATGATGGCGTATGGCAGTCGTTGCTGTGATCTCCTGTGTGGTTATTCTAGCCTCCTCTCCCCTTTCTCCCTTCACCCTCGGGGGACAAGTTGATGGGGGGCAGTAACAGTTGCCTACATCCCAGGGGGAATGCTCTACACATTCTCCGTGCAGCAGTGACACAAGTGCATGCCGATAATTTTTACGAAGACGTTGAGAATCTGGTGGAGTGAGGAATGTGTGTTGATGTTAGGAATTAATAATTGTAAAATATAAAACCTGTAGAAAGACCAATAATGTACATTATCTCTAATCCTGAAGGCTGTGTTTTGATACCCGCTCGGTGCACGCACGGTAATGTTCTACCTCGCAGTGGTTTTTATTCTCTTTACCATCCCAATGGTTCACTTTTTTGTTTTATCATATTGAAAAAAAATATTTGAATCGTAATTATTCTTGACCTTGATAATATGATGAATCTTGATGTTTTGTTATCCGATCCCAAAATAAAGTGAGTTTTACAATTATGCCCTTTGACCCGGGAACTACAGCCGAAACGGTTTGATGGATTTTCTTCAACCCTTGATATTTATATGCTATAAATTCATACATCATGGCGTTTTTTTTATTTTGATTCTAACTCTAAGGTTGATTTACTGATGACTAATTTTTAAAAAAATCAAAAAATGGCTTAGACTGCAAGGCATGGTGGTGTTTTTTTTTTTATAAGATTTGGAATGAACATGGTTTTAAATGTTTAAGTACTTTTTGCAAGCCCCTTACGTCTAAATGTTTTGTTACCAATATTTTTTCCTGCGTGACCGACTTCGACCCCTGGATTTATTAAAAAAAAGTATCATTTAATGTATTTATAAATAAATAGCTTATTTCAGAAATATACTCATAAACTAAGCCTTCTGTGACTAACATTGTACTACAATAAACCCTAACCCTAATCATAGGAGTGCTTGAATTTTAAACTTGGGGACACGCACACACAAACACAGATTATTAATTTTCTCTTATCAAACATTTTTTTATAAAATCAATGGAGCCTGATCAAATATTATCCATTAAATGTTTTAGCTTCACATCAAAAATAACAAACATTGATATTAATATAAGATTTTCACTGTGCCCTAGTTTTAAATTGGTCCAACACTTTTTCGAATTTTTTTTTTTACTATCCGTTCGTTATTTTCTAATTAAGCTAATGGGTTTAGAGATTGTGAACTTATATTTATAGGAAGTGTACCCGCATTTGCATGTAGGGAGATTAGAAAACAATTTTGTAAAAACCTCTTTCAGTACACCCGACCGAGATTCGAATTTAATCTTCTGGTCTTCGGCAGTTAGCCTACTGCGAGAGTAGCGTGTTAGACCACGTGGCCACCGGAGTGGGCAAATAATTAGATAAATATTTGAAAATGTATAGGCTCTGTCCTACTCACAAAAGAGTTAATAATTCTGTGCTAAATATTAAACACTTTATTTAAGTGAACATTGACTTTACCAAACACTTTCTTTCTTGTTTCATTAATTACATATGAACATTGTTTAATATAGACCTAATAAATTGTGATCTTATTCAAAACGTTTATAATTTTATGTGTGACACAGCCACGTGAGTAAGTGTATTTCAGTCATAATGTTTTTCAAGTATGTTTTGAAGTGACATAGATAGCTAATAAATATTCCCACCTTGCAGAATTAACTTGTGTTTGCAATAAATAAAGCAAGGTAAATCTGTTTGACAATTACATACGTGAATTAACTGAAATCTTGCAACTAAGAAAACTATTCAAACAAATTAGCCAATTGAATTTTATATTGAAGAAGACTTTTCTACCCATTCATCTTCTTCTCCCAGACATGAATTGGATAGCTGGACGACGTCATAAACAAATATAAAATATGATCACCCCCACATAGGACCGAGCCAGGGTCCCCTATATTTGTAGGTCAACCACTCTTTGACTGTCAATCCCTGAAACCAAAACTAGGCTGAGTTTTGTATGAGTGTCAGTATAGTGATAATGTAATTTTTAGTGACTAAACTTACGAGAGGTGATTGGTCTCTCCCCTCCAAAATCACGTCAGAAAGTAAGTTGAGTTAGATATTCTACTAAATCTCCACTAACACTAAAGAGTGATTCACACAGAATCTGCTTGTGGGGCACAGAAATTCACACGCTTGTACAAAATGTATGTTGAACCATGATGCTTTGCTACACAAACTAGAAACAGATTATTGTCAACATATTTTACTTTCGAGTGACCTGCTTCGGTGGACACATGGTCTAAGGTGTCACTCTCGCAGTAGACTAGACTGCCGATGACAAGGAGTGTGGGGTTCGAATCCCGGTCATATATACTGAGGGTGGTTTACTTAAAAAAGATTTTAGATTTTCCTTCGATGCAAATGTGTGTACACCTCCTCTAAATTCAACCGTTCTCATCCTTAGCTCATTAGTGGAGTTAGTGATGAATGGTTTCAAATTAATGTTTATATCGTGAAACAAATTAAAACATAACAAGAACGGCACTCACTTTCCATCCAACCAATTGTTTCAACTCTCCTTTCAACAACAGTAAACGCAGCTGTCTGCTTGTATGTTTCACTGTGTAGTTGTATGCCACTAAATGAATCGGTTGGTTTTGAAATTTTATCGGTTCTCCCAAGCATATTTTGTGGATCAGAGCAGACAAATTTCAGTTTGTTTCAACTAGCGCAGAGCGATCAACGCAGTTCGCGTTGATTTCTCGTGATTGGTTCAGAGCCCTTCACATGACCACATTTCAATTCTGCTCTTGTTTTTCGACTAAAGTAACACTGCGATGGCACTGGCCTCGTTCTTGCATACCGCCTTCAAGTGTTCCCTCACGCAGACCATATGTCGTGTTAGCAACAATATTTCCCCGTTGCAGCCGAGCACCGTGTTGATAAGACAAACAAGCAGACCTCCCCGTAGCAGCTCAAGTCAAAGATTGCAAAGGCGGATTGCTCCCAAGAGGCTGAAAAGGGAGGGAAGGCGTACCATTGAGACACTGACTGTCCTTATCTCTTATCAGTGAGTCACACAGGCAAGTGGCCTTGCAATTTCATCCTGTGGGACTTGCATCCTTGGACTGGCGCCATCTTGCTTATCAAGTTTGGTTTCAATCGTTACTATTATTTGTGATTTTGTTTGTGTTTTATTTGTTCCACAAACCTATGTCCTGGTACCTTGCTACCAGGGAGGCATTCTGTAAAAGTAGTTAGTCTCTTATCGTATTTTTCTTTTCTTTTTTTGGAATACAGAGAGGTGAAGGTTTGGAGCTCGGCTGAGTATACTGAGATTTTTTTTCTAAATAGTTTCTCACTCTCCCTCCACTCAAATTCAGATACACTAGCTCTAAAATTATACCATACTCAGCCCCCTTCCCTCCCACATCCCCTATTATAAATATTCCGGTAGCCCGGTCGAGTATTAAACCTCTGTGCTTTATCTAACCCATTTCAGTTTCACAATTTATCTCTTTATTCTAATACTTAAAATGTTGCCCTTGAATCTTAAATAATAGGATGAAGAGTATACTTTTGTAAGGAACTGCACCAACGTTTGCTTAGAATGAGAATTTAAATTCAATTTGTCGAGTAGAAACATCCTATTATCTATCGAACCCTGCACTCCTAAGTGTGATTTGGTCTCTAAACGCTCTTCTAGAACACTGTATTAACTATCTTTAGATAAGTCTAACTATTCTGCCCTGTTAAGCCCTTAATTTAATGATTACATCAGTTATTTACTTAATGGAAAAACTGCAAAAAAACAAAAAAACTTTATTTTATGTACCCAATAATATATATAAAAATAAAGGCCTAGACAAAATCTGATTATAGCCAAGCAACAAAATGGTTCGTGGATAGGTTTTTAGATGGTCGATGATGGTAGTAAAGGAAATATGGGTGGGTCTACTTCCGGAGACGAGTGTTAAGACAAGTTAACCGGAAGTCCATCGGTCGGGTCAGCTTGATATGGTCTCCAGGGATAAGCACAACATTCTCGGGTTCATTGTTTGCCAAAGGAAACACTACGAACACAATACCTCCCACGGCGTCTGCCACCTTCCCCTCTGGACCATAGTCCAAGCCTTGAGTAGGTCAGGTTGCCAAATTTGTAGTAGTCAACATTATTGGTTCAGTTTGAAGGTTTTTCTATATTCATTTTATTAGGATGTTCAGTTCATTCCTGACTGTCAGCATATTAAAACTATTTAAAGTGGTGGACACTGATCTTTTCTCGCTTTCCCTACATCCCCACCTTAACTTGAGATAGTATAATGAGGACAATGAACTTTAAATAAATATCCCTTTATTCAAATGTAAAAGTGAAAATCACAATGGGGAGGGAATGTGTTTTAAAGAATCTATTTAATCCTGCCATTTTTAATAGATTAAACAACCAAGCTATTATAATTGCTAATTACGGTTATAGTCGCATAAAAATATTATATTGTTTAAATTGAAAAATGAAACTTGGACACGGGAATAGAACCCTGGACCCTTAGCTTAGTACGCCAATGCTCTTCTTACCACTGATCTATCAAGGAGTCGTCTCTTTCCTAGGGTGATTTTTCACTAATATTTTAAGGCAGAGTTTGTAAGTTATCAATTTAAAGTCACGAGCTATCAGGTAACTCAGTCACCTTCGACTCGGTTGGGCTTTATGCTGCCAATAGAGGCAATAGTACAATGATAACTTTTGTTTTTTGCATCGCGTCTTGATACCCGTTCGGTTTATATGCTTATGTACTAATTACACCAATGATTTTAGGGATTAGGAAGGCTATATTTTAGGAAGTGTACTCGCATTTGCGTGGAGGGAAAGTGGAAAATAATTTTGGGAAAAAGGACCCTCAATTCACCCGACTGAGATTCGAACCTTGATCTCCCCGTCATCGGCAGTCTTGTCTACCGCGAGATTAGGGTGTTGGACCATGCGGACACCGAAGCAAGTTACAATTACCTTTTCTGGTGTAGTATGAATAATATACCACACGGAATTAAGGATGAGCTGGGGAGTAGGAAAAGAAAGGTCATAGGGCACTTATCTTCCCTCCATCCCTATTTTTTCAAAAACAAAAGAACCCATTCACACATTTTGAAATCAAAGACTAAAGTAGCATTATTAGTGTAATTCATTTGATCTTCAACATGGTTAGATTATACTTTGTACTCTGAACCTAGATACCGGGTTTCACTCCTGCATTGGGGAAGGTTTGGGATTTTTTTTTTCCCCACCAAGGGTTTTAAAACATCTTTTCAATGGCCATATTGGAGCATTTACTCAATATTAAGACAACCTTTCGTTCCCGAACATTTTACTTATGTCCCTGGTTGATTTTATTCCTATCTTGAAAAAATTAACAAAATTTGAAAGAAGATATTATTCAGATAAATACGGTAGCACGCCATCGCAAGGATCTTCTCTTCAAAATATTAAATTTTACATTTTTAGTTTATGTGCTTTAGATGAGATGGTAGGGATGGCGAGTTCAGGGTAGTATATTTGCAGTTTTTATAGTAAAATAAATTAAATATTTTTCCAATATAAATATAAAGTTTAATTTTCTACACATGACAATGTCAACAGTTGAATATCTTTCAATGGCGTCCTAGAATTTTATGATAACTTTTTTTCTTAATTTAAAATGTTTCTCGTCAAATACTAATAAGCTCATGACAAATATTCAAGAACTCTTTCTACTGCAGAAATATTTGATTTATTTTGTCGAAAAAAAAGTTTGCTATGAAAACTGCAAAAACACTGCCCTTAAATTGCATCCCCTTCTATCTCACCCCACATTAAACTAGCCCACTACTTCCTTGTACCGATCCCATCACTTTTATTTTATTACTTTGTAGAACTTCTTTATTGACACTGTCCAATAACACGAATATTAAAAAACATACGTGACTAGAGGGTGTATCATCTAACATTTAAATGTATGCCACCTTCTTCAGATCTAGACAGTGATTTCAGAATGGTTGACTCAAAAAAATAGAAATTAAGTCACTTTACTCATTATATACTTAGTTACCCGCTGTAAATAGTGTCAAGGTTCGTAACAGACTGGATTACCGGAGAGGTCAAGGTTCAAATCTCTATCGAGAGGAACTCTGGGGGTGATTCCACAAATAGAGCTACACTTCCTCTACAATCAACTTTCCTCAACCCGACCCTTTAGACAAAGCCGCTATCAACAGCTTTGGCAGCCTGCCTCGGTGGCCGCATGGTATAAGGCGTGACTCTCGCAATAGACTAGACTGTCGATGACGAGGATATCGGGGTTTGAATTTCGATTGAGTGTAAAAGAGTATTTTTTCTAAATAGTTTCGCCCTCTTTCCACACGAATGCGGGTACATTTCTTCAAAATTCTACCTTTCCCATTCCTAATATATTGGTGTAAATATACGAATATCCCGAACGGGTAGTGAAACGTGGTGCGCGCACTAAAAATATAGGTAGGCCTATATATAAACCTTTAACTTAGGCCTATTATTCCCCAGGGTTGGTTGATAAACATCATCAATATCCAAGACTGGAGCGCGAGTCCAAAAAACTATCCTTAAACCCAACACACAGGAGTGTCGTTTTCATGCCATGGTGGCCGCTCCCGGCCAAAGAAAGACCTCATCCTTTTACTGAATCACTGCACGCTCTTGAAACTATCCATAAAATACAAGTATCTTCTTGTACCAGTCGTGCTAACAAGCAAACACGTCTACATTTCTTTACGATTTTTGTTTGACGTCTTTTGGAAATAAACATGAAGCGTCTGCGACTTGGGTATTTTACTTGAAGAGATGAGTAAAAAAAAAAAAAAGAAGAAGAAATATAGCATTTGTCTGTTGTAAAAAAAACTTACGACTGTGTAGACTTGAAACGTATTCCCATATTCTATGAATGACTGAATAGGTACAGATGTTTTCTAACCTGGGGTCCAAAAAAGTAAGTTTTTTGGGGGGGGGGGTAGGGGGCTAAGAGATAAAGTTACTACTGTTCGCCCCATGTCCAGCGACTCTCCCTCTTCCCCCCCTTCTTTCCCGCACTCCCCCTCTCTCGTGCAATGATGTTATGGGGATGAAGAATGGGGCCAAGTCCCTGGAGTTCTGGGGGGAGGAGCGAAGGAGAGGGAGGGCTGGAGAAAGGTAAAAAAAAAAACAAAAAAAAACTCAGTCAGATTCTAACCGAGAGAGCGATGAAAGAAAGGGGTTGGTTTCCGAATGAATCCCTTTGAAGACAACTGGATGTAAGAGGAAACTTTTACCAAGTTATCGAGGAAGTTTTAAGGTGGAGGGGAAGAAGTGAAGGAGTGACACCAAAAAAAAATTGAAGAGAATAAATGTTGGGTCTTATCTTAAAATTAGGAATCATTACGTTTTGATTACTCGTTTGTAAAATTTCCGTTATTAATAACAACACCAAGTTTTGTAGTTTATCAGATTATTTTATTGGTGGAGTTAAGAGGGTAGTTGAAAAAGTTTATCTAAGAAACTAGTGAACGGATGAAGTTTTAATAACATATTTTGATAATTGTTAAAGATAAACTAATAACCCTTTTAAATATAGCTGCACAGTTTAATCTAAGTTTAAGAAAACAATAAGATCAAAAAATATTAATAGTTGTCGTAACTTCATAAATTCATCTATATTTCAAACCGTAAATAATTTACTCTACCGAATAGTTATTAGTTCTAACTTGATGCAGTGGTACCAATCTTGTCTGTTAAACAAATACTCACCAGTGATCGAGCTACGCCATATAATTAGAAAAATCTACAAAACATTAATAAAATAAAATTAAAAACTGACTGGGTACAGCTCACAAATTAGTTTTTGTCTGTTCTTAATTTCCCATCATCTCTAATTAGTTAAGCAGACCTAAACCTTTAATTGTGAACATAGCATAATATATATTTAAGCATTCATTAATATGATTCAAATTATAGAACTAAAAGTTTAAAAATTTACCCTTTTGTGTTTCTTGCTTAAGGTAAAATTTTACCTTAATCTGTTTTTATCTATTCTTTTTATATTAGGGAAGATTTTTTATATTATGAATAAATTTATGATCAGGTCCGTACTTTTTTTATTGGTGAGCACGCAGGAAAATTCGTGAGTCTCTTATTGTCTGATTTGCTGATGAGTAGTGGGTCAGGATTCGATTAATCCCTTATTACATTTTGTGCTTAACTTGATAAAAAATGATAAGTTACTTGCAACAGTCTTTGTCACCTCCGCTCTCTCCCTATCACCCACCATTGCGTCTTACTACCCATCCAAACTAAGCATATTTACACTAATTGTTTGGGATGAGGAAAGTATAGTTGAGATATATCTTTCTTGAAGAGAGATAAGAAAACCATATATAACACTCCCTTCAAAATACCCGACCGGGATTCTAACCCCGACCTCGTCACCGCTAAATCAGATCAGACGAGATCAATGCAAGTAGCAACCATGCAATCTTAGCTACACCAACCGGCAGATATATATATCATATATAGCTGTGTGTTTGCTTGCGTAATTTCTTATTACTCGGTAAGCTGGGGTTCAATCCTTGGCTGAGAGCATTAGCTGTTTCCCAATACTTAGGTTTACTATGCTCTCAGGTTTATCAAACACATTCTGGTGTACTTCCTTTAAATTCACCCTCTTAATCTTGTTACCTTTGCGTACATATGAATGGTACAAGTGAAAAAGGAGGAAAGTCAAATTTTAACTCAAATTGAGTCAGTGCTGCCATCTGTTGGACCAGTGGTTACCAAACTTTTTATACCAAAGAATCTCTTGCACCAGAAAAAAATACAAGCTGGAACCCTCATAATTTTTTCTACACTAATATTACGAACATTCAATAAAGATAGTTAAATTTACAAGTATAAAAATATAAATCAAACGGAAAACATCACGTGTTCTAGATGTGACTTTGGAAAAGGTATTTTATTCAGATTTGGAAAAAAAAAGGGGGGGGGGCCTCAGTTGGTATCTTGTATGTCTGCTGAGCCAAGGGTCCACCGATTGGGTTAAAACTTGGTATCTGGGGTTTTCATAAGGTGCCCCCAAGGGGTTTTTGGAATTAAATAAATAACCCTAAATTTAAGGGTAGTTTACTGAAGGGCAAAAAAAGAAAAAAAAAGTATTTTCTCAAAATTCGCTATCGTGATTTTGATTATATTTTATATCTAGACATTGTTTATCATTATAAACACCATGGTAACTGTCATTCTCTCATGAAAATGATTTTCAGGGTACTTTATATGGAGGAAATTTTCCCATTTTCACCATTTCTTCGCAACTATATGAGATATGAAATATCTTATAGTTGTAAAGTTGTAGTACTATTAAAGACACAAATCTTTTATTGGAAATATATTTTTATAAAACCAAGTTTCTGAGTTCTAATCAAATATGTATATTTTTAAATTCAGGTTTTTGAAAATAAATTTGAATATTATGCTCTTTGGTGAACAAAGATGTTTCTCTTTTCTCGATTTTACTGTAACAATGTTCCTAGTTCCTAATGCCATAAAGTAAATAACAGTGTATATTATTTCATTTAGATCTATGGTGTAGTGTTTCCACAGCACTGTATATCCTATTATTTTGTCTCACAAATCTTACGAGTTTTTAGTTAATGTATATTTTAAAATAAAAGCCAGAGAAAGTCATAGCGGTGCACCGTACCATTGACATAGAGCAGTAAAGCGAATCTATTCAACTGAACAAAAACAAATTTAGGTCCTACCTAGGATTGATTCAGGTCCCCATGGAGGCTCTACTCGACCACTATGACCCCTACAACAACAACAAGAAAAACTCTTTTTTTTCTTTAAGAATCGATTTATTATTTACTTATTTTTTATTCTTTTCCAAAGGTTTCTCTTAAATAATGCCCATTTCTTAGTTAGCAATTCACCACTAGATTCATTCAAGAGTGGAATGAAAGTTTAAGCGATGATCTTTTTTTTTTTTTCGTCCTTTCCCCGTTTCTTCTTTTCCTCCCTTGAGTTGAGGAAATCCCAAGTACTTCCTTCGAACTGCATTACTTATGCTAAAGCAATTAATTTGTCCAAAGATTACCCATGCATCCTGGCAACCCCCCTCCAACCCCTTTCCCTTTTCCTGTGCTGCCTTTACCTCTCTTTTTCCATTACAACTTCTTTTAATTAATTTTAATTAACGTGGGCCATGGACCCGCCATTTGGAAGGGGTGGGGTTTTTATAATCTATATATGAAGACCTTACAACTTCAGAGAGAGAAAACAGGGCCTTTCGGGCGGTATTTTTTAGAGGGTTCCTTATCGAGATTGAAGATAACTAACACAAAAAACCAAACATGCCCCCCCCCCTTTTTTTTTAAATTCAAACTTGTTTGGAAATAAATTAGATTAACTTGTATTTTTGGTGTATTTATATAGTATTTTACTACTTAAAGTATAAAATGTAATTTTATTTTTAATCATATATTTTCTTTCCCTCTATCTCTCGGAGAAAGAAGTATTGTGATCGTCAAAAAAAGTGAACTCGAAATTTTGATAAGTGTCGACGTTTCATGGAACAGAAGGATTTGTTTTCTGTCTGTAGGCCTATATCGGTCTTTAGACAAAACCATTTTACCAATCAGACTAAAACTAGGTAACTAGGGTTCTTACGTGGTTCCCCGATCAGTTTTTGGAATCTAGCCCTAAAATTAAGGGTAGCTTACTGAAGGGCTATAACGATTTTGATTAAATTTTCTACTCAGGCACTGTTTATTATTACAAAATGGAAACGCTCATTTCTCATGAAAATTACTTTAAGGGTACTTTACATAAGCATACATTTCCAATTTTGATCACATCTCCGCAACTATTTCAGATATGAAATAACTTATCATTGTTAAATTGTGCTACTAATAAAGATCAAAATACCCGCTTTAGTGGCCGCATGGTCCAAGGCATCATTCTTGCAATATACTAGACTTCCGATGACGGGGATATCGTGGTTCGGTCCTGGTCGGGTGTACTAAGAGGATTTTTTCCTAAATATTTTCCCCACTCTCCCTAGTGCAAATATGGGTACACTTCATCTAACTTCAACCTTCCTCAATCCTAACTCACTAGCGTATTTAGTACATTGGTGCATATCCAGAATGTGTATTTAAACGTGGTGCTATATATATATTTTTTTATAAACTAATAGTTGATGAGCCATGAACAAATAATATAAATATATTTTATTCAGGTGATTATAATGTTAAATTGATTGTTATACTCTTTGATGGACCAAGATGTTCCTCTTTTCTCAATAGTTCTGTAATAATGGTATGCTTGTTCTTTGGTGAAGTGTTTCTGCAACAAAATATATTGTTTGGTTTCACAACTCTGATTAGTTTTTAATATTTACAGTAGCCCCATGACTTCTTTGGTGCTGACTGACAGCTGACAGCTTTGAAAAGTTACCAGACCAAATTATGTATCCCTACGCCGAACCATATGATCTGCAAAAACATGTGTTTATCAGCTGTAACTTCTGACAGTCAAAAATTTAGGTATATACCTAAATGTTGACTGTCAGAAGTCCGCTATGAGCTGTCAGTCAGCACCAAAGAATTCATGGGGCTACTGTAGATTAAGATAGAAGAGTAAGTCTGAACAGGGTGCACCGTACCATTTATTTGGATTTGTTTAAATTAGGCCTATGCCATTTATTGCAAACTCCCTGCCTACTAAACATATGTTTAGTAGCGTTCAGAAAACAACTTTCGCTTGATAGAACTTATCAATCAAATTCATTCAAATCAATATTTAGTGTCGTAAAATACCTAAACATTTAGTAATTAAGTAAATACAAAGATTTTCAATCGAGTAAGTACTAAGCTAATTATCGAGAAGAAAATTTGTTGCAATTTGTTACTAAGCTCAAAAACCCATTTTAGTTATATTGTTATATTATAGCAATGGGCATTGAGTTTTTTTACTTTTTTCCGATCAAAGGACTTGGAGAAAACTTGGTACATTCATTCAACATAATGAGACCCTATACGATTTAAAAGTTTTTCATTCAGACTGGACACAATTCCGGCACCAATAGTGACAAATCTATATTTAAAAAAAACCCATTGTATTTTTTTCATATGTAGAACTCAAAATATAGCTAATATTTTAAGTTCAGATCAATTATTACACTCCTTTTAAACCTTTTTGTTGTTACCTTCTTGTTTTTTTGTTATTTTTAGCACCTCGTCTTACTACTCGTTCGGGTTATACGCCGAAGTACTAATTACGCTAATGGGTTGGGAATTGGGAAGGTTGAATATAGGGGAAGTGAGCCCACATTTGCGTGTAGGGAGAGTGGAAAACCATTTAGGAAAAACCACTTCCAGTTCACCCGACCGAGATTCGAATCTCGATCACTCCGTCCTCGACAGTTCGAGCTCAACACGACTAGCGCGTTAGTTAACTACGCCACCGAGGCGGGTTGTTTGTTGTTCATTAGACATTTTAACCACTTAGTTACTAGAAGCGTGCTGATTTTGGTTGTATCCACAGGTTAATAAAGAACAATGTTCGATGCCAGATTATTGAACGTTTATTAATTGGTAATAGCTGAAAGCCTTTATTAAACATTTAAAGTTTACAGGTTCGTGTAATGTTACAATCACAGCTGATCTAATAAAGAACTATGTGCGACACAACTGTTTCGTTTGCTGTGTAAGCAAGCACTATCATGTTCGACGGACCCAAAGTAAGTTAGTAAAGTGAGTGGGAGTTGAACTGTGTTCCCGCCCGCATGGAAGCCAGAGAGCAGGACCGCGTGACCTGCCCTCTAGCGCCACACACGGCGCGGCGGGCCCAGAGCTCAAGAGCGCGGTGATGGTGGAGTGACGTCATACTCTATACCTTTACTATATATGATATAATAATATAAAATAATGATTATATATTTTGTAATGTTTAGTGCTTGGAGAAAAGTAAATACTTTATCTTTAACAGTAATTTATAATGACACACTTTTCTACACCATAGTTCCTATTTGGAGCGCCGCGTTGTATGGAGCAGAAACTTGGACTTTCAAAAAGATGGAAAAGATATAATTGGATGGATTTGTAATTTGGTGCTAGAGAAGACTTGAGAAGATCAGGTGGACAGACAAATGAAGAAGTCTCAGGAAGAGTGGGTGAAAAGAGAACCATTTTGGGTGTGATTCTTCGGTACAAAGCAAAGTGTATTGCACACATCCTTAGGAGGAACTGTCTTTTGCATGACGTCATAGAAGGCAAGGTTGAGGGAAAGAGGAGCTTAGGAAGAAGGAGGATTCAAATATTGGATGACTTGAGGAAAGAAGAACATTCTGGGAGCTGGAGGAGGAGGCAGAGGACAGGGCGCATTGGTGGTCAAAGTTCACTGACCTGTCGTAAGACAGAACACCTAATAACTATAAAAGTTCCTGGATATTAAAAAATTACCCGTTTCTTCACATTTCCATTTTATAGTAAACTTAAAGCATGTGTGTATTTTATTCAGTTATATAGTCCTTATACAGGAAAAATATAGTAGGTAATTAAATATTATTAGGATATTAATATGTCAAAACTATTACAAAATATTTATAAATTAAAAGTAAGTTCATATAGTATGCATAAAGCTATTGTAGATGTAGTAAGCTCCAATATTAATTTTAAATAAATAGAAAAAACGTTTAAATTTGACTAATACAAATGGGATTAGTAACTGTGTGATGTTATTTTTGGTTAAAAGAGTTACTTATAATAGAAATCTAATAATCAGTTGACTAAATTCTTCAAATATATAATATCGTTGTCAATTTTACTGTTTATTTGTTTTAAATTTCATTCAAAACTTCTAAAGTTTTGAATATTCATTATTTATTCATTTACAATTAAAATATATGTTATACATATAATCTACTTACCTTTATTTCACTTTATTAAATCATCTTTCTTTATTTTTATTTTTATTCATAAACTGCCAACCCGCCATGTTTATTAATTTTGTTGGTAGGTGATTTTAACGCTATCTGCTCCAGAGAGTGGTTTATTTCGGAACTATTCGATTCGTTTATTTTTATGTTCTTGGACACTTATAGCATCTGGCTGTCTCTTGAAACATTAATTGCCCCTAGCGGAAGAAATTATTATTCTCGTTTTGTTTTTTTGTTTGGTGCCAAGTTTGAATTAATTTTTAAAGATGAATTATGTTTCTTTGTAAAAATGTATCATTATCTTTTTAGTAATACCCCCAATCTCTAAATAATTAAGATTGTTTGCTTTATTCTTGCATACAAATCCCGGCGAATGTTTTCTCCTAGGCCGGTGATTGTTTATTTTAAACAAAAATAACGTGTTTGTGTTTTGTCTTACTTATTGTTGTGACTCTCAAAAATTGGCGTCGGAAGTGTAAGGAAGGATCCGATCTGCGGATCCTTCAATTATATTCTTTTTTAAAGGTTCATGGTAATGTTATTCATCTAAAACTTCTAAAAGCTGTATAAACTCGTGAAGAAAGTTGAGTGGAAGCACTCAAAGAAGATCTTGGTGGAAATTTAAGGTCAGAGAGTTAAATATCGACGGAGCTTTGATTCAACATTTTTACCAGAGCAAGGACATTTTCGGGTGAGATCCAATCCATCTGTAAACATCCTGTTACGGATGTAAATAATTAAGCATAATCCTTAAAATTACTAAAGAAGGACAAATAATTTTCAGTTTCCAAACTAGAATTAATACTTTTTGTCCACCTCAGAACTATTTTTTTTTGTTTATTATTGTTACATGTTATAAAGAATAAATTTTGTTGTTAAAATCTTATTTGCTTAAAGAAATATGTATATTCAAATATACTCACAATTCAAGTGAGAATTTAACAATTTCAAGTATTGCTTAACAATACTTTTAATAATATTATAATATACGAGGCATGCTTCATAGGTAGGGTTCATTTAAGAATATCATTCACTTCAATAATTAAAATTACTCTTTAAATTTAATTGTTTTATTGTTATTTACATCAATGTACATTGTATTTTCTTCTGAACTGGCATCCCATGTATAGCGATGCTCAGTAGAGTGGATTGGTCAAATCAAGAATAATAACCTGCATCAGGAAGTCTTCGGTTGTAAGTGTCCAACTTAAGTCCAAACTTTAGGTAAAGTCCAGGGGTCTTGAGAGAAAGTGTTTTCGTATTACCGCTGAGCAGTTTATGGGGATGAATTTATTTAATAATTAAAAATCTACCTATCTCACCAAAATAAATGGGGTTGGTAGTTGGCGCCCAATAAAACACAATATAGATTATATATTATATATTATAGATTATCTAAAATTAAATTAATTCTTTCATTCAAAATATAGAAATAAATACACACATATATCATATTTTTTTTTTTCATTACAGTGTCGCCTTAACGTGGGGCTATTGTTATACCTAAAGTTTTTTTTTTAGGACTGTATAGGTTGAGGCCTGATTACACTAGGGCATTTTGGTGATTTGAGAGGACAATAAGATATGTATTTTGAGGCCTGATTACACTAGGGTGTATTTGTGACTTGAGGGAGTAGTTGATGTTTTTTGCGGCCAACTTACAATAGCACGTTTGAATGGAAAGCCAGATTACCTCAATTGGGTTTTGGGTCATTTTTACTTCGTATAGAAGGTTATGCCAGAGGGGCAGTATTATGAACAGATAAATATGGATGCCCAGCAACCATCGGTCAGTGGAGAAGTAGAGGAGTCAGAAGAGGAGGTTGAAATGCCTCAAGCCGAGCCCATAACAGAAGAATGGGATAAGAGTTCTGTCACAACGTTAGAGTAAATAGTTATGGCAGGTTTACGACCAGTAGTTCCACACATGGAGGATGGTACACCATTGGGGGCAGATGCCCTGGATAGCAGTAGGAGTATTTCAGCTGTGGAGAAGTTAGAGGAAGCTCCAAAGACAGTGAAGGAATTTACCATGTTTGACCTAATGCAAGCATTGAGGGGGGACCTAAAAATTATGGAGGAAAAAATGGACGATAACATGAAAAAAATGGACAATAACATGGAAAAAATGGAGAATAACATGATAAAGATGGAGAATAACATGATAAAGATGGAGAATAACATGATAAAGATGGAGAATAACATGAAATCACTAAGGGATGATGTTATCTCAAGATTTGACCATTATAGTACCGAGTTTAGGTCGGTCCACGACCAATTGGCAGAAAAGGGGAAACAGGTCGAGGCACAAGTACAGGACTTGGCAACGACTAGGGAGAAACTAGTGGCAGCAGTGGAGGAAGTACAAGAGCAAGTGGTAACAAGGCCAGTGAAGGACCTTTCGGCTAACGGTTCTTATATTTACCCTTTCACGCATTTAGGTGCCTACTATGAGAAATGTGATACACAATTGTATGAAAGCCCTAGTAAGAGCTACATAGGTCAGTCACGTGTTCCAATAATGGGTCAGTCTCGCTGTCAGGTGAACAATTTTGACTGGGAATTTGACTATGAAGTCATGCAGTTTAATGAGTCGAATGAGTCATTTCATGTTAAAACAAGGGTTTCTGAAGTACAGAAATTATCATGCACTTTGTGGGTAAATGATGAAGTGTTATTGTCAAGTTGTTTTGGTGTGTCGTTAAATGGGCCCACAGAGACAAAACTTGTAGGAGATGTCTTGTCAGCTGCGATGATAAGCCAGGATACCAGGAGAATTATAAGAGTGGAATTGCAAACTGAAGCTACTGCCATTGGGAGGAGTGTTCTTCACCAACACCGAAACAATGAAGAATGCCCTAAACATTTTGATGTTCAGGATGTATTATTCAATATCTCCTCGCATCATTGGACCAGGAACCAGGTCACACGGCAGTCATCGAATCAAGATGATACCTGCAACAAAATCAAACCAAGGATCAAGAAACGAGGCCTCGGTAAAAGGAAGCGACATGGATTTCTTCCAGATCTAGGAAATGTATGGCTAGTTGGAGGAAGTGGAATTAGGCCCTCTCTTCCACAATCTCAACCTAGGGATTGTAGGAGGACTATTTTTGATCCTGGAATAAGTTTTAGGACATAATTACAAAGCTTTTGTGGGAGTCGAGAAATCCCTGAAGCTCGGGTTACTGTTGGAGGAGGGAATGTTTCAGAACAGAAGAAGGTTATGGGAGTCGAGAAATCCCTGAAGCTCGGGTTACTGTTGGAGGAGGGAATGTTTCAGAACAGAAGAAGGTTATGGGAGTCGAGAAATCCCTGAAGCTCGGTATGCAATTGAAGAAGGAATAGTGTGAACAAAAGAGGTCCCTAAAAACTTTCATTTGAGGCACATGTCTAGGTGAAATAATACACATTTGTTTACATATAGGCCAATTCTGTTTTGAAGAAAACAAGATTTTTTTTATTACAATTACTATTTATTTCTACCTTATTATACGTCGAGGAAAAAATATATTTATATCACCAAAGAAATGCCAAAGTACACCCCAGCGCTCCAATGAAGATGATAATTATGTGTATAGGAGGTTCTACGAGATGAGGAAGCGATGAGGAGAGTAATGTTTTGGAGTTTATGACAGTTGTCAATATGTTTGATTGCCCTATAAGTCCTCACTGATAACAAGACAGTGACAGTACCAATGTAGAGGTGATTTTTGTTTACTTGGAGGAGCTACATCTGATTGAGGGAACTATGATACTCAATTATTTTTCATAAAGGATCTACAGTTTATGGGAGAAAGTTATGTCTGATTGAGGGAACTATGATACTCAATTATTTTTCATAAAGGATCTACGGTTTATGGGAGAAAGTTATGACTTATTGAGGGAACTATGATACTCAATTATTTTTCGTGAAGGAGCTATTTACTCTGTTTTTCCAACAGAAGTAATTATTATTAAGTGATTATCAGTTACTAGCAAGGTCAACAATGTTATGGAGAGCGCTGGAATGATAATCTGTATGCAGCATGGTGTAACAAAAGCCAAAGTTCAGTTTCATCTAATTTTATAGACTATCTATTATTTTGTCTCATTTTTCCTCTAAAAAATTATGAGGCCACTCAGATATTATACTATCAAAGAAAAGTCTATGGTAGAGCCTTAAATACCTTCATAATGTGTATTTCATCCTAACAAGATCTTGAAGACAGGTCAAGCAGTTGATCTTGTGCAATATAAAGTAGGCCAAGAGTTGTTTCGCAGTGGGACCGCAATGTAGCGAAGAATGCTAGAACAGAAGAAGGTTATTTATGTTATGTTATATTATATGTATGTTATTTGTAAGAAGAGTGATCAACTTGTTGTTTTGTTTATATATCAAAGCTAAAATCTGCATTTGACTGTGAAGAATTGAAGATAAAGAGAGTTAAATCCATTTTAACACTTTAAAAAGCTATGATTTTTGAGTTTAATGATATGTAATTTAAATATTTCTTTTTGAGAACTGACATTAATATTGAGGGGCTGTTGGAAAGTACCCCTATGACAAGTTTGAGTAAGTTTAAATGTGTATACAAACATTTGATAATACTCAAGTTAGGCGTGGGCCTAAATTTTCAAATATTCTATTTCCTTTTCAACTATTTTAAAGGGTTATTATTAATATCTTTAAATGATACTTCTATATTACCTTGAAAAGAGTTTATAATAACTGGTTTCACTAAAAGAATTGAGAAATACAAAGAAATAAGGGTTAGCCTACTCTACGTTCTGTCAAGATGTAAAGAAAATGACTCAGAGAGCATTTGCTTTTTCAAGTTTTGAGGAAGAAATTATAAATATATTTTAATTATTTTAACAGGATAGCTGAAGAAGAGGATGTATTTGATATATTCATTAATGGAATGAAGAAATTCTGACTTTAAGGTCAAGGCCTATTCATTTTTTCTGTGTCCAAGTGCCAAACCACTAAAAGATTTGTTTCCTTTTTACAATTTAAGAGTACAAAATGTATAATTTTGGCAATGAAAATACTTTATATAGTTAAATAATATCCTTAAGTTAATGAACATATCCATCGGAAGTTAAAATAGTTGGTTTTAAGCCATTTTATGTGGATAAAGAGGATGACTACATGTGTCACAAAGGTTGCGATAACTTAAGTTTACACACCTACTTTTTTGTTTTAAAGTTTAGAGAGAGAAATATTTGTAATTTTCATTCAAGACTTCTACATTATATGAAGAAGGGTGTCTATTTGCCATATCAATTGAAGAAATTTAAGGATTTTAATGGAAAGGGTTCTAGGCCCTCAAGTTTTTATGGGATGAGAAGATTAAACTCAATATAAGCATGTTTCTTCTAAATTATTTTTGTCTTTAAAATATATTTAAGTAAGGAGAATACTTTTGTTAAGTAGAGGATGTCTCTAAGCTGCTAAGAAAATAACTGTGAATTCCAAATATTTGATTTTTCATTAAGTTATGAATTAAAAGGAAACAGCAAGTTTTCCAGGAAAATGTGTATTTTTGACTATATCGATTTAAAGTGAGTAGTTTGGTTATTTACCATAACCGTGGCATTAAATAAATATATTAACACGTGAAGAACAATATTATAATCACATATATTTAATAGATTCTAACCTTACAAGCCGAGTGACCTTGAACTTGAATGTTCAATGTTGTGAAATGATCAGCTGATGTTAACAGCTGACAAACATGTGGCATCTCTAATATTTGGGAAGTTGTTGAAGTAATTCGTTCAGAATCTGGAAGAAAATACCATACCAAGAAGACTTGAAGAGTTTTAAGTTAATTAAATAAACACACATTTTAAACCGTAACCCGAACTAGAGAGAGTAGGGTGCATTTTGAGTCGGGCTGTTGAAATTCAAATCCACTTTCATTAACCACGGAGATCAACTGAGCGTCTAAGTTTGATATCAGAAAATAACATCTTTTAAGTAGATACTACGCTCTTAATATAATAAATTAGATTAAAATCGTAGCATCGAGGGGCATTTCTGTGATGTTATTTTTGGTTAAAAGAGTTACTTATAATAGAAATCTAATAATCAGTTGACTAAATTCTTCAAATATATAATATCGTTGTCAATTTTACTGTTTATTTGTTTTAAATTTCATTCAAAACTTCTAAAGTTTTGAATATTCATTATTTATTCATTTACAATTAAAATATATGTTATACATATAATCTACTTACCTTTATTTCACTTTATTAAATCATCTTTCTTTATTTTTATTTTTATTCATAAACTGCCAACCCGCCATGTTTATTAATTTTGTTGGTAGGTGATTTTAACGCTATCTGCTCCAGAGAGTGGTTTATTTCGGAACTATTCGATTCGTTTATTTTTATGTTCTTGGACACTTATAGCATCTGGCTGTCTCTTGAAACATTAATTGCCCCTAGCGGAAGAAATTATTATTCTCGTTTTGTTTTTTTGTTTGGTGCCAAGTTTGAATTAATTTTTAAAGATGAATTATGTTTCTTTGTAAAAATGTATCATTATCTTTTTAGTAATACCCCCAATCTCTAAATAATTAAGATTGTTTGCTTTATTCTTGCATACAAATCCCGGCGAATGTTTTCTCCTAGGCCGGTGATTGTTTATTTTAAACAAAAATAACGTGTTTGTGTTTTGTCTTACTTATTGTTGTGACTCTCAAAAATTGGCGTCGGAAGTGTAAGGAAGGATCCGATCTGCGGATCCTTCAATTATATTCTTTTTTAAAGGTTCATGGTAATGTTATTCATCTAAAACTTCTAAAAGCTGTATAAACTCGTGAAGAAAGTTGAGTGGAAGCACTCAAAGAAGATCTTGGTGGAAATTTAAGGTCAGAGAGTTAAATATCGACGGAGCTTTGATTCAACATTTTTACCAGAGCAAGGACATTTTCGGGTGAGATCCAATCCATCTGTAAACATCCTGTTACGGATGTAAATAATTAAGCATAATCCTTAAAATTACTAAAGAAGGACAAATAATTTTCAGTTTCCAAACTAGAATTAATACTTTTTGTCCACCTCAGAACTATTTTTTTTTGTTTATTATTGTTACATGTTATAAAGAATAAATTTTGTTGTTAAAATCTTATTTGCTTAAAGAAATATGTATATTCAAATATACTCACAATTCAAGTGAGAATTTAACAATTTCAAGTATTGCTTAACAATACTTTTAATAATATTATAATATACGAGGCATGCTTCATAGGTAGGGTTCATTTAAGAATATCATTCACTTCAATAATTAAAATTACTCTTTAAATTTAATTGTTTTATTGTTATTTACATCAATGTACATTGTATTTTCTTCTGAACTGGCATCCCATGTATAGCGATGCTCAGTAGAGTGGATTGGTCAAATCAAGAATAATAACCTGCATCAGGAAGTCTTCGGTTGTAAGTGTCCAACTTAAGTCCAAACTTTAGGTAAAGTCCAGGGGTCTTGAGAGAAAGTGTTTTCGTATTACCGCTGAGCAGTTTATGGGGATGAATTTATTTAATAATTAAAAATCTACCTATCTCACCAAAATAAATGGGGTTGGTAGTTGGCGCCCAATAAAACACAATATAGATTATATATTATATATTATAGATTATCTAAAATTAAATTAATTCTTTCATTCAAAATATAGAAATAAATACACACATATATCATATTTTTTTTTTTCATTACAACTGCGACAGAAATGGATTGACGCGTCACACATTTCATGTGTTAAGCTTTTTTTTAAAAAAAGGGGGGGTTCTAAATGTGTTAATCGCCTCTAACCTAATTGTATTTACATAATACAACAGTTAGAATTAATAGGCATTTATTTGCGCTTTACACTTTAACTTAAAACATAGAGTTCAGGAGGTTATACGATCTGTTGTCT
Organism: Timema podura; assembly: GCA_033556935.1. NCBI lineage: Eukaryota > Metazoa > Arthropoda > Insecta > Phasmatodea > Timematidae > Timema > Timema podura. The sequence continues at coordinate 37,944,606 of JAVRXN010000001.1, forward strand.
TCATGATTTTCAAAAGCAAGCAGGGTCGTTACTTATTCGGAGTTCACTATTAATGCAGTCATAGAAGCTAATAATATAGTTTGTATTATTTTAGTATAGAAAACAAATATTTTACTAAAATAACAATTTTATATAAACAAAAGATTATTGTTCATGGTTTAAAATATATTAGATAGTTTTATTTATTGAGCCGTATTTCGCTATTCAATTATTTCTTTATCTTTTCTCATTATGGAGGTACACCGCTTTCACCCCTAAGGCTCTGTATGACTTAAAAAGGAAAAGGCAAGTTTCGTTTTCACTTTGGCTGTTTCGTTTAAGATGAGTGTGTTCATCCACCTTTTTATGGTCCTGCTGGAAATGGAACTAATCTTCTCCTTCTTCCCACACCCCCTCTACCCACCCCTTATTTTACCCTTCCTTCTGGTTGAGGTTGAGGTAAGCCTTTTACGCTACACTTAAAAGGACCGAGACTGACGTCACCAGGTCAATCCCCGGTTAATTGAAAATACGCCCCTAGGAAGCGGTTTGGAAGGTTTGTTCAACTGTAGCTGGTGCATGAGAGGCGGAGCAGCTCGTTACTGACTTCACACCTGACCTGGCTTTATGGAGGTTCAGATACCACACGATTTGAACTAGAGAGCTCCGATTTCAAATGTTTGGCTCAAATAAATGGCTTGTTTTATTTTATCATTTTCGGTGGGCACGGGGGCTAAATGTCAAGTTTGTCCAGTTTGGTTTTCCAGTCACGTGGAGGTCGAGATTCGAATCCCAACCGGGTGTACTGAAGGTGGTTTTGTTCTTGATGGCTTCTCATTCTCCTACCACGCAAATGCTGGCACATTTATTCTAAACTTTACCTTCCTGATTTAACCAGATGCTGATAGCTTGGGTGGAGAGTAAGACACGGTGCTATATTTTTTTAAATCTTATTTTAGCTTCTATCTGTGACTTAAACTATTAAATCTAAGGAAAGCTGTTGGAGGTGAGTTTTAAAGTTGTGATACAATATTTTGGAGGCGAAAACCTATTGCAAAAAAAGTTTAAGCTCTTGGGCCAGAATTAAGTTTGTATGAACGTCGTGTTCTGGTAGGTCTACAGCCATGTGTTTAGAAAATGCACCCTTAAATATTCAAATACTCGCTTTAGTGACTAAATGGTCTAAGGCGACAATCTCATGTTAGACTGGCCTGCTGATAATGGGGAGATCGAGATTTGAATCTCGGTCAGGTGTAGGCCTACTGAGTGGTTTTTACTGGATGATTTTCCAATCTCCTTCCACGCAAATGCGGGCATATTACCTCTAAAATGCTTCCTTCCTCGTCCCTACCCCAATAGATAGCCTGAACAGGTAGTAAGACGTGGTGATAAAAAAAAGTTCAAATACACATATCATATTAAGACAGGTATTCGAAATATTGATTGCTAGGCTTGTTGGGATGGAATATATTCTGTCCTAAGGTTAAGTTAGATCTTAAGTTTCATGTTGAATTAGCTTTGTGTATAACATTATATGACCTCCACAGCCTTGACATAAAATAAAAATGTTTGGAGCTTTGGACCGCATACAATCCCACGAAATATGATTGCAACAAAAAAAAAACCTGTTTATTGCGTACTATGTTATTACCTTTGCGGCTAAAGGCTATAAAGATGCCTCCTGTCACACTACAGATATAACCACTATATCTAACACCTCCCCCCTACTACGCCACAGACAGAGATAAGGTCAGATATGCCCACCGGGCAAGGAAACAGAAGGTGGAAGGGGGGCCAAAAACGTTCCCATCACGTCCTAAAGGGTGGGGGGGTCACACATCCAATACATCAACTATGCGCTCCGCGTTCAACATTTTGATCTCTCTGCGTGTAGCACCTGTGTGGTACAGCACACATCCTCCTTCCTACCCCCTCCCTCCCACCTCTCTCGTCTCTCACACACCCCCTTTTGGGCGCGGGGTTGGAAAAAAAAAATCCCTCGACCACACATGAAAAATGGCTGTGGTTATCTGACCACATGATTCATTCACTTCCTGAAGGGAAGAACGGGGTGGTTATTTTAGGGGGTTGGGTTTGAGGGTAGAATTTACCCGCAACCAGTCACGATATATTTTTTTCAATATATTTTTTAACTTGGTTGTTGAAGGAGTTATTCGAATTTATATCTTTATAGGGGACAAAGGAATATTTCGGTTTTATATAGAATGTCTCTATTTATGAAATACACGGTAGAGTAAATATATTTAATTGGAATTGGTTCTCCAACGAGCTATTTGGAAGATGATTTCATGGTCACCACGGAATACAACTAGACCCGAACTGTTTCGATGACATTAAATAGCTTATCCTACCATTGATATGTTCAAGACAAAGTCACCTGCTTCTGTGGCCGCATGGTCTAAGGCGTCACTCTCGTGTTGAACTAGACTGCTAACAGGGAGATAGTTTTCCACTCTCCCTCCACTCAAATGCCGGTACACTTCCTCCAAATTTAACCTTCCTCATTCCTAACCCATTAGAATAATTAGTGCACATGCGCATAACTTGAATAGATAGACGTGGTGCTAAAAAAAGAAGACAAATAGTATTGAAGAGATTTTATGTCTAAAAAATTGACATAAGATTTATAATGAACAATAACTGGCTCAGTGTTTTCTCTAAGAGAAGATGAAGAACATTCATTACACTAGGAAAACAAAATCTCACTTCATATCATTTTCATATGTTTGTAAAAGTCATGTACATTACGTTGACCATGTACCTTGCAAAAAGTTTGTGTGTTTGCTAAAATTCTGAAGAAATATTTCCAAGCATTGACCTGAAGATGTCAAACAACGGAACCAGCTTCAGAGCTCGGATTCGTGGATAAAACTGAAAGAACTTACCATAGATTGCCGAAAGTTTACTTTGGTGCGAAATAGTCACGTGGCTCTCCTCAAAGAAAAGTGCGACGTAAAATTAAATTGCGTGAGGAGAGGATAAAATTTGATCGACACTATGTGATTCTTGAGAAATTTTATGTCCGACACTCTTTTGTCGACATTTGGGATGCACTCATCTTAATCCCTCCCTCCTACACCTCGCTTATTGTGTGTGGATCTTGAAAGTTGTCGGTGCCCCATCACCCAATTAGCAGAATACTAGCTCTCTTATCCTGGGTTTTACTACGGGCACTTATAAAAATATGGCCGTATATTGTTGAGGACAGGACATAAAACAGTTTTTACGCGTGTTCTTATTTTATTTTTTTCTTCTCTCCCTGTCCAAACATGAGGGATCTTGCTAATAAAGTAAATGTCGTACTCTTAGTGTAGTCGTCACTAATAACTAGCTGGGTGTAAAAAGGGCACATGTACCAGCGATAGATAATGGCTTGGATATTTTCGTTGTAGAAGGGCCTCACCACCCATATATGTTTGTTGTTGTTTTTGTGGGGGGGGTAAGCGGGTGGGGTGGAGTTCTACGTCTAGTGGCTCATGGTGAAGTTCCTCAACAGGATAGTGGAAAATATAAATCCTGCTTGAAACAATTTAAAGTTGATTTTAATAAAGTTGATTTTAAGTGCGATGAATTTTATATACTCCAATAAGCTACTTGCCTAGGCATTTAGGATTAAAACTAACATATTTATAAATAATATTTACTCGGGGGTTAGAGATTGCATATGTATTAATAACGCTAATTTGTTGGTGATGAAGAAGGTTGAATTTAGAGGAAGTGTACTCACGTTTTCTTGAAGTGAGAGTGGTAAATCAATAAAGGAAAAAACCTTATTACACCTGACTGGGATTTGAGTCCCAATCACCCCGTCGTCGACAGTCCAATATATTGCGATATTGATGCCTTAGAGTTTAGTTATACTGTTAGAACTTTCTACAACTGAAACGGGTTCTTAGATAAGTTGTTCTAACGTTGTTTAAACGTTACAGGTAAAATATAAAAATAAGCATCAACCATTGATAACATTTGTCAAAAGATTTGATCTTCAAGCTTCTTCTTCTGCCAATCATTACATACCTTTAAGAGACCCTGATATAAATCTCACTTTCCCCCCTCTCTCCCCACCTCTTCCTCCACCCCCAAAAAATACCCGCTGTATGGAAATATTTGGGTATAAGAGAGATTCTGAACTCCATGAGAACCTAAGCACCTGTAAAACAATTGTTACAAAAATAATAGCCCCTTTGTTGAAATATATCACCAAAAAAAATCGTACTCTTTGCCTGTAATACTTGAAACTTTTGTATAAAACTGTACTAAGGAAAGTTGGCCTCACCTCCATGTTTACGACGTCCTGGAGTTACGACTGCACGTATATATAGTATTATGAGTGGTGCTGTAGTTGTCCATACTTTACGACACTCAAGGAGATTGGGGGGGAGGGGGTCTATAGTCACCCCTCCCTCTTTTCCTTTAGTAAATCATCATACGTCTTCCCCCTCCGCCCCGAGTATTTTTATTCGTATAGTGATGAGTAGGAGTTGGTGGAGTACGGGTCAAGGTTTTTATAGGGATTAGATTGAATATTGCGTATTGGATTCTCGATTCCACACATGAATAAATGTGGAAAAAAAAAATTGCTGGACCTAAGCTAGAACATAAACTTGACCATAGAACAGATTAAGGTGGAAGAAAGCTTATCTCGAAAAATGAAAATAACCTTATTTAGTTTCCGTTATTTATTTTTAATTTTGTGTTAGTGACTAACGTGAATGTATGATGATTTTTTTGCTATTCTGTTAATGACAAGCCTTTTATTAGCTGAGTGCATCATGATTACTTAATTTATTGGTTTGTTAATAAAATAGCGCACTATTAGCCGAGTGAATGATAATATAATTGGTTTGTTAATGAATAACACATTACAGGCTGAGTGTATGATGGATGATACGTTTAATTTCTCTCGCCGAAATAATGTAATGATACTGTTTTGGACCCCTCTAATATATTCAAAAAGTCATGGATGTATTGTATTTTTCTCAAAAGTACTGTATGTAAAGTTTCCTTTTAATACTTCATCCATGGAGAATCACACGCTTTTAGAAGTAATGTCAATATACTACGTTTAAAACTTTTTTCTCTAAAAGATCAATTCCGTCGTATAGGAATGATCTTGTGACTCGCTGGCTCCCTCTACCCAATAGGAAGCCAGCCTTCACAACATGAAATCGCCAGGAGTCTTTCTATTAATTAGTTTTGATACTGATGGCAAGGGGTCCAAGAGGCAAGGGGTAGGTCATATATAAGCCGCTTGTGCTTATGAATACACACAGTGCCAGTCATATATTAACAATAAGAGAGTAATATATCAGTAGACAGTGCCGGTAGCATAAATCTAGAGAACGTGAGAGTGCCACTAACTTAAATCCATAAAGTACATAGAAAATGTTAGCGAGTAAAATCACAGAAAAATAATTTGTAGTTCAACTAAAACCGTATCATCTAATATTTTATCTTCAGTGCCGAAGGTGAAATCATTTTAATAAATCGTGTGCAACATTGAAAGTATTATTTATTTTATTAAAATAAAAATCAGAAGTTATCAGATCGCATGACCGCGTTAGTGCTTAGTAAGGCATGCTCGCCTCGTCATCATCGTGAAACCCCACAACACTTTAATTGGGGCCCATCGCGGGTCCATACCATCATAATTGGCGCCCAATCGCGGGACAATTATGTCTCAATCAAACCAAATCATTTTAATTGGCGCCCAACGTAGGGCAATTATATCTCAATAAATACCTTAGCATTTTAACTGGCGCCCAACGTGGGGCAATCATATCTCAATCAAACCGCATCATTTTAATAATAATGACCAAGAATTAGGGAAGGGTCTGATTGGTTTTCGGTTCCTCAATTCTTCTATTAAATACCGGAATACTTTGTTTTTTTCACTTTGTCTTACTACCCGTATGGGCTATTCATATTTAACTACTCAAATGAGGGAGGACTGAATGAAGAATTTAAATGAAATGTACTGTACCTGTATTTACGTATAGGAAGGGTGTAAAAGATAATATTCAGTTAATTGTTTAGTGGAGGTCTAAACTATAAGCTAGTTTAGGTCGAATAAATAAATTCTACTACTTTTTTTGTGTTTGTCATTTTTTATGAACGCTATTTTATTTTGAAAAATCATTAGCTGCCACGGCCATTTACTTTGGTACTCTAAAAAGCTAAAAACTTAATTGAAAATCCTTTTTTTCTAATATTTTTTATTCGCATGAAGTATTTAGTAATATTTTTGGAATAACACTAATTTTCCTCAGTTATTAAGTTTTTATCAAAACAATAATATATGTATGTAGATCTACCTCTTAAATAAAAACAATAATCTTTTTTAGCACGCGTACCTTTTCTCGTTTGAGTTGTATTCATGTACTAATTATACTAATTTTTTAGGTATCAGGAAGTTTGAATTTGAAGAAAACTTACTTGAATTTGCGTGGAAGGAGAGGGGAAAACCATTTAAGAAAAAACACCCAACTGAGATTCGAACCCCAATCTCCCCGTCATCGCCAGTCCAGTCTACCACGAAAGTGATGCCTTAGATCATGCGACCACCGAAGATGATCAAAGATCAAAACAATATTTCCATTCATGTAAAATATAATCAATATAAATTTCTAAAAATCTTGAATATTAATTATGATTACGTGCCATCTAAGTCACGAAAGGAAGTGTCCAGAATTCATTACATACGTCTACTTGCGCTTCGTTTCTCGTCTTAAAAACGTCAATATTTGTTATAAACCACTTACTTCAAAACAAACATTCTCTCTTTTTCCGTTTGCCTTCGTGAACCTACTCTTGTTCGGTAGTTACCCCTATCCCTACCCTCAAATCCCTCTGTTATGAAATGCAAATTTTAAATTTCATTACTACTTATTAATTACTTATTAAATATTAGATTAATCTAAATCCTCAAGTTTTGCGAGAAAACGTATCATCTCGCACATGTTTGCATTTGTAACACCCGTGAATCTAAATAATCACGATTCATTTAGAGATAATTCCATATTTACATTAATTCAAACTAAAAAAACAAAATTAATCTTAAATTATGATTAAACATTCGTTCTGTTAACAAGTTCTACTAAAAATATTGTTCACCTATTCTTAGTACCCGCTTAGGTTACACACACACACACACACACACACACATTAATTATGCTAATGGAATAGGTATGAGGAGGTAGAATTTTAGAAATAGTGTACTCAAATTTGCACTCAGGGATAGTTGGAAAACATGTTGAAAAAAACACCCTCAGTACACTTAGCCTCGATTTGAACACCGATCTCCCCGTAACTGGCAATCCAGTCTAAATCCTAGTACTTACTTGAAAACATTGTTTCTCAATTTTTTCGAAACGTTTCTTGTTACTCCCAAACATAGGGAAACAGTTTGCAAACATGGGAAACATACTGTTTGCAAACAGCTAAACAAACATTGCTTAGCGTCCAGACTTCAATGACGAAATATTGTTTCCCGTCCAGAGTTCAGTTGATTACAAGATGTCTACCGAGGATGGTGCTATGGTTTGTGCTTTGTACGTAGTTATGGACTGTTCAAGAAAACGGTGGTGGGTTCTTTCAGTGCTTTAAAATGGTTCATACTATGCAAATAAGTTTCTGACATAACTGAAGCTTTAAGACGGCAATGGTTTTAGTAACATAACTCTCATTATCTAATATAAAATTTTGAAGTTCTTTTTCCAGGATATTGAACGACTGGCCTGGCCAACGTTGTTTGTTGTCAACAATGTTGATTGTTGGCAAACACGCAAACAATGTTTCTTGTAACCCTTTGCAATTGATGACAAACATTTTTTCATAGTTGTAAAACACAAAGGAAACACGAAAAATGTTTGCAAACATTTAGGAAACAAGAGAAACATGTTTACAAACAATGTTTCCACGTGCGTACTAGGCATAAGAGTGAGAGAGACGATGGCAACGTGCTAGACCATGCGACCACCGATACGGGGTTTTAACCAAATCTACTACTATACTATGAAGTAATCACTTTATCATTGTGTCAACTTTACCGATTGAGCTGAAATTTTGCATGGTCATAGCTCAGACGTTCGGTTAACATAATAGGGTAATTAAAAAACCCACCTCCCCCTTAGTACCCACATACGTATACCGAAACCGCTGGGGCTAGGGAGTCACCCTTCGGATGGGGGTACCCACGGGTGCTAGGCTTCAAACACTCCAAACCCCACCCCTTTCATCCCACCAGACGTATCCCCGGAACCTCTGGGGCTAAAGAGTCGCCCTTCGAATGGGGGTACCCACGGGCTGTATACTTCAAACAACCCCAACCCCACCACCTCACCGCTCCCACACTGGAGAGAGGGGGTTGCCTAAATTTAACATTGTTCTTTTAAAATGTAACTACTCATACAAATTTGTATCAATTTGTAAATAAAAAACTGATACATACTAATATACTGACACATGTACTATAGAAGAATTCAAGAGCTTAGTTGTAAAAAGATTTGTATTGCAATTAGGTCATATTTTTTAGTTTATATTTGTAAAGTGCATGTTTGATTTGGTCGTGGGAACTCATTACAATTTATTTTTTTGTAATTTTAAGGTAATTTTTTTGAATTTCTATTGTCTTTTTGATCATTCCTAGGCCCTAAAAGTCCGGTCCCTTGAAGAATATATATTTATAAATTTAGAATCGTCACTTTCAACACAAGGACTGCTTATTTGATCATTATAAGTTGGAGAGAGTACGTTATCTTAAAGAAAATGCACCCGTAATATTGTGGAGCGCGAATAAGAAAACCTAAATGGAAGTACCATGTGTAACAGTGACCCAGAATAATGTAATCACGACACCTTAGACTGCGTTACCACCGTCACGAGTAATAAAGAACATTTCTACATGGTATTTATATTTACTACCATCAAGACGATCTTAAATGAAATGTAACTTAAGCTTTTAAAAATAATTGGAACTTCTCGCATGATGGCCTTTCTTGTTTGTTTAATGCAACAATCTCCACAATGTGACAAACCCATTGCCCCACTCGGTACTCGCTCTGTGGACTATTATACCGTAGAAAATAGGGAAAAGGGGGCGTCTAGATACATCTGTGGCGTCGTGACGTTGCCGTGACGGATGTTATCCTACCCCGGCGCCTCGCGTCAACCCAGGAAGACGCCCTTCAGGCGGGGAGAGAAAGAAATGAGCCGGCAACATGGTAATTAATTATTAGGCTCTAGTTTACATCTCCCTATCTTTGACCAAACAACCTTATCTCACATAAACCTGTCAGTCTATTGTGTATGAGAGAGAGTTTTGGGCTAAGAGTCGCAATTTATTCTCTTAAAAAAAAAGGAAATGTTGAGGTTCTTTTAGTTGACAGAAATATTACAAAGATTACAAACGATAGTTGTGGATACTGCATATAGTTATTTAATTTTCAAATTTAGCATGCACTCAAAAAAAATTACTCTACTTTTACCTCTCACACAAGAAATTATCTCAGTTGGTTTTATTGCATCTTTCCACCCGTCTGGAACATCTTCATTTAATTCCACTTTTATTATTTTTTTAGCACAGCGTCTCACTACCCGTTCAGGTTATACGCTTATGTACTAATTACACTAATGAGTTAGGGATGCGGAAGGTTGAATTTAGAGAAAGTTCACACGCATTCGCTTAGAAGGAGAGTGGACAACCACTTAGGAAAATTCACTTTCAATACACCCGACCGGATTTAAACTCCCATCTCCCTGCTGACATCTATTACTAGTATGACGCCTGCTTAGACTACTCGGCCAACAAGAAGATGAATTCCACTACTAAGATTGAGGAGATTAAGGTAGACTTTAGAATAAATGCACAAGTATTGGCGTGGATAGTAGTTGGAAAGCCATTTAGTAAGTAAAAATATTAGTACATCAGGTAGGGATTCAAACCCTAATCTCTCCGTCATCGGCAAATCATACTAAACGATATTAGTTAGGACAGCAGCACACTTAAATACATTTCTTTCTTTTTTTACCACTTACTCTTACTAACTTACCTGTTCAGGTTATACGCATGTGTACTGATTACGCTAATGAGTTAGTAGGGATTAGAAGGGTTGTATTTAAGGGAAGTAAACCCGCATTTGCTTAGGGGTAAGTAAAAACCATTTTGGAGAAACCATCCTCAGTAAATCATAAAGGGATTTGAGCCCCGATCTGTCATCGGCAGTCTTGTATAACGGCTAAGTCCATGCGGCCGCCAAATCAGGTAATACACCTCTTCATTCAGCCCTAACATGGCTTCAGGGATTGCCAACCTAAATATATATAGTGCTATAGTTATTGTCAACCGAAGCATTTCTTCAGTAGTTGTCAATCTAAGCACATCTTTAGAAATTATCGCCTTCGCGAAACAAATATTAAAACATTTTAGGCAGTATCATGAATGGAACCAAACAATTATCTCTAAACTTAGTAATTAGCCTTTAAAAAAACCTGAGACACTGACTGTGTTCTTTAGAAAATAACTGTCAAGATTTAAATAATTTATATCTAATGCCCCGAGCACAGGGGCGCTGTTTTTGTTTATAATTCATAAGTTCACCATGTGAAAGAGCAACTATAATGGCAACTATTGGTAAAAGAAGAAACTATCATAAAAACTTGTGCGTAATTTGGTAGTTGCTTAGGTCCCAGTTTTCAGCAATGTTTAACTACAATTGCATAAGATATAATCAGTTACACACACTTTTATTTTAGTTTATGCGTTTTAATCCGAGAGGTCATATAGCAGCAGGGATGATTATTCAAAATTTGAGAAAATGCAGCCGAATTGGTGTGAGCATGTGGTTGGTAAACCACCGTGATTAAAGACCCCCCTCTACACCACCAACCCTCCAGTGCACCACCTAAAATTTGAGTTTTGACCTCCTCGTTGACAACAATCTATACTATTTTAGAGCTTGTCGCCTTAGACTGCATAACCACTGATCTAATTCACACACACACACACACACTTACCTTGAAGCTAATCCTACTAGTTACAAACAAACAAAAAAGGACAAAAGGTTGAGTCATAATTTGTTTGTTAAAAGTGAATGAAAAACCTCTAGAATCTTATGTTTCCTGTAAATAAGTTTTCTCTATTTCATATTGATGGTCGAGAGCCACTTGATATGGCAAGTCGTTTCATCCACGTCACAACTATTTTACGTGCTAGTTTCATAACAGTAATTCGTGTGAAACGCTGGATACATTATTCTTTTTTGAAAAGTACAATCGTTAAAAATATCAAGTGTTGATATAAAAAAAAGGAGGTAGGCAAAAAAACAACAACTAGAACTCAGTCTGATAATATTAACGTAGTGGCGTGAAATGAGTGGAAAGACAAAATACTGGGTGAAAATGGGAAAACAGGGTAGACTTGTTAAAATTGTGCCGTCGGTATTTAACTTTTTATGTAATAATTTGTCTTCTTGTCATTCAGGGCGCAGTTCAAAAACTTTTTTTTTTTATTAATTTCTCTCATCTTTACTTAATAATATTTTTGTTGTTTTTATTATCCACTCCTCTTTTCTTATATTATTTTGTATGAATTTTTTTTTAAAAGTGAAAACATCAAGAGTACAAATTACAAAACTCCAAAGACTACGGACGAATGGTTATACCATAGCTTGCCTTTCCCTTTCTCTTTGCTTTATCTTTGTCCAACATTATTGTTTTTGTCTTCTACACCCTTTACTCGCTCTTTCTTTCATTGTCTTACCCCCCCCTTTTTTTTTTCTTTAGAGACGAACCTGTCTGACAGTTTTCCGTTTCTTGTATATAATACACACACAGCATCTGAATTGCTCCAACGCTATGCTCTATTTTCTTCTTACAGACTTTGAGTCATTTTCTTTTAAGACTTTTCATAAAAAGAATGCTGTATAACTGACTTTCTTATATACGTAAAACTGGAAGTGGGTATGGAAAGGGGATCCACGGGGAGGGATGCAGGAGGATAAAGATGGAAGGGGGATACCCTTTTTAAAAACAAAATAAAAAAATAACTCAGTTCAAGAAATGAATGTCTGTGTGAAAAACGACGCATCTCCCGTCGAGAGAGGGTACGTGGGATTGGGGGGGGGGGTTGATAGTTGAGACAGAAAGCTGCCGAGGGGGATGGTTTAGCTGTAAGTTACCTATCTGTCGGAGGGTTTTATATGCGATTTTTATTTTTATTTTATGTCATTTCATTTCTTATAGGGATTGTGTAGACGCCACAGGAAGTGCACTATAATGTAGTATTGTCGAAACATTACACCCCTACACATCCCCCTTTTTCTCTTTATTTTACCCTCGAAGAATAGGAAGTGGAACGTCACTCGGAACAAGATTTAACTTACTGATATTTTGTTTCATATTCCTTCTATTCATATTATGACAGACACAATTTTATTTTTGTGTTGTTTTTAACTTATACCTATAGGTTTTAACAAATGAGTTATTTAATGGTTGAATCTAATACTATCTTTTAAGGCGTACAACCAGAATGTTTATCAAGTGGTTCTAAAAAATATCTTTTAAATCACTGTGAAAAACACCCCCTTCTTACCACCGAGCTGATATACGAGCTTCGAAGGAAATTCTTTTTATTGCGAGATTCACGGCATAAACCGCGTGAACACTTGTGAGAGCCTCTCCCACACAACACACGCCAAATCCAGGTAGGAAGGAACACATTTTCATAGTTATAAAATGTACTAAAACAATACCTATGCACTGTACTTCAAGTCAAATAATCTGCAATTACTGTAACTTTAATTTTATTTTTGTTATTGTTTTTAGCACCGCCTCTTATTATCCGTTCGGGTTATGCGTCATGCACTAATTACGCTAATAGGTTAGGGAGGAGTAAGGTTGAATTAAAGGGAGTGTACCCGCTGTGCTTTCACACTTTTTTTTGTTACCCATACTTGTAGGGAAATAAGTACAGCACATTGGTTAGCTACGATTTAATTTAAGATATGATGGTAAGGCTATCTAAGAAGAAGTGCACCCACATAAGTGAGGATATAGAATGTAAAATCCACTTTGGTATACATGGCATGTAAAATGGACTCCAATCTTACTCGGGATTCGAGTCCCGGTTGCACTACAAGGTTTGTGTTCGTTAGTAATTGAGAAATATTTGGACTACAGCTGTCAAAATTAATGTGAGCTAATTAAATGGATATATAAAAGTAGATCAAGTAATGTTCACAATCATAAATTGACAAAAGAGATTAGGTCTACACAAGCTCGGAGCGACCCGTATCGATAAACGCGTGGACTAAATGTCTGCTGGTGTCAGGGAAGTCGGGGTTTGAATCCATATCGCGTGTTTTGAAGGGTTTTTTTCCTAATTGATTTCTCACTTTCCTTCCACGTGAATACATTTACTCTAAATTATATCCCCAAAAGATGCGTACAGCCTGGAAAGGTAGTGAGATACGGGAGTGGACTAAAGTTGGCTGGCAGTAAATAGCGAGCGCTGCCAACCTAACGAAGATGTGTCACTCTTCCGTCAAAAAGTGGCCCCGCTTCTTCCCAAATAAAGACGGAGAGAGTGTGTCAAGTAAGAGCTAAGAGTAGAAAAAATAAAGAGGGTAGAAGAAGTCGCTAGGCACGGTTCACAATGGGAGCAAAGGGATGATAGCGAGAGACAAGACAATAATAGGGCCACAGGGTGGATTGGTTCAAAATTGTCAGGAGGGAACAAGGGAGGGGAATTAATAGTTGGACAGACGAACGAAACGTTTTCATGGCGCTGTCTGTCATTCGAGACATCCCCTCTCGCCAACCCTTCAATTTCCCTCCTTATCTTACCACCACTGTTTGGATTCTCCCCACAGGAGAGGGAGGATTTCAAGGGGTGAAATTAAGCTCAAAGAATGTGATTGGTTAGAGAGTTAGTTTTTTGGCAGTTAGAGAATGGCACAATGAATTTTCTTTTTAATAGAAACATGTCATTTTTGTTGGATTTAAAAGTGCACTAATTCTTTATGAGATTTTTTTTTTATAGTTTTCTGTTCAAACTAATATGTTTTATTATTCTATGTCTATATTCTTCAACAAGTTCACCTTGTCAAAATAAAAATCGCTGAACTGTTTCATGTTGTATGACGAAATTAACTAAACCCATGTCTAATATAATATCTTACCGATTAATTAAACTACTACTAATTATTTTTGTACCGTATATAATCTTTTGTTTAGAAAAACAAAATATGGACCACTATTTATCCAAAAATACAATAATATCCATCCAATCATTAAATAATTTTTAGCGCATATACTAGTTTTAATGCATTAAATAATATTTAATGTATGCAGATAGGAATAGAAGCTTTCTTAAATTTATTTATTTTTACTATTTATTTATTATTATTAATAATATTATTATACTACTTATACTACTATATTAACTACTACTTACTATACACACTAAACATGTTTCAAGATCTAGCCCTAATATATTCTAGAAATTTTGTTTCTTGTCTTATCATATGATTATGCTTGAAAAATTAATTATTCAGCCTATCTGATAAATGTTACAAATCGAAATGGAAGCTTCAAATTAACACGATAATCATAGTTTATATCAAAATAGCTTATTTCTGTCTTTATATTTTGCGTGCTATGCGCCTTGTCATCCGTTTTTTCCACCTGCACAGTGTGGTATGGATGAATAAATGGTATAATTCTGAGTAAATATATCCGCATTCGCGTGAGGGTAAAGTGAACCTCCATTAAATAAAGAAACAGTCTCAGTACTCCCGGTAAGGATTTGAACCCCAACCTACCCATCATTAGCAAATAAAATCGTATTTATCTTCATTTTCATTACTGCGGTTTTAAATATTAGATTAATTTAGTTTTACATTTAGACTTAGCTTCATTATAACTTTATCAATATTACAGAAAATTGGAGTTTCTGTAAAAATGAAGATAGTCGTGTGTGCATGTATTGAAATATTTTTACAAACATGTGAGTATTATTTTAATTTTAAACATCTAAATGATTAACAATAAAATATTTTCCAAAAAAATATTATAGGCCCTATCATTGTTTACGAAGAGCGAGAAATAAAGTGAAAATATTAATAAAATATTGTCAATAAAGTAATATAATCATAATAAGTATTGTCATTATGTCATATTTTTTTTAAAATAGAGTTTCTTCAAATAAAACTTTGGCTATCATTGTAGCTTATACTCTTTAAAAATATCCTATATATACTATTTTTTCTTAACTTTTTTTGCGCTTTAAATAGAGGCGACAAAAGCAAATAAAATATTACAATTGGATTTTTTTTATATAAACACACACACAATCTTTTCCACATATCTAATCGATTCAATTTTCTTCTTATTTTTCTTGAGATCTTCTTAACTTTTAAAGAGCCGTGAAAACTTTTGAGAAAATAAAAGTTTGGGGAAAGGGGGAAGAGGAGAATGTGGGGGGACAGGGGGGAGTGGAGTAGGTGTTACCATCGTGAAGAGAGGAAAACAATTCAGTGAAAGTAAAACGAAAGTGATACGGTGTAGCGGGAGAAAGACTTATTTTTTATTTCCTTTCTACCATTCTTTTAACGCAGGACACCCAGGAAGTGGGTCATATGTCCTTTAGGTGATTCCTTCCTTCCCTTTTTAGTCCCAGTGATCATAGATCTGGAGCCATTCGAGATACTAGTTTCATCCACTGCCTCTCAATAGTGACATAATTATTATTGCTTTCCCTATTTTAGTTTTACTTTCTAAAGCTATTTCTGACGAACTTTGTCCAACCTAGGGAAACAGAATGAAGAAGGGGAATTTCAAAGAGTTAAATTAGCATTTCTGTTGAAATAAATCGAGAAAAAACATAGTGGAACACAGACCAGTGGTTGCATAGTCTAAAGGCGCGTCTAGACCGGCGCAACATTGTTAGCAACACGTGTGACAAAACATGTTATCAACAAAAACCTGAAAAATCAGTTATAAATGTTGACAAAAAAAAAATATTTTGCTACCAGTGAGCGGTAAACATCAAAGAAACGTTGGAAACACGTGTTGGTAACATTATTATATAGGAGCAACGTTGCTGTCAACATGGTTATATGGATATATTTTTGTTTGGAGGCTCCTCTGACAGTTGGTTGTAATCGTGCTGTGATTTTAGTCTTGTGTACTCAATTTCTTGATTAACACTTATTTTTCATTATTTGATCAAGTCGAGAAAGTATAGTTACTTTAATATAAATTTACGTACATATATTGGCCGGCTAAATGTGAGACCTATAAACTTAGAAACAGAAACATGAAAGTGTTGAAGTAGAGATTAAAAAAATATGAAGGGTTTAACGGTACAGTTTTATCGTAAATTAAAAGGGGAAACACAGAAACCATCAGGAAGCGGAATTAAAGAAGTTAGTACCTCAAAATAGTTTTCCTTTTAACTTCTTCATTTCATGTCAGATTAATGAACTCAACCAAGTAGGCCTACTGACAACAATGTCGCGCCGGTGTAGATCCGCCTTATCGCGTCACTTTCAATTTAGACTGGATTGCCGGTAACGGGAAGATCAGAGTTAGAATACTGGTCGATTGTATTGAGGGTATTTTTTACTCAATTGTTTTCTACTCTACCGTCACGCCAATTCGGGTACATTTCCTTATAAGTTATAAATTCTACTCTCCTCATTCTCTACTCATACCAGCGTTATTAATGTATTAGTATAGCCCGAATGGATAGTAAGACTTGATGAAAACAAAAATTGTGGGAAAACTACCTGAAAGCAGCTGGGATCGAACTTTGACCTCCTTTCCTAGTCAGACCAACACAGATGGGTACACGTAAGATCGCGTCAGTGATTGGTTTCATAACCCCTCCTGAGTGTTTTTAAAGGGATTTTTCCTAACTGGTTTCCCACTCGCCTTCAACGCAAATGCGGGTGTACACTTCCTCTCAATTCCACCTTCCTCATCCCTACCTAATAGTCCGGATAGGCTGTACAAGTATTGATACATGGAAAACAAGGGTAAGTAAATAGGCCTACTGCCAGTCTGAATAGATTTTAAAATACTTATTATTTTTATTTTACTGGGATTAGAAACAAGATTATAAACCCCCTCCCTCCCATAGCATCACAACTTTATTCTTTATAAATTAAAGAGGGGGTGCATGGTTTAGTTTATTAAATAAATATACTTATTATATAAAAATGTCCTCATAAATACGAAAATAAAATCACGTTGCCAAATTTTGTATAGCTGATAGAATCCACCGAACATTATTTTTATCATTTATTGAAAATCTGTGCACCTCAGCTGGGTTTGAACCCACGGACATTGTGTCCTGAGGAGAGTACTTTACCCCAAGACCACCGAGTTCGACCACTTTAAAGAGCTGATATATTTAGTGAACATGATCTTTTTGTTTCCATAACTTTCATTGATGTCATATTATCATTAGTATGTTTGATTAATAGAATCACTACATCCTCATATTGCCGGAGTTGTTCAATCTCATTGGTGGGACTCTGGTTTAATAACTGAAAATAGTAAATTGTTTTTATTTTCAACTATTTAGATTTGTCTAATCAATGTGGACATCATATTAATGACTCTACCCCAACATCGCTTGACCATTTTGGGAAATGACCGCTAGTGATTCCTAGAATCTCCCTTTAAATATTTCATCTATGTCGAAGGGTAAGAAACGTTTCTTTGCTTCTCCCTGAGGGTGTTGACTCATTTCCAAGTGAAAGGGGAAGTTTGAGGGACGAGGAACCCTCGCAAGTTTTTATTCATCTTCAAGAGAGAGAAAAATGAAAAAAAAAGGGGTTGGTGGGGGAGTTTCCTAGGGTAAAAAAGGAGGTTTAAGAAAACAGGTAGGTCTTTTTTTTTTCATTAACGACAAAAGGTGAATTTTTCTTTTGGCCGAAGGTCGATTATTTCTTTCGCCCCTTCTTCCTTTTTTTTTCATTTTCCCCTTTCTCGCTATTTTTTTTTTAGGATAGTAAAAATATTGCAAAGAGTGGGAAGGGTGGGGGTAAGATCGAAAGGGAAGAGAAGGGAATGTTGCCAGCTGTTTAAACAATGGCTTTGCTGGGACGTTTGTCCCTCGCAGCGTTTCTTCTTATGTTTGGTTCCGTGGACCTCAAGGAAGAAACTCGATCCCTAGCCCTGTCTTGTGGTTGAGATGGATCGTCATCGTGTGGTTGTTTTCTTTTCTAGTCATTCATAGTCCTTTTCCCTCCTCCACGATCTTGCTAACCTGGTCACCTGGGAAATAGAAAGAGGTTTGGTAATAAGACTCTTTTTTACTTTCTCTCGACACCTCGGAGGGAAAGTATTGTGATCGTAAAAAAAAAAATTAACTCGAGATTTTTATAAATGTCGACGTTTCTGACCCCTTGAAACCAAAAAAGTTGTTCTCGCAATGCAGTCTGTTTGTACCTCGGACTAGAGCCTAAACTATTTTACCGATTGGGCTAAAACGTGCTATCTAGGGTTTTCATAAGGTCCACCCGAGGGGTTTTGGAATTAGATATCTAACCCTAAAATTAAGGGTAGTTTACTGAAGGGGTAAAAGAAAAATATCGATTTTCTCAAAACGCTCTAACAATTTTGATAAAATTTTATATTTTGACATTGCTTATCATAATAAACAAGATGGAAATTCTCATTTTCTTCTGAAAGTTACTTTGAGGCTACTTTACATAGGGAACATTTCCCAATTTTCATAATTTCTCCCCAACTATTTGAGATACGAAATAACTTATAATTGTAAAATTATTATAGTACCATTAAAGATAAAAAAACGTTTATTTGCCCAGCTGGTACCGGGGATTTTTTCTCGAAAGGGGAATAATTACCGTGGTCGCCATTATTTGATAAATTAGGCTTTTAGGTTAAGTAAGATCTTCATTGGATCCACACCCTCATATTCACTATCATCACCCCCCCATCTCATATCATCGAGACATGGAAAGAGTCTCCACGAAAAGGATGTACGATTAGTACATTCGGCCGTCCCTTGAACAACGGTACTTTAGCACTGGCTAATATTTCCACAAAGTGGGCTACGAGTGATGTAGCCCAGACACGCTATTATTATTATCATCATCATCATCATCATTATTATTATTATTATTATTATTATAGTGAAATCTTAAAATGGTAAGACTGATACCTTTCACGGTAAATAGAGTGTACAAATCGTTAATCATCAAAGGAAAGTGTTTTGTATTACATAACATGTTTATCATGTTTGCTGCAGTATCGTGCCATGGAGTGTTTCCAGGTTAAGCAGAGCGTGTTAAAACTGTACCTGTGGTATGTTCTAACCCATTTGATCTCCATTTAACCAACCTCACATATGCATGAATTTCCGTTTATATCTGACCAATGAGTGATTCATTGAGTCATGAGGACAAGTCAAAAGTACAGTTCAAAACAACTCTACTTACCCTGGCGACCCCTCACAACACGACAATAGTGATCTGTATTTGATTACTGGTCCAGGAGTGGTATTTATATCAGTTTGGTCTTGATCAGTACTCCATACTTAGAACTCATGACAATGACTTTCGTTTCGAAAAGAGACGTAATTGTTTGTCATGAAAATTAATATATTTAAGATGGCCCAAATGGAGTCCATCCTTATCTTTTTTAACAATTTTTCTGAGTCCAAAAAACAAAAACCTCGACAATCCACAAACATGTTCTTTTTTGTTTTTTCAAAATAGCTTCCGGCCTAGGAGAAAACAAGTTGCTGAGATTTATGACCCAACAAAAAATAATCCTAACTCTTTAAACAGTGAAAGTATTACTATAAAAATAACTTAATATTATAATTTGACCAATAAACATAAATCATCTTTAAAATTAATTTAAATTTGTCACCAAAAATCCAAATGAGAATAATAATCTCTTCCGCTAGGGGCAATTAATTCTTCAAAAGGTAGCCATTTGTTGTAAGCGTCCAAGAACATTAAATAAATTAAGATAGTAACAGTTCCGAAATAAACCACTCTCTAAAGTAGATAGCGTTAAAATCACCTACCAAAAAAGATAATAAACATGGCGGGTTGACAGTTTATGAATCAAAATAAAGAAAGAAAACTTACTATAGTGAAATAAAGATAAGTAAATTATATATATAATATATATTTTGAATTGTAATTAAATAATTAATTAATATTCGAAACTTTAGGAGTTGTGATTGATATTTAAAACAAATAAACAATAAAGTTGTCAACGTCATTACATATTTGAAAGACTGAGTTAACCGACTATTAAATTTATATTTTAAATAATTCTTTCAGCAATCACAAAGGTGAGGTCATCTTCATTCTCATGGCCAGCTGTTGCCAAATATTCTTAATCACGATTATTAAGATGGAAGATATATCAGGGAAAATTCTGGCAACATCGAATATCCAACGGTGCGTGATCTGTTGTATTAGAAGAAATGTAGAAAAATTGGGCCCATGCTAATGACAGTCTTGTCCCCCTTGCACTAAACTGGCAGTTCACCTAAGAGATTGTAGGTGTAGAAACAAACAATGATCTTGTTCAATGGCATTATTTCAATCCCTCCCCATCAATCCAGAGCCGAGACTATGCAGCTCGTTCGAATGAATACAATTCACTTCCTGCGCGTTAGTATTTATGTATTCAAGAACCGTTGTAGTCTAATTCGAAAGAGCTTTATAGTCTCAGCCATCAATGGGTTATGTGGTATTATTCTGTCACAAGTGGCAATCAAGCAGGTGTTAGTTTAAATTTCTGGCGTTTTATGTGCCCGAGAACTCAATAAGGTCGGTCTTACCATTCGTCTGTTGACCCTCCTTTCGTCTTGGGGCTACAGTTGAAATGATTTGATAGATTTAATTTAAATTCAACATTTAGATGTTATATGGTTATATCGTGAGACTAAATAGTGATTTTGATTCTAGTCCTAAATTCTAAATTTTTCCCAAATATATTCAATAATTTGGTTCAAAATGGGTGTCTTGATAGTGTTTTATATGACAAGTAGCAATACATACATTTTCTCTAAGAAAAAGTGATTTAAGGGTTGTTCTAGAAATTCAAATTTTTTAGAGATTGACTTCAATAATTTTGTTTAAAATATATATCATCGACTTGGTAGGTTTTACATGATAAATAAAAATATGCATTCATTTTTCTAAAAAAAAAAAAAAAGTTTCTGATAGGCTATAAGATTTTTTAAATTTTATTACAGACTCTATGAGAAAAAATGTACGGTCTTATTGTATAATTTATCATCTATTTGGTCACATAAATGTTCGGAACAAAACTAATAACGGAATATAACGTGACACGAATTACAACGTTATATCGCGTTTATATTCAATAATCTAGCTTATAACTAAAATGTGATGATTCCTTGGTCAGATCTTGGTCGCGACCTAACCAAAAGGACTGATCTGACACGTCTTGGAACAAGAGGGTGTGTTTGGTTAGGTATTTACTATTTAGGCTGTCCTAAGCATGTATAAAATAGTCATGATTACACTAACACAAAGACCGGCAGACACCTTTGCTCAGTTAGTTGAACGTCTAATTATTCATGTTAGGGTCCCGCGTTTTACTATTTATCAGGATCAAAATTATATAATTCTAAAATTTTATTTTTCTCCCTTTTAATAATTGTTACGTTAATGACCATAGTGACCTGGAGTTTGGTTGTTGGGGTTGTCATATAATTGAGTTAGTATATGCCACTAAAAACAATCAACATTGGAACTAACGCTTAATAAAAGTGCAAAACACACTTTCATCGATGGAGACGTGACTTTTTGTTAATAATAATAATTATAATAATAATAATAATAATACTTAGCACCGCGTCTTACTACCCGTTCGGGTTATACGCTTAAGTACTAATTACACTAATTGGTTAGTAACTGGTAAGGTTGAATTTAGAGAAAGTGAACCCGCATTTGCGTGGAGGGAGAGTGGAAAACCATTTAGGAAAAACCACCCTCAGTTCACCCGACCGAGATTCGAACCTCGATCTCCCCGTCCTCGGCGGTCGAGCTCAACACGACTGGCGCGTTAGCCAACTACGCCACCGAGGCGGGTGACTTTTTGTTGTTTAGTCTGTTTTGCTGGTGATGGAAAGGTTGGAGTTCGAATCTTGGTTGGGCGTACTGAGGATGGATTCCATTAAATGATTTACAGCACTCACTCTACGCATATGACGGTAAATTGTCTTTAAATTTCTCTTCATTATACTTACCCCATTAGTTTTGTTAAATAATGCCCAGACGTGGTGAAAAAAACACTAGTAAAATATAACTTACATTTTATTATATTATTATAATCAAGAGACTATAGTGTTACTAATCTAGATGTGGCAAGGTGCCTCTTATACTTTTAATAATTGTTTGGAGGGAAGTCAAAATATTGTTTTCTCACTCTTATTAACCACAGGCATAAAATAAATTATTAATGCATCATAGAATAATTCCTGGGCTTTTTTTTTTTTTTTGTGAAACTTGTTTTGAAAATGCTAAAACATTTTCATAATTTTACATACTTCGCTTTTTTCTTTCTTTTCCTCTCCTCTAGGCAAGTTGATAGGGAAGATTAATGACTGAATTTTCTTGATTCACCTTAACCTAAAGACTAAACTTCCGTTGTGTA
Organism: Timema podura; assembly: GCA_033556935.1. NCBI lineage: Eukaryota > Metazoa > Arthropoda > Insecta > Phasmatodea > Timematidae > Timema > Timema podura. The sequence continues at coordinate 37,967,283 of JAVRXN010000001.1, forward strand.
TTTTTACCGTCACTAATAAATTTTGTAAAGAAGAAACTTTGGGGAACTAATTTTGTGTTGAAAAATATTACACTTGAATTTTCGCGCCAAGTATCTGAAAGGTTGCTTTGGTCTGTTTTTTCCTCACCCTCCTCCAGCCCTATACCCTACCTTCTTCTTTTTTTTTTTATCATAGACGCTAAAGAAAAACTAAAGCGAGACCAAGATGCAAAACAGAAGTGTCAGCCTACGGCGCGAGTTTTCTGTCTTGGTTGGTTAAATATGTAGGATACAGTAAAACATTTGTTCACAACTTAAAACCACCTAAGGTGGAATAATTAGGTTTGGTTTTTAGAGTGCGGCTTCTGGGTTATAAGTTATTTGGCGAGTCGTGGCATACAGGCCTATATCTATTATTTAACTAGGGAACACCCTGTATATATATAGGCCTATGGGCATACATACCGATAAATATAGGATAAATTCAAACTCATGGTAGTGGCTATTTTCAATATTACAATATTAAAATTTATTTTAATTATATTATTTTTATTAATTGGTTTTAATTATATTATTATAATATATTATATTATTTAACTACATAATAATATTCACATGTCGTTCTATTAGGCCTTATATAATTATATATAAGCCTAACTATACTATATACATTAATTATATTTATATATAATTCTATTTTATAATTATATACATATATATGTGTGTGTGTGTGTGTGTGTGTGGAGAGAGGAGAGAGAGAGAGAGAGAGAGAGAGTTCTAAATACATTCTGAGTGCGTGTTCAAATCAACAAAGTGATGCGTGGTTAAATATTGTCAAAACAATATTCAATTGTGCTTCACTTCCACTTAGGACGGCTCATTATTAGGATATAGGCCTAAGTATAGCTGAATGATCAGAAAAGTCGCCTAAAAGACGACGATTTATTCCCAGTATTTTTCGCGTGCAATTTATTTGAATATGTTGAATTTAGGTTCACCCCGTAACTCCAATAATTAATACAACTCCTGGCAGTGTAGTTATTAGGGGTCGCTGTCCTAGGTTAAGCTAGTTTTACAATAAAAACAATTCGCACCATGTCTTGCTACTCGTCTGGACTATCCGTATGTTTAGAGTAACGAGGAATAGATTAAAAAGTATAGAATTTAAAATAAATTTACACGCATTTACGTGATGTGAGAATGAAAAACCATTTAGTAAAATCCACCTTTAGTACATCTTACCGAGATTAGAACCCCAACCTCAACCTCGGTCACCAGCAAATCAAATCAGACTATTATGACGATTTAGCCCGCGTCTCCACCGATTATAAAAGGTGTAGGCCTACACCCTATACATGGATTTAAATAACATTCAATTTTTTTAATGCAAATAAAACCTATAAAAATTATATTTTTAATTATACTTACATCAGTAACTTTTATATCTATTTCATATAATTCTTGATTAGGTGTACGAATAGGTTTAGAAATTAATTTATTAATTATTTATTTATTTAATGTCTACCACTATTAATTCATTATCATCTGAGTCTGTATTGGTCGAAAGCATGAATTTACGAAATAAATTAATACTATCGTTGAGGTTTAAAGACGCGTGATCTAAAGTGATCAAAAAACTTTAAGCTAATGAAATGAAAGAGACACAAGAGCAGGTCAGGGAGGCTGGGTTTGAATCCTGACCAAGTTTACTGAGGGTGATTTTTCAGAAATGTAGCTACTCAATTTCCATGAAACCGTGGGTAGAGTTATTATAGTTTCCAGCTTGGTCATACCTGCCCTAATAGTATATTTAAATTGGAATAGACAACAAATAAAAAGTCACTTCGCTGTCCGCATGGTCTAAAGCGTTATTCTCGCAATAGACTAGACTGCCGCAAACGTGGAAATTCAGGTTCGATACCGGTCGGGTGCACTAAAAGGGTATTTTCCAAAAGAGTTTTACACTCTCCTTCCACGCAAATGTGGATGCACTTGCTCTAAATTAAACGTTCCTAATCCCTAAAACATTAGAGTAATTAGTATATTGGCTTATAGCCCGAAGGGTTAGTAAGATTCGGTGCAAAAAAAAACTAAAAAAAAGTAAATAAAACCTAATAGAACACCAAGAAAAGTCATCAAAGAAAATTATTTTTTAAAAATCTGGTTTGATTAGGCCCCTAACATCTTTAGCCTCTCGACCAGGGACAAGGTAATGAATTTCCATGCGTAAAGAAGGGGAAAAACTAGCGTCAAATATAAAAGTAAAATCAATTATCTCACCCGCCACGCCAAAAATGTCAAGCTGTGTAAAAATGTGTTTGGAAGGTGCGATGCGCGCACGATTCAAGTCAATGGAAGAAGAAATGTATGCAAATCTATTCATCAATACGTAAGTTTCTTGTCCTCCAGCCATCAAACATGGAACGAAATTGAATCTTCTGTTTTACCTTACCCGAGAAACGGGAGGGAGATAGAGAGAGGGAGAGAAGAAAACACAATATTTTTTTCTTAAAAAGGCTGTCTTTCAATTTTTGTTTTTATTCCGCTTGTTCAAAAGAAAGTAAAATAATACTTTCTTAAGTTATTTAAAAGAACCAAGCTCCATTCTCTCTCTCGCTCTCTCTCTATATATATAATATAATATATAATACATATACAATACATAGGCCTATATATAATCCATATAATATAAATATATAGTTCAAAGACAGCCTTTTTAAAATATACAAGTATATAATACATATACTTAGAAATATAAATGTATATTACTTCTTAAGCCAACAACCCAAATGTTGGTTTGGGTGTGATTTCTATCCATACGGAGCTGATATGCACTCCGCCCTTCAGCTGCTAGTGCTGCCTGCACCATCTGGTAGAAATCCCATGTACTAGGAGATTTCAGGAAGTGTGATGATTCCCCGGTGTCTTTCACACTGAATTTATACGAGCGAGCGCTAAAGTGTCTAACGATTTTGCCGGGAAAGGTATTTTCACATACCTGCCAGGTATCTTTAACATGCCACAATCGACATGAGACCGACGCCTTTACTTCCCCTACGAAGGAAGTTGTGCTACGGACTTTTATCACTCAAGAAAAATCGGTCGACCTCGGCTGGGTTTGAAACCATGAAAATCGGGCTATGAGGCGAGCACTTTACCCTAAGACCCCCAGACCACCCTAAGACCTATATATACACGAGTAAATAGCTTGTAAGCGGAGCGTAAGTTTGGAAATAGATGTTAAATAGCTTTGAAATTTTTCACTTCATAATTAAAGTTATTAAATTTATTTTTGGTATATTTGTAAATGCTCAGCGTTTTATTATTCGCCCGAGATATCCATATATCCACACTAATGGTATAATAATGAATAAGGTATAATTTAAAGGAAATGCATCCGGATTATCATATCATGGAGGAATTGTTGAAAACTATTAAGGAGAGAGAAAAAACCCTGCTTGGATTCGAACACCAACCTCCTCGTATCTGTAAAACCAGAGAAGACTAGACAATACTATAACCTTTTTCCATGTGTCTATCGATTAGGATTTCAATTGGGTTTTTTATTTTCAAACTTTTAGGTCTTTGTATCAAATCACCCCTCATTTATTTTTTTAAAACGTCATAGCATATCTGTTAGGTTTTTTTTTGTTTTGTCTGGTATGGAGAAATACGTTTCTTGGCTATAATAGACAAGAGCGTCTGGACGGACGCCACCACTCTCCTCAGGTCCGAGACATTACATTTTTGGGTGCCGCTTTGGTTTCAGTCCAGTTCGAAACGTCGTCAATGAACGTTTTGTCCTTAAAAAAATAAATCTTGCTAGGAAATTAAATTGATGAATAGTGACGTGCATGTGTCTTCTGGTCTCGTCTTCTCTTCAGTAACTAAAGAGATGATAGGTACTTTCCATAACCAACAACGCCTACAGTAATTATCGATAGGGTTCACTCTATACTCCCTCTTAATTCAACACAACACGTGAGTGCTCCTCAATAAAGTATTCTCGCTTAAAAACAGCAGCTGCTAAAGTTTCTCAGATGAATCCATGTTGGTTACTGGATGAGAGTACCGCTATGATATGTGGGAAATTAACGCTTTATTGTCGCTGGCACCGACTAGAACTCAGCCGCGCGTATAATACCCGCCCGCGGCACAGGGTCTCACTAGGCCTCTCGTTTCTATGTTCTATGAGTTTTGTTCCTATCTAAAATATAATTGCTAGTACGTGTCAGGTGTGTTGTGCTTCTATTTTGTATTATTATTAATAGTGGCTGTAGGCGTTGCTCGAGTGAAATTAGCAGTCTTGTGAAATTTCTTCGGATTTTAGGTTGAGATTTCTCCTTGGTGATAAATTTAGACAAAAAAAACAATCACTTTTATATTAAACAGCATCCTCATAGTAAAAAAAATTAATTAGATAGCTTGTTTAACCTAGCAAAGCGTATTTTTAAGTCTTTAAATTCGTGATTTACGTAAAGGTTGGAAAGAAATACCCTGATTTGCACGCCCTAAGTTTTCTCCATGTATGTTCAGCATATAAGCCATACAAATTTTTAGGTTTATTAGTTTTTTAGCTATTCGAATAGGTGATCACGTGATCCAATGCATCAGGCTTTCAACGGATGTATTATATTTTTTAAACGCTGAAGGTACACACTTTAAAACTTAATTGGTTTCTTGGTGTTAGAGGTAACCACATAAGTGGTCACGCGTTTTACGGCGCAAGGTCCGCAATATATGTAAAATAACACGAAATACTCCCAAAGTACTCACTATAATATTTACTAAACTACGTATTTAATACCAAATTTCAGATTTATATTTTTCTTGATTTTTGAGTTATCCGAAAAAATAATCATAGAACTATCCGCACTGGTGGTCAAGTGGTTCAAGTCGTAAATCTCTGAATATATGTAGGCGTAAACAAAAAATAATACAACCAAGGTGCACACCCTCAGGTGTCCTCAAGTACTTATGTAAGGTTTATTGTTATTGATGATATAACATTTACACACAAATAGAAATGCTATTTTATATATTTTGTCCTTTGCTAGTTTGAAGTTTTAGCCGCCTTTTATTGTGAGAAGCTATATTTTTGTCTGAAAATCTTCATCATCAAAATAAATGTAAGATCAAATTAAATAAAGATATGAAACATTTCCTATGTAAGTTTTTAACTGACAAAGAAAGAATTTTTACCTAATAATGTTAATACAAAGCAACCAACAAAACAGAAATGTGATTTCTCTTTACATTTTAGGCTGAACTTTATTATGGGATATATCTTTGAATTTTAAATGTATATACTTTTCCTTCGTGATCCAAGTTCGACATAAAACAAATAAATACGATACTAAACATTGCGTATTGATAGTGAGTTTAACGTTATTCACGTGGCTTTAGGCGTCAAGCTCAAAATATAACTTTAATTACAAAAAAAAAAACTCTTGAGGTGCACACCTTCAGGTTTCTCTAAATACGTATGCCAAGTTTAAGTTTTCAAAGGTCTTCATTTTCTAGTTATAGCGTTAAAACACAACACATTCTATTTAATTTATATGATGATGAAACTGAAAAAAAATAGCTTCTTTGAATTGCTTTGTACTTATCTCACTGTTTCGCCTAAACACCTTTCTTCTTTGGACCCGCCAAGAAAACACCTTACCTCTTAAATACAAGGCAAACAACAGCAACATCAAAAGACACAGAACAGAATACTGAAACAACACCCCGACCCCTTCTCCTACCTTCCCCTCACGATCCCTAACCATCCCGATCTTTCTATCTCTCTCACGTCTCGCGGTATAAATTACCTTCCTTACAACCTGCTTCGGGGTATTTTAAAGTTAATTTAAGATGTACAATAGGTTCCAATCCATTACAAGGCGAGCAGGAGGAGTGAGGAGGTAATGGAAACACCCGTTGCCTGCCTGCCTGCCTCTTCGCTTGCTTTAGGGTTATCTTAATGAAGTCATGAAGTATTCGTGCACGTTCTGTGTATAAACACACACACATACATTCATACTGGTACATATAAACTGGTGTTGCCATTGTGAAAACAATGTGTCTCCCGGTGACTTAAAACAACCTTCATCACCTTCCTTTCCCCCCCTTCACCCTTTTACTTTCCATCTGTACCTTCTACCGGCGCATGAAATGGGCTTGTCAAATTATGTAGCTTACAACCATTAACTATAAATGCCTATAGTCAAATATACAAACGGAGCTTAGTAAGATTACAACATATTTATCTTTATGCTGAAAGATACGTATTATAATTATTTTTACTCATAGCAGCGTAAACTATATAACTCAATGGATTAGATAGCCAAGCTATTATAGCTGTTAAATACGGTTGTAGCCGCATCTAAGTAGAGTCTTTAAGTTGATAAATGGCACCTAGACACGGGAACCGAACCCGGGATATTTTACTTTGTACGCCAATGCTCTAACCACTGAGTTATCCAGGAGGCGCCCCGTGGCCAGGGTCATTCTTCACTCATATTTTAAGGCAGTCTGTGATGCATGCGGTCTCTTGGAAAGTTCAGTAGTAAGAGTATTGGCGTACTTAACTAAAGGTCCTGGGCTCGATTCCCATGTACAGGTGTCATTTTTCACTATCTTCCTCATATCAGCCCCATTATTGTAAATGAGAATAGCACGGATGGATAGTAAGACGTGGCGTATATAAAAAAACTATGATATTATTGACGTCGATAAAATAATAATGTGGATACATTTGATGTTAGGGCAAAGTTGTATTTTTTACATTTATCAAACCTACCCTTGTAACGTAATTTCACTATAAATATGGTAGTAAAAATATTCAAACTACCAAAGCAGTAGGCCAATTTTATTTCACACTTAGTCCTACATCATGAGAACAAGAGTGCTTTACTAGGCAAAGCCTTCCAGGTTATAACTTATTATTTACCCGCCTCGGTGGCGTAGTTGGCTAACGCGCTAGTCGTGTTGAGCTCGACTGCCGAGGACGGGGAGATCGAGGTTCGAATCTCGGTCGGGTGAACTAAGGGTGGTTTTTCCTAAATGGTTTTCCACTTTCCCTCCACGCAAATGCGGGTTCACTACCTCTAAATTCAACCTTCCCAATTCCTAATCCATTAGTGTAATTAGTATTTAAGCGTATAACCCGAACAGGTAGTAGTAAGACGCGGTGCTAAAATTAAATTAAAAATTAGATTAAAGCCTTCCAGTTTAGATCAGTCTTGTCCGGGGTTTGAATTTCTATAATCAAGTTAATTGATGGTTAGGATTCAGATGCTCGGAATTGTATTTTCTCTCAATTTTGTCTGAATTGCTATACACATCAGCGGTAGCCTTTCAAATCTTCTGTTATTTCCCAGTCGGGGTACGAACAGATGGAGAAGCAATTTGTTAGAGCTCTCAGCCATATCAAAACTATAAATCCACTTGGCCCTAAATGCCTCTTATCATCAAGAATTTTAGTAACAAGATACATAAAACAAATTTTTGTTACTCTTTAGGATTGAATCAGTGACCCCTGGAGTTGCAGTCAATCTATTCTCAGTAAAAGCACAGCATTAAGAACAGTATCTCTGACGGTTCAAAAAACTAATTTCATATATTCATACGTTAAGTCGTGATATACAGCTGTCCCTATATATACCCATAAAAAGAATTTAGTAAAATGTTACTAAACTTACCAACAAAGAATAAATGAATTTTCCAAATAAGGTGCTCCTTACAATTATTACTAGAGGCTAATACTGGGACCACTTGACAAAGTATACGTCAAAGATTTGCGATGAGAAAGTTTACTTTGAAACATGGGTAGCGCCTGCATAATGTGACTGATACTTTAAGCACTACGTTCAAGTCATGCGTATTGTATTTCGGTTGACACATTGAGGGATACTTATCTCTCAATGCGACCTAAATAATCATTTTGCATAGAGTACCCTTCCGGGCTACCCTCATTTAATTGTACTAATAGGTTAGGAGGGAGTGTAAATTTGGTTGAAAGGATATTGATAAACTTTTTTTAAACACCCTCATTACACCCAGCCGGTATTTCACACCCCGACAAACATGGAATATAAGAACTTGAAGTTTAGTCCGCGCTACCACCGATGCCTCCATTTAGAGAATAGCCCAACACCTTTCATAATAAGGTAATAAAAAGACTCAATAGTGGTAATAAAACTCGAACTACTATTTTACAACTCCCCAGTCGAGAACCCGGCACATGTCGCCGAGGATAGGAACCGTGGTACCTTGTCACCCATTGCCCCCACGCTCTCACCTCCTGGGGACCAGATGTCGTCGCTCATCTGTCTATTATTCACCTCTCTATCGGTCGCTGTTTTGTTTTAGGTCACGTTCTGGACTTGCACGTGGCGCTGCGGCGGGCACTTCAGAATCTTTGTTGTTAACATCCTTATTTCCCCTCCACCCCCTCTTTAACCAGCTGTACTCTTTGAGCTACTCAGGTAAACTACGTGACTAAGTGATCGCTCCCACGGATGTTGATCGTACTCGGGTTGGAGATCCATGTGTGCTGTGCCTGAGACAAATTGGATTTGACGGATCTTTTGAGTTGTTGGGAACGTTTTAATTTCTGGAGAAGTCAATGGTGATAGTTTAAATATTTAAGGATGAGAATTCACGTGTGAATCTGTAAATAGGTCTAGTATTCAGTTAAAAAGAGGTACCAAAACTTAAATAATATTTTCATTCATCAATTTATGTGAGCTGAAACTGTAACATTTGATATGAACCATAAAATAATAATAACACTATAGTGAAACGATTGCTTTAATTTTAGCACCGCGTCTAACTATTCGTTTGGGTTTAGCGTTTATGTATTAGTTACGCTAATGTGTTAGGTATGAGGAAAGTTGAATTTAGAGGAAGTGTACCTGTATTTGCTTGGATGAAGAGGGAAATAACCATTTAGAAAAAGTCACCCTCAGTACTCCTGACGTATATTCGAGCCCAGATTTCCTCGTTATCGGCTGCCCAATCTATTTTGAGAGTAATGTATCAGACCATTTGGCCACCGAAGCTGGTCGTTATCATTGTTAACTTCAAAAAATATGTTTGTATATCCTATAAAAATCTTACAATATGTGGAAGTACAGTATGTTATATTTGTATAATAACGCCGTACAAATACTCATCACTTTCACGACACTCATTTCATTTTTCATTTATTAGAGGTATTTAACGTGCACTTATGAACCGACTGATTATATCTGCTCACAACTTATAAATTAACTTAAATCTAGAACAGTCCCCTGCCTTTAATTATTTATCACTGTGAAAGAGGAAACCCACATTTCACTAATGAAACATTTTTCAGTCATGCTAAGAATTGAAGCCGGGACGCCTAGCTCAGTAGACAAACATGCTACCAACTGAGCTAAGGTGGCAGACTTCCCGACACTCACAGTATTAAATAAATTAAATCATCCTTCAGCTTATTTATAGGGTCTACTTCTTTATTTTAATGTCATTTAAGATTGTGTTTTTAGAGAATTTTAACATATTCTAGATACTACTATCACCAAGTGCTCTCATAGTGAACTCCGAATCACACAAAGGGCCTATTATACACATGGTTCTTAGAGTAATTTTTACTGAATTTGTATGTTTATCACACTGACTATCAGCAGCTTAATTTAAAAGCGAGGGATGACCAAGGTAATATAAACAAGAGGAAGCATTGGCGTGGAGAGATGTTGAGAAATATACAGTGACAACGCTCCTCTATAAAAATAAACACCTTTTAGTGTATCCTATCGGTATTCGAGCCCTAACCTCCCTGTCAGTGGTGACCAAATTAAACGTGAGCCTAACGCCTTAGATAGCTCGATCAGCGTTGCGGGTTCATCGAGTTTTCCACAATTCCCACTACATTGCTCAGGATTATAACTCTATAGGCATTATAGAGTTCATACACCATGATATGGTTTTAATAATCCTCCTCCAGTCTAATTCTGGTGTATTTATTTAAAATCCTTTCTCCTCATTCTGTGTCTATATACCTTAGATTAAGTGATACAATTTTCACCAACGATCTAGTTAATAGTAATAATAATAATACTTAACACCGCGTCTTACTACCCGTTCGGATTATACGCTTAGGTACTAATTACGCTAATGGGTTATGAATTGGAAAGGTAGAATATACAGGAAGTGAACCTGCATTTGCGTGGAGCGCGAGAGTGGAAAACTATTTAGGGAAAACCACCCACAGTTCACCCGAGCGAGATTCGAACCTTGATCTCCCCGTCCTCGACAGTTTAGCTCAACAAGAAACTTGCGCGTTAGCTAAGTACGCCACCGAGGCGGGTATCTAGCAAATACAAGCTTGACGTCTTAGACTGCGTGATCATCAGTACGGGTATTGACTTGCTGCTAATCCTACTTCTAATAACCCGTGCCGATGTCCACGTGGATAGAACCTATCTTAACTACTCTGCTGATAGCAGGGAGGTCAGGTTTCGAATCCCGGCCGGGTGTTATGAAGACATATTTCTCCTAAATGTTACTTTCCTCATCCTTACCATATTATTGTAGTTTATTTTATGCTTATAGCCCAAACGAGCGGTTTGGTTTGATATTTTTTCCCCATTCAGATGAATGACATAATCTGAATAAACATTGTCGTCTGTTTTTTAATTCTCAAGTTAAGTGCTCTTAGCACCCCTGTTTCGCCCTGACCTCCGGATCCTTCGTACTCCCCCTCATTTTGAAGTGTTTTTTTTTTCACACCGGGTCTTACTACCCATTCGGGCTATACACCTAGGCCTATGTACTAATTCCACTAGTGTGTTAGGGATTAGGAAGGTTGAATTTAAAGTAAGTGTACCCTCATTTATGTGGAGGGAGAGTTGAAAACCATTTTGGAAAAACTACCCTCAGTACACCCGACCGGGATAGAACCACGATCTGGTCATCATCGACAGTCTAGTCTATTTCTAGAGCAGCGCCTTAAACCATGCGGCCACTGAATCAGGTGATTTTGAGGTTAATTTGAAAGCTGATAAAAATACAAAGGATGTGGGAGAAAACCTAATTTAGCGTAAAGTCCATTTTTCTTAGGAAGGATCTTACCTGAAAGCTAGAAAAGCTTTAGGGTTTACTTTCATATTTTCATATGTTAAGTTATGTGATCTGCAGGTTCCACATTTGATATATTAATTTTATTAAACGTATAAAAATAACACATTAAAAAAAATAGCCGCGTGTTATTAACTGTTTGTTTACTTTATAGGCCTACGCTTACGTAGCCTATATCTAATGTGTTAGAGATGAGAAGGGTTGATTTTAGGGAAAGTTTACCCCCATATCTGTGGAAGGAGAGTGGAAAACCATTTTGGAAAACCCACCCTCAGTACACCCGACTGGAATTCGAAGACCGATCTCCCTGTCATCTGTAGTCTAGTATAACACGAGATTGATGCCTTATATCATGCGGCCACCGAACCAGGTAATACTAATAATATAGTTAAATGTGACCAAATGTTGACCGCAAAAAATATGTTTGTATTTCTTGATGTTTCTTCCTAACGAAATCCTAATACTGTATTTGCTAAAAAGTGAATAAAAACCCATATATTTAGTATACAGACCATCAGTAAATGGTTTGTAAGAGTTTGACGTAAATTTAAGAAGGAAGCTGTTGCTAAGCAGAATTGTCAGCTAGAGGGGGCAGGAGGAAAAATAAAGAATTGACGTCATAAATTTAATATAAAAATCCATGGCTTGAGACCATGATCAAGCTATATCGACCGAGTGGCCCCCGCCGTTAGCGATGATAGTGCAAACAATTGCGGATAGAGAATGCCATGTAGTCAGCACAATGAACCCTAACAGTCCTTAATCTCAGTTTTCTATACCGGAGCTGCTACTTCTTTACACAAATAGCTCCTTATTTGTGCTCACGAGGGCTGAGTTTGACCCCGTTCAAGACCCACTGCTTCACAGCCAATCTCTGGAAGCGCCGGGGATTGGACCCCGGAACTCTGGCTTTTTGGAAATTTGAGGCCTAAGTCTTTTTTAGACTTAACCCACTAACTTGAGTTATCCAGTGACTTTCCCATTTTGTGTAATATTGACGCGTTAAGTCATAGTTTTAAAGCTCGAATTTCGGTACAGGTAAATTTTTCAAATTAATAAGATTTTTTCATTTATAAAAAACATTTTTACGAGAATTAGCAGTAAGTTTAGGTGTAGCCTCTATTTTGACTATTTGACACAAGCATAGTATCGTGTCAGAATTACGAAATTGGTCAATAGACTAAGACCAAAGTGCTTGTGTTATTAGGTGTTCTGTCTTACCACAGGTACTGTAAATTCCTTTTGTCAGTAAATTTAGACCGCAAATGGGTCCTGTTCTCTGTCTTCTCCTTCACCTATCATAATTATGGTATTTCCTTCAAGTCATCCAATATTTGAATCCTCCTTCCTAAGCTCCTCATTCCCTCAACCTTTCCTTCTATGACGTCGTGCAGAAGACAGTTCCTGCTAAGGATGTGTCCAATCCAGTTTGCTTTGTACCGAAGAATCACATCCAAAATGGTTCTCTTCTCACCCACTCTTCTTAGGACTTCTTTTGTCACCCTGTCTGACCATCTGATCTTCTCAAAGTCTTTTCCAAAAAGAAATATTTCTTAACCACACCGAGGCCTATGGAAAAATTCATATTTATTGTTTTTGATTTGTATGTAAATACACTGAAATAAATTATCGCTTTTTGCGATAATAATGTCAATAAATATTTATATAAGTGTCAAGGCCTATATAGTAAATTATTGTGGTTTTCTCATTCGGTGATATATTCTGATCCTTTTGGAAACTAACCAATATAAGTCAACAATATCTTATTTTCCCGCGAAAGTCTTTTAAGTGTTTCATTTTAAACATTCTAGTTGATTTAAGATTAAGCTTTTTTAAAGGTTTATTTTCTCATTTTTTTTATGGGCGATTTCTCTTTGTACCAATGTATTACTCAATATTATTCCATTTTAGATCCCTACGAAGCAGTGCATATGTACCGTACATAGGTAACGTATTTATGACATAGGGTCTACCTAGGGGAAAGTTGCCTATATTGTACCACTTTTTAAATTTTTATTTTTATTTGCCATAAATACTAACCTATGATATTAAGTGTATTTTTACACACACCTGTACTTATTTGCGGATATATTTCTACTGTTTCAAGCTCAAAAGGATGTAATTGGAAATAAATACAGAGATTTTTCTAACAGGCTGCAATCGGTACGATATAGGAAACAGGTTTCCTAAATTGTACCACCCATGTCCTAAATCGTACCACTACAGTATTTATTAGGAAGAAGCTACTAATAAAAATATAATATTATACTACATTGTAGTGTGATTCTTCGGACGAAAACTAATTGGATCAGACACATTCTTAGGAGGCACTATCTTCTGCATGACATCATAGAAGGCAAGGTTGAGGGAAAGAGAAGCATAGGAAGAAGAAGGTTTCAAATATTGGATGACTTTAGGGAAGGAAGAAAATGCTGGGAGCTAAAGGAAGAGGTGGAGGACAGGACGCATTGGCAGTCTAATTTCACTGACAAAATAATTAATCTGTCATGTGACAGAACACCTATTAATAATCACAGTACAGAGGTATGTTTTAGTATTTAAATGTTTATCAAAACTTTTTCTATTTGCAGTCCATACAAATAAACTGTTTTAATCCTGACTTGACCCCTGCACATCTTTCATGCACCCAGGACCAGCATACAAAACACTGCACCATATCCTCAACATAATGATCTTCACATACGTAACAAAACCATTCTTCTTGCTGGATTTCAATTCTAACATCAGTTTGTGTTGAAGTAGATGGTAGGCTTTCTCCGTTGGTTTGCAGATCTGCTTTTTCTAAATTTCTCCACACAGATGAAACATTTTTCTTAGCATTGGCTACTTCTTTTTTATCTTGGACTTTGCCAGTCTCAATTAATTTGCTTTGGCCTTCTCTATTTTCATTTTCAACTGTTTTACTTTGGCCTGTGCCATTTGCAATTATTTTGCTGTTTGCAAATCATTCTTGTATGGACTGCTTGTTAGCACAGTAGCTCGTTGTAGGCCTTTGTTTGTCAACCCACCTCGTTTTGAAATTTTTTTTTTTGGGTGGGTTTGGGAATTGGTGAGATAGCTTCAATTGACACATTAAGTTGAGAGGTGTTGGCTGGTCCAGCCTTTGGCTTTACTGCAACATCCGGTCGGTCATTGATTTCATCTGCAGTAGGTGCAGTGGGTGGTCCATTGGTGACATCTTTAGTAAGTGGTGCATCTACATTGGTATCTTCTGAAGGCTCAAGATATTCAGATGGTAAAAAGTCAGAGTCTTTAAACCCATTACGGTCAACTGGCCAGACTCCACATCCACGGAATCCATTAATGGAATTCTCAACTGTCGCTGCCCTTGCATATGCTTCTGCCACAAGTTGAGTCACCTGGTATTGTGTAACACACAGTCCTGGATTGGTATGAAGCCAATTTTCAACCACTTGTGTGTAGTACCCTTTCATTGGTTTAAAAAAACGACTTGTCTAATGGCTGAACCCGATGATTTGTGTGGCCAGGCAACTGCAACATAATTACTCCGGCTTCTCTTGCTATTTCCAAAGCTTCCAAGTTCTTTGAATGTGTTGTGTGGCCGTCTAGAACTAAGAGAATTTTATTATCGTTGTTTGGTTTGACGGCAGCAATAAAATGTTTTAGCCACTGGATGAAGAGGTCAATGTTTATGTAGCCTGTTTCAGAAACTTCAACCAAACCCCCAGGTGGAGCCCCAAATTTTAATTCATTAGCCATTCTCATGCGCTTAAAAATTAACATGGGAGGGACATAGTCTAATTAGCGCTTGAGAGTTGGCTTTGAAATACCGTATTGGCGACATCATTCATTAAAACTCATGTCCCCATTTCTATAAGCTGCGAGGGCTCGTTCCATATCCGATTCACTCCAAGCTCCATATTTTCGCTTCGTCATTCTGTAACACACACGGACACGCGCATTATTTATGTTTATCGTGGTGTTTAATAAAAGTTTGGTAAAAAATAGCAAATATGGAACAAGGAAGATTATAGGCCCCCAATTCGTACCGGTACGAATTAGGAACCCACTTGTGGTACGATTTAGGCAACATCCTGGAGCTTTAAACATAACCTTATTTATAACCTCAAACTATCGCTACGATAAGAATAAACCATAGGTTTCTTGTAGAATTGGTTATATTACAATAATATATTCATGAAAACAAGTAAAACATACCTTCGGGTTCAGTATTTCCTTAGATACAAAGTCCAAAAATTACATCCAGATCCACTGAAACTAAATAACATTAATAAAAGCGTTCAACGTGGTCATACCAGTGTAATATTTTCGCGGGCTACTTAAAACAATGGGAGGTTCAAAACATAACCCCTAGACCACTCTACCATAATCATTTCCCAGAAAATCAATGGTGGTACGATTTAGGTGGTGGTACAATATAGGCAACTTTCCCCTATATTTTTTAAATGGATCAATGACAGATCTATAAAAAGTTAGAGTTGTTAATAGTATGGCAGTGATAAAAGAACAATATTAGCAGACATTAAGAGTATATCAACAAGGCTGATGTGACATAATTATATATTTACTCTTTTATCCTTTTATATTTGCTTTCCAAACGAACGCAAATCGACAGTTTACATAACCGTAATGTTTATGCTACGAAAAAATTGACAAATTATTTCAAAGTTAACTGTTTATTTACTCTTCGTCTATGATGGCGTTTATAAAAGGTGGATTAACGAAGCAAGGCTTGTATGGTTTGTTTTTTTATATCGTCGTGATGGGAGAGCTGTAAGTTCGGTAGTTTCCGCTCTCTTTCGGGTTGAGTCGTGAGCTGCATGCGCGCGCTTTACTCGGTATTTCTCTTTCGAAGAGGGGAGGGTGGTGTGGGAAATAGCGGGGAAGCTGATGGCACGTTTGACAGTAGAACAAGGCAGCAGTGACAGTCAGTAGGCCATGGTTGCACGTAGTGAGAGCATGTTTGGGTGCTACGACAGTTACTCGTACCGCCTGTGGAGTCTCGCCAACGTTTTCCAAACCTATCAGTGTAAGTTTTTGAGAAACAATTTTAATTAGATATAATTTCGTTGAAGTGTGTGGAAAGTTTGAATAGATTAATTATTTTATAATAAATTGTAATCATCTAAGTTTATTTATTGGCAGAATAACCTTTATCCTTTTTGTTATAAAATATATTTAGTTAATATTTCTTTGGTTTTTGTTTATTAACGTAGTATTTAAATAGGTTGCCGGGTTAACATATTTAACGGGATACACTTTTAATTAAACTTTGTCGAAATTAATTTGTACTATTCTGCATTTATTGAATTTTGTTAATATCTCTGAGGATCTATTATGATCATATCTTTCAGTAGAAGTAACGTATTTATTTCATTTTGAATAAGTTACCGGTCTTTTAATTTGAATGATTGCTTTGTTGGGTACCTGGCCGTGTTCATCTTTTGTGAAACACATTAAATCACGTGATGCTTTTAAAATGTATTGGTAAAGATTATTTTTAATTTAAAATAGTTTTTCAAAATGTGTGTATGCTATGCTCTTAGCATCTGTTTGATTTAATTTTTTCTTTTTAAATCCATGTGTTGTGTGAGCCGTATGATTGACTTATTAATTTTGAATATGTTCAAAGCCGTTTTGCATTATTATTTGAAAATGTTACAAAAGTATTAGTTTGTGTCATTAACTTGATGTCACATTGTTTTATAGAATAATGGAATCAGTTCTTCAATTATTAATTTGATACGCAAAGGAACCTTTATTATTCTAAATTAATAGTTTCATCCAACAGATAATTTAAACTGAAATAATTAATGTCTATCAACGATCATGTTTATTTAATTGTTCGTCAACTTTATTTATTGAGGTAAAATTGATTGTTAATCTTTGAAAATGTGAAGATATTGTTCGATGATCAATTTAGTGGTATTTACCTGCCCTACTACACCTCACACCACTGGATTATTTAAAACTGATGTCATAGTATAAGCTGCGACTTTTTTATTTTTCCATTGTATTGCTGTAGTAGCTATTGATTTCCTTATGTCAACAAGATAACTGGTCAATCCTTACAATGTCATCTTAATTTAATTAGATTATAAATATAATTTAAGATCAATTCATTATTGCTTTGTAGTATATGTTGAGACATTGTTTATTGTTCCTTTAGTATTTTGTTTATTAATTTCAAGGTAAAACAAGACCGGTTGCAATCCGGCAAAAATATAAATTGATAAATTAACGAAATATTGTTTGGGGATTTATGTTACTAATTAGTCGCCTCATAAAATTAGTTATTTCTATGGTAGTTACCTATATTAAAATAAATTAATATTAAGGTGTTTGCTATAAAATAGTTTTGTTTCAACCGCAAGTTTATTTATAATCTAACTGATGAGGAAAATGAATGTGGTTTTAAAGAAAATATACCCGCGTTATCACGGAGAGAGTATGTAAAAACCTATATGATAAATCACACGTGGAATACCACCCTCAGTCTACCCGCCGAGATTCGAACCTCTGGTCACTGGCGATCCTGTCTATTGCGAGAGAGCGTGACTTCCACAGTTCAGTTAAAAACCGTAAACACCTGGCAATTCTGTAGAAACTTATTCCAAAAATTCCATTTTTCAAGACTAGAACGTAATCAAGATTAATGAACGTTTGTTGACGCATCAACTCATGTTCTAATGAACAAAGCTACGTCTTGTCTAATTGATGACCGCGAAAAGAGGCCATGTCATGTGTTAAATGCGATACCATCCACATAATATGCCTCTTCAGAGTTAGCTCGGGAGGGGGGGGAAGTCTTCCGAACAGGCTAAGAGGTTAATACGGGATGAAGGGAGGGGGGAGGGATAGGCTTTAATAGCACACGTGTTCCATATGATGTTACACAGAGGCACATCATACTTCTTTCGAAACACAAACATGGATACAAAGAAAAACACAGTCAAGACAACACCACACAAAGGGTTAACTAACCATCCTTCCCGCCTCCCTCTGAAGTGTCCTTCCCTTCTCCTCCTCTCCCCTCTTCTGAAAATTCTTTGGCCTTCTGCCCACCGCCTTCTTTTTAGGGGTCAAACTAGCACCGCTGTAACGAGTCTTGAATGCCCTCCTTTATAAATTCTGTTTTATTTCGTCGGGAGGGTCTCAAGAATGTGAACGTTTTCTTACCAAAGTTTATTTTATTTTTATTCCCAACTCGATGACCTTGATGATTTGAAAGAAGTCCACTACTCTTGTGTGATGTCATTGTTTACCACCAACTTATATGGAAGGGTTATTTTAGATTGATTAAGATGGATTGTCTCTAAGGGCACGAGGTTTCGTGGCTTCAGGAGGTTGAAGGTGTTGGTTAGAAGGTCAATTGGATTAACATTTTGGAGGACCCGCCTCGGTGGCGTAGTTGTCTAACGCGCCAGTCGTGTTGAGCCAGACCACCGAGGACGGGGAGATTGAGGTTCGAATCTCGGTCGGGTGAAGTGGGGTGGTTTTTCCTAAATGGTTTTCCACTCTCTCTCCACGAAAATGTGGGTTCACTTCCTCTAAATTCAACCTTCCCAATTCCTAATCCACTAGTGTAATTAGTACTTAAGCGTATAACCCGAACGGGTAGTAAGACGCGGTGCTAAATTTAATTTAATTTAACATTTTGGTACACTACTGAATATAATTATACATAGCATAAGACGACCGCTCTTGTGATATAGTGATCAGAGATCCTGGATACAGATCTAGAGGCTCCGGGTTTGACCTCCGGTGATTACAGATTTTTCTGTGTAGCAGTGGGTCTGGAACGAAGTGGGTCAACTCAGTCTCGTGAGGACGATTGAGGAGCTAATTTAATAAAGAATCAGCAGCCCCGGCCTAGAAAACTGAGACTAACGGCCACAGAATTCGTTGTGCTGATAAAATGACACCCTCTATTCGCAAATACTGGCACTATCTTCGCCAAAGTGTGGCAGCCGCTTGGTCGGTATAGCTCTTTTGCGAGCTGTCGCTATGATTTTTTAATAGTATAAAATAACTATTTTAGGTTATAATTAAAAACAAAATTCAATTCAAAGAGTCTACTCGGAGATAGGTTCGTATATTGACTCATTTTTTTAGCACTAAGGCTATATATATTTCACAAACATAAAATACCAATAGCGAGGCACATTAATGCCATATTAAATTAACTACTAATAACAAATTGGCGTATTTATTACTCACTATAGGGTAATACTTTAGCACAACCTTAGTCTGGAGATTTGTAAGATGTTATAAATCTAATTGGTTTTCTAATTATTTGACCTATTCTATAAAACTTCAAAATAAAGAAATATAGGAAATCTATCCCAGTGCACTTGAGCTGGATTCAAACCCCGGGCCTCTTCAGCAACAGTGACGAGGTACAATGGGAATGTTTAGCGCCTTAAATCTCTCGGCCACCGCTGCGGATAGTGTACCATATAGTCTGGTAAGGATTGATGACAAACAGTCGCCTAATTTAAAGCTAAAAAAGATTATAAGCAATTCTTAAAGACGCTGGCTCGCATCCTAACGGCGGCCGAAATTAAAAGTTGCGCGAAAGCAGGGGAATTACCAGAGATTCGGATGGTAATTGTAGATCCAGTCACTTAACGCCTCGTTTGTGTACTGAATGAAGGTTTTATATAGTATAGAGAAAGAGAGAAATACAGGGTATGGAGAAAAGAGGGGTGGTAGGCTTGCAAACGACTGGATAACCAGTAACGCGGTAATCCAGAATTAATCTCCGCTGGTGCACTCGAGGGGTTTGTGCATTATTTTTTTTAGAGCAACCTACTTTGTCCTATCCATCCTACATTAAGTTATTAACGACTAGTGTTAAATAATAATAATTGCAATAAAAACTGCACTGGTGGGCGCGAGGCCTAAATGTCTAGTCTGGGTTAACGTTGACGAGAGGGTCGATGTTCGTATCTCGGCAGGGTGTATCCTCTCAAACGGTTTTCACGCTCTCACTCTACACAAATGCCTTTTATATTTTCTTTTAAATTCTACCTTCCTCATCCCTATCTCACGAGTGTAATTAAATGCGTTCCGGAGGGTTAGTAAGTCTCGGAGTAAATTAACGATAAAGAAAGAGATACCCGAAAGAAGACGGGAGTGTTTTTAAAGATGGATTAGAGCCTGGTGCTCTGTTAATACCATCATCCAAACCTAAAGCTCACAAATATTAACCACAAAGGGGGGGGAGGGGGGAGGGTACTTAACATTCACATGCACGTGTAAAGACGCGTCAGCATGACTCAAACAAGTCGTTGTGTTGTGTGTTTTGTTTTTTTTACCGCTGATAATGAGTCAGGATGATATTTATCTAAAGCGACATATGTAAAGGTATACTTCTTGTTTGTGGCATTTGCACTCATCTTGAAAAAGTAAGTTTTTATTTAAAAAAAAGCTTAAAAAACTTTTGTGCCTACAAAGAGAGCCGCGCAAAACATTTTTTATTGTAAGGTTAATTATAATTTTGTTTGTATTGTCGAAGCCTGAGACACCCGAGTTTTTTTTGTCTTCTATCCTTGTAATCAAAAGGTTACTTGGAGGTTCTTAAGGTCGTGTATTCCCCAATGGTTATGTGAGCAACCATATTGGTTGTAAAGAGGTCAACCAATTGTTTGGTCTCTCACAGTTGTTCCTTTTTATTTTTTTTTACTGTGTGTTCGACCGTCGTTCTTTTTCCTCAGAAGTTGTTTGGGGAAAGGGCAGATCATTTGTAGGAATATCTTCCTTCTCTCTCTTATATATATTCTTTACTTTCCGTTTGGGATTTAGACCACAGTAAAACTGTCCCCTTTTACAAAGCTATGGATCTCTATTATCGTCCCCAATAGTAAGGGGAAGCTGCCTTCACGCATCCCGACATTCGTTTGTCATTGTTTTGGCGGTTTCCACTGAAACTGTTTGGTGGGGGGGAAAAAATATCTTAACCGGTTTCTGTTGCCTGTCTTAGACCTAAGTTTTTAACGCAATGTGGTTGACGTTTTAACTATTTCTTCTTCTTAAGTCGACAACCCTAAGATTGGTTTGATGTGATTTCTATCCATCCTTTGCTGAGTATGCACTCAGACCTTCAACTGGCTAGTGCTACCTGCACCATCTGGTAGAAATTCCATGTACTAGGAGAGTTCAGTAAGTATGGAAGTTCCCGTGGCCTTCCACATTGAATTTCTATGAGCGAGTGCGAAAGGGCCTACCAATTTTTCCTGAAAAAGTATTTTCACATACCTTCTTTTAAGGTTTTTTTTTTACGTGCCACAATCGACATAGGGCCGATGGCTTTACTTCCCCTCTGAAGAAAGTTATGTATGTATTTTTATCGCTCAGTAAAAATCCGTTGACCCCTGCTAGGTTTGAACCCACGAACATCGGGTCCTGAGGCGAGCACTTATCCCAAGACCACCGAGGTCGACCTTAATTACTTAAGACATTATAAATAAGAATATAAATAAGTATTCGCTTAGTGTAAGAAAAAAAATTATTTTATTAGCAAGGATGATACTATAGAAAATCAGTACGATGACACTAAAACTAAATCGTCTAAATATTAAAACCATTTTTTAAAAATGCACGCTCTAAGTCTCATTTTCACCTGTTCGCGCGCACCTGTGTTTCGACACGTGTTCATCTGGACCAATAGCGGAGTCTCTCCACGAGCCAACCGGAACGGTGGGAGGTTTCCACCTGAATGACGTCATGGCCACGCCCACTCCGCACTCACCTGTGCAATCTCCCCTCCCGTTTAACCCCTCTAAACAACCTTTCCCTTTGTCTGTGCCCAGATGAATGGTGGCGACTCCATTGACTAAAACAGTGGGCACATAGAGTTTGTTTATCTTTAGCACTGTCTTTTACTACCCGTTCGGGCTGTACGCCTATGTGCTAAATACACTAATGTGTTAAGGATTAGGAAGGTTTAATTAATACGAAGTGCACCTGCATTTGCGTGAGTGCAGGGAGCATGGGAAACCATTTAGGGATAACCACCTTAAGTGCACCTGACTGGAATTGAACCCCATTCTCCCCGTTTTCGCAATCTAGCCACTTATAAAAGTAGCGCCTTAGCCATGCGGCCACCAAAGTGAGTCATTAGGATATTGAAAGTGCTAGGTGAGCCGGATCGAAAATGAGACATAGGCCTGCATTTTTTAATAATAGCTATGTCTCACTTTTGACCCAGATCTCATTTCGATGTGTATATCTTCTTATAACAATAATTTAAACGTGAATAGATGTAAGCAGTGTAGCCTACATAATTTATGCCTTCCTCCCAAATCGGAAACTTTACTCTGACCCTCTGCTCAATAAATAATTTATAAAATGTATTTCAAAGCGTCCGCGTGCTGGATAAATCCATTCCGCCCGTGGTCGTAGTTTGGGGACCCCTGGATTAAAATATGCACATCACACTCTGGGGTGAGGGAGGGGGGGTTTCATTCAGTGTCGTGGAGTGGAGTGTTTTCAGGTTAAGCACAGTTAATTCAAATGTGAGAAAGAATATAATATTATCACAGGGACAGTTTTAACAATCTTACTTACATGACAAAACTTGTTAAACGCATGTATGATAATTACACTAATGGGGTAGGGATGAGTAAAGGAGCATTTTAGAAGTAACCTACCCGCATTTGCGTGAAAGGAGAGTGGGAAACCATTTAGGAAAAATCACATTCAATATACATTACCTGGATTCGAATTCCGATCCCTCCGTAATAAGCAGGTTGGTCTAACACGGCTTAGACCAATGGTTCCCAAACCCTGGGTCGCGATCCAAATGAGGGTCGCGGTAAGGTCTCGATTTTTTTTTTCAAACTTTATGGTATTATAATTACAAACACTTTATCAAAATGGGGCATTATTAAGAATTACTGCAATATTCTGGAATCTAGATTGATGTTGGCGGATCTCATTTACCTTTATAGTCCTTGTCCTTAATATGAGGTTTAAGATGTTGATAACCAGTAATAGGCCTACTAATGGGATACATTCAAATTTCGATAATGTTTTTATGAAAATATTGTAATCGGCGTAAAAACTAAATATTTATTTTGATAAAAAAATGTGCTTATAACTACTTCAGAATATAAAGTTTTACGATAAAGGAAATTAAATTTAAACTAATTTACAAATAACATACGCCTAGCTTACATTACTTTATCTTGAAATTTTGAATTAAACCCGTTTGTTTGAACACTTGTTATTTTTATTTCCCTATATGCTGTATTTAGGAAGCTGAAATAATCATATTTGTAGACTATCTATTCTCTAGAACATTATTTTTGTCTGTGCTGGCAAAACATTCCAATTCAATTCTGTTATCCGACAGGTTATGCCCTTTGAATGTCACTGAACTAAAGGTTGTCTCAATTAAATTAAGGTCATAATTATCAACTTCAATGAAAAGCAATTATTCTGCAATGGGAAAACAATCATTTGATTTATCTGAGCCCCTCATCTTGTTATGCTTTCAAAGAGTTCCGTTATTTGTCGCTACGCGCGCTAGCAATTTAGGATATGCCGCGCATTCTAACGTCAGACGGATAAACCACGTCCAGACTGATTCTGTTCTTGTTTACTTCTTTTTTTCCCTCGATGGAAACATTTAATATGAAATCTGTAAATAATAAATAGAAATTAAATTGTGCCCATAAAATATATAATATATAAATCACATGGGTCTAATTCAAATCAAAATAATCTTGTGAACAGCATTTACAAATGCCCTTAGATTTAAAATTTTGAAAACATACATTTTCATAAGAAATATTTAAAAATAAAATTAAACGAAATATAATTAATCTGAGAGACTTTATAGGCCCTCTTTATATCAAATAAGCAGATGTAAAGAAGAGAAGTGTATCAAAATTATTATAAAGGTGTTTTTAAAGGAGTATTTTCTTGGACATTTATTCAATTATTTTTTTAAATGTATAACGTGCTTGGACTAAACCAAAAACTAGGAAATTTAAGTATTTCAATCTATTTTGTTAATTATTATTATTAGCACCGCGTCTTACTACCCGTTCGGGTTATACGCATATTTTGTTAATTAAAAAATAAATGGTACGGGCACACGTAACGTAATGGCACACCAAACATACATTCTCTCTCGTTTACCTAAAAATGGAAACATTTACATAAAACTAGTAAGATTTGTGAAACGAAATAATATACATTGTTGCAGAAACATGATGGAAATAAAGATCATCTCATTCGACCAAAGAGCATAACGCCTAAACAATCTGATAGATAAGCTCACATAACATCATAATTATATAGGCCTACCCCTGCTGGCATCCAAACTGGGAAACTTGACTTAGAGGACAGGAGCGTTACGATCTTGACCATCAGTACATTAAGTACTTTGTAAGTTCTAGAGATACCAATAAAGGAACTTATACGGTACCATTTGATATGGTCCTGGTTCGAATCTCTTTAAGATCGACACAGCTTACTAATTATAGCGTTTCAAGCAATGAAGGGTTAATTTCATTGTGTTGAAGCCTCTATAGCAACATATAAAAAATAAAAAACTTCATTATTATTTAATCACCCCAATAGTAGGCACGTGAGCAAAAGGCGTCAGTCTCGTTTTGCCTGGTTTTCTGATGATGGAAAAGAAGGGGATTGGCTTTCGAATACTGGCTGGGTGTTCATAGGTAGTTTTAGCAAAATGTTTTCCTACTTCCCTTACGTACAAATTTGGGTAGGCCTATACTTAATATAAACTAGGCCTTTCTACCCGTACGGGTAGTAAGACGTGGTGGATACATTTTATTTTACAAGTATAATTAACGGTAGGCCTGTGTACTGTAGTCTACTAAATAGCTGCTGGAGCATCCTTTTATTAAACAAGTAAAAAATATAGTTAGGTTCTTATCAGCAGGTGTAGAACTGGGGGAGGGAGCTTGCCCCCCTCATTCGCAAAGAATCCTAGCCCTCCCCTCAGAATAAATGTGCCTTCCTCCTTAGATATATGTATAGATATATTTCAAATATAAAGCTGAAAGATGGCCTTAAATAAAACTCCAAATTACTTCTAGGGGCATTCAAATTTCAAAATTTCTAGGGAGTACCACTTACTTCTAAAGAAATATATTTTATCTAAATTTAAGGTGAGAACTGCTCATATAATCTTCTAGGGACGTAGAATTTAAACAAAAATTGTTGCAAAAGGACCACTCTAAATAACTTCTAGAAGCATCCGAATTTCGAAAAACTTTTGGGGAAGACTACTCCAAATAGCTTATAAAAATAATATAATTTTCAAAAATTGGGGAGGAGGACCACTCCAAACAAATTTAGAGGCATCCAATTTTTAATTATTTATCGGGAAGGCGGAGATGGGTAGAAGGCAGTTCTCTATTTTTTTTTTTTTTTGCTCTTCTCCCCTCTACATAAATAAGGTTCCGCTGTCACTGGATCTTATGATAGAATAATGACGTCATCCTACGAGGATGATGGGTAAGTCCCGCGCATAGCTGTCATCCAAAGTCAGATGATAAAACGTCTAGTTCTTTATCATCTGCGCTGTTGTCGTTTGATGACATAATTCACCGGCGGCCTGTGGTCGCCAACATTTAGATATGTGGTTTATTTATTCGCGTTATGATCTTGACTTAAATGTCATCTTGTAAAGGCTACCCATCATGATTTTGTTTTAAGTTCAAACGATTGATAATAAACGATGGTAGCGTATAACCCGAACGGTTAGTAAGACGTGGTGCTAAATAAATAATTAAACGATGGTGTTAGATTAGTTAACATCCTTTCTAAACTTACTTCATATTTTGATTTTATTTATTGTTAGACTATTAAGAGTATGATTAAATTTCCCGTCAATATTGTCCTATTATTTATTTGGTTTTATTGTTTGTTTTTTATCACTGCGTCTTACTATACGTTCAGGTTATACGCTTATGTACTAAATACGCTAATGGTTTTAGGCATTAGGAAGGCTAGCTTAATAGGAAGTGTACCCGCATTTGCCTAGAGAGAGTGGAAAACCATTTTGGGAAAAACCACCCCAAGTACGCCCGACAGAGATTCGAACCTTGATCTCCCCGTCATCGGCAGTCTAGTCTACTTCATGAGTAACGCGTTAGACCATGTGGCCGCTGAAGCGGGTTTCTATGTTCTTAACCTGATAAACAAGGAAATCGGGATCATTTTAATAGGTTTTAATTTTTAAATAATTGTGTTATTTCAATTTTGCTGTTTTTAATGTATGACTAAACGGGCTCACTGTTCTTTCTTACTAAAATAAAAATAAAAACGACCAAGATGTGAATTCAGGTTGAGGTTAGGGGTTATCCGTGGGTTGAGGTGGGTTCTTATCTAGGGTTGGTAAAACTGGGTCAAAAACCAACTAAAACATATGTAAAAATAAACTCGAATATTATGATGACGTCAGAAAGTGGGTTTATATTAACCTATGTCGGTGTATTCTTGTGTTGACAGTCCCTAAAGCCGGCCCGGACGATTACTTCATCAAGTGTCCGCAATGCCAGAAGGGGTACCCGGGCTTCCAGGCGCTCAAGGAGCACGTGGAGGCATCGCACCCCGCCCCGGACAGTCAAGGGGGCGCCCCGGCCTCCCCCCTTGGGGGTCCACCGTCCCCTGGTCCCGTCGTTGGCCCCGGGGGAAGCTATGCCTGTTCGCAGTGTAGCGCTTCATTCCTCAACAAGGACCAGCTGGAGAAACACGAGCTTTTGCACTCGCCCAACGCGCAGGTGGTGAGTACCTCAAACCGAGCCGGACGTACCCCTGGGCCGGGATTGGACTTACCCCTAGACCGAGCCGGACTTACCCCTGGGCCGGGATTTAACTTACCCCCTAGACCGGGACCAGACGTACCCCTATGGAGCGCCAGAAGATTCTCTTGGCATGCGGTATTCACTACTGTCCAAAATTCTATCTCCCCCTCACCCCACTATGATATCAATAAAATGAAATTATTATAATATTTTTTTGAAAACTAACTAGCGCCTCCCCCCCACTACTGTCGCAAAGTTATTAATTTTGTCTCGTGAAACACAAACTAAAAATAACAAGTAATATGTGTTCATAAATAGACACAAACTAATACACTCGCTTTCGTGGCAGGCCTGTATATAACTGTAATGACTTAGCAAATGTCGACACGGAATGAATACTTATATTTTTTGTAGGGACTATATAGTTAATGCGTTGTGTTGGTTAAATTAATAAAACAGTAAATATTTAAATTACTATTTATTATATTTATTAATTTCCTTCTGATATTTCACTTAATATAGGCCTACGGCACGCGTCTTGTATAGTGTCAGAGTGGCCGTCGACAGATTTATTATAAACTAACAATAACAATATCTCAGCTACGTTATAGAGGACAAATTTAAATGTTGTGTAGTTTAACTATTAATTATTACTCCTGGTCTTTCATTATAACCATTAGAACCGCGGCAATTACTCTAATGGCTAACGTGAAGTTCTGTCGAATAATTTATAAAACATGACTCCCGAGAGTTGACACGAGAACGTCCCTAGCTCAAGCGAGTTAAAAACAAGAGTGGCGAGACTTTCTTAAGCCGGCTGAGATTTTTAAATCGGCCAGGAAAACACTCCCATTGGTCCTCATGATCAAATATGGGCCAATAATTGTTCTCCTGTACTGTTAGTAGCGTTACCCATTACTGCCTACAAGGTTGCTTAAAACATCTTATTTTCTATGATCGTTAATAGAAGTGCAGTATAATTTCTAAAACCCTCTTATTCAGAAACATCGCCTAACTATGTTAGCTCAAACATTTAAACTATTATATTCTTTATTTCTACAAAAAAAAATATCAATCACTCAGAATATAAAGTAGTTAAAATATATAATTAATAATGATGATGAAATATTTTATTAGTCTAATTTGATTCACAAAATTCCTAAGGGCACGTGAAAGAACTCATCCGAACATTATTGACATATTGGGCAGGCGCTCTCAAAATAACATAGCCACCAGTGGCGTGTGGTTGAGTGTTGCAAGGGAAGCAGACTTTGTTAAAACTGTACCTCCGTTATGTTCTCGCCCACTTGGGCCCTATTTGACTAATTATTATTATGCTCTGCTTTGCATGCCTCACACGGAAATGTATTTCCCTCGATACCTGACCAAATGAGTGTTCTACTGATAGGTGTGAACAATTCTCAGGTACAGTTTAAACTAATGATGCTTATCCTGGCAACACCTCACGACACGCCACTAACCACCACCCATGTTAACAACCTTAACAGCCTTCTGTATACTTTACTGTTTAGTGCTATATTCAACATCAAGGTTTATTAATATAAATAATTAGAGGTATTTAACGTTTACTTTCTGATCCAACTAATCAACAATTAATCTAGGACATAACAAATAGTTTAAAACGTGTCCAACCAATTCATTAAACACATAAGGCTTAACAAATTTTCCCAAAATTTGCTGTCTAGTTGTTTATAAACACATTATAAAATAATTATGACACAATCGAACATACTTTCTCACACAATCTATTATAATTTTGATACTAAATTTTCATACGCATCCATTTTGAACAAAAATCGTTAGACCCGTTTATTTTAAATTTCGAATTTTCAAAAATCTATTAGTAAACTGTGTGTTCAATTTTCTCCCAAAAACATTTAGACTTCTATATACCTTGTGCTATTTATAATGGTAAATACTCCCCACTTAAATACTGTATAATAATATTGAACTAGAAATATTTTCTGCCTACCTGTTATTTTATAGGTGTAATTATAGTCCTGATTCACCTCAATGTATCACCATTTAAAATAAGATATAAAATATGTTAAGGCCCTTGGCCCTGTCGAGTGCAAGTCTAAAACCAATTTTGTGGGATGGTGGGTAGAAGGGTGAAAGGCGTGGTTTGGATTCACAACCGAAAAAAGTATCCTTCCGCCCTAACAAGAACAGATGGAGCACGGAAAAATTAGATGGCGCTAGCTACCGGACATGTCTTGCGGAAAAATCATACGTTTGGAAATATCAATTTTTTTCGAGAACGAGTGGAATTTTTATGTTAGTTTTCTAAGATAATATATCAATGTTTATTAGGTGTTACATTTTCTTTTTTTTTTTGCCATGCAGCCGGCAGTTTTCTATTGAAAAATTTCGAAATTATTGATATTTGATCCCTGTTAAATTATAGTGGAGGTGTGTATATAAAAAGTATAATTTGATCAACATACTGAACACACCGTTTCCGAAAATAAAATTGCAAAACAATAAAAATTCTTTAAGATAACCCTTTGTTCCCATGGCTCTATATTTCCACGCCAAATGAAAAGGGCTGATTGCCTTAAGTTTCAACAAAATCCATCAAAACGTTTCTGTAATAGCGCCAGGTATAGATATAAAAACGGATAGACCTATAAAATAATTTTAAGACCCACTAATTTTGAGTTCAGGAGCACATAGCCCGTCAAGATCCATCATTTTCGAAAATTTTAATGATGCCAATATTTTCTGTCTAGAATAAAGTAAAAAAATACAAATAGAAGATACACAACATTCACTAGGCTACCACAACCATATTTTGTCATAAATAAATAGATTGACACCCATGTCGGTGGCTGCATGGTTTAACGCGCTACTCTTGCAGTAGACTAGACTGACGATGACGGGAGATTTAGGTTCGAATTTCAGTTGGGTGTACCAAGAGGGGTTTTCTAAAACTGGTTTTCCACTCTCCATCCACGCAAATGTGGGTACACTTCATCTAAATATGATCTTTCTAATCTCTATAAACCATAGTATGGCAGTAATGGGCAGTAAGACGCGGTGATAAATAAGAAAAAAATTGACAAATTGAAATAGGCCCTACACTTTAGAGTTAGCTATTGCTAATCAACAAGGTTTTTATTTTCAATAATTACTTCTATTGCCATTAAACTTATCTAATCTGATTCTAAATTCTAATATAATAATCGAGCTTTTGATTAATTTTCCGACACATTAACATTAATCCCTTGTAAAAATATAATCAACCATTTCACTATAATAACATTTCAAGTTTGTCATTTGGTCGTATCTACAACACTTTCAATTTTTTAAGCGTGTAAGTATGTATCATATCTAGTAAGAATTGAACTAAAACTGAGAAAGTTAAGCATAACTTGTTACTTTAGCACAGGCGAGATTATAAAGGATAATTTTACCATGTCCGTGAAATAACACAACGTCGATATTACCATACTAATGGAACAAATATTTATTTATTTCACAATTAAATTCATCATCAATCTCAAAAACCTCTATAGGTCTAATCAAATTATGTTGAAATATTGTAACTTTTGTGTGGGCTACTATTTGATTAAGGTCGTCCTGGACTTTAATCTTATTTCAGGGACGAATGTTATAGAGGTCACAGGTCTAAAGAGTACTGATTCTATTCCGAGTGGTGTTAGGGGTGATATTATTGGCCCTACTATTTGTTTCCGGTTTTGCTCTTCTATCCATTTACTAAATATCTGGTCGCTAGGAATGAGGGTGTGTAAAATTAGGCCTAACTCACTAGGCTAAGTTAGTTTGTAAGTCATGTCATGATATAATCTGTTTATTTAAAATTTGCACGTTAAATACATCAATAAAAATATTGGTCGTAATAACGATTATATAACTAAGGACTATAACTAATTAAGGACTCAGCTGTAGTCATGATTGACCATTAAGATATTTTATCTACAAACATCGTTCAACCACCTCCTGAGAGTCTGTGGTTTGAATCCCGTTAGTGGAAGTGTTAATGTTTTTTAAAATCCAAACATGTTGTGAAAGCTAGTTCGGAGTTGACTAAATATGATCCCTTTGCTTGTATTTTCCGTAATCAGCGTCTTACTACCCGTCCGGACTATCTACTATTAGGTGGTTGAGATCAGAAAGGTTGATGTTAGAGGAAGTGTACTTGGATTTGCGTGGAGGGAGGGGGACGAAAACCATCTCATTACTACACCCATCCTCCGCTTTACCAGTGAAAGAGGCTGGCGCTTTTCCCCGCGTGTCCACCGATGTGCGGCTTACAAGGGCTTGGAAAGGGAGGGGTGAGGAGGGTCCTATAATGTATAAAACCTTTCATTGGTTAAAGGTATAGTAACATTTTATAGCGAAACCCCCGCAAGAAAAATTAGCTTTCCACGCCCTTGTAGTCTTAGTTTCCTTTAGAAGTCTGGTAAAAAAAAGGTCGTTACGGAAAAATGATAAACTACTCTAATGAATGAATTTGACTGGGCCAGATAAATGCTGCGAACTTTGATACACGTCTTTAGGCCAAGGACGTGTTTTCTATTGATTATTTTTACATAGTCACGTGGTTTTTTTGTTGTTGTTGTTTTAAGGTCGTTCCAAGTTCTATAATGATAACTTTGATCACACACATTTGATATACATGGACAACACACATCTCTTTCCAAAAACCGGTATCGGTGGGTGCGCTGACTAATTACAAGGTTAATCTATTTTAGTTTACCTGAAATGGAGAGGTCGGGGTCATATTCCCGACCAAATGGACTGATGTGTTTTTTTCTGACTGGTTTTCCACTTTCCTCACGCAAATGTGGGGAAAGTTCTACCTTACCTTTAGCCTATTTGCGCGGTTAAAATGTGTGTCTCAGACGGGTCGTAAGACACAGTGTAAAAATACTATATTTCTACATGGCAGGGCCGCCCTTAAGGATGTGCGAGCGTTGCTTGCTTTGGCGACAGAGAGAAAAAACAAATTTTGAGTGGGAAATTCTTCATTGCGCGCTCATATATAGATGATCACATAATTTCTACATAGGTGATCTATAAAATATTGTCAGTGGTTTGATTTATTTAACGAGTGAATCGAGCTCTCAGTTTTAACTCCATTGATTTAATTAGAAATAAATCCTTACGTGTTTAAAAACAATGTATTTACCTTTTAGAGCATTTCCTGATGCCTTATACGGCTGAAAATTTGTATGTAGGTTCAAACTACTGTAAAAAGACTAAACAAAAAATTATGTTTTTAATTATTATAATTTTTCTGAGACGGGGGAGGGAGGGAGCAGATAACTGGGGGCCACGCATCTGCTAAGTAACTCTTCATTGTTAAAGTTGAAGTTGAAGTTGTTTAGCACGCTTGATGTTGACGTGGGTTAATCTAGAAATGCTCAAGATATTGAAAAACTTTGAAGTAAAACAGCAACGCTTTCCATGAGTCATTATTTTCAAATTAATAAAAGTAAATACCATATTAAAAGGCTAAACATATACATATTTATTTGGAAAAATTGTTAGCAAACTCAGATAGACTTTTCAGAAATACATTTTATGTAAGAAAGAAACGACTTTAAATTGGTTTTATTATGTCTGCACTTTTTATTAGTGCGCTCCTTCACTGAATAGCTCAAACTGTAATCATAATGAACGCTAGAAGAAGGAATCATTTGAATTCAATGTAATATGAATAATTAATTTGAAGATATTATAGGAAATCACCATTGAAACCAGTCTAGGGTTGAACCTCTGGCCTTCGCATAGGGGGCGTTCAAGTTTTACGTAAGAACCTTAGGGCAGGAGGGAAGGGTAATGTGAGTATTATATTTTTATATTACTAAAAAAAAGTGCTGTGATTTTGACACGTAAGTTTCTTTGTTATCACAAGGTTATAATTAGAGAAAGACTTATTAACTAGGCTAGCACCCGCCTCGGTGGCGTAGTTGGCTAACGCGCTAGTCGTGTTGAGCTCGACCGCCGAGGACGGGGAGATCGAGGTTCGAATCTCGGTCGGGTGAACTGGGGGTGGTTTTTCCTAAATGGTTTTCCACTCTCCCTCCACGCAAATGCGGGTTCACTTCCTCTATTCAACCTTCCAATTCCTAATCCATTAGCGTAATTAGTACTTAAGCGTATACCCGAACGGGTAGTAAGACGCGGTGCTAAATAATAATTAATAAAAAAAACTAGGCTAGCAGAACTGATACAACCCACCTAACTCGAGTGCCAAGATTTACAGTTTCCATTCCGACACCCTAGCTTAGTTGGTAGCGCGTGTGCCTGGTGGGCTAAAAGGTCCCGTTTTCGATTACCACCATGTTCGAAAAATGTATAATTTACCAACCGAAGGCTTCTCCTACCACGGTGAGTGCTTAATGGCTGAGGGCATGGTCCTTTTTTGACGGTTAAAGTATTAAATTAGTTATCAAGTTGTTTAATAGCTGATATAATCAATCGATTCAGAAAATGTATTTAGAGTGAATACCCAAAACTTATTTTTGTATCTAATTTCCTGTTATTCGTTGTAAACTATATCCACACACGAATATTAAGTTTTGGGACCGAGATAGGGTATAGACTCCTGGTTGGCCTTTCTAGCCACTAGATGACCAGGAAGAGTCATAATTGTTAACGGAGCAGAACAAACAAACTTAACTCATCTGCAATCCAATTTTTACCTGTAGAATCTTATCTGGCAGTTATAGAAGTACTATTGTGTTTCTATTTTCACATATTGTGATCTACATTTGTCACTTTTGATAGATAATATCAGTACCAATAAAATAAAACTAGGAAAATAGTAAAATGTCATCAATGTTGGCCGTTAAAAAATATATTTTTATTTTCTAAGGTTTATTCTATGAAAATTTGACTCAAAATGTCATGTAAAGCGTTACTATTGAGTTTCGTTGTAGGAAAATGAACAGTTTCCTTTCTGACTTTTTAAATACGATATAATTGATATTTAAGATTACTTCAAACAGAGCCTTTAAAAGACAGAGCAGACACATAAAACTACAAAGATAAAA
This sequence comes from Timema podura, assembly GCA_033556935.1. NCBI lineage: Eukaryota > Metazoa > Arthropoda > Insecta > Phasmatodea > Timematidae > Timema > Timema podura. The sequence goes on from JAVRXN010000001.1 coordinate 38,001,208, forward strand.
AAATGAGAACTTTTTCATTCGAATACCGGACAGTTTTAACGACAGCAGTGTGTCTCATAATAATTCAGCAAATGTAGATCGTTAAGCGACCCCGTCGGTTAATTGACGCACCACACAAGAGTGTCAGGGGAATTGCGTGCCCCCTCCCCCTCTACTTTTCATTTCTCTGCTCCCCTCTTCACTTGGCCCCTCTGCCCCCTCCTCAATCTTCTCAATGTAGTAGGTCAATTTTTTGTCCCTAACAACTCGTGTTTGTAAAGTTATAGTTGCATCTCGTCATTACTAAATATAGCTCAACTCCTGTTCCCGCGCTAGTCTTTTAGGTTGAGTTTATTTCTTTCCCTCCCCACCCCTTCTCTTATGCTGTAACCTCGCATATTTGATGGGAACTGTCTCCCCCACTCTTCCTTAAACTGTTTTTTTTTAACTTGTGCAGAACTTTTGCCTTGTGAACGACGCTGCTATTCTTCTTACATAGAAGTCTTATGCGGCTTAAGGCATAACTTTTTTTTATGTTGTTGCCCTGTTTATAATAAGTGACCTATTTTCTCGAAACAGTGTGTGAACAGGTCTTGAAAGTCCTTCATTTTGTTATCAGTTTCTATGTATGTGAAAAAAGCTAGAATAAACATTTTTTTCTTAATCTCTCGAAACAAGTTTTGAACATACTGTTAAATTCGTTAATTTTATAATATTCTTTCTATACAAATCTAAGGTAGACTTTTTTTTTATTTCTCAAAACAAGCTTTGAACATATTCTAATTTTGTTTTCAGTCTTGTTAAAATCTGGAGTAAACTTTATATCCAATTGTATCCAAACAAGCTTTGAACAAATTCTAATTTTATTTCAGTCTCTTTTAAAATCTGGAGTAAACTTTATATCCAATTGTATCCAAACAAGCTTGAAAAATATCATTCGCTTAAAACTACGTAGAGTAAACCTTGCAAACATGAACAATAATATTATTTTTTTCAACGTTATAAAGTATTAGATCTGTGTTATGTAACATTGTGCTTTATCCATGTGACATCATGTAGATTGTAGATATTAGAGCTCGCACCTACCCATTTCAACAGCGCTACGCCGTTTATGGGTGACTCCTAAGTTTCTCACATATAGGCCTTTATTTTTGTAGCGTTCCTTACGTTTTAAAACAAATTGATATTTGTGTTTGTGGATTTAGATAAATCCTCCTAATTTTTTATCACTAAAATATATATCAATATGCATATATAATATCTATACACTATTAATACAACACATACAAAACACTAATTAATTATTTTAGCTTAATCGTGAATACTCTAGAGAAGAAAAAAATATAAATTCAATCTGTGTGCCAAAACCAATATTTGGGTAAATTGAGGTGCATGAAAAGTCAATTTGGACTCAAAATATCTATACATTATATCACAAAAGTATAGGCTATATATAAGGATAAAGGTAGTACGAACCTTTTAGAAAATACAAACATATTTGTTTGCGGTGAACATTGAATATTTTGCCAGGCATTGATAATATTATCAAACGTGACATTTTGTAGATCACATGTTTTGGAATATGAATGAATAAAAATGGTTTAAGAACTTCTGTAACTGGGAACAAATTTATTTCATATCTAAAATTGGACTTAACGTAACGTTTACTTTTTTCCAAAAATCCAATTTTATGTCTGTAAGTAAATGACACCTAGAGAAGGTTTTTAATTGCAAACATTATTAGAATTGTTTGACAAAACTTTTTATTGATAATATAGTGTTTCATAACATTGCGCTTTCTACCTGTTCAGGTTATAGCATTAGTACTAATTACGCTAGTGATTTAAGGACGAGTAAGGCTGAATTTAGAGGAAGTGTATCCGCATTTGCGTGGAGGGGAGTGGAAAACCATTTAGGAAAAAACAACCCTACTACACCCGACTAGTATTCGAACCGGCCTCAACTCCCCTGTCATTGGGAGTCTAGTTTAACCTGAGAGTGACGCCTAAGACCATGCGGCCACCGAAGCAGGTAATATAATAGTATCACTAAGCAACTAATGATTATTTCCTACGAGGTTTACATGAGTGACTTTCAACCAATGTTTGCAATATAGAACTGTCTGCAGTCACCTACACTCTCACCGTGGATTAGCTATAGGAACATTACCACTAAATTTGAGGCCTGCCCTTGGTCGGCAACGTGTCTTCTTACTAAATTAAGGTTCTCGGGCTCAATTCCCGGCATGACCGCTAAAATTGGGGCTTTCTCTTTTAGTTTTTAAACACCGGGAATTATGAATAGTCTTTCGAGTATTAATTTATTAAATCGTGTGCTAATAACTATAAATAATTAGTTGCTTTAGAAGTCACCTCTTCCGCTTCGATGGTCTAACGTGTCACTCTCGTGTTGGACCGTATCGCTGGTGACAGGGAGCTCGGGTTCGAATCCCGGTCGAATGGATTGAAGGTAGTTTTTTACCAAAGGGTTTCCCACTTCCTCAACGCGAATTCGATCATACTACCTCTAAAATTTTATCTTCCTCCTCATCCCTATTCCATTAGCGTGATTAATGTAGGCTTACAACTCAAACGAGTACTAAGATGCCAAGAAAATAAATTAATAATATTGTAATCTTTGATAAACCAGATAAACTTGGATCTTCCAAAAATAAACTTTAAATTTAAATTAGACATATGAGGTTTTGGAAGTAAGTCGACGATAAAAAAGTGTATTCCTCCGTAGAAAGTCGTACTTGGCTGGCGCGAGCATGATTTTAGAGTGTTTGAAGGTGGGGGGGGGCAAGGGGGCGTGGCCAGGAGCCGTGACGCCGAGCCTCGTCGGAAGAGCGCCGTAATGAGTTGAGCAGCTGGAGCCATCTAGCGGTGCAGCGTGGGAACATCACGACCCACCAGAGACTTAGGTCTTCTCTCTTTTTTATTATATATATCTCACACCCATCGCTCTCTCTTTCTCTTACTTCTCGCTAGCCTGCCCCCACTGTTTTTTAATTGAAAAATTGTATTCGTATTCAAGACCCAGTTCACGATTTTTTTTAGGACACGTAATGTAAAAGTCATGTTGTATGAAATATTTTTAGTATATATATATAATATAATATATATATATATATATACATATACATATATAAAGGACACTGATGACATGTTTGTATTTTTTTAATAAGTAATATGACGTCACGTGTATGAGTTTTTTTTAATGTTGCCATGGCAGAGAGTGCAGAGTGATTATTTAAATATTATGTTACATTTCCGTATGGCTGCTTTGTAAAAACACGTGTGTAAGATAATCTCAGAACAGGAACAGGTGGGTGGGTCTTTTTCATAGGGGGCGTTGTCTGGGACACTCGCCTACAAAATGTTGTAAGCAATTGGGACTAGTTGATGTGCTGGCCTATTTTTTGTGGGTGATAGTTGGTTCCTCAAGATTTTTTTTTTTCAAATACTTTATTTTTAGTGTTCAATCTCAGCCCTAAAACAGTCCCACCCCAGAGTTGATTGGAAAGATTAAGTCAAACAATAACTTTTTTTATTGGTTTTGGAACGAGGTCAACTCAGCTTCGTGAGGACAAATGAGGAACGAGATACTCAGTTGAAAAAGTAGCGGCTCCGGTCTAGAAAACTGAGTTTAACGACCTTAGTGTTTGTTGTGCTAACCACGTGACACAATATCCGCAGAAGTTAGTACTATCTTCGCCAGCAGATGGTGGCCGCTCGATCGGTATAGTTCGATTTTCAACCTGACACCATTACTTTTTTAAATATATTAAGTGCTTTTTTTATTTTCCATTGATTTTAACTACCCCGTCTGGGCTATATACTGCGCGTTTTTTATTTACACTAGTGGAGTGGGGATGATTAAGGTAGAATTGAGAATAAATATAGCGCCATTTTGCCTGGATGGCGAGTGGTAAATAATTTAGAGAAAACCATCATCTACTCACCGAGCTGGGATTCTACCGACCTTCATGTCAAACCAGACTAAATGAGTCTGACATAGTCCGCGTGCCCACCGGCCCGGGAAGTGCCTAATCAAGCTTATATGAAACATCGTTAAATATTTTTTCAACTATATAGAAACCAACTTATTTCTTTGGGAGTTATAGTACCTATCTTATAAATATAGACCTATAGGTTTTCTGAGTGTCAGACATTTCCAGTGGTGGCTTGTGGGCTGTTGTATTATTATTATTATTATTATTATTATTATTATTAGCACCGCGTCTTACTACCCGTTCGGGCTATACGCACTTACGCTAATGTGTATTGGTAGGGTGATTGTGAGATGAAATGGAGGACCTACAGTTTAACGTGGAATCCGAACCACGGTGGAGGCCTGGCATTCCACACATTCACAAGTTGTGATTAATACACATCTTGTCAGAGGTGAAGGAAGGGTTTGGTAATCAGATAAATCTGTGCCGGGACCGAGGATTGAACCCCGGACCCCCAGAACAGAAGTATTGACACCTTACCCCTGGACCGCCAGGTCACCTTGTGGGTTGTTACCAGGGCTTACTTTGCTTGACAGGACTGTACTAGTGAATTGTCCCCTTAATATTTTACCAACCACACACAATAATGCATAGAGGGAATGTGAGTACGATGGCTTCAATAAGAGCAAGTTTTTTATTGAATGGTAGGGAACAGTTTATATTAGTACAGTCTCGTCAAGATGAGATAGCCTTGTAACAACTTACGAGCTGCCGCTAGACTTCTCCTAAATTAATGTTTATTACGGTAGGCTTATATGTGTATGGATTCGTTGTATCGGTAGAATATTAAAATTCTTATGCGTTGTACTAGAGTATTTAGTGTTATGAATTACGCGCGATGTTTGAGAGTGTGTTGATAGCAACCCGCTCTATAAAAAGACCCATTATTTTTTATTAAAAAATAAACGCAAAACATTCGCGCATCATCCACGATTTCATGCATTTGGAATTGCTAGATGAGATAATAGTTTTGGTTTGTTTACAAGAGGTTTGTCCCAGTATCGTGTCGTGTTGCCAGGGTAAGCAGAGCAGATTAGAACTGCATCTGTGATACATTCGAACCCAATTGGTCCCTTTGACCAATCATACATAGATTCTGCTCTATGCATCTCACATGCGAATGTGTATTCGTTGATACTGGCCAATGAGTGTTCTACTGAGTGATGAGATCGCATCACAGGTATAGTTTAAACTACTCTGCTTACCCTGAAAACTTGCCACGCCACTGGATTGGCCTTGTTCAACTCCCTTGACCACTTGTTTGGATCCTGACTTGTTGAACTGAAGTCAACTACATGATAACCAATTCTCTATGATCTTCCGTAAAATGTTAGAAAATATTTAACTACTTTTACAATTATTTAATAAAATCTTTGATTGTTTTAAGATTTTAACAAAAATATCCATAAACCTATTATTATTTGAGAGTTTTGTTACCATGTTATTAGTGTGGTATTTATAGTCTTATCTCGAAAATCAGTTCCAATCTCCCGGTATAAGAATAAAAAGTAGTTCAGATCTGATCAGATCTTACATACGAATATAATTTATTTATTTAAGGTATTTAACGCGCACTTTCTTAATCATTAATTATGTACACATGACTTATAATTAACTTAAATGTAGGACATACACAACACCTCGCCCCCCGGCGTTAATTCATCACTGTGAAAGGGTAAATCTACTGCTATAATCCTCTTGGTCAGTGAACGCCCAAATAAACTATGACGCTTTTGGAAGAAGAGGTCCATGGACTAACTACTATAATGCGCCGATACCATTTAACTAAGTCTAGTTTAAAGTCACTTAACAAGATTATATGATCATCCCCCCTCCCGTGCCCCCTGTTACACCATTGCCACTTTAGCGCACCCTTAGGTAATCCCATCACCCATCAGGGGCAGTACAACCCATTTTGAAAACCACCGATCTAAGGCGTTCGAATTCGGTCAAGTTTACCGAGATGTATTTTCATAAAGGGTTTACCATTACCACGCAAATGCGTATACATTCTTTCTAAAATTCTACTTTACTCTTCCCTTATTTTAGTGTAAATATGTGAATAGCCGGATGGGTAGTAAGGCACGGTAGTCATAAAAATCCCTTACATAACTGGAAAAAGAAGCTGATCTATCCAGTATTAATAAAGGATTATTTTAAATGCGTGTTTTGCCATATTTCAAATTTTTGAAGGTGTATTCTCAGCAGATATATAATTACATAAACGAGTAAATAATAATAATAATAATAATAATTAATAAAATAGTTAAACGTAAACTAAACGTGACGCAGGTTGTTTATCTTCCAGTTACAAAATGGCGCCGCAACGTTAGAGCTAAATAGGTGAAAAAAAAAGAGAAAAAATAAGGGGAATAAGCCAGCAGGAGGCGTGAAAAATTAATTTGAAAAAATATTATGCCTTTTTTTTTTGTCTCTTTCCAACACTTTGGTAGAAGTTGTGTAGGTGCGATGCTATGAGATCATGAAAGCTAAACCACATGTGGCATATGTCCCTGGAGCGCTGGGATAGAAAGACGGGAGGAAGACGTAAGGAGGGGGAGAAGGTGGAGGGAGGGGGCGTTTAACAGCAAGAAAACCACTTTACAACATGAGAGCCATAACTTTCAAAACAAAAAGCTACCGTGTGAAACTTGTAGCATAAGGAACTCGTCAATAGCCTGATATCTCTTGAACACATGCGATATTAGACTCTATTAAACATGTGTAGTATATATGCGCAGTGCAAAAGAAAAAGAAAAAAGTGACACTACTGTACAAGGTATGGATTTTGATGTTTTTCCTATTAGTTTTTTCTTGTTCATCCTCTACGTGTCTGTTGCTTTTTAATTTTTTTTTTTTAGATAGTTGAAGAACAGCCTTGTATGTGCTACTAGACATAAAATAGCTAGTAGTTTAAATACATCAAGTGCAGAATTTAAAATGGCGGTTTTGACTGGTACCAAGTAAAGTAAACCAAATGTCACCCGACGTGTCAATACCAAGTTTTTATGCGGACAAGTATTTTTAAATTTTTTTTAAGTCCTTGTTTATGGAGGTTCTAAACAGAGATGGGAACTTTTCATATTCCAAGAGCGCTTCCTTCAAATGGAGGCTTTCAACAAAAAATACTTGAGCAAAATCTTTGTAAAGTACAGGTGTAAAACAAAATAAATGTTAATGTTTTAAACTATTTAGTAATAACAGAAATATCTGGGCAACGCTTTTTCTTTGCTTCAAACTGATAGAAAAATCTTCATTTTAGTTCTTCAGAGTCAGCTTTTATAAGTTTAAAAAAACTAATCAAAAAATTAAAATTTCAGCTTCGAGTGCACTCATGTTCGTGCACGGGGGCTACTAATATTTAATATTTAAATTGCTTCTGTAATATATTTTCACCCGCTTTGGAGGCTGAATGGTTTAAGGCTTACTCTTATGTTAGACTGGCCTACTGATGACGAGGAGATCGGGTTTGAATCCCGCTCGGTTCTACTATGGGTGGTTTTTTTTCCTAAATGGTTTTCACTCTCCTTCCACGCAAATACGAGTATATTGCCTCTAAAAATTTTCCTTCCCAATATCTACTCCGTTAAAGTAGTTAATTAGTGTATAACCTGAACAGGTAGAAAGACGCGGTGATAATAATTCTCAAAATAGAAAAACCTATATCATTTGATTATTTTTTTAACATTACTTTCATTTTTGTTGTTTGTTAATTTTGTTTTTTCCTATTTTATATATACTAACTATTCACTTATCTTAGTCGAAAGGCTCGGTGGCTTTGTATACTGGTTTAAGCCTATCCAAGTGCGTGCGCAACCAACACACTTTCAAACTATCGTCACCCGAAACAACAGTGAGGTGAGGTTATTTTATTTTTATTTTTTTTTAGAAGGAACGGGTAACGCAACCATGAGGGGTGGGGGGGTTTTGGAGACAAAATTTCCGTGCGACCTAAAGAGTTGTTTGTTGGAAAAGTTTTGGTAAGCTGTGGGTGTGAGTGAGTGTGTGCGAGTCGAAAAGTAAAGTTAGGGGAAGTAAAGTTGGCAGCAGTGCAACATGTGACCACCTTGCTACCTTCTCACGGGGGTTGTTTTATTAGAAGAAAAATGGCGCCCTCTCCACCACCACCACCACCACCACCACCTCTCTTTCGCTACACCTACACATCCCTACCACACCTTCCCCTCCACCCCCTGTCATCACCCCCCCCCCCCAACACCCACCTCTTCAGGTCCTCTGGAAAGTCATGACACAGAGGTCGAACTATGCTCAGAGCTAGACGGGGGTAAGAAACGTTGAATGGTCGATTCCACATTTATTATAGCCTTAAAATTATGAATGATAATTAAACTGCGAAATGTAGGATTATGTAAGAAATTAATAAATAAGGATTAACATTCTAAATAATTATACAATTTTTTATTTTATAGAATGTCAATATTTAGTTTGTATAATGTTATTACTTAAATGGTTAATCCTTATAAAGTAAAGGAGAGTGGGGAATCATGCGCGGCGTGTAATCGTGCGCACCAAGGTTTTTCATATTCCGCGGTAATATTAGTGACTCCAACTTGTGCTGCGCTCTTGTTGTTATCATACACAACAGTGACGCACGATAGTTCCGCCATTTCCTTTATCAAGCGCATGGGAGCTGGATTACGAAAATAACGCTGTGTCTTGAAATTTTCGTTTTTCACGAAATAAGAAGGTGAGCTTATAGTTCTCATTTAATTACTATACACTGGATGCAATAAGAAACAATGACAGGAAAATAAGGGAAGTTGGGAGAAGTTTCAACATATCAGAGTCAACTCTAAAGAAAAAGCTTTTAGAAAATCGGCCTGTTCCTCATCGTCTAGGTCGTAAAGATGTATTCTCAAAAGAAGTGGAGACAGAATTAAGGGGCTAAGGTGGTTTGCATTTAAATTCGCTGAAGAAAATAAAATCCCTAATAGTTTTAATAAACAGAAAGGTTTATCTGGAAAGGATTGGCTTTATGGCTTCTTAAAGGGAAATCCTGAGGTAACACTTAGACAACCTGAAGGAACAAGCTTCAACAGAATTGCTGCTTTTAATGCTGAAGAAACAAAGCTATTCTATTCTAATCTTCAGAAAGTTATGGAGGCATCCAAATTTGAACCATATATGATATTTAATGTTGACGAAATGGGCATAGCAACAGTAAAAAAACCAAAAAAAACCTAAAGTTCCTGGCCCTAAATGGGCCAAAAAGGTCGGTGCTGCTATTTCTGCTGAGCGAGGGCGAATCATTACAGCCGTTTTCTCAATGAGTGCTGCTGGGAACTACATTCCATTTATGTTAATCTATCCCAGGAAACGAATGACTCCTAAACTTCAGAAAAATGGCCTATTGGTGCTTCCTACAAGTGTTCAAATAACGGATGGATGAATTATGATCTTTTCCTTGACTGGTTATCTCACTTCGTAAAACATGCAAAGCCCACTGTAACTGATCCTATTCTCAATAGTTATAGATAATCATTCCAGCCATATTTCGATTGGGGCATATCGTTTCTCTAAAACAAATTATATTCATATGGTGTCCTTTCCACCCCACACATCCCATTATCTTCAGACTCTAGATTTAGTTTTCTTTAGTCCTCTGAAGGGTGCACTTTACAGGGTATGACCTTTACCTGTTCACTACAGGCTATGAAAAAACTACCAAATGTGACATAGCAGAGCTTTTAAATAAAGCTTTCATAAAAATCGCCACTAGGGAGAAGGCAGTTTAAAGTTTTTCCATCTGATGGAATAGTTTCACTCAACCTTGATAAATTTAACGAAGAAGATTTTGCTCCCGCTAACGAAGTAAGACATTTCACAGCTGAAGTTTCCCTGAATCCATAACTCCTATTTCTGCACGAGTATCTGACCACAAACGTCAGCATAGCATACTTCCATTGATCAAGCGAGACCACAGACCACAAACGTCAGCATACTTCCATTGATCAAGCGAGACCACAGACCACAAACGTCAGCATACTTCCATTGATCAAGCGAGACCACAAACAGATTGTGGGACCGATGGATATCCATATGCAAAACCTGTTCAAGATCCTGGACCATCAACATTTAAAACCAATTTTTTTTTTCGCTATTTCACCAATTCTAAAAATGAAGATTGAAAAACAAATAGGGCTAGGAAGAAAGCTAGGTGTAAAACAACACTCGGAAATACTAACCAGCACACCAGTGAAACGAAAGTTAGAAGTAGCTCGAGTTAGAAAAGAATGAAGGAAGAAAAAAAATTAGAGATGAGAAAGAAATCTGGAAATGTGGTGAGAATGTGTTTCGACCAATTATCACAATACAAGAAGCGTAAAGGAAAAAGGAAAATAAAGAAGCAACCAACATCCGAAGCAGAGGGTTCCACACTTAGTGATGACAAAATGGACGACGTGGTCCTAGCAAAAATTGGCAAAAAACCTCCTAATGAATTGTGTTGTATCTGTGGAGAAGTAGGAAGAGACAAGGAATTGTGGTACAGGTGTGTTTCGTGTTCATCTTGGAATCATGCGGATTGCACTGGTGTTGATACCCCAAAAGATTATGTGTGTGATTTTTTGTACAAAATGAAATTGGAAAAATTAGGGAAAATAATATTTTGGTGACTTAGCCACCATTTTGTTATATTTCAATTGTCTTTCATAAAAATAAATTTACCTTTAAATTATAAAATAAATATATATTGAGTTGTTTATGTATCACCTTACCTTGTTTTCAATGTGATTTCCAAACATTAATTCTACTGTGCACTTTTGCGCCTCTGCGCATAATCATCCCACAGGGTGGGGAAACATGCGTTGTAATCTGAATCCAATCTTTCTTGACTTCAAAATTAAAAGAAATTTACTAACTTATAGATAAAATGTAGCTATACTAATTTTACAGCTGTCACAAAATGTCAAATATGACAGCTGAAGAAAACATAACTTGGCTCTCGAATTCATGAAAATGGGAATACTGTATACTCCTTTTACCCTGAAAAGGTAGCAATCTTACCTTGATGGACTACCTTCTGATCCTAATCTTTAAGCTATACCATAGTGGAATAATGTAAGGTAAGCTTGTTATCTTACAGGGTAGACGAAGGGTGAATATGAAAGTTTTTAAATGTCGAACTGCACCGTTATGCAGGTACAGCTATAAAGGTGTCGGTCTTGTCCTGTCTGGCCTGAGAAGGCTCGAATCCACTATAGATTTATCAAGGTTTCTCTTCTACACCTCACCTATAAATGGTTTCGATACTATTCCTTCGTGCAAATGTAGGTGCACTTCAACAACAAAATTACATTTCTTATCCATATCCCTCTGTCGTAAAATAATATGGATAGACCTGAGTGGTGATGGGCTAGCACGGGAGAGGAGGGGAGAAAATTAAAAAGGCTCTTTGTATGGGGAACCGACTGTACTTTGAATCATTAGCGTGGGTACGCGTCAAACGAAAACAGTCGATGACCAAAAGCACTGACATTAATTTGAGCGAGCATATAAAACAAAACCGTCCTACTTTTTTTTTTTCTTTATGTCTCTCACAAAAGTATCTTCTTGTTGTATCTCTGAAGGTAATATAATTGTGCGGTTTGTGATTGGTTGGTTTCTCTAACCCCTTCTTCCCTCTACCTCACCGATCCTCCTGTTTATAGCCGCAGAGACGCAGCAGATGCTTTAAGAGACGCTCTTCCCATCTCCCGCTTAGCTTTTACTCACAAGTAAGATCGAAAAAAAAAAAGTTCCTACTTTTTGTGTCAACCAGCCAACCCGGTCGGTCGCACAGTGGTTTGTTCCGTTGTGTTGTGCTCCTTTTTTTGTTTCTCGTTTCTGTTACCATGACAACACCTGTTTCCTCGCGCGATTAACTTTTTCGACGGCGTCGGATCATGGAAAAGTCAGGTTTTCTTAGCGTTGGCTTCGCCTTATTTTGTAAATATTAGGATCCCGTAAGGGAGGGTGGTGTTTGATACCGGCTGTCCGCATCGGGTTGTGTTTTTTTTATTGGCAGTGTTTTTTCCTTCACGCGAATGTCGTTGCGGTACTTTTTAAGAGTCATCCTCCTCGTCCTATATTATTATTAGTTTTATCATACGAGTCGATTACAGGTCAGAATTGTCATTAGAACCTTTGGTTTATAGTAAAATCAGTATCTAGATGTTGATGACGTAAAAATGTTCAATAAACTGTCAATATAATTACAATAAAAATGCTAAAAATATATTACTTCAAATTTACGAAAAAAATTGCCCAAAAATGTAAAAAAACTCAAAAAAGAATGCATATGAAAATATCAAACAAGCCCTTTATAATTCTGAAGTTAAAATAGATCTGTATGCAATGAAAAACCTTTAGCAGATAAACTATAGCATCTTACTAAACATGAATGTTGATCTACAAATACCTGTTTCAGAAACAATACCTACTGCGCCCTCACATATAGTTTTTAGCTTAATTGCAATTATTCAACAAATCAAGCATTGCGCCGGTTCTTGTTACTGTGGCAAGTCAAGCATTGCACTACTTCTTGTCCATCTAGCAAGTCAAGCATTTCGCTAGTTCTTTTCCCTGTAGCAAGTCAGCATTTCGCTAGTTCTTTTCCCTGTAGCAAGTCAAGCATTGCGCTAGTTCTTGTCCCTGTATCAAGTCAAAATTGTGCTAGTTCTTGTCACTGTATCAAGTCAAGCATTGCGCTAGTTTTGTCCCTGTATCAAGTCAAAAATTGTGCTAGTTCTTGTCACTGTAGCAAGTCAAGCATTGCGCTAGTTCTTGTCCATGTATCAAGTCAAAATTGTGCTAGTTCTTGTCACTGGATCAAGTCAAGCATTGCGCTAGTTATTGTCAATGCAGCAAGTCAAGCATTGCGCTAGTTATTGTCTTTGTAGCAAGCAAACATTGCGCTAGTTATTGTCCTTTTGGAAAGTGAAGCATTGCGCTGGTTATTTTCAATGCAGCAAGTCAGCAGTGCGCTAGTTATTGTCTTTGTAGCAAGACAAGCATTGCGCTAGTTCTTTCCTATAGCAAGTCGCGCATTACGCTTGTATATATAAAATGTGAAGTTGTGAGCGTAAAGGCTTCTAGGTGGTTTAAATATTTACATTCCGCTACTTCATGATTGTATATTTTAAATCCTTCCCCTCAAAGCGTACAAGATGATTTTTCCATCCATCTCACAAAGTGATTTGCAGCTTCAATAATTTGTTTTACGATCTCGACAGTATGTTTTCTTCCACCAAACTTACAAATTTTTGCGGCTAAAATTTTAAATTTAAAACTACATTGGTGTATACGTAGGTTATACCGTCAACATTTTTGCTCTAGTTTGTCGGTGACGAAGAAGCTGGGTTTAATGAGATGTTTTTTTAGTTTTCTTTAGCATGCTTCTTACTACCAACGGGTTATACGCCTATGTACTAATTATTATAATGTGCTAGGAATGAGGACGGTCGATTTAGAAGAAGTGAATCAGAATTTGTATGGAGGGAGAGTGGAAAACCATTTAGGAAAAAAAACCTCAGTACGCCCCTACGGTATCGAACCCCGGTCTTGCCTCATCTGCAGTCTAGTATATTACCAGTGTGACGCCTTAGACCATGAGGCCACAGAAATGAGTTTAGAGAGGTGTTATTTGCGAAAAATTTCCACACCTCCACGCAAATGGTATTAATTTAAACTGAACTTACCTTACTCATCCTTTATACATTATTCATTACATATTAATTTAGACCGGATGGGTAGTAAGATACTTAGCACAAAAATAAAGTTTACTACTGAACTTCCTCCCGTATCCGGTAGTTTGTCAAAAATGTTCAGCTCACATATTATCTCAAAAGAAAGTTACAGGGGAAATAGGGTGAAGTCAAATTTTAGCTCAAGTTATTGCTGTCATCTTTAGACAATCACAAGACCTTTCTAAAGGCATTTTAGATTATGGACTAAAAGAAGTTAATGTCATATTTAAATTAATTTAAAAATGTATTTGCTGGGGTCCCTATGGGGTCTGAGATATAGAAGTTGTTGTCCTAGAAAATGTGTGTTATCTAACTCCCCCTTTTTCTCCTGTGCCCTTCAAATACAAACAAATTCTTATTCTACTTTTGTTCATCAAAAAAATGTTTGTTGTGTTTAGGAACGCAATTCCCAATAGTGTCAGTCACTCTCTTGTCACGCCACTGCAGTTTTCGAGTAAGGTTGCAATCATAAATCACTACTTTTGGTACGTGACACAATTATACTAGCGAAGTCCTTATGTCCCAGCGAGATAATGCGACGAGTGTAAAGGATGTTTTGACGTCGGCTCTGCGCTTTTCAGATATTACTGTCCGTAAGGGGGGGGGGGGTAAATCCGGGATTCCATTCCTCTCTTCAGGTTAAAACTGTCTCGGGAGCTTCCCATGAATCCTAAAACACGTCTGTAGTTGTTTTTTGCGACCATCTAAACTAGTGGATCCCAACAATTTTTTTTTAGCCTAGCGCCCATTTCTGAGAACAGAATGTTGTCTACCGGACCCCCCCCCCCCCCCCATTCTTAAAGTTAAATTTAATAAGCATGTTACCTGCTTTGGTGGCCGCATGGTTTCATAGTGGACTTGATTGCCGATATGGGTATCGAGGTAAATCTCGCGGTGTACAATTTTTCTAAAATGTTTCCACTCTCCCTCCATCAAAGCGGATACTTTCTATAATAACCTCTAATACCAAATCATTAGCGTAATTAGTACATAGCGCATAACCGAACTGTAGTAAAACTACTAAAATATATTATTTAAAAAGCATGCGAAATCAGCGATTTAATCTAATATTAATGTGCATTATAAGTAATTATTTCAAACCAAATATATATATATTTCCTCAGAACCGCATCTTACTACCCATTTGGGCTATATGCCTATATACTAATTACGCTAATGGGCTAGGGAGGGATGAGAAAGTTGAATTTAGTTTAAGTGAACCCGCATTTGTGTGATGAGAGGGGTAACCATTTAGGGAAAACCACCCTCGGTACACCCGACCGGGTTCGAACTACGATATCCCCGTAATCGCTAGTATAGTCTATTACTATAGTGACGCCTTATACCATGCTGCCACCGAAGCGGGTCATAACAATATTGATTTTTAAACATCATCACAATCATGCATCTAGGTAGAGAGATAGGTGTAAAGGGGAAAAAACTATATTTTTGAATTCTGTGATTTGAATTTATAATGCTTACATTAACGATGTCATTTAATCACTAGCCGGTGTTAACTGTTTGTAGCTGTTCTAAAAATGATTAAATTTAAAATATGTCATATTTAATAAGATTTCAATATGTTCATAAAATATCAGTTTTCACTTCCTTTTAAATGTATCGAAGGTGCGTCGTTTATTATGGGTGTCAAAACGAAGGAGACTTGACCATCGGCATTTCACAGCTTCGTAACGCCCCAATTAATTTTACAAGATTCTTATAAGATACTGATCAAGACGTTGAGGAGGAATACAAAAATGCATCACCATCATCATCAACTATTTCCAGCAGTGTGGCCGGGTCACTTTAGTAAAATGCCTTTCTTCTCTATCTTTCCACCTTATTCCTACTTGATCGCTTCTTCTCTCCTCTCACTGCACATTCTCTATCCGCTCCTCCTCTTGGTACTTGTGATCTTTTCCTACATACTTCATCTCATTTTCTTTGGTGTTTTCTCCTTTTCCATCTTCATTACATGTCCATACCATCTCAGTCTAGCTTCCTCTACTATCTAATGTAGTCCCTCTAACTCCCACTCTTTCTCAGATAACTTCATTTCTTATCCTGTTCCTCCTCGTGACAGCCTAACAGGCTTCTCACAAAACAAAAATACAATAAGCATTAATTTATTTTCTTGAGAGCTGAGACACCCGTCCACCCCTCGGTACTGCCCTGGTTACTATCGCCCTCGTGAAACCGGACACACGCCCCACGAGGTGTCTGGGGAGGAAGTGAGCAGCTGATAAAATAGTCAGCGAGGCCGGTACTTGCTGATAAATAACACTGTTGTGCTGTTTGTACGATAAACAACAGGACAAGAGAGTATGACATAGTGAGTGGGTGCTCTTGCCTTAGAAAGTGAAGGAGGGGGACGAGGGGAGAACCGCTTCATATCTCCACCAGTAAGGGGGGAGGGGAGGATAATTCATAACAATATCCAGGATGTAGAGAAAAACAACAATAGTACTTAACCATTATTCTTTAGAAGGGTTGGAAGTGAACATGTGATTTTCCAGTTTTTATAACAAAAAAGTTTTTTGATCAAAATAAACAAAATATTGCTTAATATGCGGCCAGTATTCTTACAGTTTTTATAGAATTGAAATTTTTTTGGCCAAAAGAAATTTAATATTTCTCCAGTAGCAAGAGTTTAGTTTTCTGCACATGCTAATATCACTAGCGCTTGAATATCTGTCAAGGGTGTCCTGGAATTTTGTCAAAACTTTTCTCTTTATTTAAAACGTTTTGACAAAATTCCAGGACACCGGGGTTAAAATCCCGGTCAAGTCTACTGAGGTTCCTTAATGGTTTCTCACTCTCTTTCCACGCTAATGCATTTTACGTCAAAAATGCTTCCTTCCTCATTCCTACCCCAGTAGAATAATTATCGTATTTGTCATGAGCATCGTGACTTTTTAAATGAAGGATAAAAGCTATACTTTATTTGAATTCTGCAGATATAGTGACAAATATTCAAGAACGTTTGGGATTACTATGCGCAGAAAATTAAAATAAACGTAGCGACTGATTTTTGTTGTTGTTGCCGAAAAAGGTATTTTGCTATAAAAATTGTAAATATAACATAACACATGTTCGCCCTCATTCCACCGTAAGTTCCACCAACAAACGAACATCTCTTGAATTTACAATAGCACTGCACACGAAAATCTATTTTTTTTATTCAGATAACTAAAGAAGCAATTGAACTAGTTCTCGTTAATGTTTGTCTTTTAAACATATTTAGACTTTCATAAACAAAAGAGCTTGTATAAATATTAAATTTCTAATTTCAGGTATAAATAAAATTTTATGAAAATTGTAAGTACAATATTCAAATATGTATTTCAATGTTTATCTATTTGTTTTTTTTAAGCAAACGAATGTAACTCATTTTAGAAAAACTAGGAGCGCGTAAAATGCCACTGAAAGCTGTAAGATAACCCCTAATATCTATACAATCTGCTATTCACATCTGTGGTAATATTAGAGAATCTCTGGCTTGACAGGCGCTAGGGAGTACGTTAGGCCACCACTAGTAGACACTCAGTAGGCACTGATCCAAACAGAACATTAGATTTGGTAAATAATGGGGGGAGGGGGGGGAGGACTTCACTCACTGTAATTTTATTCACTGTCCTCAGCATAACGCTTGTTCTATTAAAAATATTTCAAACGTGACTAAAATAAGTGCACCAATGAACGCAATATTTGCCTAAGCACGTTCCCCGTTTTGAAATTCCATTTAGTCATACATCATTAATTTGGCTATCCAGCCAGGAAGGTATAGTTACTTAAATGCTGAAATTCAATTTTCTACCACATCGAAAAGTTATTTTCCTATTAGTTTCTAAAGTTTTGAGGCCCCCTCACTAGTTTCTTTCCTTGAAACCAATATTGAATTTTCAGTATTTTCTGATTTTTAATTGTTTGGGGTGGTAGGTAGTCCCAACTCCTTGCAAGTACATATTTATTTATTTTACCACATTTATGTTTTTTCTATTATTTTTTTAATTCTTAGCTCTTCTACAGCTCTGATCTTGATTCTACAATTTTATTTTAAATTTTATACTTTTAATAATTAAATAGCCAAAGCTATTATATTTATTTTAGTGCGGATTTAGCCGCATCTAGGTATCTAAAAATTGAAAAATGAAAACCGGACACGGGAATTGAATCATACTTTTAGTTATCAGTGAAAGTTATATTTTCCGCCATAGTGAAAGATGGTTTAATTTTGGACACCTTTCCAATCTCAATTTTATTATTTTATTTTGGGGTTTGTCTTGCTACCTTCTCACCAAATTTCAGCTCTCGAGCCCATCTATTCTATTTATTTGATGATCTCAATGTTCCAACCCCCTTGGTGTTAAATTCCGCAAAACCCCTTATTATTGTATGCCTACGACCTGAAAGAAACCTCCTTGCCAAATTTCAATATTCTAGGTCCAGGGTCCAGGAGATAACAGTGATTAGTCTGTCGGTCAGTGAGTAAATCAGTCAGGACCTTCATCTTATTTTAATTAAGATTTACACATACATATTTATCATTTAATATTATTTTGGGTGTAGATTACAGAATATATATATATATACACATTGCATTATACACCAACAACTTTGTGGATATACAGTTGAAGAAAAACTGTATATGAGAGTATTTTGTAGGTACTGGTAAATAAACATTATTCTTCAGCAATTGCATGTTCACCAGCCTTGTGTAAAACATTCACACATTTATTATACGTTATTATTCTTTATGCCTAATATGCTCACAGAGTATTTAACAAAAATGCACTTACACATACAACAGTTTAAAGGTATATTACTAAAACATGCTAACATTTGAACCACATTGACAATCACTAGCCGAAACCTGTACCCAGTTACAACATACGGACAGTCATTAACAGAACCCTGCTCCCAATTACAACATATGCACAGTCATTAATCAAAACTTTATTTCAATTACAACACACGGACAATCATTAACAGACCCCTGCTTTCTATTACAACACACGGACAGTCATTAACAAAACCCTGCTCCCAATTACAACATATGTACAGTCATTAATCAAAACTTTATTTCAATTACAACACACGGACAATCATTAACAGACCCCTGCTTTCTATTACAACACACGAACAGTCATTAACAAAACCCTGCTCCTAATTACAACATATGTATAGTCATTAATCAAAACTTTATTTCAATTACAACACACGGACAATCATTAACATAACCCTGCTCCCAATTACAACATATGCACAGTCATTAATCAAAACTTTATTTCAATTACAACACACGGACAATCATTCATTAACATAACCCTGCTTTCTATTATAAAACACGGATAATTAATCGTTAAATAAACAGAACCATGTTTTCTATTACAACACACAATCATTAACAAAACCCTGCTTTATATTAAAACACAAGGACAATCATTAACAGAAACCTGCTTCATATTACAACACAAGGACAATCATTAACATAACCCTGATTTCTATTACAACACACGGACAATCATTAACAGACCACTTCTTTCTATTAGAACACACTGACAGTCATTAACAAAACCTTGCTCCCAATTACAACATATGTACAGTCATTAATCATAACTTGATTTAAATTACATCATTAACATAACCCTGCTTTCTATTACAACACACAGGCAATAATTAACAGAACCCTACTTTAGATTACAACACAAGGACAATCATTAACAGAAACCTGCTTTATATTACAACACATGAACAATCATTAACAGAACCCTGCTTTCTATTAAAACACACGGACGGTCATTAACAAAACCCTGATTTATATCACAACACACGGACAACCATTAACAAAACCGTGATTACCATAAAAACACTTGGACAATCATTAACAGAACCCTGCTTACCATTACAACACAGATAATCATTAATCAAATCATGATTTCTATTACAACGCACACATACACAGTTATTCTTACAACACATGGACAGTCATTATCAAAAACCTTCTCTTAATCACAACACATGCACAATATTTCCCCTCAACAATCTCATATTTATAAAACATTGAGAGTTTTAGCAAAAAAAAGTGATAACCAATGCAATATACAACAGGTTGAATCTATTTCATCTAAATGCACAAACGTTAAAGCACATAGACAATTTTTAACCAAAACATGATTATTACTTCTAGGCCTCTATTTGAATGCAAAAGTGTAGATGTCAAGCTGTTCAATATGTCTTTGGTGGTATTGAACGACTAAAGTTCACAATCACAAACCCACTTTGAGAAAGTATTTTTGTGTAAAGAAGCCTTAGACATTTTGATAAGCTATAATAATATTCTGGTAGGAAGGGCCTTTTAGAAAATATAAACATATTTTTTGTGGTCAATATTTTACTGTGATAGTCTATACATATTAATCAATCAGTTTCAGATCATATGACTTTAGTATGAATATGTGAAAGTTGATAGAGTAACTTTTCTTTACCATATTTGTCACATGTTCTTATTGTATTTCTAGTCATGCAAGGTGTGCAACAAGACGTTTGCCAACGTATACCGCCTGCAGCGCCACATGATCAGCCATGACGAGAGCGCAGTGCTGCGCAAATTCAAATGTCCCGAATGCGAGAAGGCCTTCAAGTTCAAACATCACCTCAAGGTAATAGACACCGTGTGGAATTCCATTGCTCGAAGTTGAGGGGTTGGACAAGAACTACACATCTATCATGGCAATAGATTGTCATTAACTATATAATATTCAAATGATATAAACTAAAGCTTGCATTAGTGTTAAATACTACTTCCCCAACTTTATTTCATATGAAATATTATTTTCTTGTTGACGCAATGCTTAAGAAATGTTTGAAAAAAAATTTTGCTTTGATTTAAAAAAAATTGCATGTCATTTGGGAGTTAAGTTTAAGTTTGATATTTTTATGATTGATAAAGGTTTGTATATACACTATTTTTCTATTTATAAATAAATTTTATTTGGAAAAACCCGAGCATTTATACAATAATAATTTATTTTATGCTTTGCATGGCACGCTTATTGTATAGTTATTTGGTATTCTATTAATATATTTCCAAGGTTGTACCAAGAAATTTATTTTCGGGGGTGTTTTTTGCTGTGACAAAATCCCCAACGAGAGAGAGGGAGGTTTGAGTCCCCAAAACAACCCCCCTTAGTATGGTCCCGTTACAGTCTTATTATATTTAATTTATCCAATGAACTGAACTGGGGAGTGATGGAGGATACACAATGATGAGTTACACATACTCATCAAAAGACAATGATAGGAATATCAAGTCTCGTAGATTACAGTGGACGGGACATGTAGCGTGAATGGGTGAATCTATAACCATGTTCAGGGTATGGACTGGCAAACTCAATGGGCAGAGACCATTAGGAAGACCTAAACGCAGATGGGAGGATAACATCAGAATGGACCTGAAAGAGATAGGGTGGGTGTAATGAGGTGGACTGGATAAAACTAGCTCAAGATAAGGAGAGGTGACATACTTTTGTAAGTGTGGCAATTAACTTTCGAATTCCTAATACCATAAAGTAAGTAAGTGAACTGAAAATATTATTTATTTATAGCAGTTCAATGGTATTTATTTAGTGCGTACACTGTATGTTGTAACATATTATTTTATCCAAACAGAAAAGTTTGACTGAAATATTCCGCATTTATCTGAATGGTAAATAAATGTGGAAACCTAATCTCATTTCAACCTCACTACGTCAGGCACACTATATGTGTAAACCATCTCTTGATATTGATAGTTTAAAACTACACTTATTTATTGTAATATTTTATTTTTATTCCTTCTTCCTTCGTTTTAAAGAATCAACTTGTCCTTTTTCACTTGCTAATATCTCTCTCCCAATTTTACCTTTTCGTTTTACCTAAAATCAATTGTTCTATATTATCTCTTAAATAAGGTGCACGACGGTAGTTGATCATTGAAACTATCACTATTCATATATCATTGTCTCATATTTTTTTATATAAATAAGTAAATTATTTTTGTGGCATCATATTTGCATGCCATCTGGTTCCACGCATGTTTTAATTTGCAGTCATGAAGAGACAGTCGAAAGGTCTGCTACAGTGCAGATACTCTACCGTAGGAGAACAGGTAAGACTGCAGTACACTGCAGATTCAATGTTTTAACACCTTTCAGGGCTGAGGTCTGGTTGGCTGGTAATGGACTCTGTCGTTGCTAAGGTTCACAAAGAACCTAAGGTGTGGTGGTTTTTTTTTTCCTCCTCTAAATTAAAGAAGGAAAATAAAAAGTGACATGTGTTTGGCTTTATCATAATTCTAAGCCTAGGCATACTTAGTTTAATAGGGTACCTATTATAATTTGGACCTTTGGTTACAGTAATTATAATTTGATTTCAAATAAACATGACAATATTGTTCTTTCAATAACAGTTTCATAAAAATTAGAAAGTTAATCCAAAGCTTACTGCAACCATGGGCGACCGCAGTAATGGGCAAGGGGGTCTCTTGCCCCCCACCCCTCTGGAATTATGTTTTCTTTTTAATCCTCTAGTTTGCCCTAAAAAAATTTCTTCCAACATTTATCAAATTTACAATCGTGATATATAATCAGCACATCCACTAGACATATTTCCGAATAAAACCTGCCACTACATTTTAAACAATTCGACATTTCATCATAATCTTCTCATTTGAGAACAGAGAAAATGAAGTATATCGAATGCTGCTGTGATTTTAGTATCTTTACAGTGCAATTATAATACCAGTGACCACCATTATAAGTTTTTCCAGGCGCAAGTGCGTGTGTGGAGGAATATATTTTGCCCCCCCCCCCCCCCGCTCCTTGGAAAAATGTATGTGGGCACCCATGACTGCAACTGTAATGTAGACAATCAGGACAGAACTAAGATGCCATGCTAATAGATTATTAAATCTTTTTTAAGTTTATAGAATAAAAACATTTTTCACTCTGATTCATAACATTTGTTTCTCCTATTTTTGGTCACCTTATATTTTTCTTCTAATTAATTTAGCCCTTAAACAAAAGATTTTCTCCTATTTATTAATCACTCATTATTTAATAAATTTGGTGGTCGGTTTTTATCCTTTTGAGAATAAATCAGGAATCTTAATGTTGTTCAACAAATCACACAGCCACTCATATGTGAATTAATTTTCTATTAGCACAAACACTGTTTTTTTTTTTGTCTTCTTTTCTAATAGTTGTGTATTTTGTTCATCTTTGGTTCAGGTAAGAAAATTACTTGTCTAATAGAGCTTTTCACTGAATGAAACAATCAAACCAAAAAAAAAAATTGCATGCATATTATTTTTAATACAAAATTTTTCTTTACAACATATTATATATATATATATATATATGAATTAGGTTGTAAAGAATCATTGATTTTTATATAAAATAAGGATAAAACAATATACATTCAATTGATACCTAGTAATTGTTCTAAAACATATAATATGTATTAATAAATATTTTAATTTCCATTTGAATTAAAATATGTATAACAAACTGGAATCTAAATTAAGTTGGTTTTAATTCATTACCACCTACCTTTATTTTCTAATTTTCTAACAACCTTCACACATAGCAAACTAACCTCCTCCTATTCATCCATCCCTGCTTCACCCTGTATATTCCTCATCAAACGGTATATATAGTCTGTTTGTACTGCTGGCTCATTAACGTTAGTCAGCTGTCCAGGTCTATTAATTAACACAGGTGTGGTGTATATGTTTTATTTCCTTTCTGCTTGGTCAGCATTGACCTGTGTGTTTGTCACATGTGTTGCATGCCCTTTATTTACATTCCCATTCCCATTCCCAGCACTGGTCATGAATAATGCAACACTCACAGCCCAAAACTAGCAAGTGTGTTTTCGGAGTGAGGTCGGGGACAGCTATTATGACTGCTCAGGTATTTTGGGGTGTATCTTTTTAGATTTTGGAAGGGTTTTTCATTTCTCTATTTCTTCTTGCTGCATGAATTTGAAGCTTTGCTTGCCAAGCTGTAGAATTTGATTTAAAAAAAATATATAAATATTGTTTTTTGATAATATTATTCATTTGTTAGAATTAAATAAAATACAACAGACTTAACAAGAGGTGAAACTTTCTTTCTAAGAAAGATGTTTATGGTATTCAAGTTTAAATTTAACATATACAATATTGAAAAGAAATGTCTTAATTAAATATTTCACTAGACATTATTAATCAAGTAAGTTTCTGCCACATTTTTAATTTAATATACAAACTTTTAATTACTTTGGTGATATGATAGATGACCATTTAGTGTTTGTTTAGGTAAAAATATATTTTATATAACCTTAAATAATTGTATTTTAATGGTCTTAACAAGTTTTACTATATTGTCATAACTTCTCAAATATATGTATTTATAATAGTTTTATGTTCAGTAAATTAGTTTGCTAGAATGTTATCTAACAATAATGTGACAAAACCCGCCTCTGTGGCGTAGTTGACTAACGCGCCAGTCGTGTTGAGCCAGACCACTGAGGACGGGGAGATCGAGGTTCGAATCTCGGTCGGGTGAACTGGGGGTGGTTTTTCCTAAATGGTTTTCCACTCTCCCTCCACGCAAATGCGGGTTCACTTCCTCTAAATTCAACCTTCCCAATTCCTAATCCATTAGTGTAATTAGTACTTAAGCGTATAACCCGAACGGGTAGTAAGACGCGGTGCTAAATAATAATAATAATAATAATAATAATGTGACAAAGAAAATTTATTTACAAAATGAAACCATTGCTTTTCCCACAAGAAAAACTTTTAAAAACTACTCAGGGAAGGTTAAAAACTGACCTAACAGATAAATCACTGAAATAATTCAGTGTATTCTTATAAATGCCGAAAAATAAAACACATTTGATATCTTACACCAAATAAGCTTTGAAAGAGAGCTTATCATATAAGAATGCCATTAAAAAATCATGTAATTAGGTAATTTGAGGTAATTTGTTGTTCTAAACTTAACTAGGAAAATTTAATGGCTCTGAAACTTTTGAACTAGGTCTACCTATAAGCCTAAACTATACAAAATAAGCACTATAGTTTATTTGAGATCTTCATTTTATATTAATATTACTATTCAATTTGATTTACTTTCAACAAACTAGAGTATTTAAAATAATTCTTAAACTCAAAGAAAAAGTGATTTGATTAAATCTTTTCTAAATTAAGGCTCACATCAATGTTTGCATTCTGTATTATAAATATGATTTGCTGTAAGCTAATTTATCTTTTTGAAAAGAATTTGATATTAAACTAAAATATAAAGTTAGGTCATTGTAGAGAGAATTTGATTCGATAGGTCAAAAAACTTATAGCCCCTGATTTTGATAGGAAGCCCACTTTCGACCACCGACATTGATTAAAAGTTACTAAAATTTGGCATTGTATAAATATGTTTTATTTGATTTATTAATTATAAAGTATATATAAAAGATTATCAAAAGCTTCCAATAATATTTCCTTATGGAGGAATGTTTAATTTATTATTATATTATTGATTAAAACAAGCTAAGAATGTAAAGACAATTTTAATAATTTTTTCTCACCATTGTGGCAACATGAGTTTCCAGTTTTCAAATAACAGGCTTCCTATGGAAACTATACTGTAGCTCTACTTTGATGTATAGTCTGTTCTTCAGTTGACCGATGTTGTCAATTTTTACAGATGTACGCTACATATAGTTAATGATTGAATCAGTTACTTTACATTTAATTTATTTAATAGGTTCTTTCTATTGTAATTATTATATTTCACACATATTTATAATTGACAAACTGTAAATTTAATATGGTTCTGAAAGATTAAAAAAAAATAAAGTAATTTATAACCAGTATTGAAGAAAATTAAGTAATAATAATAATTCCTTTATTGGGATGAAGGTCAATGCCTTTTCTCACACTTTACCACTAATATAGGTATATAAACATATCTATAATTATTATATACTATGAATGTAATAATTTAAAAATAAACTAAATGAAGAAAGCCAAACTAAAAAATGTAAACATATTCATATTTTGGAGGTAGCAAATAATCTGACATGGTAACAATGCTGATAAAGATAAATTTTAATTCACACACACACACATTCAAACTGTCACTACACATTCCCCCTCATATATGACATGTTATGTTTTGTTGTCCCTTCATGTACCAACCAAGCTTGTATTTAAATTGAGTCACAAGTTTTCTCTGGTCGTGTGCAGGAACACATCAGGATCCATAGCGGGGAGAAGCCGTTTGAGTGTGCCAACTGCGGCAAGAGATTCTCACATTCTGGCTCTTACTCCAGTCACATGACCTCCAAGAAATGTCTCGTCATGAACCTTAAGGTATGAGTCTATTCTGTCTTTGGGATATATATATAAATAAATAAAATGACACACATTTGTTTCAGGGTGTCCAGCAAAATTTTATATTAAAATTCCCTGACTTTTCCAGGTTTTCCAGAGCCAATTTCCAACTTTTCCAGTCACTATACTATAAACATTATTGTATTAAGGGGCTAAAGGATGTAATCCTAAAGCAATGGGCCGTTGGGTCGTGCGTTCCAAGTTAGCTTTGAGTTAGGTCCATTGAGACATTAAAATATCGTCTTACACGGGTTAATGAACTAATGACTCAACTTTGGATAAAGACACAATAGTGGTGGAAGGATTAGATGAAAATCCCATGTTGACTTTGAGAATTGATATTAGTATATTCAAGATGTACAACTGTACTAAAATAAATTCGCAGTGAAAAAAAATGTTTTTGACAGTTATTTTATTGTAAATGAAAGTAGCTTAGGCATATTATTTTAGTGACTATGTGAAAATTCCAGAAATTTGATCAAATTCCCTGACTTTTCCATGACTTTTCCCTGACCAAGCAAATTCCCTGACTTTTCCCTGTTTTCCAGGTCGCTGGACACCCTGTGTTTGA
Organism: Timema podura; assembly: GCA_033556935.1. Taxonomy (NCBI): domain Eukaryota; kingdom Metazoa; phylum Arthropoda; class Insecta; order Phasmatodea; family Timematidae; genus Timema; species Timema podura. The sequence goes on from JAVRXN010000001.1 coordinate 38,027,940, forward strand.
TATCAATGTCAACAAAACATAATTTTTTTATAACTAAACACATTTTTTTTGCATCTTCTCAATAGTTTTTTTTTTAAACAGTGAGAAAAATCATCTACGAAAAACCTCTTTAGTTCAGCAGTTACATTTCTTTTGATGTCTTCAACATCTTCAAATCTCTTTTTCCTTTGAGGGCTGTTTTCACTCTAGGAGACCAGAAAAAGTTATATAAGTTTATAAAAATTAAACTAGCAAAAGCAGAGTCAGCATATACTATGTAGGTTATTTATACATTGCTTTTAAAATTTTGATAATATGTGGGCAAGTGAGCCATTTTAAACAAATAAACAGGGATTTTTCCCGATTTACGACTTGGTCAGTCTGACCCTCTCGCTCTTGTTTTATTGGTGACTGCAGTTTATTTATTTTTGAAGAATTTGAGAATTCCAGTGTCTGGCTATGATTCTAGTGTGTTGGTTTTTCCATGGCCTAAACAAATTAATGAAATTTACTGTGTCATACACACTAAAAAAGTAAATAGACTGGTGCTGTAACATAAGTGGGTTTGAAGTGGATGACTGCTCGTTGACTTGTGGAGAGGTAAAAATGTACTTATTTGTTTAAAATTTCAATAAAGTCTCGGTAATGTGTACCTATTTATTCAACCCTACAAATTAATTAATCAATATTTATTCCTCCAAAACTACTGAACAATTTTAATTCAATACGCACAATTATTATGCACACAATAAAGGAATAGATCTTTGATAAATAAATAATTAATTTGGAGTTCTTATTCACAAGAAAATTATTTTTTATAGGTTGGTCGTGGAGGTCGAGGCCCGTCTCTCCTTGACAAGTGTCCCACACCCCAACAAAGGGGCAATACAGCTAGCAAGAGAGGGGCCATGGGTATCATAGGCAACAACAACAATAACAATGTCAATAACAACAACACCTTCCCCCCTATTATGCCCAAATATGGGGAGTATCGAGGTTACCTGCCACCACCCCCAGCTCCAAGTCTACACCCCTTCTACATGGCTGCTGCACCCACAATGCACCTCAATTCCCCTTACAAACTACCAGCACTCGGCCACTTGTTGGAGCAGCTGACGGCCTCATCACCCCCTCAACAACAGCACCCAGCTCTTCCCTTATCCTCACCCTCAGAAGAGAAGATGACTAAAGATAGTGAAGAAGCATCAACCAGAGACTTGGAGGAAGAAGATGTGAATGTCGAGAAAGATGAAGATGAAGAGGATAATAACAGGAACTCTCCAGGAAAAGACCTAGAAGCTGTTAAGAGAATTTTAGAAACTGTTAACGCAACGGTTACCAAACAATTCCTCGAAGCCAACATGCAGAAGCTTTCTTCACCATGTCCTAGTGTTTCAAGTGCTGCTTCACCTAAACAGTTTGCCGATACAAGCTTACAAAGGCAATCTTCTTCACCTTGCCCTAGCATGACCAGTGCATCATCACCTGTAATCAACAACTGTCATAAAATACCTTCACCTTGTCCACTATCCCAGTAGCTAACAATGTAGAATTTAAGAGAATTTCTTGCAGTCCCTCTGATGAGGAGGTTGGCAGTACACTTGAGTTGGACCATCACAACCGTTGTTTGTGTGAAGGGAGGAGTGAAGGTTTGGCGGCAAAGCTTGAAAAAGCTGTAATGGTTAAGACCGAAGAGCTGTCCCTAAATGGTGGCTGCAGTGGAAGTGATGGTGTGACGGAAGATGAGGGTGAATCTGTAACCACCACGGATCATGTCTCAGAGGATGGACGCAAAGTTCGAGTGAGATCCCTTATAGCAGACGAAAAACTTGTCGTTTTAAAAGGGCACTATGCAATGAATCCACGTCCAAAGAAGGATGAGCTCTCTTGTATAGCAAATAAGATCGGCTTTCCTGTCCGAGTAGTTCAAGTTTGGTTTCAGAATACTCGGGCAAGGGACAGACGGGAGGGTAGACTGGTCCATGTCCCTTACGTTCCTTTGGTGTCCGTGCCTTCCCCTTGTGATCAACCTTTGGACTTGTCAACAAAAAAGTTTAACTCCCATCATTCTCTTGCCTCTACTCCGGCGAGCTCTCCCACAGCACACTCCGATTCTGGAGAGGAAGCCATGAACCTATCTAGGAAACCTCTCTCTCTTCTTCCGTATCAGCATTCCTCTTGCTCGTCTTCTCCTTCCCCGCTTTCTCACGATGGCCTTACCAATGGCATGAGCAATGGAAGCCGGTTGGCTCGAATCTTAGCTCAGCCGCCACACAGAATGACCAATGGGAATGTGAACTTGGTGCCGATGGATCGTCTCATGTATAACTCTGATGTGCAAATGTCCCGGTCACCCCTTCCAATGTCCATTTTTGGGCTCCAAGGAATGGAGAATGGGAGAGCATGCAGCTCAAGTCCTCTCTCCGACAGGCGATCCTGGAAACAGGTGAGAACTCATTAGAAAAAAAACAAAACTATCAATTTATTTTTATTTATAATTTTTGTTTCCAACTCCACAAGTAAAGTTTAAAAATGTTTTATTTTGATGACCTGGCCGATGAATCACAAAAAATAGGATTACTGTTACTGGTAAATAAAGTGGATGTGAATATGAACACACACACACACACACACAATATATTTATAGATATTTTGATAGATTGGTGTACACTATTTTTAATAAATGTATCCTTTTTTAATTTTAAAATGCCATCATTTAAGTTTTGTCTAAACATTTTCAAACTATTGTATAGAAACTTTGTTCTTGTGTATGAAAAATGATCTAAAGCTATTAATTCCCTTTGTTTATGTATTAGACGGCTATCAATAATTGAATTGTTTTTGTTATTATGCGACTTTCCAGTATGTGACCACTCTGTTGTCGCTGCAGGGCTACGTGGATGGCGGGGATACTACAGACGAAGCAGACGATTCTGGCTGTGGGGGTGGCGCCTCCCATGACACTGATCACACTGCCATAAAAGAGGATGGCTTATCTTCTTCCAAGCGGCATAAGCTATCCCCTGTACTGAGTCTCACTAGGGGCTCTGCCCCAGGATCTTTGGATGGAGAGCCTGAGGGTCAGTTCATCTGCGACCAGTGTGATAAGGCCTTCTCTAAACAGAGCTCCCTTGCTCGCCATAAGTACGAACATTCGGGTATGCATAACTTGCTCTTTTAAATTTTTGGGTCTCGAATTATAATAATATATTATTTAGGGTATTTTAAAAATATTACTCTGATTAAAAATGGTGCATTACTATTATATTACAATTATTTTTTACCACTTAAATGTCATGGCTTTTGGTGTGTCTAGATATATTTACAAATATATTTACGAAACTACACGTGGCGAGTGGGCGAGTTTAGTTTTGCAAGGCCTTAAAAGCAATATATTTTTATTTTGTTTAGATTATTAACTAAAGTGTAAAGCCATGAACTATTTTGTGAAGAAGATCACTCCTTAAACACACACTACTTTAACCCATTCACATATATTTTCCTTAAAAGAAAACCTGTTAAAATACTACAAATAACAACTAACGAGGTACATAATATTTTGCATGGAAGAAAGAATAATAGAAAGTGTAACTGCGCATTTCATATTCCTTGACGAGTTCCAATAGAGTAAAACTTGGATCGAGGAATTGAATTAGAACAATCAATCCTCTACAGGAAGTAGTTATTAGATTTTTTCCAGTGGTAGCAATGTAAAGAGAACTGTGTTCATTTTTTTCAATGTAAAAAGTTGCATTATGTGTTTCATTATTTGTTCCTATCCCTTTTTACTTATAGAATCTTCTATGTAAAATATGACAGTTAAAGTTTAATTTGTTTTCTTCTAATCAGCATGTATGTATAAGGAACCCTACAATTAATGCAAATTTTAAAAATTTGTGTTCATGAGACACTACTACTCGTACAAACACTAAATACTACACACGACTAAAATAATTACATTACCACTATACTCCAAGTAAAATATTGAGCTTAGCAAAATAAATAGATCGGTCACATGTACCTTTTGTAACACTAACACAAATACATGTTAAAGATCACTATAAGTAAATTACAACAGATGATTGTGGAACTGGAACAATGACAGTTTTAGGTTAAGCAAAATAAACAAAACTCTGAACAAAACTGTCTGGCGGTTTGTCTATACAGTGAGCCTACTATACGATCACACAAGCCAAAATTTCCTGCCTCAACTTGGTTTTTTTCTCTCTGTCACCTAAGCAACCATGGGGGTCCCCTGAACCGTGAGGCCCTTTGGGGCCAAATTATTTGTACACTCCTGAGGGTGACCCTACTGGATGGGAAAAAACAAAGTTCCATCTAACTATTTGGCTCTGTTTAACCTAAGCATCTTTGTAAGTGATGTGTGTGCTAGGATTTCCTCAGTAATGTGATTCTGAGGAAAGATAATCTGGATGTAAGCAGATCAACAAATTTATTCAACCTAAAACCTCTACGCAAAATTGTTTGCTAACCTAATAATATTCAACCTACTCTCCATCTAGCACCTACCCCTCTCTTTGTATTCATTGATCCATGGAGAAAATACATGCATTTTATATTTGAATATTTAAATATTTCAAGTAAATAAATAATAAAATAAATATACTCTAATATGAATCTTAAATTTTCATTTTAATCCTTGAATTGTGAAAAAGTTGTTAAAACCACCACCCTGGTCAAATCTATTTAACCCATTAAAAAAAATGATAACCCTTTTCAAGTAAATTAATTGTATTCATATAATTTGGTCCTTTTTTGTGATTTTGTTATTTTCCCAAATTACTGTTACCGATTGCTTAAAAGTTGTAATTTCTGGTCAAGGTCTTCATAATTGTACATGATAAATTTTTTAAATTTTTAGGTATTTTGAATGTCTAAAATATAATGGGAATCGAGGAGTCAGAATTCCATATATAATTTTAATTACTTTCTTAGGGGTGTGTAAAGTCCACTTCTTTGATTCAAAGAGGAGCTGAATCGGATTTATGATATACTTTTGAAGCCACATTGAAGTTAGGATTTATTTTTGATGTTTTGTGTTGAAAAAACAACTATATATTCTCCATATTTATAAATCTTTCGAGACTAAATATAATCTATTAAATGTGTTGTTATAAAAATATTTAACTTATTTTGGGATAAGCTGATAAGCCAAGTAAATATCACAACATACAGTTGAACTTGATTTTTGTTAAACAACCACAATAAATGATAGATAATTGAACATAAATATATATTTTAGCCATCAGTATTTTTAATGTTTATACTTCTTGGTTTTTTATTTTATTTTTTTAATAAACATATGTTAATAATAAAACAAATATTTACTAAAAACTTTAAAAAAAAGACATTACTTACATTTATGTATATTACCACCAAGAAAACTTAGTAACGCTGTTCAAGCCCAAAATCCTGGGTTTGAGCCATACGAGTTAGAAAACCCTCCCATGCCCCTATACTCCACAAGTCACAGAATTCAGAATAATCGGAATCTGAGTTGGGTACACTGAGGGTGGTTTACCACTCTCTCCATACAAATTCAAGTACACTTTTTTCAAAGTCAACCTCCCTCATACCTAACATATTAGCGTAAGTATTTCATATAAGTATAATCCAGACAGGTAGTGGGACATTGTACTAAAAAAAAACTGTGATTTACCATAAAATGTTTAACATGGACTTGTTAATGAAAACCTAAGGACTAGTAGTGTAAAAAGTGTCTCGTTAAACTACAATGATAAATAACATGTGTAAAACTACCCCAAACATATCCTGTTATTATTCAAACTCATGACCTCCTTGTCAATTTGGATCTTGTACCATGATTGCCCTAGGTATGTGTTTATAGTCTAGTCTCAGAAGTAAAAAAAAAAAATAAAAAACTCCCAGATTATGGATAGCAAACAGTTCAGGTCGAATGTAGTTTTGGCTGGCATTCGAATCTCAAAAATATCTATAAAGCCGTCATCTAAGTCAACATGGCCAGCGGTGTGGGTTTCGGTCTGTCCCGGTCGATGTGATGTGGTAGAAGAATAAATAATGTTTTATAACTATACTTAAGAATGTATGTATCACTAGTATTATTTATTTGCCTTAGGTCAACGCCCACACAAGTGTGATGTTTGCTCCAAGGCGTTCAAGCACAAACACCACTTGACTGAACACAAACGCCTGCACAGTGGAGAGAAACCGTTCCAATGTTCCAAGTGTCTTAAAAGATTCTCGCATTCCGGCTCATACAGCCAGCATATGAACCACCGGTACTCATATTGCAAGCCATACAGAGAGTAGCTGATGCTTCTGGCACCTGGATCATCTGCCTATGAACTAGTTTCCAACTTTTCTCCATTGGTATGCTGGCCACAACATTAAAAACCTCTTCTCTATCTCGTGTTCAGAAATAAATTTATGATTTCATAAATGAAGTTGTTTTTCTTATCAACTACATTTATAGGAATTTATCTCTGAATAATTGTTACTTGAATATATATATTTCTTAGATTTGTGTCATAAAATTAATTTTCATAATTATCACTTGTTTAATACATCTGTTGCAGCGGTTGGTTTTTTTTTCCCCCAATTATTTTGCGGGTGTATTTCGGCTACTGACGTTGTACTGTAAATTCTAGTAGCCCAAATTGATTGGTATTATTAATAAGGTGTTAAATTTTTTTTGGAACTTCGTCACTATAATAAATTTGATCATCTTCAGTGATTCAAATAGTCATCATTTAAATATTGCTCAACTTTTGGTTTGAACTAAGATAGATTTTTAACACTTATTCCAATTTAGTTCTAAGCTTACTTCACTAAATTATTCAAACAGGTACCTAGTCAAACCTATTTGAGTTTTGAATTATTTTTTTAACAGATAAATATTTGATGACATGTTTTTAAATTACTTGTGCTCAAAATTCTCATGGATTTAAAAGTAAGCTACATAGTAAAATACATCAACTACATAAGAATAATTTTATATATATATATATATAACTAATTGATAGGTTTTAATGATATAATTCTATTAACAACTTGAACTATTTAATTCAAGGTAACAAGTTGAGGATGAATTTTAAGAAAGGTATCTGCATAAATATATGCTCTTAAACAGAATTTTGGTAAAATAACCCTAAGCAGGGTGGTTTCACACTTAATTTTAACCCAGAATCCCATGGTTCAATTCCAATCTGACCAACTTGTTGGGTTTTTTCCACATTAATTTGCCATTCTCTCTCTCCAGGCAAACACTTTATGTATTTTAATATCATTAAATGCCTTAATATTTTAGTGTTTAAGTTGGGGATATCTCAAATAAGCAGTAAGACTCAAAAGTTAAATGCCTTTTCCTCAATTCTGCCCTCACCTCCCCCCAAAAATACTATTTTGTTGGGCAATGAGTTCTCATCAAATAATCTAAGTCACACCATCATTTAGCTACATTTCTACTTGCTTTGGTAGCTGCGTGGTCTAAGGCGGCACTCTTGCAGTAGACTAGACTGCCAATGGCGGGGAGATCGAGGTTCAAATCTTGGTTGGGTGTACTGAGTTTTTTTTCTCCAAAATTATTTTCTACCGTCCCTCTACACAAATGTGGGTACATTTCCTCTAAGTATAACCTTATTCATCCCTAAAAACCATTAGCACGATTAGTACATAGGCGTATAACCCGAAAGGGTAGTAAGACGCTGAGCTAAAAAACGACATTACTATATTTATTGCAGTTGTTGACCCACAAGTACAGGTAACAAACAGCCCCAATCCTTCAGCTTGAAACTCCGACTGGCAGGCCTTCATCTCTCTAACGATTTTACATCACATTACAGTATAGTTAATATATAAGAGTGTTGCGATTAACTGTTATTGAAGTCAAGATCAAGTTTATGCCAGTGTTTTTGTAAATAAACTCTAAACCAGTGGCTCGTTATGGAGTGTTGACATGGAATAAGCAGAGATAATTTAAACTGTGCATGTGATATAATCTCCCCCACTCAATTTGCCATCTATCAACAAAAATACATCCTCATGTGATATATGTAGAGCAGAGCTTATGGATGTTTGGTCATAGTGGGGAAGAACATGTCACAAGTACAGTTTTAACAAGTTCTGCTTACCCTGGCAACACACCATGACATTGGTGTAAACGTTCTTTGAAGAAAGCATAGTCTGAGAACATAATAAAATTACTAGTTCATGCATCTAGTCCAAAACTATCCTAGTCTTTTAAAAGCACATAATGATTAACGAAACTTCAGCTCTTCATAATATAGGATGTAAAACAAAATCACTTAGGGGCTGTCCATAAACGATGCCAACTTTTTTTTTTTTTTACCTCCCCTTTCCCCTTTTCTCACAATGTCACAATTTTGTGAACCCCTTTTTAATATTTTACTTTCTGTAATTCCCCCCTCCCTATTTAAATATTATTTTTAATTTTAGAGTCTATATAACCCTTTTATTGAAATGTGTTCACCAAGCTCAATAATCAAAGTCAATGAGTCAATCTTTGTTTATATGTGTGCACAGTCGGGCTTATTAACCAAGAATACTGCCCGATACTCTTAATTGTAATGTGACGTCACACACATCTGACTCCCCCTTTCCCTGTTATCACACTTGGTCATGCGGAGCAATAATCTCCCACCTCCCCATATATGCGTACATAGTTTATGGACAAATCCTTACAAACAAATACCAAAGAATGTGGTGAATTGACCTCTTCACTTTGTTTTTGATCCATGAGAATTTTTATCTTTCCTAATAAATTACCATCAATTGTTTATCGCATACACCATGCCCATGGGTTGCTTCCAGGACAAGCACGGTTTGAAGGGACTGTACTGGTAAATTGTTTCCTTACCGTCGCTATTTTATCAACCACACACAATGAGCTAAAGGGAATTTTTGTGAATTGGTTTGAAAAGACAACATTAATGTAGACTGGGAGAAAACAATTGAACTATTACAGCCCTTTAAAGTTGGGCTTGCTTTGGTAACCACCCACAAGCCGCTACCGGCTACCACATGTAGTTTGTTGGAATGTATCATGAAATGTCAAATATGTATTTGAAACATCTAAAAAAAAACTTCTAATTCTCAGGTGATATAAAATGTCCCTGCCCGTGTCTAATTTAATCCAATTTCCTAACTATTCCCAGTTTGTAATATTGACTGTCTCCCTCATATAAATTAACTTGGTCAGGTATTATGGGCTGGAAAAAAGGATTATTTTTTACTATTATTGTGATCTTGTGAGCTATTTCACAACTATTAACTAATAACTTGTTATTTTGAGGATTTTAGTCCCCCCTCTCTACCATCCTCCCCCCTTCATTTTCATAAGTTCAAATTTCTCTCGTATGGTAGGATATTTTTAAAATTAATATGGCACAATGTCTTAAAATCCTAATATTTGTGGTCAAAATAACATTAATACTTGAATATTAAGCAAGATGCAGCAACCACAATTTCATTATTTGAATCCTAAAAGATATAAAATTGATCAAACTCCAAATATATTGTTAGTGCAATTGCAGCATTGGTGTCTACTGGGTCACAAGTCACTGCAAGTTGCCCGATTGTTTGTACCGTGATACCAAGGACAAGATTAACGTTCGCCATCTAGCTAAAGTTTAATGTTGCGTATGAGTGCATTATGCCTATATATGCAATATATAATGTTTTACTGTTTACCGAAGGAATTTTATGGTCAAAAAAAAGGTCACCAACAAGTCACTAATTTTTTGTTTCTCCAACTCCAATACCCTGAATGTTTTTCCTTGGTTATTCTTATATATAACATATTTTGGTTATTTGTAATAGAGCACTAGGCTAAATCATGGTTTAAATTAGGAGGGATAGCCAGCACACTTACCTTGGTGATACTGGAGTAGAAATTGTTTAAATAGAACACTAAAAAACACACACACTTTTAAGGACAAGCTTTCACTGTCACAGACAGCTTCATCAGGCCAAGAGAGTAGACTGATGCTCTTAGTGTAACTGTAAGGTTGACTGTCCACAGCTGACTGTTTTTCAGTTATGATATCACTGTATAGATGGTAGCACTATGAGTAACTAGATAGATAGAAAAACTAAAAATTGTTTTATATACTGTTATTAGTGTTGTGACATTGAATATAATAATAAGTGTGCTGGTAGGAAGGAGAGGAATTATTTGAGGTTGAGATTAGGGGCTTGTCTGGATTTGATTTCTCAGTTTTTCTATCTATCTAGTTACTCATAGTGCTACCATATATACAGTGATATCATAACTGAAAAACAGTCAGCTGTGGACAGTCAACCTTGCAGTTCAACCAAGCATCAGTCTACTCTCTTGGCCTGATAAAGCTGTCTGTGACAGTGAAAGCTTGTCCTTAAAAATGTGTTTGTGTGTTTTATAGTGTTCTATCTAAACAATTTCTACTCCAGTATCACCAAGGTAAGTGTGCTGGCTATCCCTACTAATTTAAACCATATAACATATTTTGCCAGTGGTTAAGTATGGTGTGTTTACAATGTTGTAGAACATGTCAAATGTCCTCTCAAAAATGTATTCAACTTACTATGTTTGGCTTTAAAGCATCATACATAATTATCAGAATAAGAGTTAATTGGCTGTTGGTATATAACCATGTTTTATTAAAAAAATCTTACAAATGTAATTTCGCTTCGGTAATATTCCAAACTTTATTTATTCCTCCCAATTTAATTTTACATTGTTGGTTTTGAAAAAAAACTATTAGTAAATTAAATTTCCAGCCCATGAAACTCATTCCAATTAGCTTAGTGGACTCCTATCAAATGTATTTACAATCTTCCTAGCATTTAAATAAACTTTTGAACCCTTATAAAGTAGATGTAGAAAAAAGATTTTTCCCTTATTGTAGTGGTCATTCTCATATGATTGATCGATAGCATTTTTCACTTTCTCCTCTACCTTTTAACTTTTATCAATGTTTATCAAATTCTCTTTTAAGAAAATCATTATTGTACCTTTTGACATTTTTAAAACCTTTTTCTCCATATTATTGTATTTTGTATGCCCTTTGAAGATTTGTGTAGTTTACATTAAAAGACAGGTGATCATGTTATAATGATCAGATCGGGGCTGCAAATTTATATTGTCACGTCCAACCAATGCCCACTGTTTAAGACACTGTCGGTAATGTAAGAAATCAAAGAAAAATGTTCATAAAAAAAAGATAGGAATAGTTAGTAAAATGTTACCATTTTTAATTTCTAAAACAAAACTTTGTGTACACGATCGTCATATGCACTTTTCCATCATAAGGTAGGATAATTGAAAAAAAAGTTGGTAACACTGTAAATAAATGTCAAATGTAGGGCAAAGTTGGTACCTGTGTAAAGATACTCATAATTTTTTTCTCCTAAACCAATCTCAGCTGTAGATATAAACTAAAGAAGATAAACATTAAATGGAGACACAATAAACTTTTTACACACATATAGGAATTATTTAAGAATATGCTCATTTTATTTTCCAATGGATTTCTAATCAAACATGATACTTTAAAAGAAGAAAACACATTTAAATTTGTATGAAAAGAGGTTTTGTGTTCTGATAGATGTGGAAAAAAACCATGTTATTTGTTGTGTGCTTAGATGTGAAAATCAATTGTCTTCCACCGCCCAAGCCATGAATTTATGACTAGAACCAGGCAAAATTAAAATTAGTAATGAAAAACATGATAAAAGTTGTAGCTTTTTATTTTATTTTCATAGAATTATATTTTTTTCCAAAAATACATTCTTTTCTATTGTAATAAAAATAAAAGAAGTTTGATTTTTAAAAAATTAAACATTATGGCTTGTCTAAAATCAATTTACCTGGATGTTGTAAGCACATTTTTTAGATGTAAGTGAAACTAAAAGGTAGAAATATAAAATCCTGTCGATTTATAGAGCTTTAGATGGCAGACATCCACATTAGTGGTCGAATGGTCTAAAGCCGTAGTTTCCAACCTTTTTCAGGGTTTGACCCCAATTTTTCTTGAGAGAATCCCAACCCTTACTAACATACAAGTGTTAAAATCCTAGTTTATAAATTATTTTATTTTTTCATTGAAGTTTACATTGAAATGAGAGGAAATGTATCCTTATTTGCATGGAGTGAGAGAAGGGAAACCGTTTAGGAAACATTAACCCCTGTACACCTGGTCAGAACTCAAATCTTGACTTCCCAGCCACCAACAAACCAAACGAGAATGATGTTAAGCCCGCGTACCCACCAATGCTTGTTTTAGTTACTATAAATTAACTATATGAGACCAACTTCGATGGCCACATTGTCTAAGGCATTACTACAGCGGTATACTAGACTGCCGATGACTGGAAGATTGAGGTTTGAATCTCAGTCAGATGTATTGAGGGTGCTTTTCATAAAATAGTTTTCCACATAAATGCGGCTACACTTCCTCTAAATATAACCTTACTAATCCCTAAAATCACCAGCATGATTAGTACATAGACATATATTTCAAATAAGTAGTAAAACATGGTGCCAAAAACAATTATATGAACGCAACTAAGAAGTTGTAAAAGAGAATCAACAAGCCTAGAGAGAGGGGTATTTTAGTATGTTATGCTAGCAGGGTCGCAAGACTGCCTCAGTAAACTATCAGTGGGATGGACAATAGGAACTACACAATAACTTGACGGTTTTTCTTACAATTTTATTTACATTTTACATAAGTAAATATTAAGCTAAAACTTCAACAAGTTTAAATGCTCTACCCAAAAGTCATTGCGACCCCCAGGTTGGAAACCACTGCTTTAAATTGTCATTCAATGCAAGAGTGGACTGCTGATAGGGTTAGGTTCAAATCCCGGTCAGTTGTACGGATGGTAAAATATGGCAGACAATATTGAGGCAACATATCTGACAATCAATGTCAGTGATTGGAGACAAGCTTTGTTTGATACCCTAATAAAAGTAAACTTGATTTTAAACTATCAAAACTATTTTTTTAAATTCAGGAGTTATTTTTCCAAAACTTTAAAACAACACCCAACACTGATAGGCCAACTAATTTTGAATTTTAGAGAAAGAAAAGTTAAGCTTGTAATTTAGAGTTTTCTATCAAACACAAATATAGGTTTTAAAAAACTTGTTTGAAATTATGTATCTAATTTATACTATACTTTATAGATTGTAAAAGATAAACTAAAAAGAAGATATTTGAAAATATTATACTGAGCTGATTATTGAATTCATTTAAAATCTTAGAAATGCCTAATAATTATTTCTTGTCATATTTTCTGAAACTAAGGGTGTGTTCATGTGACAATATTTACAAATAGACTCCGTTATGGTGCGCCTGTTGGTATAAACTTTACCCAACCCTCTCCCCACCAATTCCCTGTAAATCAAAACTCAGGAGCTGCATTAATATATAATTTAAAGAATATGACAAAAAAGATTATTTCTAAAATTCTATAACTGTACAGTATATTAAAGTAATGCATTTAAATGAATATAAATGTGTATATATTTAAAATAATCCTTAAAATATGTGGTAAAATATGTTATCTTTTTTATTTAAATATTCTAAGTACATCAAATTATATAAAGACGAATTTTTCAATAAGCTTTCTTTTGTATATTCAAATGCTTTCAAAATACGTACTAAAGCAGGGCACAGTCACATTTTTGAAAAATTATTAAAATAGTTTTTGTTTCCTCAAGTGTGCTGTTTTACGGAGATTAAAACACTCTCAAAACAACAAAAATAAATATATATTATATATAATTAATGTTTTTTACTATGATAACTATCATTGTGACTATAATAGACACAAAAACCAAATTACTGAACTGCGATTATTGAAAGTTTGGGTAACTTTTAGAAACGAAAGAAGTGTCTTTGTTGTTAAATTTTTTCTCATCATTCCAATGTTTATGTGTGAGCATTGAGCTATTTGTGTAAGACTCCCTTAATCGACAATAATTGTAGTATCTTTTATATATACATAGACACTATATATGATAGGCATTTAACAGCCTGCATAAATCACAAGGTGTGAGTGATATTGAAATTACAGAGATTATAAAAATAATATAAATTATATAGAGAAAGTTATTATAATATTTAAAAAAATACTATGTGTTTTTTAATGTAAATAAAAGAAGGAGGTGTCCATGTAAGCTTATGCAACGAGCCTTTGATCCCCTATTGTTGTTCCAAACCTGATTTACAACATATTTAGAGCAACAAATATATATTTGAAAGAAAGATTTATCGACGATATAAAAAAAAGTACATTTATATGACAAAAGAAAGAAAAACCACCTCATTCCTTTCGAAAACTTATTTCTCAATTGTGTTAGAAATCCTTAAGTTTCTAACGCATGGTGGTTTTATCTTTTTCTCTAGTGTGTTTGTCGCGTTGTCTTTTTAAACAAGTGTATTTTTGTCTTTGTCTTTTTCAAACTCTTTTTAATTGGGGGAAGGGGGTGCTGTATTTCTAAAAAAATAAAATATACCTTATTAATGTTTCGAAGGTATGACTGGGTGAATGATGTAATGTATAAAAACACTCTTAACTGCACACATGTGACTCATGTTTGTTTTTCTTCAAGTTTACATCTTAAAAGTGTGTAAACGTTGGTGTTATTTCAAGCTCGGAGTAAATATACTAAAAAAAAAAATCTTCATTAAAAAAAATTATCACTGGGAACAATCTAATGACACTTGATTTCTTCTTTCTATATCTCATTCACCTAAATAGTAAAATTGATTTCATAATCATTTCAGTAAACAAAAATATACAATGACTAGATATTATATAAGTTGGGTAAAAATTGACTAGTGTTATGATTTTTTTAAAGTAATTTACTTGATCTCTGATGTTTGTTTGAACAGATTATTCCGCCCCCATAAAATTGTAATTTTTAAAAAAAAGGAAAAGTAGAGAGAGAAATTATGAGTCATGATGAGATTTAGTTTTTTATATTATTATTAAATATAATAAAATGTATAATTTTTTATACGAGAAAATGTACTAAATGTATATTCTCAAGGTTGAAAAACACAACGAACTAGAATGTTTTGTATGTTATAAATGCTATATGTACAGTCTAACACACAATATTTTTTATTTTAGTTAGTTTCTATGTTATATATTATGTTGTCTTATTTTATAGGTTTTAATAATAATTTTTCTTTACTCAAGTAAACTGCAAGCAACATTCGTTTGTTTGTATCCAAAGCTAGTTCCACCAAAGAACTGTATCATAAATTTGAAATATTTTTCCTTCTTTTTTTTTTTGTATGATTATATTTTATTACAATACATTTAATTTTGTGCAATAATGTTAATTTTATTGCTATCTTTAATTTATGCAATATGTTATGATTATAAAAAGTTTTCTTTATATAATTGAAAATATATTTTGTGTCTTGTGTTGTTTTAATTTCTATTTTTTTTTCTTTGCGTGTTTATAAAATGCCATGGCAGAATAAACTAAGAGATTTTATAAAATTGCTGTAATTGTATGCAAAGAAAAATCCTCCCACTTATAAAAAAAAATTATCTTTAAGGGAAAATTATATACAAATATATTATAAAATGTAATACAGTTTTGGGTATAAAAAATCCAAAGTTGTAACTTTTAATTCAAATATGTATAAATAAATTTGTGATCAAACCCAGTTATTTTTATTTTTTGTTCCATGTGATTTTTTTTGTGCTAGAAATGACTATCTGTGACTGACTAGCATAACATGCTAATAAACGACCTAGCAGTCTAAGGTGTTAGACTCGCATACATTCTTCTATAGGTGGTGTTAATTTCATCCCGACCCACTGGGATTGATTTTCAACATTTCATCTAATTTATCTCTCTCACCCTTACTTCTTAGATTAAGTATCAACAATGCTCGGTTTCAAAGGCTATTTTAAATTAAACATTGGAAAGAGGATAGAAGCGCAAGGCCTACACATTTATCAGGAAAATGTAGGCAACACTGTAAGTACACATTATAATGTGTTTTGTTGTGTTTGCCCTTTCTATCCTCCTCTCAATGTGTATTATTTATATACATTCAAGTACTTTGGTACATATGAAAATATCATTTTTCAGCCTGTGGCTATTCCAGTTTATTAAAATGCCTCCTTTAAATCTTCTCCTCTCACTTGCACACTTCATCTACTATCTCTGTACTCCAACACTTTCTCTTTGTAGCAGACACATGGGCAATGAATGTAAGAGAAACTAGGAGATTGGAGGTCATGAGAATGAAGTTTGCGAGTGCTCTAATCCATCCTCCAAACTTTATAGCTTTACTAACCCTTATCCTTTCCTTGTTATTACCATAAGCCACACTTCACAATGTAATCACTATTTCACTTCCTTCCCCCCCACTACTCCAAAACCATCAGGTTATCAGCATACCTACATCATGGCTTTCAGTCTTGCCACTGAGAAATGACAGAGAGTAAATCATCTTGTGAGTGAGGTGAAGTGTGGGAGTAGAAAAGAGTTAATAAAGAGGCAGTCAAGGAAAGAGAAGTGCCCTTGAAGTGTGTGGAAGTGCTGTATAGGATGTAATTTGCATCTACAGTTACATATGCAGCAGAAACATGAACAATGGATGTAAGAGAGATTGGTAAAGTGGTCACAGGGAGGAATAAAGTTTTTAGGTTATGCTAGCTGTTACAAGGAGAAACAAGATTAAGAATGATGTCCAGGCAAGAGTTAAGAGTACAGGGAGTACATGAGATAATAAAGGCAAACGGATGAGATGGTGTGGTCATATAACGGAAAAGGGAATAATCTCGAGGAGAATGATAGAGATGAAGTATGTAGGGAAAAGACCACAAGAGGTACCAAGAAAGAGATAGAAGGATGCATTTCACCAAAGTGACCCACCCCACCAGCTGGAAGCAGTTGATAACGATAATGGTATGTAGCACAGATAACATTTCAAACCATGTCTTTAAACATGTGAGGCAACTGGTTTTTCTTTGTTTTTGTTGTATCACTTTGGTACCATAGCACCATTCATTATATTTCCCTGTAAGGCCCTGTGTGTTTAGTACAAAGGCTGAAGTTTAAAAACAAACAAGATTGACTTAAGTTTTCATAATTCTATACAAATGGCACCAATATAAAGATTACAGTTTACATAACTTAACTAAACTTCACCCACAATAAATCACAGCATAGTCTTACCTTCCTTGATGTGAATCTGTTCCTTGAAAACAACCAAATTCGGACCACTGTACATATAAAACCCACCAATCACCAACAATAGCTCCACTACCATAGCAGCCATCCTTCATACACAAAAAGGTCCCTACCATTCAGTCTTGCCACCCGAGCCAAACGAATATGTTCAGAACCCGATGATTTAATTGAATATTGTAAACTCTCCACAGCTTTCCAAAGCAGAGGTTACCCCAAGCCTTTAATAGACAACCAAATCTCCAGAGCACTCTCCAGGGATGATTATGACCCTCCAAAAAAAGTTGAGGACATCCCTCTCACAACACAATACCATCCTGGTATACAACGTATCAACACCATTCTTAAAAGTGGTTACAAATTCCTAACCAGTTTCACCCACACCCAAAACCTTCTTAGTTCATTCCCAAGAGTCACTTTCAAACAGCCACCCAATCTCCACAATATTCTTGTGCATCCGAAACTTCCTGACCCCAAGAGAATCTGAGAAGAAAAACCAACTACCAAAGGTTCATACCCCTGCGGTAGCACCCGTTGTAGCACATGTGGAATCCACCTACCAGCTACATCCTTCAACAGAAAAGCAACCAAATTGGAATACAAAATCCCTGGTTATTACAATTGCAAAACTAATAACTTGATATATCAACTACAGTGCAAATCATGCGATGCAGAGTATATAGGCCTTACTACAGGTTCTCTCAGACAGCGAATGAACAATCATCGTTTTGACACAAACCACAAAGATCTGGACAAGCCTGTACCCATTCATGCTGGTACCCACAACCAGGACTTTCAAACCTGCTACACCACCAAAATATTAAGAGCATTTCCCAAACAGTTCTCAACTTAGACAGTGGGAACTGGCCCACCAATGGATTACCAAATCAAGACTACTACCAGGCCTCAACAGAAGATAGTTTCTTTTTTCTACTAGATTTTTCAAATTATTATTATTATTTATTTATTAATATAATTTTAAAATATTTTTTATTTTTCATTATTATCATTATTTGAAATAGGTCTTTATAAATACTAACCATAGCCAAGGAATTTATATTTACTTCCAAAAACAGTTGGCACAATGTGTTTCTAACAGTTCTTCTTTAAATTCAAAATGGAGTAATCCATTGTTTGTGTTATTTGTACTCTCTCTCTTCTTTGTGTTTGATAAAGGCAACAGTGCCGATATATTATTCTATTTGTGTTAAAATGTGTGTGTGACTATTTCTACTATAGAAGACAGAAGAAAGGAAGAAGATGTCACCTTTGTGCATTGGATTCTTCCCACATTTTTCCTCTTTCCCTAGGTGGGCTTTCTTCATCAAATCTACTCTTAGCAATTTATTTTTCCTTTTTCTTTAGTTCTATCAATTTACTTTACTATAAAATTATTTAGCCATTGGGCCACCTCATTTTTAAACATAACTTAACTAATAAAATTGGTATTGCATTTCTAAAGAGGTTATTTCTTTTTCAAAATGTAATTATAAAAAATGATACAAATAGACTAAAAATATATACAGTGTGCATTTTAACAAAAAAAATGTCAACTTAGGATAAACACCATCTCTAGCAAATGCTTTATAAAATATACCTGATAAAATAAAAGAGTTAAAAACAATACACTGTTTCTACAGTAGGAAAACATTTATTAAATTATAAATATCAACATTGCCAGTTTCAGAAATAAAATTTGATAACCAAGATTTGTGAGCAATATAATGAGACTTGATTCACAAACAATTCTTGGAAGTGTTTATTTTGCAATTCAGAAAATAGGTAAAGTCGAATTGGTGTGCACACTTAAACAGGACAGTCATACACATTAATAGCACGATCTTCAGACACTGATAAAATCTTGTTAGCATCTGGGTTGTATTTCACACCCCAAACCTGTTGAGAAACAAAATTACCTATAGTATATTTAAGGCTTCAACCATTATTTTTAGTTAAATACATTTCTTAAGTATGAATTATATAAAAAGTAGACACGTGTGAGAAGATATCATTTCAGTTTAAAACAAGAATACACATTTATTGTGAGCATGAAACCTTCAAATCATCGAACCGTCAATTTTCTTGGCTCCTTAAGAACAATTACAATTGAAAATTCGAGAAAATATTGGAATAAGATTTATTTTTGCAAAATCAAATTGGGATTTTGTTTTAGATCTATTATAGTGCTTATTGATGGCTTAGCCAGTGGTGGAATTCAGCTGGTTCGCACCAGTTCGGGCAAACCTGTTCTTATAATTTCCCAAGTTCATCGAAATTATCCTTTATTCTTTTGAATCGGCTGGGCTGCTATTCATGTTGCAGGCAAGTGTTTTCTTTCATAGTAATGTGCTACATCCAACCATCGACCTAGGTTTTAATGACGAGTAATCAATACTTTTCTACACAAAAAGAATTTTCAGGAATAGCTTTCCGTCTTCGCAACAGATTCTTTAAAGGTTATAAAGAATTAATGAGAGAGATATATATATAGCAAGAAATTTCCTTACTTTCTAATAACCTTCAAAACAGGAATTTAAATTTAATAAGAGCTGAAAAATGAATAAGAACTATTAGGGCATTAGAAATATTCAAAGTAAGTTGTAGATTATCCCTTATAATGAGACCTACCTCCATTCCTCTCTACCCTCCCTCCAGTATGGGATAGAGCCTTCTATGTTCTTTACACCACTCCCCTCTCCATCTAGTCTACTTAGGCCCATGATTGAGATTTGAACCACTTTTAGACTTTCTATCAAGTGATATGAAACAAACCCAATTTCAGAGTACAACATATTTTAGGCTGCGGGAATTAAAACATGGACCTTTCATCAGCAAGCAGTTGCACTACTATCCGAGTCAAGGTGTCTGATTCCCTGGCCTATTAAGTGCATAAAAATAGTTATAAGTCTGTTCAGCATAGAATTGTTTTCTGAAAGGCCTTTCCAGAAATCATAATAGTGATTGTGAAATAGCCTTTGAGCAGTATTCCACATAATAGTATACATTGATCTAATAAAGTGATAAATGCGTGACAGTTCTAAAGTACCTGATCCGAGTGTTCGTTGAAAGTATGTACACACTGCCTGGTGGCGAGCTCCCAAACTTTCACCGTGTGGTCTGAGCTGCTCGACACAAAATGCTGATTGTCTGGAGAAAAAGCCACACTCAGCACCCACGAGCGTGACCAGACAGCGTTCCAGCCACATTCGCGTGTTGCCTGCAACCAGGGAAAATTAAAGCCAACCAAGTATGTATATGCTGTGATATTCAGTCTTTAATTTGATATTCTTATAACAGCAGGCTTGGACTAAAATTAGTTTAGAAAATTGTTTCTATTTTGTAAGGTACTAAGAAGAACCATTAATCTCCAGGTATAAATTCAATTCAAGCAGGTTAATAAAGGCTAGTGGTGAAATGTTATTAATAGAAATTCTTAAGCTGCTATGCTCCATATGAAACCATGAATGGAAGGAAGGTATTATATTAGTCTTTTTAAAAAGGGAGATAAAACCGATTGTGATAATTATGGAGGTATTCACTATTACCAACATGTTATAAAATAGTATCTAACATAATTTTAATCGAGATTGACACCATATCAAAGGAAAATAATGGATCATAAGTGTGGGTTTTGATTAAATAGATTAACAAGGGATCAGAATTTTTACCATCGGTAAATTTACAAGCCTCATAGCATAACTTGGGTGTCGAAAAAAATTGGAGAGAAAAGTAGGACTGCCATTTTGATGAAAATGTAGGACATGTTAAAAACACTACATTAACCTCAGTGTGTCAAAATAAAATAAATAATTAAGAACAATGTTTTTATGTTATTGGGCCTGTAGCAAAAATATGAAAAAGTATTTTATAAAAGAAGAAAAAAAAGAAGGAGAAATGCTCAGTTATCATCAACCCCCCAACCCCCCCTTTAATTTATTTTCTCTTTAGTACAGTATTTAATTTACTTCATAATTTCATTACAAATCTGCATTTGGAAATAAAGATAGTGTAACAAAATAGTAATAATAATGAACATTACTTACAATAATGATGTTCATTATCAAAAGAAGATATAGGTTAAAATAAAATGTCTTCCAAATAAATTTTTTTAAATAAATCTGTGAAACATCATAATAAAAAATATTTTTTTTACCGGTTCGAGTTATATGCCCAAAAAAATTAATGAATCACTCTTTCAGTTGTTTTTGGGTTTCTTTGATTCATATTGACTTGCACTAAAGTAGTCCAACATTGTTGTCTTCCTCTTTTGAATTTGTTTTTGTGTTTATTTTCTCAAAAGCAAAGTCACTTTCTGTGGATAGAGGGTGTCATGTGGCCAGCACAACAAAACCTCCAGTCACTAATCTAAAGCTTTATAGAACATAACCATTACCTATTTATTCAAGTAGCTCCTCATGTGTCCTCACATGGCTGAGTTTTACCCCGTTTCAGACACACTGCTTCATAGAAAAAAATCTGGAAGCACCGGAAAACGAAACTAGGACCTCTGAATATGTAGCCAGCTGATGCGAGTTTCCCTATAGTTATAAATTAAAAATCAGTTTTCAAACTTACACATCATATAATTTCATGTGGCCATCATCTGAAGCTGTGAGTAGGAGTTGAGAGTCTGGCGAGAAACAGAAGTGAACGAATAGGCATCGCATGCCCTGCACATACATAGAAAAAAACATGAGTTCACTCATGACTCATTGAAACAACCAGAGAAAGTCACACACACGTCATATTCTAAAAACAATAATTTACTAATTATTATAAATCATAGCCTTGCAAAATTACTATTCACACTCTGACAACCATTTTATCTTGCCATAATAATTTCAAGAAAAATATGTTTTTGGTTTAGGTAATAGTAGGCAATGTTTTTGAAATGGCATGCAGTCAGGCGCGCGTTTGTCTGCACCATGCAGTTTGAAACCAAACCGTCCCAACCCTTAGCCATTGTTGCCAACCGGCTGTGGCTTGCTAGCCCTGCTTGTTCTGCTGTGTAGTGCATCTGTGTGTCCCATCTGAAGCTTGTGAGATGTGTTGTATAGCAGAACCAGCAATATTGAACAGCCGCGTACTGCTTTTTAAGCGCAATTTGGCTGTGTAAGTTTGTATTTTCTATAGTATTTAAGATTTATTTAGCGTCGAGTCTTACTACTTGTTCAGGTTTCAAGCATAACTTATGTACTAACTAAGCTAGTGAGGAAGGTTGAATTTAGAGGAAGTGTACCCACATTTACATGGAGAAAGAGTGGAATACCATTTTGGAAAAACCACCCTCAGTACACCTGACCAGGATTCAAACGCTGACCTCCATATTAATAATACAATACATGTTTCAAGATTAACTTTTGATCAAAAAAGGGAAATTGAAAGCATTAGGGAGACCATGTCCTAAATTCTGTAGGCCTATAGAACAAACAAAAACCAATAAATAAAAATAGCGTTTTCTAAAGGTAGTCTCTAAATCCAGTAGTTTAGCATTCACCACGTGTCTATAACCAGTAAAATTATTTTCAAAGTTTTCTACGCATAGTTTCTAAAAAAATCTATGTCCACGCACAATATTTAAGCATTTAGCCAAGCAAGAGTTTATACATCTATATTATAAATCAATGAATGTGTGGGCTTGGTCTATAAATAGTTTTTTAGCATCAAATCTTACTACTCGTTCGGGTTATACGCTTAAAAATAGTTCATATTACCTTCAAGCGTATGGACCAGCTTTCCGGAAGCTACATCAAAAATATTGATAATGCCATCAATAGCGCCACTTGCTATATACTTTCCGTCAGGACTCTAAAACAAAAAAGAACAAACATATTTTACATATATGTGTGTGTGTGTTTAAAATTCCTCTTACCAGCATAAATTATGCCATATACTTCCAACTTACGTAAGCAATGCTAAGTGTAAATTTCCCTCTTGTATCCAAAGTTTGTTCTTGCTTGCCAGATTCCACTCCATAGAGGTTGATCTTCCCCGAGTGGCTGCCTGAGATGATGAACTTATCATCGGGAGAGAATGCCACTGTCCAGATATCAACTGGACCCACCTCAATGCTGCCAACCTTCTCACCAGTTGCAAGGTCCCAAAGTCGCAAACTGGAGTCCAAGGAGCTTGACGCGCATGCTTTCAAAATAAACCATTTATAGAAAAGTATTAGTATAAAATAAAATTTATAGATAAGTATGCAAACACATGCATGCATACACACACCCAATGAACAGCCCAGCCCTCCTAAATATGTCAATCCTTGACCAAAGTCAAAACAACATTAACAACAAAATTTCATTAAAAATATTTTAGTTTTTAGAATTTATTTTAAATGTCCATAATTATATAAAATGTTCTTTTTTTTCTTAGTGAATTTTTTTGTCACAAATAAATAGATGATTTATTTAGAATAACTTGTGTTCAAAGTGTTGGAAATCAATGAATGACCCCTTGAAGCTTTCAATCATTAAAGGAAATTGAAACCAAATATTATCTTTAAATAAAAGAGAGTTATATTTGTACGTTATTATGACCTCTTGGAGAAAGTATTACGATGGTCAAAAAAATTGAATTTGAGAGTTTGATGAATGTCAACATTTCATGACCTACTAAACCCATAAAAGTGTTTTTTGCAACCCATCTGTCAGCTTGTCTGTTAATAGTAATAAAGCCAAAACCATTTTACTGATCAGGTTGAAACTTTGTACCTATTTATTTGTGAACCAAATGCGTTAATAGAAGGGAGGATAAGTTTATAATTTACTATAGATAAACATTGAAAAAATTCCTTGGTAACAATTTAAAAATATAGTTAAGTATTTCTCATAGCCATCTATTAGAACAACCTTGTTTTCCAAAGTGTATAACCAATTAAATAAGAATAAAATGTAGTGAATTCTTACTTGTTCCTTCGGTGTTTATGGCAACCGACACAACACCAAGAGAATGGCCTTCTAGTTTGTGTTTTAGCTCCAATTTATCATTCCTAAATGACCAAATTTTCACTAAATCGTCTACTGCGCCGGTCACTATGTAGTCAACAGTTTCATCTGAGCTTAGAGAATCTCTGAAACATAAAATTAAGAATTATGTTACCTATTTTCACTTTTTTTTAGTGGAGTATATTAAGTTAAATCCCGGTTAACCCCGGTTAAGAGGAAATTAATTAATGATGCAAATACAAAGATATACGATACTATAATGTGTAAAATGTGTAAATAATGTAGGTGAAACTCATTAATTTAAAGCGTCTACAATATGTGTGAGTGTATAACAAACTAATGCTTGTGTCCAGACAGATAAAATGGATATATCAGGTTTTTATTCTTAACAAGAGAAATAAATATCTTTACCATATAGTACAAACCTTGATGCATCGCCATTTTCATCATTTTTCTTTTTTAACCGACCCCAAGCACAGCTCCAAATGCTATCACCATGTGCATTATCTTTTCTGTAAAGTAGGGAATGCTAAAATATAAAATATACATTTTAGGAATCATAGGACAAAAAAATAAGAATTACCTTCTAAGCCTAAGATAACTTACATACTCCATAGTTTGTTATATTTGGAAGAAGGTACAGGAAAGGTGGATAGACACATATAAAAGGAATAAACATTATAAGCCTATGGGTTTTACAATGAAAAGAAGAACACAGTTCACACTTTACATTGGTACCACTGGACAAATAAGTAATGGCTGCATCTTGAAGAAAATTGCTTGTTACCGGTCAATCCCCCGACCTAGCTTTCATTTCATCAAAAATCAGTAGGAAGTGTGAAACGTGCAGCACAATTTCCTAAATGAGGAAACCAAGAAATATAAAAGGAGGAATAGGAAAATAACTAAGAATCATAGGACAAATAGTTAGGAACATACAAAAGGAACAAATAACATAAAGGACAAAGAAAGGATGAATATAAAATTTATTTTATATTTAAGTTTAATATATTATAAATCAATAAAGAAAATACTCTTTTATAGTATTTTTAATTTTATAATAAATATTTTTCTGAAAGTGACGGAAAACGTTTTAGGCCCCAAGAGTCTTCCTTTTCCCATTCTTCCAGCTCAAAAATATTCATATATAACCTCACCAGCATTAGCTTATTGTACACAAAATCACAGCCTCTCAATAGTAAAATTCAGATTGAAAGAAAAGTTAGACTCACCATCTCTTCTATTAATCGTTAAATAATTTACAGTTCACACAGAAATAAAAAGATAATCTCAATTCTGAAACTTAGAATTGAGTTTAAATGTTTACAAAATAAATGAAGTTCCCAGAAGTCCGGCACAACCACAATAAACTAAAAGTTTTTAGCCAACATATGAAAAAAAAAAGACACTAAGCAAAATTTTAGTTCCAAAACTTCTAAGAGAGAGCGTTAGAATCTATAATTAGTTCCAAAACAACTCATGGTAAAAATTTAGTTCTAAAACAGAAAATAGAGCGCAGTATACATATAAATATAGCAGCAAAGGATATTATAAATAATTAAAAATGATAATATAAAGAAAATTAGGGCCTCTAATAAATGCACCGTGGGTTTGTGCGTTCTCAATTAAAGTGTCGGTATTTTTATATGGCATCGCAACATGGTTTACACCAGTGAAGCTCGACAAGATCTAATATGCGGAAGTAAGACTGTATCTGGGTGCTTGTCGTGCATCACCAACCAATACGCTCCTCACTGAAGCTGGGGCACTTCCTTTATTTCTTAAGCGCCAGGTTTTGGCGGTTAGTAATTATTTTATTATAGATTATTCTACCTTGAGTTCTTTGTAGTGCAAACTTCTTATCCTTACAAATTATGTTAGGACTAAACAATATTGGTTGAACAAAACATGCCCACTGCCCAGCTTTTGTGGATAGCTTTTTGGGTTAGAGTGAGCTGCGTCAGTATATATTTTTTAAGTTACTTCCTTATTATGTCCAGTGTATCACTAAGGGGCGTGCCAGGGGTGTTAATCAGAGCCGTACCGTGCTATGATACAGAGAGGCGGCCGCATCAGGTGATACCGTAAGGGGGCGGCATAAGCAGCGAAATCAAAAAACAATTTGAACCATTTAATAATTAAAAATCTTTACGCAACGCTTTTCTATATTTGTCTATGTTATTCCGATATTGATGTATACGATTTATAATATATCGCACGCCTCGGCCTCAGCACTTTCGCTACCCTTTTAGTTCAGTTTCTGGTGCAGGTGCATCGTTGGCGAGCGATCGCCGAAAGACTTTTGAACTGACAGCGCGAAGCTATTATTTTTGTTAGTAATATACCGCGTGGCCGCTCCTAAAAGCTTAGGTGGCAATTATCACAAAAGACAATTGCACGTGTTACGTGTTGATAGTTCTGCTTTTAGCTTACAATTATTGACAATATTTGATTTTAATATTAATTTGTCACGAGAAGTGGCAAGTGGCGGTGCTGTGCTTAAATCAGTAAATCAAATATATAATATAGCTGTATCAGTATAATATTTTTGTATTTATACTAATTCAGTTTTTGTATTTAAAAAGTAGATCAGGTAAAGAATTTTTTTTTTTTTACAACAATTGTAGTCACTTGTTATCACTGAAAATGATTATGTTATGACAGTAGGGACTCGAATTAAAAAGTACCATTTGCATGAACTGGTATATCTCAGGTGCGAAACGTGTGCCTGTGTGTGATAGATAGAGAGTTATTGAGGTAATATTGAGTTAATCTGTCATTAATTTCTATTGAATCTACATTGGCTGCCACTCTAGACTACACATCCCGAATTAACGAATTTGCTAAAGTTAAAGTTAGAAGGGTAAACTGTAGTAGATTGTTGTAGTTAATAGTTGATATCATTATTTTAAAGTAGTTTATATTTTCAAAATAAAAATAGTATTCGTACATTTTGTGCAGTTAAAAAAAATCACAATCAAAGGTTATTTTAAAGAAAAAACATTTAAGGGGCGGCATTTTGAATACTTGCATCATACTGGGAAAACCTACCTAATGGCCCTGGGTGTTATCTATTCTTAAATCAGGAGTAAAAAGAGTAAATACTGAGGGGACAAAGCTGACTGTTTTCCTGATTGTTTTTATTGCTCAAACGTATCTATAGAGTATATAAAACTGAAAATGTTTGGAAATGGTAAAAGTATTGTGACGAAATCATGTGTAAAATTTTTTTCATTAAAGGACCAAGATATCCGATTGTAATTACACTTGTGGGGTAGGTAGATTTTAGAGGAAATTTTAACTTTATTTGTTTTGAAAGAGAAGGGGGAAACCACCTCCAGTACCCTCGGTTGGAATTTTAATAATGATCGCATCACCAACAAACCAAAGTAACGTGCATGATTTATTAATTCTTATAAATTGATTATAAAAAGGAAGTGTCTGCTGTCACAGGACGTGGATGCAGACATTTTAGTATATCAAATGACTGCTACCACGATATTTCTTTCAAACTGGCCAATGATAATGCCAATTTGAAAATTTAATAAGCTTTTGACGAATAAAAATACCCGTTTCAATGAGCTGTAAGTAGACCTTAATATTGAATAATTGTACAGGCAGAATCATCTGGAGTCTTCTTTCATGGGGTGGGCACTCTTTTAGGGCTAACTGATCCGTAAACAAGTTTGGGGCACTATCACTAGAAGCAGCTTGCAATGACGTCAGGGAGGAATGTGCTTGCGTGGATGGAAAGTCCATAGGAAAGAAAGCTTGAAGTCTATGTACAATTCCCCATTACGGTTTTGTTTGTCGTTAATTTTAAAGAAGGAGCTTAGCTAGATTCTACATTTTTTAACGTGGATTATTTATATGATAATGGATTTAGTCACATTTGGTTGAGTTTGATATAAGTATTGATTCATTAACTTTCCGCAATAGAAAATGCATTGTGTTTCAAGTGTAGCGTCCCGCTTTAATTCTTTTAGTTCCCGACACTAACGCCGCAACGCTAGCGATGTGTTTTAGTTTTGCCAACATTAGAGTGGGGGTTTCCTTCTACACTTGAGGAGGGTGTTTGTTCGTTGTTCACAGGTAGGTTGTTGGTTTGTTAAAGTAATTTTTCGAAGTATTTTGCCGATTTCTTCAAGACTTACTTCTTTGCTAAGTAGTTATTTATAAATCTTCTATTCTGAGTTTTAAGAATAAAAGAACATGTATGACTCGGTGTATGGATATTGTTGATTCGAAGGGAGTATACAGAGAGTGAGGATGGATTAAGCACAGAGTTGTTTTTTAGAGATAAATGCAGATTCTTGCCTACCCCTTAAGGGACTAGCGTGATTAGGCATGTCTATGTTGTGACCTTTTTTTGGATTTACTAGTCGGGCTTAATTCCTTTTAAAGTGCGAGTCGTTACTAAATACAGGACGACACCTACCTAGACCAAAATGGAATGGGCCAGTTTTGCATATGAAACTGGCCCATTCCATTCAATTTCAGGTAGGTGACGTCCTGTATTTAGTATAGCGCCGCACTTGAGGCGTACTAAATCCTACTATGAAACTGGCCCTAAGTATGTGTTTAGAAGCCGGTTCACACACAACGCAAACCTATGCTAAGCTTTTGTAAAGTTTGTTTCACACTCACAAGGCTGGTTTTCGCGATTTACTTGGTAACGTCTTGCTATAGGGCCGGTTTCATAGTCAAATTTAGTACGCCTCAAGTGCGGCGCTATACTAAATACAAACGTCACCTACCCGAAATTCATATGCGAAACTGGCCCATTCCATTCAATTTCAGGTAGGTGACGTCTTGTATTTAGTAAAGCGCCGCACTTGAGGTGTACTAAATCTGACTATGAAACTGTCCCATAGATTGTTTTCAACCAAGTGGTTCTGACCAAGGTGGAGTGCAAAAACGATTTTAAGATGTTTTTCTTAAACAAAAATGGCGGTTAGATCTAACAACTGGTAGGCCTAGTTAAATTATGTAATCGACTACATCTACTGCAAATCGACGGAAAATGAGCTTTTTAATTTAATTTTTAGTTAGATTGGTGTTTATTTTGACTAGTCCTAATATTTACACATGTCAAGCTAAACATATATTTCCAAAAATGACCTTAAGAAGACATGAGGTATGCATGTAATATTAAATAGGCCTATATCATATAATACTCTCTTTTATCCATAACCAAACAATTTTTAAGTACCCACTTACAGTAATGTATTTCTAGCTAGTAATTGCTGTCCATTTTAATTTACAAAATCTTAAAATCCATTGACTATGAAGTTATGCTCATTTAAATCTAACATAAGAAGTGATGCTGTCATGAAATTAGTACACACATTCTCAGCTCATTTGTCATAACCATGTACTCTTTAGTATGGTTTAAGAAAGCGTTACCAAACCAAGCTCTGGTATCGTCTTGGTCAGAAACATTTTGTTAACATCAATACCAGGTCAATCGTGAAAACCCTCTGGTCGTAAACATCAATACCAGGTCAACCGTGAAAACTCGCCTATTGCTAAGCAAAACTATAGTCCTCTTTTCCCTCTGAATTCATTGTGGTTTTTTCTGGTCTGTTCCAGTGAAGTTGAGTTACATGGCATTCTCTAAAATGTTTTGTTTGAGCTCGGATAGTAGGGGACTACTGAGGAAGAGGAACTGCTGCTATTGGCAGCTTTTTTGGAATATGAAGAAAATGTAGGTGAAGGTTTGACTTGTTCCATCAACGGTTCCATTTTAATATAAAAACACTTATTAAATATAAGATTTTAGTAGAGTGTTACATAGATACACATCAAACAAACTGAAAACAAAACTTCAGCACTTATTTTTATTTTTTACAATCCTGGACTGCTGTCTTTTTAACACCTAGTCCAAGCTGCGTTATTTACATGCACAATGTATGAAGATGGAGGATGGAAAAATTGCTGGCTAGCTGTCTGAAAAAAACATAGCGCAGATTAGCAAGATACCAGCTTAGCTCTCTGTGTGAGCCAACACATTTAAATATATGGTTTGCTATTTTTCTAAACAGTTGACAGGACAAATCTTAGCTACTAGCCTAGCTTAACTTAGCTTTCAGTGTAAACCGGCCTAAAGTTGGCTTGCAGAGCCGACATTCTGGCATTTTACTTTGAAATTTTGTTTCATTGTGATTTTTTAAATTTGAAGAGTTAATTACGGTAATTCACTAGACAAGTTAAGTTTTCTTGTTTCTTAGCAGGGCCTAGCTGTTTTAAAACTACCATAATCTAGCGAAGACTTTTAAAAGTAAGAAAGTGTGTGTGCCATTTAATTTCCACGATAGGTTGTTTTGTGTTCATTCATTTACCTATTATAATTATTGTTAACATGTTTATAATATCTTCAGTTGATGTGCTACATATTTGATGTTTAAATAGTTTTGAAAACATTTTAGTGTAAGATAGTGTTTGGTTTTAAAAGTAGACGTCTAGGTACTGTAAAACTTTATTTAGATTTAAGAGAAGCCTAGGTTAGTATAAAACCTTGGGTTATTCTATTACCACCTCCATGGCTTCCCCGCTAGTATTATATACACATGTAGAGCCTTCTAATTATGGTTGTGTGTTAGGAATAGGGGGAATGCAATTTTAGAGGAATTGAACTCCCATTTTCATGGAGAGAAAGTGGAAAATCATTTAGAAAAAACATCTTCGGTAATTTGACCAGGATTTGAACTGCAATCTTCCCTTTAGGATTGGCTCAGTCTATTGAAAGTAGCACCTTAGACTTTTACGTGGCCACAGAAGTACATTACACCTTGTAGTTTTAAGATAATAAAGGGATTTTTTCAAGCATGATTTGGATTTGAGAATATTTCACCGCACAGTATTTTGCTCAACATATCAACTCAAGCTTCACTATCATGTGCTTTCCTGGGTCCTTTGTCAGTGATTTTATTTCTGTTGCAGAGGAGGTATTATATTTGGAGTGTTCTATTTTACATGTTTGAACAGACAGTGTTTAAGTGGCTTCTGAGAAACACACTTGGAGGCTATTTTGTAAGAATAAAAAAAAAGCGCCCAAGAAACATCATCAGTCTGCCATGTTGCAATCTGAGTTTGAGAACATGTGAAACACCCTAAAACTATATCCCAAAGAGTTATAATTTTTAGAAACTCACAATGATTGTATAATATATCAACCATATTTTATCTTTTTCATAGCAAATCCAACTCTTCAAATAAGATATAGGCCTGATTACCTTTTATCTTGTTTGAACTGCTTTGGTGGCCACATGATCTAAGGTGTCACACTCGCAATAGACTTGACTGTCGATGACAGGTAAGGGGAGCCTCAGGGTTACAATCCTGGCCAGGTGAACTGAGGTTTTTCTTAAATGGTTTTCCAATCTCCTTGCACACATTTACAGGTACACTTTCTCTAAAATCAATCTTCCTCATCAGGGATGGGCTGGCGGATTCCAAACAGTCTGGGACTACAAATATGACTGCCCTTAGCATGTATTCATATCTACTACTAAAGCTATATTTCAGTGTAACTTGAAATGGTGAGGTGAAGTAGGTAGGCCTGATATTTTTATTATTAATTAATCCAATCCTGAGGATATTTCAGTTATATAATTGTTGATCAATTTCTACTTTCTACTGAGATATGTATGCTAAAATGTTTCTAGATACTTAGATAATAGATTCCTCAAGCTTGATTAAAACATCATGTGTAAAACCTGAACATTTATAATGATAGTACTAAACAAAAAATATATACACCTTTTGTTTGTAGTTTGAACCGTTCTTTGCGTGGGTAAGCCGCAACAAACTATCAAATTAAGAAGTCAACATTCTGCTGTCACCATTTTGATAGTTCCTCCCAATACAATCGTGAGCTAACTTTGGCAAATACAAACAAATTATGAAATTAATAGATTAAAAAAGATTGAAATAAAATATTACTTAGTCCACAAACAAAAGCAATCTTTACCTAAGCATGATCATATTATATATAAAACAAAGTACAGTCGACCCTACCACATCCAAACTCTGAATATCCATATTCTTGGCATATCCAATGACATGAAAGCTATTCGATGACAGTGGCCGTGACAGTGCCTTAAAAAATCGCAAAATGTTATAAAAACTTAAATTTGAACTCTTTATGGACTTAGTTCGACCAAGAAAGAGGAAAAGGGACCTCTTAATCTGGCTCCATAATTTTATTTATATTGGTTTGGAAATTCCCCATTTTCTGCTCCTTAATTTTGAAATTTAAACATTTTCAAACCCTTTTATCATTTTAGGTGGTATTTATACCCACCTGGCAAATGTCACCCGTCCAGCACTTTAAGAAGTAGGTTTAGTTTATTACTTTAGTTTTGGAAATTTTTAGGCCCCCCATTTTACCAAAACGCTTTTATAAATAACCAATATTTAGCTTTTATTTGGCTATTTGAAATGATCCTTTTACACGCCTGACAAATTTAATTTTTCTACGTCACCTATGATGCTTTTATTTTAACTTGTATGCCACCAATCCTACCCTATTTCCTGGAGTCCCATTTTGAAATTAAAAATGTTCAATAATTTAGACTTATTTGGTTATCTGGAGTTGTACTTCTACCTGCCAGACAAATTTAAATTTCTAACACACCTGAAAGTTTTTTATTATAATCCCAATTTTTTTGGGTCCCATTTTAAAACTTACATACTTTTATGGTTATTTGCATTGTTAACTTTACCTGCTTGCCTAATTTCAATCAGTCTAAAGTACTGAGCAAGGCCGTAGCCAGAGAGGGGTTTTGGGGGTTCAAACCCCCCGCGAAATTTTATGAACAGAATATATATGGCTTTATTTATGGTTCAAACAATATTAAAATTAAGATACAAATACAAATTAGGGGCTGTGTTACCATAAAAAGCACTTCAGAGAGCTTTTAGAGGTGTTAAATATTTTGAAATTTTCCTAGCCTTATTTTGGGGGTTATTTTACCATAAAAAAACTTCACAGAGCTTCAAAAAGTGTTTAATATTTATAAATTTTCCAAGTCTTTGGCAATTAGTGAGTTATTTTACCATGAAAAAAAGCACTTCAGAGAGCTTCTATAACTGTTTATCATTTAGAATTTGTTTCTAACTTCCAGCAATTGGGGATGTGCCCACCAAACACCCCCTGAAATTATTGGCTGGCTACGGCCTTGGTACTGAGAAGTATTTCTTCTGTTAGTTTTGTAGACAACACTATTTTTCTAACTCGTTCTGAGATTTTTTAAATGCACAGATTCATTTGGCAATATAAGAGTTTTATCTTGACCTGTGTGCCAAATTAAATTTTTTACTTCATCTAAAATGTATTTTCTAACTATAGCCCCCCATTTCCAGAATTTCATTTTAAAATGCTCAGACTTTTATGCTTATTTGGAGTGGTAAAAGAATTAAAGTTCTTAACCACACAGAAAAGTAGTTGAATGTATTAGTTTTGGAAATATTTTACCCACTTTCCCTCACTGTTTCTTCAATTCCTACTTATAAATCTCAAATTTTGGGAATTTATTTGGTTATGTCTTAAGGGTTCATTATAACAGTTTGAGAAATTTAAATTTTCTTTCACGTCTGAAGGCTTTTTTTCTGTTTAACCCCCCTCCCCCTATTTCACAGGGTTCCAAATTTTAGACCTATCTAAAAAGTGTTCTTTCCTAATTATAGCAACTCCCCCATTCCATTTCCTAGAGTCCCATTTTGAAATCTACCATTTTAGATTTTTTGTTTATATTGGAAAATTGATAAACATTATATTAAAAAGTGTGTTTTTTTTTCAAATTCTTTCAGCTCATCTAGAGTTTTTTTTTTCAGAATTCTTTATCTATAATTATATATATATATATAAATAATTATGGGTTTACCCAACCTAACTTAATGTTAAAAAATTTCTAATAATATTTATAAGTAAACAATTTAATGTTTGTACAAAAATATGTCCTTACAACGCAAATAATTTGTCATATTATGAGTATCTCTTGTGCATATTTTTTAGTTTCTTTTAAATTTTAGATAGTTTTTATTTAATAAATTTTGGTATTCGATTCACAGTTTCTTAAGTTTCCTATGCAATAGTAGTAGTAATAATAATATATTACATATGTTGTAACAAAATAAAGACACTAATGCACTATGTTATTTATAAGGTACATACAATTTATTGTTTGCATTAACTGTGTAAAAGGTTTTTTGGTTTAACATGTAAAGCGACCTTGTGATTGTATCAATATAATTGATGAGCCAGATACATATTTATAACACTATCTCAATCAAATGTATGAAATCCTAGTTTTGGGCACTTATAAAATAACTAATAATGTTATTGTGCTTAGGAAAACCAGAGGGAAGAAGGCACTGGGGAGACCGAAGCTCAGATGGGGTGATGGGATGAGGAGTGACCTAAGAGTACTTACTGGATGCAGTAGATGAGAGTATTGCTGTCGACAGGAAACCACATGGAAGAGACTAAAGCATAAGGCTATGAACTGACTGGTTAAGATGGCCAGTTAGGTAAGGTATAAAATAGCTAATATTATGTTTAGCTTATAAGCACCAAATTTAAATAAATCATAATAGTATATAACCATGAACACCAAGCAATACAACATAATATTTTATCTAAAAAAATATCATTTTAAAAGATAGTATTTAAGTGCCTATTATTAGCATTATACCTTTAATTCCCTGATGAATGTACATTTATATACATACATACAATGCTTTCTCAAATAGGCCTATTTTAAATGCATATTAGTTTCTTCCTCCATATAATACAACTCCAGGTTGAGGTAGGACTGCAACAATTTGTGGGTGCTTACAAAGGGACACTCATCATTGCTATTTACGAAAATAGCTGAGTACAAGGTTGAGATAAAAATACTTCTCTGGGTTCTTTTTCAGAGGAAAGCTCTTTAATAGCTATCCCATGAAAAAATTCTCCTTTATACCAAAAAATACCTAACTAATTAGGCAAAGAAAGGGTTTTGAGGCTATTAGAGCTATTATTTTTTCACTCTTGAATCTTTATTTACACATGACCCAACATAAGATTTTAAAATTGTTTATCCATGCACAATAGAAGCGATGCTAAGTTTTTTTTTATTGAAGTTGATTAACATTAAATTGATTCAAGTATAATGTATTATCAAAGGATGTCTAATTTATAATTGAAACTAAACATATTTTCCCTTTCAACTATAGTAAAAATAAAGGGAAAGGTGCCGTACAGTTGTATGTTACATTGAATAAAGGATACAACACAGAAATTGTAAGGTGTACAAGTTTACATTCACAGTAATTTTCACCCGCCTCGGTGGCTTAGTTGGCTAACGCGCTAGTGTATTGAGCTCGGCTGCCGAGGACGGGGAGATCGAGGTTCAATCTCGGTCGGGTGAACTGGGGTGGTGGTTTTATTCCTAATGGGGATCCTTAATTCCACCTTCCTCACCTTCTACAACCAACTATGCGGGATTATCAAATTATCTCTTTAAATATCAAACACTATCTCCACATCATTCCTAATCCATTATGCATTAATTATACCATATAACAGCATCATAACCTCATATACATTGTAATCAATACATCTTATACATCATTATATCATTATATATCTACAAATAATTTTTAGACACACCAGGCCCCTTCTTTCACAGAAAACACACTGGCATGTCCTAAAACGTTACTGTAAATTATTTTAATTATAACCTTAAGACCTACAATTTTTGGTGTAAGGCCTTTTTAGTCTTTTCTGCCTTTGATGTTTCTTTGACATCTCATTTATTTAGTTACAATATTTCCTTGCATTTTGCCTTTATCTTCTCTCTAAAATTAGATAACTTAAGTATATTGATACTAAAACAAATCACCCTGGATAACAGTATTTGTACATTCAGTTAACTATACAATTTTAAATGGTGATACTTTGTTTTCCTGTAAATTGTGTATTTATTCTCCACTGAACCATTCAGACTAGATCTTAAAAAGTGAATTTTATAAGTATGTCCTATGTTTAAAAAATAATACATTGCTATAACTATTTTTGTTTGTAACAACCTCATTAAGGATTGAATTTTTGTTCTCTACTTGCTTTACTATGTTTGAAATATTTATGCATTAGTTTAGGCCCTCAGAAGTCCTAAATTTCAGTTTAATGTATTTTATTCGCTTTAAAAGTGTTCTTTACTTTTTTTTTTCAGCAATGGCTCTTCAGAAACACATCTGACATATGGACTAAGTTGAGTTGCTATGTTTTGTCAGCCAATTTTTTTCATTATGTTTGATGAAAACCGCCTAACCACTCTAAATCTGAAGAAAAAAGATTTTTCAGGAATACCAAGAAGAACGCGTAACCGGTTATGGAATTAGAAGAAAAGAAGCAAAGCCTGATTGAAGAGGCTCAAAAAGAAGCACAGCTCTTGGACGACCAAATCCATTCCTTAGCTACAACATAACTAACCACTTTAATCTAAATTATGTTTGCTAGCCCTACAGACTTTAATTTTTCTGGGCAACTTTTATTATTATTATTATTAAATTAATAAATATTTTTATAAATACCTCCAAATTTTACATATCTTGAAAGATGGAGAATATTGGAGTATTATAAGCAATGTTATAAATTTATAATGAATGTGTTACTGTTAAATTATTAATGAAAAACGTTGCATGTAGTTAACAATTCATGGTAATTATTTAACTATGCTAGTCCAAGATGAACAAATATATTGTTTATTCTAAGTCTTCTTTATATTAGTTTGATTTTATAATAAAGGAAATTGATAAAACTAAAGAACAAGGAAAAATAAACTAATAAGAGTAAAATTGATGAAGAAAGCCCACCTAGGGAAAGAAAAAAAAGGTGGGAAGAATCCATTATACAAAGGTGCACAAAAATTTAAAGTGGAGTAATCCATTGTTTGTGTTATCTGTACTCTCTTCTTTCTTCTTTGTGTTTGACAACATTGCCGAAATATTATTATATTTGTGTTAAAATGTGTGTGTGACTTCTACTATAGAAGACAGAAGAAACGAAGAAGTCACCTTTGTACATTGGATTCTACCCACAATTTTCCTCTTTCCCTAGGTGGGCTTTCTTCATCAATTTTACTTTTAGTAGTTTATTTTTCCTTTTTCTTTAGTTTTATAAATCTCCTTTACTATAAAATTATTTAGTCATTGGGCCACCTCATTTTTAAACATCTTATATTAGTTTGAGTTAGGTTACTCCTTTCTACATATAAAACAAAGATTGATGAGTGTTTTAAATCAAAATAATTTCCCTCTACTAAAAGAAATATTTTATCTGATAAACTCAACATTTTATTTGGTATTTCCACTGACTTTGTCTTATCCATTTAAGAATTTATAGCCAAAGCTATTATTTATGTTTATTAGTGGGAATGACTCCATCTAGATATCATATTCTGAAAATTGAAAAATGACACCTGGACACAGGAATCGAACCCGGGACCTTTGGCTTAGTACGCTAATGCTCCAACCACTGAGCTGTCCAGGATTCGTCCCGTGCCCAGGGTCATTCTTCACTCATATTTTAAAGCAGAGTCTATGATGGACTTAGCGGAAATCGTCGACTACAAATATGTGATTATATTAATATCACGAGCCATCGGATAATGCAGCCATCTGCGACTCGGTATTTGGCTTTTTGCTGCCATTTGTACAGTTATTAAATTTTACGGGATTGCATATTAAGAATTTATAGCCAAAGCTATTATTTATGTTTATTAGTGAGAATTACTCCATCTAGTTATCATATTCTGAAAATTGAAAAATGACACCTGAACACGGGATTCGTCCCGTGCCCAGGGTCATTCTTTGTTTATATTTTAAGGCAGAGTCTGATGGATTTAGCAGAAATAGTCGGCTACAAATATGTGATTATATTAATATCACGGGCCATCGAATAATGCAGCCATCTGCGACTCGGTATTTGGCTTTTTGCTGCCGGGTTCGATTCCCGTGTCTAGGTGTCATTTTTCAATTTTCAGAATATGATATCTAGATGGAGTAATTCCCACTAATAAACATAAATAATAGCTTTGGCTATAAATTCTTAATATGCAATACCGTACAATTTATTAATTGTACAAATGGCAGCAAAAAGCCAAATACCGATTCGCAGATGGCTCGTGATATTAATATAATCACATATTTGTAGCCAACGATTTTCGCTAAGTCCATCATAGACTCTGCCTTAAAATATGAGTGAAGAATGACCCTTGGCACGGGACGAATCCTGGATAGCTCAGTGGTTGGAGCATTAGCGTACTAAGCCAAAGGTCTCGGGTTCGATTCCCGTGTCCAGGTGTCATTTTTCAATTTTCAGAATATGTTATCCATTTAAGATATAGCTAAACTGGAACAAATATTTATATTTTTCTAGAATAGTGATGTCAAATTTTTCTTTGAATGTTTTTCATAAAATTATCCTAGAAATGTGTTTGACACAATAAAACACACCTCCAATGACCAAAAAAACTAAATAACTTATATTATAAATAATTTTACTAAAACACCTTTGTGATACTGGAGTAAAAATTCTTTAGATAGAACACTAAAAAATACATTTTAAGGACAAGTTTTCACTGTCACAGGCAGCTTCATCAGGTCGAGAGAATTGACTGATTCACTTGGTTGGACTGAAAGTTAGGCTGTCAACCACTCATTGTTTTTAGCTATGATTTCACTGTATAGATAACAGCTCTTGTATTAAATGGATATACAGAAAAACTAAAAGTTGTGTTGCAAACTATATTATTATTGTTGTGACATTGTAAATCATAAGTGTGCTGGTAGGAAGGAGAGTAATTACCTAAGGTTGAATTTAGGGGTCTGATTGAATTTGGTGATATATTGTTGAGCCAGTTCCCATATCCCTAGTTTTGAAGGGCTGCCAATTTCTTTTAACTTAGAATGGGAACTGGCCCACCAATATATCACCAAATCCAGACAGGACCCTAACCTCAACCTTAGGTAATTACTCTCCTACCAGTACTCTTAATATCATTTTCACTGTCACAATAATAATATAGTATATAACACAACTTTTAGTTCTTCTATCTATTTAATACAAATGCTGCCATCTATGCAGTTAAATAAAAAAACAAGCGGCTGTCCA
Source organism: Timema podura (assembly GCA_033556935.1). Classification (NCBI taxonomy): domain Eukaryota; kingdom Metazoa; phylum Arthropoda; class Insecta; order Phasmatodea; family Timematidae; genus Timema; species Timema podura. The sequence continues at coordinate 38,067,256 of JAVRXN010000001.1, forward strand.
CAAACAATCCAGTCAACTTTTCAGTCCAACCAAGAGAATGTCTATTCTCTCAACCTGATGAAGCTGTCTGGGACATTGAAAGCTTGTCCTTATAAAATGTTTCTTAGTGTTCTAGCTAAACAATTTATACTCTAATATCACAAAGATAGGTATGTTGGCTACCCTTCATAATTTTAACCATGATTTAGCCTGGTGCACTATTCCAAATAATTTTACTAAGCAAAGTAATTCCCCAATAATCTATAATGTCTGAAAAAAAACAGAGCATTTTGTAGGGAGAAAATGTTGGCAACCTTACAGGGACTCAGATTTAATACAACTTGGATTCGGAAGTTATTTATTAGTGTTGATTGATGGTAAAAAAAGAATATTATTATTTTGTCAACATTATAATTAAAGTATACAATCTGTGTTACATATCACTTTGATGTATTCCCTCCCCCGCTCTTAACAGCGTTATGTGACATGGATGATCTCAGTGTTCAAAACAAAACACAGATAATATTAAATGCTTAAGTTGGCCTTTTGCAATATATATTTAATAAATCCACCCAGATGACTTAAAGAAAATAAAATTCATTTTACTTTTAAATTAAAGAAGTTTTAAAACATTAAACATGCAAGAACAATAAAACCAAAACACAATCTATTTTATCTAGAAAAAATGTTTAAATTTATCTCAATAAACTAAAAATGTTTCATCAATAATCATCTCCAAAACCTTTGGTTGAATGATCTCGATAAGGAAAACTTCTTTTCGTTTTATGAGGTAGTTGTATTATCTTTAGGAGGTACAGGAAAGGTAGATGGAAACAAAAGGAATTAACACAATATGGCTTTACTTACAATGAAAAGAACACAGTTCACACTTTACACTGCTGCCATTGGACAAAGAGATAATGACTGCCTCTTGAAGAAAATCGATCGTTACCACCAAAATCCTCTAATCTGGGTTTCATTCTATCATAATTCCAGGAGGTAGTGTGAAACACTCAACGCAGCAATGTAAAGTGTGAACTGTGTTTTTTTAATTGTGATTATTGTGTTTGTTCCTTTAATATGTTTTCTATCCACCTTTCTTGTACCTTCTTTCAAATATAAAACCTTTCATTGATAAACCTATGGTTTAAAGTTTAATTTTGTGTTTTTTTTTATTTTGAATTTAATTTTCAAGATTCATTTTTTAAATTACCTTTGCATCTATTGCTGTTAAAATAAATTTAAGTTTTGGAATCGATAAATATAGCATTCAACCCAGTTCTAGTATTCAGAGATGGCTATATCCCATAACCTAAGTTAATTTCCCCCTTTAAGAATTTAATAAATTCTATATTTTATAGCTTAGAAAGAACAGGACAAATGTATACATATACCTCAGTTTTAGCTTCTGTGGTGCTGACTGACAGCTCACAGCTGACGGCTTTGAAAAGCTACCAGACCAAATTATGTATCCCTATGCCGAACCATATGATCTGCAAAAAACATGTATTTAGCAGTTGTCACTTCTGACAGTCAAAATTTAGGTATATACCTAAATGTTGACTATCAGAAGTCAGCTGTGAACAGTCAGTCAGCACCAAAGAAGCCATGGGGCTACTGTACCTAACCACACTGTTCCTATATGGGGTAGGCAAGAAATTGTGCATATAGTTCAAAAAACAACTTTGTACTTAAAGCATCCTCACTATCTTTCTCCACTCTTCCCTATCCTTGTGTACTCCCTTCTCTCCAACAACATCCAAACACTAAGCCATACATGCTCTTTTATTCTTAAAACTCTTAATGTTTCCCTTTTTCACACTAAATCTAACCACATCTTACATGGCCTACCCCTTCCTTTTGATCCACACACACTCTACCACCATAATATATTTGTTTCGTCATTCGATCCACACACTTCCTCTTACCCAAACCGACATAATAAATAACAATATAAATTAAGATATTAAACAAAAACATAAATGAAACACTATAATAAAACTAATTTTATAATGACATTATAGGTAACTTATAGTACATAAACAATCTTATGTTATATAAAGTCTTGAATTAGATTAGAACTAAAATTATAAGTATCATTAGCAGACAATTATTGTTAAAAAATCAAATTTGAAACAATCACTTTATAATGTGCCAAGATAAAAGAATGTGTAGAATCCTTTTAAAATTTTGAAATTTAATTTTTTTTAATGTTCTAACATGACAACCTGTATTGTACAATAATTGATAGTTTTTAATGTTAATGAAATATTGTTTAAAATCATTTTAGGAAGATGTTTGAAAATATGAATATTGACATTATTAATGCATTTGATGGCTAATTATAGACATTCAATTAGTGTAATAAAATATTGTGTACTATGTATGAACATTGACATTATTAATGCATTTGATGGCTAATTATAGACATTTAATTAGTGTAATAAAATATTGTGTACTATGTATGAACATTGACATTATTAATGCATTTGATGGCTAATTATAGACATTTAATTAGTGTAATAAAATATTGTGTACTATGTATGAACATTGACATTATTAATGCATTTGATGGCTAATTATAGACATTCAATTAGTGTAATAAAATATTGTGTACTATGTATGAACATTGACATTATTAATGCATTTGATGGCTAATTATAGACATTTAATTAGTGTAATAAAATATTTTATACTATGTATGATTCATTTTCTTATTTGTTTGTCAATAAATTATGCCATAAAGTTTTGTATTTTTATTATTCTGAACCACCTTCCTTCATTAACATAATTTATTTTACACTTTATTAAGACGTACAATATCTAGAGTTTAAAAAATGAAAGAATATGTATATATTAATAAGGCTGTCCTTAAATATTATTATATATCTAGCATATTTTATATTAAATTTAGGTCGCCTTTAAAAGATTTTTTTTAGTTGGGGTAGGAAAATTCGGCTAATAACAGGGTTGGTTTGGTAATTTATACATCTGATTAAGGAGGCAAATGTTAGTATATTTACTTATTGATCCATCTCATCCTCTCTTCTTTAAATTGTAGACAACGATAATAAAATAATTCAATATATTATTAAAATGCCACATAAAGTTACAAATGTATCTCATAAGAATTATGATTAAAGTTAACACATTCTCTGAATAAAACCACTTGTAAGATGCTTTCATCTTGAGACTTTTAGTACAATTGCTGAAAGAAAACAAAAAAAAATCACAGATAATAAATGCTTATTTGGTTTCATACTCTCTCAATACAACTACTAAAAAAATCCTCTCAATTATTGAACTAAAAAAAGTCATTCAAAAAAAACCATAATTCCTTAGATGGTATGATTTTGATACCTCCTGGGGTACTATATTCTCCTAATCCAAGATTAAGAAAATCCCTGGATTACTAACTCCTTTTTAGAGGATTTTTTGCTAGATTTAGATACCTCTTGGAAGTTCTGTTTTCCTAATACCAATAAAATCTTATAAAAAGGAGGTAGCAATCCAGGATTTTCGGATACTTGCATTAAGAAAACATAACGCTTCAGAAGGTATGATTTTAATATCTACTAATAAGAAAATCCTGCCCTACATACAACATTTTAGAGGATTTTTTTACTAGTTTTACTAAATTTTGATACCTCTAGGAGTTGTATATTTTCCTACAAGTTGTAGGAATCCTTTAAAATTTTATATATATATTTGGCTTTAGAATAATTTAGGATTATAAATATTGAATTTTCAGGTTAAAGAGAAAATTTTGGATTAAAAAAAAATTATTTTTTTAAGTTTGTCATCTGTTTTAGCACTCAAATATTAGCTATTGGTGGTTCAGCCCCAACTTAATTTTTGAACAAACTTAACACAGAACCATTAATTTAATACTTTTTTTTTTACCTGCCTCTGTGGCGTAGTTAGCTAATGTGCTAGTCGTGTTGAGCTCGACTGCCGAGGACGGGGAGATCGAGGTTCGAATCTCAGTCGGGTGAACTGGGGGTGGTTTTCCCTAAATTGTTTTCCAACCTCCCTCCACGCAAATGCGGGTTCACTTCCTCTATATTCAACCTTCCCAATTGCTAACTCATTAGCGTAATTAGTAGTTAAGCGTATAACCGAACGGGTAGTAAGACACGGTGCTAAATAATAATAATACTTTTTTTTTAGCAATGCATCTTACTACACGGTCAGGTTAATCCGCTTATGCAAAAATAACTCTAATGGTTTTAGGGATGAGGGTTATATTTATATAAAGTGTACTCACATTTGTGTAGAGGGAGAGTGGAAAACAATATTGGATAAAAATCACCTCTGTTTGACCAATCAAGATTCGAACCGTTATCTTCCTATTCATCAGCAGTCTAGACTATTGCAAGAGTAATGCATTAGACCCCATGCCCACTGAAGTGGGTAATTTAATACTTAACTGCATTAATGCATGATATCTTTTTTTAAACACTTAATTAGTTTTTATTTCTTCTTTTGTTAGTAATTTTTTCTAAGATTCAAATATGAGATTTGTAGGGAAAATGATAGAGTAAACAATGAAACAAACACTTTAAACTAAATATAAACTTTATTAAGACATTATTTAACAGTACATTAAAATCTATTATCTTATGTGACAAATTGTTAATACAATAACTTTTCAATTTTGTTCTTTTCCCACTTTCTGGTAATTATTAATGGGTCATTGGCATGAAACATATACAGAATCTTTCATGACAACATTGTTACAAAAAATAGATTAATAAATTGAATAAAAATAAATTTTAAACATTTTGAGAAATTTACTAGAGAAATGTTGAAATATAAATTTGGGGCCTTTGCAGTCTTAATCAGACCTCTATATTTGTTAAAAAAGCTTTTGATTGGGTTAAACATTGAGATTGTAAGGTAGCTATTGAATCTATGACATTTTTATAGAGATAAATTTGAGTATAATGTATATTTTTATGCAATTTCTAGCGTACAGGTATATTTTAGGTCTCCCAAATATGTATTTATATTATTTTTATTTTACTTTCTCATGAAGTATTGTAATCATGAAAGCTTTCAACCTCGAGATTATGATGAATCCCTCAAATCCAAAAAAGTGGATTTTACACTTTTGTCTGCCTGTCCCTGGGCAAAAGTCTTAAACAGTTTGATGAATTTTGTTCAAATATTTTTATTTAATAAGACTATACCTCAAGGAGTCCTAGTAAAACTATAAAGTTGGATGGAGTAGAGTTGAGAAAGGAGCGGAGTGTAAAATATCTTGGAAACATGATTGAGACAAAGGGCCAGTTTCATAGTCAAATTTAGTATGCCTCAAGTGCGGCACTATACTAAATACAAGACGTCACCTACCTGAAATTGAATGGAATGGGCCAGTTTCATATGCCAAACTGGCCCATTCCATTTTGTTCTAGGTAGGTGTTGTCCTGTATTTAGTATCGACTCGCACTTTAGGCGTACTAAATCCGACTATGAAACTGGCCCAAAGGGTGGGAGTAGAAAGGATCTAATAAGAAGAGGACAGCAGTGGGAGTTGTTATTTATATACCGAGTGTTCATTTGAAAACTTTCCACCAAAATATCTTGAAAACACCATATTGCAGAAAAAAATGTTTTTAACTAAAGTGATTTGGTTCTGAGGGCGAAGAAAGGTGGTAAGGCTGATATGACCTTGGGTGGTGTTGCTAAGGTAACATTAAGGTCACTTCGAGTTTTTTTTAAATGAGACACCCTATTTTTTTATTACATATTCTTGCAGATTACGTTGTGCCATTTTTAAGCTTTTTAATCTAAAATCTATCAGGAAAAATGAGCCTCACAAGTTTATGAGTAACCGGCACCGGGCATGGCATTAGAATTTGGCCTATTCAAACATAACTCAGGATGGTACAAGTGTTTGTGTGCTGTGTGCTCGCACACGTGTGTTTGTTCACGTTTATGTGTATTTGTAAAATAATTATTGAGAAAAACACTTTTAATTTTAACTTTAAAAGGAGGTTTTCTAAATGCTCACCATTTTGAGCTAAAGAATGATATATTCTATTTTCAAATTCACTTCTGACATTTTGTAGGGCTGTTTTTGCAATAGGCTCCTTCTACATGCCATTGTTATTGTTTTTTTTAACTCTTCGATATTTGCTGGTTTAGTACCATAAATAATGGACTTTAAATGTCCCCATGGAAAAAAAAATCTAGGGGTGTTAAATCAGATCAGGTGACCTTGATGGCCACTCAATTGGTCCTCTTATGCCAATCCACTGTCCATTAAATCTGTTGTCTAACCATTGACAAACGAGAAATGTATGTTGGGGCGCGGACTCTATCTTGCTGAAAATGTAAAATATCTTCATCAAGCTCAATGTTTCCATGATTGTTTAGTTAATTTTCTAGTACGCGCACTATGAGAGAAAGAAGAGTTTCTTCAAGCATTCCCAAGTATTTTCCCCCTGTCAAATTTCCGTCAATAAATATCGGACCAATAATCGTGACACCTAATGTACTTGCCTTTTTCTGGTCATTGTGTATATCCGTCAGTAAAAATACGAGGATTTTGATCCCTCCAATAATGACAGTTGTGTTTATTTACAAAAAAACTTAAGAAAAAAAATTTACTCATCAGAAAAGCAGAAACATTCTAATAACAATGGTTTCACATTCAATAATTTGATCATTTCTTTACAAAACTATACTTGCCTATCAGAATGAATATTGCCATAATTCTTTGAAACATTCAGCCTCAGCTCCATAGAGAAAAATCAATTCTGTTCTCTTCCAAGACCATTTTTCAAGATTAGATGTTGACAGTAGAAAGCAAACGAGACAACTAACGAATTTGTAACTGGCAGTGATAGTAAAAACAATGTATTGTTCATGGTCTTACACACAAACACTTGTACTTTCTCAAGTCATGTTTAAATCGGCCAAACTCTAGTGTCGCGCCTGGTGCCGGTGACTCAAGAAACTTGCGAGGCTCCTTTCTCATGATAGCTTTTACTTTAAAAAACTTTAAAATACCAATTTGAAAATGGCACAATGTGATCAACAAGAATAGTAATAAAAAATTAGGGAGTCTCATTTAAAAAAAATCAACGTGACCTTAATGCCACCTTAGAAAAACACCCACAAACCTTAGCACCTTACTTCCTCCTCAGACTCAAACAATGGTTGTAAAAAAAAAAAAATTCTGCAATGCGTTGTTTTAGAGATATTTTGGTGGAAAATTTTCAAATGAACACCTAGTAGACGTGTAAGAGACCTGTTATAGAAAGAAGAGAATTGCCCTTGAAGTGTAAGGACATGCTGTATAGGGCATATTTTGTACCCATTGTCACATATGCGCAGAAAAATGGACAGTGAATGTAAGAGAGACTAGGAAAGTGGAGGCCATGTGAATGAAGTTTGTGAAGAGTATGTTAGCTGTCACGAAAAGAAACAGGATTAGGAATGAAGTTATCTGGGAAAGAGTAGGAGTACAGGGAGTACATGAAATAGTAAAGGAAGCAAGACAGAAGTGGTATGGGCATCTAAAGAGGATGGAAAAGGAAAGGATGGCAAGAGAGAAACGAGAGCAGCAGATCAGATAACAGAAAGTGTGCACGTGAGAGGATAAGAATGGTGGAAGGCTAGAAAAAAAAGGAGGCATTTCACTAAACTAACCTGGCCACAGGCTGGAAATTGTTGATGATGATGATGATTATTACTTAACAAGATAAAGTTTGTTTTCCTGAGTGTAGTTACCTAGAAAAATATTTTTGAAAATTTTGTTTCTAAGTTATTATTATGAGAAAGTTTGTACAATTGTGCTGTACCATTTATTTATAAAAATATTTGTTGAAAATTTAAAGTAGAACAAAGGACCAATAATCAAATATGATTTTCAAAACGATACAAAATGTAACAGTGCATTGAAAACAAATATGGTGGAGTGTTTTAGTGTTAATGTGGATGTTAACACTGACAACATTATAAATTAAAATCATTATAAAATTAAGCAGTCTCAAACTCTAAATGTTCTACCTTGTTCAGTAACAATTTTTCTCTAAATATTAAGCACTAGTCCTATAATATAAAATGCTAATGAAAACACCCCAAACTTCTAAAACCTGTCCCTTCAGTTTGTTTGAAATCATATTTGTATGTCTGTTGCTTGGACAAGAACTGTCTTTTTATCTCAAACGATAGTTCTTAAAGCTGTTCCAGTGTTGAGACTATTCACATTATTACTGAGTGGGTCATTCCTCTCCTGTTATATGCTAGACTGTACAAGAAGTAGCCCAGTACTGTTTCTCCACCAATCACTAAAACAATTGATTTTGTACCGTGTAATATATACTATAGCACGGCAACAAAGAAATACAATCATAGTTCATCTGTGAAATCAGTTCACTGTTATCAGTGCCATGGTCCTTGCTATCTTTTTCACTTTCACTCGAGTTATCCAATGATTCCTTTTCTCGCTCAATGTCAACATTGTAAGCTAGGAAAATAGAGCTTTCTTCGTTGATGTACTTGTAATGGTTTTCTGGCATCAAGTCTTTGTGTATTCTGAAGCGGAAATGGAAACCTGCTCCAGACCTCAACACTTTTGTGCCCCGAAGATCAACAAAACCTGAAAATAAAGATCTTGTGAAAACATTTATGCAAATAAAATAATAAATTTATATAAAAAATAGCTGTATTAAAAACTAGAAATAACCAATTTGATGCCTTGATATAAAATAGTAATTGAAAAATAAGCACTATAGGTTACGAAATAGTTTTTTTAAGCACTGTCTTACTACCCGTTCAGGTTATACGCTTTTGTATTAATAACACTAATGGGTTTAGGGATTAGGTAGTTTATATTGATAGGGAGTGTACCCGCATTTGTGTGGAGAGAGAGTGGAAAACCATTTTGGGGGAAAAACCTCTACCCCCGACCGAGATTCAAACCTCTGTCTCCCCGTCATCTGCATTCTAGTCTACCGAGAGAGTAGTGCGTCAGACCACACGGCCACCGAAGTGGGTCAAAATAAAGTTGAGAGTCAAGAAATTATTAATAGCCTATAGAGGCATATTTATCAGAGTTCAGGGCGGAATGTGTTGTTCCTCACTAAATGTTCGTGGGTGAATAATTTGAAGAAAGAATTACATGGTGTGGAAAGTGTGGCATATTAAAAGATGTGTACAAATGAATGTATATGCTAACTTATCATGTAGATAGGTATAAATTAGTGTGAGAAAAAATGAGGGGTATTAAGATTTAAATCTTCACGGAACTCGCCCAAACAGGTCTCAATTACTATGGAAGGTATGGTAGGGCTGGTTAGGTTTGTTATTACCGTTTATATGTTTTTTGATTTTCTAAGGGGTTTGTTGATTGAGAATGTGTTTGTTATTTAAGATTGGGGTTTGAATAAAAATATTTTCAGCAATATTCATTCTAATACCTTTTTTGAAAATTTGGTAATAGTTTCATACAATTTTTTTGAGGAGTTGGTTGATGACCAGTGTTTTTCAGATGGTTAGCAAAGGTTGATTTGTTTCTATTATAATTGTAATAATGTCACTTGAGTGCTGGTGATATCTAACTGAAACAGTCTTCCTGCCTGACCTACATAATTGATAGATGGCACTTTTTTATGTTGATTAGTTTTTAATTACATGGAGTTAATAAGGTGATTTTTGATGTTATTGGTGCAGAAATTTATGTTTATATTATGTTTTTTGAAAATGTTGCCGACTATCTGTTTCGGGTCCAACGTAGTTAAATTTAATCCATTTCGGTTAGTTTTTAGGTTCTGGATGGCTGAAAGTGGTTTTATTAGCCATTTGAAACAACTATTTGTTTGATCATGTAAAGTTCAATTTTAATTAGCCTTTATGTTAACCGAACGTCTGAGCTATGCCCATGCGAAATTTAATTTCAATTGGTGTACTGGTAGTGTTTTTTGAGTGAAAAGGTAAATTAGATTTGTAGCACACAACACAATGACTATGGCTGTATCCAAATAGTCTACTTATGTGGCGTCGCCTTGACTCGTGCCCTTGATAGATGTGATAGATGCATTGGCAATCATGTGACCAAGTGTAGATCTGTCTGAATAGTCGCGAACGATACCTATGCAGTCTTCTCAAGGTCTTGGTCACCATGGATACGAAGGCTACCAGCTGTGCGCTGTTCTTGCGGTGTTTGATTGGAAATTGTTTAATATTATCGTTTTGTCTGCTAGAGCACTGACCATTGATCTCTATAATATAACTGGATGAACATACACATACACATTGCCAATCACCAAAGCATGACACTCAAGTTTATCATCTGCTACATTGTTGGGGGGGGGGGTCAGATTTAACAGTTTCTTTCAATGTTCTTATGCAAAAACATGTCTCTGAATAGTAAAAGTGTTATTGTTTGAAAATAGTGAAGTATTATACCACACTTTCCTGAAGAAACATTTACAATAAAGGATATACAATTCAGTTTTACAAGTAATACTGTACAAATATGAATAAAATCTTTAATTTATTTAAATATGTAGTTATCATTCATGTTGTTTACAGTCTACCAAGATTACACTTAAATTTAAAGTTGGTTATTAGCTTGTATATTGGTTTCAGAAACCATATTATATTGAAAGTTCAATAAATATTATGAATAAGTTATCTTAAAATTTGATTACATTTGTTTGAATGACAGACTTTGTGTAGTTGCCATTCATTCAAACTATCACTTCAAAATGAAAAAATAAAAGAAGTGAGAGGGGGGGCGGGGAAGGATTTATTTTCTTCTAAACTCATGCAAGTTTTGAGAACCAAATCTTTGCTTTTCCTCACCAAATTTATTTTAAAAGTGGGAGCACAGTTAAAAAGTGGGATATAAGTACATCAATAGAAAGCTGAGAGTATGGGATAGAAATAGAGACAATTATTGATATCCAGAAACTCTGAAATATGCAAAATTCAGGAGAGGAAACCAATTTCCTACATTTTTGCAGCTTTCAACGTGGATATTTTTCTTGGTCAGATCCATCCAAATCTTTAACTATAGATAGGTAGGCCCTATATTTTCTCTCTCCCTCTCTTTATAAGTCATCTAGCATTTATTTCAAACCTTCAGAAAAGACCAATTAAATTAATTCTGATAATTTTTCTATTTCAGAGTATTACGTTCGTAACATGGTAAGGGCGGCTGGAATAAGAACACGACTTTGTTTAATGCTGCTGCTCGAGGGAAAATGGCTTGGTCGGGAACATTGGCTATCGATAGTAATTTAGGATGGGGCATGATGGGGAGCATACAATTTATTACGGCACCACACATGATAACCAACCTAACCTACATGGAAATACATGACATTCCTCCCTCCCAATTTCTTGACCATACATCTCTCAAAACACATACAAATAAAATAAATGAAGAGTACAATACGTGAACACGATTTCCAATTGTCATAATAAAATAATTTACAGTCTTAGCATATTTTATACAAAAATAGAGAATACAATATCTGACCAATTTGAATTCATGTGACGTAAATGGTGGTCCATTGTCACTTACAATGTGTTAAGATAAACCAAACCTCACAAAGATATCTTAAATGAGCAATGGTTTGACCTACTTCCATTGACGATACTCTAACACTTACAACCCATTTTAGTACATTTTTATATACATACATCTTAGATTTGAATGGACCCATATAATCTACATGTAACCTAGACCACGGCTTATTTGGATAGTTCCAAACATGTAACATATTCTTTAATGGATTTTGTCTTTCCAAGAGACATGGTGCACAATTGTTGACCATTCGTTTAATGTCCTGATCAATATTAGGCCACCATACATAAGATCTGGCTAAAGATTTCATTTTAACTATTCCAAGATGACTTGAATGTGATTTCTCTAACAAATGTTTACGAATTTTCTCTGGTACATTAATTCTTATACCCCCACATAAGTATTCCTTGTTGTAATGTTAATTCATTTTTCCTAATAAAATAATTTGTCAACTTCTTATTATAATCGTAAGGCCAACAAACTTCACATAACCTGTAAGCTTAACAAATTCTGGATCTTTTTGTACGTCTCTCTTTCTTCACATTTTATTGGTATTCAACTAATTTAAAAACATTGTAAAAAAGTACCCATACAACTATCATTTTCTAATTCATCATTGTCTGAGTTAACTAATGGCTACCTGGATAATCCACCAGCATCACCATGATTTTCTGATTTAGCACATATCAAAATCATACCCTGATAGGAAAAGAGCATATCTTTGTAATCTACTAGCTGCAAAGGCTGCTAAGCCTTTTTTTCTCACCAAATATGCTTAACAAAGGTTTATGATCTGTATAGAGTATAAGTTTCCTTCCCTACAGGTATTGATTACATTTCTTTACCCCAAAAAAGAGGCTCAGAGCCTCCTTGTCAATTTGTCAATATCCCTGCTCGGATTTAGACAGTGTGCGCGAAGCATAGGCTATTCGATGTTCACTTCCATCACTCTGCAAATGTGACAGTACACTACCAAGACCATAGCCTGACACATCACATGCTAACTTTAAGAATAATATAGGATTTTAGTGATCTAACATCTCCGCTGATACTAACTTTTCTTTAATTATTGAAAAAGATTTCATGCATGTCTTGTCAAATTTAAAATCTGTTTTTTCTCAATAGATGATACATAGGACACAGTATCATGGTTAATTTTAGAACAAACTTCCCAGAGTTATTAACTAGCCCTAGAAATCCCTTCAATTGTTTTACATTTTCCGGCTTAAGTGCATCTAATATAGCCTAAATTTTGTCTTTTGGCTGTTTTTAACCCATCTTTGTCTATTACAAACCTTAAATACCCTAAAATCTTAGAATAAAACTTATTTATTTTTGTTTACTGTGAGACTCTTGTAACTTAAACGTTTACATACCTCTTTGAGTCTGTCACAATGTTCCTGCATGTCCCTACCAGTAACCAAAATGTCATCTAAAATTACAATTACTCCTTTCAATCCCTGTAATGTTTTTTCAATTAATTTTGGGAACAAATTGGGTGCTGGAGGAATTCCATGAGGAATTCTGTTGTACTTAAATAAATCCTTGTGTGTGCTTATTACACAAAGTTTCTTAGATTCTTCAGCTAATCTAATCTGTTAATAAGCACAACTTAAATCGAGTTTAAAAAAGGTTTCTCCCATGTAAAGTGACAAATAACTCTTCTATTTTGGGAATAGGATGTCTCTCTAGCTTTAGACTAGAGTTCAAGATCACTTTAAAATCCCCACATATTCTAATATTTCCATTCCTCTTAAGTACAGGTACTTTTGGTCTACCCCATTCATTATTAGATATTCAAGTTAATACCTCCACTTGCACTAAGCGTTCTAACTCCTGCTCTACCTTGTCCTTAAGTTCAAATGAAATTGATATTGGCTTGCAATATTTGGTCTTGGCATCTTTTTTCAAATTTAACCTCACTAGTTCACCCTTATAATCAATCACCTAACCTTTTATTAAAAACTTTTGTAAATTCCCTAAACAGGTTAGTAACCATTTGTTTATACCCTAATTGCCATTACACTGTTAGCACTATGTAAACTTTCTGAAATCAATAATTGAACTTTTAGTTCCTTAATCCAGTCCCGCCCTAGTCATTGATTAGCTCCATTTTTAATTACGAATAGTTCCATTTTGTGTGCCAAATCATGATAATGGACATTTACATTTATTGCACCCACAGGAATAATTGGTTCATTTATATATAAATTTAAGATTAAATCAGTTGGATGCAATTTTAAGTGATTCAATTTTTCCAGATACTTTTCAGAGATTACAGATACCCCTGCACCTGTCTACTTTAAAAGCAATTTCTTTCCCTTCCAACTAAATATTTATTCTAAAAGGCGCTACTCTTTCACGTTTCTCACTAAGCTTTATATAGACCAAATAAATTTAAAATGTTATCAATGTTTCATCGCCATTGTCATTTAACACATCCAACCCTCACAAAATGTTGTTTATTACTGTCATACTGTTGTCTGTCTTTTTGTGAGCTTGCTATTGCAATCATACAAGTAGCCCTATTAGATTTGTTTTACTTACCCAACTGTTTCAGGCGACACACCTTTAGCAAATGACCTTGCTTCTTAGATACATGGCATTCATAATGTCTATGATGGCATTTATTTTTTTAAATGACCGTTTCTTCCACAGCAATAACACCTCACATGCTCGTATTGCATTTTCATTCTTCGACATTTGAAGCAGATTTGAAAAATTGGGACTGATGATCAGTAGCTCCATCGGTGTTATGTCAAAGGCCGGCTCAGTGTTGCCATTATATCTCTAGCGTAGTAGACTAATGGATTGTATTTAGATCAGTAGGATACTACTTTCTGACATTATATTGATAAATCCACCGATTTTCATTAACAATAATAATGTATATAAAATATATAGCAGGGTCACAGAATATTACTTTAGAAAATATACTAAAATTGGATTGTACAGGTGGTGAAATTATATCAAAAGTAGTATCCAGATCGTACAGTTGGCAACACTGGCCGGCTACGCTGCACATTGATCTCTATAAAATAACTGGATGGACATCTATGGCTGAAATTTTCGAGCCGTCGTATGCATACCATGTGTAAGAGAGAAGAAAACTTTCGGTATCTCTTTCTCTCTTAACCCAAAAAAGGCAATGTGGGTTGACACCGTTTATTAATTTGATAGAATATATTAGATATAACAATGTGTGAGTAGTTAAATTAAATAAATATGTTAGTAAAAGCTTTGAAGAGCATATCAAAGTTCGAAACTGGTTAGTTTTTCTTTAAATAAGTTTATGTAGCCTAATATATATACGATGATTTTTGAAGGACGCTCACTTGTAAGGCTTTATCTCGTACCAGAATTCTATCCTATGGTAGTGTTTAGTTAGGATAAAAGACCTTCCAGAAGGTAATTTCTACTTCCGTTCTAAATGGCCGTTTATCCTGCCAAAATATTATATATGATAGTATTCTGGTACGAAATAAAGCCTTACAGATTGGATTATTACTGAAATCAGGGTTTAGTAGATACTGTACTTACTACAAACCTATAACCTAAATTATCATTTGAACGTAAGAATTCTACACAAAGTATGTCATTCAAACAAATAAATACAGTTTTTAGCTAACTTGTTTCATTATAGTTATCGAACTTTCCAACATAATATGGTTTCTGAAAGATATGAGCCAACGTTTTAAAAAAGAATGGTACTATAATAATACTTTCCACAAGCCTATACCTAAGTGATAGTTTGAATTTATGGCAACTATACAAAATTTGTCATTCAAACAAATTTAATAAAGTTTTAAGATACCTTATTCATTATATTTATTGAACTTTCAATATAATATGGTTTCTGAAACTAATATACAAGCTAATAACTTACTTTCAATGTAAGTGTAGTCGTGGAAGACTGTAACCAACATTGATAATAACTACATATTTAAGTATGTTAAAGTTTTGATTCGTATTTGTACATTATTACCTGTAAAACTGAATTGTGTATCGAATGTAAATGTTTCTTCAGGAAAGTAAATTATAATACTTCACTATTTTAAACAATAATATTTTTATTCATCAGAAACATGATTTCGCACAAGAACATTGAAAGAAACCGTTAAATCTGTCCCCCCCCACATGTAACAGATGATAAACTTGAGCGTCATGCTTTGGTGATTGGCAATGTGTATGTGTATGTCTATATTATAGAGATCAATATGGGAATCAAACAATTTATTATGTCACCACACATGATAGCCAACCCACATGGAAATACATAGCACAAAGCATAAATTAAGATTTTATTTTTATTTGTCAACCATACTAAAATGCTTTTTGTTTGTTTTACTCAAAACTTAAATAATATTGTATAATATATAATGTTATTTAAGTTTTGTAAAAAATCTTTATGTATATAAATCGACATATAAACATATTATGCTTAGTATATATATTTTTCACTTTGGTATCATATTCATTTAAATTCCCACATTCAATTTCGTTATGAGATTTTGTTTTTATTGATTATTTATTTTTTTCGAAAATAGATATAATATATTTTATGTTAATTTGTAAGATGAGAATAATGATTAGGAAAGGACACCCATAGGTAGGAATGGGATGCGGAAATATTGAAATAATAATAATAGCCCACAGAAATGTTCAATAATTGTAGTCCAACCTAATACAAATGATTCATTCATTGATTTATTTTATTTAGATGGTTCAATGTTATATTCTATGTATCTCCTCCAACTCTTGTAGTAATTTTTATAATATAATTGTTGTAGGTAGTGTAAATATTAAATATTAATACAGCACCACTGTCCAGAAAATGTTCCTTAGCACATCCAGTAGTCTCGGGTTTTAAGGGCCATTTAGAATCGTGCTACCACCAGAGTTAACGAGGCCAAGGTTTTTTATGTTTTTTTTTCAAACTGTAGTATACGTTTTTTTTAAAATAAATATGATGGTTAAATATTCTTAATTTAAAATGGAAAGAATTATATTAAATATATCTATCTGTTTAATTTGTCTGACTACAAACAGTAGCACATCATAAATCTTAATAGCCGTCCAAAGTAGGGAAATCATAGTTCAAGATTCTTCCCATAACTCGTGTTAACTTGATCTGTGTAAACACTATTATTTTATCCATGTATTGTAAACACGGGCATCGAATAAGCATGGATCAAATTACCGAATAATCAAGAATGGAGAAAATGCTAATAGAATAACAATGTTTCCCTACGATTAAATAAAATTTTTCCCGGGATCTATGAGATTCCTGGTAAAGGTAAATAAGTTTAACTTGTAAACTTGTCTATTTCTGATTAATTAATCCACTTTGGTGAGATATTTAAATATCGATATAATTTAATAATGGACTTATTTTACTAATCAACTCAGATTTAAATATTTAACTTTTACTTGCAATGGCTATTATGTGAACTAGAAGTCAAGCTGGACTGGTATGGTTTACCGTTGATAGGGAGGTCTAATCCCAAATTGGTTACCTAGGCTGTATATGAATAGACTACTTATGCGGTGTTGCCTTGACTCGTGCCCTTAATATTTGCATTGTCAATCACGTGACCAAGTGTAGATCTGTCCGAATAGTCGCGAAGGATACCTATGCAGTCTTCTTGAGCCCAGCTCGAGGTGTTGGTCACCATGGATACGAAGGCTACCAACCGTGCGCTGTTCTCGTGGTGTCGGTTGTGGTGTTTGTCTGCAATTGTTTTAGTATTATCGTTATAGTTTCGTCTGCAAGAGTATTGACTTACAAGGTTGTTGCCGTTCAAATAGATAGATGCAGTCTTCACTATGAACAGTACGAGAAGTGTAAAAATCATCAAGACTGCATCAAGCCTGAAACTCAAGGGTCCAACTAGGGAGCCTTGGACTATTCGGATACAGCCCTAGTTTTTTTCTCTGAATGGTTTTCCACCCTCCATTTATACACATCCGGATACATTTCCTGTGGATGGTACTTGTAGAGCTATTATAGAGCATTAAAATATTTATCTTTATTTTTCCAACCAAAAAAATCAATATTTTATGGTTAATATATTTTAAAGGTTTATCAAAGTAAATATGTTTTTTACTATTGCTTAAAAAATTATAGAAAGCCTGCTATGCACTAATCTGAGTTCATTAACACGTAACACACCTAAACAATCTCAAAACTATATCATTTTTAAAGGCCGCAAAAACCATAGGCCTATAAGTACAATGACCACTTTTTTTTGGGTATCAAACCCAGGGTCGAGAACGTTCACACTTTTTTTTAAAAAGATAGTTTTTAAAAACTTTTTCCATTAAAAACTGAGGCTAAATTAATATTGGACACAAAAAAGTCAGCCATCTATATAGGCTACTAAGACTATTTAATTAATAATTTAGAAAATATTTACTCAACTCCTTTATTTCACAAGGTTTCGTGATACGGTACACAAAAGTCTAGGCCTACATCTTGATTTTTTTTCCATAGCAAACTCAATGTGTTTATAAAAAAAATTAACCAAGTTCAGCCTAACCTTCCAAGTTTATTATAATTCAATAAAAATAAAAATGTATGTGGATTAATACATTTATAATACTAGTTATTTCCAATGTATCTGTGGTAAAGAAGTAGTACCGCACAAAGAGGCTGTGATCTGATTGAGACATTTTAATCATCTTCGAAATTAATTCATTATAAATTTACTATCCAATCAAAATATTTTAATGGCTCAGGCCTACTCATTTTGTGTCTTACAAAATTAAGAACGCCACAATGTTGTGTTTTTCCTTGTAAAAATCTTAAGACATTTTAAAAATATTCAAAATTAATTAATCATTTTATTAACTAATCAAGATATTTTAATGGCTGATTTTTTTTGGTGTCATGTAATTATTAACGCCGCACGGTAATTTAGGCTTTCACTGCTGGCCATGTAACTATTGAAAGCTAGCACCCGATTCTCCCGCCAAAGATGAGGGATTCTCTCTTTTGTGCCAGGATGCCTGTGCAAATATATAACAACAATGAGATTATTAAAACCCTGATTTCCAATTCCCCTGTCCCTCACTCTGACTACTAGAACTTACGGTAAGTATTCCCCAGGATTGAATTTTTCATGGGGCTTAATTAAAATAAATACATGAAAGATAAGTAAATAATTTAACCTAAGCCTATCCGAGAGAGAAAAAAATCTCTAGATAATAATTGTTTTGATATAAAATCCCATCAGTATTTTTTATACTGGTCAGTAACAGTAAGTCTTTTTTTATTCCATAGAAGATTATCACTAAATCCATATAAAACATCTTGAGAAGTTTACTTAAATAAATAGGGGGCCCTACAACAAAAATTGATTCTAAAATCAATTATATTTCTCTTGGAATACTTAATTAAAACACCACAGAAAAACTTCCTTTATTATTTTTTAAGTCAAAGCATCAAAATCCTCTCCAACCTGGTCGAAAGTGACACTCTCTTGCGTTAGACTGGATTCCGGTTGACGAGGAAACGGGGGTTCAAACCCTGTTAGGGTTAGATTGTTAAATTTCTAAATAGTTTCCCATTCTTCCTTCCCATTAATGTGGGTACATTTTCTCTAAATTCTACTTTCATCTCAACCCTAAACATGTGGATAGCCTAGACGGGTAGTAAGACTGTTTTTTTAGCACCACGTTTTACTACCTGTTCAGGTTATACATCTGTGTACTAATTATGCTAATGTGTTAGAGATGAAGGTTTAATTTAAAGGAAGTGTATCCCCATTTGCATGTAGAGAGTGGAAAACCAACCATTTAGAAAAAAATAGCCCTTAGTACATCTGACCAGGATTCAAACTCCAATCTCCCCATCATTGGCAGTCTAGTCTATTGTGATAATGACGCCTTAAACCATGTGACCATTGAAGCAGGTAGTAAGACACCACATTGAACATATAAAAAACTCTCTAATAACATGTATTGCTAGCGTTTCTTCATCACCTCTTCTTCTAGTCACTGTGCTTGTATGTTCCTACCTCATGTTCCAAAGTCACAATCCATGGATGTTTATTATTGCTGTTGTTTTAAACCAAATTATTTTTTGATTTTTATGGACATTTTAAAATAATGATATGTTAAGTTTGGGTAATAGGCTACATGTAATGCTATGCACTTTAAAGTTTTCCCTAATTATATTTTTATATGCACTGTATCTTACTAACTGTCCAGGCTCCCTGTATAATAGGCCCTACTCTAAGGGAGTAGGAATGAGGCATGTAGAATTTAGAGGAAATGTACTTGCCTTTGCATTAAGGGGGTGTGGGGAACCATTTAGGCTAAAACCTAAGTAATACTCTGCTATCCGAGCTTTGACCTCCCCGTCACAGGTAATCCAGTATATATTGATAGAGTAACGTCTTAAACTATGTAACCATCATCGTGGGTGATTTTTTTTAGTCGTAGATTATGGTGTAATTCCAGCCCTTTCCTAACTTTACAAGCACACTTTATTTTTTCATAAATCAATTCCACTTTAGCTGAAGCATAATATAAAAACAAAATAAACAACTGAAATTTTTTTATTTTCCATAAAGCCTGGCATCTCTCATTAGATGGGATCCTAATATAGGCTAATGTTAAAAGTGTGACATCCTTATTCTATTATCTCTCTGAACCGACTGTACTTGGGGTACACCTTTAGACCCCCTTTAGCTGATCCCATTCTTTGTCTTTTATTAGGTAGGCTACCTATCAACTAATGTCATTAATAATTATAATGGCCTGTCTGGGCTACATCAATCTGTAGCACAGTTTGTGGAAAGATTAGCCATTAGGCCCAAGAGATGCCCGAATGCCCTAATTGTACATCCTTTTTGTGGAGGTTCTTTCTATGTCCCGAGTGGATGATGATAAGGAATATAACGGGGTGGCGTCATTGAAGATCTTAACTTAACTTAAACCTATTCAGTGACCAGGGGAATTATTCCCCTTTCAAGAAAAATACCCTGCTACCAGCCGGGGATCAAACCTGAAATCTCTAGGTCAGCAGGCAGGGCCTCTGACTACTGTATCACAAGGCTGTTATTAATTGACTGCTATGCATATCAACTTGTTTATGATTCTGATCTTGTCGATTGAATTGTTTCCTCTTCTTCTTTTTCACAGGTCTCCACTGCCTATATCACTTAACCCTCCACATTTTGGTCCAGAGGTCCATGGAATATTTGGTTTAACATCTGAAACATCACTTTTTACGTCTGAATATTGGACAAGAAATAAAAGGGAAAATACCCACTAGTACAGATTCTCAAACTACTCTTGGAGTTTGTTTCGTCTCAAGTCACATTCACTGGTGGGACAAGGCGAAAGGATAGCATATCCAATTATAACAGGTTGATGTCGCCGACATTGATATATTTATTTGTAATTTAGAGACTATATTACAAGTTAATTTATAATGACACAAATGTTAACATAAGAATCAGCATTTTTTTTCCCAATAAAAACTTCAATGTATCAGCCATACCATTTTGAGTTAACTAAATGCATTTTTACCAAGACCACCAATTTATAGAAACTTGAATTTTCTTTTCAGATATGGTGTCTGCATTTCATCTATAAACATTTTTACTTTTAATTTGAAATTCATGTTTAGTAATGTTTTACCCTCACTCAAACATTGATACAAGGGAGAGCCATGAAAGACCTAAAAACAATGTAAAATGTTTCTGTTTAAAAGTAAAAGCTTGACAAATACTTTTCTTAAAATGTATGTATCATTTCAAATATCGGTCTAATTAATGACTTCATGGCATCTAAAATAATTTTCTTGAAAAGCCGTTTTATATTGTCATGTAGATATAGCATTTCCTAAAATATACATCTTATAATATGTAGCCTAAAATACAAATCTTAACTTGAGCAAGACTCAAATTATTTGTCATTAAAACAATCACCCTTGTCATGTTATGACAAATCAGGCTTACACAAGATTATCAGTTTAACAGCAAAAATAATATCCTTCAAAATTGACTTGTCTAGTGACTAAATACTTATCAAACGGCAAGAAAATAATATTAAAGTATATACGAGAACTTCATATAATCTGTTTAAAAGGTCACGTTTGTAATGAGTGCACAACACAAAACATACTCAGTTCTGGTCATTATAATAGTCTGGAATCTTCTAGAATATCATTTCTCAACTTGTATTCTTTGAACTCAAACTTCAACACATTAAAAAAACCAATTTGTTCAAAATAATATCACCTAGTGAGTAAGGGCTTTTCTAAAAGCACAGCATTTGTAGAGTATTTGAACTTTGTTACTATATAGGCAGATCTAAAATCATGCATTGGCCCTAACAAAAAGGTTTGTATGATACCAACACTATAGGAAATAATGAAAAGTCTTGAAATTTTGTGAGATTATTTAAGTTTAAAAAATCTAGGGTATTGCCGAATTTTCACAATAGACACCCAAGTATCCTTTGGGTATAGGTTTATTAAACATTAGGCCTACATTCTACTTTATTTTTGTCATTCTTAAAATCAAACGTGAAAATAACAAATTCATAGTTGGTAAATTTAATACATTGAGTTAAATACAGAAGGTTGTGACAATGGCAAATGCTCCATTTTTTAAATGTGTGATAAGAAATATCTCGGTATTCTTTATGCCTGTGCCAAGTATGCAATATAGTACCAATACTATTACAAAATATTCTTTAAACAGGAACAGTAAAGCTATTCGCAAAGAATTTTTGGATTTCTTTATTGATGGTCATGATCACACATTTATTCAATCAAGCCCAGTAGTGCCATTTTGTGACCCATCAGTTGCATTTGTTAATGCTGGAATGAATCAATTTAAAGGGGTCTTACTTAATCAACATTTACCTCCGTGTGATCGGGCAGTCAACAGTCAAAAATGTATAAGAGTTGGTGGAAAACATAATGACCTTGAGTTGGTTGGAACTGATAGTTATCATCACACATTTTTTGAAATGTTGGGCTCATGGTCCTTTGGCGATTACTGGAAAAAAAATGCTTGTGAAATGGCTTGGAACTTATTGACAGGCCCTTTTGGTTTAAAACCGACTAGTTTGTACATCACCTACTTTGGGGGTGATAAAAATTTAGGTTTGAAGCCAGATGCAGAAACACGAGAGATATGGAGAGAGATTGGTGTGCAAGATTCACACATTATTCCATTTGGAATAAGGGATAACTTCTGGGAAATGGCATCTACTGGTCCATGTGGCGCCTCCACAGAGATTCACTATGATCTATTTTCCGACAGGTCTAATGCAGGTGACAGAGTTAACAAAGGTTTTCCTGATCTCATAGAGCTTTGGAACATTGTTTTTATAGAATTTCATAGAATGGACACTGACCAATTGATAAAGTTACCTATTCGTCATATTGACTCTGGAATGGGGTTTGAGAGACTGGTTGCTGTTCTACAAGGAAAGTTATCAAACTATGATACAGATCTTTTTCAGCCAATCATCTTGGCTATAAAAAAGAAGACTGGTGTACCCCCATATGGAGGCCGTTTTACTGAGGCCTCTAGTAGCATAGGTGCAGAGCTTGATTGGGGATACAGGATCCTTGCGGACCATGCCCGCATGTTCACTGTTGCGTTGGCAGATGGCATGTTTCCTGATCAAAATCACAGGTTACGCCGTGTACTGCGCAAGGCTATGCTTGTATCTAAAGACATATTTGGTTGTGATTGTGAATTACTGACAGAATTGACATACCATGTTGCGGAGTCACTTTCAGACATCTTCCCAGAAGTGGGAAACAGACTAAAGCAAATTCAATGCATCATAGCTCATGAGGAAGAACTTTATCGCTCTTTACACCACGATGCACTTTCAAAATGGTTGAAGATTGTTGAACGTAGGCCTAAGCTTGAGTCACTGGACATGGCAGATATTCCAGGACTAGTTGCAGGCTACCAACAGCTTGAGAATATTCTTCCTCCTCTCTCAAATGATTATGCATCAGGGACATCATTAGGTAATAATAGCATAAAACACATACCATATATCCCTGTGCATCACTTGAATGATGATGCTACTGTATTCCAAATTAATAGTGAGATTTCAAACCCTGAAACACCAGTTTTTCCAACTGATATAGCTTTTAAATTGTATGATACTTATGGCATTAGTAAAGAAACAATAGTTAAACTTGCTTCTATTGAAGGCTTTAAGTTTGATTTCAATTCATTTGATAATTGGTTGAATAATGCTAAGCTAAAATCCAAAGAAAGCTTCAAATATCTGCAAGTTAATGAAGACCTTATGTTGCAAGTATTGAAGAAGCTTCAAGAAGCTAGAATCTGTGAAACTAATGATTCATTTAAATATATTTATTTTAGAGATGAAAAATCAGATAATTATTGTTTCCCAGTGTTGATGAGCCGTGTCAGGGCGATTATTGTAAATGGCACTCTCACACAGAATGTTGTTGCTGGAAGAAACTGCACATTGATTCTAGAATCAACAAACCTCTATTCTGAGGCTGGAGGTCAAATGGGAGATACCGGACATTTGATTTTCTCTTCTGGAGTCAAAATGAGTATTGAATGTGTGGAAAATTTTCGAGGATATGTTCTTCATAAGGGCACCATTAATGGTAATGCGGATGACTCGGTTTCAGTTGATGAAATAGCAACAATTGAAATTGATGCAGTCAATAGGCTTAATCGGATGAGAAACCACACTGCCACGCATCTGGTGAATGCTTCTTTGCACTCACTTCTTACGGTGACCTGCCAGAAATCTAGTAAAGTTACACACACAGATTTGGTGTTTGATTTCTCTCTATATGGTCAGTCTCCTCCAGACATTATGAAGCTTGAAAATATGGTGCAGCAAGTAATCAAAAATTCTGCACCAGTGAAAATTCATAATTTGACGTCCACCCAGCTTTTACAAACGAAAAATGTGACATTAGTCCCAGGAGAAGTGTATCCTGAAGATAATATCAAGTTAGTTGAGGTGATCTCTAATATTCTCACTTCAAGAGAACCTTGCTGTGGGACTCATGTATACAACACTTCTGATCTGGTTAAGTTCTCTGTAGTGAACTTACATTCAATCGGAGCTGGCATTCGATCCTTACAAGCAGTCACGGGCTCGGCTGCAGATCAAACAATCAATAAAGGTGTTGTTGCAAATAAAAGACTAGAAGAACTGTCTTTAATTGTTAGGAAACATTTGGCTGAAGATATAGAAAACAAGGAAAAAGCCAAATATATAAACAAACATATCTCTAATTTTGAGCAGGACTTGAAGAACAGGGAAAATCTTCTTCCTTACATTGTGCGAGTTCGCTGTTTAGAAGATTTGACTTGTTTGAAAAAGGAACTAAAAGAGGGGATGCGTGGATCATTGCGAGATTCTCTCAAAACGGAGATGTTGGAAGTAATGGATTCATTTTCCAAGAATAAAGAAGAATTTATTGTTCACTTTCTTAGCTGCTCCTCTCATATGGCCACGGTGCCTTTGCAGAAAGCCACAAACATCTGCTCTAATGTTCCTGTATTATTGATAGCAATAAGTGAAGGTTTGGTGAAGGCCAGATGTTGCGTCCCTAAGCATAACGTTTCAGAACATTTCAATGCTGAATCATGGATGCAAACAATTTTGCCGATATTTCAGGCAACTGGTGGACCACCTCGTGGACAAAATCCTCATATAACATACAACATGAAAGGAAAAAAGATTCCTGACAATGAAATTCAAGAATTACTAAACAAGTCACTGAAGAGTGCAACAGATTTTGCGGTGACACATTTCAAACATTGACAGTTAGTGTACAGACAATCTTAAGCATTGTTTTTATATATATATTTATATCAAGGGCTAGAAATAATTATTTTAACTTGTGTATAAAACATTGAAGAGTTATTATATCTTAACCCTTTCCATGGTGCAAGCGTTGGGAAACATCTATGTTTGCCCGAAAGTTTCTTTGTTCAAGTGTGAATCGATGTTTTATTGCAATAAGTTATAGTAAAGCCATCTATCAAATGACCACTCTATTTTTAGCCAGTCTGAATACTTTATATTGAAGCTGATAAATGCAGCTACCAATTAATGAGAAAATAAATTAGTAGCGAAAATATTTGTCAGACATGCTACATGAGCACCAGAGGCTAGGTTTAAAAAAAATTCAGTACTTGTTTTGCATCATAGTAATTGTCAAAACGTGTTCTTCATTAATGTTTATTGTGTTTAACATTAATGTGACTTAATTTAAGTAGTATTGGTTAGAATATTCAAAATGGTTGCAATGTAATTGTTCTTTAATCTGAAATGTAAATGTAAATATAAAATATTGTAAATATACAAATTTTTTTGGGGTCCATATCCACCGTGTAGTGAGTCAATTGACTTGTCTCTTTTTATTTCACTAAATATCAAGTGCAGTGGTGTGTGGTCAATTCTGGACAAAGGGAAGCAATGAGGCTACAATAAAAGGGGGTCTGATGGACCCTAGTTTAATTGGAAGCTCACACTGATCATTCCTTGGGTTTTTTTGGTATAGTTAAAAGAATTATTGGGAAGAAAAAAAAAGCAGGTGACACAAAATATGCATGGAATAAAACAAAATAATTGGTGATCTTAGAAATATTACTCAATCATTAAATTATATGTATTTAATAATAATAATAATAATATAATAATAATAATAATAATAATAATAATAATAATAATAATAATAATAATAAAATAATACTAAATAAGTTTAACCTTTGGCATGCCTTTTAATAGCTTTGCAAATATTATTAATGTCACTGAATCCGTATCTATTCTACACGCCATTATCGTTAGTAAATAGTAAGGTCAACTATATAATTTTCCACCAACCCAACACCCCGATAATAACTAAACAGTTTCATAACATTTAGTATTGAAATGTCAAAGTTTTTTTGTTGATAGGTTGCCTAAAGATTGATTGGATCTGCCTGTTTAAATTATTTTCTTCTTCTCATCAAAAGACCAGGACAAATAAACTATGCTTCAAAATATTACTTATGAGTTTTGACACAGCAGCCCTCCTTTTCCACTGCTGCACTTGTTGACGTACTCGTCATTCTACTACTTAACACAAAGAAACAAAAAACAGCTTCCTTTGGAGGATCAAGCAAGCGTCAATATTCTTGTAAAATAAAACTTAACTCACAGTAACTTGATGATAAAAATATTATTTTTTAATACAGTGCCCATAATTATATCTATAAACAATAAATGTTGCTATAAAACCTAAAAAATAAAATTTTAACAGTATTGAATGTACAATTATACACCCATCACTTAACCAAACTGTGCTAATACTCCCCTAGGGAAATGCTGCTTCCCTTTCCCCGACGAGGGCCGGACAGACCCGGAAACAAATGATTGACGAAATAAAGAACGAGACCAGCTGGATGGCCAGTCATTCTGAGAAAGAAATACTTTTGTTCTAAGAAAAAAGAGCTGCCACCTCATTATTATCAACAATATACTTGTTGGGTTGGAGAGGTTTCTAATTATAATAATTTGTTTTACTTTTATTTTCCTCTTATTTTCTCTATTCCCTTTTTAATTTTAGGGAAGTGTTGCTTCCCTTGTTCCATTGAATAAACACCACTGATCGGGTGCAAGCTATGGAAGAAAGCTAGGTTTGTCAAGATCCATGTTTCCCAAACTGTGGTTTGTGTATATCCCCAGTGGTATGTGAAGGAATACAAAGGGGGTACACATATACAATAGAACTTAATTAATAATAAAATATTTTGAAATAGTTGCAAATCTGATAAACAAATAAACACATATTTTGATGATGTCTTGGACTTTCATAAACATTTCTTTCCTTTCGTCATGGCTTTGTTTAGATTTCCACTGAAGCTTTATTACACTTTTGGATTTCCGTTTATATTTTACAAGATGGCAGGTATTAGTCTCCTTTGATTGTGAGAAGAGCTGAAAGAGCTACTTTGGTTAGTCCTTGGTACTGAAAGGGGTGTACACACGACTGGTGCAAATTTGGGAAACACTTGTCTAGATCAAACCAGCTTGACTGAAGGGATGTTAAGATGAGAAGTCGGCAAAATTTTTGGGGCCGGATCGATTTGGAGACTTATCAATGGGCCTGCGATCACCCATACATATTTGTTTTTCTACACTCTGATATATAATCCTTAGTTTCCTCAAATACTCGTGTCGCCACTTTTCTAGAAGAAGATTTATAAAATAAAGCTTGATTCACACGTTCGCCGAAAATAGAATCTGCTTGAGTGGCGCAGCAATTCACACGCTTTATGTTGACCCATGATTCATTGCAACGCTAACTTAAAACAGCTGATTATCAACATATTTTATTTTCTAGTGGATACACACATACTTTAGATCATTCTCCTGGTGGATATTTTCAAATTATAATTCTGTGTAGTGGCACAATCCAATACATGGATAAACACGCTTTACATTAACGGGTTATTTCAAATCTCTACATAAAAGCCAAAGATGCTGTCTGCTAGCTCCTGGATCTAGAGTGCATGTGTTGTCAAATGTACAAGCGCACTGATTTGAGATGGCTGGTTCCGAGATTTGATTGGTTCTCCTGTGCCGAAAATCTCAGGCAGAGCAGACAAAGTAGAGATAAGCAGCAGAACAGCTCGCGCCGATTAAGTGGAAATCTTGTGAGTGGTTTAGAGCTTGTCACTTAACTATGTTTATGTTCTGCGCTAGTTTTTCGGTGAACATGTGAATCCACAGTAAATAAAATATGCGTTTTCACATTAAACTATTTTATTTTCTTATACCATTACCGATTATGATCTATCAAAGCTATATTGGCCACACTCAAAATTTATTTGAAAGTGTTTGATATGTTTATGAATTTAGAAGATAGACTTTTAACGGCCAAGTTAACTTACACTATCGACTGAAAAGTCTGCGAGATCGAATTGTCGATTGCCGACCCATGAAATAGTGTGTTTGTTAAAAAAAAAATACAAAATTTGTTCTATATCTGTTAAACACTTCTTTTCCAAAATGTTGATCCTATTTTGACTGCTTGTTTCACAGAGTGAAACCATTACTATTTGCATGCCTCTTTTGTGTTTCAAGTATAGATCAATGCTTTATGTCACTTTTACTATCAAAATGGATTAATAGCCTTTTCCACAAATTTTGAACATTCTTGATTCAGGTGATCATACAAAGAAATTGGTGCATAGTATTGCTACTCTAATAGAGTTCGATGGATAGAACACATATAGTCATTGCAGTTACTTAGTGGTTTACATTTTGAGCTCTGTTCTTTTTATTCTTTTCCATGTATTTGAACTTATCACCTTCACCTTTACCCACCTATACTTCCGAATAAAGAATTATATACTCTGATAATGTATTAGGGTTTTTCTTAAATAGTTATTATTAGAGATGAGACCTCAGAATCCTCAAACCCCTTGAATACTTAAAAATATTCAAGAATTGAGTACTATATTTGTTAAAATATCAGATTTGAAATTCAAATTTGTTTTCCTTCAAATTTTGAGCTTGAATTCGTTTTAGAGTTTTTAAACTGTTTATTAGTGGCTTAGCTAGACCTAAAAATAGGGAAAACTTTTAATACCCAAACCTTATATATAATTTAATTTAATTTAATAATTTAATATTTAGCACCGCGTCTTACTACCCGTTCGGGTTATACGCTTAAGTACTAATTACGCTAATGGATAATGAATTGGGAAGGTTGAATTTAGAGGAAGTGAACCCGCATTTGCGTGGAGGTAGAGTGGAAAACCATTTAGGAAAAACCACCCCCAGTTCACCCGACCGAGATTCGAACCTCGATCTCCCCGTCCTCGGCTGTCGAGCTCAACACGACTAGCGCGTTAGCCAACTACGCCACCGAGGCGGGTCTTATATATAATGAATGTACTAATTAACTAAATACAACTCGCTTCAGTGGCTGCATGGTCTTAGGCGCTACTCTTGCAACAGACTAGAACTGCTGATTATGGAAAGATTGAGACTCAAATATCATCAGGGTGTACCGAGGGTGGTTTACTCAAAATGATTTTCCACTCTCCCTCCACGCAAATGTAGGCACACTTCCTATAAATATAACCTCCTTAGTCTCTAAAATCATTAGCATCATTAATGCATAAGTGTATAATCCGAAAGGGTAGTAAGATACACCAATAATTATAATATTTAAGGTCGTTTTATCTTATTTTGTCATGTGCGAGCAATTTCCAGAGAGCCTCTGGAATCTGAAGAAGTTGAAACCACATCCAGTCATCAAATCCATTCATCTGGATTAGACCGGTAGGTGTCTCGATTCTATGAGAATGTAACTGTTTATTACACATGCTTGTAAATGTCAATCTTGGTTATTCCACAAGTAAATATTTAGGATACTTAGCCACCCAAGTGAAATTTGAGATGAATGCTTGCTGCTTTGATTAAAGGAATGTCAACAATGATCACCTGCTAGGGTTCATATTTCAACAACATAATTAATCGTTGTGAAATTATATGCATTCTTCCATTTTGCAGTCAATATTGCAAGTCCAAGGGCTGTAGTAAATTAAAAAATAAAATTCAGCAACATGAATTAAAATTTACCCTCTTCTACCATAGTGTAAACGATCATGGTTGAAGTAATATCTATAAAAAGTGTGTACAGTGTAGGTGACATTTTTGTTATTTGTTTTATCAAGTTCTTTTAAAAAGATTTTTTCTTAGTAAATATTATTTTACCTATACATTTTTTTGCTTACTTGTTATCAAAGATAAGGTTTTGTGTGCCGCACTATAAATTATTGACATTGTATTCACATGTATGATCAGGGCCGTATTTAGAGGAGAGGGTGGGGGTGGGGGGAATTGTGTTAAAAAAAAGAAGTAAAATTTATAATAAAGTGTCAGATCTCCCACCTGGGCAGAGAATTTCACTATACTATGAGGGAAAAAAACTTGCTTTGTAAGGCAAATCAATTTTTTTTAGCATCATGTCTTACTACCTGTTTGGGTTATATGCTTTATGTACTAATTATGATAATGGTTTTAGGGATTATGGAGGTTATATTCATAGGAAGTGTACCCGTATTTCTGTAGAGGGAGAGTGGAAAACCATTTTGGAAAAACCACCCTCGGTACACCCAACCGAGATTTTAATCTTTATCTCCCAGTCATTGGCAGTCTAATCTACTGCGAGAGTAGTGCATTAGACCACGCGGCAACTTAAGCGGATATCACATTATTGCAACGTTAGGAGAGAATACATTGTGGGGCAGAAGGATGCAGAATTTTCCCCGATATATTGTTTGATGGAGCTGAAAGATGCCGGGTTTTCCATATCATTCGTTCATGGCTCGCAGGGCAGATTCGTTTGTTTAGCTGGCTTGATTGGTTGATCAGGGAATGCTTGATCATGAAGCTTGGCATCGATCTTTCTTTATGTTGGCAGGGCTAAGTGGCTTGTATAGCTTGTAGGTTGTATCCTATCCTTTAATATCATTTGGATTTATTGAATAATATATTCAAAGTTATTGTGTTCTCGCTTAAGAAGTTATCAAATAATTTTTGTGTGTGTATATTTTCTATGTTAGGAATTGCAGAAAAGGTGTGTTTTTTTGGTCCAGGGGTGTCAAGGTGCTTAAATACAGAACTATGTATATCAAATGTGTACAAGGTAGTCTTACTACAAGGTACAATTACCTAAATGTGACTGACCTTAAGATTACCTATATTAACCTTACTTATCTTTGATAACTCAATTCAACCCATTAATTAATTATTTTCTGTCAATGAAAACTATTATGATTTATCATATCTAAATTATACTTTAAATTGTAAAATGGCTCCATGGTTTGCTTTTGGATAACTATTTGTTGCTCTTGCTCGTCAAATCTGCAACATTGGAGTTTGTAAATCTTCTGAACAATGGGTATGAATACAAATAAACAAGATGGTTGGGGGGTAGACACTGTTTTACCTAAATGTCCATTTTAAATAAATAGCAAATTTTCTGTTTAATTTGAGTGCAAATTAATTTTTTTGTGTTCATGAAGTTGCTAAAGCTAAAAAATGTTTTTATTCATATCACCATTAGTTTGGGGAGAAATTATCTGTATTTTTTTAAATCTTATTGTAAGTTTTATAAAACATATATTAATTGGCTTGCACATTCCACTCACATCTTAAAAAATTGAGGTTTTGCTAACTTGATTTATTAGGTTGCAATATTTAAACAATACAGATACAAGAAATCTAATGAAATTATTTTACTCATTTCTAGAATCTATGGGTTTCATATAGTTTTATGATTCTAAAACTACCATTTGGTTAACTGTTACACAAAATGTTTGGCAAAAGTTGAAAAGTAAGTTTAGTTTTTTGACCATTAAAATATAATCCATTTAACTTTTATGAAGTCAGGCTAGGTTTTTTTTAGTGGTTATGGCGCTTATTTGTATTGAAGTTAAATTTTCAAGGCAGTAAATGGGGGGGAATAGAAAATTACAGCAATTCTAGCTAGTGGAGAATAATTGCTGTAATTTTTTTAAATCTCGGTTGGGTGAACTTTGAGTGTTTTTCCCTAAATGGTTTCCCACTCTCTCTCCACGCATTTGCAGGTTCACTTTCTCAAAATTAAACCTCCCCAATTCATAAACCATTAGTGTAACTAGTACTTAGGAGTATAACCAGAACGGGTAGTAAGACACTTTGCTAAGTATATTTTTTTTATACATTAGTGTGTTGTAGAAGCAAGGTTGGATGGAAAAAATGATGAATGACTTTAGTTATTCCAGTTATTTGATCAGACTTTCCAATAATATAAATACCAGTTGAATTAATGTATGTAATATATAGATTAAGTTTAATTAGTATTCTATTTTAGGTTATTAAGTTCAAAAAGCACATAAGTACCTGGTGAGACTCGTGTATTAAGTGATAATTTAATTTTTTTATTATACTGTATATGTATCCTCTCATGTTAGACTGGCCTGCTAATGATGGAGAGGAGATTAAGTTTTGAATCCCAGTTGGGTCTATTGAGGGTGGTTTTTACTAAATGATTTCCCATTCTCCTTCCACACAAATGTTGTTATACAATTCTTATATTTGTTTTAATAAAAGTAAGATATTTATTATTTAAGTACATATGCACATTGAATAAGTTTAGGTATTCATGTTTTGACTTTTTTTTTCTCTAAGAGGCAACACTTATAAAGGTCATGTGTCCTTTACTACTGCTTTTTGTTTCACAGTTCTTAACAGCTGTTCGTTGACATGTATTGTTCACATCGTGTTTTCATTAAACATAGTTATGCTGGTTCTCCTAATAGTTTGTTATATATGGATCCCTGCGTTCTTGATTAACAAATGCAGGTAGATTTATCTTTGAAATGCTTCCTTCCTCATCCTTACACCATTAGAGTAATTATCATACATGCACATAAACTGAACATTTTAATAAGCTCAGCTTACCTTGAAAACACTTCACACCATTGATATACATCATTTTATAATTGAGGGTCGCTTATTAGTATTCATTGGCTTTGTTTAAAGGAAATGGAATGTATACAAAATATTAACTATCCTTTTAATAAATAACACAGGTATAATCCCTTAATAATACATGTAACTATCTATCTTTAGAATGAAAGCAGTATTGCTCAGTTTTGTTAATATAGATTTAAAAAAAATGATATAAATGGTTTTAAATAAAAGTTCTCAGACAAGATAAAACATGTCCAAAATAAAGTTCTCCATCAAGTATACATTAACCTCGCTTCCTTCGAAACACAGCCACTGTGTGTTGCTGAATAGTAAGAAAGACCAAACTTGGATTTCATTATTATTGTGTCTTCATTAAAATACAGATTATCTCCGAGTTCCATCATTTGACATGAACAATCATATTCCAACAAACAACGTTACAGAGTGATTCTCTTACAGCTGTGTATGGGTGGACATTTCTGATCGTACACCTTGTTAACGGAACAAAAAAAAAATCTATGCCTTGTTTAATCATTCATGTTGTAAAATTTGTCATAACATAATAAATGCTGTTGAAAGTAGTATAAACATTATCTTCATAACTTGAAGCTTTGGATGAAGGGGAAAAAAAATATTATATATATTTTTCCTCAAAGGTAAAATGGCGCCAAATGGCTATTTTAAATTGAACATTGAAAAAAAGGATAGAAGAGCAAAGCCTGCACAGCTACCAGAAAACTGTAGGCCTCAAAGTTATTAATTAATAACACAACAAAACATATAATTATTAAATATTTGGGGTAGGCCTACCCAGTCCCCTTCTTCAGCAGATATTTTACACTCTTCTACTGAGATTTTCATAATTATGTGTTTTGTTGTGTTTTTAATGGTGATTTTGAAGGCCTACATTTCTCTGGTAAGGGTGCAGCCCTTGCCCTTTTATTCTCTTTTCAATGTTCAATATCTATATATTCTAAGATTGTTTGTTCTCGTAGCTTTCAATTATCCCGGCACAACTCTACATATTCTTCATTCACGGTAGGAATTACTCTCTGAAAGGTCTTTTTTCCTACCAATATCCTAATATAATAGCTTTCTGGTAGGGAAAAAGGCCTTTTAGAAGTCAATTCCTACGGTGAACAGACTCTATTACTCTAAATATGTTGGTAAGACTATATTAATTGTCAAACCTAAAGGATTTTAAATTTATCTTAGTTTATAATAATTCAGCACATAGATAATTACACATTTTAACCCATTTCGTTGTTTTTAGCTAGTGTTGATAAAATCAAAATATTTTAAATACAATTTTTTCCACATTTTTTCAACAATTATATATTTATGTTTAGTACAATCTCTTCTTTTTTTTAACTTTATCAATACATATCTTCAAAAAATATATTTGTGAAATAACAGTTTTTCATTCTAGAACGAAATATTTTTTTTTTTTTTATTAACACAGTTATTAATATTATTATACTGTATGATAAGAGTAAATTAATTACTTTTTTATGTTAAAGGCAATATGTGTAAACCTGGCATTCTATAAAATGGCTAGGCTAAGTGTCTTAGCAAAGTATGAAATAAATTATTTTTGCTGTTGTATTTCATAATTTTCATAGGAAATTTATAGAATAACCAGTCATTCTATATTATCGAGAAAAGTAGCTAACTTAACCTAACCTTAACTAACTACCTTATTTTAAAATAACCTAACCTGACCAACTTCAATCCTAGGAATTAGGTGAACCTGCAAGAAAACGGCGCAAGACTTACATAGAACTGGATAAAATCATTGATAACATATTCTGGGACTTCAAAAAGACAAAGAACTTGAAAATAAGTATGAAATACAACAGCAAAACTCGTTTATTTCATACTTTGCAAAAACCCTCTGGCATTATATAGAAAGCCTAGGCATTTTATAGAACGCCTGAATTTAACACATGGCCATTGATGTATATACTAGATATCTCTTAAAGAGTTGGCTTTACTTAATGTATACATCTTTCATTCCTTAATTTAATCAATTATTACATGCGCAAAATATCTTTTGTGATGAAACCTTTAAGAAATAGCTTATATTAATTCTCTGTGGCACCTTTAATTGTTCTCAAACCTTGGATATCAAAATAAACACACCATTAAAATGTTAGCCTGATCACATGATTCTTCACAATCTAAGATTTATTATGTAATATATATTAACTTTTATTTTTGGTATATGAATTAATTTATTTTCACCAACCTAAAGAATTAAAAGTATGACCATAGAAAAACAAATACATACAAATGCAATTTCTAAGGCATAAAATTAGTCCTTTTGAAAACATAGTAACACATTCTACATATTCTTATTTGAAAATGGTGCCCTAGAAGAAATTTAAACACCAAAACGCATCGTAGGTTATATGCCAAACTTCTGGGATTTGACTCTCTATCTGGGCACAGTTTTCAAATATATCAATTCAGCATACCAGATACTTTCTGAATTAACTGTAATATATTCTAAACATGCATTCTTATATTTACCTAAGCAACTGCACCCACTTCGGGGGCCGGGTGGTCTAGTGCGCTACTCTCGTGTTAGACTAGACTGCCTAAGACGGAGAGATTGGGGGTTCGATCCCGGTCGGGTTCACCGAGGGTGGACGTGATGCTAAAAAAAACAACTTAAGCAGCTACATTCATCGACTTACTTTCATGAGACTCTTTTGACCCTAACTAATTGTGGAAAATAAAAGGTGTTTTGGATAAGCAAAATGAGAACTGGTTTTTGATCATGAATCGTAATCCATGGCAGATTTTTTTACAGATTCCTTCAACAAACACAACAATAACAACAAAAGATTATATTGACAATCATCATCTTCTTTATTTGAGAATACAATATTTCTTCTTAGTTACGCTCTTTTACTTATATCGCTGTATTCTTTTTAACACATCTACTTTTTTTTTTTCATAATGTGAATAATTATAAATGATTAATTAGCCTTAGGCTCTATTGTATTTTATGTTTATAATAGTAATTATTATTTGTATGTTTAAGGCATGAACACCCTTAGCCATTCTGGCATGTTAGGTTGAATATTAAATGACTCTAAAATGCAGGCATGCCAACTTTTGGGTGACACTAGGACTCATTTTTCAAATATTGGAATAAAATTCATTATAGATAAAATAATAGTTTTTCTTTGAATGGTCAAAATCTTTTGCAACACCATTTCTCGTACAAGTCAGTAAAAATAACACGAATAAATCTTTAAGGGTGCCATCTACTATAAGGGCCTAAGACCAAAGTATTTCTGATAGGAATGAAAGTTATGAAGCATCTAAACAATGAAAATAATCCTCAATTGTCTTAAAATATTTAGTTGGGATCCTGGCTTTATATTAATAGTCTACTTATGCAGCATCGCCTTGACTCGTGCCCTTGTTAGCTGCATTGGCAATCATGTGACCAAGTGTTGCTCTCTCCGAATAGTTGCGAACGATACCTATGCAGTCTTCTCGAGGTTTTGATCACCATGAATATGAAGGCTACCAGCCGTGCGCTGTTCTCACGGTGTCTGTTGCGGTGTTTGACTGGCAATTGTTGTTGTATTATTGTTTCGTCTGCTAGAGCACTGACTTAAGTTTTCCGCCATTTTAAATAAGGTTATTGCTCGTTCGAATAGTTTGATTCAATCTTCGCTATGAACAGCGCGAGAAGTGTAAAATCATCAAGACTGCATCAAGTCTAAAACTCAAGGGTCCGACTAGGGAGCCTTGGACTATTCGGGTACAGCACCTATCTAAATAACTTTTTGTTTTGAGAAGGCTAGATCTAGGTTTCTTACCATTAACCTTGAAAGATTTCATTTTGAATGCTTTGGAAAATGAGTTCATTCTTCCTTTTCAGACACACATGTGTGCACACACACACACCGTTGATACCTTTTGCTTATGTTTTGGCATAAGTCATATATTGAATAATGCATTATTTCGAAACATTTGCAACACGTCTCAGCTCTTTGGTAGTTTAGTTCATAATATATTAGATGGCATAAAGTAACATAATTAGTTTTGATAACCTAATATTAATAATTTACATTTCAACTACTGAAATGCAGTTCATACTTAAAACATCTAACTTTTCTGCGTATTTATGCTGTCTGAACAATACTTTGAAATTCAATATTAAGGATGAAACAGTCATTTGACCATTTTTTTTCCCCATTTTATAGATGTTTAGTTATTTATCAGTCAAAGTCCGCAGTTTAAAAATATTTGAAGTTTGAAGAAAAATACATTTAATAAAGTAATATAAATTTAAATATCTTACATTAAAAAAAATATTTTTCTAGGTTGGTAACATTTAATAATTTTTATTGGAAGTGGCATTACTAGTGAAATATTGTCCAATCAAATTTAAATAGTACTGAGCCCTATGGTGTCACCCAAATGAACGGTTTAATGATTTTTTTCTCTCTTTTTAAAAAGTTTTATTATTATTATTATTATTATTATTTTTCTGTCCAGGCAAACTAGAATAGTTGAAGAAGGCTGATATGGATGCAAGGTTATTCGAAGGAAGTCTTGCCGAAGATGAAATTGCCGGGTGCTTGGGGGTTCTCTGATGAGAAGTACTGCTTCCACAGCTCCGCAAACACATCACGTGTCACCATCACGCTCTTGTTCTGAAACACATGCCCCAAGAGGACTTTTAAGAAAGTTATCGCAACTGTTTTACTAGCTCCAACCTCCTCTTACCATCCATGCTTGACTTCGGCAACGACAGTTGAAGTAGTTTCTCGAGTAGACTTTGTTTCAACATATTTTGGCTATTTTTTTACTCTCCACACTTAATAAAGTTTCAATTTTACGTACTTTTTTATATATATAGAGATTAACCCCTGGCTTGATTTTAAGTGGTACTTATAAAGTTTACTGAGTTTTGGTTCTTGTTGAAGTATTTGAAATGGATGCTCTTAAATAAATTATATCAACAAACAAACTTAACTTAGGGCAAGACTTATCATTAAACACCCGACCCAGCACTGATAATTATAGAATCTAGGCAATATAACATCCATATACAAACTATACAGGGTGTTTTTTAAAAGTTTGCAAATTTTTATTTCAAAAAGTATACAAGATACAAAAAAAGAAATTTCGAACAAAAGTCTTATGGTTTTGAGGGGGAAAGAGGACAGCATTATTTATTTTTGATTTGGTGGACGTTTCCAAGGTTATTTCAATGGAGCACCTCCACATTACACAATCGATGCTTGACATTGGCTCGATAAAACATTCTCAAACCAGTTTATTGATAGAATGATTGAATGACCTGCAAGATCCCCAGATCCAACACCTTAAGATTTTTTTTCTATGGGGCGCTACCTAAAGTCTATTGTTTATAAAACAAAGCCCAACGTGATCAAAGAACTCTTAGAGATATTCTTACATATGTTTTTACCAATAGATTACCACAGCTTACAGAACTGTTCTTATAGATGTTTTTACCAATAGATTACCACAGCTTGCAGAAATATTCTTACATATGTTTTTACCAATAGATTACCACAGCTTACAGAAATATTCTTACATATGTTTTTACCAATAGACTACCACAGCTTAGCAGAACTATTCTTATAGATGTTTTTACCAATAGATTACCACAGCTTGCAGAAATATTCTTATAGATGTTTTTACCAATAGATTACCACAGCTTGCAGACTATTCTTATAGATGTTTTTACCAATAGACTATCACAGCTTGCAGAACTATTCTTATAGATGTTTTTACCACTAGATTACCACAGCTTGCAGAACTATTCTTAGAGATGTTTTTACCAATAGATACCACAGCTTGCAGAACTATTCTTAGAGATGTTTTTACCAATAGATACCACAGCTTGCAGACTATTCTTATAGATGTTTTTACCAATAGACTACCACAGCTTGCAGAACTATTCTTAGAGAAGTTTTTACCAATAGATACCACAGCTTGCAGAACTATTCTTAGCGATGTTTTTACCAATAGACTACCACAGCTTGCAGAACTATTCTTATAGATGTTTTTACCAATAGATTACCACAGCTTGCAGAACTATTCTTAGCGATGTTTTTACCAATAGATTACCACAGCTTGCAGAACATTCTTAGCGATGTTTTTACCATAGATTACCACAGCTGCAGACTATTCTTAGAGATGTTTTTACCAATAGATTACCACAGCTTGCAGAAATATTCTTAGAGATGTTTTTACCAATAGATTACCACAGCTTGCAGAACTATTCTTAGCGATGTTTTTACCAATAGATTACCACAGCTTGCAGACTATTCTTAGAGATGTTTTTACCAATAGATTACCACAGCTTGCAGAAATATTCTTAGAGATGTTTTTACCACTAGATTACCACAGCTTGTAAAAATATTTTTAAAGATTTTTTTCAAAATGTCGATGTGCATTCGTAAGATACTGTATTATTGAATGGAAAATAATGGAGATCACTTTGAACAATTGCAATTGTAATTCTTTGTGATAATATTTTGTGATGGTAAAACAATAATACCTTAAATTAATAACGTTTGATAGTAAATCAAACATTGTAATAATGTATTGATATCTTGTCAAATATTTTTGAAAATAAGAGATTGAATAAAAAAATATTTCACACAACTTTTTTTTTTTTGCGTAGAATAAGATATCCTTAAAATAATATAGGTTTAAATTAAAAAATAAAATCAAAGTTTACCTTGAAATAAGTTTGAAAACCATCTAACAAATCAAAAATGAATAGTGCTGTTTGTCCTCTTTTCCTTCAAAATTCACAACCTTTGTTGGCATTTTTTTTCATATCTTGCATACTGGTACTTTAGAGATAAATAGCTGAAAACTTAAAAAAAAAACACTAAAGGCATTTGATAACAAACCAGAGACTTTTAGACCGAATCTTTTTCCATGGTCACCTGATAAAAGGGGCTCATCATCATCAACTGTTTCCGACCTGCGGCCAGGTCAGTTTAGTAAATGCCTCCATCTTCCTCTATCCTTCCACCAATTCTTCCTACATTTAATTTCTTCCATTCTTATCCTTCACTTGACCTCTGTTATCTGCTCCTCCCATCTCTTTCTTGGCCTTCCTTGCGGTCTTTTTCATACATATTTCATTTCCAACATTTTCTTTGGTATCCTCTCTTTTTCCATCCTCATTAAATAAATACCCATACCATCTCAATCTTGCTTCCTCCACTATTTCATGTACTCCCGTACCCCTACTCTTTCCCAGATAACTTCATTCCTTATCTTGTTTCTCCTCATGACAGCTATCATGCTCCTCCCAAACTTCATTCCCATGGCTTCCACTTTCTTAGTCTCTCTTACGTTAATTATCCGTGTTTCTGCTGCATGAGTGACAATGGGTACAAAGTACTCCTGTACAACACTTACTTACACTTCAAGGGGCTTCTCTTTTCTATAGCAGGTCTCTTACACATCCTATAAAAAACTCTAGTGGTGTCCTCTTCTCATTAAATCTTCTCTCCTTCCACCTTTCTCCTCAATCACGCTTCTAAGATATTTTATGTTCTGTATTTTTCTCAGCTCTACTTGATCCAACTTTATAACTTCACTAGGCCTTACCCTCTTCCTTGTCATTACCATTACTTCACACTTTGTCGTGCTAAATTTCATTCCACACCTTCACTTCCTTATTCCATTCTTGTGGTTGTTCCTGTACTACTTCTTCCTTTTCCCCCATACCATCTAATCATCAGCAAACGATCATGGCTTTTATTATTTTCTGCCACTTTGTTCATTACCACTTCCATTACCATTACGAATAGTAATGGTAAAAGGGCACTCCCCTGCTTCACTTCATTTTTTATTTGGAACGACTCTGTCCTTCCACTCTCCGTCTTAACACAACTCCGTAATACTCATACATTCTTTCGACTCATTACAACTCTTCTTTCCACTTCAGCCTACTCCATCGCTTTCCAAACTTTATTTCTATTCACCTTTCATATGCCTTCTCCACATCCATAAATACCATTACAAAGTATTTCCCATATTCATACCTTCTTTCCATCAGCTGTCTTTTGGCAAAGAATAAGTCTATTGTATATCACAAAAAATACCTATAGTGACTATCTTATTGTTGGAGTTTATTTCCTTTGATTTGTTTTAAGGTTGTAATATTGATTTATTCACTCCTTTTAATTAAATTAGTTTTCA
Source organism: Timema podura (assembly GCA_033556935.1). NCBI lineage: Eukaryota > Metazoa > Arthropoda > Insecta > Phasmatodea > Timematidae > Timema > Timema podura. The sequence continues at coordinate 38,108,498 of JAVRXN010000001.1, forward strand.
TATTTCCCTTGATTCACTTTTAAATTAAATCCCATAATGTAAAGCGATTTTAAAAGGAAATATGAATATGTTTCATAGCTTTGCCTTTGTTATAAAGTTAGACTTTAGTCTTGAGTAGCTACCCATAGGTCAATACACAGTATTTGTGAACACCTGTAAATCCAGAATCCTGGGAAATAGTAATTAATTTCGCATGTCACTTTTAAAATAGTTGATAACCACTGTGTATCAACCCCTCCGATTGGCTTAAGAGCGCTCAGCCAATCACAACCAATTATACAAGACAAAGAAACAAATTTTAGGAAAATTCTCAGGACCTATAGCTCGCCTCATTTCATTGCAAAAGATTAATGGGTTAAAATTTAAATGTGTTACCTACCCAGTTTATAAGAATCGCTTCTCCAGTTTTTGACACAAATATAATTTAAACATGTACTGAGGCCTACCTTCTAGGTGACAAGTCACACAATTTAAACGATTGTCAAATAAAATTTGGATTATTATTATTATTATTATTATATATTATGTGTTCTGTCTTACTACAGGTCTATTCCTTTTGTAAAGAAACATAGACCTCCAATGCACCCTGTCCTGTGATTCCTCCTTCAGCTTCCAGAATTTTCTTCTTTCCTTCAAGTTATTTAGTATTTGAATCCTCCTCCTTCCTAAGCTCCTCTTTCCCTCAACCTTTCCTTCTATGAGGTCGAGCAAAGACAGTTTAAACAATTTGGATAAACTTAATAAAAATATATAATTATTTTTGACGATTCTGTGATCCATAAGTGTTGTCACAACCAAAGAGCAAAAATAATGCAACGACTTTTGAACACAAAACATAATTTGGACATATAACAATTGACGCGATAAAGTGAGTCTAAAAGGCAAAGACCACAATGAATTTTGTCACTAATTAAAATTAAGCTACTTTCTAAGGGTTGTGTAATAAAATAGCCAGTTTTGTTTATAAGTCTACAGTCAATTCTACATATTTGATCAAAAATGTTATTTCATTTTAACTGATTGTTTTTAAAAGCTTTTAAGCAACACACAGAAAAATTTCCTACCGCTAAAGAATTGAATAATTTTTCAAGTTGTTTTGTTTAAATATAATTATACACTCTCATATTATCACAACTAAGCAAGTTGCTTCAGTTATAGCAAACATATTAATAATATGGTTATTGCTATTCACCTTAAGTCAGAATTTCAATCTGAAATTCATTGTAAAAAGAAAACACAACACATAAAAATAGACAAAGATTAATACATTTTCTCATTAAAGACTAACATGCTCATACCACACTTGATGAAATTGTTGCTGAAATCATATTAAATAGTTATTAAGATTACCATATAAGCATTTCACAGCAAACACAGGAACAATTTTGTTTAAAAGGAAGAATAGTTAGCTTGAAGTTTCAATGTTTGTGTGTTATGAATTAAAAAAAAGTGTTTTCCCTTATAATCTGAAGAAAAAAAAAGTGTATGAATAGGGAGAGAGAGACATAGAAGAATAAAATTTGATGTGAGCCAGCCATAGGGTTGCCAACATATGTACAGGTTGACCACTGGCTTCTTAGTTAGAATGTTAGTAATGTGTGTTCTTCCTGTAAAGTATACTTATAACAAAAAGTGGCCAATTTGACCACAATAAATCACCCTCCCCCCACACACAAACATTTTAAGTTTGTGTCTTAATATCCGAATATTGAATAACCAAACAAATCTTGAAAAAAAGTTTCAAATTGATTTTCTTCTCATCAAATTATACCTGATGACGACTCTTGTGTAAAATGGAGTAATCTAGCTATTTGTTGCTATTTTAGTTCTTGTTTTTACAGGCGCTTAACACACATTTAGGGCCATATTTTATTTGCCAAGTTACAAGTGATTCAAATTTGATTCCACCACCAGAATTCAAATTATAGTAGATCAGAAATGGCTGATTATTGCCTGAAATTCAAGGAAATGACTACAAACTCGACCATCATGTTTTGGTAGTTTTACTCTTCAGTAGTACAAACTTTTGAAGAGAAATAAACAGATTAGAAGAACATCAAATGGTTTTAGCTAAATGCCTTTTTCTTTTGTAAAGCTGGCTTGCAAAAAGAAATTAAATAAATAAGCTTCAAAAAATATTTAAATGTTAAAACTCAAAAATTTTGTTTGATGTATAACAGTGTTGATTTTGACAAGTTATCTACTGTGACATTGATTTCAGCTTCTGAAGCTAATACTGATCAGGAAATTCCATTCTACGTATCCATAACTATTCACTGTACTCATTAATTTGAAATTAATATTTTATTGAATGACAACGATTCACAAATATTGATTTGAAATATCTTGGTTGTGCTTCCATTACCTACAAGTAGCCAACAATCTCACATATTAATCACGGACTCCACCTTAAAATAGTGAGTGATTTATAACTCTGGGGCACAGGATATCTCAGTGGTATCGAAATAGCGTGCTAAACTTAAGGTCCCTTGTTTATGTCTACTGTCCAGGTGTCATTTAAAATGAATAAATTAAAACGCTCACTGTATCATTGTTAGTTTTAAAGCAAGGAAAAGAGATGGTAAGGTTTATTGGTCACAACTCGCTGCACACCCTCCTTCATACTCATGTTATTCGAAGGAGATCTTCCCAAAGATGAAATTCCCAGGTTCTTTGGGGTCCTCTGAAAAAAAGTACTGCTTCATCAGCTCGAAGAAAACATCACGTGTTATCGCAATGGTGTTGTTCTGAAACCACAATTCACCACTCGCTCACATACTATACTTCGGAATAAAACTTGGCTCATGCTTTAGGAGTTAAGAAGACATACTCCGGGAAAGAGTGGGGGTACGGGGAGTACATGAAATAGTAGAGGAAGCAAGACTGAGATGGTATGGGTATGTAATGAGGATGAAAAAGAAAAGGAAATACCATAGAGAATGATGAAGATGGAGTACATAGGAAAAAGATTGCAAGGGAGACCAATAAAGAGATGAGAGGAGTAGATAACAGAAAGTGTGCAAATGAGAGGAGAAGAATGGTGGAAAGATATAGGAAGATGGGGAGGCATTTCACTAAAACTGACCCGGAAAAAGTCGATATCGTCATATGCAATTTCACGTTAAAGCTATATTAAATTTTCAGATCCATATATATAGCACAATTTGGATATGCTCTTTTATATTTCTAAATATTTTAGTCTAGTTTACAATTGTAGCCTTATTTTTCCAAGTATGGACACCTTAAAAAAATGTGGGCCAACTTAAATAACTGTAACTTAACAATACTTTTTGAATGCCAAACATGTCCACATTTTTAAATGAAATTAACTTTAGACATTCCTGGCCATAGATGTGAGATTCATGGGTAGAATGAAAATACGAAGAAAATTTTCCTGATTTAGAGCTGCTATGTCGGTTAGTAAAAAAAGAAAGAGATGCAGACAAGCAGAATGCTTTTATAATTCAATTTCCCAGAAATAGGAAAATTTGGCTGGATAAAATTTTGTGATTTAATTCTTGCCATCACTTTGTAATTCTGTGTCTAAAAAAAGATAGTGGTGGAAGTTTTAAATGAAAAATAAGTACTAAGAGGCTGCACACATTTTCGAAACTAGACAAAAATCTAAATAACTTAAATACAGCAGTTAATTGAAAATGCTGCAATAGTTAAGTGTACTAGTTGCATTAATAATGTTTGAGATAAAAAGCCTGCACTTGCAAACATTTTTATAGTAGAGTCTATTTGTCTTAAGAGAGTCACATAATTTTAGCACTCAAATGTGTTAGTGGGTTCAAACCCAGCCGGAGTCAACGGATTTTTCTTGAGCGATAAAAATCTGTATTTATGAGGTCGTTGGTCTCATGTAGGTTGTGGCTTAGGAAGGAAGTATGTGAAAATGCCTTTCCCATCAGAATTGATAAGCCCTTTTGCTCTTGATCATAGAAATGCTCATGTGCTTATATAATGTTGGTTCAGAAAGTGCACATTAAATACCTCAAATAAATTAATTGAAAACAAAATGTAATCAAATAACGTTAAATCTTGTGATACTATAAATAAAACGGCAGTAAAATATCAATAATAGGTTAAATATATGTTTTACTGTTAATATTTAACACTTTTAGAAAACATAAAAATAAGTGCATACATCAGCCAACATCAACAAAAAGTCACTACTTTACGTTAATAATGAGTATGTATGGCACTATGACAGGTTTACCGATGACATAAAATATTGGTTGAGGCTGCTAAAAATTTCTTGAGATGTAGATTTTTGCACAGAAATAAAAATACAGAGCATATAAACTATAGCTACCATTGCCTAACTAGAATTATTTTCATAGATCTACTTTCACTTATTCATAAGCCCATGCTATCTGCAGCCATCACTAGATTTTATCAATAGCTATTAAATAACAATTTAGGAAAATCTTATTATTGCTGACAGCAAAACAATTAATATACAGGGTGTTGGAAGCTCATAAGCCCAAGCTGCACATATGGTTTGTTTGAACCAAAAGTAATACGAAATCCCAATACACTTATAACCGGAAAACGATGCTTATACCATTAAATTGTGTTCAAAGTTTCGGTGTACAGCGCCGAGAGAGGCAAAGCTGTCATCATGCATGTATAACAAGTTGCATAGGAGTTAGGTGCGTGGCACTGCACTTTATGTGAACTAGGACCGTTAATGACGACCCTCAGAACGTATTCGCATTTCTAGAGGACTGGGGGTGCTGTTTACTATTCATTGCGATATGTTCTGCTGCCGTTCTCAAAGATGTCGAGGTGTGTAGTGCCGCGCGCCTAACCCTATGCAACCTGTTGTACAAGCATGCTTGAACAGCTTTGCTCTCCTGGCACTGTACGCCGAGAATTTGAACACAATGTAATGATTTAGCGATTTTTATTTAGCCTGGGCACAGACAGTTAGTTTACCTAATAGCTTTCGAAATTGGTTCAATTTCTTAAAAGTGACAGTTGTTGTAACTGAGTGTTGACTCATGAATACTCGATATTAGATCTAGTAGCTTATAGATTTGTCACATAAGTACCAACAAGTGGTGGGTCAACTTTCTCCCTCTTTACTTACGGAAGAGAACTTTACGAAAGCTTCTGGCACTCCTCTCTGGTAAGACCGTAGCTGCTGCAGACTGTCGTAAACTCATCCTCATCGATACAGCCATCACCTGGAACACACATCAAAACGTAATTTATTAACCTCAACAGATATTTGCACATGAGATTCGAACTCGAACTTGTTTTGATTTTGTTTAGAGCCCCAAGACATTTACTAAAGTGAGTCTCGAACTTATACAGATTAGAGTTTTTTTATAATGATTTCTTAGCATGCTTCTTACTACCCGTTCGGAATATACGCTTATGTACTAACCAGTAAACCTTGCGAAACTTTCGCACATTCAACCTAGCTCCGCTACCCCCGCCAAATTGATTTAGTCTTTAGTTGGGTTGTTGAAATTAAATACTCAGCGAAGTGTATACACAAAATAGCAAAGAGAGTTTATTTTCGGTAATTGATATAAAAATATTGTTAGATTTTTCTTTTAACTTTGATTTTAAACAAACAATGTGTTTTAACGTGAGTAGGCTATGTCAGAAGTCGGTAAGAAATCCCATACACTGATACCTTATTCATCGCTGTAGGCTTTGTATTAGTTGAGGAAAAGGTATGTTGACAACATAAATAATATATAGGATTACTCTAGTGGTTTTAGGGATTAGAAAGGATATATTTATAGGAAGTGTACCCACATTTTCGTGGAGGGAAAGTGTAAAACCAGTTTAGAAAAACCACCCTCAGGGCCTACAACCGACCAAGATTCGAACCTCGAACTCCCCGTCATCGGCAGTCTAGTCTAATGCAAGAATAGCGCGTTAGACCACGCGGCCACCGAAGTGGGTTGGACGAATTAGAGTTGCACGGATTTGTAGATATGTTGCTACGGTACTTTAAATTTTTAACTAGTAGTGCTATTAGTCAAGCGTCACTTTAAAATAATTTATATGGCGTACTTAGTAAGCTGACGCACAGCTGTTAGTGTCATCGCCATTTTGTTTGTTTCTAGCAGAGCCTGTTTAACTTTAATTATTCTTTGAAAGGAACATTTATATCAAAAACATACTCTATCCAAGCAGAACTCGAATTGCGTGGTTTTCAACATGCTCTAAAAACCTTCAGAGTTAATCAACCGCATAAGTCAACTTCAGCGCCGAACCCAAAATTTTTCTTTGGGATCGGTGTAGGATCAAGATTTTTAGCCAAAATGAAATTTCTGGGTGGAAAGGGAGATTTTATGGGACCTAGTCCCTCAAATTTCATGTCAGGAAAATACATGAATATTAAATCCCTCTAAAAGTTATTTAGAGGAGTTCTTCATTTTAACTAAGGGAATCGATTTTTGATAATGTAAGTGGCCTTGCACACAATTTATCGAGGTTATTATATATGTTTATTAAAATTGGAAATTTTGAGGGGGCTTGCATCGGTGGACACGCGTGCATAGCGTCACGCTCGTTTGGTTTGCCGATAACAGGGAGGTCAGGATTTGAATTCTGGGTGGGTGAACTGGGTGTGGTTTTTCCTAAATGGTTTTCATCTTTCCTTCTATGCAAATAACGGTACACATCCTCTAGATTCTATACACCCCACTTGTATGGTTAAATGCGAATATCCAGGACGGGTAGTAATATTCCGCGAGAAAAAGAGCCTTGTTGGATTCTTTTCACTTTATTTTGGCGTGACCCATATTTTGAAATAACGCATTGAAGAATTAAATATTGCACTAGAGCTGAACGTCTGCGTGGCAATTTCTTGCTTAACGAGGCTGACCCCAACCGGGATTTGAACACATTCCCTTGAGAAAGTCCTTGAGGATACACATATAATAATTTCAAAATTCTTGGACACGATAAAACCATTTATATTTAATAGTTTACGTAGGCCTACTAATGCTAAAACTGTCCACTATCTGGTGGAAAATCTACCCAAAGTGGGGTCGAACCCTATGCTTGCAAGCTAGAGCTGAATCCTTAATACTCACCCGAGGCATCCTCCAGGTCAAACATGAAGTTCATGTAGCGCTGTTGCCAATCCAGAGCGTTGTCCGTGTTCTTTGCGTAGTCGTCCCACATGGTACACCATTCCTCGTGGCTCACCTGGCAACACAGCATTTCAGAGCAACGGTTAATTAATAGTAGTCGGAAACCTTAGCTCAGTCAGTAACGTGTCTGTCTATTGAGCTAAAGGTCCCGAACTCGATTTCTGGCACAGCCGAAAAATTTATCACAAGTGAAATATGAGTTCCCACTTTAAAATTGATGAATTAACGGCTGGGGGCTGGATGTTGTGTTTGTTCTAGATTTAAGTTAGTTTATAAGTCTTGTACTGATATAATCAGTAGGTTTGGATATTGTACTTTAAATACCTCAAATAAATGAAAAGGGTTAAATTGAGAATGAAGGGAACACAAGAAAAGTCCATTGTTTTTGTAGTTTTTGTGGCAAAAAATTTTTCGACTAAAATAAATCAAATATTGCTCCAGTAGAAACAGAGTTTAATTTTCTTCACATGTTGATATCAACATTTGTTAAATATCTGTCATGAGGATAATGGTATTATATGAGAAACATTATAAATGAAGAGAAAAAGTTGTTATTAAATTCCAGGACACCTTTGACAGATATTCAACAACTGTTGAAATCACCATGTTTGTACTGGTTAAATATTAGATTTCCTTTGATCAACAAAATATTTTGTTATAAAAACTGCAAAAAATACTGCACTTAAGAATGTTTCATGGTAGATCATTCAGAGTTGAGACGCATTCCAGACGTTTAAAAACCATGCATTATTCAAGAAGCTGTTTGCTACATTTTAATATTGTTTTCAACAAAATGGAGACAAAAAGTATCAGCAGGTTTCTGACGAGTTAGAAAAAGTTAAAATTTTGAACTTGAAAATAAAAGATAAATCAAAATTCAACGCCTTTTTACGCGAAGATTTGTATTTCTGAGATTGAATCACAAGGTTAAAAACCTATCTCTAATCTTCCTCTACTAAACAGTCATGTTTTGATAAGATTACAACATAACATTTTAAGATAACGTGGGATTTTTTTTTTAGGGTTCTATGCAAGTTATCACACATTAAAAATAACATTTAAACCTAAAATTTAAATTTAACTGGTCAGAACTTCCGTCTATATATTGGTGAAAACAAAATAAAAAAATATCAAACCACTTGAATAATCTGTGGTTTCTAAACGTCTCCAACGCTTCTCAGCCCTCTTAGCTCGAGTTTACTACACTCCAACCTCAATTAGGTTCCACAACATTTATATGCATACAGTTTTTTTAAAAATTAATACGTTGAAAACAAAAATTACTTTCTTTTAACCCAAGGGGTCCAAATGAGGAAGGTTGTTCATAGGAATTGCACCCGCAGAAGGAGAAGGAATAACCACAGTGATAACTCTCGAGTGGAAAACCCCCCATCCAACGCACCTGCTTGAGAATCAAACCCCGACCTCCCCGTCACTGGCAATCCAGTTTAAGATGCTCAAACGAGTAATGAATTGCTTTTAATAATCTATTTTGCTGAAGGGGAAACAATTGTTATTATCTTGATTTAATTTTTGTTCTAACCTACTTCGATGGTTAAATGGTGTAAAGTGTCACTCTCGCAATAAATTGGACTGTCGATGATGGGGAGGTAGGGGTTAGAATCATGGTTGAGAATTTAAAAAAATTCACTCTTCCTCCACGAAAATATGGGTACACTTTCTACTAATTCAATCTTACTCATCCTTAGACATTAGAGTAATTTGTATAGAGGCGTACAACCCGAACGGACAGTAATAAGCGGTGTTTAAAAAAAGTTTTATAATAATAAACCTTGCTTTGAGCCCACCTTAAACATTTCCTTTGTTGTAAATAACAATTTAACGTATTAATTGAGGCGCTCCCAGGAAAATGGACACATAAACTTACAGACCCTTTTTTTCCAAGATTGCATGTCCAGCCAGATTCTTCAGTTCTTCCTCCACATTGTGTGAAAATATTAACTTCCTATGTCATTCATAGATTATAGTAAATTGCAAGTTATTATTGCAAGTTATGAGCTCTTTTATGACACTTGAAGCTTACAAACGCGTTTTTCCCGGAATCAATATTAATGCCGTGTGCCCCATTTCCAGAGAGCTCCTCAATTAACTGTTATTGAGGGCGCGTTTAGCGCAATCTGAAATCATCCTAGCTGAAATACTCGGGTCGTTTGAACCAGACTGGTCATAGAAAGTTTGGTGCAGTTGTGAAAACACCTGTTACCTTTACCTTTGGTGTGTGTGTACGTCTGGCTCGCGTTTATAGAGCCGGTATTTGTTCAATCGCCTGATAGTTTTGTTATATTACGTTAGGTTAAGTTAGGTTGGATAAGATTAACCGCCAAGGTGACCTGGTGGTCTAGGGGTAAGGTGTCAGACCTCTGTGCTGGGGGTCCGGGGTTCAATCCTCGGTCCCGGCACAGATTTATCTGATTGCCAAACCCTTCCTTCATCTCTGACAAGATGTGTATTAATCACAACTTGTGAATGTGAGGAATGCCAGGCCTCCACCGTGGTTCGGATCCCACGTTAAACTGTAGGTCCTCCATTTCATCTCACAATCACCCTACCATTACACATTAGCGTAAGTGCGTATAACCCGAACGGGTAGTAAGACGCGGTGCTAATAATAATAATAATAATAATAATAATAATAATAATAATAATAATAATAATAATAATAATAATAATAATAATAATAATAATAATAATAATAATAATAATAAGATTAACCGCCAAACAGAATGGGGGGTCGCCTGGTGGTTAGGATAGGTCTGCAAACATGAAAGGATATCGTATGATGGTTTGTTTGGATATGTTACCATCCGAATCCGATTTCCAGGACAAACTAGACAGGACTTGTCCAAATTGATACATCCTGCCGCTTGTAGGGTAAACCGACATAGCCTAATGTTCTTAGGCAGTACTAGTTTTAATTCTGCTTAACCCATTGGATGAATCGACCTTGCATTCTTCTTAATCCATTGGATGAATCGACCTTGGACAGATATCATTTACAGTTCGCAAGCAAATAATGTCAGCTAACCTAACCTAACCTAAACCTGGTTTGGCCTAATAAACTTTTTGGCTATACTAATTTATCCTATGAGTTAGGTCAAAATTTTAGAATTAACGAATTTAGACTAGGCTAAACTAGTACATCCTGAGGCTTTTAAGATATATCAATTCGGCCTAGTCCGATTTAGTTTGTCCTGTGATCAGGTTGGGACGGTAACGTCTATACAAAAGTTAAAGAAATTAGCTTGATGGTTAGGTTAGTGTTATGTTTTGTTAAGCCTGCATTGAAGAAATGAATAAATCTGTCCATCCTTAGTCCATACGTCCTATCTCCTATCTGGTTCATAAAACCTCCCATTTACTTACTAATAATGGATAGGTACAAACGAGTCTCTTCTTTGGGGGGAATATGCCAAAAGTCCTATGACCTATTGAGGATATATGGATAAACCATTAAAATGTTAATAAATAGCTTACTGCAGTTAAAAAAATACAGTAATGATAATTTTAAGAAATGTCCCAAAAAGTTATATTTTAGAACAAAAATTCGTTATTAAAAAAGAGAGAAAAGACTTCACGATAAAACAAACATGTTAAATTTCAAAACACGATTGCACGCTCTTAATGCTAGACTGATTGCTTGGATTGTATGATCACCAATGGGGGCGAACCTTTTTTTTTATCTCACTACATTTATCCACTCGTATTAATTACGCCACACAAACACTTTATCATTCACCGTTTCAACAGGGTACGCTGTATAATCACCAACCTCGTTTAGTCTTGTTCGGGTAGGGATGGAGAGGGGAGGGGATGGGTCATCCATAAACCACATAACGCTTTTTTTTTATCCTTCCTCCCCGCTACTCCTATATAACACCAATTATACATTTAACCTAACCCTCCACCCCCTTCAATCTGTGTTAGATAACTTTTAACAATCAAAAGTGAATGTTATTATTTCATGGGGAAGCTTTTATGACACTCAAAGAGGGACTCAGATTTAATACAACCACGAATACACCATAAATATTTTGAAGTTATCTTTGAGGATGCTTACTAGTGGTGAAAACATGAACAATAATTTTACCCGCTTCGGTGGCCGCATGGTCTTAACGCACTGCTCTCTTAGTAGACTAGGCTGCCGATGACGGGGAAATCAATGTTCGAATCTCGGTCAGGTGTACTGAGGGTGGATTTCCAAAATTGTTTTCCACCCAAAACAAGTACACTCCCTATAAATATAACCTCTCTAATCCCTAAAAGCTTAAGCGTAATTACTAAGCTTATATACCTGTATAAACCGAACGGGTAGTAAGACATGGTCCTTATTTTTTTTCAACATAAGAATTAAAGTATAAGCTCTGTGTTACCTAACACTCTGATGTATCCAGCGTCCCCCTATGTAACACCATGTATACATCAGACATCCCCCCTCCCAACAGAGTCGCGTGGTTTATGGATGACCCCTTAACAGCGTTGGAGAGGTTGGGATTCGAAAACCGTCTAGGTGGTTTTTCTTAAATGGTTTATACCTCATCCTCCTCGCAAATACGGATACATTTCCTATAGTTATATCTCACTCACTCGTACCCCATTAGTGTAATTAAGTGTGTAACAAAGTATAATCTATATTAATAAAATAATAAGTTATTTGTCTGTCATGATTGATGTGTGATAATTACCGAAAGCAGATGTCTGCAATTTTAAAAATTGGTAGCACACGTGTGCGAACGTGTGCGCTTCAAGACAGGAATTTTAAAATTTTGATTAGATTTCTTAAAATTAATTAAAGACCTCGTCGAAAAAAAAATACCATGGGTAGTGCAGGGCTTAAGGTGGCTATGTAGGGCGCAAAATAAAGTCCAGTGTTTGAGGTTTTTATGACAGAACATTTTTTTTTTTGGTCAAAAGAAATCTAATATTTTTCCAGCAGAAGCATAGAGTTTAATTTTATTCACATGGTGATACCAACAGTTCTTGAATGTCTGTCAAGGGTGTCCAAAAATTTAATAACAACTTTATCTCTTCATTCGAAAAGTTTCTTATAAAATGCTGCTATGCTCTTGACAGATATTCAACAACTGTTGACACAACTATGTGAAGGAAATTAAACTCCATATTAGCACTTAGCAATATTTTATTTATTTTGGCCAAAAAAAAGTTTTGTTATAAAAACTGCAATAATACTTACCTTTTATCTATTTCCTCACATCCCTACCATAAACTAAATACATTTTTTCCGGACAACGCCAGGTTAAGTCAACTGGTAGACTATACGATAAATTAATTCTGTAAGATTGTGTCGTAGACCTACTATTTATTTTGAGATATTTTCCTACCGATATAAAAAGGACCAAACTACCGTGAACGGACTGTACCTGTCCATCCTTGTTGGCGTCTGCCCTTTGTCTCAGCCCGTCCCAAATTTTGAGAAGGATATTGCGAGTTTCTTCATAGCGAGGATCACCAGCCGCCCAACCTCGCATCCGACAGATTTTCTACAAACAAAAAAAACCAAGTATTCAATTAAACAAGACATAATTAGAGAAGTTGCTTGAGCTTTTAAATCAAAGTTATCTTAACACACACATAAAAGCTAACTTTATTTTAAACACCATTATTTTAATATAAATCATAATTTCTCCCAATTTTACACTAAACGTTTTCATTTTTAATTTAATTTGTCGTCCAATAAATCATGATGCAATTAAAATGACCCATTTTGTTAAAATCCACCACCAGGCCCGATTCTTGCAGTATACTGGATTGTTGATTATGGGGAGATCAGAGTTTGAATCCCGATCGGATGTTTTGAGAGTATTTTTTTCCTTTAAATTTTTCCAAGTCTCTCTCCACGAAAATGCAGGTAGATTTCCTCAAAATTGAGATGTTTTAGTCCCTAGCCCATAGTGAATATATATATTACATATATGTGGATAATCCGAACGGGTAGTAAGACGTGGCGCACAAAACTTAATAAATAAAAGGATATAAATTTAAAAAAAGACTATGAAATAAATCGTTTTGGTCAATAATAAATTAACTAAAATAACTTTTTCTAAACCATTTATTTTTAAATTTAAAATAAAAATATTCATTTAAAAAATTGATTTATTTAGTTATACAATTGACCAATTATATTAAACATCTAGTTGGAAATAATCTAATACTCAAATATACTGCTTAGCACTGCGTCTTATTACTTGTTCAGATTATATGCATATGTACTAATTACGATAGTGAGTTAAGGATGAGGAAGGTTGAATTTAGAACAAGTGTACACGCATTCGGGCGAAGGGTGAGTGGAAAACCATTTTGGACTAAACCACCCTCAGTACACCCAATCAGGATTCGAACCAGGATCTCCTTGTCATCCTAACTATATTAAATTCTTATGCACCCCAAATTGATACCTTTATCAATGGTCACGTCGTACAAGGCGTCCAACTGACCGTAGGCTGGACTGCAATGACAAGGAGTTTGAGGTTCGAATCGCAGTTGAGTGCACCGAGGGAGGTTTTAAACATTTTATTTAAATCCTATCCCCTTTCCACACTAATATGGACACACTTAATTTAAAACTTCCCTCCTCATCTATACCCCATAATCTTAATTGAAATAATTCATACCCGCTACAGTGGTCGCATGGTCTAAGGCGCTACTCTCGCAGTAAACTAGACTGCCAATGAGGGGAGATCGAGGTTCAAATCTCTGTCAAGTGTATTAAGTTTTTTCAAAATAGTTGTACACTCTCCCCACGCAAATGTGGGTACACTTCCTATAAATAAACATTCTTCATCCATAAAACTATTAATGTAATTAGTACAAGACACGGTGCTAAAACATAATAATAATTAATTTATGTTAGAGGATAGTAATTAGATCTATGAGAAGTGCACCAGCATTATTATGAAGAGAGAAGGAAAAACCACAGCACTATACCACACGCTGTAAGCCACCTTCAGTGTAACCGCCCACAGAGTCGAACTCCGGGATCCCTATCAACGGGTAACTTTATTAGCTAGGTGTGATCCACATCGATGGCCATGTGGTCTAATGTGCTATACTTTCCATTGCTCTTGGTAAGGCCATGGTTTGAATCCCGGACGAGGACACTGGGGTAAGTTTTTCAAATTTTATTCACCCCCATAATTTTTCCATCATCCCTTTTTGTGAATGTAAGACACCAGGCAACATTGACAGAATGTGACCATATTTACACATAGTTGTCCGGTAGGAAAACAATAGAATTAGAAATAAAACGTTTAAGAATTTCATCAAAATGTTGTTAGTTTTAAAACTTTACTGTTACATGAGATACATTAATGGTTTGTATAGTCAATAACAGGCCAAGTAATGTATAAAAAAAATGCAATAAGCTAAAAATATTGTGTCTAAAATACCAGAAAATTTGACAAAATCAGCGACTGTAAAAATACCAACAGCAACGAAAACAACAGCGCGTGAAGATGAAATTGGCAGCTCCATTGTAAATTGGGCAATAAAGACAACTCTTACCGGAACGCATGCGCATTAGAAGGTTCAAAAAGTTAATCAACATAGAGTTGTCTTTGTAGATATATTTATAAAGTACCTGTAAGCTGTGCTTACGAAACATATTTTGTGGTTACAGATAATTACAGGAATATTTTTTCTAATAATGAATTTCCGCCGCTACACTAAAGTTAATTTGTAAAGAGACAGTCACTTTGGTGTCAACGCCTCTGATGGTGTCATCCGGTGGCTTATTAACATTCCCTAACCCAGTACAGAGCACCACGCATTTAGAGCGATATGATTGGCTCTAGGTCTTTGCGCGGTCTTCAAACATAATAAATAGTTACAAAAAATTAAAAAATAACAATTTAAATACACTTTAGGAGACATTTCAAACATAATAAATAATTACAAAATAATTTTTAAAAACATTTAAATACTATTTAAGTGTATGCTCAAATATGATAGATAGTTACAAAATAATAAAAAAATATTTAAATAAACTTCAAGAAGAGGTTCAAACATAACAGGTAATTACAAAATAATAATAAAAGCACATTTAAATATACTTTAGAAAGGTTCAAACATTATAAGTAGTCATACAAATTATTTAGAATACATTCATTACATTACAAGAGTTCCTCCCATTAATTAATTCTGAAGATGTAATTATAGTAAGACAATATTAGAATACAGGTTGTACGGTATAATGCGCTAGTCTCGTGTTAAACAATACTGCCGAAGACGGGGAGATCGGGGTTAAATCCCGCTAGGGTGCATTGATAGTGGTTTTTTCTAAATGGTTTCTCCCACTCTCTCCACACAAATTTGAGTACATTTCCTCTAAATAACACCTAAATTATCCCTAACTTATTAGCGTAATTAGTGCATAGGCGTATAACCCGAACGGGTAGTAAAGGCGGTGCAATAAAATATAGATGTTACTGTGAATGTACTTAATTTATTATTTTGTAAAATAACCAGTGAATATATAGAATCACCGAAAGCGATAGTTTATTTAACAAATTATAGGATTTATCTAAAATTACCAATGATTTTATTAATTTACCAATGCAGTTTGGTGAAAGTATGAAACATGAACTGTATTATCTACACTTACCGGTGTTTTTTTTTAATATCTTGTGTATAAGACCGTAGCCAGCCAATAATTTCGGGGGAGTTTGGTGGGCCCATCCCCCAATTGCCGGAGGCTAGAAAAAATTCTAAATCCTTAATAGTTCTAGAAGCTATATGAAGTGTTTTTTTTATGGCAACATAGTCCCCTAACTGCCGAAGGCTTGGGCAAATTCTAAATATTAAACACCTCTATAAGCTATCCAAAGTGGTTTTTTTTATGGCAACATAACACCATAACTGTCGAAGGTAAGGAAAAATTCTTAATGTTAAACACCTCTAGAAGCTCTCTGAAGTGCTTTTTATGATAACACAGCCCCCTGATTTGTACTTGTGCCTTAATTTGGATATTGTTTGAACCATAAATAAAGCCATACATTTTTGGTTCATAAAATTTGAGGGGAGTTGACCTCCCAACCCCCCCGAACTATGGTCTAGCTTGTGTATCTGGATAAAAATATAGAACATAAATCCAAACTAACCTAAACTAACCTAGTCTTACTTAACCTAAGCTAAAATAAACTAGTCTAAGATTATCTAAGCTAACCTAACTTGCCTAAACTAACCTAACCAAACCTAATCTTGACGTGACTTATTAACATTCACTGGGTGTTGATGGTAGTTTCGTAAAATGTTCGGTGAGTACATAATGTGAAATAGTAAATACATTTTTTACATTCCCCAAGTGAACCAGTGGATTTGTAGAATCACCGGTGACTTTACAAACTCGTCACATTCAGCACATTCATAGTAGCACATGTATTAGAGCACAGAAAGGGAACATGATTAATGTGTTTTGATATGTGATACATATATACAATGCATATTATAGATATTATAATATATTACCGGTACTATAGTATTTGCACAAAAGATCTAAATATATACCATAATTCATGTATAGTCTTTACTATAATATATATACAATTTAGATGTATGTGACTGGTATATAAATTATATACATAATAATTATACATACACCCTAATTTTGGTTGGAAGAACGGTAGAGAAAATTCAAACATATTTTATTGCGGTCAACAGTGATAACATTTTACTATTATCGATATTGATAATATCTATAAAAAGAAACAACTGCCGATAACATCAAATGATGTATGAATATATTAAAATGGTTTTAGTAACTTTAGTAACTAACTTTTACTGCTCTTCCTACCAAAATCATACTATACTTTATAATGATATACTATCATCCGTCCAAGGCACTGTAACGTGACACAGCGCGTGAGAAGAGAAAGAGAGAGAGAGAGAGAGACGGTGCGGTGTATGGACCAATCATATCGCTCTAAATGCGTGGTGCTCTGTGCTGGGTTAGGGAATGTTAATACGCCATCCGGTGCTGTTAGCCTCCCCAGCACCCTGCTAGTGACGCCACTGCATGACCATATAGCTTGGATAATAACTTTAATAGAAGTAGATCTAGAAAAAATTGTATTTATCAAATGTGTCCCAATTAATTATATGCTGACTAAAGATCTAAATTGTGTAGTTTATTAAAAATTTATAATCAGCGTAAAACAATACAAAAGATTAATAAAATCCCTCTGACGAACCCGATATAAACTATTGAAACAGAAATCCATTATAGTATCGAGTTACAAAACAGATGAACATCTAAACTTGACATGGGTACAAAGAACAAACAAAACCGCGAAGCTGTTAGGTAATGAAATGTATATCGCTCTATCAAAAAACAATGGGACAAGGAGAAACGAGGTGCCACACCATTGTTAACGTCTCTTTTGTTGCGCGTGGCGGCCATGTTGAACAATGACACACTTTCCCTTGATGGGATGGATGAGTGTGTGTGTGTGTGTGTGTGTGTGTGCACTCTGGGAGATGAGGACAAGTGGAAAGCAAGCACAATCTTATGGCCGAACAAATTGACCCCATATCTTGCTTTTTTTTTTTTTAAAAGTGCGTGATACATGATTGTTGAATTAAAAAAAAAGTCCCCTTCATAGCGAAGCTTCCGAGTTGGAACTACAGTCAAATGTTCATAGGAAGAACCATATATGACAACTAGAAACGTTACTAGATCTACTTTTACACAATGATGGCGGAACCTTATGGTGATAAACTAGAAAAAAAAAAAAGGGGGTTAAGGCTATTGAGGGTTTTGGCCACCAAAGAAAATTAAATAGCAATGTCAAATTTTGATACCTTTAAACAAGTGTGACTGACTCATTGACTGATCTTCCGACTAAGTAAAGACACAATTATAATTGAGGAAAGAGACAATAATAAGTCTTTAAGGTGGTCTTAATGAAGGCAGAGGAGTAATAGTAGTTTATAATCAGGAGTAATTAGGCCAATATGTGTAGGAGGGTAAGCTTTGGGGACAAAGAGAAATGCGATACTATATTAGATATATATTTTGAGACCTTAAAAAATATAAGGGGGAATCGAGATTAGGTAAAAGAAAAGATAAGATAGAAGAGGTTATGCGAAGGAAAACAAAAGTTCAAAGTATAAATACAAACAGCAAGCTAAAAAAAAAAAAAAGTCTGACTCAAGGAGTTTGTGTGTGGATATAAGAGAAGGGGGTTTTCTGGGTAAAAGTGAAAGGGGAAGAAGATGTGAGTAATTAGGAGCAACTAAGGCACACAACCAACCTTCCCGTACTCCTCTGGCCCACCCACTACAAGTTATTTGACAAGACTCGGCGGGTTGGCGAAAGAGTGTAGAGGCAAGAGGGTGCACTGCGGCATGAGGGCTTTAGTAAAGGTTTTAAGGGCCCTACGTAGGGGTCGTAAGATGGAGGGAGGGTGTCCCTTAAGCTCATGTGCTACATCCTTAGCTTCTACCTTTACCACCTTGTGTGTCATTGTCGCTTCAGAGAGACGGGCTAGGAGGTGGTTCAAGAGCGTGCATTACATGCAAATCAACTCTGTGATAAAGTCAGCTAGAAATCGTAAATTTACACGAAAACTATTGCACGTGGATCATTTATGATTAAACACTAATGGAGATAAAGAGTTAATAGAAGCTCCTAATACTGAACATCGTTAAAATATTAAATTAAATTTGGATAAAAACTACTTTAAAAAAGC
This sequence comes from Timema podura, assembly GCA_033556935.1. NCBI lineage: Eukaryota > Metazoa > Arthropoda > Insecta > Phasmatodea > Timematidae > Timema > Timema podura. The sequence continues at coordinate 38,127,348 of JAVRXN010000001.1, forward strand.
AGTTTTTGAACATTTTAGAATGGCTTCGCGGATAAGCATTGTGCATGAATCTTCATTCTGTCTTGGTAGGGACATACTGTGATTATTAACACGAAACTTTATCGCTTTGTCCCCCATCGTCACCGCGGAAAATTTCGAGTAATCATTCAAATACTAATGCACTGCACACATTTCTGGCTTACCTTAGGTCTTTTCTATTCCCTTTTACTCCCATACCTCACGCGCACACACACAAACGCAGATGCGAGCCGGGAAATGAGTTGGGCTTGCTATGATGAACATTCTTAATACAGGAGTTCGTCGACGTATAAGATGTAGTCTAATTTTCATAATAAATACCTTATTTGAAAACAAAAAAATCTACTAGGTTTAATTTCACGTATTTATACGTAAAGTCATATTATCTTCAGCTGTCCCTTTTGTTTAATATTATCAATACCTATAAAATAACACGAATATTAATAAAATATTATCAACGTTGACCACAAAAAATACTTGCATTTAAAAAAAGGCTCTTCCTGTTGCACCCTCAGCGACCAAATATGCTAGAATTGCAACGAGCTTGGTAGCTGCTGAAGTAGAAGTTAGAATCTAGGTCAGTTACACTAATGGAGGGAGGAGTGAGGGGTGTAGAAAGAAGGGTAGGAGGGGGTTTATCAATTCCCCTCGCTTATGAGGGATCACTTCTATTATATTACCCTCCTGGATTAAACCGTTAGTAAGTCAAGCGCTTAAATTACTAACTAAAATAAAATACAATTTTCTTGGATAGATTCTTTTTTTTTTAACTTTTTTTTTACAATCAATATTTTTTTCGCCACTGAGTCTTACTATCCTTTTGGATTATACGCCTATCTATTAATTACACTAATGTGTTAGGGATTAACAAGGTTGAATTTAGAGGAAATGTACCGGCATTTATGTGGAGGGAGAGTGGAAAACAATGTAGTAAAAACCCTCAGTACACCCACCCGAGATCAAACCCCGATCTCCCCGTCTTCGGCAGTCCAATATATTGCGAGAGAAGTGCCTTAGACCATGCGGCCACCGAAGTGGGTGCAGTAAGTATTGAATAGCATTTTATTTTACTATATAATTAGTGTTATTTTCTAAGTATTATCTATTATCCATCAAAAGTGACTGCTTCATATTTTTTAGCACCACGTCCAACAACCCGTTCGGGTTATTCGCTTATGTACTAATTATGCTAATGGTATAAGAGCTAGGAAGATTATATTTATAGAAAGTGTACCCACATTTGCGTGGAGGGAGAGTGAAAAACCATTTTAAAATCTCTGTACATTCGAACGAGATTCGAATCTCAATCTCCCCATCATCGACAGTCTAGTCTACTGCGAGAGTAACGCCTTAGACCATGCGGCCATCGAAGCTGGTGGCTACATATAAAATAACCTTAAGGGGATGGATCACCATGAGAGATGAGCGCGGCCGGTTTCTAAGACGATTTCTCTGTACATGATTACTAAGAAAACTATTATACATATTTTAATCAGATTTTTACTACTGTAAAGATCAATTCATTTACATGGTTTATAGTTTATTCCTATCCACCCAGCCAATTCAAATTTAAGTTTTAAAAAATAATTTAAAGATCACTGCATGAAACAAACTGGGCTTGTCATTTAAATGTGGGAAGACCTAGGCTAAAACGGTTTTCATTGTATTACAATAAACACATTTCTCTATCATTTAGTATAATTTAACGCCAGTTAAAAGTTAAATATTTGTAAGCAGCTTTGTTTAGATAATTTTTGCATGATCGTATTTTCTTGTGCTAGTGTTGTTTTTTTAAAAATCTGCAGACAAAGTATAAACCGAGTAAATATGATTGAGAATAATTATCATTTCATTTTTCAGCATACATATTGTTCTAAACTAAAATAAAGTGGTACAGTTTTATTTTGATTCAAAAAAGTGTTGTGGTGCAGTAGCCTGTGACCTAGCGGTGTAAGATTGAACAAAATGAACCTCTCGAGAAAACTCATGGCAGTGATGCCAAGCGTTGCACGGTGACGAGCAGATGTTCTCAGGAAAAATATCAACTCGACTGCGTTCATTTATTAAATCAGTTGTGTGAATACCACGTGTTTTGCAATGGAAGCCGTTTCTGTAAAAAGATATCGAAGAAAATAAAATAAAAAACTACTTTATCTCTCAACCAGACGAAAGAAAAATAAATGTTTTACTCTTGTGAATTGGATGAAAAAAGTATCATGAATTTATTATCATTTCTGCTTGAAAAATACAATTTTAATACTGTAGTTTAAAATTCATCCATTAATTTCAAATCATGTGTGTAGAATAATATAATTACAGGACCCGCTTTGGTGACCTCATGATTTAAGGCACTACTCTTGCAAAAAACTGGACTGCCGAGGACGGGGATTGGTGTTCGATCCCAGTTTGGTGCTATGAGGTTATTATTCCTAAAATGTTTTCCACTTACCCTCCACGCAAATGTGAGTGTAAGTCATCTAAAAGCAACCTTACCCTTCTCTGACACATTAGCTTAATTAGTACATCGGCGTAAAACCCACACGGGCTCGGTTCACTTTGGTGTACCAATCAAACACTTTGGCCCTACCTTTGGTAATCTGATCTGTAAACAGAGTCAATAATTTGGTATTGATAATACGGGGCTAACTAAATCATTTTGGACTATTGGTAATTTGAACAAGAAATACACTTGTCACAATAGATAAATGTCTTGAAACTATTTTGCTTTTGGGACTATTGAACATGCCTTGACCACCACTCTTTTAAAATTAATAACATTAACACAGATACATATTTAATTTTGACAATTATTATTTAACAAAATAGTTTCATCACAAATATCATTTTTACTTTCTCGCACCCCTCGCGTGCCATAGTCAAAGATTTGGAAATAACGTAAGCTTTAGAGAGGAAGGGAAGGGGGGAACACAAATACTAAAAGGAGGATGTTACTCAACACATATAAGAGTGTGCAGTGTAAAGATTATTTCCATGTCTTTTTTTTTTGTTCTTGAGATATTAGAAATGCTTCACTTCTTAATATTTTTCGATGTTATTCGTAAATTTACAATAATAAAGTAGGGTAGATAATAAATACGGTAATTAAGAGAAAGTGTTCCCACATTTGCGTTGAGGAAATGAGCAATCACGAGGAAAAACACCTCAATTCACGTGGTATGGATTCAACCAAAAATTGTAGCACAGGTCCCTAATAAAATTAAAATTAAAATTGTAATATTAAGTGTGTTCATTGCAGAAGTTTTGATGAAGGACTTTGAATGTATAAGGTTGTAGAATGGATGTATTATTATATACTGTGTGTAGCAAAAATTATAAAATAGCTAGTGATGTGTATAATATATTATGAACGTTCCTGACACAAAAGTGATTGATAAGGGAGAAATAGATTATAAAATGATCATGCTTCAATGCAAAACTTGTGTTTAAGCCTATCAAATTTGGTCAAAATCGATAGATTGATATTTTCTATACAATTGGGTGAAAAACCTTTTCTGGCAGCATATTTCTTTATGTTTATTGTAATTTCAAATACTTATTTTTAGAGTTAGTGTTTATAATTTTTGAAGTAGAGGCAATAAGTGTAATATTTATTCTATAAAAAATATACATTTTTAAAAATAAAATATTTATTTTTGCAGAAAATAGTTCTATATGCTATCTTCAAATTTGAATATATATATTTATATATATAATATTTATTTATTTAATTATATTATATTTTTATTTACATTATAATATAATATTATATTATATTTTGATTTACATTATATTATATATAAATATATATGTACAGCCCGAACGGGTATTAAGACACGGCGATATAAATAAATAATAGTAGCGTGTTTGGAACCGTTTTAAAAAACACCCTCAGTATACACTACTGGGATGTGAACCCCAAAATATTTTCTTTCAGTTCCCGAAGTAAATGGTCAGATTAATTTATTTTTTTTCAAATAAACAGAGAATTTGTGAATAGATTTTGTTTTTCAAAAATTGCTTTAGTGGTTTTAGGGATCAGGAAGGTTATATTCATAGAAAGTGTACCCGCATTTACGTGGAGGGAGCGTGGAATACCAGTTTGGAGAAACTAACTTTAGTACACCCGACCGAGATTAGAACCTTGATCTCCCCATCATTGGCAGTCTAGTCTACTGCAAGATTAGCGCGTTAGACCATGAGGCCACCATGTTAAAATATGTATAAACGTATTTGACTATCGAATATAATTAATAAAAAATAGGTTAATAGAGTTTGAAATTCTTGATAGTTACAAGTTCATTGGTGTAACTATAGGATGGTGGCAAAATTCCACAGGGCCACGCCCTAAATAGGGCCCACCACGCAGGTCCACCAACCCAAAATTAATTTGGTAATAGATGAAAGCGTTGTCTTTCAGGCCTATCATTGTTTCATAAAGATCTCACTAATCAATCAAAAATTACTCAATAGTCATTTTATTGAGCATAATTTATGCTGTACAAAAATGTATGTACATATTTTTCTGTAAAATCAATAGAAACAGCTGACAGGTCATTTTCAAAACTTTACTAAAAATTATTTAGGACGCACATGAATCAATAAAGGCTAAAGGGATTAGCTATGTTGTCTGTTGAGCTACTACCCGTAGTTTGTCCTTGGAGGAAATTGTAGACAATTTCAGAGAGACGTATGTTTGTTTAGCCTCTATAGGTGTTAATATTGATGATTGACTATTGATTTGTTTATAATATTTATTAATATTGTTTTATTCAATTCAGATTAAGTTTTTTACATTATATTAAAACTTTTCAGCAACAATTTTATCAAATATTATGGCTGTATGGTAATGCACTTAGAGTGGTTTTTCCTCAATGGGTTTACACTCTTATCTTTCCACGCAAATGTGGGTACACTTCCTCTAAATTTAACCTACCTACTCTATATTAATACGTATTATAAAATAATTCCAATAATAAATGTCTAAATATTTTTTTTATAATCTACAATTATTCATAAGATTTGGGGACGGTGGTGTATTTTTTCCTTGGGGGCACCCACCGTGGGTCCATCACTGCATAGTTACGCCTTTGTACATGTTACAAGCTAATGTAGGTCAAGCTAGTTTTACAATAGGAAATTTTAGTGCATCTTTAAGTTTATATTAAAATAATAATAATTATTTGTATCTGGGTGATGTAATATAAGAAACCCCTCATAACTTGGGTTATGTCAGATGCTGAGGAAATGATCTACATTCTACGATGTGTCTGTCGATAGTTTTATATCCAATGTTACTCATTGAGGGTGGACTGGTAAGGGGGGAGATTTGATAGGGCGGGGTATTACCACCAATGTCTTCTCCACCCTTCCCCCATCAAAATGTGTCTTCCTCCAGTTTGTTTGGTTCCCTCTGATATACTCTAGTTTGAAGATGAAAGATGGTTTACATCAAATTTCAAATAGGTTCTATAACAATCTATTATTATTTTTAAATGCTTAAGGGCCACCCCAAATAGCTTTTAGTGGCATTCCATTTTCAAACATTTCTCATTGGCTTGGAGTCATTCCCCTAAAAACTCCTCAAAAATATATATTTTTTCATTGCGACTTACTTACAGTTTGAGTTATACACATACATGAATTAGGAACGAGAAAGGTAACATTTTAGATTTAATGTACCCACATTTGCGTAGAGTGAGAGTGGGGAACCATTTTAGGGAAAATGCCCTTATTGCACACAACTGGAATTTGAATTTCAATCTCCCCACCACCAGCAATCCAGTCCAATAGTATATGCTACCCACCGTGTTCAACTGACATGCTGAAGACGGGGAGATCACGGTTCAATTCCGGTTGGGTGCACTTAGGTGGATTTTCCTAAATAGTTTTCTGCTCTCACTCCACGAAAATATGGATGCATCTCCTCTTAATTTAACCTTCCTGATGCCTAACACATTAGAGTAATTAGTACATAAGTGTACAGCCCGAACGGGTAGTAAGACGCAGTGATATAAATAAATAATAGTAGCGTGTTTGAAACCGTTTTAAAAAACACCCTCAATATACACTACTGGGATGTGAACCCCAATCTGGTCACCAGCAAACCAGTCTTATACGAGAATGTCAAATGAAAAATGTTTTCTTCCTCAAGGTAAGAAATATTAAGAAAACCATACTACTGATTATATTAGTTCAAGCTAAAAATAAAGCAGCAGATTTCTGCATAGTGTGGTCTTTGATAAAAGCCGCACTCTTGCCTGCCTTTCCCTTCCAAGAAACTTGACCCATGTAAACAACAGATTAGCTCGCTCCCCCTTCACTCTTTTAGACCAAACTTAGCAGATATTTGACAACATCGCAGCTCTAGTTCGGTGTCGGCTAAACAGTCCAAATAGTTCAATATATGGACGTTTCTTAGGAGTTGCGCTGATAGCGCTTCTCAAATTTTACAAGGTAGTCCTTCCACTTAAGTAGGGCTATAAATACGTGAAAGTAAATATATTAAGTTTTATATCTTTCAGCTAAGGCTTTTTCAACAAAAATTGGAATGAACCTCGGTCAATAGAGCACCCGCCTGCTGATATAAAACTATCAGGTTTCGATTCTCTGTGAAAGCTAGAATAAAAATGTATTATTAGAAATATTTTTGTGCTACTCGTTTTTATCTTGCATTTGGGTTAGCCGAAACTCAACACTTACATGGATACACAGGATGAAGAGGCTTAATCTAAAAAATGAAACAGCATTTACTAAGAGAGATCATGTACAAAAAAATTAAACACTTTCAGTTGAACTTTAAAAATGGGATTTTCTAATACAAACGTAGAAAATAAAATATTCCTTTAATGGACTCATTGTAAAATTATTAAATATATTAACACAACTATGTTTTAAAAATAAATATAATTTGTGTTGGTGAACGTATTCACTAGATTGATTTGAGTCAGCAGGTAAAGTAAAGTTATATTTGTAATAAATGTTAATTGTTGTAATTCATTATTTCCTTAAATTTACCTCCAAAATGAGATAGTAAAGTTTTAGTCACGTCTGATAAATACATATACATTATAATAACTAATCACTAATTTGTAAAATAAAAAACGACTCAAAGCCACGAATATGACGTAAAAAAGAATTTAGAGGCACAATGTATACATAAATAAAGATAAGGGGAGTCCTTAAATTACGTAATACTTTTTTTCATGATTTTGGACTCCTCCCCCCCTCCCAGTAAGGGATCGTAAGTTTGTCCGTCCCCCCCATCCCCCTCCATCTTAAGTAACTTCTTACGACTCCGATTTATTATTTTAATAGTTTAGTTATTTTTATGCATAAGCATTGGTAATAAAGCGAGTGATATACAATTTTATAATATTTTAATTGCAGGAAGTAAATAAAATATAAGTTAAATTTGATAAGATGTTTATTTTCCGATAAAAAAAATTAGATTTTGTCACACCATAAACAATGATAAGAAACCTTATGTAAGATAAATTATAACTCCCTCATTTGTAATAAAACGTAAGAAAATACTGAACCCCACTCCAAAAGCCCCCTATGTAATTTAAGGATGGTCCCTAAAGGGAATTAAAACAATAACGCATCGTGAAATTGTCAAGGACATAACGAACAAGAGAGGCATAGTATAGTGACCAAGAGAAGAATTCATATGAAAGCGAGAGAAGTAGAGAACTCACCTGGGTTGAACTAAACGTGCCAGAGAAGCTTTATGAGATGAAATACACGAGGAATTATGAGATGGCTGAACGTGTGAAGGAAAGCCAAGCCCAGACTTCGTATTCTTTAGACCTGTAGTCCGTAAGAAGAGATAGACTCCATAGTAACAGATTGCTACGCCCGTAGAGGCCGTAGTACTACGTAGATATGTTAATATATTAAGGCTATTGTTATTTCGACTGAAAACGCTAAATAAAAAATAAAACTGTAAAAATATTGATGGCATTTATCGAATTTGCTGAGTTGGTTTTATTTAAATAAGTTCAATTGGACAAAGGGTGCACTCAAATTGCGGAATAAAATATGCCTGTCAGCCTTGCACATGAATTTTGGAACAACTTGTAATTCCATTCAACTCTTAACCCCAACCTAACCTAACCTAACCTAACCTAACCTAACCTAACCTAACCTAACCTAACCTAACCTAACATAACCTAACATAACCTAACCTAACCTAACCTAACCTAACATAACCTAATCTCCATTTTACATTTTGCACAAAGTCATTATGAATTTAATTTTTACCCGCACTTAGCGTAACCTCGAATGAGTTGTTTCGCAATTCGTGTGTGACGTGGGTAAAGTATTTTATGTTTCATAATGGGTTGACATGATATCACTTGACTAAGAACATGAAACGGGTGCGTCAATTTAAAGGCTCATAAGGATACAAAGCTTGTAAACGAGGCTTTACATTATCTTTTGGGAGTAGAGTGTTTTTTGCGGCAGCTCAAATCATGTGAAGAAACTAGACTGTATACTGTATCTAGACGGGGATGTAAAAATAGAATTATGTATTTATTAATTCATGTGTATCACAAACTTAAACGTGATGGTTATCCATAGGATCAATCTTGATAGCTGAATCAAAATTCCAATTAAGTGATAAATGGCAATAACTGAACATGATGTTCCGGGCGGGACCCCTAAAACTAGTGAAAGGTGTCCCTGGATACGAGATTAACCAAGGATGGTTAATGCCCAGTCCACAACCAGTCGCACCCGTTTGTCGGACTCGCACTCGTAATGTCTTGTCTACAATAGCATACGCAAGCGCAATCGCATGCATGAATCGCTTGTTTATGTAGTTTCGTTGGCTTGCGTTCAGCTAATCGGAAACAAATATAAGTGCATTACTGTATTCAACTTAACTAGGCCTAATTAGTTGTTTGGTCAAGAATAAAATTTCGTGAAAAAACATGATAAAAGATATTGCATTCTAAATTATTTAACATGAGCTGGTCTACACGGTCTTCAAACAGACAGAAAAAAAGTCTTAATTTTTTCCTTCTGATCCAGTTTTTAATAGATTTAAAAAATCTAATAAAAAATTAAAAATTTCAGCCTCAAGCTAGCACATGTGCTATTAATTTTACAAATTTCCGCCCTCTGCGTGCGGTAAATATCACGCAATGCTCATGACAGACAAACAGACAGACAAACAAACAAATTCTTTGTTTTATTAATACAGAAGAGTAATAATTTAATTAATTTTTCTTATATTAATTTGATGATATTTAACTCGTATTTGCAAAATTTAATATGACTTTGATGATTTGAGTCATAATGGTTGAAATTACTTTTACAGACGTTTTATTGTAGACAGCATTTGTTTGAACATAAAACATGCATAACACGTGCTGCGCGTGCGCGTCCGAAAACCCAAGTGTCCCAGATTCGATTCTAGTTTCCAGGCTGGGATTTTTCACAAAATTGAATATAATTATGTAAGGCTTTAAGCTCGCAATAACTGAAACGGGGCAATGAATGTGAGGTCAAGGTTTAAATCCCCGCAAGGGAAACTTAAGAGTGTTTTTATTTTGCTTCTCGTCTTCCTATTCATTTGGTCTATACGCATGCGTATTTTGAGGAAGTATATCCGCATTTTCATAGAGGAAGAGTGGGGAAAATTTAGAGGAAAAAACTTCAGGACACCTGGCCTTGATTTGAAGAACGAGTCTGACGCCTTTGTTCACATGTCCACTGGTGTGATTTATTGAATAGATATATTTTATTTATTTATTGCATCACCGCGTTTTACTACCCATCCGTATTATACGCTTATATACTAATTACGCTAATGTTTTTAGGGTTTAGAAACGTTATGTTTATAGGAAGTGTATCCGCATTTGCGTGGAAGGAGAGTGGAAACCTATTTTGGAAAAAACCCTCAGTACACCCGACCGAAGTTCGAACCTTGATCTCCCAGTCATCAGCAGTCTAGTCTACTGCGAGAGTAGCACCTTAGACCATGCGGCCACCGAAACGGGTCACATTGATATAATAAGATATAAAATAAACATTTTTTTAACAATCATTTACCTTTGATTTAAACTTATTCACATCAATATATTTATATCAGTTTAATACGTCCTAGTTAGTTCTTATACTCGTTTTTTTAATACTTTAGTGTGTGTGAGAAGAGAAATAGACTTGATCCCGACATTTAACAAAATTATAAGCTTGCCCTTCGTTGGGTCTGGGCCAAAATTACCAAAAACGTCGGCGAACGAAAATGCCATTACATACAGCAAAACCCAATCCTTGCGAATGAAAAGTGTTCAAGTCCACGTTGAAATAAAACAAATGTAAACGTGTCGATAAAGCCACGCCTTTAAGACCATTTAGCCGCGGTAGGCTCTTGAAACAATTTGGGTTAATTAGTCAGGGTTTTAAACGCAGCATTAGGTTGAGTGGGTTAAGCTTTGCTTCAATCTCGCCATTGTTTACAGCTTTTGGTATAATCCTGTGAGTAATTAGAGTAATTACTCGCATCCAATTCAGAATTCTTTAGAATATTTTTTATTCTCTTAAATTTTCATGACTTTAGGATTACCCCTTTTTTTAGGTATTGTCTAGTGATGCGGTTCCCAACCTTTTTGAAGGGCGTACCATCCCAACAATTTCTCTAATTTGGAGTAGCGCCAAGATTATGCTGAATATTTACTATTTCCGTACATTTTTAATTGTGCCTAGGGATATAATAACATATTGTGGTGCTGTCTGAACTTGCATCAATGTTATCACCTCTACAAACATTTTAAATCTGCTTTACTTTTGGCTTGACTTGTTCAGAACATATTTATAAGATTTGATGAGGCTTTTATCTTTTTACGACTTTAATTTGCTTGTTTTGTTTGTCTTCTCACGGCGTACCACCGGTAATAAGTGTACGTACCACAGTTTGTGAACCGCTGATCTAGTGTAAATATTGATCCTCCTTATACCTTCATCTATGAGTACGTGAACTAAATGCTAAGACCTTCTAGTCTGGTTTGTTGGTGATGGAAAGGTCCGGGGGCTTATTCCTCAGCTGGGTGGTATTTCCAAAATTATTCCCCCACACTCCCTCCACGCAAGTTCGGGTTAGTTTACTATAGCCTATATTTCCTTCCTCATCCTTACCATGAGAGCGTGACTAAATACAAATTACTCGGACGTGTATAAGACAAGTTTCCAATTACAGGAAATTGATTGATTCGCTAACAGAGCGACACTCTTCAGATGAAAACTAGATATAAAAGATACTAAATTTAAATTAGTAGGATGAAAACTAGTTATGAAATACTTTGAATTTAAATTAGCACGTCAGTGCGGATGGCTTAAGTACTTACTTTATGGCATTAGGAACTTTAAAAGTTCATTGCCGCACTTACAAAAGTACGGCATCCATACCTATCTTGAGATAGTGTGATGAGGGGGACTGGATAGAACTATCTTATTTAGGTCCATTCTAATGTTATCCTCCCATCTGCGTCTAGGTATTCCTAATGGTTTCTTCCCATTGGGTTCGCCAGTTACTACCCTGAACAAGGTTCTAGTTTCTTCGATAATATAAATGGTTGCCGTTTAACTTAAATGGAGATAAAGAGTTAATAGTTATTCCTAATACAGAACATTGTTGTAATATTAAATTATATTTGGATAAAAATTGTATTAAAAGGGCTGTTTTTTGGCCATCTTAAAATGGCTTCACAGATAAGCATTGTGGCTCTTCATTCTGTCATAATAGGGACATACTGTAGTTATTAACAAGAAACTTTATAGCTTCATCCCCCCCAACGTCAACGAGGAAAATTTCAAGTAATCATTCAAATACGAATGCACTGCACACATCTCTGTCATATCTTGGTCTGTTATCCCCCCCTTTTGACTCCCATACCTCACGCGAGCTGGGAGCTGAGTTGGGCCTGCTATGATGAACGCTTTTAATGGGATAGCGTCCACTGGAGATACGCGGATGTGGTGTGTGTGACGTGTGTGGTGGCGTCATGTACCAGCCAATAGGTTCAGACTTGTTTAAAAGTTTAACTAGTAGCCGTCTTAAGAATTAAATAGCCAAAGCTATTATTTATGCTATTAGTGGGAATTACTCCATCTAGATATATTCTGAAAATTGAAAAATGACACCTGGACACGGGACAAGGTCCCGGGTTCGATTCCCGTGTCCAGGTGTCATTTTTCAATTTTCAGAATATGATAGTAGCCGTCTCTTAATCAAGACGTCACTTAACTCAACATTTTGTAAAACACACGGATTAAATTTCAACCTCATCTAGCCTGTTTTACATATGTTGGGGAGGTCAGGGTTCAAGTCCTGACTGGGCGTACTGAGAGTCAATTTTCCTAAATGGTTTACCTCTCTACCTCCACGTAAAAGCGTGTAGACAAAATTTCCTCCAAATTATAAACTTCCTCATTCCCTTCACCATTAGTGTAATTGAATACGTATATTCCAGACGGGTAGTAAGACGCGGTGCCATTACCTCCTCCCCCACCCTCCCATGAAGATGCTAATATTCTGGCTCGTGTCCAGATGAAATAGTGTTAGGTAAGAGTTAGTACGTTGTTCCCGTAAAGCCTAACCCAATTCCCAGATAGCACCGTGCAGTCGTGCACTAAGAGTCTCCAAGGAGCCATAAGATCCTCTAGTTTCATTCCTCCTCCCCACCCCTTCAACCTCTACCCATGATGTCAATATAAGAGCAGGAGCTACGATGTGGAGGGCCTCACGTTAATATAGATCATGCTTCACCTCTAGACACTAAACAAATGAAGCTTTATATCGCTTTGTAGTAGGGAGTTCGTGTATGTTGGGTATTGTATGGATCATATGAGTTTTTATAAAATTCCAAACTAATTTTACATATTTTTACAATATATATCTATTGGGTAACTACTGATGTATACAGTAGCCCCATGGCTTCTTTGGTGCTGACTGACAGTTCACAGCTGACTTCTGACAGTCAACATTTAGGTATATACCTAAATTTTGACTGTCAGAAGTGACAGCTGCTAAACACATGTTTTTTGCAGATCATATGGTTCGGCGTAGGGATACATAATTTGGTCTGGCAGCTTTTCAAAGCCGTCAGCTGTCAGCTGTGAGCTGTCAGTCAGCACCAAAGAAGCCATGGGGCTACTGTACCTATGTGGATACAAATGAAACGTGATATGTGCAATGACGGTCGAAATCGTAATCAAAATAAATGTATTACACAAATATATACACATGTGTGCATATTACAAATAATAATTATATAACTTATATATATATATATAATATATTTTCTTCTTAAGTAATTAATCTGAAGGTTAATTTGATGGGTACTCTCGTGTTGGACTAGAATGTTGAAAATTAATAATATATTATATAAATTGATGTAGAACTCGATATTTATTCTTAGTGATCAAGTTATATAAAAAACCAATTAATACTAATTTAACCCTAAGCAGCCCAGTGTAGACATACGGATACTTTTCTAAATAATTGGTTTTTTATATTATTTTTTATCTCTAAGAAAGACCCATGTCCGATGTAGCCAAATGGCTACACATTAAAAGGAATTTTCAAATTATATTAATACTTTTATTTTGTAAGTTATACATAGATTTTAAAATAAATGTCTAGAAAAATATTTCTTAGAATATATCTTAGTTAATTTGGGCTAGAAAGGGAAATAGATCCATAGTTTAAGAAATTAGTCTCACAATAGAGTCTGAATATGAAACCGGGCCTACAGCTTTAACTCCAAAGAACGGAAAACACCAGAAGCGGCGCTACCCCCAGTTAAGAGTAAACGAGACCCACTTAGGTGGCCGCATAGTCTAAGGCGCTGCTCTCACAGTAGACTAGACTGACGATTACAGAGAGATCAAGGTTCGAATCTCGGTCGGGTGTACTGAAGGTGATTTTTCCAAAATAATTTTCCACTCTCCCTCCATATAAATGCGGTTACACTTCCTATATCTATAACCTTCCTAATCATACCATTAAGGTAATTAGTACATAGGCGTATAGCCCGAACGAGTAGTAAGACGTGGTGGTTTTTAAATAAAGGTAAATATGTCAACATTTACCATGGAAAAAAAGGATGTTAAGACCCCATTTTGGGATTATAAACTACCCACTCCAGTGCACCCAACCTATATTCGAGCCGTTCAACCCTTTCCCCTCCTCTCTGAATACCTTATCAGAGTTGAACACTCGTGCCAGGCTGACCCTAACAGATAAACTGGATAACTCATATCAATGCCTCACATGGTAGCAAACAACGTTATCGTTGTACAATATTTGACTAATATAAACGATATTCTCCCCCCCCCAATTCCATATACTTGAGTGATATCAATGACTGGCTTATCTTATCATCGGTGGAGGTAGCAGAGTGGTCTATAGTAGGGCGGTTACCTGGGCCGCCAAATCCTTGGTGAGTTTTAAAACAAAATGTAGTTTTTCCTTAGGGTTTGAAAAAATAATTATTCAAATAAAATAAACTAATAATTATGTCTAGGTAAAGAAATAACAGCTACATATTTATCTAATAGGCATACTAAGAATATATTTAAATAAACGGTACGTTTATCGCACATACTTTCTCTCGCTTTTATCTTAAAATATACATTTACTAAATACTCGTAGGATTTGTGAAACAAAATAATATATCTATACATTGTTGTAGAAACATTTCACCAAAGATCATAAATGAAATAATATACACTATTACAGAAAAATTGAGCATAGAGAAACATAATTCTTATGTGTGTTCTGGCTATTGTTTACTGAAAAGTAAATAAATAACTTGTAAACAAACACTGATACGAAGCCAAGAGTTTAGAGTTGATAGGTCTACTTGTGTCGAGGGGTAAATTTTCAATTATATTTAAATTAATCTGTGCTAACGACTGGCATACGTTTCTAATGCTAATTTACACCAATACAATTTAAGATAGTTTATCAATTTACCGGAGATGAATAAAATAGTTTTAATGTTTTATAACGTGTTAAATTATTCTTGATCAATACTATGAAATACGATTACAAAATATAGTTTGATAAGCCAAATTCGTAAATTGAAAAATGATGCCTGAACACGGAAATCGAACCCGGGATCCAGTGTCCATGTGTCATTTTTCAATATACAAATATGATACTCGATACAGCTACATCCGTAATCTAAAAACCATTTCCCTCTTGTAAGCCTCGCTAGTTCTTAACAAATAAATATTCAAGAGTTTACTTTCTTCCAATTTATAACAAAGAACATTAAACATTTAATATAAAATGGTCGACCTTGATGGTTTTGAACTAAAGTGCTTGCCTCAGGACCCGATGAACGTGGGTTCACGCCCTCCAGGGGTCGATGGATTTTTCTTGATCGATAAAAATCCGTAGCACAACTTTCTTCGGCAGAAAAGTAAAGCCGCCGGGCCTATATCGATTGTGATATGTAAAAATAACCCTGGAAGGTATGTGAAAATACCTTTACCGGCAAAATTGGTTGGCATTTTGGCTATCGCTCATATAAATTCTCGTGTGCTGATTTAATCAGTAGGTTCAGAAATTACACGTTAAATATCGCAAATATTAAGATCTAAGATTTATGAGTTGCTATCTGTTAAAATATGATAATACGCGATGCTAAAAAAATTAAATTACTACCCATACGGGCTATACGCATATGTACTAATTACTCTAATTGTTATATATTAGGAATGTTAATTTTAGAGGAAGTGTATTCGCATTTGCGAAGAGGAAGAGTATAAAACCATTTAGGTAAATCCAACCTCATCGAACCCCACCGGGATCAAACCTTTATTTTTCCCTTCATCGCCAGTTTTAGCCTAATGCAAGGGTGACTCCTTAGACCATAAAACCACTGAAGTGGCTTTATTTCTAATTTATATAACTTGTAGTTATTGAAATTTTGAGTTAATAAGATAAATTTAAAATACAAATTTGTTAAAACTTCCTTCAGTTTTTCCTTTGTTAAATTTGGGTCGATATAGGACGGATGTTAGAGTAGAAAAAAAAATTCTTATCAGAAAATATATATTCATTTCTTATCTGATCCATTTCTATTTTGTGCTGGTAATTTATTCATTCTCACCCACCCAACCCAACAATATTCGTAAGACCAAACAAGTCCGAACAAAGATGACAAACGACATCACTAACCCAGTTACCCCTCAGGTTGTTTAAACAGATATTCCTGAATCTAGATCCGCCGTGTAGACATTTACAAAGCGGCACACACCCTTGCAAATTATTCGAACAATTCATTATCTTCAAACATTTCCACGTGTGTGCTATCACAGAGTGCTACCATATGTTCCGATGATGGAGAGAGGGAATAAGAAGGGATGGAGTGAGGGGGGGGGGGGAGGATGATTTATGCGTGAGATCGTCCAAAGAAGTGTTGGCTTTAGCCAAAGTTTAATTATAACTTGAGGGACGTTTCCACTCTCGTCAGGGTTGATAACGGGTTTTACATGCGTGTTGGAGCATAGTTTGTAAACTTTAGAGCATATGAGGAGATTAAGAACATCTTGGGTTTAATTGCAATCTACGTTAGTGTGACTGGCGTGCGCGCGAAAGTTTGACTTGGAAGGCTTGAGTTCGATCTCTGACAGGATGTTTTTAATTAATTTCCCAGCTATAGTTTTAATCCTCTATCTCCAAGGCAAATGCTACTTTATTTTCATAAAAAAATATATTTTAGAAGCGCGTCTTACTACCCGCTTGGGATATACCCATGAGGGTCTATGTATTATAATTACGTCAACGTGTTAGGGATGAGAAAGGTTGGATTAGGAGGAAAAGCAACTAGATTTCCATGGATGAAAACGGTAAAACCATATTGACAAACCACTTTCACTACAACAGACAGGGGTTCGAACTCTAATCTCCCCCGTCATCGGCAGTCCAGTCAATTGTGAGACTGAAACCTTAGACCATGCATCCACCGAAGCGGTTCGTTTCCTTCTGCTAGAAATCGTAAATTTACACCAACACTATTACACGTGGATCATTTCTATTTAAACATTAATGGAGATAGAGAGTTAATAGAATTTCATAATACAAAACATTGCCGAGATATTAAATGATATTTGGATTAAAACTGCATTGAAAAGGCAGTTTTTGACCATTTTAGAATGGCTTCGCAGGTAAGCACTATACACAAATATTCATTCTGTCTTAATAGGGACATACTATGGTTATTAACACGAAACGATGTCGCTTTGTCCCCCATCGTCACCGCGGAAAAAAAATTTCGAGTAATCATTCCAATAAGACCCGCCTCGGTGGCGTAGTTGGCTAACGCACCAGTCGTGTTGAGCTCGACCGCCGAGGACGGGGAGATCGAGGTTCGAATCTCGGTCGGGTGAACTGGGGGTGGTTTTTCCTAAATGGTTTTCCACTCTCCCTCCACGCAAATGCGGGTTCACTTCCTCTAAATTCAACCCTCCCAATTCCTAATCCATTAGTGTAATTAGTACTTAAGCGTATAACCCGAACGGGTAGTAAGACGCGGTGCTAAATAAATAAATAAATTCCAATAAGAATACACTGCACATATGGCGGCATATCCTAGGTCTTTTCTTTTCCCTTTTACTCCCATACCTCGCGCGGGCACGCACACGCACACGCACACGCACACGCACACGCACACGCACACGCACACGCACACGCACACGCACACACACACACACACACACAAACACAGATGCGAGCCGGGAGATGAGTTGGGCCTACTATGATGAACGTCGTTAAATCTCAATATGTTCCCTAAGCTCAAAAAGATGAGTCCCCAGTACTTAGCAAACTGACAATAGAGATAAATAATTATTAATAATAGTAATACTAATAAACATTAGTTTTATAAATTTAATATATTTTGTTGGTACCTGTACACGGAAATCGATCGCGCTCAATTAATATACTTTCAAATAAATAGCTGTCCGATGCTGACCATACGATAAATTAAACACAAAATATACTTTTTATATAATTAATAAAATGTAATAATTAGCATAGAAGAAATCGAAAACAACTATTCATTGTGTTTAAAACTCCCAGAACGTTCTTATTACAAGGAACACTAAACAAATCTTGTCTGACTCGCATCGGTAGTCACAAGGTATAAGGTGTCTGTCTCGTATTATACTGGATTGCCAGTGATAGGGGAGCCGAAGTTTAAATCTAGACGGTGACCTGGTGGTCTAGGGGTAAGTTGTCAGACTTCTTTGCTAAGGGTCCGGGATTCATTCCTAGGTCCCGGCAAAAATTTATCTGATTGCCAAACCCTTCCTTCACCTCTGACAAGACGTGTATTAATCACAACTCGTGAATGTGTGGAATGCCAGGCCTCCACCGTGGTTCGGATCCCACGTTAAACTGTAGGTCCTCCATTTCATCTCACAGTCACCCTACCATTACACATTAGCGTAAGTGCGTATAACCCGGACGGGTAGTAAGACGCGGTGCTAATAATAAATCTAGACCGGCTGTCTCGGGAAGGCCCCCCACCAGATGCTTAAACCGGGCCGGCAAATCGCGTGCCCCCTCTCTTTTTTTAATACTAGGCCTCATTGATGGCAGTTAGCATACAAGAAAAGGGGTTATGAGGGGCCAGGGAACCCTACCCCGTCAAATATTTAGAAAATATTTACAGTGGGTCTCGTCTAGATTTTTTTTTAAATCAAGACTATTCTACAATAAGGCCATTCTATGAAAATTTCGGCTGGGACATATAATTAATTACTTAACGCCGGCTATTCATTGTTGCAGTTTCTTTGAGAGGTTAATTTCAGGTAAAGCCCACCAATGCCATGGATTTCTATGAGCGAGAGCGAAAGGGCCTACCAATTTTGCCTAGAAAGGTATTTTCAAATATCTTCCAGGGTTCTTTTACATGCCACAATCGACATAGGACCAACGGCATTACTTTCCCTCCGAAGGAGGTTGTGCCACGGATTTTTATCGCTCAGTAAAAATCCGTTGGCTCCGGCTGGGTCCAAATCCACAAGCATCGGATCCTTCGGCAGTCACTTTATCCTAATGCTACTGTGGTTTGCTTTTCAGCCTATGGCATTACTGCGGCAGGGACATGGCATCCATTCGGTCACCTGTTTGTAGATTATTCGCCGCTCTGGTGGCACAGAACGTTACCCAGGGTACACCATAGGAGGTTGTCTACACGTCGTACCCGCGATGAGATGTTGTGACGACAGTGAATATTAAGGTATGGAGCCAGAGGGAGTCCTAAACATAACTAAAGCCTAATTTACCAACCCCTGGTGACCGCTGGGAGAATTCCCCTTAAGAGAAAAATACCCAAGGTACCAGCCGGGAATCAGACCAAGGACCTCTGGGTCCATAGCCAGGTGAACTAACCACTACACCAAGGGTCCAGATACCACTGAGGTTGACCAGTCAGGCCACAACTGACATCAACAAAATGCTTGTAGCCATGTCAGTTGGATATGGGTCGTGTGTTTACATTTACCATTTTGTTTGGAATTGGGGGTATACAAGGTATTTTCATACATCTAACATATGCCGTTAAGATATCAAAAGATTACGTTTTATTTTACTATTCCTTCTTGGCCATATCCCCCAGTTAGGTGTATCTTATATCACCCCTCAATTGTGTTCTCATTAACACCAGAATAATCAGTGACATGCATCTCGCGCGGTCCGAGGGTGGGGGTAGAGTCGTACAATCGTCAGCGTGACGCTAAGTCTCGTGATGTATTACAGAGGCTTTTGCACCTTTTAACAAATCACTCGACTGCGCGTGTGGACTTTAAGAGGTATGGGGTAAGGGGAGTGGTTTAATCACCGCACGTGGGCGGACAGAGGCGGAGGTTTAATCAGTGATTAACGGGCCATTCCTTTTGACTTTAAAAATAATCTCTCATTAGCCTGCGCGGCCTTCATCGTCAGCCTACCTTCTCGTTGATACCTATCTATCCCTTCGTTTTGGTCCTCCTGTTCCAGATCGACTATGTGTATTGGTTCGTTGAACAAAAAAAAGAGCAATATACGCCTTTTGTCAAGACAACGGGTTTAATTATTTTGATTAGTACGGGTAGTAAAATAGTGGGGAAGAGCGCACTGCTCTAGACCATTGGTATTCAAACTTTTTTATCCACGTACCCCCATTTAATAATCTCTATCCAAATTTGTGCTTCAATAGCTGTTGGTGCGTAATGTAATACATATTCTATAATCTACAGTTTCTATCTATATTAATAAAATGAAGAGTTTGTCTGTCGTGAGCATGGCGCGAAACCTACCACACGCAGAGGTCTGACAGTTTAAAATTGGAAGCCCCTGTGCACAAACACGTGCACCTAGAAGATGGAATTTTAAATTTTTGACTAGATTTTATTTTTTTTAATTTATTAAAAATTGGGTTGGAAGAAAAAAAAAAGAGAAGGGATTTTGTTTGTCTGTTTTTTAATCAAAGAAAAGCATTGCAGAGGTAACCACGCCGGGTACTTCTGCTAGTCCAAAATAAATACAAAAAAATACATCGAAAATAATGTAATGAATAGTAGAGGAGAGGGTGGATATATGGGCCCCCACTTTGTTTTTTCACCATAACTATCGCAGAAGTTCTTAAATTGATCTGAAAATGTCAGAAAACACACTTCGGAATGTTTTTAACATAGTGCCAATGGAATTAATGATCGTTTTTAAAATCAATAATGTGAAAAATATTTTTCAAAATATTATTACACTGGGTCACTAATAGAACTTGTGCTGTTAATATGAGCCCCTTAGTTTAGGAACAGAAATTCACTAGAAATAAAAGATTAACATTTTTATTTAAACACAACTTTGTTATTTATTTAAATGTCCATTAATAGTACAAATTTAAAAGTGTAAGTTGAAGTTAAAATTTAAGTGTAAGTTAAAAGAACATATCCATATTTACTTGTAAATTATTATTATTATTATTATTAGCACCGCGTCTTACTACCCGTTTGGGTTATACGCACTTACGCTAATGTGCAATGATAGGGTGATTGTGAGATGAAATGGAGGACCTACAGTTTAACGTGGAATCCGAACCACGGTGGAGGCCTGGCATTCCTCACATTCACAAGTTGTGATTAATACACGTCTTGTCAGAGGTGAAGGAAGGGTTTGGCAATCAGCTAAATCTGTGCCGGGACCGAGGATTGAACTCCAGACCCCCAGCACAGAAGGCAGCCAACTTACCCCTAGACCACCAGGTCACCTTACTTGTAAAAATCCCAGATGTATACATATGTCTCACATCCAGCACATTTATTGTGAGCCCACAGTTCACAATTCATACATTGTACCCACAATTCACCCCTTCTGTCTGTTGAAAAAACGCCTTCACAGAAAATACAAACGGTACCATCACTATCAAGACGAGGAACGCCTATTTCAATTTCAGCAAGAGACTCGTCTGAATCAATGTTTAACTCTTCATCCGATTCTTCAGCTAGGAAAATTAGCTTTATTTTTAGAGATTTCTTCGACATATTTTTCCTTTGGTCTTGTTTCACTGATGGCGGTTCATTTTCCTTAACAAACTTCTGTTTCTTACCTTCTTTTTTTTATTTGTTTTTCTGCCTTCTTCTTCTCAGACTCTTCTAATGCAAGTTTATAGGGGGATGATGTTATTTTTGCAGCCTTAAAAGACTTTGGTCCTTTGTTTGTCATCTTTCTTTTAGGTTGTGGAATTGGCCAAATATCTTTTGGTGATACATGATTGGACTTCTTCACTAAGGAACATCCCGAGGGGCTGGCTTCTTCCAAGTCCTTTGCACATGGTGTAGCATCTTGATCTGGTTCATTAGATTTGGTGAAAGAGGGCATAGTGGAGTTAACGTCCTGAGGAGATGTCAGTGATTGTACCTTTTGTGTAACATTCCTGCCCTTGTTTTCTTCAAGGCTCTGTAGATCAACCACTTCTATATCAACTCCTGAAGCAACAAAATCTATGTCGTTGAACATCTGTCGGTTACAAGGATAGATTCCGGTAACCTTGAACCCATTGACGGCTATTTCTCCAGTTTGACACTTCAGATATGTATTGCCCAAAAGTTGTGCTATGTCGTATGGCCCACGAGGTCTGGTGTTAGAATGTAGCATCCACTGTCTAATGTTTTCACTGAAGTAATGTTTCAATGGCCCCATAAAGGTCCTGTCTAATGGTTGCATACGGTGGTTGTGTGTGGAGGAAGACTTAAAATTGTTACATGATTTTTGCGGGCAATATCCACAACATTAATGTTCTTAGTGTGGGTGTTATGCCCATCAATAATCTGTAAGACAGTATCTTCTGCTGTTGGTTTTGTTTTCTTGATAAAGTAATTAAGCCATTCAGTAAAGAGATTGCCTTGGATCCAAACCGACGGGTGGCATTTTCCAATGGATCTATATATCATATTCTGAAAATTGAAAAATGACACATGGACACGGGAATCGAACCCGGGACCTTTGGCTTAGTACGCCAATGCTCTAACCACTGAGCTAACCAGGATTCGTCCCGTGCCTAGGGTCATTCTTCACTCATATTTAAGGCAGAGCCTATGATGGACGTGCGGAAATCGTTGGCTACAAATATGTGATTGTATTAATATCACGAGCCATCGGATCTGCGACTCGGTAGTTGGCTTTTTGCTGTCATTTGTACAATTTTCAGAATATGATATCTAGATGGAGTAATTCCCACTAATAAGCATAAATAAGCGCTTTGGCTATTAATTCTTAATATATATGCAATCCCGTACAATTTAATAATCGTACAAAAGTTTTAAATGAGAAACGTATACGTCATATATATTACATTTTACGCACCCTCTTAGATGTCTTCACGTACCCTCAGGTTGAATACCACTGCTTTAGACAAAGCAACAACGTGATTTGTTCCTGAATGGTAGTTTTATAAAATATAAAGGTTTGGAGGAGTGGAGTGGGGTGGGGTGGGAGAGGGAGTGTATAAAGGAGGTATGAGGAGGTGCTGGGAGCATTAATTGATCAATTTTCTGGCAAAATAATTGATATAAAAAGACTTAGCTACAATATGTCTCTCCTGTCTAGATTTAAGGTGTTTTATTTTAAATTGCTCTGTGTAAAATTATTTCAACTTAACGTTATAATAAATAAATATTTAAATTACCCTTTCCTGTTGCTTAGTTGTAATGAAGCTGAGTGATAAAGTTGAGGGATAACATTTAAGTTACAGGATTTCACTAATGCAGTTTACCATTTTTGGCCGTGTTTGTTTATACATGAATGCAGATGATCAATTCCTTAGGAAGCAAAACTGACTTTAAAGCTTCATATAAAAAAAATGACAATACTAATTTTTTAGTAAATTGCATGCTACTACCCATCCGTAATATCTATATGTATATACTCTTAATGGTGTAAAGAGGAGGATGGCAAATTTGGAGAAAATGTACTTGAGTAAGCGTACAAGTAAAGCGGAAGACATTTAAAGAAACACACCCTTTAGTATGTCTAACATAAATTTGAACCAATATTTTACATCACAGCCAAAACAGACCAGAAAAGACTTACGCCTTTGTCTGCGTGATCACCGGTGTTGATAAAACTATTTATATATTAAATCATTGCATTTTTTTTCACAAATTAGAAAAGGTTTTGTAACCTTGAGGAATAAGTGGAATTTAATCAAACTAGATCTATTCATTTTTGAACAAACACAAGTTGTCCAGAAATTATCTTTATAACTTTTATCTTTTTATTACTTTTATTAATATTATAGTATGGACGCCTTGTGAATAACTTTTGGTTCTCATTGGATGAACTAAATTTAAAAAAAACTTTGGGTTTTCTGTGTCTACATTTCCTTGATTGGTAATTTATTAATTTTAGCACCGCGTCATACAAACCGTTAGGGTTACACGCATATGTACTAATTACGCTAAAGTGATAGAAACGAGGTAGGTTAAATTTAGAGAGGTGTACCAGTATTTGCGTGAAGAGAGAGAGTGAAAAAAAACACTCTTAGTACATACGATCGGGACTAGAACACCCATATCCCTGTCATCGGCAGTCCAGTCTAATACGAGAGTGACACCTTAAACCATTCGGCCAACAGGAGCGGGTGATTGGTAATTCCTTGTGTGCTAGTTAGTTAGTAGATATTTCATTTAGTATAAAAATTTTAAAGATAATTTTTGGGCAGCCGATACACAGTATAGTTTTGTTATTTGCTACTTTAGGTAAAGTACCATCAATGTTTATATTTCAGTGCCCACATTGATTAGACACAAAGATATATTGAAAATATTAATAAATACCGGATTTAAGAGATATTATATTAGGATTTACAAGCTTGCACAAACATACGTAGAAACAAACGAATTACCAAAAACATATTTTTTTTGGAATCGTGGGCACGGTTAAATTATATTTTCTTCAAAATCTGTGTACACATTTTATTCATTAACACACTGTTTTTTATTCTTTGTAGTTGTGAAATTAAAGAGACTCATTTCATGGATGACATAATTTCCTGTTTTGTCACCGAACAAAATCTAGGTTTATTAAGTTTATATAGTGCTACAATTTCAGCAATAATTAAAAAATTTCCCACCCACTATCACGTAATTAATATGAACGAAGGATTGCGACAGGAGATTTAATAACGTGGATATCTCAAGCAGAACCAATTAACATTCAGAGTATCAATAAAGATGATAGATATTGCTCAATAAATCTGCTGGAAATAACTACCTCATATTTCCATTAGGACTATCATTTTGACAGTTAAAGTTAGCTCGCTGATGGCTGCATTGACTGGCTTTGACCCTTTAGGTCATGACTCTTACGTATCATTTTATTATTACTTTTACGCATCTTTCTACTATTAATTTTAACACCATGATCATTATCAGTTCGCACGCTTCGGTGACCGCATGGTCTAAGGCGTCGCTTTCACAATAGTCTAGGCTGCATATGATGGGGAGATCGGGGTTCAAATCCCGGTCGGGTGTATTGAGTTTTTTCCTAAATGGTTTTCGACTCTCCCTCTATGGGAATGTGGGTATACTTACTGTAAATTAAACCTTATCCATGCCTAACACATTAGCGTAGTTTGTACATATGCGTATAGCCCGGACACGTAGTAAGATGAGGTGCTAACTAATAATGGTTACACTTAAGGGATGGATATAATTTTAGAGGATTTGCACCTACGTTAGCGTGGAGAGGAGATGGGAAAACCATAGTGATAGATCACGTGTGGAAATCCATATTCGATTCCCGCTAGACGAGATTAAAACGTTACACACTCCTTCATGGGCAATTTTTTTTAGCACTGCGTCTTACTACCCGTTCGGGTTATACGCTTATGTACTAATTACAAACATGGTGCTAGGGACTAGGGATGCACTTATAAAAAATTGATTCAGTATGTAGTAAGTTAAGGAAATAAACAATTTTTACTTACTTATCTACGTACTTAATTGATCTATAGCGTTAGGAACTCGAAAGCTCATCGCCTCACTTACAAAAGTACGCCACCTATATCTCTATCTTGAGCTAGTTCTATCCAGTCCAACTCATTATACCTTATCCCTTTCATGTCCATTCTAATGTTATTCCCCATCTGCGTCTAGGTCTTCCCAATTGTTCTTCCCATTGCGTTTTCCAGTCAGTACCTTGAACAACCTTGATAAACTTGATAGTATCGAGCAAGGTATTGAAATAGAGAAAAGTAGGTATTGGCCCACCACTAATAATAATCAAAATTATTAAATCCATTTAAAAAAATCACATTTGATTAAACTAACCTTAATTTGAGGGCTATGCTCAAAATAAGAAAGAGTTCCAAGGTATAGAATTATGAAATCTAAATATCAAGTTTGAACAAAATCCATCCAACCATTTCGGATCTGTGATCAGGGACATAGAGACAAAATTGTAAAATCCACTTTTTTGGGCTCGTGTTCACATACAACGTAAATATTCGTCATAATCTCGAGTTTTTTTTTCAGTATCAAAATAATTTCGCTTGATATAAGAAGGTAAAAAATGCATATAACCATGTTTTGGTCGATTTCTGACCCGAGCGTAATAATTTAAAGTCTGATTTTCACAGGAAGCCCATTATTTGAAAACCGGAAACTCATGCTACCACAATGTTGGAGAAAAAATATAACACTTGTAATTACATTCTTAGTCTTTTTGATTAGTATTAAAAAGATAGATTATACAGTAATACATCAGGAAGTATTATTGAAAGATTTTGATAAATTTTAGATTAACTTTATAATTAATAAATCAAACAAGACATATCTCTAAAATGTCAAATTTAAGTGACTTAATCAATGTTGGTGGTCAAACGTGGACTTCTTATAAAAATCAGGATTTATATAATTTATCAGTTAATCGGCCGTTAGAGGAATTAGCTGCTCAAATTAAGAGGAAACCAACTAAGCATTTAGGATAAGGAAAGTTATGACCTTATAAGGGGAAATGGGAATCTGTACCATAGATTAAGGTACTTATCTTAACATATTATTTAATTAAGTTTCCTTAAAATTAATTTTCCAAGACATTTTCACCGAGAAGAATATTGTTTAATGTTATATTATATTTTATTAGATAGTACAGTGTCAATGTGCTGATTAAACTATTGAAGTTTATACGATAGAATTAAAAGGGTACGCTTTAATTAAATTCATCAGAATTTGCATTAAAAGAGAATCTAAACTGAACTATGAAATTTTACGAAAAAAAAATCAACTTCAGTGTAACCTGTTGGGGGGCTTCAAGGGATGAATATTTCTTTTTTTTATATGCATGCTTATGAATAGTTTATATGATAAATAAATGTAAATAATTTTTATGATATACAGATGAGGTGGAAATAATTAGAGGATCTATGCCGAAGAAATGATGGATAGCCTGCTGAGGTTTGCATGGTGTCCGGTAGAGCTCACCTGAGTGACAAAAAGGGAAACAGGAGTATGTAGTTTACTTTTACTTAGCTAGTGAATATTTTCTTTTCAATTAAAGTGTTAATTTTTCAACTTAATAATCGTATAATTGTTTCGGTTCCAACCTCTATTTAAATTTAAAAAGATTATATGATATAAATAATATGGTCTATTTATATATATCATATAATCTATATTATAAAACTACATAAAAAAAGTCTTCACTTGAAGTCACTAATATGTTATACTTAAGATAGTACTTTTTTCATATTTTAGTTTGCAATTCTATTTTCATGCTATTATATGATCATATAATATATATACACTTATAAAATATGATGTATTACATAATATATATATAAAACATGATGTATTATATACTACATTTATAGAACTTCGATAAATTATATTTATATATAATGTAAAAAAATCTCGTGGTAGCAGTTTTAATGAAATTTCAAAATACTTTTTCCAGTCGGTAAATTTGTATTATTAAATTATAATATGTTGTGACATTCTACACAGAGTCAGAGTGATCATGAATATTTATAATAGCACATAATATATTAATGTAGAATAGCAAACAAAACATGAATTTGAAATCTATATTTCCAAATAAATATACCATAATATTTAATTTGAGTACTTTATGGCTATAAAATATGTATTGGGTTGATTTATGAGACCTATAAAAAATTCACAGCTCCATTTATTTTGCTGATCATAACTTTCAATTCCCCCTCTCTTTCCCCCCAACAGGTTTAATCGCCTTAATAAAAGATGTCCTCTTTCTGCCATCCTGATTTGATAATCAAATAAAATATAAAAAAAGCAGTCCTACTTTTAAAAAAATTTACCGAGTTAAACCATTAAAAATACCAACACTCGTCCATAGAGTGTTGATGTCACAGAAGCTATTCAAAACACTCCCTCCGTCTCCTTAACCCTTCCCAACGTCGACTAAATGTAACTTGAATCACAGCGTCGTTAAGGTTGTTAAGGCAGAATGTAACATAAAACATAGCCCTTTAGAGCGCAACAGTGTAGTAATGGGGGTACTTAAGGTAGACGTAGATGAGGTTAATTACATATCGTTACAGTCACTTGGAAACAAAGGAATTGGTCCCCGTTTAATATTGAAAGACCAACTCTCATCATAGAAATACAATTAAAAATACAACTGTTACTACTACTAATATTAATACTATTCATTTGAATGAAAATATATTTTTTCAACTGGCTCATTTCTTGTGGTATGTCTACGATATATATTATAAATATGTACTATCTTATAAATATACAATACATGAATAACATATTTAATTGTAAATATTGATGATTAATCGAGTGTGTGTATATGGTTTTAATATAAAAAACAACAACTTGATATTTATTTAATATAAATATTACTACACAATCCTACAAACTTTATCACATAGTGTATTAAAGTTTGGAGAAAAATAATAAAAAATAAGTTATGATTTACATTTGTAGTCTTATTTTTTATGAAAAACTAGTCCCAGATACCCATTTTGAACTCAATGTTATAGACCATTTTGGAAATAAAATTGGTAAATTATTCCTAAAATAATTAGTTTTGGAAAGATCAACAAACATTATTTACTATCATGTAAAATAGTGCCCAAATACCAAGCTTGAACAAAATCGTTGAAGCTATTTTTTTTAACTCTTTAAAAAATCAGTCATTATTCAGCTACTATTACATTTTTTAATTAAAAACAAATATATAATATTATTTGTAATGTAAACAACTTCAGATACAGATTTTCAGCCAAATTGCTAGTCATTTCTTAACATACTAAGCTTAAATAAAACATTCGTTAGTAAACTACCCTTAACATACTTTCTTCCCAAAAAATAAGTATAAAATTTGGTTTGTTATGTCAAACATTCCCCAGATAATCATTTAAAACAAAATGTTTACAAAAATTTTCAAAATAGTTTGAATTTTTGAAAATCATCACTAAACTACCCTTTAACGAATTGTTACCCAAAATACAACTATATGATTCTATAGGTAAAAAAATTCTCTTAAGATATAAATTTTAAACAAAATCGTTAGAAACATTTTCAAAAAATTTGGAAACAAAAAAATTCACTCAGTAAACTAATTTGAGTACTAGGATCAAAAAAACAAAACTGTCGCGAGGTGTTACCCTATAAGAGGGCACGAGAACATGATGTGTGGCATGCCAACTTAAAAAAATTAAACATTAAATAAAACATTTCCCAACGTGGTAAGATTTTTAAGTCAATAATATTTTGACAGCCATGTTATTAAATGTAATGTCATAACGGACTTTTTGAACTCAACGGCTAGAAATCGTCTTGGCTCGTACTTAAGTGAATCTTGTGTTCTTTTGATGACAGAAAACTATGAAGCGAACGTATTACTTGACTAGCAAAATTTAAGAAGATGCTTCAAACTAATATGTAAAAGATTAAACCATATTTAAGTTTTTGATTTTACCATATGTAGATCAATTTGTCTTTTTTTCACTGAAGGTATTTCTTTAATTTTTTTTAATTAAAGTTATTGAACTTAATCTTTTCTAGGACTCTCACTTGGACAATCTTTCAAATGTAGGCAATATTAAAACATTTACAATTTGGTATGTCATTCATTAAATTTAATGAATTTAAACATTTTGTTTTTAAATACTTATTAATACAAGTAAATAAGAGGTATAACACTAGACTATTTAAAAACTCAGCCTACCCGCCTCGGTGGCGTAGTTAATTAACGCGCTAGTTTCATATTGAGCAAGACTGCTGAGGACGGGGAGATCAAGGTTCAAATCTCGTTCGGGTGAACTGAGAGTAGTTTTTACTAAATGGTTTTCTACTCTCCCTCCACACAAATGCGTGTGAACTTCCTCTAAATTCAACCTTACCAATTCTTAAACCAATAGCGTAATTAGTACATAAGCTTACAACCCGAACGGGTAGTAAGACGTGGTGCTAAATTTTAAAAAAACTCAGCTAGTCCTTAAGTGGCACATTGTCCGGAAAGGTTTCTCCACTCCTGCCCAATAGCATAAAAATATCAAATTTGAACAAAATACATCAAACCGCTTCAAATCTGTGGTCAGGGACAGACAGTCGTGGGTGGGGACTGACAGAATGGTTAAATCCACTTTTTTGGATTCGAACATACATAAAAGTAAATAATCATCATAATCTCTAGATAGAAAATTTTCTTGATTTAAATACTTTCTATTGATACAAGAAAGTTAAATATACATCTTTATAGCACACGCTATTAATGTATTGTTTAGTTAGTTTTTGTTCCGTGTATACCCATACAGGATATACGCATTAGCGCAAAGGAAGAGTGAGAATACTTTTAGTAAAAAGAAAACACTGGAGTATATCATTCCAGGATTCGAACCATGACGTACCCGTCATTGGTAAACAGACTACATGAACTTTTTTTACTCCAAGTCCGTGGGCTTGCAGGTGTGTTTTAATGTTTATTAGTCAACATAGTCTGTCTCATTTGACGATGACAAGGTGGTCGGGTAGGGTGTGTGTTGTGGATAGGTCTTCCCTAAAAGGATTTCCACTCTCCTTCCACGCAAATGTGTCCTACATATAATCTAAATTCTACCTTTACCATATTTACTCTATTAGTGTAAATATACGGATAGCCTGGGAGGATTTGTAAGACGTGCTTTATATAATATATTACACACTAAGAAAGCCAACTCAGGTAGCCTATTATTTTCATATGCATTTTTTTTAGCACCACGTTTTACTATCTGTTCAGACTATACGAATAAGTGCTAATTACGCTAATGAGATAGGGATGAGGAAGGTTGAATTGAGGACAATTGTACCGGAATTTGCGTGGAAGGAGAGTGGAAAACCATTTAGAAAAAACAACCCTCAGTACACCCGACCGGAATTTGAACCCCGATCTTCCTGTCACCGGCAGTCTTGTATAACACAACACTGATGCCTTTAAACCATGTGGCCACTGAAGCAGATTTTATATGAATTGTTATACTTTGTAGCTCATAAACTAAATAGCTCGTAACTAAGTAGCTCGAACCAGGTGTTTCCTCGCCGTGAGGTTCTACCTGGTCTTCATTAGTAGACAATACGGATGTGTCAAGTCCAATTTTTCAATTATAAACAAAATCGAATCCAATATAAGAAATATTCTCGAAGTCGATTTGAAGCTGGGATATTTTTTGTTAATTGTTTTAATGCTTGAAAATATATATTTTAGGTATTTATATAAATTTATACAGACAAAAATTTAGAAAATGTTTCACTATGATTGTATGTAATGTTTAGTTCTAATCTAGTAAATCAATTTATTATCACAAAATGCAAATCAATTACTTAGAGTTTTTCCATATCTCATATGATTATTATTTTGTAATGTAAATAATAGCTCAGAATGGCCATAATCGACCATAAATGTGATATTTTAGGTGTAAATATTTTTTAATCGTCAAAACATTAAAAAAAAAAAGCGAAGTCTAAGCTGATATTTGTTTCGAAATAAATTTGAAGTTTCGAATATTCACACACCCTTAGTATAGAGTAAAATTGAGACCATTTAAACTATCTTACTATTTAAAAAAAAATACAACACAACTGAAAACACTGACTTACCTCAATCGCTAACTCGAAATCCTTCTTTTCAATGGTTCCACTTTGATTAACATCTGGAAAGAAATCAATAAACATATTTTAAAATAATTTATATAACATTTCACATGATGTATACGAATAGAAAATACAAAAATCAAGGTCTCTAAAAATGAATAATAAACTCAAAGGAAATATTTTTATCTCAATTTTCTTATTAACCACTGACCACAAATTTCACTACATACTATTAATTCTATTTGACCATAGAAGAAAATTGTTATTTTAAAATAGATAATATAATTATTTTCAGATTTAAATGTTTTAAATTAATTTATTTCTAATTCAACGCCTATACAAATAAAAAAAATTATTTCCTATTCCATCCCTATTCTTAGCTTCTATAAAGTAACATACATTTAATTTATGTAAGACAATTTCTGAAACCTAAAATGCTAACTACCTATTCTATAACTTATAAATTATAACATTATCTTTAGTGTCATACCCGCCTCGGTGGCGTAGTTAGCTAACGCGCCAGTCGTGTTGAGCTCGACTGCCGAGGACGGGGAGATTGAGGTTCGAATCTCGGTCGGGTGAACTGAGGGTGGCTTTTCCACTTTCCCTCCACGCAAATGCGGGTTCACTTCCTCTAAACTCAACCTTCCCAATTCCTAACCAATTAGTGTAATTAGTACTTAAACGTATAACCCAAACGGGTAGTAAGACGCGATGTTAAGTATTATTATTATTTAGTTCATAAAATAAAATGTATTTCTTTAGAGCTTTTTTTAATTAATTACTTAATCTGAAGTGGTGATAGGATGGTATAAGTCAACACACTAACAATAAACAGTGTCGCCGTTGAGGTTGAGGTTCGAATCCTGGCAGGCTGCTAAGATTAAAAAAAAAGTGATATGTCAGCGATGTTTTGCAATTCTCTCTCCTCGAAAATGAAAATAAACTTACTCTAAATCTACTCTTCTTATCTCTATTC
Source organism: Timema podura (assembly GCA_033556935.1). Lineage (NCBI taxonomy): Eukaryota > Metazoa > Arthropoda > Insecta > Phasmatodea > Timematidae > Timema > Timema podura. The sequence continues at coordinate 38,159,965 of JAVRXN010000001.1, forward strand.
CTTAGATTAAGTCTTTGATACAGGTTGTGTTAAAACATGCTAGCTAAAAAGTAACTAAAAGACGGCAAATTGCTTTTATAATAAATTGTCCCACCTACATCGGTGCACACGTGGACTAAATGTCAGGCTCGTCTAGTCTGGTTTGTGGGTAGCAAGGAATGTAAGGCTATAGACCAAGTGTATTGAAGGTTGTTTTTACTAAATGGTTTTTAAATCTCACTCCACACAAATTCGAATATATTTACTCTAAATTTTACCTTCCTCATCCCTACCTTGTTAATGTAATTAAATGCGGAAATACCCGCTTCGGTGGCCGGATGACCTAAGCCGTCGCTCTCATAATAGACTAGACTGCCGATGACGGGAAGATTGGGGTTCCAGAGTGTACGGAGGGTGATTTTACCTAAACGGTTTTCCACGCTCCCTCCATGCAAATGTGGGTGTACTTTCTCTAAGTTCAACCTGACTATTTCCTAACACATTAGAGTAATTAGTGCTACAAGCGTATAACCCAAAAGGTTAAGACGGGATGATAAAAAAAAAGTTGCCGCTCTCTCCATATTTTAAATTTTACTAGTCTTGGAGTGGATTTATGGTTGAAATATATTCCATCAATTCTCCTTGGATCTGAAGTTGATATATTTCCTTGGTGATCAATTAAACAAAAAACAGACGAATACTATATTTAATATTCATAGAGAATAACAGTTCCTCAAGTGATTTAAGATGTCAGTTTCGCAATAGATTTCAAATTATTTAAAAAAAATACCCCCTATTTGATCTTTTGAATACTTTGAATTTTAAATTCAAATCACTAAATAATATATCAAATGAACTTTTTTTTAGCAGCCACCCTATTAAAACAGATAGATCGAAAAACCATATTGGTCGACCTAAGTTCAAAGAATGTCCCCGCCAAATTTAATTAATGATCCACGAATTTGACAGTTATCACGGAACAAAGATCCGAAAAAAAGTCCCGGACAGACAGGGAGACGAAATCCCAAATGGTCAAGTTGAAACAGAACCTCGTTACGCTGTCAAAAATAAAGAATATTCAAGTGTCACCCGCTCGGTTCTTCAAAATATCTCGTCTAAAATAAAATTAATTAATTTCAATTTGAACAGCTCAGCTAAAGTTCAATCTATAGCGCGCCTTTGTGCCTTTCTTCCCCACCTCAAGTCGGAAACCACATCCCTCAAAAGGGGTGGAGAGTATGAAATATCATCCCCTAGTTAGTTAGTGAGGGAGTATCGTTCCATTACTCGTGTCTAAGAGTTTGCTCTTCGAGTGGTAGAGGCTAATCCCAGTCATCCCTCGCCCAGGCACGTGTATTTACTTACTGGCTTAAGGGGAATAGTGCATAGGAACTTTAGTTTTAAAAATAATAACTTTTCCTTAGCAAAACTGATTCCAATTTTGTTTTGATTTCATTTATAATTTTTTTAATTTACTTTAAAAGATGTTTTAGTTGATGAAATTAGATGTATCAAATTTTCCAAAGTGTTTGATTTTTATGTTTGACTTAATAACTTGCTAAAGATGAACGTGTAAATATTTCAATACGATCACGTGAATACTTTATAAACTAATAAATATTTACTAATACACGTAAAAGTTTCATCTTTAAGTAACAGTTTGTATTTATTTACTTTATATATTACTATGCTAAGGTTCTAAATATATTTCAAATTAATGGTGGATTAGTTAAAACCGTTAATTTGATATTTGCCTTTAGGAGGTAAAGTTTTTAAAACAGCTTAAGGCACATCTCAACGTTGTTCATAATTTTTAAACACCACTTTGCATAAGACATTTTAAAACTAAAATTCGGCGGGATGAACCGATATAGTGAAAAAAACACGTCAAGTGCTTCCAGCTTGGATTTAAACTCGCGCCTCACAATCTGTTTGTTCAAACACAAACTGTGGCTCCAGCCTGTAGGGTCAAGGTTCGATGTTAACTGTGTTATTCTTGTCGGAACGATTAATTTCTTCTCCCCTCCACCACTTTCCCTCCGGCGTTTTCAACCCCACAGAAGATAATAATTTTTTGCTTAACTAATGTGGTAAAAGGACTAAGTACCTTTTTTTTTTTAAATCACACGGCAGTTTTTGAGCTGACAAGTAACATATGTCTTAACTCTGGAAAGACTTACTACCAAACGAGTTCTTGAGAGCCAAAGCAGCTATATTTCAGTGTCTTAGGAGGGGAAGTGTTTCTTGTAGCGGATTATTTGATAATATTTACTTATTTGGAATTCAATTCGGTACATGTCCAATTTATAACGTTCACGATTCCCCTTAAGGGCTGATGTCAGGAGCTCTTCATGCGTGGCCAAAATCAACATGGTAAGTGCAGAAGGACGGGGAAAGGGGGGGGGGGGGTGGGGGAGAGTTATGGACCATGGGAGCAGTAACAAACTTTTCGACGAATAGCCTCAAGCATACATGTATCTAGGATTCAATTTAGGGAGAGGGGCGTGGGTGCGGGTAGGAGGGGAAGCACTCAATCGTATTTTAGCTATATGTTTATTTATCTTGAATTCAATTTTGAGCAGATAGGAGGTACGGCTTGTAGAGGAAGGAAGAGGGATCCGTGTGGGGGCGTAAGGGATTACAGTACTCTCTCACACCTTTAGAAATGTTGAAAAGTAAAGGTTATTAAGAGTGTGCATCACACGTCAATCAACTTTGTGATACAGTTGGCTAGAAATCGTAAATGTACACAAACAATATTGCAAGTGGGTCATTTATGATTAAACATTAATGTAAATAAAGTGTTAATAAAGGTTCCCAATACTGAACATTGATGAAATATTAAATAAAATTTGAATAAAAACTGCATTTTTGGCCTTTTTTGACAGTTTTAGAATGGTTTCATCGCTAAGCACTTTGCACATATTTTTATTTTGTCATAATAGGGACATACTGTCATTTTTAACAATAAACTTTGTCACGTTGTCACCCATCGTCACCGTGGAAAATTTCAAGTAATCATTCAAATACAAATGCACTGCACACATTTCATGAGTACCGTAGGTCTTTTACTTTCCATTTTACTCTCATAGCTCGCGCGCGCACCAAATGAAGATGCGAGCCGGGAGCTGAGTAGGGCTTGCTATGACGAACACTCTTAAATGAACAAGTCCGTGCCTTGTTTCTTGATGTCGTAGAGTGAGAAATGTCTGTCTACTAGGTCAAGGGTACCTGTTTTAATTCCCAGCATCGTTGACATTATTTTCAGCATTAGTTCAATGTATTTTCCCCTTTCAAAATTATGAATTTACATCCAAAAGGGGGGGTTTAGTTGATTTGTTTGTGCTTGGTTTAAGGTATGCATCTCCCCCCTTTTTTTGTAGGAAAAAATGTCTGAAAGGCCCTTTTCCCTGTTAGAATTCTACTGTATAGTAAGAATAAGGTAGGAGAAAATACTTTCCAGACGTTCTTTCCTACCATATAGACACGGAGGGCTTAGTTGGGGAGAGGATGTTGCCCTCCTGGTAAGCATTGCTAAAGGAATATTAAGTTACGAAAACAGATAGCAACAAGCATATTATAATACTTGCTAGGGGTGTGTGAAGATCGAGGAGTCAAATTCAAAGAGCAAATCTTCTTTTCTTTGATTTCGACAAACAATAGAGGTATATATTATATTTTACATCCATTACTGTTTCCAGCCTGTGGCCTGGGTCAGTTTTTTATTCAAGCCATATATTTTCTGTTACCGGCTGGCTAGGCCTGTCGTAGCTTCATATGCCTTATAATCTAAATTAAGACTAGGACAGGCACAACATCCAGTCCTCAGACGTTAATTCATCACTGTGAAAGGGTAAACCTACATTTCACCCATGTTAAATTATTCGGCCATGGCGGGAATCAAATCCGAGACTCTTAGCTCAGTAGAAAGCCATGCTACCGACTGAGCTAGGGTGTCTGATATATAAATAATATATATTGTATATAATGTTATTTTTTATTAAGTTAAATGCAATATAATTTATAAAATTACTTTAATAAATATTTAAAATTATGTTCATTAACATCGATACAATTTTAATGTAATAAAACATTCTTTAAAAATTATTAAAGAAAATACGAGTTAAAATATCTTGAAAAGTTAATGTCATTAAAAAAAGTTTCAAGCAAAATTTGTTTGTGTGTAAATTAAAAATCTGTTAAAATAATAATAGGTTTTCATTTAAAAATAAAGTTGACTTTGAAATAACCTTTAACACGTCCACCAAATAAAAAATAGCTATTGCTGTTCTCTTTCCCCCTTAAAAGCAAAAATATTTAGTTCGAAGCAATTTTTTCTAAAATTCGTCACCCGGCCCTATATAGATTATATTTATCATCGCGTCTTACTACCTGTTAAGGTTATACTCATTTATTATAATTACTCTATTGAGATATGGATTATGAAAGAAGCATTTTAGAAGTAATCTACCTGAATTTGCGTGAAAGGCGAGCGGGAAACCATTGAGGGAAAACCACCCTCAGTAGAAGCGAACGGGATTCGAACCCTGATCTGCCCGTCTTTAGCAGGCCAGTCTAACACGAGAATGACGCCTTGGACCATTCGTTCACTGAAGCGGGCTGACCCCCACAATAACTTCCGCATCTTCAAAAACATTCTAATGATGAATATAACTTCGATAGATAACGAAAATATTATAAATATCTCACTAAATATGAGTTATCTCAACATACAATCATTTTAGAACGACTACCAAACAGTATTTTAAAACAAACGAATGATTAGATGACATATAAACTTATAACATAAGTCAGGATAAACTTAAATATGTTAGCACAACATAATATAGTGTGAATATTTTTGCTACAAAATGTTTTCTTAATTTGAATGTATTAATGAATAACTTAAAATAAGAATAGTGCTATTGGACAAAAAAACACAACTATCTTCAACTTCAGATTTCCTTCATATGTTTCAAACCTCGTATTTGATTCCGCATTTAAAAAGTGACCATCGCACAACACCTAGTGTTAATACTAGTAACGGAATGAAACATACTAGTAGCTCTTAGATATCCTTAGTTTTAAAATGAATTCCTTAATTTACTTAAACCTGCTTCAGTGATCGCATGGTGTAAGGTGTCTTTCGCGCAATAGACTACTAGACTGCCGATGACATGGAGATTAGAGTTCGAATCCCGGCTGGGTGTACTGAGGATGGTTTTCCTAAATGGTTTTCCACTATTCCTTTACGCAAATGTGGGTATATTTCCTGTAAAATTGAACCTTTCTCATCCTTATCACATTAGAATAATTGTTTTATATGCGTATAACTCAAACAATTGGTAATACGCGATATACTAAAATTTTTTTAGAGGATGCTAATACATTATAATTTCTTTGTATTACTACCCGCTTAGGTTATACGCTTAAGTAATAATTACGCTAATGGTTTTAGGGATTAGAAAGGTTATATTTGGAGGACGTGTATCAGCATTTGCATGGAGGGAGAGTGTAAAACAGTTTTGAAAAACTCCCTCAGTACACCCGACCAAGATTCGATCCTCGGTCTCTCCGCGGGAGAGTAGTTCGTTAGACCAACCATGTGGCCACCGAAGCGGGTCAACACATTACTAGAGGAGTTCCCATAAATCAATATCAGCGATTAGAGTTCTCTTCTCTTACTCACATATCGACTACAGCGATTGGTGAATGCAAATGTGTCACTAATGGCGGGAGCTCTTCATTAAAAAAAAAAAATTCCAACCGTTCAGAATGTCGCTTGGTTCGTTACTGTCCCAAAGGGTCCTCTCTCCCATGGAGTGGGGTGCTACTAGACTATATGTAGAGCACTAACGTAAAGCACTTACTGATGCTTGCTCAAAACGTCACATCAACTTACGCTATGTCGCGTGTCTACAAGCAATCTCGATCACAAACCCTTTCCAACCACCCGACAACACACACACACTTCTCTTCCTCTCTTTAGTTATCTTTATCTCTCTCTAGCTTTTTCTTTGCTTCGTCTACGAAAACACAACACCCGTAATTTTCTTTATATTCACTTACTCATTCACACACGCAAAATACGGGATGCCTTAAAATATTATTTCAACACCACGTTTTACTATTCTTGCGGGTTATCTGCATTTATTAAATTAATGTAATGTACCCACTTTGGTGGTTGACAGGGGTCAGCAACCTTTTTAGCCCACGATCGATTTATAGGCCTAAATTATTAAAGGTCACCTATAGTTTTTTCACTATACATTCAAGCTTTTGTTTTTGTCTATATATCTAATATTTATTCCTTAAAATTATCCTTCCACAAATAACTATATCTCCACCCTTCTACAAAAAAATATAGAATAAAAACACAGTGTATATCTTGATATTAAACCATTTCTTTTTCTTAGAACATAACCAATCAGGGTTATTTTGGTCATACCGAAATATTATTTTTAAGTAATAGATATGTTTGAGAGTTTAAAAGGATCACGATTTATTTTTATTACGTGACAGACTGAAAATTTTCACTAAATCAACTGGTTGCCGAACCCTGGTCAAAGGTGTAACTCTAGAAATAAATTAGACTGCCTATGATGGGAGATCGGAGCTCGAATCCTTGTTGGATGTACTGAGTGTGATTTTACTAAATGGCTTTCCAATCTTCCTCCACGTAAATGTGGGTACACCTCCTCTGAATTCAACCTTGCTCATACATAACAAATTAGCGTAATTAGCACATATGCGTAAGCCCAAACGAACAGTAAGACACGATGTTAAAAAATAATAGTAATGGAAAGAGTTGAGGAAGGTAGAATTTAAAAGGAATAAAATGAGAAACCATATATAGTATAGGCATATTGTGTAGCTATAGGAAAATAATTTTTGAAAAGCTAATTTTTGCTGTAAAACCTTCTTTAGGGTCTCCTTTATCTCTGGAAAAAAGAATCACCTGAAACTTACCATGTGGAACGTACCACCATCTTGGGAAAATGGCGGACAAAAGAGTTTTTTTATTTATCTCGTAATCCGTTGCTTTTTCGAGAAAAATACAATAGAGAAAAAAATAAAGATTTTTACATTTTCTATAAATTATGTTTTTTTTATCATTTTTCTCTACCTTTTACGGTTAAAAAGTTATAGTTAACTATATACAAACCAATAATGTGCAAATAGTCTTGCTTATGTGCAACGTGTTATTTTCTTCATAATTGTGTGCCATGCTCACAGTAGCTAAAAAGGAGGAATTCAGAATGATTATCAGATTCACAAGAATTCAAATTAATTAATATTTGGCATAATATTTATTATAATAAATTTGGATAGTTTTTAATACTATAATTACAGTATAGACCCAGTTTTAATGCGCACATGAAGTTTATGATTGCACCATTAAATCATATGATCATTTTCATCAGCTACTTAGCCAATTGTCGTCACTTTGGGCTGATTGGATTGAGGAGAGATGAACTTTTTTCCTCTTGTGTATCACAGCTCTCCAGTTCATCAACACATTCAACCATGTCGAGGTCATCGTCAACGTCAATCTCCAATACATAGGTGCGAGACTCACCAGCACATCACATGTCCCACACATTGTTGAGTAATGAAGACAACTTTTTCTGCAATCCCAATTCCTTTCACAACCAGATTTACAATGGCAGTGCACAAGATGGAGCGAATATTCCAGTGCTGGGAGAAGAGTTGTAGGAACTGGTTGATGTTTTTCATATTCTACCATCCATACCCATTTCCCTTCCGGGAGGAGATTACCGTGCCATACCTGAACTTGATGATAGACTTGTAGACTATGTTGCCGAGCTGCTGCAGAACTTGGTGGGAGGGATGCGAGATCTAGTACATAGTTGGGAGGTTTCTTGCAGACTAATTGCATGCACTTTTTGAATATAGTCGTATCTAGACCATCTTCAAGCTTACCACCATATAACGTGATGGAGAAAGTCTCACCTGCGGCTGTTATTTAATCTTGTAACGCTGCTGGGTCATTGAATTTACTTACAGCAGATTGTCATATTTGATCTTATTGAAACCATTTATATTTCCCTTTTTTGTATGGTCCAAACGTCGTATCACAGACCATCATGGCATGTATAAAAAGGATATGATTTTTCTTATTTTCCAAGCCTTTCTGTATCTTCGAGCTGCTATAAAAATATTTCTGTGTATTCGAGCTGCCTGGAATAAACATATTGCAACCTCCTCACTCGTGCGAGTAAGGACTGCAATGATTACAAGTAGGTCTGTGTTTATTCTTACTTTTATATCACTGGCACTCGTGGGCACGTGGTAAAAATTGCTTATCCTGACTTATTTTGTTCTTCCGGTTGCGGGAAAGTCCAGTTTAAAATCCCGGCAGGTGAACAGAGAGAATTTACTTTAAATGGTTTTACCCACGATTAACACACTCACACACTCGCAACCACGGCTACATTTTCTCATAAAAACCATACGGATTTAGTGTAAATATGTGGATAGTACAGACGCAGAGAACAAACTTCTTTTTCTCTGTTGGTCTGCCATATCGTCTGTTCCTCTTACTCCTTTCCCTTTAACCGCTGTTCTATTTCCTTCACACGTACACACACGCATTCGTGAACGCAGAAAGTCTAGTAAGAGGTGATAGGTACAGTGGCAACATAAATGTTCAACAATTTAGCCCATTGAATGATATCCGAATGTCGGCGACATTTTATACGATGGGCTTTTAGTTGAACCTTTCATGGGATCGTAATTCACTCTTTTTTTTATTATATGTACACTTGGCTGCAAAAAAAGAAAGAGACTGTGCCTGTATTTTATCTTATCTCAGTAATGTTACGAGGAAATAAGTTGTAGAACTGTAGACTGTTTTATGAAAACAGAGCTTTTAAAAACTAAAACAATGAAATATATACGTGGCCCAAAGTTATTAACTAATATAATTTGGACATTGACAAATTAATTCCTTTAAAACGATCGTTGAATCTTAATTTTTTTAAGAAATAAATCTTATATTCCTGAACTCTTTCGGGTTAGGATGGTCAGGTTTTGGTTAACAATGTGTTATATGGTCATGTTTGTTTTACAAACATTAATTGATAGTTAAATAAATAATGAGTAGATTATAGGTTTTTAGTGAACCAAAAATATCTGAAACAAAATAAAGCATAAATAAGGTTTGAAGAGCAATCCTTATTAGTATTTTTACTTTACAACTAAAACGCTTTATGAAATAATTAATTAATATTAATTAATTAATATTAGCACCGCGTCTTACTACCCGTTCGGGTTATACGCTTAAGTACTAATTACGCTAATGGATTAGGAATTGGGAGGGTTGAATTAGAGGAAGTGAACCCGCATTTGCGTGGAAGGAGAGTGGAAAACCATTTAGGAAAAACCACCCCCAGTTCACCCGACCGAGATTCGAACCTCGATCTCCCCGTCCTCGGCGGTTGAGCTCAACACGACTAGCGCGTTAGCCAACTACGCCACCGAGGCGGGTCTTTATGAAATAGATAGTTGTGTTTTTCTTCATGTTTAATATTTTTAACTATTCAAACAATCTACGGGTTTTAACCAAATTTGTGCACATTAGGTTCCAAAATGTAGGCCTAAAGATTATAATATTTGTTCATCTTATAAAAAAATTTGCGGTAGACAATGTTTTGACAACAACCTCTCAATCCAAATTTATTATGAGGAATGGGTTAAAAAAATATTTGGGTGAGAATTTGCCTGAATAGAAGATTGAAAACCTCGGTGTTTTAAAACCAGCCTCCCCACAACCATCACGGCTCAAAAACAAACATATAATCAAGAGTGTTTAAAAATATATTTTAATATATATTTAAATAAGACAGCTGGGCACAATGATTTAATCTGATTCATTAGACTTAGTTCTACTGTATCACTTTGGTCAGGTCAAAGATCCTGGTTTGGTTTTCCGTGTCCAATTTTAATTTTACGATGTATATATATGAAATACATCCTTTGAGAACCCGGATGGAATTCTAACTTTGATATTACTTATTATTATTTGATAATAAAATTAATTAGTGCCTAATGGATTGGAAATGTATAATAAGACAGTATAGATACATTGTAAATAATATAAAGTAATTGATAGCGAAGGAAGACAACCTGAAAGGATAGTTAGGTTAGGCCTGGATAGAAAAACACATTTCTTTCTTAATTTCTTCTCTCCTTAAACTATCGCATTATAAGAAGAGAAGAAATGAAGAGAGAAGTATGGTTTCTATCTAGGCCTAACCTAACTATCCTTTCAAGTTGGCTTCCTTCACTATCAATTATTTTACATTACTGTACAGTGTTTCTATAATGTCTTACTATGTAATATTATTATTATTTGAGGTATTTAAGGTGAACTTTCTAAACCTACTGATTATATCAGCACAAAACTTAACTTAAAATCTAGAGCAGACACAACCTCAGCCCCCCTGATGTTAAATCATCACTGTGAAAGGGGAATCTAACCTGGGACCCTCAACTCATTAGTCAGCAGACAAGCTACCAGCTGAGCTAAGGTGTCTGACGATCTCACCTACCAAAAGTAGTCCGGCATAGTGCGAGCCAGTGTCTCTAAATAGTCTAACCACTGCTGAAGGTCTCAATGCGGCGTTAAAGTTTCAAGTAAACCGTTGAGAAAATGTGTCATGTTTCTAAAAGCTTTAATACAAACCCAGCCGTTGCTTTCATTCAAACATTACTTATCAGCAAGGCTTTGGAGATGTTGGAGAAAATCCTTTCTGACAAGGTGGGTGGTGTAAGGGGTGTCGGGGGGGGGAGGAAAAGGCCTGACGAGAAGAGCGAGGTGTAAGACGAGAGGGTTGAATTTATACAGTACGTACATCAGTTGTAAACTACGCCTGTGGTGGTCTGTAATCCGTATCCCTTCCCTAATCAATTCAACACCAGCAACTGGCCAAGAATTTAGAAATGTCCTTTCCCTCATGCACTTTGTGGTAATAAATCTTACAATGGTTTCGATAGCATTTCGACAGATTTACATTAGATTTGGGGACCATTTAAATAAGAGGTCTTAAGAGAGAAAATATTACTGATTAACTTTAAAAATAATTATTCGTTCGTGTATGTGAGGAATGCCAGGCCTCCACCGTGGTTCGGATTCCACGTTAAACTGTAGGTCCTCCATTTCATCTCACAATCACCCTACCATTGCACATTAGCGTAAGTGCGTATAACCCGAACGGGTAGTAAGACGCGGTGCTAATAATAATAATTATTCGTTCATTAAATCTTCATTGATATTTATCGACCCACCATTTATTTTTTCGAGTGAAACAAAAGTTTTTAACTGTGCTCATTTCAATGGTTGATGTTATCCGCTTCGGTGATCACAATCATGGTCTAAGGCCAGGATGGCCAATACTGTATATGGCACGCGTGCCACTTGGGTAGCACGTTAACAATATTTAGGTGGCACACCAACATGAAAAAAAATCAATATTAAATAAAACTTTTTCCATTGTCTTGTAATTTTTTGAAGTCAATAATATTTCGACAACCATGTCTTTCAATGTCATGTCAAAATTATCTTCGTGAAGTCAACGGTTATAAATCGTCCTGCCTCATACTTGAACATCTTGTTTTTTCTGTTGAAGACAAATTATGGACCGAGAATAAATATCTTGGCTAGAAAAATATATGTTTCAAACTAAAATAGAAAAGATAGTGTAAATCTAAAATTTTAACATATATCATCATCATCAACTTGTTCCAACCTGTGGCAGGGTCAATTTAGTAAAATACCTTCATCTTCCTTTATCCTTCCACCGTTCTTACTCCTCTAATTGCTTCCTTTCTTCTCCTCTCACTTTCACACTTTCTGTTATCTACTCCACCCATCTCTTTTTTGGCCTCCCTTGTGGTCTTTTCCCTACTTACTTCTTTTCAATTATTTTCTTTGACATCTTCTCCTTTTCCATCCCCATTAAATGCCCAAATCATCTCAGTCTTTCTTCTTATACTATCTCATATTTTCCTTGTGCCCAAACGCTTTCCCAAATAACTTCATTTTTAACAGATATATATATATATTTATATAGTTTTTTTAACTAAAGTAATAATTTCACTGTTTTTACTTTATGTAAATTATTGAAGTATATATTTTCTAAGAAACTTATTTTAACATTTTAATAAATTTTCCTTCTTTAAAATGTAGACATTACTAAAATATTTACAATTTTATTTTAATTATTTATTACAATCCATAATATTCAATAGGTTTTGATTTTTAAATAATCATCAAAACTTAAATAAAAAGATAGCACACTAGACATTTTTCAAATTAAGCTAGTCCTTAAGTGGCACACTTGTCGTAAGAGTCTCGCCATCCTTTGACTAAGGCGTCACTGACGTTATAGATTGGACTTCCGATGACGATGAGATCAGGTTTTTAATATCGGTCAAGTTTAGTGTGGGTGGTTTTTCCTCAATGGTTTACCAATCTCCCTACACGTAAATGTGGCTACATATTCTCAAAATATAACGTTCTTAATTCCCCTAGCACTGTTAGCGTGATTAGTACATAAGCGTATAACCCGAACGGGTAGTAAGAGGAATTGCTAAAAAAAAAAGTGTAAGTTTCAAGAATCATATGTACTATACTTTATTTTGGTGAAAGAATAATTTTTATTATTATACATTATTTTACTTATTTTGCCTGATCATATTTTTTCTAGGCACTCTCTAGTATTAAATATATTTGAAACAGAGTCAACAGTTATAATGAATTTCGAATCACTAGTACCTAATATATTATCGAATCCCGTAAAGCCTACATTTTCTATTTCCCTGTAAGTTTAAACCAAAATCGCTCAGAAATGGTTGGGCGTCTTTACAACATTTTACTTGAAATTAACCTCACTTGAATCTCGCTATTCAAATAAAAATTCTTGTCTCTTTTTTCTGTGATATTCCAGAAACAACAATCGATAATATATATATATTTTTTTTAGAAATGAAAGATTATTCAGAACACTCAAAGGTTAAGTGCTGTTATAAAACTAACACGAACTTGTTTGAGTCAAATCCAAATGCGAAACACGTATATTTGTTTTAAATAAACAGCGTTGTTTACGTGCCTCTGAAAACCCACTACTTGAATAATAATTCCAGCAGGTAATCTCTAACGCCGTGACGTACTTCTGGGAGCAATTTATCTAGCACAATTGTTTGGCGGAAAGTGTCAGATATGTTGTCAGGGGATATCCATAAAAATTTCTAAGAGGGCTCGAGCATTATCGTTGATAATGTCTGAACGTATTTTAAAACAAACACGTTCATACAAAGCTACAAGACTTATATTGATACTTAAGGATTTAAAGCGATCTTTACTATCAATCTGCTAAAAGCACAAGTCTTAAAAAACAGCTAAGTCTAGGAACAGCAAACCCAGCCCAATAAGTTCATTTAGGCTACATATATTAAAATATTTATGAACAAAGTACAGTATCGAACCAAGGTACCATTCAACCAAGAATACAGTCTAAACCCACTTGAGTGGTCGCATAATCTAAGGCGTCAGTCTTTCAATATACTAGACTGCTGATGAAGGGAAGATCGTGATTCAAATCCCGGTTGGGTGTATTGAGGTTGTTTTTCCATAAATGGTTTTACACCCTCCCTCCACGAAAATGCTGTACACTTTCTATAACTAAATCTCTCTCATCCCTTACTAAACAATAGCGTAATTAGTATATATGCGTATAATCCAAATGGTTAATGAAACGTGGTGATTAAAAAATAGATTGTCTAGAACAAAAAATCTAGATTTTTAAAAATTGTATTGCAAGGGGAAAATATGAGATATTTATAAACAAACAAAAGCCATGATATTTTATTAAGCTATTTATTTGTAGCTAAACACAATTTTTGAAAAATAATCATATTATTATTATGCCTAATAATTTTTTATAAATTTGAACATAACAAACAAATTAAAACATCAAACATTTATGTCTATCTAGCCCAACTATACCTTGTCAAATTAATGAGCAAATTTTTAAGCCAGCATATGTTTTTATTTTAATTTCCCTTCATATTTGAACCCATTAAACTTATAGGCATAACGTTAATGTGGTAGGGAAAGTTAGGGTAGAATTGATAGAAAATGTACTCACGTTTTCGTGTAAGTAGAGTGTAAAACCACCGAGGAAAACCGCTCACAGGAAAATCAGACTAAATGAGCTTGATATTTAGACCACGCACCCACCATTATGGTTAATAAACCAATTAATCGGCATTTAAAAGTAAAAAAACCTAAGGCACTGTATTAGTTATGTTAGTAGAGCTGATAACACGTCTGGATTTGAGCAGGAAGGTTAAGTATTGACCATCCATCTATAGGATGTAGTACATCTGGTTTGTCTATAAGGTGATTTTCCCTACTCTGTCCAAACTAGTGTCATTATGGATCTAGAAAATTATTATTTTTTCATTATTTTCACGTAGCTTCACTAGTTTAAGTTACTTACCCTCAACATTATAAATTCTGCATATGGTAGGATGAATTTAATGGGAACTATCTTAACCAACTTATTTCTTAAGCACACCACCTACAGACTAACTTAATTATGTAAGAGACAGCACAAATCAGTCCGTCAATTATTCATCCCTCAGAAAGGGGAAGACTAAATTTCACCGATGAGAATGTTCGGTCTTGCCGAGATGATAAACAAGGACCCGCAGCTTATTAGTAAAATATGACACAAACTCAGCTAAGATCTCGGAACAAATACTTTTCAGGTCGTGTTTAGATGGGAGTGTAAGGAACTCAAGTTAAGGGCAGAATTTTTGCTGTTTTTATATCAAACTTTTATTTTGTCAAAATAATTAACATAAAATAAGAGTTTTATTTTATTCACATGGTGATATAAATAGTTTCTTTAATATCTGTCAAGGGTGTCCTGGAATTTAATTGAAACTTTTTCTCTTCATTTAAAATGTTTCTCATCTAATACCGCTATGCTCATGACAGATATTCAACAAATGTTGATATCACCATGGGAAGAAAATTAAAATGGCTGTCAAATTACAGACAGACAATATAACCTCGTTTGAAGAAATATGATCACAAAATAACCGCACTTTTTTCGTAGCATAACTTTATTCCTTATGTATAAAACACACGTTAAAACATAGCTTATGTTACTGTTTATAAACACAAGTATTTTAACCTACTGCCAAAATTATAGAATATAAATATTAAAATAAATTTGAGATCCTTTAGTTAAATATTTTTCTGCTTGTTTTTATTAACATCAAAAATTATTGGTGTAATATCCATAAAACCCTAAATTCCCCCTTATCACCCGCTTAAAATTTACCACCCCTATAAAAACAAAACACGCCCACTGTGGGGCGGTACAGCCCAGGTTGGTAAACACTGGCCTAAAGCTTCACTCTCACAATAGACTCGTCTGCCGATGGAAGGGAAGGCAGATCGCGGTTTTAATCCCTGTAAGGTGTAATGAGAATGATTTCCCCTAAATGGTTTTCCACTCCCTCTTTCTTTTTCTCTCTCTCCACATGCAAATGTGAGTACACTTTTTCTAAATCAAACATTTCTCATTCCTTAAATATTAGCATAATTAGTATATATGCAACCATAACGATTAGTAAAACGTGTTGTAAAAGAAATACTATATTGAATTGATCTACGATGTACTCGTGTATTAATTTTTTGTAAGCTCGTTAAGATTTTTTTCTGTTCCTCTCGTTTTACTATCTGTCCAAAATATCTGCATATTTACACTCATAAGATTAGTTTTATATTTTTTATCAAGCCCTCACGTTGTAAAAATACGTAGATTTTTATTTTTATTTTTATAATTATTTGGTAACATTTTATCTGTCAGCTAATTTTATCATTATAAATCTATTTGGAATAAAAGAGAGAAATATGTTTTATGATAATAAGAGTTAAAATCTGGATATCTCAATTGTGAGAGCAGTGGGGTTTAATAAGATTTCGAATTGCATACCTCATTTTTCGAACTTTATCTGAAATAAGCTTATTTTTAACGAAAATCTATCTACAAAACAGTTTACGAGACCATAAATATTAGCTGAATAGATAGTTTAACTGACTTAACAAGGAGCCTGGGTTCAGTTCTTACATGGTGGATTCAGAATTGTATTTTCCCTCTTCTTCAGTCGAATTCAAGCTCTTATTTTCTGAACTACCACTCATTATTATAATATATTAATTCACTTTAATATGTTCTTGGGCTCAGGTTGTATTTAAGATCGTTTAAGCATCAAGTTTAAGAGGGTGTTCCAACCACTCCTTTTAAAAAATCTAAATTTGAATCCCTTTGAATTATTAATATTTTAAAATCTCCGAGATGCTCGTAAAAAAACAAGAAAGTAGTATTTCGGAACTCACTATGGTTGTGTTTTCACGTACTAAATGATTAAAATCAATCTTAAGCCCTTTTATAAATAAATTTTAATATTAAATAAAACGACAGCATATATATATATATATATATATATAATGTGGAGCCATTAAACTGTGCACCTTTGTTTTATTCACCTAAGCTTCTTTTGGGTAAAAAGGTAAAGCAATAGTTGTAAAGAAACAAAATTCCAAGTAATTTAATATCTATTAATTTTAGATTAATAATTAAATACATTTGCCGAAAGAAATTGGTTAGTGCTAGTATTATTTATATTATTTTATTATAAATGTATTTAGCACTATTAACAAGTAGGATTAAATCAAATAGGCCTAAATCATATACATTAGCTTGAGTTTGTTGATTAATTACATCTATCTGATATGTTGCTATTAATAGGTTTGGTTCTTGTTTTATATCGTTTATGGGGATCTCAGCAAAAATAAACTATTTATTTACATATACTCCATTATTGTATAAAATTTTATAATTTTTTTCATTTATATTAAATTTGTTTTATATTTTAATATGTTATGGTGCCAAATATAAAACGTACCTATATCACTTTTCCACTAGTCAAACTAAAAAGTGTTTTTATATAAAAAACATACTAACGTAAAAGGTTTCCAATCTAGTATTAATCAATTAAAATTGCTTTTGGAAAACTTGGAGCCTTTCTCTGTAAAATGGTTTATCCATTTTCTTATAGCATGATTATCTGTGCCTGTTATTAGTATATTTATCAATTACGAAAGTGTCAACATTTACTGTTTGGATCAATTTAACTACACAAGCTGATAAACTGCATCATAATAACTACATAATGCGTTTCTGTTGTTGGGTAGATCAAGGTTTAAATATCGCCTGAATACACTGAGGGTGTTTGTTTACATTAATTTTCAAATTAGTTTTCCTGTTCTTTCTTTATATTTATTTGGATGAACTTAATATAAAACTAATCCCTCCATCTTACCTCATAGAATAATGCATGAGTAATAAACTGCTAATGAACATAGATAAATAAATGAATATAGCTTTATAATTATTGACTCTAAAAGCCTATTTTTTAAACTAAATTATCTATGTCAAATTGCTATGTAACTAAAACAGGCCAGGAATAGTTATTAATTTAACAATAAAAAATTATTAAAAAAATGTAATCAAAAAATATTTCGATTCCTATCAATATTGTAACCGATTTTAAAAATATATTAACAGTATCTAAAGCAATTAAAAGTTGAGCGTGTAACTTCTTCATATTTGAATTATTGGACATCTAAAATGAAGTTGTAACGCTTAATTTAAAGTAAAAAAGTTGATTTATTCTCATTTACCATTACTGCCTCGGGCAACACGAACATTTTAATCACTAAAGTTTACGTCAAGCAGGAAAAACTCCAGTTAATTTTTTTTTTCTCCCTGGAGGAAGAGAAATTGAACGAAGAGATTTGTTATATGGAGTCCAATTAATTTATAAAATAAGAATTAACCTATGTGATATAGAGAAGTGCTCGGATCGAGCCTTTTATTTAGATAAGTCTCGGGAATTGCTTCCTAAGGTATCATTTTCTGTAAAGTCAATTTCAAATGTTAATGAGGTACATACATTCTAAATATTCTCTAGAGATATTTATGCAGATATTTTCCCTGTACTAATCACAAGACATTGTTAGGATAGTCAAGTCTACGGTGGGCAGGACATGTAACACGAATGGGAGATTCTAGAACAGTGTTCAGGGTACTGACTGGCAAATCCAATGGGAAGAGACCATTGGGAAGACCTAGACTCAGATGGGAGGATAACATTAGAATGGACCTGAAAGAGATAGGGTGCTATGAGCGGGGACTGGATAGAACCAGCTTAAGATAGGGCTAGGTGGAGTAATTTTGTAAGTGCGGCAATTAACTTTCGAGCTCCTATTGCTTATAGTAAGTACGTAATTAATTCACAAGATATAACTGCTGTATACTGGGTGACGTAAGCAATGACATGATAAAATTACTCCAAGTGACGCCACCTTTCTCTTTACATTGAGTATATCCAAAACCCTATCTAGGCATCTAAGAACCCCCCCCCCCCCCCCCCCCCATAAAACCGTAACCAATAGATGAAGAAACGAATACACAATTTTTGTATTACTCGTATCTAGTAAAAAAAAAAAGTAACACCAATATTTCTTGTAAAAGATAAAAAAAAGGAAAGTTAAACTTAAAAGTTTTGCTGTAAATTCATCATTTTTCTTCATACAAGAGCTTCGAGGGGAATATCTCTCTCGATCTTATGCCCTTAAGCTGTACAATTAGTTTTACTGAAAGTTTCATCCTGTGAATGTATCGACCTAGCCAGGGTAAATACTCGCCCACCTGCACCTATCGCTAAAACTCGACGTTTTGTGAGGTGGGGTTTTGGGGGGAGGGGAGGTTAGACACTTAAGTGATAGATGGAGGGAAAGAGGAGGGAAGGGGGAGGCGGTGTTGAGGTAAAATATACGAAAAAACAGCTTTCAGAACGGCTGCCATGAATCATATTTTATTTTATATTATATCTTCTCATTACCCATTCCTGCTATACGCATTTAATTACGCTAATTTTATTGGTATAAGGAAAGGCAATTATTAGAGGAGGCTTATCCCGAATTTTCTTGGAAGGAGAGTAAGAAACCATTTAGGGGAAAAAAACCTTTCTCAGTATTTGAACCCGTTTTCCTCGTTCCAGTCAGTCCAATATAATGCGAGAGTAACGCCTTAAACCATGCGACCATCGATGCGTGTCGTATACTTGTGTATGTAGGTCTAATCAGTATGGTTTTCAACATTTTTTTAAAGTTTGTGGCACGTTTTCGAATAAAAGCGTTTTTAGTGGCACATTTTAAAAGATTAAAGAGCGAACAGCAGATGAAAAAGAAGGTTTAAATTTTATTTTAAATAGCACCACCTCTTGCTACCTGTTCAATTTATACGCATTTGTACTAATTACGACAATAAATTAAGGATCATGAAGGTTGAATTTAGAGGAAGTGAAACCACATTTTATTGGAAAGAGAGTGAGGAAACCATTTAGGGAAAAACACCCTCAGTAGACCCGACCGGGAATCGAGTCCCAATCTCCCCATCATTAACAGGACAATCTAACACGAGATTGAAGCCTTAGATCATTCGGCCACTGAACTGGGTTAGTATATTATAGTTTGTAATTATTATTTTTTAATCAGTAAGCTACGCTTAGATTAACTTTTATCTGAGCATATAAACCGAACAGGTAGTAAGACACGGTGCTAAAAAAAATCTGAGAAATAAGTATAGAGTACTATTTATCATGTAAAGCACTCTCAAAATATCTATTATAAACAAAATCACTAAAGCCATTTTTAAAAATCAGTTAATTATTACCTGCTTCGGTGGCCGCATGGTCTAACGTACTACTCTCGCGGTAGACTAGACCACTGTGATAAGCGTAATAATGGACCAGGAAAAACTATTTAGGTATGGACCTTGTCATTGTATTCCCAGGAAGATTTATAAAAACTATTATATTTATATCAAGAACTCGATTTGCTCGTTGGGGGCTCCACCCCCAAACCCCCAGTGAGTTTACTTTGCACGTGGATGTAAACTAATGTAATTCCAGCATTGTTTTGAACGTAACAACTTAAAGTTACCCGTATTGTATTGTATTTTTCACACATTATTTTAGTCTCTCCAGACTTATAGGGCATCTAGAATCATCAAATTTGGCACACTTATGGTGATTGGATGTGTAAATATGCCTGCCAAATTTTATGATCCTAGCTGTCCCATAAGTGTGTCAGAAAATTTAAAAAATGTGTGGAAAATGTGAAAAATTTACCTAAAATCAAAAAATCTAGCTCTATCCAAGGTATAACCGATGGAGATACGACAAAAAGTAATAGGACCAAACTTGTGGATCTTACAAATCTGTAGCTGTGGGTGCAATCCGATTTTTGATAGTTCTTACAGTTTAGCCACAAGATACCTCCAAAGAAAGGTCCACACCGACTTTAAAGTTGCTCCGCCATTTTGAGTTTTTTCGGGGGTTGACTTTTTTTTAAAACTTTTTGAAATTTTACCGTCGGTTACAGGCTAGAAGCTATAAATTTGCCAAATTTCAAGTTTCTAGCTCATTTGTAAGTGGGTAAACATTAATGTCAGTGAGTGAGTCAGCCATGTGACTTTATAGTAGTATAATTTTAATAGAAGAAAGCGCGTCCGTAAAGTAAGAGAGAACTAGATGTTATTGAAATGAAATCAAATCAACAGTAGGATTTTGATAGAAAGTAACTTTTAGAAAACACTAGAATATCTTTTGTGGTCAACATTAATAACATTTTAGTAGATTTTGATGGTCTTGGGGTAAAGTGTTCACCTCAGCCCTTCGAAATGGAAGTAAATCCGTCGGTCCCATGTCGATTATATCATGTAAAAGAACCCCGGATATTGTGTGAAGGTACCTTTCCTGGCAAAGGTGGAAGACACATTCGCTTTCGATCATAGAAATTATCGTGTTCTAATCAGTTGGTTCAGAAAGTGCTCGATACATACATCAAATATATAATATAAAATAATATTTTAAATTCTTTTTAGTAGTACTTTATTTGTTTTGATATTGTCTCTGTAAAACTATTGAATTATAGTGACATGTCATATTAACTGTTTTAATAAATCTTTTATAGCTAAAAAAAACATACGGTTGTCCATAACGTTTGTCCAGAGGGTCTGGAAAAAAAGGTTGGATGTGCACCATATTTGAAATCATTCTAGATTAATATAACCTTTTTTTTTTACAGAACCTAAGCCATGGAAAACATATTGAATGACAGAGAGTATCAACGATTCATTGCTTGAATACGAGCTAATGCGCAATGGAAGCTGGAGTGAGGTTTTTATCAATCCCAATCGCTGAAAGGCTGCGGCGAAGCGACCGACGGGCAAAAAAAAAAATGTAGTGAAAACAGCAGGACTAAATTCAGTGAAGGACGCCTGGAAAAACTCTCACAGGAGAGCAAAGCAAATCATTGTAGGCGGCAGTGGTAAGCGGCGTCGAAACAATTCAAGTGTTGTCACGGAAAATTTTACAGAAACGGGCAAAGTAAGTCGGTTATCAAACTGTTGGCAGATACAGTGAATGATCAGGTTTAAAGCCCTTTCCTGTTCTCCCCAAACCTATGAAATCAGTGGCAAATAGTATTGAGGATCAGATATGATTTTGTTATTACCTCCGAAACTAGAACTAAGAGAATTTAATTTATTTTGCGCCAATTGACGAATTCTTTGATGTGGACAGTTCGGAGACCAAGTTACCAACATTTTAGGATCTGGGTGCTCTCTTTAAACGACATTTATGACCATGAACATTACCAGGAAATTTCTAAGAAGCCGTATTGCATCGGGAAATTGATTTACTTCACAGCGAAGAGAATTATGTGGATTATCAAAGAGGAGGGTGAGTCATGGAATGTCGAATATTTTAGGAACGTCTTTTTTCTTTCAATAAAACGCAATTAATTCAATTTCTACAATATGTCAACAATACCATCGATCCGAACGAAGTAGATTTTCTGATAATTTATCTCCATTAATATCAAATCAGAAACGACCCATGTGCAATCGTTCTCGTGTAATTTTACGATTTCTAGCCAACCCTACCACAGATTTTATTGGCATGTGATGCACGCTCTTAAAATTGAACATAGTGGATGCATTAGCATTGTATCTTCCTTTTATTGACAGAGGCCTGGACATAGGTTATGGACAACCCTGTACACAGAATGACCTCTATAAGAAGACAATCCAATAAAGTTATCATGATAGATAATTTTTTTTATTCAACTTCAACTTAAAAAAAAGTAATAATGTATGTCTGGATTTCAACCCGTGCTCTTCATAAATCAATTCGGTGCTTTGAGGCGTGACACTTTACGGAGCGTGTAAGCTGAAATTGTTACAAAGAGCGGGATGGTCCCAACCTTCTGGGTTTCACCCCTCGTGTTGGTTTTTTTTATATACTGTTCTATAAATATCTTCCAGAGGGGTGATATTTTCTTTCATTTTCCTATGAGCTCGTCATTTTGGTTCCGAGAATTTAAAATCTTCCCAGAAAATAACGATTTCTCTCTCTCTCTCTCTCTTAACGACCGTAAATTACTCAACAACTCTTATCAATGTTGGCAAACCTGTATCATGAAAGCCACGATTTAAAAATAGAAAACCAAATTTTGCATAATTAAATATAAGGTATACCAAATCATAAATAAGATACCCAACGTAACGAAAATATATATTTCTCCCCCCCCTCAATTATAGTGTTTACAACCATATATATATTATTTTTTATACGCCACATCTTACTATCAATCCAGGATATCCGTATTTGATTAGGCGTGTGGTGTAGAGATGAGGAAGATAAAATTGTGATAAAATGTTCCAGCATTTGCACAGAAGAAAAACCCAGTAACCCTCGTTAGTGGCTACTAACGTCATAACCTAAGGGCTAGGGATGAGGAAGGTAGTCTGTAGGAATTTAGAGATGATGGAAAAAACCACTCCTCAATGGACACGGCTGAGATTTTAGCTCTGACTTTTCCATCTAACGGTGACACGAGTCTAGAGGCTTGGACATAACGGCCACCAGTACTGGCAGTCTGCTATTAACACGTTTTCACATCGAGAGGGTTGGAGAGGATGTGAGGGGTTAAAGGTTTGTTCAACTGAGTTTTGAGCTATTCTAGACATTTTATATTTTTGTTGGGAAGCGATTTATTATCACTTGATAAATAAAATTTTACTCTAAATTAAATATTATTGGGGACCCTCTCTGATAAATTTTCTTTATTATTTGCATAAATTGCACGGTACACGACACAGATTATATTATTGTGGATACATTTACTCAAGGCTCGTGAGAAACGAAATAATATACATTTGTTGCAGAAACACTCCACCAAAGATCATAAATGAAGTAATGTACAAGTTTACAGAAACATTGAGATAAGACAGAGATGGCATCGAAAAAACCACTTTATCGGTTTCAACGTCAACATTTATCTAAACCTCGAGTTTTTTTTTTGACGATCACAATACTTATCTCTCTAAGAGAATGTAAGAATACTACTACCACATCGTTTGACGTTTTAATGATTTATTAATAGAGCTTCAATCAACGTTAGTAAATAATATAGATAAAGCGGTTTTTATTACAAAGGATAAAAATAACCTGCATTGGTGGTCGTATGGTCTAACGCGTCACTCTCATGCTGGACTGGATTAAAGATTATGGAAAGCTACGTGTTCGAATCCCGGCCAGATGTACTGAGGATAGTTTTTCCTTGAATGGTTTCTCACTCTCCCTCAATTCAAATTCAGTTACATCTGTTCTCAAACTATGCCTTCACGTTCCCTATTAAACTAGCGTAATTTATTGTATTCATAGCCCAAACGGTTAGAGACGAAGGTAAAAAATAAATAGACTTAAAAAAGAGGTTTATTTTAGAACTAAATGGTAATCAAGATAATACAAATGGCTTCCTGAAAAACAAATGAATATTAAAAACAATTCAAGAATAGCTTGAATATTTTTAAGGTGTTTGATTTTTCTTAACACCGTGTCTTACTACACGTTCAAGCTATACGCCTATGCACTAATTACGCTGATGAGCTAGGAATGAGTAAAAGTTGAATATATGGGAAGTGTACCTATATTTGCGTAGATGAAGAGTGAAAAACAATTTTGGAGAAAACATCCTTAGTACACCCAATCGGGTGAGAGTGACGCCTTAAATCAAGGATGGGCAAACTGCGGCCCACGGGCTGAATACGGTGGCCGGTGTGTTCAATCCGACCAGTGGGATAAATAGTTTTAATGTGTTGCGCTGTGAAGCGGTTTTTAACACAAGGCTGTATTTTAATAAAACTATGCCAAAATCAACATTTACAAATTTGGTAAATATATAATAATATATGATAAAGTTTGCATCTTCATATTCATGTGATAAACAGGTTTCAAGCATGAAACTTAAGAAAAGTGATCTTAGAAACCAACTTAACGATGAGCATCTGTCTTACTTCTTGAGAATAACCTTATAATTACGAAAATTACGAGAAAAAATATGGTGGAAGCTCATTTACACTCTCCCTCATCTCACACTCCATCATATAACGCTTCTTAACGAACTAAAAAAAACCAACAACCAAGCCACTTAGGTCTTTTTGATTCTTTTTATTCTCAATACATTCAAACTTATTCATTTAAGTTTATTATGTACGTTTAAAATATTTTTTAAGATATTTGGAAGAAAAATTAATAAATAAAGGACTTTGGCCCATTAATGTTTTTTTATTTTGTCAATTAAGATTTTTTTATATTTAAGGTATTGAATGTGTACTTTCTGAATCGACTCATTATACAGTGTGTGGCCGAAGCAATTAAACGAATAGTACTTGAAAATTAACACTTTATTTGAAAAGTAAATATTCACTAGCTAAATAAAAGCAAACTACATAGTACACTTTTTCACTTTTTGAAGATAATGTCACTCAGGTGATTTCCACCGGACGTCAGCCAAACCTCAGCACATTGTCCATCAATTTCCTCAGCAATGATCGTCTAAAGGCCGATACACACAGAAT
This sequence comes from Timema podura, assembly GCA_033556935.1. Taxonomy (NCBI): domain Eukaryota; kingdom Metazoa; phylum Arthropoda; class Insecta; order Phasmatodea; family Timematidae; genus Timema; species Timema podura. The sequence continues at coordinate 38,185,038 of JAVRXN010000001.1, forward strand.
ACTAAGCTAAGATTTGCCCTGCTAACTATTTGAAAAAAAAAGGACCATATATTAAATGTGTTGGTTCACACAGAAAGCTAAGCTATGCCTTGCTACGCCGCACTATTTTTTTTTTTCCGATTGCTGGCTGGACAATTTTTCCATCTCCCATCTTGAGCCATCTTACGTTGCGCATGCGTATAGCGCAGCTTGGGATCCGTGTTGAACAGATGCAGTGCTGGTTAGGCGAAAATAACCAATAAAGTGTTGACATTTTGTTTTCATTATGTTTCACATATATTTAAGTAATATTCTAATTAGGTTTTATATTTAATACATGTTTTTATATTAAATGGAAGCATTAATTGAAAAAGTCAAACCTCCACCTCCTAAATTTTGTTCATCTTCTAAAACAGCTGCTAATAGCATCATCTTTTCTTCCTCAGTACTATCATCTGAGCTCAAACAAGATATTTTGGTGAATGCCATAACTAAACTTCACTGAAGTAGACCAGAAAGAAACAACACTGAATTCTTGAGTGAAAAGAGGAACCATTGCTTAGCTTAGCTTAGCTTAGCTTAGCAATGAGTGTGAAACCAAACTGACAAAGTCTTAGCACAGCACAGCTTAACTTAGCATTCTGTGTGTATCGGCCTTAATTGTTTTCACCCCACCCTATTTAAGCACATGACCTATAAACTAATTTAATCTAGAACCGAATTAACACCTACCTTCCTGGCTGTTAATACATTACTGTGAAAGAGGAAACCTAAATTTTACCAAGGATTTTTTTTTTGACATGCCGGGAATGGAACTTGGGACCATTAGCTTGGTAGGCAGATATGCTACCAACTTAGCTAAGATGTCTGACAGCTTAGATTTAAAAAACTGTAACTCAAATGAAATATAATATATATTTTTAAATTAAATATATAATTTCACAAAACGGTATAATCTCAGCTATCTATTTTTTCAGCACCGCGTCTTACTACCCATTTGGATTATACGCTAGCTATATATAAAATACCCTAATACTTCTATGACAATCATGACTTAATGACTACCCGTTTTGTCGTTTTCTGACACACACACACACACACACCCACACACCCACACACCCACACACCCACACACCCCACACACCCACACACCCACACACCCACACACCCACACACCCACACACATCCACACATCCACACATCCACACACCCACACACACCCACACACACCCACACACACCCACACACACACCACACACCACACACACACACACACACACACACACACACACACACATACACACACAGTTTGTTTTTTCTCTATAATAAAAAAATGCACACTGAAATGCCCCGTTTAACCATTTGTCTAGTCGAATGATTTTAAACAAACGCATGTGGTCTTTAACTTTCAAAGACATTCAACGGGAAAAAACAGCTTGAATGGATATTTTATGTACTTCACCACAGAGACATTATCTAGAGAAATAAAATAGTAAAAAATCCTGTGTTTATATCTACTTACGAACTTCCATCCCCTACACCCATAAAATTGCGTCGTATGTCAGCGCTTTAGCAAAGCAAAAAAAAAAAAAAAAAAAAAGGAAAAAAGAAAAAAAAAAAGAAGAGGCTTCTAACAAGATCAAGTCGAAACGTTGGGTTTGGCTTGCATGGGAAGGCAGGGGAGGGGGATTAAGGGGGTCGGGAAGGGGTACTGGTCTTCCCACAGGACATAAACTATAGAAATGACTAACAGCTTTATCGTTGTTTTGTTCTTCTACTACTCTAAAGAAGACAAAAAGCTCCCATGAAGCTCCTTCTTAACTGACCACTACACTACAGGTTGCCTAAAAAACTTCCCATTTGCTAAGATCCGATTACCGTGGAAATAATAGTCTATATAAATTGCGCAAATTTATGACAAATACAAAAATAAGTTTTAAAAATTTGCTTCTGTGGCAGCATGCTCTAATGCGCCACTCTGGATTGTCGAAGAGAGGGAGATCATAGTTTGAATCCTTGTAGTGATTGTTTCATTTTTAATTCATTCAAGGTATTTAACGTGCACTCTCTGAACTGACTGATTGTATCATCACGTGATAATTTCTATGAGCGAGAGAGAAAGGGCCTAGGTACCAATTTTGCTGGGAAAGGTATTCTCACATACCTTCCAGGGTTCTTTTGCATGCCACAGTCGACATGGAAGCGACAGCTTTACTTCCCCTCCAAAGGAAGTTGTGCTACGAATTTTTATCGCTCAAGAAACATCCGTTGACCTCAGCTAGGTTTGAACACACAAACATCGGGTCCTGAGGCGAGTACTTTACCCCAAGACCACCAAGGTTGCCTTGTTTCATGTACTGAGGGTAGTTTTCCCTAAATGGTTTTACACTCTCTCTTAACCCAAATGTTTGTACACTTCCTATAAATTCAACCTTATCCACCTCTTAAAACGTTAAGAGTAATTAGTACATATGCGTATAATCCGGACAGGTAAGTGAGATGCGGTGCAAAAATAAATAAATTTTGGTGCACCTTGTCTTACTATCCGTCCAGGATATTCACCTATTTGGACCAATAAGAGTATGAAGGACTTCGGTAGAATTTAGTGAAAGTGTACACACATTGGGTGGAGGAAGAGTGGAAAACCATTTATGAAAACCTAATTTAGTGCACGCATGAGAGTAGAAATAGATTACTTTGATAAACACAATCATTTCCATGTGTTACACGAAACTACTTTTTTTTTTAAACTTGGACAGCACTGATTTGATTGTATAACTCATCAACAGACAAGCTATTAAAATATGCTTGCATGTGTCAACATTTATAAGAAAATCCTAAACTCCAAACAAAAAACTTTTTTTTTTAGAAATTTTGAGCCTTATGCGTATTATTTTGGTCAACTATATATTAGTAAAATTTTACCAAGCCTTTATTTAACATTTTTGAGTAACCTTACTTATTCAAGATATAAATAAAATACCCCTTTATTTTTATAAGTAAAATGCTTTAATTCTTAATGCCAAATATGACAAGTCTACCAAAATATTTACACGCCAAAACAGTGCTTGTTATAAGAAGGACTATATATATTTTTAATTTTTTGGCACATTAATACACCTGGGTATTATTTTTTACATTACCTTTTGAATGTCAAATAAATACGAAAAAAAAATACAACAGCTGAGTCATTTTATCGAGAATTTAGGTTTTTATTCTTTTGAATATAGTACTCTTCATTTACGTGCCCATAAGTTCATATTCTTAAGTTCCTGTACATACCAAATAAGAGAAAATTAGGCTTAAAGGTTCAGTTAATAAATGTGTGTAAATTATTACCAATAAACGCCCACGGTTTTATTTTTGTGTAAAGATCAGGGGCACAACACTTTTTTACCCCAAATATCTGTCACAACAAATATGAATAGGTAAAATTCAATAAACTAAACCTATTTCACTAAACAGGCATATACAAAATTGGTGGTGCACGATCGTGTGCCGAAATGTTGTTCAGTAGTCTTGGGTTCTGTTCCGACCGATTGTACTGAGAGGGAGTTTTATACATTTAATTCTCTCTACGGCCGAATTCTACTTTATTTTATTTTTCCTACCCTGGATATGTAAACACCTTAAATTAGCAATGAACCCTGAAAAAGACGGTTAAATTGGCAAGGGTGAAGCTATGACAGACTTAGTAGGCCGATAGTGGATGCAGGAATGCTTTCAAAAACAAGAACAGCCAACATTTATTTTATATTTAAATTTTATACATCTTTCAAATTTAAAATAATTAAAAAAAAAAACGTGGGACATGTGAATAAATGAAGGTAATATGAATAGATTTTTGAATTGTCAATGTAGGTTCTTCCTATTTATTTATTTTTCCACGCTATCTTCATAACCGTTTGTGTTATTACGCATACATTAATTGCTCTGATTGAATAGGGATGAATAAAGTACACTTTTAGAGGCAAAATACCCGCATTTGAATGAAAGGTAACTGGCAAACCATTTGGGATAAATTATTCTCAGTACACCTGATCGGGATTTGAACTCTGATATCCTAAGACACTGGAAATCATGTACAAGGTGAGAGTGAAGTGCAACCACCGATACGGGCTCAGTAAATAAAAACTATAGGTCCAATTTTATATAAAGAAAAGCTACAGTACTTACCAAAGAAGACATTGAAGACGTACAAAAGTTTCTTCTTCCTAAAATCGGAGATAGGCATCGCGATTTCCTGAAAAATCAAACACAAAAATATATTATTGTATAACTGAAGTAGGTTTGTATTTAATCTATAAACACATGTAAAAGCCACACAACACTCATAATTTGATCACATCATCACCTTGTATATGTGTTTTGTTTTTGCTGAAGTTCTATTTTATTGACGTACACTTTGATTCTATGGCAAAGTTTTTTTTTTTCAATTATTCCACTTCACCAATAAAGTTGATCATAGAAATAAAACGAATTTATTTTGCTCTTACAAATTTTCTCGTTTTTTTTTATCTTCCTCTGAACATCCGTGTCACACCTTTTGACCCTTCACGGCACACCGGTTGAAAAACGCAGGTGTAGTATATTGCGAGAGTGACAGTTAAATCCATGCGGCCACGGAAGCAGGTGGTTTCTCTATTGAAGATTAATTGCTAACATTGATATGATAATCTCCAAAGTAAATGCTTATATTAAAAATTGAAATAAAATAAAAATTAATTTAGTAAAAATCTAGAAATTGTTTTAGAAAAAACTGTAGTTTTCTTAAAGTGAGGTTTCTTAATTAAATAATTATTTGAAATTTGAAATTTTTGGTCATGTTCTTGGTGTAGGTTATAAGTTTTAATTTAAAAACATTACACACATCTGTTGGCTAGAACTCCAAAATTTATTGTAAAAACGGAATCACGTCACATTTTAATATATATAAGTATTAAAATTAAAAATAAAGCTGAAATACACTTCACACACACACACACACACATACACATACATAAACAAAAAATTTGATCAAATATTACAGTTTGTTCATAAAAGGGCGTACCATATTTTTCAATTCTACAGCCGTTATTAAAATCAAATGGGGGGTAGCAAGAGTTTTTAAACCACCATAAAAAAATAATAAGACCGTAAAAAATACGAACTTCTCTTTTGGTAATATACTGTGCAAGTGATAAAAGACTGAGCGTTCTTGGAGATGGTATTCCTCCATTTTTTCACATTATCTCTAGAATATTAGACCCGTAACGTGTTGTGACGTTTATTAGGAGACATGTGGTGACCACGAGACCCGGTCGGGGGTTTCAGGGTCTTGGAAGGGGCGTGGGGGGCTCTATCTCGGTGCTAAAATGGAACATCGGAGCTCCATTTAAAGTGCAATGGTGGTATGCAAGAACGAGGTTTAAATGTTGTTCGGGTTCCAATGTGTATAATATATATATATATATATATATATATATATACTAGCGGACCCGACAGACGTTGTCCTGCCCGAAAGTTGGCTTTTCGTTTGGGTGGCATAATTAATTTCGATAATAAAACAAATACCATGTGATCATCACAATTACAACCACGCCACCTATGGTACACAAACATAACTATGAATTATTCTCAGAAGTTCAATTATTCATGAACTTTTAAGAAGGTTTTAACGGTCAATTATTAATATTATATTCATTATTATAAATATTGGGGGTGGTGGTGGAGGGTAAAATTTTGAGGTTACATGTTCTGATTTGCAAAAAAATCTAAAAAAAAAAAAATCCCCCCCCTAAAAAAATCCCCCCTTAAAAAAATCCTAGAACCCGATTGCAGCACCATCTACCGGGTCCAATTGTGAATCTAAACCATCCACGGACCCACTCAATCATACACAAAAAATTTCATCAAAATTGGTTCAGCCGTTTAGGAGGAGTTCAGTGACATACACACGTACAGAAGAATTATATATATTAAGATAAATATATATACATATACATATATATATATACATACACACACACACACACACACACACACACACACACACACACACACACACACACACACACACACACACACACACACACACACACACACACACACACACACACCCATACGTGTCCTGTGCGAGAATGACATTTTGACTTCGGGAAATGTTCGGTCAGTAAATAAAGATTTCCCGCGGGAACGGGTCAGGAAACGGGAACAAATTTAAGAATAATTTTACACCTTAGGATTATATATTCTTTTCAGATTTTTAATTTTATTTTAAACTTAGCTTTCTCGTTCATTTCAATAAAAAAAAATTTTTTTTTTAGTTTTAATTGAGTTAAATATAGTGGTAGATGTCAAAAATAGTTTAATAGTCAATAAAAGGGAATAGACGTGCCTTCATGCACATAAGTGTGTTGAAGGTGTATTTCGTTCATAATTTGATATTTAAGTGCCATTTTCATGATTATTTTGAGCTAAAAATATGTTTTCCCGCCTTAAATCTACTAAGGGATATTCAATGGTGCTCAGTTGTTTTTTAAGTAACAGAAGATAAGGTTGATTTAGATTTAATATATTAATACTAATTTTAATGAAAATTAAATAAAAACGTGACTTTGAATGTTGGTCCTTAACCGTAAATTTTTAATATTTTTTTTTCTCGCCCAAATTTCGGAAACAATTTTCTCAAATATTTTCCTTAAGTTCGGGATCCCGCACAGCCCTAAATATATATGTATACATATATACAGAGTGTTCCCGAGCTAAACGGATAAACTTCGGGAAGTTGTAGTGGATCAAAAAACTAACTCAAAAGGTCTTTTGGAGATTTTCTCGTTTTAGTTTCCTTTTCGGGCAAACAGCAAAAAAAACTAAATAAAAGCACGTTTTTCTGCAGAGGTCCTCGACAGATGCTTAATAATAATTTTTCCGGAGAGATAGATCGGTCGTGCTGGACTTGTGGCTTAGCTTCTGGGTTAACCTGTTTTAACGCCATTAGATTTTGTTTTTGTATAGGGAGCTCTCAAACAAAAATTGTGTGAAATGCCTGTTAATGACCTCCAATCATTTAAGACAGATAAAGCAAGTGCGCGAAGACACCACAGTCACAAAATGACGGTCAGCCACTCGTTCTGTCATTGGTAATTGTAATGCTTGTCTATGGGCTGGAGGCCGCCAATTTGAACAAAATAAATAAAATATTTTATTTAATACCTACCTATTTTGTTTTTATTTAGATTTTTGCTGTTTGCGTGAAAAGAAAGCGAAAACGATCAAATCTCCAAAGGATATTTTGAGTTAGTTTTTTGATCCACTACCACTTCCCAAATTTAGCAGTTTAGACCGGGAAGACCTGTTCAGGTTATACGCACATGTACTAACCACGCTAGTGTGTTAGGGATGAGGAAGGTTGCATTTAGAGGAAATTTACCCACACGCGAGTGGATAAAGAGTGGAAAAACATTTAGGGTAAACCTCCCTCAATACACCCGACCGGGATTCGAACCCCGATATCCCCATCATAGGCACTGCAGTGTACTGTTAGTGAGACGCCGTGGACCAAATGTCACCAAACCCATTGAGTAAGAGAGCTTCTTTCAAAATGTTAAATCGTTTCATGATCGATCCAGATTAAAAATTGTCTGGATCACATATTAGCTATTAGGTACTGTTTTTACCAAAACAGAGTGTTTTCCATCACACCTTTGTCCAAGCGAGAGTGGGCTTTGTGGCTTGGATAAGTTATTTTAATGAATAAAGTGTTGGTTAATTTTGTACTAAAATATGTTTTTTTTAACACTAGAAAACACAAGTCATATTCATTATTTAAACCAAATGTTAGTCAAATAAATTGAAAAATAAACATGTATGGTGCCTAGATTGTGAAGAATAACATTCACTTTCATAATTATTTTTTTAAATTTTGGTGTGTAGCTTTTCACTCCCATTCAAATGGAGTTTACAAAATGTTCATCTGTGAGATTATTTATTTGATTTTCACCACCTTCATCCTAAGATGATATCATGCAGTTTGGCAGAGTAGAATATATTAAGCCTTTACTAGGAGTGCAACACAAACCAAAACTTGATCATTTTATTTCGAGAATAAGAGGCCTCACATATGTTTAAATTGAGGAAACATTCTTTAAGGTAGGGTGCTAGTGAGCGCCAGTTTAGTGCATTAATTTTGCAGTTTTTATAGCATAAACATTTTTTGGCAAAAATAGATCAAATAATTCTTCTATAGAAACATAGAGTTTAGCTTTCTGCACATGCTAATCTCAAGAGTTCTTGAATATCTGTCATGAGCATAGCGGGATTTGGTGACAAACTTTTTAAATGCAGAGAAAAAGTTCTCACTAAATTCCAGAACATCCTTGACAGATATTAAAGAATTGTTGAGATTAGCATGTGCGGAAAACTAAACTCTATGTTTGTATAGAAGAAATATTTGATTTATTTTGGCCAAATAAATGTTTATGCTATAAAAACTTCGAAAATACTGCCCTAAACTCACGCTCACTAGCACCCCATCTTAATGATAAATCACTTTGAAAGCGTTAAATAAATCTCTCGTGACCCAATTTAGTGGCCGAGTGGTCTAAGGCGTTACACTCATATTAGGATGGCCTGTACATGACGAAGAGATTGAAGTTCAAATCCCGGTTTGGTCTACTGGAGGTGTTTTTTCCTAAATTGCTTACCACTCTCCTTCCACCCAAATGATGGTGGGTTACCTCTAAAAATCTTCCTTCCTCATCCTTACACCATTAGAGTAATTATCATATATGCGTTTAACCTTAAGAAGTAATAACAATACGAAGTCATTAAGAAACTAATAATTATATGAAAAATATAATTTTTGTAATATTTTTCCCAATATTTTTTCCAAACTGGCCTATCATTTTTTTTAAGTTCAAGCGGCCTCCAATATCGAAAAGGTTGCCGGCTCCCGCATTAGGCTGTGTGACCATCGTTTTGATTTTTATTTGTATTAAAGTATAGCCCACACCAATGACCACGCGGACCGTAGGTTGCCTACCACTGGCCTAACGCGTTATTCTAGTGTTATACCGGGTTATCAGTGATAGGGGGAACGGGATTAAAATCCCGGTCGGGTGTACTTAAGATGTTTTTACCCTAAATGGTTTCCCACTTTTTTCCCTTCACGCAAATAATGGTACATTTCTTCTAAAACTATTCCCTACTTCTCTATGTTCCACCAGCGTAATTAATGTATTGTAAGTGTATAACCTGAACAGGTACTAAAACGAGGTGAAAAAACAAAAACCCACGAGACATTCACTGCTCATAAATTAATATCAAGGTATTGGGTCTACACTGTTAGTTTGGTAATAAATCACTAGGGGTTGATTACCAACTAGCACGCTTCGGGTAACCGCAGTAAAGAGGATAGACGTAAATTCACTTGGTTATTAGGATGAGTGAACTCAATGGCGCCCCCAGCAATTTACTTTGGGGGGGGGGGTAGGGATTAATGTCTTTACGTTATTATTTCTACATTTTTCATATTTTGCACTTTTAATGTGTTTCGTTGCATGTCTTTAAGGTGTGTGTGTATGTGTGTGTGTGTGTGTGTGTGTGTGTGTGTGTGTGTGTGTGTGTGTGTGTGTGTGTGTGTGTGTGTGTGTGTAGGGGACGCGAATAAAGTTAAGTGTTTTTTGCAGTTTTTACAATGAAACTTTTTTTGGCCAAAAATAAATTAAATATTTCTTCAGCAGAAACAGTGTGTTTATCTTTACGTAGTGATATCAACAGTTCTTAAATATCTGACATGATCATAGCTGCATTAGATTATTAACTTTTTAAATGGAGAGACAAAATTGTAATTAAATTCCAGGACACCCTCAACAGATATTCAATAACTGTTGAGGTAACCATGTGAAGAAAATTAAACTTTTTTGTTTTTATACTCGAGAAATATTTCATTTCTTTTGGCAACTAAAAAAAGTTTTCATTTTAAAAATGAACAAGTATTTTCCGTAAAGGTTTACAAATGCATAGGCTAGATTTTAAGTGTTCATATAAGGGTTTTCAACCAACGGTAAGCGTACCCCCAGATGTACGTGGCATATTTATTAAAAATACCTGAACATAACTTAGCTTTGGTGGCCTTTTTTGTTCCAAGTTAACCTTGATGTAAGAAAATTTATTTGAAACACTTTCAATAATCAGTATTTTCAATATAATATTTTTGTATTTACATATACTGTCTCTTTTTATACTAAAGCTGCAATTACATTTTACCTTAGTGAAATTTGAAACCTTTTAGTGAGCCAAAATAAGTGTGTTGATTTTTTATCTTGATATTTGAGTACCTATATATAACTACTCATACTAGGAGAAGTTCTTTAGTCAGTATTAAACATTACCTTCCTAAGTAAAGAAATGAGTTTAAAAAATACTAATACAACTAGGAGAAGGGTTTTAATAAAGTTATTAACATTATAAAATTACATTATAAGGCATTATAATAGTTTGTATGTTTTAAACTAAAAAGACTATTACAAAAACACAACATAGCTTTGACGGCAAACCATTATATTTTTATTTACTGTAATTTAAGGTTTTAAAAAAAATTAGCTTAAAAATTGTTTGCACTATTTGTGAACATTCTAATTAAAGAGTCTTATTAAATTATTCACTATATTGTATTTTTAATACTAGCATATTATAATTATGAACTCATGAAAACAAAGCACTTAATTTTCAATAAATATAATTTATTACCACAACATACAATCTCGTTTTTAAATAAATATCGAATTAAGTGTCAGTTAATTTTAAAAGCCTTATTATTTAAGATTAAAATAATCAACTTTTCAAATGGTTTGTTTAAGAACATAGAATACCAACACCAAATTAATTGTAGTCCATTACTGACAGAGAAAGAAGATTAAATTCTCACAAGTTATAAAATAAAACTGACAATACCTCTGCAAAAAAACAACCCGTAGAGTAACTAATTGTTTACGAGGAAAGCGGATGAAACTTACTTCTCGAATGAAAGTTATATTGTTGTAGTGTGTAATTATCAACACCAACCAATTCCATACGAATAACCGATAGTATTTCTTCTTTTATGAACGAATAAACCATTACCAGATATTATTAGTCAAGAGTTGTTCTGGCTGTCCCCTGTAATAGTAAGACTTTACAGTACATAATAAAGTGGTTTAGTTTACAACTAGACGTTATTCACAAGGGCTGTACCACATCCCTAAAGATATAAATCCTTATCGTAGGGAAATTTGTCTTACAACCGCAAAAGTTTTAGGGGGTACTTAGGTAGGGCTTGCGAACAAATTAAGCGATTAGGTAGTATCAAAGTGATATTCTTGAAGTTGTTTTAGGTAAGATTGAGAAGGTAGAGATAAACAAATCTTGTGTTGAGTCAAGCTGAATTTTCATAACGGCGTATCTTAAAAGAAACTTGAAACCAATTTATAATTCCATTATAAAATAAATGTTTTATCATATTCTATTATTTTTTATATTTTTTTTAGAACCACATCTTAATACCCATTCGGGTTACACGATTATTGGCTATTACTTGAGTAAAATTATTTTTATGAGTTTATTTAGCATTAATAATTTAATTAATAAAACACATCATTACCAATGCGGAAAATCATCAGTAGGAGTTTATTTAGTATTAGTCATTTTTTATATAAAAATATCATTACCAGCAACAAAATTAATAGTAGTTGATTTAATCCAATATTTAGTTTTTGAATGTGTTAAAAAAACTCCAAAAACATATAATTATTAAAAACTAATAAACACATTCTCACGTCCCTTTTAGCTACCAATTAACATATATCTAACGTCTGTTCAGCGTAGGAATTGTTTTCTGAAAGGCCTTTTTCCCTACCAGAAATCTATTATATAGTAGGATATTGGTAGGAAAAAAGACCTTTCAGAGAGTAATTCCTACCGTGAATGGAGTATACCTTTTACTTCAAGCAAAACACGTCCCACACCTAGCAACAAGGTCAGCAGCGAGCTAACTGCTCTACCTTCGCTCTGGAAAATACGATTTGTTAATAATAATAATAATAATAATAATAATAGTAATAAAACTAAATATATTTCTAAAAGGTCTCGCCTAAAAATCTTTTAATTTATTTCTCTTTTTAAAAGTTCCTTGAGGCAGCTTCTGCAGCAAGCAACACTAGATAACTCCTGCTGAGTAATCCTTTCAGGTTACTCTTATCTTCTGCTCCCTTTCTTTCACAACCCCTAAAACCACCCTTAGCCACCCATTAGTTTTGTGTGGTCCATTGTAGTCTTAAGCTCCGTCACTTCATCTTCAAGGATGACGTTTACCTCTTCTGCACCCACCCCTTTACACCCCTACCCCTTGATTGTGTTTTACTGAGGTCGACTTCAAGTCTAAGGAAACGGGGATAATGTGTTCAATCCCATTTTACTAGAATAAAATTAATATTTGTATACATTTTATTCTATACTAACCATTCAGGTAATACGCATATTATGTACTAATTAAGCTAATTGGTTAGGGAGGAGGAAGGTTGCATTCATAGGAAGTGTAACCGCATTTACACGTAGAGAAAGAGAGTGGAAAACCATTTAGGAAAAGCCACCCTCAGTACACCCGTCCGGGATTGAACTACGATCTCCTTGTCATCAGCAGTCTAATCTATTGCGAGAATGACGACATATACCATATGGCCACCAAAGCAGGTTAGTTATTAAATTTGTCCTTAAATTATGTTAGACTAGGCCTCTAGTAAGCTATTAGATAAAACATTTGATTTTTTTTTTTTCGATTCAGGAGGAACATCCCAACCTATAAATAGCTTACCCAACCTTTATTCTCCTTTCAGACCTAAAGGTAGCAAGCAAGACTACCAACTGATTTGGTGGCCGCATAATCTAAGGCGTCACTCTCGCAATAGATTACTGGTCTAATGACGACAGTGAGCTAAGGGCTCGGATTCCGTTCGGATGTACAGAGGGTGGTTTTCTCCAAATGTGGGTACACTTCCTCTAAATTCAACCTTCCTCATCCTTTGCTTAATAGCGTGATTAGTAAATATGTGTACAGCCTGAACAGGTAGTAAGACAGATGCGGTGTTAAAAAAAAACTCAACATAACACAAGCTTATCTTGCTTAGTTCCAATATGGTGGAGCTTTTTAATCTAGGGCCATTCCTGCTAAGCTGATATTATAAATACTTCCTAAAAAAAACTCCAGTAAAACACACCATGAAAAATAATTTAAACAACATAAAATGGGAAACTTTCAATAAAAATATCTCTTCCCCGTGAAGAGAAAAGGAAGACATTTTTCAAAAGGCGAATAAAAATGGTAGTTCTCAACAAACAACTGGTATTGCGTTAACTTTATTCCAACTACCGTAATCCCCTCATTCCACTTTTACCCTTTGTTTTACTGCTTTGCAAGCCCGGCAGGGATTATGAATTTGGAACAATAAGGGGGTGGAGTAGAGGGGGGGGAAGAGGAAACGGTAGAAGGAATATGTTTTTGAAAATGTCACTTAAATGCCAAAGAAAAACGTGTTTAGAACTGTCGCTTTAGGTTATTATACTCATAAAAAACAAGTAGTTCAGTGGAAATCGCTTTACTGGTTTATATAATGTTTATTGTTAGGGTATGGGCCTACTATATGATAATAAAATACTATGATTTATTATTAGAGTTATTATTATTATTACGTCTTACTACCCATTCGGGTGACACGCACTTATGCTAATGTGTAATGGTAGGTTGATTGTGAGATGAAATGACCTACAGCCTAACGTGGGATCCGAACCACGGTGGAAACCTGGCATTCCACACATTCACAAGCTGTGATTAATACACGGCTCGTCAGAGGTGAAGGAAGGGTTCGGCTATCAGATAAATATGTGCCGGGACCGAGGATTGAAACCCGGAACCGCAGCAAAGAAGTCCACATCTTTACCCTTGACCGCCAGGTCACCTATTATTAGAGTTAAAAATATTACATACATTATTTATTGTCTTACAATCAATTACATTGTAGCATTAGCCGCTGGCTAACTACAATAATACAGAAAATCATGGACTTACCCTATTCTACTGATGCCGTATGCTGCCAACTCTAGTGTAAACATGCCCGGCCCACTTACACGCGCACAACTGGTCGACTCAACAGCAAGTGGACTTGGCCCGTGAAATTTAACTTCATAAAAATAAAATAAACCTTGCGAGGTAAATATTTAAATTTTTATAGTAGTAGAGTGAGTCTGGTTAGATTATATAATTGTTATGTTCCTTTTTGAACAGGTATTGTTAGTTATATTATGGTAATTATTGTATTTAACTATGAGAGGTTAGGATGCGGCTTAATTGTTTATTTTTCACGCCTAACCAGTATTTTTCCTAAGCAAGCGAAGATGATCCTTCTTTTTTAAATTTGGCGCTCTTAGTATGAGGCCATGGAATAAGATTGTGAAGGCGTTGCTTTTTTGATAATATGAAAATTATTCATTGTATACACATATATATATATATATGTAAATTGTTATTCTCGTTTTTTCTTGGGAAATAAAAATATATAAAAAAAAAGAAATAAATAAACTACTGTTTACTAATGGTGTTAGTGTTCCCTCTAATCTATCATCCTTCGTTCGTTATTATAAGTTACATTAATTACTTGAGGTAATTAATATTGATGATATGTCGTGTTCCTGGGCACGAGTTATCCATGTTTAAGAAGGGCTGTGAGGGCTTGTCCGCAATGATTCTAAATTGCGTGTGCTGGGTATTTTATGGCATAGCCAGCATTTGTATGCACATTTATCTCACCTGCTCACTCTATCATTCACTCTCCCTTTTAATTGTTAACTTGAATCCCTCTGGGTGTGGGAGATGGATTACAACATGTTTGTTCTAATTTTAATAAATAATCTTTGATTTTTAATTTGTGCTATTATTTTGTATGAAATTGCCATAGCGTCTGAATTTCAAATCAATTTATTATATTTCACTCATTTTTAAATGATTTCTTCATAATCTGTCCATTTTTTTTACATGTAACTTAGTTAAATTATAAATATTAAAAAAAAAATACAATGTAATTTTTAAATAATTGATTCTAGACACCAACAGTAAGATTAGGACCCACTTCGGTGGCCGCATGGTCTAAGGCACTACTCTCGCTGTAGACTAGACTGTCAATGACCGGGAGATCGAGGTTTGATCCCGGTTGGATGTACTGAGGGTGGTTTTCCCTAAATGGTTTTACACTTTATCTCCACGCAAATCCTGGTACGCTTCCTCTAAATTCAACCTTTTTCATCCTTGACCCATGAGCGTGAGTAGTAGGTAAGCGTATGACACGAATGGATAGTAAGAAGCAGGGCTATACATGTAAGCCTAAATATAAACATGCTTTGTAATTTCTTACCTTTTCTTGATATGTTTGGTCGGAGGGTTTAGCTTTGGAAATAGCTTGTAGCTTGTATACAATCTAAATGCGGCAAAAGAAGGAAGTCAATAGAGTTTATATAGGTTTAACTGTACCACGATCATAGAGATAAGAGATAAGGCCTTCACTTAATCTTTTAATTACAAATATACAGGATAGATACGTTTTACGATAAAATTTTTAGATTTTTTAACGGAATTACCAACCCGTTTCGGTGGCCACACGGTCTAAGGCGCTACTCTAACAGTAGACTAGACTGTTGATGACTAGGAAGAAGTGGGGTTTTGAATATTGATAGGGTGTATTGAGGGTGGTTTTCCCCTCTCCCTTCACGCAAATGTGGGCACACTTCCTATAAATATGACCTTCCTCATCCCCTAAAAACCATTAACTTAACTAGTACATAAGCATATAACCCGAACAAATAGTAAGACTCGATGCTAAAAAAGAAATTACCACCCACATCAGAGTTCTCACGATCTAAAAGGTCAAGGTTCATATCTCAGCTGGGGCCCTTTCGGATATATGTTAATTACCATAGAGCTGAACATGATAATAAAACGCTAGTACCAAAGGGGTAAAAAACAAACAAAAAACAATCAAGGTCATTAGCAGTGACCTGTCGTAGATCATTGTCAAGGTAAGCAGAGTTGTTGTTACTATTATTACTATTATTTTTATTATATTATTATTATTAGCACCACGTCTTACTACCCGTTCGGGTTATACGCACTTACGCTAATGTGTAATGCTAGGGTGATTGTGAGATGAAATGGAGGACCTACAGTTTAACGTGGGATCCGAACCACGGTGGAGGCCTGGCATTCCACACATTCACAAGTTGTGATTAATACACGTCTTGTCAGAGGTGAAGGAAGTGTTAAGCAATCAGATAAATGTGTGCCAGGACCGAGGATTGAACCCCGGACCCCCAACACAGAAGTCAAATACCTTACACTTAGACCACCAGGTCACCCAGAGTTATTTGAAACTGTATCTGTGAAGGTCGTCAACACTCGGTAGAACATTCATTGGTCAGGTATCAACCGAAGTACCATGTAAGATAATATGTTTAACAGAGTCTATATATGATTGTTCAATAAAGAGCTATTGGGTGAGAACAAATAGCAAGAACAATTTTAACAAGATATGCTTACCCTGACAACGCCCTACGACACTTTTTAAAAAAAGTATATTTCTAGGAGCTGCATAAACTCTTTAACTATTTGTAAATTGGGGCAGTGCTGTTACACTGAACGTAAATTACTTTAAGTTAAGTTTATGAGTTATTTCGAAGTTCAGAATAAGTGCTGTCTTATGTCTTGCTTTAAATTACCTGTAAAACAACAATGATAATAATACTCATAAAAAGGAAGTCATATAAAGTATGTTAACGTGTTATAAGTATATTAACATATAATCAATGTGTTTGCAAAACATTTTCTAAGCAGTATAAATTAATGTACAGTAAAATGAATGTAGTACTGACTTTTATTGTTATGTTCATACAAAATAAGGTAAAGTTAGTTTTAATGATGGGAGCTCTATAAACTTTACATTCAAAAGTAACTAAAACCATTAGCATGTTATGGAATGTTTCTAGGGTAAGCAGAACTGTACATTATTTTGAGATATTCTCTTACACTCGGGCTCCATTTTATCAACAATAATTAGGCTCTCCACTACATACCACAAACGACAAATGTTTGTTCGTCGATACCTGGCCAAAACCCATTGGCCAGGTAAGCTTTTTTGGCATCGCGTCTTACTACCCACTAGGATTATACCTATGTCTGCTATCTACACTAAATTATTAGAGATGATTAAGATTGAATTTAGAGGTAATGTGCCCACGTTTGAGTGTAGGGAGAGTGGAAAATAATTTGGGGAAACTCCTCTTTCAATACACTCAGAAGCCTTAGACCTTTCTTGGCCAAGTGTCAACGAAAATACTTTACTGAGTGAGGTGAACAATTCACAGGTACAGTTTTAAAAAAATTTAGCTTACCTCAGTAACAGTTCACGCTATTGAGCTAAATCCTTAAATTTATTAAACAAAAAGAAGGAATGTAGGACTAGATATAAATTAAAAAAAATTATATACTCTAGCTTACTATTAGAGATAAAATATATACCTTTAAGAAATTGGAAGAGTTATTATCTACAGTAATTAACTCAAAACCTTCAATTTTACTGCAATCCGCACTAGAGACTGTTTTACTAGACATTGAATTCACAATATTCTTCGTCCACGTTGATGGGGAAGTTAGGGTTCGAATCCAGTATGAATGTATTGAGGGTAATTTGCCACATTGTGGGTTTTATGTTGTTTTCCCATCCTTTTTCATTGGAAAATTTAGGTGCATTTACTTAAAGTTTACCCTCTTTATCCACCGTATTTAATTTTAATTTCTAGTGACCCCTTGGGTATATAAAATATTGTGATCATAAAAAAATAATTAAATTCGAGATTTTGATGAATATCGACGTTTCATGACCCACTGAACCCGAAAAAGTTGTTTTTTTTCAATGCCGTCTGTATCTCGTGTCATTAATCTCCAAAATATATTCTATTAGATCGGTAAATTATGTAAATTTACATTAGTAATCAAAATAACACAATGTATTAGCAAGGCAGACGTCTACAAAACAATTTTTCACTAGCCTTTTAACTGTTAAAATAAATGGTACGGCACACCGCACAGACTTTCTCTCTCTTTCTATAAACTCGTAAGATTTCTGAACGGAATAATGTACATTGTATCATCACCACTCCACATTAGAACACGCATAAAATAATATACAATGATATATAATCAATGAGAAAAGAGGCGCATCTTTGTCCACCTAAGAGCATTTCAAACAGTTTAATGTCTTCCACAAGGGTCAACACTTCGTATTAAAATTTAGATTTCTAGTTAAAATTTTAACATTTTATAAGGTGTTGCAGATCTTAAAGTCATCGCATTGATATTTAATTATTCATTTATACATTTTGACCAATAAAAAATGTAAATATTGACTATTGAGTCTAAAATGGAGATAGATCATTGCTATGCAAACATTTCTCCTAAGAGATTTAAGGAAAAATAACATACTTTTTTAGATACTTATATTTAATTACTCTATGGCATTGGAGAATTATTGCGTTAAGACTTAAGTAGTATATGTTTACAACTAGAGCTCACAAAATTGTATTAATATATTTGCAAATATCTCAGAAACTGCTGCTTTTATAAAAATATATGTCAAATAAAAGTTTTTTATTTCTAATAGTCCTACAATTTTGCAATGATAAGTTGTTTATTTTCTCCAATAGTTGTGGAGATACGGAAATTAACGCTTCTGTAATGTACCCTAAAAATCATTTTCATAGAAAAATGAAAATAGCCAGTTTATTTATAATCTTAATCAACGCCTAGATACGAATTTTGATCAAAATCGTTTGAGCAGATTTTGAGAAAACCAAATTTTTCTCTTTTTGCCCTTCAGTAAACTACCCTTAATTTTAAGTTTTTATAGACACACAGACAGACGGCATTGCAAAGACTATTTTTTAGGGTTCGGGGGGTCATGATACGTCGACATCCATCAACATTTCATGTTAGTTTTTTTTTACGGTCGCAATACTTAAACTTTAATGTCCAAAAAGATAAAAAAATTCATATAATTGCGTATAGATTGAAAGTTATTGATTTTATAAAAATATGTTTCGGATAAAATATCTGTATTATAAATATATATACATATTTGTAATGCTAAGTAATTTCATATCTCAAATAGTTTCGGAGCTATTTAAAAAAATGTTAATTGACGCATCAGACCGGAGCCCTTAAAGCCATTTTGCCGAAATATTGAGGGTAGCCATTTTATTTTTAATATTTATTAATGTTTATAAATGAAATTTAATCAAAATCGTTGGAGCCGATGTTGAGAAAATCGACTTTTTCTCTTTTTTCCCTTCAGTAAACTACCCTTAATTTTAGGGGTAGATATCTAATTCAAAAAACCCCTCGGGGCAACCCTATGAAAACCCTAGATATCAAGTTTCACTTCAATCGGTAAAATAGTTTAGGCTCTAGTTGAAGGTACAGACAGACAGACAGACAGACTGTCAGACAGACGGAAATTCAAAAACCACTTTTTCGGATTCAGGAAGTCATGAAACGTCAAAATTCATCAAAATCTCGAGTTCAATTTTTTTGACGATCACCATACTTTCTCTACCTGTAAGATAGAGAGAAAGTAAAAATACCAAAGCTACTATGAATTAAGTATAGCTGTATTATTTAGTATACACTTTCTAAAGGTACTGTTTAGTATTCACTCAGCTTAGTAAATAATTTAATGAACGCCAGTATTGAAAATAGATAATCTTTTATAAATCTATTATTTATCTTCATCCCAACCCAGAATTGATCCAAAGTCCCCTTGACTTGTGGCCAACTACTTTAATAACTTGGCCCACGAAGACGGATAGCTTTAATAGCTTGGATTGATTAGTAAAGTAAATCCTGCAAAACGATATATTTTAGAATGAACATGCTTTAAAGTTTAAACTAATGACAAAAATAGTTTGAAGGGAAAATCATCAATTAAATCCGCAGCCTTGTTATTATATATAAAGTAAATATGTTGTCATATGAATATTATCCTGTGACCTGTACACATAGTCGATAGTCCTTCATGAATAAAAAAGTAATCCATCATAATAAACGATTAAAGGTGTCATATATAAACATCACCTATCTATTCTAACAAAATATAGGGTGTCAACAATTATCTTTAAAATATCAGCATTTGGAATTTATCGCCTGGATTTTTTTTTTCAAATCAGGCCAGGGCCCAGAAAATGATTCCCTTAAATCGCCCAAAAAAATGCTCTTAAAAATGGCTTGGTAATGTTCTCAAAAATAAAAATAGTAACCTTAAAAATAAAACAAGTTGCACTTAAAAATTCCATTTTTATATTTTCCAAATACAATATATGCTCTTAAAATTCAAATAACACACTTAAATTCCAATTGTTATTGTTTTCGTCCGTTTATGGCAATGGCTGGGGAATCCTGCAAAGGAAGAGATAAATACTAAATTGTATGACCAATATCCCTATTAAAATTAATCGAAGAGTGTACAGGTACAAAAACCTCCTGTCCGATAATCACTGATCATTCACACCTGAGAATCTGAAGATGACCTTCATTATGTATTGAAATGCAGAGTAAGGTAAATCTCAGATGCACACACATGTAATACCCATTTTGTTAATTTTAATACGGATGTTAAATGGAGCATACTTGAAGTATGGAATATCA
Source organism: Timema podura (assembly GCA_033556935.1). Classification (NCBI taxonomy): domain Eukaryota; kingdom Metazoa; phylum Arthropoda; class Insecta; order Phasmatodea; family Timematidae; genus Timema; species Timema podura. The sequence continues at coordinate 38,205,772 of JAVRXN010000001.1, forward strand.
CCTGACGATACGTCCTCTTCAATGTTTTCTAAAAAAAAAAAATGACTTTTACCGTCAGAAAACATTAGGCTATGCTCACTATTTTGTCTGGCCGTGCTCATAATTATACGAGAAAACTAATGCTTCAAGTAAATGAAAATAATGAATTTGTGCATTAAACAATTACTCGTTGTAATATAAGGTTTTAATGTAATGAATCAAAAAATGACATAAAATCCACGATAAAAGTAAAAACAAGAAAAAACGCCACAAAATGGCATAAGCTATATTATTATTATATTATTATTATTAGCACCGCGTCTTACTACCCGTTCGGGTTATACGCACTTACGCTAATGTGTAATGGTAGGGTGATTGTGAGATGAAATGGAGGACCTACAGTTTAACGTGGAATCCGAACCACGGTGGAGGCCTGGCATTCCACACATTCACAAGTTGGGATTAATACATATCTTGTCAGAGATGAAGGAAGGGTTTGGAAATCAGATAGATCTGTGCCGGGACGAAGGATTGAACCCTGGACCCTCAGCACAGAAGTCTTACACCTTACCTCTAGACCACCAGGTCACCCATAAGCTATAAAACTTTAAATATGTAAAAATAAGTACAGTAAAGTCATGTTTTCAATATCAGGGTGTCACAAAATGTGTTTACATAAAAGTTACCACTGTGATAGACTTCACAGAAAAAAGACACAATGTCATCAACTACCAGGTCCTACAAATAGCTAATGGTGCTCATATATATATGTATTTATCACCGAGTCTTACTACCCATTCAGGTTATACGCTTATGTATTATTACTCTAATAGCTTAGGGACGAGTAAGATTTAATTTAGAGGAAATGTACTCGCATTTGTGTGGAGATAGTGTAAAACCATTTAGAAAACACCAAACTCAGTACAAGTACACCCGACTGAGATTGAACCCTGATCCCCCCCATCATCGTCAGTATAGTTTGTTGTGAGGGTAGCGCCTTAGACCACGTGGCCACCAAAGTGGGTGTGGTCATATTGTATGTTTGTAACCTCGCTACTTTAATGAAAATCAACTTGGCTTTTTCCCCCCCCTTTGTTTACTTTTTCTTAATCGTTAATTATATATAAATTAGTAAGTTCAGTGGTTTACTCAAAAGAGGGGGAGGGAGGCATTTCACTTCCCCCTCCTTTTCTAAGACTGCCACTAATTTAAATCTCTGCCCTTAGCTACTATGAAACAGCTCTAAATAACGTCTAATTCTAGAATTTAATATTCATACATTTTTTTGGTCTTCACTGATTCAGTAGCTATGCCCACAAACCCCTCCCCCTTCTCCAACAAAATTTCACTCTGGCTACAACCTTGATTGAACGCCTCCCCCCAAAATAAATTTCCGGTGCCACTGAGTTAGTTAGTAGATATTTCATCTAATATTAAAGTTGTAGGGATAATTTTGGGACAGCCTGTATATCATAAGTTTTAATTTAATTTTTAAATACATTACCTCTTCAAACTTAGCATATTATAGATTAATTTCTTGACATTTACAGTAAACAAATTATTGCAAGCTTTAATTTCTAGCTGATAACGTTATAAATGTATATTTGTGTCGAGTGTTTACAACCACACCTTATCCTAGATATTGGTAACTGACGCACTTCGTCGTGAAGAGAGCACTTCAGCTTATGATTCAACTTTTCCTACCTCGAACACTTACCCTTGATTGATTGGGCAGATTGATATATTCAATCAGAACTGCAATGACGCGTGTTAGACCAATGACGCTTGGAATACTTTTAATGATAGCGCCGACAATTATTGACAAGCTGATATTATCTAACAAGTAACTCCTTTTAACTGTGGTTCGATATAATATATTCATTTAGAAAAATGTGGCTCGTGGTTTGTTGCTAGGGTAAGCAAAGTGTCTACGGACTGAACTGGTAAACTGTTACCTCCACGTCACTATCCATTTGGCCAACCAAACACAAAATAATTTAGTGAACGATTGTATATTTGTTGGCTTTAAAGGCAAAGTTTAATCAATATTTTTTCCAAGCACCGCATATTACTACCTGTTCAGGCTGCATTAATACTAATTACACTGTTAGGGATGGGAAAGTTTTAATTTAGAGTAAGTGTACCCGCAATTGCGTGTATGCAAAGTGGAAAACCGTTTAGGAATAACACCACCCGAAATAGACCCGACTGGGATTCGAACACAAATCACCCGGTCAACAGCAGTCCATTGCAAGAGTGACGCTTTAGACCGTGCAGCCTTCGAAGCAGTTAAGTTTGTTTATGAAAGGGAGGAATTTTTTTTTATTTCAGTACAATCCCGTCAAGTGGAACTAAGCTTTGCAACAGCCCACAAGCCATCTATGGTTTTTACTCCAGCATATATTAAATCAACACTAGGTCTAAAAACTGGCTCGAATATAAAAAATAAACCCCCCCCCCCCCTCACACACACACACTTGGTCCTCACAGCTGTTCATTCATCACTGTCAAAGAAGAAGCCTTATTTCATCAAAGATAAAGTTTCCGGCCATACCGAGATTCAAGTATGGGATCTCCTAGCTCAATAAGCAGACGTGCTATGAACTGAGTTAAGAGTGTTGAGAGATTAAGTACCAAACGCTGGCAATACTCGCTCTGTGTGACTTGACTCTCGCAAGGAAAAGGAAGGGGTTTACTTATCTCCCGAATCGCTGCAGTAAAAATAAGGGGTACGCTACAACAGGGCGCACTCGAATTGCGGAATAAAGTATACCCGTCAGCTGGTCCACACGAATTGCGGGACAACCTGTAATCCCATTCACTCCTAACCACTAATCTAACCTAACCTAGTTTAACCTAATTCAACCTAACCTTATTTAACCTAACTTAACTTAGATTAACCTAACCTAATTCAACCTAACCTAATTCAGCCTAACCGAATTCAGCCTAACCGAATTCAGCCTAACCGAATTCAGCCTAACCTAATTCAGCCTAACCTAATTCATCCTAACCTAATTCAGCTTAACCTAATTCAGCTTAACCTAATTCAGCTTAACCTAATTCAACCTAGCCTAATTTAATCTAACCTAACCTATCCTAACTTAATTTAACCTAACCTAACCTAACCTCCATGTTCCATTTTTAACTAAGTCACTATGAATTTAATTTTTACTCCGCTGTTCGTGTAAGGGTATTACCAAGCTCGGATGAGTTGTTCCACAATTCGTGTGCACCCGTATTAATTGTTTTGCAATTCGTGTGCTCCACTAAGCCACACTTTCTTTCTCTCTTTTTTATCTTAAAATAGAAACATTTACCAAAACTCGTAAGATTTTTGAAATTAAATAATATACATTGCTGCAGAAACACTCCGACTACGAGCAAAAATAATAAATACTGTTACAGAAATATTGAGAATAGAGAAACCACCAAAAAACAGTCAATTTCCATTTGCAAAGAGCTTCATAATATATATATGCAAAGAGCTCCATTATATAAATTTCCTTATAGCTCAGAAACTGTTGGTTTTATAAAAAAAATTCAAAAAATGATTTGGATCTTTAATAGTAATACAACTTTACAATGATAAGTTATTTGGTATCTCAAATAATTACAAAGATATGATCAAATTTAGAAATGTCTGCTTATGTAAAGTATAATTATAATAATTGTCATTGAAAAAGGAAAATTTTCATTTTATTTATAATGCTAAACAGTGCCTAGATACAAAATTTAACCAATCCGTTTGAACGGACTTTGAGAAAATTGATTTTTCTTATTTTTACCTTTCAGTAACTAACCTTAATTTTAGAGTTATATAATTATCCATTTTCAAAAATTTCCTCGGGAGATCCTTATGAAAACTTTCGGCTTTATTCAGAGATACAGACAAACAGACGACATCGCGAAAACAACTTTTTCGGTTTCAGGAAATCATGAAACGTCGACATTTATCAAAATATTGATCTAATTTTTTTTGACGATCACAATATTTCTCTCTTCGAGAATCGAGAGAATCTACAAATTGTTTTTTTTTTTTACCATTCTTCCTTCATGACAGTAATGGCGGAACCTTTTGTGTGTGTATGTAGGCTGGGGGGCGGAGAGAGGGTTCTACCACCCGTTTGGTCAATACGCATTTTAATTAAGAAAATCACTCTACCTCCACGCAAATGTGGGTTCACTTCCTCTAAGTTCAACCTTCCCATGTCCTAATCTATTAATGTAATTAGTACTTAAGCGTATAACCCGAACGGGTAGTAAGATGCGGTGCTAAAATTTTTTTTTAAGAAAATGGCATAGGTATGAGGAAGGTAGAAATGAGAAGAAATGCAGCCCCATTTACGTGAAGATAGTGTGAGATAATTCAAGAAAAACTACTCTCAGTACAACCCACTTTGGTGGCCGCATGGTCTAAGGCGTCACTCTCACATTAGACTAGACTGCCGATGAGTGGGATATCGAGGATCGAATATCGGTCTGGTGTACTAAGGGTTATTTTCCCAAAATGGTTTTCCACTCTCCCTCCACGGAAATACTACTATACCTTCTTTGAATATATACAGTAGCTCCATGGCTTCTTTGGTGCTGACTGACAGTTCACAGCTGACTTCTGACAGTCAACATTTAGGTATATACCTAAATTTTGACTGTCAGAAGTGACAGCTGCTATACACACGTTTTTTTCAAATCATATGGTTCGGCTTAGGGATACATAATTTGGTCTGGTAGCTTTTTAAAGCCGTCAGCTGTCAGTCAGCACCATAGAAGCCATGGGGCTACTGTAGCCTTCGTAATCCCTGAAACCATTAGCGTAATTAGTACATAAGCGTATAAACCTAATGAGTAGTAAGACACGATGCTAAAAAAAACTCTGTAAACCCAGCTGGGTTTCGAATTCTTGACACTCCCATCACCAGCAAACTAATCTGTACGAACTTGGTATTTTATCCGTGCGCCCACTGATGTGGGTGTAATGGAAAATATTGTGGATATTCATAAATAACGATAAAATACAATTCACCGTCTTAAATAATCTACTAGATCTCAGGGGAAACGTTAGTAAAAACCCAAATAAAATTCGAGAAATGAACAACTAGGATATATATTTACTAGTATGTGTACCTCTTCTTTAGCTAGGTTTTATTAGTTTAACCTCAAGTTTTAAACTTTAACAAAGGTGTTTTATGACATAATTAAGTGTAAAAAAATATAAAGGTTGAATTTCATTTTTTTTAAATTACAGATATTTATAGTTTTTTTAGTTGCAATCATAGTTTAAATTTATAAACCGTCAACAGTCAACACAAGAAAAAACTTTTATATATGCATAATTGTGCATCGTCTAATATTTTTATCAGACACGACAACGATTTCTTCTACATTTTTAGTCGACCACAGAACGGAAACAAATTTAATGGTACTTAAATCGATAGCGCAAAACACAACAAGTTTTAACACGAAAGCTGAATTACATAAATGAAACACGTTGGCTATCTTTTAAATCTGAACACGCAAAGATTAAAAAGATGTTAAAAAATAAAAAATAGATAATATATATACCAACTTTGCTTTTTGCCCACTAAATATGACCATTCACAATTTTGTACCACCTGCGATTGTAAGTTTCCTGACAGTCTCCGTCTTGAGTCAACACAAATTGTATGAGCTAGCATGAAAGGGTCTATCAATGTTGCCGGGAAAGGTATTTTCACATGCCTTCCAGGGTTCTTTTACATGCCACAATCGACATGGGACTGATAGCTTTATTTTCTTTCTGAAGAGAGTTGTACTACGGATTTTTATCGGCCTGGAAAAATTCGTAAGCCTCGTAAGCCTCAGCTAGGTTTGAACCCACGAACATCGTGTCCTAAGGCGAGTACTTTACTCCAAGGCCACCAAGGTTGACTTCATTACAGTACGATGAACACATCTTTAACTAGACTATAGAAACAAAAATTTTTTTTTTTCAATTCTAACTTTATTTTACACATTTATTAGTTTGATTAAAAAAAAACACGGTAATCTCAATAGTTCTTGAATATTAATTGTCTTGGGCATTGCGAAATTTAATGAATGAAATTTCCCTCATTTAAGATGTTTCTAATCAAAGGCCATTTTGTTCATAACAAGTATTTAAGAACTTTATGTAGAAATTTAAAACTAAACGTATCTACTGAAATAATATTTTATTCATTATTATAACAAAACTATTTCACTAAAAACACTGCAAAAAAAAAAAAAACTGGTCTTAGCTCACATTTCCTTCCCTCTTATCTTGAAAAAAATAATTATTTAGTATAATTTAGGAATCAAATTCAGTATCAGGAAAATTATTTACTTTTCCTGTTGGTTCTTTTTATCGCTTGATGTTGGCTCAACTGAGATCACGCTAGGGAATTCTCAAAGGGTATGAACAATTTCTAGGAACGAAACTTTTTTTTTTTGTCTTTGAAATAACATGAAAAGTAAATATACCAACGTAGAGTCACCGGAGCTTTTATGCAAATGAAGCGGGGAATAGGCTTTGTCGCTCTGTGGCATGTTGAAAGATCGATTTCACACCTCGGGACGCCTGGGTATTTTTTACAATGTCACTCACTGTTGGCAAGAGTTTTAGAAAGGCTAACATTTATCTAGGGTATTTAATATATACTTTTTAAATGAGAAAAACCGCATATACAGATACGTGGGTGGGTTAAGGCATCATTCAACTTTTGTCTGGTCTGGTTTTAAAAAGAACGGGAAGTCAGCGTTCGATTTCTTTCCGGGTTTACTCTAGGGGTTTCTATCACGTAATTATTTCCCACCCTCCATCCACGCAAGTGTAGCTACTTTTTATCGAAATTTTAACTTAAACATCTCTATATTATAAGTGTCAGTATACCAGAAGAACTAATAATATTACCTAGGACAACACACCAAATATTTCACACCCAACTTTGGACCAAAATGTCAAAATCGATCGTGTTGAACTTTTTCGTTTTGCATAAAGCGGCTCAGCGAAATTAAGGACCACCACGACCTGGATGATAGAAAGTCAACCTACGTTATTTATGTGGGTAATCCATAGTCACTCACTTTTACTATCTTGTCTATGTCGCTAGGATTATATCGCTAAAGTCCTGGTCGCAAGTATATCCGTAGCTTCGCGAATAATGCAGAGCAATTTTTTACCCTTCAACTTGTATTATGAATCAACTGGGAGTTTGAAATAATATACTATCTGAAGTGGCTAAAAGTATTAATCATTCCTAGCTCCTCCAATCTTTTAGAAAAATCCTGCTCCTGGCATATTATCATTCGTGTGGGTTCATTACCCAGATTAGTAGTAAAAAAAACAAACAGAACAGCAATTTCGTCCTCAATGGAGCATGCGCATGGAGGTCGCCGCATGTAAAGAGGTCGAGAGGCTTAGAATAAAGATTGGAATTTTAATATTAAACGTTTCATGCTGTAACGCTGGTTAGTTAAAAAATTAACTTAATTTTTACCCACATTGATGGGAAAGAGGGCAAAGGCGTCAGTATAGTCTTGTCTACTTTACTGATGATGAGGATTTCGGGATTAAAATTACAGACGGTTTTTTAAATATAGTTTTCCACGTGCTATTTATCATTGTAGTTTTTCCCTACAGTTTCCTCGATGATTCGGGTGCATTTATTCTAAGTTACCCTACAATTATTGTACCCATGTCGTTGGGTAAGCGTGGAACAAACGCCCATCCCCATCTTGTCTAGTTTAACGATGATGGGAAGGTCGGTGTTCGAATCCACGTTGGCTGATTTTTCCTTAAAATAATTTTACACTCCTCGTTAAAAAAGATGCTGGTACATTCTCTGAAAATTATAACTTCCTTCTTCCTAGCCCATTAGTGTAAATATGCGGATAGATTTAAGAGGAGGTAAGACGTGATGCATACAAATAATCTTGGGTCAGCTAATATAAGCATATTATCTCTGTAGTAAACTAGTCAAGGGAAAGGTCAAATAGATCTGACTGTGGTAACGCTATCAACCCTAACTTCCTCCCCTCTCCTTCCTCCGAGGAGGTTGTTGGCACGACACTCTTGCGGACTGGACATAATAATGTCTGCACGATAAAACTGAACACGCGAACTGTCGGAAGCGGGTAGGTAGAAGGAAGAGAGAAAGTAATTTGTTACAAGAGAAAGTCGCGTAATGACGCATATTACACACTTCCACAAGTTAAGAGACTTTTATTTAAATTATATATATTTTTGGTTTGGCAAATAATTTGGAGCCCGCTTCAGTGGTCGCATGTTTAAAGGTGTCACTCTCGCAATAAAGCGGGTGGATTAAGGATGGGAAGACCCAAGGTTCGAATCACGTCCGGGTACGCTGAGGGTGGTTTTTCTTAATTGGGTTCCCCCCCTCCGTGCAAATTTTGGTACATTTTAAGCTATACACCTTACTAATTTTGTTAATAAAGTAAGTTAATGCAAATATGCATATAGCCTGAAAGGGTAGTAAGACGCGGTGCACAAAATAAAACTTGTAAATAGGAGGGAATGACAATATAGGTTTAATTAAGAAGGGGGCCAAATGGTCCAATACGTCACTATAGTGCTAGTCTAGCTTGCTGATGACGAGGAGATAGGAGTTCGAATGCAAGGTCTATTAAGGGTTGTTTTTCCTAAATGGTTTCCCACTGTCCTTCCACGCAAATGCGGGTAGACTACCTTTAAAATGATTCCTTCCTCATAGTTACCCGATTAAAGTTAAATGCGTATAAACCGAATAGGTAGTAAGACGCGGTAATAAAAAATAATGGAAGGACATCTAGTTTTAAACACAAAATTTAAGGTAGAGATACAGTGATTGTAACAGGGCTATATAGTAAGGGCTGTCCCAGTTCTTTGATGCTAACGCTGCCGCCTGGGTTCCGCTAGTTGGAGGGGGGAGCACTGGCGTGACGTCACTGGCCAGACACAGCGTGGCACCTGCCAAATCACCACGTGTTAATACAGTAGTATTCCAATGCGTGATGTTTAGTTCGAGACAATTTTCAAATCACTTCATGGCGAGGAAAATTCATACAGCAGACAGAGAGGTATCATGAAAGAACTTTAAAAAAAAAGACTAATAAATTTCTAATAAATTTCCTCAAGTGTGTGCACAAGCTATTCATGTTTATGCAAGAGTTAGAACGTTCATTAGAATTAGACATGTAAATAGAAATAAGCAATGTAAGCGAAGCGAAACTAAGAAAGCTAAGAAATGGATACAATCCAAGAAATAACAAATACATATAAATTGAGTTCCTTATGCTATAGAGTACTCAAGTTATATTATTATTACTATATCAACAGTAGTATATAAAGTGTTATGTATTAGTTTTGCTTGTATATGTAGGCAGCTTATGGAAGGGATATTATAGTATTATTATATTATTTTTTAAATAAAAACATGTGATTGGTTTTTGTTCTAATAAGTATTGTTATATTGTGTACTTATTTTTCTGTGTTATTATTATTATTATTATTATTATTATTATTATTATTATATTATGAACAATATTATTAGAGGTTCTTGTAAATTTCAAGAAGGTTTGGCTTGAATTAATTCTATTTACTACTTTGTATAGTGATTAATATCACTAGTTTAAATATTATTGACGGACCAGTCTTTTGACAAGCCTCATTCAGTCTATCTAAAACCAGGCGCGCTTAAATAGCTCGTAACTAAACACGTCAAACTGAGCAAAATAATTAAGCTACAGAGATGAGTCTTATATTTAAATAAAATTCCGTTCATGGTCATCATTTCATACGCTTATACTACCCATCTATTTCAATTAGGAAAAAACTTTTTAACAGAGTGAAAATGTGTCTGCTACAAAAACTTAATTATAGTTCTTTCATTAGAAAACAATTTTTTAAAAGCAAACCAATTGGAATATGGGAATTTTAATAATTTCCTCATGTTTTAAAAGGTTTTTATAACAAATTCTGAAAAGATGACTTTGATTGTTCAAGTAGTTTACGAGAAAATGTGAGTTATGTTTTGGAACTCCCGAGCGTTCTTTGTGTGTCATTTGAGCTCCATCAGGCCGGTGACGTCACGTCTTGAATGAGAGAGGACCACCTCCAGAGCCGTAGTGAGACAGCCCTTACTATATAGCCCTGGATTGTAAGAAAAAGCAGTGTTTTTGCAGTTTTTATAACAACATATATTTTTGGCCAAAATAAATAAATTGTTTCTTCGGTACAAACATAGAGTTCAATTATCTTCACATGGTGATAATTATAAACAATCGTTGAATATCTGTCATGAGCATAGCGGCATTAGATGATAAACTTTTATAAATTAAGAGAAAAATTTGTCATCCATTACAGATATTAAAAAAACTGTTGATATGATGGAGTTGGCAGAGTGAAGCTGCCGGGGGCAAACTTTGAGTTAGCATTCAAACGCGATTTTAGTCTACCGCACTATCTGGGGGAAGATTCATACGAATTTTTTTAAATAGTGATTATATATATGTATATGTTCTTTTTTTTAAAATAAAATGGTAAAAAAGGCGTTTACAATGCTTGTTTTCCCTTTCCTAAGCAATGGTTTAACTTATAAAGCATTCCTTTGCTCATAGAGTATTGTTTGTATGTATACCTCTTGATATCAGTCTCTTGGTAGGGGATGAGGATGGAGGGTATGGACTGGATGGAGTAAGGAAAAGTACGAGACGTGACGTCAATTGCGTGGTTAGCCCGGGTCCTCTGGCACGAGAGAGACCACTCAGGATGGAGGGGAGAATAATAATTAATGCATACGTAATTTAATTTTGAATCAGAGAGAGTGTGGGAAGAGAGAGAAGAAAATATATCTCAGTGGTGAGGGGAGGTTGGAATAAATGAATTGGTAATTCAACTGCTATTGCCGTAATACTACCCCCGTCATCGGAAGACCAGGATGATGAGCCTAACATACTCGACAGCGAGTATTGTTCCATCACTTGACAGCAACTTTCTCTTCATACTCGACAGCAAGTATTGTTACAGTACCACACAACAAGCTTCTCTCTCCAAACTAGACAGTAAGTTTATATCCATTCACGACAGAAAATATTGTTCAATATCAGACAAAGTTCCCCTACATAATATACTTCGACTTAATTCAGTTGCAAGTATAGTTTCTAGACGATATTTTGGAAATAATAATTTCAAATGAAAAAATAAACACCTTTTCCTTTATAGAATCCTTAGCATCCAGTAAATTCACCTTCCAATGTGTATATAAGTCGAGAGAAAGATGACTGTTCTTTATTTCTCCTTTCTGTCTTGAGTTTCAAAAACCCTAGAGAAAATGTTATAGCTTTTCCGATAAACTTTCTTTACTTGTAACCCTCTAAGACCTTTTTTTTTCTTTAACTTCCGTCCACTTCTTCAGGCTTAGTTGTTTCGATGAACCACCTCAAAAACCCTTTTAACGCTGAACACAATCAAATGTTAAAGTTCATGTTTAAGAATTATTTATTATTATTATAACCGCGTCTTACTACCTGTTCGGGTTAAACGCACTTACGCTAATGTGCAATGGTAGGGTGATTGTGAGATGAAATGGAGGACCTACAGTTTAACGTGGGATCTGAACCACGGTGGAGGCCTATCATTCCACACATTCACAAGTTGTGATTAATACACGTCTTATCAGAGGTGAAGGAAGTGTTTGGCAATCAAATAAATCTGTGCCGGGACCGAGGATTGAACCCCGGACCACCAGCACAGCAGTCCGACACCTTGACCCTAGAGCGCCAGGTCCCCATGTTCAAGAAGTAATTTTTTTTTTAAATTTTGTTGTTGCAGTAAAACTTGCTATGGATTTAAAAATAACTTTCAATATATATTTTTTACACATAGCTATGCTAATCTGCTCCAATATTTTAAGTAAACTTAACATTATTTAACATTAAAAAGAAAACAGAAATATTAATATTAATGCTTATTCTAGCACCACTTATTATTGAGAACATCTCAAAATATTCAACCTTGTTTTATAAATTCGCGTCGTACTACCCGGTCGGGTTATACTCTTTTGTACTAATCACGTTAATGATTTTAGGGACTAGAAGGTTATATTTAGAGAAAATGTACCCACATCTGCGTGGAAGGAGAGTGGAAAACAATTTAGTAAATACAAACCCTCATACACCTGACCTAAATTAAAACCTCTATCTCCCCGTCATAGGCAGTCTATTCTAGCACAAGGTTAGCACGTTAGACCACGTCACCACCAGAGAATCTACCGTATTACTACGCACACACGTTTTATTTTAAAATCAGTTGAGACATTTGAAGTATCAAATTTGGAAATTGAGGGTTCATGGTTAAAGGCGTCAGTCTCGTTAGGATAATCTATCGGTTACGGGGAATCCGGTGTCTAAGTCTCAGCCATATGTGATGATGCGTTATTTCATAAATGATTTCACGATAGTCATGTAAGAAAATTGAGTTACATCTTCTCTAAATTATTACTTTCATATTCCTACTCTGTTTGTTTAAATATGCATTAGTGACGTGTCAAAAAATTTAAGAAATCCAGATATTATGCATCCAACCCATATTTAGTTGGTCAGGGAGACGAATATTTGCACTAGTCAAATTCTAGATCGTAAGATGTATATAAATTAAAATGTTTAATTTTTTTTATAAAAAACTATTCTTTAATACGTTGATACCATTTTATTTTTAGCATAATGTTTTTGTAAAATTATCTTTTATAATTTGTGTTATTTTGCTTTCAATTCGCTTGGCATACATCGCCATACAGTCTATTATAGTTTTGAACAAAACTTTTAAAAATAGGTTTTCAGTAAACTAATCTTAAAATGTTTTACCCATAGAAACCAAATATTTTGTTGACCCCAATAAAGAGTCTTCATATATAAATAATAAACAATATTTTTCAAGCTATAAAGGTTATTTAAAACGAATACCTAGGGAGCGTTTGACATCCAAAATAGAACAGCTATAAATTTGCTTTTTTGGAGGAAAATTCATTTAATTGTAGTTAACTGAACACTAATTATTTAATTAGAAATTTTTTGAAAATAGCTTGAAGCGATTTTGTTTTAAACGCATATCTAGGGAATGGTTTACATAGTAAAATAACATTATATATTTGTTTACTGGGGGGGGGGGGGGGGGGGAATATATGTATATGATGACTAATTTCAAAAGTGAAAAGAATTTCAAATATGGTTTTATATAACTATCTTATCTTAAATGGATAGCTGGGGAGTATTTGACACGTAAAATAAAACTTTATGTTTGTTCGGGTTTTCCTAGAAAAATTAATTTAATAGTAGCTTACTGATAATAATTTATTTTTTAAAATGACCTTTAGCTTTGGTTTAAAATTGATATTTAGGGAATGTTTTACATGTATAATAATACTAATTACATTTGCTTTAATTCATCTTGATGAAATGATGTAAATTTTTGGAAAAAAAAAATTATAACTTAGGAAATACGAAAATTAGCCTGAGTGATTTTCTAACGAACTGTTGTAATAGGAGTGTAGTACTTAAAAAATAGATTTTGTATTGTTTTGAAAAAAAAAAGACAAAAGAGAAAGCCTAGAAAGTTGTCCCTTTTAAAAGCTTTATCATCAGCCTAGACCATAATCAAGTAAATTAACCCCTAAAAATTGATTAATAATTTACAATAAATATAATATAAAAACATACTTATTTTGAGAGATAGCTTGAGAATATACCATTTATAACCGTGGTTGTTATTTAGATTGCATCTGTTTTTTTAAAAGACTAAAAAAGGAACTGAATGAAAGTGGAAAACCTTCGAGGAAGAACGTAGACTTCAATTTAATGAGGAAAAGTTAACAGTTTGTTGCCAACCTCCCCATTGGTATCTTGTTTTGACTCTCTTTTGTGACGAAGACAGTGTTGCCTGTGGGATTATATTGGAAACTGTTGGCCTAGCTTTGCCCTTAGCCTCATCAGTCCTCTTTCCAATTAAAACACAATGGGTTCACTTTGCCTAATCAAAATACCTAGAGGCTAGACTCTACTTTTAAATACAATTGAGACCTTTGAAAAGAAATATATTATGTTTTTGAAGCACTAAGATTAATAATTAATAAAGATTTAATGAATTTTATACCTAGAATAGATTTATTATATGTAGGTTTATTTTTCTTGGATTATGGCCGCACCTTATTCATTAAATGTATCAATTGAAATTATATTTATAAATAATCGTCTCAATAAGTATTTGATCAATATTAATCTTAGGAGTTATTTCTCTAGTTTGGGGCAGCTTATACATTCTTATAGTCAACATTATAGAATATACTAGGGGTAATTTAATTATACTATATTTGTGAATGTATTCTATTATTTTCACATTGATTTCCTAAAGATCTATATACAGTAACATTTTAATGACACTAATTTCAATTGTCATTAATAACAAGTTCTGGGAAACAGTTTGGGATTATTGCAAAGAAACCAATGCCTAAAAAATTATTACTATTTTAACTATTTCTATCAGACTTCTGTGCTGAGGGTCCGGGGTTCAATCCTCGGTCCCGGCACAGATTTATCTGATTGCCAAACCCTTCCTTCACCTCTGACAAGACGTGTATTAATCACAACTTGTGAATGTGAGGAATGCCAGGCCTCCACCGTGGTTCGGATCCCACGTTAAACTGTAGGTCCTCCATTTCATTTCACAATCACCCTACCATTGCACATTAGCGTAAGTGCGTATAACCCGAACGGGTAGTAAGACGCGGTGCTAATAATAATAATAATAATAATAAAACTATTTCTAATACTAATAATTAATATAATTTTAGTAGCAGTGGTAGTACGTATACAATTAAAGGTATTCACAACTTATCTTAAGGAAAAGATATTGGGAGGGTAGCTTAGAATAAATTCACTCACATTATCACGAAGAGAATATGTGAAAACTACAAAACTATAAATGACATTTGAGAAATTATCCCTAGATAATGCCCCCGGTCAAAATTCGAATCTTTAATTTTCCTCCCCATTAATGAAACCTATTATGAGCTTGATAACTTTAGACCATGTGATATATTTTTTTTAAATCTAGCAAATAAATTATGTGCATAAAGAATAGTAATTGGACGAAATAAAGTACGATTTTATAAAAAGGAATAAGAGAATTTGCGTTGTGTATACAATGAGATCAATAGTAATAAAAATAATAATAGGTTATTTTATGTATTAATAACACAAGCATCACAGTGACTGATGAATTATGACAATCAGGTAATTCCAGGTAAACTTCTGTACATTTTCTAAACGAACCTACCTTTTGACCACAATCAACTAAAACAATAACTATGAAACCTACCATTATTTTATTTTTAATAAACATATTTTACTATACACATTACATACATTTGAAAAAAAGTTCAAATTCACATATTGTTTCAAATATCAAGTTTGAAAGCACAGTAAAACTGTTAAATGGGTCTCATTGAAAGTTTGGTTTGCCGAATTTGTTGAGTCAACTTACCGTTGCCTTGCCAACAAATTAAATAAGTTTATTCAAAGTTTGTCAGACAAAGTGCGCTTGTAATTTATAATAAAATTAGAATTTACATTTATGTAGCTGCAAGAACACGGATAATTTATTTAAAATAAGAGTGTCAATACTGTGAGCTAAGGGCAGTGATTTTGCAGTTTTTTATAGATAATTTTTTTTTGCTAAAATAAATTAATTATAAGCATAGAGTTTAATTTTATTCACATGGTGATATCAACAATTGTAGAACACCTGTCATAAGCATAGCAGTATTAGATGGGAAACTTTTTAAGTGAAGAGAAAATGATGTCATTAAATTCCAGGACACCCTTGACAGATATTAAAGAACTGTTGAGGTAACCATATGAAGAAAGTTAAACTCTTATGTTTTACTGGTAAAGTTTTTGATATCTTTTGGCCAAAATGTTTTATATAAAAAACTTCAAAAATACTACCTATAGCCCGCATTCCCTACACACCCAACTTAAGTTCTCAAGACACTAATCTGCAAAGCTGTTAATATTTATGTGTAGTAAATAATTTACTATATAGCTAACTTTGAGGCCAATTAGCATGAATAATCTTTAAGAAGTGGCACTTGTTAATAAATTAAGTAAACTTTAAATTTATAAATCCTTAAAAATTCAAAGATTTAATATAATCACTTTAATAATAGTACCCAATCCGAAAATTATTAAAAAATTATACCTAAAATCAGAATATCCCCAGATAAGGGGTGTGAAGTTTAAGAAAATTATTCCTTCATTATTTTGAAAACGAGGCTTAAAACAAAAGCTCGATAAAAATCGACACTAACACTTGGCGGGGAGTAGAACCCCTATCTCCAGCATTAATTGAAACTCGCCCTGCTCTTCATCTGTCCTTAAATTAGTTTAAGGTGTGGGACAGCCAGACGGTCAAAAATATGCTTTACACACAAAAAAAAAAAAGTCAACACAAGTAATCACCGAACGTAAACTAAAATGAATGTTTTATTCAAGTCGTCGAGTTTTCAGTAACATATTTTATAACAGCCAAGAGTTTCTCATTTCCTTAATTGACTGCAAGTATCACTCCATTAGCTGAGAGAAAGATGTTCTCTCCATATTAGACAGTAAGTTTCCCCCCTCCCCCATGAACGACAGCAAATAGTGTTCTATAACTTGAAAACCACTTTCTATTTTTACTCTACAGCAATTTTACCGACATAATAAACAAGACAAATTGTTCCATTACCAGATAGAACAGCTTTCGCTCCATAGTAAACAGCAAGTTTTCCTCCATGGTAAGGGCGCCCACAGAATATTTCTCCAGGGTGGGAAAACCAGGGGGTATAGGGTTTATGGAATATCCTCCAGTATGGTGGGGGGTTCGGGGGTTCTCCCCCACGAAAATTTATCAAATTGAAGCCTCAAAAGACGCTTTTTAAGGCAATCCTTTTCTCCTGAAAATAAGATACAACATAAGAAATATGTTTCAAACTTCTAAGATTTATGCAACCTTAGACTCACGGAGGGTGGGGGTGGGGATTGACCCTTCCCCCAGCCCCCACCTGCGGGCGCCCCTGCTCCATGGACAATAGCAAATATTGTTCTTTTACATGAAAGTAACTCTTCCTCCATACTCGAAAGCAAATTTCCATCCATATTCAGTGGTTAGTACTGTTGCATTAATAGTTGACAGCAAGTATTGTTCCAGTAATAGCTGACAGCAAGTTTCCTTCCATACTTGACAGCAAATTCTCTAGAATGAAGAGTAAAACCAGAAGGGTCAAACTTTTTTTTTTTACACTCATGTTTTTTTTATCATCATTCCCTCAAGATTTCTAAGGTTGACGGTATTGGGAAATGTCAGGAAGTTAGCCAAGTGGAAAAAAGTATCTGAAGGGCGTCTCGAAATATTGTTCGGTAAGCGCTCTTAAAACTCAGACATATGACGCAAGAGGGAGCGAGTGACAATCTCTTCCATACATCCAAATAACGGCATCTTTAGTATGTATGTTTAGGTCACGAAAAATTAAATAATTACTATAGTAGGTGATGGTGACGACAAGGTTCGAATCTCGACCAAGTATACTGGTTGTGTATGTGTAAATACACTATTTTTTTTACCACTGAGTCTCACTAACCGATCGGGTTGTACACATATGTGCTAATTATGCTAATATATTAGGGATGACGGATATTAAATTTAAATGAAGCGTAACCGCATTTTCGTGGAGGGAGATTGAAAAATCATTTATTAAAAAACAAAATGCTAACAGGATTCGAAAACCAATCTTACCGTAATGGGAATTCTAGTCTATAGCGAGCGTGATGCCTTAGATCGGTGATTCCCAACCTTTTTAAGCCAACACACCCTTGGTAGATCATCAAATTTTCACTCCTCCCCTCATCACAACTACTATTTTTGGGGATGGTTGTAAAAAAATCTCTATAAAAACTTTTGCTTTCTTTTACCTCCTTTATTTTATACAAAAATCAATGTAGCATTGGCAGCATAGTAGGGCTGAAAAAATATTCCAAATTGGTGTGATGGCTTGCAGTGTTTTGTTTTCATCAGGTCTTAAACATTAGTTTTGGTGTTTGACAGAACACACCAAAAATCACTTTCCACTTTAAGTCGACAACGCTGTTTAATATTTATAAGAGTCATGAATTAAAAATCAGAATTTTTAAAAATAGTACTTAATAAGTGGTCAACGGTGACCTGGCGGTCTAGGGGTAAGGTGTCAGACTTCTTTTCTGGTGGTCCAGGGTTCAATCCTCGGTCCCAGCACGGATTTATCCGATTGCCAAACCCTTCCTTCACCTCTGACAAATCACAACTTGTGAATGTGTGGAATGCCAGACCTCCGCCGTGGTTCGGATTCCACGTTAAACTGTAGGTCCTCCATTTCATCTTACAATCACCCTACCATTACACATTAGCGTAAGTGTGTATAACCCGAACGGGTAGTAAGACGCGGTGCTAATAATAATAATAATAATAATAATAATAATAATAATAATAATAATAATAATAATAATAATAATAATAATAGTAATAATAATACTAAGAGGTCCCCACATCCCCTGCCTTAGACGGGTCACTAATTAAACCTTTCATTATTATTTAGGGCTAATTAAAATACAATTTCTGAACAAATTGATTAAAATCGTACAGGACTTAAAGAATAACTTAATTCTTGAACAGACACAACATCTAGCCCCAGATCGTTAATTCATCACTGTTAAAGGGAAACCCCGCATTTCACCAGACTTTTCAGCCATTCCAGGAATCGAACCCGGAGCCCTTAGTTTAGCAAACAGACACGCTAAGCTGTTGAACTTTCGAGCATTATAAAACGCAAACAAATGAATAATAATTATTTCCATGACAATGTAATTTTAATAATAATTTGTTTATTTAAACCAATAATTTAAATTCATAATAAAAATGATTCACGCTTTAATAAAATATAATCTCGAGCTTCCACGAAAACCTTAAAACGGGATAAAACTTTTCATGAGCTCTATAATAGAAATATAATTATTTATTATTATTTCTCTTTTGGATACCCCACGCTTTACGATTCAGACAATAGTCAAGAAAATGGCTTCGAGCTAGAGGAATAAAAGGAGACCGGAGACAATTTGTGGCAACTGCTACCAAAGACTTCACAGGAAGAAAGTTGACTGAACTACGGGTTAAAACGGTCTATTTGCCGCTCTTTTCTGAAATTAACATGCAGTTGTGTTTCTACATTGAGCGTTTACGTGATCAAACTGTTGAATTATCCTTTACTTGCACACTAATTCATTTCTTTATCTTATTTTGTTTGGTGCTTCGTGTCTTACTACCCGTCTAGACTATTCGCATGTTTACGCTTATGGGGTAGAAATGAAGGCGGAATTTAGAAGATGTTTATTCGAATTTGTGTGGGGGAAAAAAAGTGAGAAACCATTTATAAAAAAAATCTACATCAACACATTCGGCCAAGATTCTCGTGACCTTGAAACAGGTAAGATGAAACTGACACCTTTGTCCGCATACCCATTAATGCGGGTATCTAGCACAACCTTTTTCTCTCAAATCTCAGATTGTCCATGAAAAAATGATAATTCCAATTCATCATAAATATTTTCTCTGAAGTCTTTATTTGTATTTGTACTACAATATTTTGTTAGCCCCACATCTTACTTCAAGTTCAGGTGGACTAATTAACCTATTACGCTAGTATGTCAATGACGAGGGAGGTTGAAATTAGAGGAAGTGTTCCTGAATTTACGTGGATGGAGAGTGGAAAAGCATTTAGGAAAAATAATCCCCAGTAGATCTGAACTTTATTCGAACCCCGATCTCCCCGTTTTCAGAAAGCCAGTATAACACGAGAATGACCCTTTAAACGATTCGGCCACCACAGCGGGTGAATTTAACTAAAAAGGTTTCGTTATTTACTTGTACAGGTAGGCCTACAGTAAGAAAAATATGACCAGCTTAAATGTGTACTTATACTGAATGGGACTGTGCGTAATATTATTTATTATAAGCCAGTATTTAGCGTTCCCCACCAACTACCTAATGTATAATTGCTTCCCTTCTGTACGTCACAGTGTTGCCATAATATAATTACAATATTAGAGGCAATTTGCTTATGGCTAGTTGCCAGAAGTTTGCGCACATGCAAAGCAGATATTGTTTATGTTACTCAGTAAAACTACAGCGGGAACATCGTACAAGAGTTACAATAACTACTAGAACAATACTTTTCTAAGTGTGGTCAACGACTGTTTATTAAGTAGTCCGCAGGATCCCAGGAAGATTCTTATCACAAAACGAATTAGATAATGTTAATCACCTAATTATAATACAATTTAAAATGCCAAATATTAAATATGAAATATTCTTACTATGCTGCTTTTAATTTTTCTGTAGACATAGGTCATTTAGAAAAGGAAAACTTTACAAATCTCAAGTCAACAATTCTGAACAATTATTTTTTATATATATATATATATATAGTTTTAGAATTTTAAACGTATTTGGCTAACGCGCTAGTCGTGTTGAGCTCAACCACCGAGGATGGGAAGATCGAGGTTAGAATCTCGGTCGGGTGAACTGGGGGGGGGGGGGGTTTCCTAAATGGTTTTCCACTCTCCTTCCACGCAAATGCGGGTTCACTTCCTCTAAATTCAACCTTCCCAATTCCTAATCAACTAGCGTAATTAGTACTTAAGCGTATAGCCCGAACAGGTAGTAAGCCGCGGTGCTAAATATTATAATTTTAAAAGTAAATAAAAACACGATTACCTACTTTCTCAATTTAATTATGTTTTGTTTTTTCAACATTTCATCTAACAATTAGTTTTTTGTATTAATAGTCGTAAAATGGAATTGCATAAAATTAATTTTTTTCTGCCTATTTTTTAACTATACCCCACACCCCTATTCCCAGATTGTCCCCCATTGCGCATAGCTTCCATTTGGTGGTTTCCCATCACCACGACTTTGAGAAACACTGCACTAGAACTACGTTCAGTTTCTATCCATACGCCAAATCATTTGTTCTTCAGCCGTAACATTTTGCTGAGAACATTATAATTTGATTCAATTTGGTCAATATTGGGAATAACTTTTTAGTATGCTTTTTCACAGTGAATTCTCAGAAAGATGAGAAAGAAATACTTTGAGAACTTTGAAATGTAGTGCTGGAGAAGACTTGAGAAGATCGGGTGGACAGACAGGGTGACAAATGAAGAAGTCCTCAGAAGAGTAGGTGAGAATAGAACAATTTTGGGTGTGATTCTTTGGTACAAAGAAAACTGGATTTGACACATACTATGGAGGAACTGCCTTCTGCACGACATCATAGAAAGAGATGTTGAGGAAAAGAGGAGCTTAGTAAGGAGGAGGATTCAATATTTTATGACTTGAAGGAAAGAAGAAACTGGGAGCTTTAGGAGGAAGCAGAGGACAGGGTGCATTGGCGTTATAAGTTCACTGACAAAAGGAATGGACCTGGCGTAAGACAGAACACCTAATAATAATCACAGTGATACCTAAACCTTTTTTGTTCGCTTGCCTATAAGTATAATTTATCTGTAGACTTTGTACCCCCTAAGTTGTTGGTACATAATGCAAGTTATATATATTATACTATATACATCTAGGAGAGAGAGGGAGAGAAAGAGAGACAGAAAAAAACTGTACTCTCAGATCGCATGTCTTTATGTTCGGGTCTCTTGTGGCTAACCCTAAGTATGTCCCTACTTTCTTCATGTTTATCATGAAATGATATATATACATTTAAATATTATGGACCCTATTCTAGCAGGTTAAAAAAAAAAAAATTGGATGCCCCTAGGAGCCACTTAGGTTGTTACTCATCTGGAATTTATTTGAAAATAATTTAAATGCTATTTGGAGTACTCCTCTACTATATACATTTTTAAAAAATTTGTATGGTTCTAGAAGATATTTTAGAGGGGAGCCTTTGCCAACAAATTTTAAAAATTGGATGCTCTTAGAGGCTATTTAAAGTTCTCCTAAATTATTTTTTTTAACTAGATGCCTCAAGAACCTGTTCGGAATTATTTTCCCCTGGTAATTTGGATAATTGGATGTCTCTATAATTGATTTGAAATGGTAATCGCCTTTAAATATTTGGAAATTAAACACCTTTAGAAGCAATTTAAAGTGGTTCTCACTTAGAAACATCTACTTTTCAAAAAAATGTCTAAGAAGAAATTCGGTACTAATATCTATCATAAATTTTGATTTGGTTACCTCTAGGATATATTTGAAATTATCCTTGCCTGGAAATGTTGGGAAATTATACGCTTCTTGAAGCTATTTGAAGTGGTTCTTCCCTGGGATTATTTTGAAAATTTTATGCATCTAAAAGCTATTGGGAGGTTGGTGCAAGGCCATTTTTCAGCTTCATATTAGAAAATATGAGAAGGAATGGAAATAAATATAGAAGAGTGATACTTAGCACTGCGTCTTATTACCCGTTCGGGTTATTCGCTTAAGTTTTAATTACGATTATTGGTTAAGAATTGGGAAGGTTGAATATAAAGGAAGTGAAACCACATTTGCGTGAAGGGAGAATGGAAAAAACATTTAGGAAAAACAACCTCCAGTTCACCCGAGCGAGATTCGAACCTCGATCTCCCCGTCCCCAGCAGTCTAGCTCAACACGAAATTAGCGCGTTTGCTAACTACGCCACCGAGGCGAGTTAGAAGAGTATAAATTTACTACAAATACAGAGGGCAAAGTTAGTCTGAGGGGGGGCATATTCTTTCCAAGGGGGCAATGTCTCCCTGTCCCCCGATTCCATCGGCATTGATCCGTGGCAGACTTGTAAAAAAAAATCACAAAAGTTCTGAACTATCGCTAGCCTTTATATGATTACTTTAACATACTGCATGCACATTCAAATATAACTAACAATAAACCAATTAATATTGAAATATCATATGTAGCCTATAATTATTATCTTAGTACAAGTTTCATTTTCACACGCAATTGAAGTGAATACATTATTCTGCTTATTCAATGAAGCTATTTCTTGAAAAGAGAATCTAGTCGAAACGATGACTACCATGTTTAGATTCATGAAGTTATGAAGAAATGTAAAAATACCACTTTTTTAACGACTACGCCATCGTATAACAGGTGCACTCAGCTGACATTTCATAAGCGCGTGTGATGCCTTGTAAACAATCCCTCCTATGAACTAGCTCAGGCGTGCGTGGTTTGTTGGAAGAACGACGAATATCCCCTAGTGTAAGGGACACGGCACGTGTTTTTTTGGAACATAGACTAAAATAAAAAAACCACATTTGACAATATATTTACCAAAAGTATCATTTTAGGGCACGGTTCTAGTTCCTTCACGAGATCTGTTTTAATCCCCTATTCAAAAAGAGGTCCATTAATTCCATAGCAGATTTCCTACATTAAGGAAAGGGGGGGAAGGTCGAATTCCTCTACGACAAATCAAGGAAGGGATTATAAGTAGTCCGAGTGCAATAGCCTAGTGCAAACCTAGCATTAAAACCTCATATATATATATATATATAATATTATGGTTCTTACCCAACCTAACTTAACCCAGCCTTTTATGCTTTTATGAATTTTATTTTTATTTTATTTTATAATTTCCTGTGCAATACTCAACCCTTTTATCTCAGACTTTCATCCTCCTTTTTTTTTTAACATTCATTATTGTTTCCAGTCTTTGGCCTGGGCCAGTATTTTTTTATTCAAGCCATATCTTTTCCACTACCGGCTTTATAGGCTTGTCGTATTTGCATATGTTTTATAATCTATCTTAAAACTAGGACAGGCGCAACATCCAGTGCCCAGCCGTTAATTCATAGCTGTTAGAAGGTAAACCCAAATTCCACCAATGATGAATTTTTCGTCCATACCGGGAATTGAACCCGGGACCCTTAGCTCAGAAGACAGACACGCTACCGACTGAGTTAAGGTGTTGGATAGGTTAATCCTCCTACCACCCTGAAAAGTGAAAGAACTAGACTATTACCTTTAGACTACTTATCTCCGCGGAGGCACTCCAAACCCCCGTAGTTTTGTAGATTAGTATGAAAAAGGTAGTTTCAAAGGATGTTCACCGGCATTTACTTGTGAAGATGGAATCGGAAAACTATACAGTGATAAATCAAATGTGGAAATGTTTAACAATGACACCTTTACTGGGATTTGAGCTCTAATGGTCCGGCTTTACTCACCGACCGCCTTACTGACTGAGCACTCAAGTGCGTAAAGCTGGACGACCAGGGTTTAAATCCTTGTCCGGGGGTTATTTTTAAATATTTACACATTATTACCGGCTTCAGTGGACGAATGGTCTAAAGGGCGCCATTATCGTGGCCTGCTGACGACGGTAAGTTTGGGGTTTAATCCCGATCAGGTCTACTGAGGGAGTTTTTCCTAAATTGTTTCCCACTCTACTTCCACGAAAATGCAGGTAGATTAGTACCTATATCTAAAATGTTGCCCTCCTCATCCCTACCCACTATAGAAATGACCATATTATATGAGTATAGCATGAAAAAAATGATGAAAAACCCTCCAACACAAACACTCCATAGGAATGTCTTTTAAAATGACGTAGCTTATGTTTGGATGAGATATCATAACACCCGCTTCGGTGGCCGTATGGTCTAAGGCACTACTCTTGGAGTAGACTAGACTGCCGATGACGGGGAGATAGAAGTTATAATCTAGGTCGGATGTACTGAGGGGGGTTTTTGGAAAATGGTTTTCCACTCTCCATCTACACTAATGTGGGTACACTTCCCCTAAATATAACGTTCTTCATCAATAAAACCATTAGCGTAATTAGTATATAAGCGTATAACCCAAACGGTTAATAAGGTAAGGTGCTAAAAATAATTCATACTGTGGGCAAACAAAGAAGTCCTCGTAGTATGAGGTAATTGATGTAGTGCAATTTGTTATTGTAGCACGTGGTGGTATTAAAATACATTAGTACACTTTGAGCTTTATAGTTTATCCAGCACGTCTTACTACCCATCCGGGCTACACGCATATTATTAGTACTACTCCATAGGTATTGGGATTATCAATGAAAAGGGACATATGCAAATCACATGACTTGAAATATATATATATTAGTAGCTCTTATAACTTTCAAAAAATGTTATTTAATATCTAAATGAGGTTATATCTTCTTAAAACGGCTCTACTATAGCTACAACAGCCAATCTCCCCAATATTAAATTCTTAGAGCATATATAACCCAAATTTAGAGTACATAAAATTTGATGTCAAAATTGACATAATCTGTCAGACGGCAAAATATATTTTATGGCGTATAGACACATGAATGTATGACAAAAACTTGTTTTTACTGCCATACGGTAGTCCACTCCCTTTGGTGCGATCCAACTGTACCAGTATTTTGACTTTATGAGACGAACGTAGAAAATATTCTTCTTCTGAAGTAATAAATTGCTCATGTTTTGTTTCCTTAAGTACATGTCCATCGTAATAGATGGTGTACTGACCAAGTAGTTCTCTCGTTTACTGATGTTTTTTCACACACACACAGAATATATTCCGAGATTGATAACGGAGAATAGAAATTCTGTGGGAAATCCCATTTCCCGTTTAAGTCCAAGCAGAGAGTTTTATTTCAATTTTATTTCTCTTGACGAATGTTATGTTTCCTTGTAAAAAAATACGTCCCCATCAATTTCCCTCTGGTTACCTCCTCAAAACCGTCTCAAGTAGTGTGACGTCATCTCATTTGAGAAGAATGGAAAACTGTGGTGGAATATCCAGGTATGAGATAGTGACATAGATTGTAACACTAAGATAGTGAGTAATTAATAGAAATTGATGCACTACTGAGAAATAAAGAGGATTCTTTAAATTCCCTAGGGGGATGGCAGAGGGGGTGGAGTAAGTTGAAATATTAAACTGATCTACCCGGGACAAAATCTAATTTAGATACAGATATTTTAATATTAATTTACTCAATTACAAAGAAAAATCTGGCTCTATTTTTTATATAATACTGTGGAATCACAGTTGAGGTATAAAGAGAAGAGATGGAATATTAAAAATATATATATATATTGTGGTGAATATTGAACAAATGTAGCAATTCATTCATTTAAATGTATTGGTTAAAGACAATAATCTGTTAGAAGCGTTAACTCACTGTATGGTGAATGTAACTATATTTACACTAATTTTTAGGTCTGTTCAAACTTTCAAATGTCACGGCTAAAGATCGCATGATTTCAGGCAGTTTTATTAAGGTTGGCAACTGTGAGATAATTTTCTTCCTACGAGAATTCATATACCCACCCTCGTTGAACCTTTTTTCCGTTAAATACTAAGCAAAACTTTACGAGCTATACTAGACGTTACCTTAAGCTGGGTTCACAATTGAACACTTAAAACGTGTTCGTCTTAGTCATGACGGATGATTAAGGGAGTGCTTTTTCAATAGAGGAGTTAAATTTTCACATTTAATTTGATTGAAAATTATTTTGAAACTAATCAAAAAGTAAAGCACATTATTATTAACATATTATACTATTTATACAATTATATTGAGATATACTATCCCAATCTTTAAAATATGACTAAATATTTTCTTTAAAAAAAACTAGGTTCACTGTATTTATTTCTCCTTATTTTAATTAAAATTATTTTTTTACATCCATTACTGTTTCCAACCTGTGTCCTGGGTAAGATTTTTTTATTCAAGCCATATATTTTTCACTACCGCCTTTCTAGGCCTTTCGTAGCTTCATCTGCCTTATAATCTAACTTAAGACTAGGACAGGCACAGCATCCAGTCCTAGGCCGTTAATTAATCACCGTTAAAGGGTAAACCCACATTTCACCAATGATAAAATTTTTGGCTTTGCCGAGAATCAAACCCGAGACTCTTAGCTCATATGACAGCCACGCTACCGACTGAGCTAAGGTGTCACACTCAAAATGAAAATATGTGCCAAAATATTGAAAATGATCCGATGGTGGTGAAAGAACCAGTTAAAACATAGATTGAAGTTATCTTAGGTGATATATCATAATGGCTAGTGTTTGTGTATCCAGGTATGAATGATCATGACCATAGTAAGATTTTGGTGGAAGGTCCCTTTTAAAAAATACCAACTTATTAGTTTGCGGTCATTTTTAAGGAATAAACAATATCTATCGCAAGGGAAATATTTTTGTTTTTTCTTTGGAGTATTTAACATGCAATTTCTGAACAGAATGATTGTATCAGTCAGTACACGAGCTAAAAGCTATTTTAAATATATAATAGTCACAACACCCAGAACCTGCTCGTTAATTCATCACTGGGACAAGGAAACACAACATTTAATCAATATTATATTTTTTCGGCCGTGCCGGGAATTGAACCCGGGTTCCTCAGCTCAATAGGCAAGGAGGCTACTGACTGTTTTAAGACGTTGGACCAAAATAGGAAGTTACAGATCACATGACCTGACGTATGAATGCGTTAAAGTAAATGTTGTAGAGTTTCTAGCTGTTAGATTAGATTCTTTTTATGAAAATTGGACTGTAACTGTAGATATCATTTTTATCAAATAGTCATTTATTTTAATTTAACTTCATTAATGTTGTATTTTAATTCCAGTTCAGGCTATAATTAGACTTGTGTGTTAGGGATGAGGAAGGATTAATTTAGAGGAAAGGCACCCATATTTGTATAGGGAGAGTGTAGAAGGAAAACCAAACTTTCAGTACAACCGACCGGGATCAAAACCCTGATCTCCTCGTAATCGGCAGTCTAGTATACTGTGTGAGTAATACCCGAGCTACTCTCGTGTTAGAATAAACTGCTAATGACAGGAAGATCGGGGTTAGAATCCTTGTTGGGTGTACTGAGGGTGGTTTTTATAAAAGAGTTTTCCAGTCTCCGTACATGAAAATCTGGGTACACATCCTCTAAATTCAACCTTACTCATCAATAACACATTAGCATAATTATTACATCTGTGTATAATCTGAACAAGTAGTAAGACGCGGTGAAAAAAATAAGTAATGGCTGACACCATTTGACAACCGAAGCAGGTTTTAAAAACTGTTGAGGTTCTACGGGCAGAAAATTAAACTTATTTACTAAATCAATATTTGATTTATTTTGCCCAAAATGTTTTATTTTGTTATAAAAACTGTAGTTTGTTTGACCTTAATTCGCATTTCTTTGTCCGTGCTCAAATAAAGAGCATCAAGTTAATTTTAATTCAGAAAACGTGTTCTACAGAACTTTACTTTGTTTAAAAGTTTTTATTAAAATGATCTATTATTAGTATGTAAAGCTTTTTACAAAGCCTACTACCGCCTTTTTGAGCACTTTTAAGGGGTTGGTTAAACTAAGCTTCATTGTCTTGTCAAAAGTTGGGTCGGAAGTTTATACGAAAGGTTGGTGGAAAAATTGTGGACTGAAGCCATTTGAAATAGTTAAACATTTACGAGAGATGGCAAATTTACAGATAAAGTCACAATTGAATAAAACTGCAGATAGTTAAAAAAATGTATGCATTATCATGATAGTTGAACACAGGTAGGTTTTTAGTCTAGGTAGCTAGGTATAGATTATTAATCATATTGTAATTTTAAATTATTTGTAATATTAGAAATGAATATATTTTAACTGAGAATATTGTCTACCTCGGTGGTTTGAGGTAAAGTGCTTGCCCCAGGACCTGATGTTCGCGGGTTTAAATCCAGTCGAGGTTGATGGATTTTCCTTGAACGATAAAAATCCGTAGCACAACTTCCCTCGAAGGGTAACTAAAGCCATCGGTTCCCATGTCAATTGTGGCATATAAAAGAACCCTGGAATGTATGTGAAAATAGCTTTCTCGAAAAATTGGTAGACCCTTTCGTTCTCCCCCCCCCTCCCCCCCATAGAAATTCTCTTGATGAATATATAATCAGTCGGTTCAGAAAGCGCACGTTAATTACCTCAAATAAATAAAAATAAAATGAGAATAATAGAGACGCCAAAATTAGATGTACACTCATTCTACCCTGAAAGGAAGCAAGTTTACCGTGCAGGCATACATTAAGGAATAACTAACATGAAAGTGCCATAATGTTATTCGTCAAGGATAAACTCCTACCTTTCAGGGTAAATTAAGTGTCCGTGGTGCGAATAAAAAAAAATGTTAATGGTTTGACTAGTAGAAAATAAATCAAACGATTAAGATTTTATTTAATCGTATAGCATTTATGACCAGGAGGGATTCGACATCTAGTTTCGGTCACCTAAATGTAGACTATTTGTCGCTCTGGTGGCACAGAACGTTACCCAGGGTACACCGTTGGAGGTTGTCTACACGTCGTACCCGTCATGAGATGATGCGATGATAGTTATTATGAAGGCGTGGAAAATCACTCTATACTTATACGTATAGTCTTTCCACGAAAATGATTGGTGCACTTCCTCTAAATTACATCTACCTCATCCTTAATCCGTTAGCGTGATGAGTACATAGGCGTATAACCCGAATGGGTGGTAAAACTAAATTAATAGTAATATTTTTGTGATACAGGTAGGCCTATCGTGTTATATCTGCGACAAATATATAATAAAACGTGACACCGCCACTTTCCCCATCGGGACTGGAAAGGGGGGGGGGTCCCAAGGGGGAATAGAGGTGTGCACTAAGGGATACGGGGGGAGGGGGGTCGAGGGGGCCGTGCTAAGTTCACTGTTTACCCTGGGCGCATTGCAAACTGTTATTAATCTTGAGGGTGACTTGGTGGTCTAGGGTAAAAGTGTCGGACTTCCTGTGCTGAGGGTGCGGGGTTCAATCCTCGGTCCCTGCACATATTTATCTGATTGCCGAACCCTTCCTTCACCTCTGACAAGACGTGTATTATCACAACTTGTGAATGTGAGGAATGCCAGGCCTCCACCGTGGTTCGGATTCCACGTTAAGCTGTAGGTCCTCCATTTCATCTCACAATCACCCTACCATTACACTTTAGCGTAAGTGCGTATAACCCGAACGGTTAGTAAGAAGCGGTGCTAATAGTAATAATAATATTAATCTTGGCTAGACTAAAGCTCTTTTTAAGTAATTTCTAAAAGGATCTTCTAACCAAGGAGGATGTTTAGATTAGGAACTACTGGCTGGTTCACTATGCGAATCTTTGATAAACGGAATATGTTGTAAAACACAACATGGTGACGAACAGAGTTTATTACAATATTTTTACTACCAAGTGTGAACATAGCCGAGTTTATAGCCAATATCAGCACGGGTATGCTGTTTTTATAACACCCTCATTTAACCCGAACGAGATTCGAATCTCGATCTTCCCGTCCTTGGCAGTAAAGTCCAACACGAGTCTGACGCGTTAGACCCCTACACCACCGAGATGGGTAGTTAGGTGTAATTTAGAGGAAGTGCACACGTATTTGTGTGTAGGGAAAGGGGAAAACCATTTAGGAAAAACCACCCTCAGTACACCCAACCAGGATTGAACTAAGATCTTCTCGTCATCGATAGTTTTTTTTTCTATTGCGAGAGTA
Source organism: Timema podura (assembly GCA_033556935.1). Classification (NCBI taxonomy): domain Eukaryota; kingdom Metazoa; phylum Arthropoda; class Insecta; order Phasmatodea; family Timematidae; genus Timema; species Timema podura. The sequence continues at coordinate 38,236,357 of JAVRXN010000001.1, forward strand.
GCGCGTTAGACGGTTTAAATAATATATAATCAACCGATTTGATGAGTTCTGGTAATCTGTTACTGCCTACAAAGGAAGGAAAGGGTAGCAGAGGAGATGAATCACCCGCCTCGGTAGCCGCACAGTCTAACGCGCTACTCTAGAAGTAGATTTGGCTGCCGAGGACGGGGAGATCGGTGTTCGATCCAGGGCTATATAGTTGTTATATATATAAAATCCTGAATTATATATATACCAGTCGGGTGAACTTATAGTTTTCCCCAAATGATTTCCCACTCTCTACCCGCAAATGAGGGTGCACTTTCTCAATATAACACCTGATTCATCCCTAGACCATTAGCGTAATTAGTTCAGTTATTTAACTCTAACCACCTTGGCAGAGTTGAAGACGTACACACTATCATTGTAAAGCTGAAGTCAAATGTCCATTCAAATCTAGAGAGCTGCCTTCGGTCGTAATCGCCAATTCTTTGTGCAAAAGCCGATCACTATAAGGCGAAAGGGTTTGTGGCAGCCGCTAATCAACTCCACGTGGAGTAAAGTAAAAATATCAAATTTCATCCGTCTTTGAATTCGGCATCCTTTTCCAGTGGAGATGTTTGTTATTTCCTTTAATAGAACTTGTCTCTACAGTCACAGCTGCAGTCGACCTGGGTGCAAAACTGAATTAAGTGCGATATCGCACCACTGGACGTCGCACCACTTGTGGGCCCGCCAACGAGTTTATGACAAGTGATGCGATATCTATTGGTGCGATATCGCACCATTTGTAGCTAGCCTTAAAATCTAACCTAAACTTAACAATACAGTAGCCCCATGGCTTCTTTGGTGCTGACTGACAGTTCACAGCTGACTTCTGACAGTCAATATTTAGGTATATACCTACATTTTGACTGTCAGAAGTGACAGCTGCTAATCACATTTTTTTGCATATCATATGGTTCGGCGTAGGGATACATAATTTGGTCCGGTAGCTTTTTAAAGCCGTCAGCTGTCAGCTGTGAGCTGTCAGTCAGCACCAAAGAAGCCATGGGGCTACTGTACAAACTCTGATGACAGTTGGGACAGTTTCCCATAAGAGAAAAGTACCAACCGATAATCAAACCTGGAACTCCTAGGCTTGTAGCCAGGTGCAATGACCACTACACCACGGCACCGGATATAAGTTGGAATGAACTCAATTGTTAATAGCAAACATCTTTATCAATATCATTATTATCATTATCATTATTATTATTAGCACCGCGTCTTACTACCCGTTCGGGTTATATTCACTTACGCTAATGTGTAATGGTAGGGTGATTGTGAGATGAAATGGAGGACCTACAGTTTAACGTGGGATCCGAACCACGGTGGAGGCCTGGCATTCCACACATTCACAAGTTGTGATTAATACACATCTTGTCAGAGGTGAAGGAAGGGTTTGGCAATCAGATAAATCTGTGCCGGGACCGAGAATTGAACCCCGGACCTTCAGCACATAAATTTGACACCTTACCCTATATACCAATTACACTAATGTGTTAATTAGTAAGGTTAATTTAAAATAAGTGTATCAGCATTTGCCTGGAGGGAAAATATAAAAGCCATTGCTGAAAAAAAACCTCAGTACATCCGACCGGGATCAAACCCTGATCTACCTGTCTTCAGCAGCCAAGTCTAGTGCAAGAGTAGTATTTTAAACCATGCAAGCACCGAAGCGGGCGATTAAAATACTAAAATAAACAATCAAAAAATAAGTGTCTAAAATAAATATAATGTGGGTAAACAACTTTTAGCTACCATTTAAACCATTTAAAATAAACACAATAAAGTTTATATTTGAGTAGTAAATATGCAAATCGATTTGATCATTCACTCTTTTTAGCTTTATAAAATGTACACACATTCCACCCTCTGGAATTAATTAGAGTAAATTATATAATGATAGTAAATTATATAATGATAGTATTTTTCAAACGATTATATTTTTATTCAGACCATTTTAATCAATAATGTTAAATTCAATTAACTATGTAAATTGGATCGTATTATTTAAATGATCATACTTTTATTCAAACCATTTTTATCGATGATGTTAAATTAAATGGGATTAAAAAAAAAGGTATTATAAAAAATTAAATATAAGTGTATAGTTTTATAAACTGTCAAGCTTTTTTAACTATTCAAATAGACTAGATTATAACAGAATCAAATTTCCAAAGCTATTATTTATGCTTTTAGTGAAGACTACTCCATATAGATATCATATTCTGAAAATTGAAAATTGACAACTGGACACGGGAATCGAACCCAAAGGTCCCGGGTTCGATTTCCATGTCCAGGTGTTATTTTTAAATTTTCAGAATATGATAGATTATAACAGTTTTAAATGAAGTTATATTTATTCAAATAAGTACCCTTTCATATATTTATATTCAAGCTACAGATAGACTAAATGGTATATTTACTAAAATAATAATATTATTAATAGTAATAATAATAATAATAATAAAAAGATTAACCTTTGTTCTGCACCATCGTTCTTGTTAAAATACTGTCGCATGCCAACATATTAATTGTATTTATGATGGAACTTTCATGACCTTTTCCTCTTTTACGTTGCAATTTTCTTCTTTCGACTTATTTCTCCTCCCTTGTCATTTGACACATCTATCTACGTCTGTCCACAATATCTCTTACATTTTTCTTTTCTTTCACATATTGTAGCTATACATATTCTTTTATTCTTTAAATAATAGTCTTATTTCCCCCTATAATAGTTACTTTCTCGCACTATTTATCGTTCTCTACCTCGTTCTCTCTCTCTCTCTAATTTACTTTCTTGTGTATTCTTAGAAAAAAGTCTGTCAAGCTGTCCTTTTCACCTTATTATGTATCTTCTTCTAAACTCTAGTGAATATAAATAGGTAGATTATTATTTATCATCCAGAGTGGTATTTTACAGAAATACTATTTATTTAGATACTTCGATTGCTTACACACGAATAGAATTGTTTTTTATTTATTTATTTATTTATTTAGCACCGCGTCTTACTACCTGTTCGGGTTGTACACTTAATTACTAATTACGCTGATGGGCTAGGATTTGGGAAGGTTAATATAGAGGATGTGAACCCGCATTTGCGTGGAGGTAGTGTGGAAAATCATTTAGGGAAAACCACCCCCAGTTCACACAAGAGAGATTCAAACCTAGATGTCTCAGTCATCGGCAGTCTAGCTCAACACGAAATCAGCGCGTTAGATAACTACGCCACCGAGGAGTATAATAATATAGTTCAGTTGTCATTATCGCAGAAAATCTACTTACCATTCATTATCCACCATTTAAGGCGGGGATAAGAGAAAGCTAGAAAAGTTCAGTGTTTTTTCAAGTTTTTTAAATAGAAATATTCGTTTGGTCAAAATAAATAAAATATTTTTTCAGTGCAAACAAAATAGTTTAATTTTTAGTCACGTGGTGACCTTTGTATTTCTTGAATATCTGTCAAGGGTGTCCTGGAATTTAATGACAATTTTTTCTCTTTATTCAAAAATTTGTCATCTAATACGGCCATGCTCATTACAGATATTCAACAACAGTTGATATTTTCATGTCAACAAAATTAAACTCTTATATTTTGACTGAAGCAATATTTTATTTATATGGACCAAAAAAAGTGTAGCTATAAAAACTGCAAAAACTGGACTTTTCTCGCGTTCCAACTTAATACAAAAAAAAATTAGTTATTAAATTTAATTAGCCCACACCAGGCATGCCGACTACTATATGTTGATTCTACTTTTTATATTCATTTCTATCAAATTGGTTGTTTTTTCTGAAATTTTCTTTTCTTAGTCATTTCACCCAATAGAGTATGTTTTATTAGACCAACATAGGTTTTATTATAAGTTCTTCTTCTAAATTGAGTTTCCTTGTATTTTCTCTAGTTTCACTGGGATAGGGAAGAGGAAAAGTATAGTTAAAAATGTACCTGCATTTGAGTGGAGGGAGTAATAAACCATTTGTGAAAAAAACACCCTAAATACACACAACCGGGATTATAACCCAAACCTCTTTTTTACCAGCGAATTAGATTAGAAGAGTTTGATGTCTAGTCTACTGCTTGCCCACCAACCAAGTATATACAATTCACTACTAAAATACAGGTTTCATATGAATGACCTTATTTGACAACCTGAAAAACTATATCTATTAATATATTCCTAGTCATGTAATCTAAAGCTGTCACTTCTGATAGAAAATATAAATTACTATAAATTAATGCTAATAAAATTTCAAGTAGTTATTAATGTAGACAACTTTCTTTTTGTATTCTATAAAAGGACCTTACTATGAAAATTGGACTGTACACAATTTTACACAAAGTGTGTATTTGTGTAGGTAGATGATACGAGTAAAGCTAGAGTTTTTGTTAGTGCACATTTTCTTTAAACAATGGAGATAAATGTGCAGAGTCTGAAATAGCTCAACATCTCAGACTTTAGACCAACACGAATTGAAGAGCTTGAATATCTCTGGCAAAAAGAATAGATATGCCTAGGGATGAGGTTTTGAAAAAAAAAAAAAACTATATTGTACTCATTTCTAGTATCGGAAGCAAAATATCGATATTAAGTTAGTATCGGTTGAAACCTATTAGTATAAAATGTCTTGCCTATGATTTCAACCATAAAACTTATCGAAGCTCATCTTCCTCCATTATTCACGCAACAGTAGTTCTTTTAGTTTTTAAATAACGAGTTTTAAATTTTTTTTGTTTTAAAAACGATGATAAAACAGTTTCACTGGTTGTTTCAATACCGGCGTTTTTCTAAAGTAGCGTAAAGAAAACCGCGCTACTCAGCGACTCCAAGATCAAGCTGTATTACCTACCTAATTAGGTTTTATCCATGAGGGGCGGGGAGGGGGGTAAGATGGAGACGGGTTGTTAATGTACTGACATGAAAATACTCGTAGCTCTTTTTGGCGGGACGGGACGTTCAAAGTCGAACGTGCTCGTGTGGCCACCTTATTTATGGTTTGGAGTACGTAATATTCCCGTCCGTTTCAAAAGACCGTGAAAAGAAAAACCGCTCGTATGAACCTAGTCTTGGGAGAAAATTTTGGGAAAAGCTGAGAAACATGAATATTTAGTTGGTTTAAGGTTGAATCTTTCGATTTCATTCTAGATTAAACCCCAATTTTTTTATACTTACTTATTCTACGGCATTAAATCATCCAAAGTTCATTGCCGGACTTAAAAATGTAAGCCACTTGAGCTAGTTTTCTTTAAGGACCATTTGAATGATATCCTCTCATCTAAGTCTAGATCTTTCCATTGGATTTTCCAGTCAATACCTTGAACACGGCTCTAGATTCTTCCATTCGCGCTGCTTGTCCTGCCTACCGTAATCTACGAGACTTGATTATCCTAACAATATAATGTGATGTGTACAGGGTATGCAACTCATCATTATATGACCACCTCCATTCCCCAGTAGCCTCATCCCTTTTTGGACCAAATATTTTCCCTAAGCACCTTGTTTTCGGAAATCCTGAATTTCTTTTCGAAATTTAAGGTAAGAGACCACGTTTCACACTCATAGAGTGGAACCGGTAAAATTATTTTCTCTTTTTTTTTATTATTTTCAATAGTTAAGTTAAGCGCCAAGGGTACTAATGGAAAGTTTTAAAGGTTGCTTTAAAGGAATATCACTCGTGTTAACATGGAGAGAGGATGGTAAAACTGCAGTTATAGTTATCATGACGAGATATAACTTATAATTTTACTGGTTGAGATTTCAACTCCAACGTCCGCGTCACCAGCAATTATTTATATGGCGAGTTTGACGGTTTAGACCACGTGATCATGGGTATATATCACCCTGCATTTTATATTTAAAAAGTGTCCGAATTATATACTTTCTTTCTAGATTAGTAAAACTCATAAGTTGGTTATAATTTTGTTTTTAATTTATTTATTTTATAGGTGCTTAAAACATAAGGGTGGTTGGTAAATCCTGGGACCTCCCTTGTAATCAACTCTGAAGCACTCACTCCCCATCTGATTGGCACCCCTGAGAAAAGATAGCTACAAATATCTCCTGTATCCTATATATAAAAATGAAATGTTTGTTTGTTGTTTCGTTGCTCAATCACGCCGAAACCACTGTACCGATTGTGCTAAAATTTTGCATTGATATTATTGGACGTGCGATTAACATAGACTTAATAAAAACAATGTACAAAATTTTGTTTCAAGATGGCGGCTGTAAAAAACTACTTTTTAGCCCCTTTTCTTAGCCTCTGCTTATCGGATTTTCACTCTTCCAACTTTTAAATATTCTTATATATAGATTAGATATAACGGCCATCTTGAAAGAAAATTGGGGGTTTAAATCAAGATTTTTATCCTGTCCAAAGCTCTATATGCTAAACTATTGGAAACCTGATAAAAATAAACAATTAAAGAAATAATTTAAGATGTGAATTTGTGTGTTTGTTTGCGTGTGTGTATTTATGGGTATGTGTATGGGCACAATTACACCAAAACCTAGATGACTGGTGAGCTGTTGGAGCTTCATGCTTTTTTTCAATTATGTTTCTGTAAAAATGTCTACTACTTTGTTTCACTTATGTTTTCATCACTCTTAGGCAAGTACTGCTTTCGTTTGTGCTTTCAGTTTATGGGCTGGATAATGTTTAATTTCAAAAATTAAATTTATTTAATTTATTTATTGGCATAGTATGTTTCATATTGTCATCCTTGGCTTCATATTATAGGAGGATAACTTATAAAAAAAAGTTGGCATACGGAGGTTGAACGTCATAATTAAGATTAAGTTTTGATGCCTGTCTGGCCCCATGAATTGTTCCAACACTTTCTTAAGCATCGTAGAAACTTGAAATTTGGCATGCTGATAGATTTTAAAATAATATTTTATAGAAAATTCCTAGAAATGAAAAAATAATATGTCGGCTTCAAGAAAGCGTATCGAACTAGGACATAAATGTTTAAATTAAGATTTCGTTTTCTTACTTTCTTAACTGTAAACTGCTACTCCTTAACTTGAATTCTTTTAACTCTTAAGCAACCAAAAACTTCCATTAAATACACAAAGATTGAATTAAGAACACTTTGAATTTCAACTAACTTCCATGTTCCATGTTATAGGGTCAGTTTACCAAATAGTTTTTTTTTACTAGAATAAACAGGCGCGACATTAAATATTTTGTATTAAAAAGTTACAACTTAACTTTCAAAAGATAAATAAGCATTTAACACATGTTTATATTAGATCCTTATTTAAACAAAATGTTTTAATCAGCCTTCTTTTAACATTTTGACAGATAATTTAAACTATAGGGGATTAATATTTAAAATAATTTAAGATTTGGCTACTTTTCACTTTGCTATTTTTATTAGAATATAAAATCAACCAAAGCTACTTTATAGATTTGTGGTGCGAAGAACAGGTTCAACAGCTAGTGAATACATTTATATAGGGCTATATCATATATATATGTTAAATATATTTTTATATAAATGTATACATATGTTTGGTGATAATTTATCCTATTATCAAAGTTAAACAACATGCTGTTTGCTTGGTCAAGTTGATGGGGTTGTTTGACCTAAGAAAAAATATATATATATATATATTCATTATAACTAAAACATACTTCGGTGGCCACATGGTCTAAGGCTACTCCTGCATCACATTAGACTACCGATGACGGGGAAATTGAGGTTAGAATCTCGGTCGGGTGTTCTGAGGTTTTACCCTAAATGCTTTTCCACTCTCGTTCCAGTACACCTCCTCTAAATATAGCCTTCCTAATCCCTAAAGCCTTTAGCGTAATTAGTACATAAGCGTATAAATCGAACGGGTAGTAGGACGCGGTGCTAAACTTATATATAACTAAAGTATCTCAATGTGTCTAGACATTATCTGGGGCAGCACAGTCTCGTAATGATTGTGGACATAGTCTAGTTTTATGTCAAGCGTTAAAAATTAAAATCGGATCGAAATGAAATCGGAAACGCTTCGCTGATTCACTATCTCCTCCAAAAGGGTCGATTTACAATTGGATAGGAGATTGGATGAGTTAAAACTAAGTAAAGGGGTTTCTATGGATGTAGCATACACAACAGCTGACATGTTAACAAACATATAAAACAGAGAAGAATACCACCCCTTACTCCTTGATAATCCCCCCCTCCCCATCCACCCCCATACAAAACTCTATCCAATATCCTCTGGTGTAGAAGTTGTTGTTGATGGCGTCAACAATCTATTCATCACAGAGCCTCCCGCAAACCCGCACTTGCAAACCGAGGCACAGCATACCCCTCCCGCAAACCTCCTAGACGCTCGTTTACCATTCACGAGTTCTTTCTTTCTCTCCCCCACGCGCCGCGGTTTGCGAGAATCCAGCGAGATTATTCACAGGCGCCCCTTGTGACGTCATGTCTCTCCTTTCTTTGCTCGCTCCCCTTTACTGGGAAATGATATCATATCCAAGATCAAGACGAAGACTATTCAACTGGCGGATAAATCGGCGAGGTAATCTTAAAGTCTAGAAGAATATGGTTTGATCCTTAGGAAATGCACTTTATAAATCGACTGATTATATCGACACATAACTCATAAACGAAATTATTTCTATAACAGACATAAAACCCAGCTCCCCAGCCATTAATTCATCACTATGAAGGGGGAAACACACATTTAAACATAGATTAAATTTTCTGGACATGATGGGGAATTGAACCCGGCACCTTTAGCTACCAACTGAGAGTTTAACTACCCGTTACGGCTATACGTAGAACCCAATTTTCTCAAATACATATCCGTATCTGACAGCTAGAAAAAGCTACTATAACTAGTCATAATTTGTTTGTGTGTTTCAAGGTCATACTGGGGAATATTGCGGAAATAATGGACTTTTTTCCTCCTTGTTTTACTACCCCTCCGGGTTATCCATCTTTAATAATTACACTTACAAGATTAAGGATGAAGGTGGAGGAAGAGTGAAATTATTTAAAAAAAACCACTAATGTCACTACACCCTGCCAAGATTCGAACCCCAATCTCCTCGTCACTCGCAAACCGGACTAGACTAGCTTGATGTTTATTCCTCGTTCGTATCAATTCCGATCGGACCCTTTTATGTTTTATCACGAAATTTAATAAATCACAGCTCCTAATATTTGAGAGTTCCGAATTTTTATTATGAGCCATAATAGTTGAACTATTATATTATTACAATAATTGAAAGAGAGTGACTAGTTTGGTTAAAGTTTATTTATATTCATATTTTTCAATTATCTATATCTACATTGGACACACTTTTTTATATACTGTGAGTTATTCCAATCTGAATAACAAATTTTAAACAAATATTGTTTAGTGGAAGTGACTTACCGATTGTTATAAGCGTAGACTGCAGCTATACTTTATTTTACTACTGTATTTCTTCCCCCAAATATACCTCCAAAAGTTAACTTTTTTTAACTCGTATATTTCAGATAAAATAATAATTTTAAAGGATTTCAACTACATACGCATTTTAATCACTAATTTAAACAAACCAAAAAATATATTGTTTACTAAGGGCAAATTAAAACGAATCCCTTTTGTGAATCAAATAACACACATAATATTCATGGATTATTATGAGGTTCATACTGAAACGTATTTTTTTGTCCTCCCTTTTGAACATTGAAACGTAGCCGAAATTATTACTTTGATGGTATTTTCCTTTTGAAATCTTGACTTCTCAAAGACTTTTTTTTCAACCGAAAGAAAGAAGACGGCTTTTCAGTTTGAGATTTAATGATTAAAAAAAAAAAAGGCAGTATAAGCAGATCATTGATTATACTTACGTTCGCTTTTTTTTAAGTGAGATTTTTTTATAAAAGTTTTTTCCTTACCCCATTTCTTTATCAAGAATTCGTTGAATAAACGCTCTTAAAAAACACAAAGATCAACAATCAGCTGGGTATTATATTTTAGGTTTATACATCAGCGACGTTTTACATTTTCAACCCTAAAGTATAACACTGGTTTAATAAGAAAAAAATGGAAACTGATACATCCTGTCAAAACGAAAGTTTTCTAAGCGTGAAATATAGCCATTTATAGCTTCTTCGATATTCTATTGAAGGTGGTGATTTTTCCTTATGCTCTAAAAGTTTACAAATACATCAGAAAAACAAATCGATAAAATAAAAAATTCATCCCCTCCTTCGGTGATGGTATTAGTTGTCATTCTTGCAATAAATTGGTTTGTAGGTTACGGGGATATTGGGTTTAGAATGCTTGTCGGGTGAACTCTTTTCTTAAAGGGTTTACCTCTATTCCTCCACGAAGATGCGGGTAGATTCCCTATAAATTTTACCTTCCTCACTACTACCCAATTTGTCTAGATAACGAGTCTTCAACCCGAGTGTAGCTCCTGATGTGCTTCCCAACCATACGGAGCTGGGCATGCATTCGGCCAGCTAGGGCTTCCCACTCCATCTGGGAGAAATCACATGTCCTAGAGAAGTTCTGAAAGGGCTGTAGTTTCCCGGTTCTTTCCACACCGGATTTCTATGAGCGAGATCGAAAGAGCCTATCAATTTTTCCGGGAAAGGTATATTTCACACAACTTCAAGGGTTATTTTACATTCCACAATTGACATAGAACCGACGGCTTTACTTACCCTCCAAATTAAGTTGTGCAACGGATTTTCATCGTTCAGAAAAAAAATATCCATTGACCTCGGTCTGGTTCGAACTAACGAACATCAGAGTTTTGAGGCGAGCACTTTACCCCAAGATCACCGAGGCTCACAGTGTAAATATCCGGGTAGTAATACGCTATGAAGGCACCAAAAAATTCATTGACAAAGAGGATTAGGTTTATGGTAGCGAGCTTTACTTTGTCTCGGAAGGCCGGTAGTCATAATTTTTTTCAATCGAATATTTGTAAAGTTACTTAAAACTTACCCAGTCGTCTTTTTTTTTTTTACCACATGCCACAAGCGTTTGTACGGCTAAACATTCATGGTCTTCTGAGGTTGGGCCACCATGCAGGTGCGGCTTATGTACCCCGATGGGGTGTTGTGATGAATATGATCATGTGGTACCAGTAGAAATCTTAGATCTAACTTAACCCTAATTAACCAGATCATGGTAATCATAGTAACAAAAATCAGTTTCTAGAAAAAGACCTATAGTATCGCCGGGATCGAACCCAGGACCTTTAGATTGCTGACTTCTATATAAAGAGGTCGGCCTATAGTTTGTCACCACTAATAAACGGTAATGAGTGGCCCTAATGACGCATCCCCTTACCGTGACAAAAGAAATGGCAATCAATGGTGTTCACTAACATTTGCGTACATATAAACTCCCCCGTATCAACACAAACTAAAATATTATGACCCGTACTGATGAACACGTGGACAGAGGAGTCAATATTGCTTAGTGTGGTTTTTCTGCTGATGGAGAGGTTAGGTTTGAACAGCGGCCGGGTGTAATGAAGGGATTTTTCCTAAAAGGATTCTCATTTTTCTTCCACGCAAATGTTGGTACATCTCCTCTCTAATTTATACTTTCTTTATCTCTGCTACATTAGTGTAAATATGTGACTGGCTTGGAAGAGTAATAGGATAAAAAATACTAAGCCAATTAATAGCCTTTGTCATTGTTTATGTCGTTCACTAAATGATAGAAAAAATTAGATGTATTTAATTATTCGTTGTCTTGTTCGATCAAAGTTTAGCTGAATTATAATTACTTTCCAGCCTCTGTCCCAACATTTTGATGGAGTAAGTTGATAATATGTGGTGGCAGACTAGGATGGACTTAAGGAAACTTGTGTGTGTGTCTTGTGTCCTGTCGGTCACAAGACGATCGATAATGGATGTGAGACGAGATTGGAACATTTGACGGGACTGTAATTCTGAGTAGGAACGTGATAAACCTTACTAAAAGTCGAGGATAGAACCAGAGTACGTGTTGGGAAAATAGAGTACCACTAACATTCCACCATCCAGGTTTCACGTGATTGTATGAACCACAAATTCATAAATTAAAAATATTGTTATAATATAGGCTTATACAATGATATTCTTTTTCTAAATCGTTTTAGTTGGCTACTTCTTATTGGATTATTTTAGTCCTAAGATTAGTTTTTCAAATTTTAAATATTTATTTCTCCTAAGTCAATATAGACACCTATTTTTACCTTTTAAATATATTTTTGGGTAGTTAATTTACAAGGTTTAAGGTGCATAGTCAAATAAATAGACACACAAGGCAAATATACGTGTTTTTAATAAAACATAAAAATTAATGTTAGTGCAATAAATGACATTAAATTACATGTTCATGCTGTCCCTTGTTGACAAATGCAAGGTTCAACTCGGTGAGAAAATCAACCTCAGTGGTCTTGGGGTAAAGTACTTGCCTCAAACTCCAATGTTCGTGGGTTCAAACCCAATCGGGGTCGACGGATTTTTCCTGAGTGATAAAAATCCATAACACTGATTCCTTCGGATGCGAAGTAAAGTTGTGGTTCCGTGTTGTTTGTGGCACGTAAAAGAACCCTTGAAGGTATGTGGAAATAACTTTCCCTGTAAAATGTGTAGATCATTTTGTCCTCGATCATAAAAATTCTCGTGTGTTGATACAATTAGTCGGTTCAGAAAGTGCACGTTAAATACTTCAAATAAATAAGAAATAAAAATAAACTCTGTGAGCAAAAAGATTATGAACTCGGTCCATTAGCTCTGCGACCTCCAACAATATCCACGAAGCCCCTCATTATGCGTTGCTTTAGATAATCCCTGTGTCTGGATTTTCACATAATACACTTGTTCTGTCAACAATATCGCCCCACCCCCCTTAAAAATGTAGGGGATCTAGATCTGGTGATCATAGAGTCTATTCCTAACTGCCAAGACGTCAAATCCAGTTAGAGAAATTTGTATTCAATCAGCTGAGTATCGTGTTCTTTATTCGGTCTTGGCCTGTGTGTCAAAATTCTATGGCCATCCTGTATAGTCGTAGACCCTTTTTTAATGGGAGAAACTTGTATATGAAAATTGGTGCAGTCATGAATTATACATTTATGTTAAAGTCAAACTTATATAATCATTTTCAAGATGTTTAGCCATGTATATTTTTGTATCTCAAACTCCAACTAATTTTAACAAGGAATATGTTAGATAATATAAAGAACATTAATTTTAACGTAATATGATGGAAGTTGGGGGAGGGGTTTCACAAAATAACATTTTGGTTGGTCTACTTCAAATAAGAAATAATCATAGCGACGTAAACAAGATATATGATAAGGGAGATAGAAAGGAGAAAGGGGGGGGGTGATAACTTAGACAAGATAGATGTTACCTAACGGTGGGGAAAAAAAAAAAAAACATTCACTTTGTTGGAGAGGAAATAAAGGTGTTAGCCTCTACCCTTCTGCAAAACTTTTTTTGACTGTTGAAGAATTCAGCTTTTTAAAAAGTTTTTCTTTACATGAATCTAAGATTAATTATCGTGAATAGCAATGTTGATCCAAAATGTTTTAATTTGTATTGGTAGAGTGATTTTGACAAACGAATATGATATTTTCTGTACAATTTTATATTTTTATTTAAAAAACTGTGTTAGTATTTAAATTTAAAAAAATTGTTATCAGGAACTTTATTTTAGTTAAAATAATCTTTAAAACTTTGACGATTAAATATAAATCACAGTGGAGTGTACACAAAAAAAGCCTAGTCTCATTATTTTAGCCAGTTTGCTGGTTACGTAAAGGTTGGAGCTGGAATTCCGGTCGTTTGATAAATTATACTCCATTATTTTTCTACGATAATGTGTGTATGTTCCTTTAAATGATATCTTCCCTATACAAACTCCATTAGTGAAAAATTTACGGGTAATCCGGACGGCTGGCTAAGACGTGGAGCACGAAACCAGTCCAATGCCAAGAATTAATTCCAAACATTTGGCGCACAATCAGGTATGACTTAGTGTCATATTATTCAAGGCAGATATATTTCAATCTTGTTATTAAAAAAATGCGCAAAATTGAGAAATATAAGTTGAGATAAAATCTTCACAATGGGTTGGTAAGAAATGAAAACTTGGACACTTATCTCAAAATAACTAAGTTTGAGGGTGGATTAAAAAAAATTTGATTCTACTTTTTACTAATCAATATACAAAAACAACACACTAATGTTGACTACCCAGTGGAAAATACAGTTTTTTAATTTACCCATCAGGTTATGGATGTTAAAGTACATTCTGCGTAATCGTGTGAGCTTTAAGTCTAAAATGGCGCACTTACTGGAAATGTCTACATCATATCGGACAAGTGACATTTGTTTAAATATAGAAACATGATACCTTAACAGGTATATGAACCCTAGTTGCTAAACTTTAAACGTTAGTTACTCGAACGACTGAACTATTTGGAATCCAATATGCAAAGAGGTACAACCAGGTCTCAAACCCCTTTCCGGGTTCCATTTCTCTATATTTTTACACATTCACCCTATCAAATTGTCATCCGAAATGACGTGTTAGTATGAATGGCATTTGTTTCTAATGGTGTAAAGCTCGTAACACTATTGATATTCATCGGGAAATGGTTTAATCATGGGGCGAGAAATATCAACTAAGTTGGCAGGAGCCGCGGTAATTAAAATTCTCAACCCGAGGATCAAACATTTTGCAGCATCCTCTCCAAATCCTCAATATCTATCAGACGTTTCCTCAGTGGCCACGTGACCAGTCAGCAGATTTCTATTAATTTTATTAGGTGTTGTGTCCTACGATAGATCAATTCATTTTGTCTGTGAACTTAAACCGCCAATGCGCCTTGTCCTCTGCCTCCTTCTTCAGCTCCAAGAATTTTCTTTTTACCTTCATGTCATCCAATATTTTTGAATCATCCTGCTTCTTAAGTTTCTATTGCCCTCAACCTTTCCTTCTATGACGTTGTACAAAAGACAGTTCCTCTTAAGAAAGTTCTATGCGGGTGACATGAACCAACTGATAATAAATTGGATTAAATTTATCAGAAAAATTGATTCCCACGTTCGCCGAAAATATAGGATAATCTTCTTTGGTGGCGAAGCAATTTAAGCGCGAGCTGGTGGCCGCATGTTCTAATGCGCTACTCTCGCAATAGACTAAGGGCCGGTTGCACAAACAATAATCAGTGGCTTGATAATAGATCAGATGTATGTTGATCTCCAATCAGTGTCTCAAACCTAATTTTCAGTTGCACCATTAACGATTAGGACGTGATTGTCGATCAAATCTCTGGTCAAGTTAACCAGCCAATTTTCTCCCATCAACTGTTTGATTCCCCGATCAGTGTTTTGATGTTTAATATAACCTGTAACTTTTATGTTCTTGATAAATATAATTTGTACTTTATAATCTTTATTTATTAAGTAATATCTAATAAGTATATTTATATATAATTCAATTTATTTTTAATGTGAGTTTGATTTATAAATGTGAAGTATGGAGTCTTCAGATGAAGTTTTTAATTTATATAACGAGGTTATAGAAAATGTTCAAGTTCCCAGACAACTATGAGAAAGATATGAACTTTTCTTTAAATATAGCAATAGAGAATTTTAGATGAGCTTTAGATAAATTAAAGTTGGGACTTCGGGATTTCTTTTCACTCATTATGTTATTTTGAAATAATATAAATACTTTAAAAGCTCATTTTATAACCTAACTATAGTAATACATTAATACAAATATTTATTAATAATTTCAAACAAATTTATTAATTTATTTATTAAACAAATAAAGAAAAAAAAAGATATTCACAAAGCCAATCAGGTGTATACTTTTAAGCTATGTTACAACGGTCAGCTGTTCGAAAATATAACTTTTTACAAGGTTGCCATGTTAGTTTTATTTGATTCTCCGGTCAAATCTGTGGTCAGGTGATCGGAGTTTTTGATCTCTAGTTAACTTTGTTGCAACCCAAATTTTTCTTGATCTATGATTAAGCTTATTGACAATCCGGTGATTGAAGAATCAATATGATGTTTGTGCAACCGGCCCTAAGCTTGTGATGACGGGGATATCAAGGTTTGAATCTAGGTCGTGTGTACTGAGGGTGGTTTTTACACTCCCCTTCCACGCAAATGCAGATACACTCCCTATAAATATGACAATCCTAATCCCTAAAAAACCATTAGTGTACCATTAGTACATAATCGTATAACCCGAACGTGTAGTAAGACCCGGTGCTAAAAAAAAGTGGGGAAAAAAAGTGTCGGATGTATCAGGCTCAATATAAAAATGTATTACATTTTGTATCCTGGTAAACAAAATAATAGTCATAAATACTTTTTGATCTACCCTTGTATGTCATGAATAATATGAATAAACCCATATTTTTCAAATACATGTCTACTTCGGTGGTCTTAAGATAAGGTGCTCGCTTCAGGACCCGTTATTAGTGGGTTCAAATCCTAACCGGAGTTGACGGATTTATCTTGAGCGATAAATATCTGTTGCACAACATCCTTCAGAGGAGAAGTAAATCCGTCGGTCCCATGTCGATTGTGGCATGTAAAAGAACCCTGTAAAGTATGTGAAAATATCTTTACTGGCAAAATTGGTAGTACCTTTCTCTCTCGCTCATAGAAATTCTCGTATGCTGATATAATAATTCTGTTTAGAAAATGCACTTTAAATTCGGTACCTCAAATAGATTTAAAAAAATTAAATTCAATTACATGTTGAAAAATTATACTTAAATACTTGATATAGCGTCCCAAAGCTTAACCACTGAACTAAATTTAGAAAATAGTTTCGAGCTGTATATAATTTGTAACAAATTTCGATATTGTGAATTAACTCTTACCTTACATTCTCCGAAACTCATTTCATGGAAATAACCATTAAAATACAGTGAAATTTAAAAGTTAAAGCTGGAAGCACCATTTTAATCTCCTGTCACTTGGAATTTCTCCAATACTTTCTAAAGTTTCTAAACGTTTCAATAAAGCTTTTTTTTTACCCACTCTTCTCCTTACATGTCATCACAACAGTTATTGTCTATTTTTTATTTTGACATATAACAATGTAGTGCGATGACGGAAAACATTGAATATAGTTTGTTTGGAGCAAGAAGTGATTATATCAAGTTATATAGGTTATTCTGGAGTAATAATAATATTATTTCGTCGATAATAAAATAAAATACCTATTGAATGGTGGGATTTTAATATATACTTTTAAACATTAAGGTCCAACACCTTAGATTAGTCAATAGCGTGCCTTGTCTACTGAGCTAATAGTCCCGGGTTTGATTAATGGCATGGAAGAAAAATTTGTCATTGGGGAAATGTGGGTTTCCCCCTTTACACTGATGAATTAACGGCCGGGCACTGTTTGTTGTTGCTGTTCTAGATTTAATACAGTTTGTAAGTTATATAATTCTTCGGTTTGGAAAGTGCACTTTAAATACTTTAAATAAATGAAAAAATGAAAAATATTAAGATATACCAGTATTCTACTTACAAATTAATATAACATATTTTAGTTTGTTATCAATGATAATAGTAACATTAGTTAAAAGACGTAAAAAACATGTAGAGGAGCCAACATTGACAAAATTAAATTTAACTTTAATTTATCAAAATTGAAACAATTTGTAAGAATTGACATCTTTAAAATCATAGCTTGTTGCATAAATACATTTAAAAAAATAGACTCCACAACTTTTTAAATTGTTAGCACCAGGAATTATTGTAATGTTTTTAAAATGTCCGAAAACTTATTTCAATTGGTAGCACGTCTGGTGACCTAAGGGATTCGGATTCGATTCCTAACAGAGCCAAACATTTCTCAATGTAACATATGCCTTATTTTACGTCAATTGGTGGGTCTGAGATTTGGACGTTGTCCCAGACTGATTTAAAATAATTCATTAATATAACATTTAATTTCTCAATTAGTCCGCCTAACACTGTATTTATTAACGACTTAATTCATGAGATAAGATTGATAAGGCTAGTCTAAAGGAAATAAACCTATATTAGCGCGTAGAGAAAAGAGGAAAGGCATGGGGGGAAAACCCTTAGGTGTCCCCTTCGGGGGTAGTCCCTACCTCCACGTAAATGTCAATTAAATAACATGTGATTAAAGCACCTTAAGACTACGCGTTCCCTGGTAAGGGTGAGTCTTCGAGTTGTAAAAAAGCTTACAAACAAACAGAACATATCTGACTCACAAGACGGACACATTAAAACAATATTAATTGTTAAATCAACCACAACAATAGACAATTGTACTAAACGTTAAGGTTGGTTAAAACGGGACGTGAAAAAACCCAGTGTTTCTTCAGTTTTCAAAGCAAACAATTTTTTTTTTCGGCATCGTGCTGTTTAGAGAAGAAACTTGAACTTTTAGGAAAACGGAAAAGAAATATTGGAGAGTTTTTAAATGAATGTGGTGCTGTATAAGCCTTGAGAAGATCAGGTGTACAGACCGGGTGACAAATGAAGTCCTAGGATGAGTGGGTGAGAAGAGAACCATTTTGGGTGTGATTATTCGGTACAAAACAAACTGAATTGAACACATCCTTAGCAGGAACTGTCTTCTACATGACGTCATAAAAAGCAAGGATATGGAAAAGAGGAGCTTAGAAAGGAAGAATATGCAAATATTCGATGATTTGAAGGAAATAATAAAGTTCTGGAAGCTGAAGATGGGGTGGTAGTGAGCTTGAGTTTAAGGCAGTATTTTCGAAGTTTTATATCATAAACATTTATTTGGCCAAAATAAATCTAACATTTCTTCTATAGAATCATAGAGTTTAGTTTTCCGCACATGCTCATCTTAACAGTTCTTTAATATCTGTCAAGGGTGTCCTGGAATTTAGTGACAACTTTTTCTCCGCATTTAAAAAGTTTGTCACCAAATGCCGCTATGCTCATGAGAGATATTCAAGAACTCTTGAGATTAGCATGTGCAGAAAGCTAAACTCTATGTTTCTATAGAAGAAATATTTGATCTATTTTGGCCAATAAATGTTTATGCTATAAAAACTGCAAAATTAATGCACTAAACTGGTGCTCACTACCACCCCACCTGAAGGAGGTGGCAGAAAACAGGTTGCTTTGGTGGTCTAAGTTCACTGTCATAAGAAAGAACACCTAAAATATAAATTAAATCAAAGGCACCTAGGCCCCTCCCGAGTCGAAGGTAGCTGCTTTATCTGATAGCTCCCGATCTTAATTGATCACTCATATTTAGCTGACGATTTCCACATGCCTATCATGCGTTAAAATATGATTGAAGAATGACCCTGGATACGGGAGGACTCCTAGATGGATCAGTGGTAGGAGCATTAGCACCCCAAGCCAAAGATTCTGGGCTTGATTCCCGCAGCCAGGTGTGATTTTTCACTTTAAAGAATATGATTTTTAAATGCGGCTCCAACCGAACTTAACAACTATAATAGCTTGGGTATTTAATCCATCATGTCAAATATTGTTCCAGTAGTAACATTGGGTTTAACTTTGTAAACGTGGACATCTCGATAATTCTTGGATATCTGCCATGAACATATTATCATTTTGATGAGAAACTTTTTAAATGCAGAAAAAAAAAAATGTCATCAAATTCCAAGACACTTTTGACAGATATTCAAGAACTGTTGATATCACCATGGGAAGAAAATTAAACTTGATTTCTATTTGAGAAATATTTGGTCGATTTCACCGAAAAAATTATGCTGTATGAACTGCCAAAATGCTGTCAGATAAGGCTCTTCCTATCTAAATTATTCTGTACAGTTTTGTACATTTAGATACAGCTAGAAAAGTTACTGTGTGTATGTATATGTGTATGTATGTATATATATATGTATGTGTGTGTGTATGTATATGTATGTATGTATGTATGTATGTATGTATGTATGTATATATGTATGTGTGTATGTATATGTATGTATGTATGTATGTATGTATGTATGTATATATGTATGTGTGTATGTATATGTATGTATATGTATGTATAAGTATGTATGTATGTGTGTATGTGTGTATGTTTGAATGTTTGAATGTGTGTGTGTATGTATGTATGTATGTCTTCATGTAGCCTATGGTGGCTATATGGTGTCAAACTAACAATAAAATGGACTCCCAAGAAGGGTAGTTTCAAGGCTCCAACCCCTTTTGGATGTACTAAGGTTGTTTTTTCTTCAATTATTCTACACACTCTCTCTACGAAAATGCGGGAACACTTTTTATAAATTCTACCGTTATCATTCTTAACACATTAGCGTGCTTAAAAAAAGTGTATTTATATATATTTTTCACGCCTTCATAGTCAGGTCAGCGGTCACTTTCGATATATTATAAATAACTATAAAATAACACTAAAAAATGCTATCAATGTTGGCAGTAAAAAATATATATATTTGTATTTTCTAAGAGACGCTTTCGATGGGAAATTAAGTGTAGATAGTACGTTTTAGCACATTGTGCCGACGGGTCCTCGGTTGCTCAGTTGGTAAAAGCAAAGTTCTGGCTAGTCCCTACCCCTTCTCTCGACCCCCCCTGTGTTTTCCGACCACTTGACGGTACAATCAAGAAGGCAGTTGGAGTCAAGTCACCACCAGTTTAGGAAGTCTGACTGCTTCTCAATGAAGTAAATACCACGAGGAAGTTTCGAATTACTTGACCTTTTTTTGTTTTACTTCTACTCCCTTTAATACCTTGGCAGTGAGTAAGATCGTTAATAGCTTCAAATAACACCCGAAAACCTCTGGGATGCTTTATTGGTACGAATCCCGAGAGGTGGAGGGTAGGCCAGATATTTATTATACTTAAATAAGGTAAGAATTATTTAGTGGTCGTTTTAAGAATAATTAAAGGTGCTAATAATGTTTAGCTACCTACTTCAGTGGCCGCATGGTCTAAGGTACTATTCTCGTGATAGACTGGCTGCCAATGACGGTAAGCTCGGGGCTAGAGCCCAATCAGGTGAACTGTGTTTTTTTCCCATACATTATTTTCTACTTTACCTCCACACAAATGCTGGTGCAATTCCTCTACATTCAACCTTACTCATCCATAACACATTAAAGTAATTAGTGCATTGGCGTATAGCTCTAATGGGTAGTAAGACGGGGTGTTAGATAAAAGTTTAGTTTGTGTATAAACTGTCGTAAATTTCCAACAAAAAACGCATCAACAGACACGTGGACTAAACGTAAGGCTCGTTTAATTTGGTGATATAGAGGTCAGGGTTCGAATCCTGGCCAACCCAAGGGTGATTTTTAATAAATGGTTCTCTTGTAAATTCTACCTTACCCATTAGGATATGTACATGCGGGGCCCAAACGGGAGTTAAGAGACGTTGAAAAATTTGAAGAAAAAAACTTAAATAGTTTGTAACCCTATAATCTGAGTTATATAGTAAATATTAATTTTTTTGCATTGAATATGAAACCTGGGCTCGAGAACGTTTAATGTGTTAATATTAAGGCGATTACCAACCGCACAAGAGATATACTGTCTCTAATCCATAGCAGGACGATTTTTAGTCTTCACGTAGGGAGAAATAAAGTGATTTAGGGGTGATTTTGGACTTAACTATAATTATAGCCACTGACACTAATAACTCAATTTAAAGCCACCAATAAATTAAATATTTATATTTTTTACCTCATTATCAAACATAATTTATCTAATGGTTTTACAATTAATGGAAATTACTAAAAAAACATTCATACATAGTAATTATTTAAATTTTCTACTAAATTATTTTAGTGCTTCCCAACAATAATACCGTAAGACAAAAGAAGAAGAACGTCTGAATTGTATTATATTGTTTGCTGGTGACAAAGAGGTTAGGGTTTGAACCCTGGCTAGGTGTACTGAGGTGTTTTTTCTTTCTTGAATTGCTTACACTTTACCTACACAAAAACGCAGGTAAATTTTTCAAAAAGTACATATTTATCATCCTACCCTGTCATTTATAGCTATGCGGATATTCCAGATGGGTAGTAAGATGCGGATCCCCCTTCAAAATAAACATAGCCATAAGGAATGGTTGCAGCACCAAGCAATCTTTCTCGTAAATAAAGGTGAAATCCCATGCAGATGAAAACTACTCCTGTAAATTTCGTTTCAGAACGCCGTCAGTCATTCATCACTAAGGCGTGAATGGAAAGCCCGTTTCTCTTCTATAAATCGATCCTTGTTCGAAAAGAGAGTCATTGCACCTACCTTAATAATGTCTTTGTATGCGGTTTGAATTAAACCTTTGAATCGTCCCTGAAATTGATGAATAGCTCTTTTTTCAAATCAAGAGTATTGCAAAGTTTTCAAGTCACGTCACGTGCTGGACGTATATATATATACTGAAACGAATTCAAATGGAATAGCTTCCCTCTTTAGATGAATAATAAATAATCTTCATGCACACGTGCATATTCCTATACATGTATACATATATGGTATGTATGTATACAGAGATACATGATGTGTATTATATTATTACTATACTATTATTATATCACTAACTTCGTGGCCGCATGGTCTAAGACGCTACTTTCGTACTAGACTAGACTGCTAAAGATGGGGAGATCAGCGTTCGATCCCGGTCATGTGTACTGAGGGTGTTTTATTTAAAGTTTTTTCCACTCTCCCTTCACGCAAATGCGGGTAGGCTCTCTCTAAATTCAACCTTCCTAAACCTTAACACTTTAGTGTAATTAGTACATAGGCGTATAACCTAAACGGGTAATAAATAAGACGTGGTTTAAAAAATATTATTATTTGTTATTTATTATTATTATTATTATTATTATTATTATTATTATTCAAAGAAAGTTTGTCGATGCGTGCTATGTTAAATACTTTACTAACAGGATTTATTATGATTATGAAATATTTCGAAGCTTCTTAGGGCTTCAAACTCTCTTCCCGCGTAGACTTTATTGTGATACCCTTTTTGTTTTTAATATTTTCAATAGCAAAATTTCTTGCAAATTTGCCCTTAATCATGTAGGTGTTCATATCCCTTCTCGGGCTTCTCGTAGTCCAAAATTATTTTTTCTCAATAGCTTTTATAAGGAGAGCCCTCTAGGTCGTTGTACCCATAGCGCCAGTTCTAGATTTGTTGAATTCGACTTCTATCACAAAAGAAAAGCCAAATTCAGATAATTATTTAAGAAACTCCCATATCATTAATTTATCCTGGAGAGGTTTTGTTTCTAATATTTAAATTTGGAATATTCTGATTAATTTTTTTGCTTATTGTTACTGCTTTTAAAATATTTATGCTTTACTACTCTTTAACTATTTTTTATTATTACTATTTTTTATTCTTATTCTTATTTACTATTTTTTTGTAACCATTCATTAGTATATATAATTATTTGATGTATATTGTTTATCTTATTTTCTTGTGTAATTATTTGTATTTATCAGGTACTTGTGCACTTTTCAGTGCTGGCCTATTATAGGTTTTATGACTGTTAGCCAGCACTACAATTAAAGAAATTGAAATTGAAATTATTATTAAAAATTGTATGGTTTTTTGATGATATTATATTTTTTCAAAATCATCAATTCACTTGCTGATTGTGTAAATTTACAAATCTACTCTAATTGTATATTACGATGGTCTATTGAAAATTGAATCTCGAACTGTAAATCTAAAACTAAGTCTATAGCTTTCACCAGTAAAACCACCTCTATTTTTTCACTTATAAACTTTATATAAATTTGTTGGATGCCGTTAATGACCTTGGTGTTATCCTAAGATCAAAAGCTCTATCACCACCATCATGTTGATCAAATAGTTTCTCACTCTCTTAAATTATTTGGCCTTAATAAGTTTATCAGCTTTTCATTCTATAATTCATTGTAGAAAATTTTAAGTTTGTATTTTGGCATGGTCAGGTCAAACAAAGCTCCAATATGCTAGTAGTGTGGCGTGGATTTCGATCACCTAAACGGACTCTCAGAATGGAAAATGTTCAAAGCAAATTTGTCGCTGCTTGATATTATAAATTCTTTTTTTAAACCGCTTTTTCGATGATTATGATAGAATTTGAAACCTCTTGGGGGCTTCAAACTGTCTTTCTCACTAACTCATAATTTGTGTGCCCTTTTTGTTTGTAATATATTTAATAGCATAGTTTCCAGTCAATCTGCCCCTGACCATGTGGGCATTCTTGAGCCCTTTCGTGGCTCTCGAAATCCTAAAATATTTCTAACAGTAACTTTTACAAACTCAGTACTCTTGGCCGTTGTTTAAGGTAGGATGGAAGGGGGTGCGAGAAAAGGCCAGTGTTTTGGGCGTGTTTTTTTTAATGTCAAAACATTGTTTTGGTCAAAATAAATCAAATATTTCTTCAGTAAAAACAAAGCGTTTAATTTTCTTCAAATCGTGATATCAACAGTTCTTAAATATCTGTAATGAGCATGGTGGGATTAACAAAAAAACTTTGTAAATGAAGAGAAAAAGTTGTCGTTAAATTCCAGAACATCCTTGATATATATTCAAGATATTTTTAGGTCACTATGCGAAGAGAATTAAACTATGTTTGTGCTGGAGAAATGTTTTAATTATTTTGCTAAAAAAAAGTTTATCCATAAAAACAGCAAAAACTTTGGCCTTTTCTCGCGTCCGTTTACATCCCACCTTAAGCAACGCCAACTATTTCCAGAATATGGTTTTTATCACAAAATTAAAACCGAAATTAGAGATTTATCAAAGGATCACCCTTATCATTAAATACGTTCCGTTTGTTTTACTGTGTACTCTTTACTAAATTATTATTACTATTGATTAATCTATTTTATCGCTCTTCCTCTTTATTATTAGTTTCATCGTTATCACTTGTACACCAAAATAATGTAATTCTAATTTATAAGCCATATATGTTTTTGTACTTTTTCAGTGCTAGCTTGCTAAGAGATATTAACTGTTGGATAAGACTTTATTAAAGGAAAATTGAAATTGAAATCGTTATTAATTCTCTCTCTCGATGTGGATTATAGGGCCGCAGCAAGACTTCACTGCTTCGGTGGCCACATTGTCTGAGGCATAACTCTTACAATAGACTAGACTGTCGATGACGGGGAGATCTGTGCTATAATTCCTGTAGGGTATACTAAAAGTGGTTTTTTCCAAAATGGATTTCCACTCTTTCTGTACTTCCTAAACCCTAAAGCCATCAATTTAATTAGTAAATAAGCGTATAAGCCCAAATGGGTAGTAAGACGTGGTGCTTGGAAAAAAAACACTAAATATCACACTGCTTGTACAGTCTCCGATGGTGACCTGGTGGTTTAGGAGTGAGGTGCCAGACTTCTGTGCTGAGGGTCCGGGTTCAATCCTCGGTCCCGGCACAGATTTATCTGATTGCCAACCAAACCCTTCCTTCACCTCTGACAAGCTGTGTATTAATCACAATTTGTGAATTTGAGGAATGCCAGGCCTTCACCGTGGTTAGGATCTCACGTTAAACTGTAGGTCCTCCATTTCATCTCACAATCACCCTACCATTACACATTAGCGTAAGTGCGTATAACCCGAACAGGTAGTAAGACGCGGTGCTTATAATAATACAATCGCTGATGCTGGCATGTTTCGATGTGTGCGGAATAGCTCCGCTACCTGTCTGGAAAGACAGGGTGTCATGTTTCGAGCAGCTACTCAAAGTATTAACGGAAACTTTGTTTTAAGAAAGAAAAAATCAATAATTCTGTATACTGTGTCTTTCATTACCTTGATTTAAATTAATAACATGTATCCTTACTTCAGATGACTGTGCCATCTATTGCGGAAACTAAAACTCAAACGACGTTAGTTGTTTTACATTACTTGCTTGTTTTGTAACGGGAGCCCAATTTGAAGAGAATTGCGAGAATGTGTGTTTAGTGATATAAATATATATCAATTTACACATAAAACACATTAATTTATAAATATACACATCCAAACCAAAATAAATTCTATAGCAATCTGTCAAGTTATAGAAAATATATTTTTGCTAAATAATTCGAAAATTTGTGTAGAATTAAAATATAAATACTGTCGGTGGAAAAGTAAAACGTAATTCCATAAATAAAACTGTAGTTCATGTAAAATTTACGACCATGAAAAAAATAAAATGCTACATATATGAAAGTTTCCAGTAATCATTTCTGTAATAATTCGTCATGAGTATCAATTCAACAACAAAAATAGGAAGCCCATCAGAATATTTACGGGAGCGAAAAAAGCACTTCGATGGAAATGGGTTAGATACGTGACAAACGAACTTTTTTTTAAAAAATATTCAGATTGTTCACTTCGCTTTACACCTTTTCTTGTTTTGTTCGTACCAATAGTTCAGATTTGAAATGGAAAAGTGAAACAAATGTCATCAAAGTGAAACTGATTAATACTGGAATGAATACTGTTGATACTGGGATGAACTCTCTTAATTGTGTTGTTGATAATGTGAAAAAAAAAAAGAGCTGAGCTTGACTTTGATTGCACTCAATGGGTTAAAGAGGATCGTCATTAATTAAATGCTTTTTTTCATCGATTCAACTTTTTTTTTACTAATGTGATTAATTTTTTTTCCCCTCTCATTTCTCTTTCTATCAGTTTCTCTTTCTTTCTCTTTATTATATGCTTCTCTTTTTGAATCAAACTGTCGTTAGATCCCCTCCCCTCCATGGTAGATTAGAAAAAGAGAGGGCGTAGGGAGGAGAAACTGGTAAGTGGAGTCATTATAGAGATTGACAGAAGGAACCTAAAAACATGAATTTTAAGAACAAAAGAGTTTCCCATTACAAAATAAATGACTTTTGAAAAGTAGAACGTACTCTCAATTAGCTGTAAGGATTTCAAACATTCAACATTTTTAGGGGTTTATTTCTTTTTCTAGGTTTTAATCACAGCCTTGTAGATTTTGTAAACATGGGAATTCATAAATGACGGGATGTATGAATATTAGATGTATTCAGTTGATGAATGATGGATGGCTAAGAACATTGAACTCTCGAGTCTCTGAAGTCTTGTTCATGCTTGAAAAATAAAGCGCTCGCTAGTTTGACGGGCGGTGTAGTGTAGTAGTTACAGTTCTAAATCTTTGGAAACAACCCTATCTGACACTTATTAAAGTCACTTGCTCTAGTTCCGACACCATAGCTCAGTCAGCGGCGTGTTTTCCGCTGAACCAATGCTCCTGGGTTCGATCTCTGACATGGCCGAAGCATTGATCGTTTGTGATCACAGTGATGCCGGGGGCTGGATGTTGCGTCTGTTTTAGATTCAAGTTAGCTTATACGTTGTTTGTTGGTATAATCAGTGGGATCTGAAAATGCACGTAATAAATAAATAAATACAAATGAAAAATAAATATTGACATATAAATGCATGAAATCAGATCGTATGGGTTTTGCAGCTGTCACTTTTGATATTATAATTATCTATAAAATAAAACAAATAGATTAGTTGGTAACATATTTTATCTGCAAAAAATATGTACTTTCTAAAAGGTTCTTTTTACCAAAATTCTACTGTAGATAAGCAGCTGTTCAATTTAATCATATTTTATAATCAAAAGCTAATTATCGAATACGAATCTGTGAGTTTTAAAACGCACACAACGCGAATAAATTGACGTTAAGAATAGGATATGTTCATCTCTCACGTTTCGTGTATTTATTTGATCATGAACCAAGATCAATTTGAGACAAACGTTTCACTACTCCGAGCTTAATTCTTTCTTCTTCCGGTGCCCAAAAGTTAATGATTTGTTTTATAACCATTAATCACTACTCATTTGGAATATATGCATATAATATTAATTACGATCTGTTTAAGATAAGGAAGATGTAATTTGGAGCCAAATTACCTGAAATTTGCGTTAATGGAGAGTGAGAAACGATTTACGAAAACCACCCTTAGGACAACCAGCCGATTTCGATTTTTTTTTTACGATCACAATACTTTCTCTCCAATGTGTCGAGGGAACGTAAAAAATATTGCTGAAGTAACAATGTTTAGTTTAATTTATACATATAGGCCCTAGTTATCTAAACATTTATTGAATCTCAGAAGTTAAGATCATTACGGAATTATAAAGAAACGCGTTTTCAGTAGCCGAACAGCCTAAGTTGTTACTCTCTTGATAAACTGTTTTGCTAATGATTAAGAGATCGGAGTTTGAATCCCGGTCGGGTCTATTGAGGGTGATTTTTCCTAAAATTGTTTTCCACTCTCCATCCACGCAAATGCGGGGTAGATAACCTCTAAAATGCTTCCTTCCTCATCCCTACCCCATTGGAGTAATTATCATATTTGAGTATAAACTGAACAGGTTCTAAGACGGGGTGATAATTTTTTTTAGACATAATAATAAAGAATGATCTTAAAATATTGGAATGCTTATGACAAACATTTAGATATGTATACAATTAAAATTAATGTTGTTACCGATATATTTTCTTTATTTAAACAAAAACAAATCACAAAATAAAATTTCCAAAATATAACATTTCAAGCCCTCACCTTAACAGCTGAGTAAAATACGTTTAAATTGAAGCGATGAAATAACTCTACGGGAATGTTATTATCTTCTTTAAAAATTTATCTTCTCTGCTTCTTCACGGGACAGCAATAGAGAGATACAACATATTTTTCTTTGTTCTGTTGTTCTTGTTAGTTCTCGGCCTAATAAAAACGTCACGCGGTAGCAAGAACCGACATGTGCCGATTTTTTACCAGTCGAAAATATATTTCTCCCCTTATTCCCCCCCCTTTATCAATCGTCACCACATAAATCTCTTTGTGAATGTCGATTTCACTTATTTAATAATCCTTAGAATTTAGATGTTTCTCACTTTGTTCTTACTTTAAATTGCTCTTGAAACCTTCTGATATAAGTAGTAAAATAGGTGTAAACATAAATAGTTTTGACTGAAAAATTCCTTAATATAATAAACAGTATTTTCTCCCAAAAATAGTACTTACGGTACGGCAAGAGTGCAGGCTGACTTAGATTCCGATTCCGATTCCGAAAACCAGCGCGTGTGTGTCGGAAGGCGGATTGGCAGGCAATGGTCAGAGTGGAGGTGGTTTACACTGACTGCAGGTCAGTCGCAATCATGGAGTTGTCTAGTAAAGAGGTAGTGTGCTTATTAATTGCTTCAGAAAATGTTAATTTAAAATTAAAGCCAGAGAGAATTGCAGTGCATGAAATTAATTTGTTGAGATTTGAATTTGGTAAATCTTCTGCGATCTCTTGCCAGCACTAATCAACTACATCGTGGTTAGAGTAAGACTTCAGTCTCTTGTTCCAAATTTGGGGTTTCAGAAAAACTTTCGTATAAGTGTTTCTTTATCCATCAAAAATGTATACGAAAACAGTGGGTTTAAACAAACAGTTAAAAAAAACACCACCACGTGCACGCCGATACCAAGATGAATCGGAAACAAGAATGGAATATTCATTCCGGTAAACTATGTTTCAGTCCTCTGCGCGCATTCATTTGCCTGCCGCCACTATCACCACTCCCATTGCACAACACAGATTCATTCCCTCGCCGGTTTTCGGAATCGGAATCTGAATCGGAATCGGCCTGTACTCTAGCCGTACCGTAGGACAACCGGCCACCTAAGCTTGTTGAATTTAGTTAAAAATAAGTTTAAATTCAACTCTATTTGAAAAAAATTATCTTTCATAAACCTCACTCGTGTTTTGTGGTAATCTACATTTTTCTTTCGATTTTACCCGCATTAATTGACATTCGGACTAAACGCCAAGATCATCTAGTTTGGTTTGTCAAATGACGAGTAGGTCGAGTTTTAATTCTCGGCCGGGTGTACCGAGTTATTTACCCCCACTAAATGGGTTCTTAGGCTCCTGTCATATGGATACATGTACATTTATTTTAATCTCTACTGTGTCTCCTCCATAGCCCATTAGAATAAAAATGCGGGTAGTAAGGCTCTGTGAAAAATAAAATATCCAGCCAGAGAAGAAAAGAAAGGACTACCATAGAGATTCTACGGGGCTACGCAGCTACGGTATATTTTTAAAATCCCGTAGTAGGCCTACACACCCAACCACCCAACCACCCTCCCCTCCTCCACCACCATCACGTGGTTTAACCTCCCGCACATACCACCGGTACAGTTTTATTTTACAGTAACCTCCTGCCATGTAAAGCTCGGCTGAAAAGCTTGTTTGCCAAACGTGTGTGTTTTAGAGGTTTCAAGCTTTGGGCGTCGCGTCTCCTGTTAACCCCCAAAACCACTAATTAAATTCTAACCATACCACATCTAACAGCGATGTGGCGTGAGAAGAAAAAAATAAATGGTACGGCACACCGCACAGACTTTCTCTCTCTTTCTATAAACTCGTAAGATTTCTGAACGGAATAATGTACATTGTATCATCACCACTCCACATAAGAACACGCATAAAATAATATATAATGATATAGAATCAATGAGAAAAGAGGCGCATCTTTGTCCACCTAAGAACATTTCAAACAGTTTAATGTCTTCCACAAGGGTCAACACTTTGTATTAAAATTTCGATTTCTGGTTAAAATTTTAACATTTTAAAAGGTGTTGCAGATCTTCAAGTCATCGCATTGATATTTAATTATTCATTTATACATTTTTACCAATAAAAAATGTAAATATTGACTATTGAGTCTAAAATGGAGATAGATCATTGCTATGCAAACATTTCTCCTAAGAGATTTAAGGAAAAATAACATACTTTTTTTAGATACTTACTTATATTTAATTACTCTATGGCATTGGAGTATTATTGCGTTAAGACTTAAGTAGTATATGTTTACAACTAAAGCTCACAAAATTGTATTAATATATTTGCAAATATCTCAGAAACTGCTGTTTTTATAAAAATATATGTCAAATAAAAGTTTTTTATTTCTAATAGTCCTACAATTTTGCAATGATAAGTTGTTTAGTTTCTCCAATAGTTGTGGAGATACGGAAATTAACGCTTCTGTAATGTACCCTAAAAATCATTTTCATAGGAAAATGAAAATAGCCAGTTTATTTATAATCTTAATCAACGCCTAGATACGAATTTTAATCAAAATCGTTTAAGCAGATTTTGAGAAAACCAAATTTTTCTCTTTTCGTCCTTCAGTAAACTACCCTTAATTTTAAGTTTTTATAGACACACAGACAGACGGCATTGCAAAGACTATTTTTTAGGGTTCGGGGGGTCATGAGACGTCGACATCCATCAACATTTAAGGTTAGTTTTTTTTTTACGGTCGCAATACTTAAACTTTAATGTCCAAAAAGTTAAAAAAAATTCATATAATTGCGTATATATTGAAAGTTATTGATTTTATAAAAATATGTTTCGGATAAAATATCTGTATTATAAATATATATACATATTTGTAATGCTAAGTAATTTCATATCTCAAATAGTTTCGGAGCTATTTAAAAAAATGTTAATTTACGCATCAGACCGGAGCCCTTAAAGCCATTTTGCCGAAATATTGAGGGTAGCAATTTTGTTTGTAATATTTATTAATGTTCATAAATGAAATTTAATCAAAATCGTTAGAGCCGATTTTGAGAAAATCGACTTTTTCTCTTTTTGCCCTTCAGTAAACTACCCTTAATTTTAAGTTTTAATAGACACACAGACAGACGGCATTGCAAATACTATTTTTAAGGGTTCGGGGGGTCATGAGACGTCGACATCCATCAACATTTCAGGTTAGTTTTTCTTACGGTCGCAATACTTAAGCTTTAATGCCCAAAAAGTTAAAAATATATATATAATTGCGTATATATTGAAAGTTATTGATTTTATAAAAATATGTTTCGAATAAAATATTTGTATTATAAATATATATACATATTTGTAATGCTAAGTAATTTCATATCTCAAATAGTTTCGGAGCTATTATAAAAAATGTTAATTTACGCATCAGACCGGAGCCCTTAAAGCGATTTTGCCGAAATATTGAGAGTAGCCATTTTGTTTGGAATATTTATTTATGTTCATAAATGAAATTTAATCAAAATCGTTAGAGCCGATTTTGAGAAAATCGACTTTTTCTCTTTTTGCCCTTCAGTAAACTACCCTTAATTTTAGGGGTAGATATCCAATTCCAAAAACCCCTCGGGGCAACCCTATGAAAACCCTAGATATCAAGTTTCAGCTCAATCGGTAAAATAGTTTAGGCTCTAGTTGGAGGTACAGACAGACAGACAGACAGACAGACAGACAGACAGACAGACGGAAATTCAAAAACCACTTTTTCGGATTCAGGAAATCATGAAACGTCAAAATTCATCAAAATCTCGAGTTCGATTTTTTTGACGATCACAATACTTTCTCTACCTGTAAGATAGAGAGAAAGTAAAAATGTGTTGGTTGATATAATGTAACAAAGATATAGGCCTGTAATTACGTCCTATTGATTGAGTCAAACTAACCATCTAATATACAATTTTGTTTCAAAATTACTAATTTTTTCAAGCAAAGCCTTTGAAAACAACTGAATTGTTTTCAATATTTCTAAAAATTGAGTCTTACTACCAGTCCAGGATATCCGCATGTTTACACTAATCGTAAAAGGACTAGGTAGGAGTGTAAGAAACGTGAGCTAAGGACATTATTTTTGAAGTTTTTGAAGGAAAACATTTTTTTTTGGCTAAAATAAATAAAACATATCTTCAGTAGAAACAGAGTTTAACTTTCTTCACATGGTAATATTAATAGTGGTTGAATATCTGTCATGAGCATAACGACATTAGATGACAAACTTTTTAAATTAAGAAAAAAAAAATTGTCATTAAATTCCAGGACACCCTTGACAAATATTGAATAATTTTTATTTTAGCACATCTTACCAGCCGTTTTAGTTATAAGCCTATGTACTAATTACACTAATATGCTAGGGATTAGTAAGATTTAATTTAGAGGAAGTGTACACACATTTGCATGGAAGGAGAGTGGAAAACTATTTGGAGAACTTTGAAATGTGATGTTGGCGAAGACTTGAGAAGATCGGGTGGACAGACAGGGTGACAAATAAAGAAGTCCTAAGAAGAGTGGGTGAGAAGAGAACAATTTTGGATGCGATTCCTCGCAAACTGGATCGGGCACATAATTAGAAGGAACTGTCTTCTGCACGACGTCATAAAAGGCAAGTTTGAGGTAAAGAGAAGCTTTGGAAGAAGGAGAATTCAAATGTTGGATGAAATTAAGGAACGAAGAAAATTCTGGGAGCTGATGGAGGAGGCAGAGGACAGGCAGGGTAGATTGGTGGTCAAAGTTCACTGCAAAAAGGACTGGACGTCTTAAAACAAAGCACCTAGCAATAATAATAATAATATTATTATTATTATTATTATTAATAACAACTTTCTTTTATTATTATTATTATTAATAATAATAATATTAATAATAAAAGAAAGTTGTATCAATATTGACCGTGAAAAAAAATTTATATTATCTAAACCATCCTTCATTCCATGTTATTACCATACAAATACTATATTTTTCATTAATTTGACACAATATTGCCTCACATAAATATTTATCTCAGACTTGGCTCAACGTGATCAAACAAAGAATATTTAAACCTTAATACAAGCTTAGCCAACAGTTTTTAAAACATTTTTTAATTTCGTTCATTTACTGAAAACTGCATGACTGTGAGATAAACTATAAACTTTTGGTCAAACAGGAGTATTAAATATTGATTAAGGCTTTTTTTTTAAAGTTGATACTACCTTAGGTAAATTTAGCCGTGCACCAGTTGAAAAGTTTGAATTACATATTTAAAACATTAAATGCTTTAGCACCACCAAAGTTGCTCCGCCACCATAAAAAATCCGAGTTAAGATTCGGATGGACATCTCCAAGTTTTGCAAATCTCTCGTCCAAGTAGTTCCATGTATTATCACCTCACTAGAGGTGCGCTGCTGTAGTTAAGGCAGTCACCTCACCGACCCCTCTCACCCCCTCTATTTTAACCCCTTTTCAGAGTGTCCTTACATTCCACAGACAGACCCCCACCCCCAAGCTCCAATCCATTCAACTTTTGTTACTTGCTACTCAACAAAAGACAATCTATCCCCGTTATTATTTCCATGATGCCGGGTTTTTAGCCGATATCTCGGGGTCTGTAGAATGACGTCCAAAGTCATAGGACTAGGGCTCGAATCCCTGTCAAAGTATAATGTTTCTGAGCTACCTTGGGAAATCATTATCTACAGTAAATTGTTACATTTTTATTTAGTTTATCTATTACTGTAGGAATATATAAATATATATTTTCTTCCCTATACTAAAAAATATATAGCCATTTCTTTTTGTTTTTTTCAATGACATAGTTTTTACGGTCACTACTTACGCTAATTATTTAAATACATGATATAAGGAGGTTAGAATTAAAATAAGTGCACCACAATTTGTTTGTACAGAAGATATAAAAACCAAAGTGAAAACCACACTTTCTTCCAGGTGATTGCCTGATAAAAAAAAATTGAAATATCTTTAAAAAAATTAATGAGTTAGAAAAAGGTGGCCAAAGGTGATGAAAAATTGTAATTTTTAAAATTTTATTTCAATTAAATATAATTTACACCCTACTAACAAGAACATTGTATTTTATGATCTGAAAAAAATCAAAATTAAATAAGGCTCGCTAAACCATGTTTCCATTTAAAATTATTAATTTATTAATATAATATGATTATAACCCGTCCAAAACCAAGTCTTTTCTTTTTTAATGCTACGTTCAGAACACATGTTATTAACGGCTTAATTTGATTGGGTAGAGATGAGGAAGGTAGCTAAGAGGAAGTGAACCCGCATTTGCATGGAGTAAAGATGGGAAAACCAGAGTGATATATCACTTATGGAAAACCGTTAAAGATATATATATATACACATTTAACGGAAAAACCATCTCCAGTTCACGCAGATGAGATTCGAACCATGACCTACCCATCAATGGCGATCAAAACAACAGCAAGCAACGGCTGTGGGTAACTAAACTTTGTAAACTAATATTTACTTTGTCTCGACACCTTAGAGTGAAAATATTGTGATCGTCAAAAATTCGAAACCGAGATTTTGAAAATTGTTGACGTTTCATAGCCCCCTGAAACAAAAAAAGTTGTTTCCGCAAGGCCATCTGACTGTTTGTACCTTAGTTTGGGCTAGAACCGAAACCATTTTACCGTTTGGGCTAAAACTTTGTATCTGGGGTTTAAATAAGCCCCCCCCCCCCCGGTCCCCGAGGGATTTTTTAAATTTAATATCTAACCCTAAATTTAAGGCTAGTTTATTGAAAGGCAAAAAGAGAATAAATCTATTTTATCAAAATTTACTCTAATGGTTTTGATTAAATTTGATATCTAAACATAGTTTATCATTATAAACAAGATGGACATTTTCATTTTCTCATGAACATGACTTTGAGGGTACTTTACATAGGACAGATTTTCAAATTTTCATCATTTCTCCGTAACTATTTGAGACTCGTAATATCTTATTATTTTAAAGTTGTAGTATACAATGAAATGTAAAAATCTTTTTTTTTATAAAACCAATAAATTTTGAGCTATAAACAAATATATATATATATATACTTTTTAATCAGGGGTGTAGTGGAGTGGGATCCCTGGTGAACGCCGTTCTGGCACTGCTTTTCGTGGCAAAATATTTTTTTTAAATGTTTAGTAAAGTTTTATACTTTGCAATTTCAAGTTAACTAATTGATTTTATATCAATATTATGTTAAAACTTTTTTCATACTATTAATCAATAAATTCTGATGAAATTAACAGTGCTCTATGTGAATTCCAGGAATTTTAGGGGAAGTGCGTTAAGTAAGTTTCTGCTTTAGTAATCATTAAAAGATGCTCCAAATAGCTTTTAGAGGCAATTATGTTTGTGCAATTCTTTCGTCTACGGTGGTTGGGGGTCCCAAAACCCCACTTCAACTTTGGGGTTGCTACGACCTTGCGTTTCGGCACTGCTAAATTTACGACTACACCACTGTTTTTAATACAGGTTTTTGAAAATAAATTTGATTCTTATGCTCTTTAGTTGACAAAGATGTTTCTTTTTTTCTCATTTTTTCTGTAACAGTGTTCCTTGTTCCTAAAGCCATAGAGTCAGGAGCGGCCTGAGGTAAATTTCGCACCCAGGCGGTATTGCTTTTTGGCACCTATTTACGTAACCGGTGGTTAATATAATCCATTCACCATAGGAGTGTAGGTAACTAACAGCTAGCAAGAGTTAGCAAATCAAATCTCATGTATCAATTTGCCAAACCATATTATCTGCAATGACCATAATACTATGTTGATTTATTGGCATTTTTGGCAGTCAAAACTTTGACAAAAACAATTTTATTTTTAATTTGGTTTTTATTTTGACAGTTCTTAAATATTCTGCTAGCTGCCAGCTATCACATTTCTCATGGTGATTGTACTCTCGGAAAATATGAAAATAGTCCATAATAAAATAATAACGTGACTTGGGCGTGATAGGAAAATAATCCACAAACCTAACAACTCAAAACCTAACGTAGCCTGGGTGTGATAGGAAAAAATGTGAAAGGGAAACTCCACAAATGTTAAACATACGTTAAACGTTTCACTTCGAGATTGTACAAAAACTGTTAGGATTACAAATAAAACTATAAGAACCTGTTTTGTAGACAATGTCATCCTCTATTTTTTATTATAAGTTTAACAAACACTTTGACATTATGAATGGTTTGTGTTATAATTGCAAAAAAAAAAAAAAAGTTTAATGGCGCCATTATTTCAAGCTGGAAAATATAAAATATCTTTTTAAGAGTGACATTAGATTCTATTTTACTAACCACAAATTTAAAGAAATGTGTAAAATTTCATGTTAGTATAAAAAATTGAACGATTGTTAAGCTTAGCAACTCCACTATCACCCCCTGTCTACGTTATGTTTGGAGTTGTTAGGTTTGGGGACCATTTTCATATCACGCCCAGGCTACGTTAGGTTAGAAGTTAGCCGCCCGGTTCGCACGGCCCTTGAGCCACCCTTGCATAGAGTAAGTAACAGTGTATATTATTTCATTTCACAAATCCTAACGAGTTTTTAGTAAATGTATATTTCAAGATAAAAGCAAAAGGAAGTCTGTGTGGTGCACCATACCATTTATTTTTTATTACTAAAATACAAAATTACCTTTACCTCTATGTGAGTAGGTTTGTGGGCCTATAGTTTCCAAGACACTTTTATTTGTATTATAATTATTATTTGAGTTTACCGACGTATTGGCACAACTAGAGGTCATGTAACATCATTAAAATCATTCCACACATGTTAATGTGTACAACAAGATCCATAATTTCTGAACCCCTTTTTTAACAACCTGTATATACGCGTGTGTGTGTAATTTCTCTAAAATAAAAGATGTATTAAACTAAAATAATTTAATGAATATTTTCAGGGGATATAAATAATAGCTATGACACACATACCCACCCTCCCCTAAGTAAACTCCTGGATGCGCCACTGAATATTAATACCTTCAAAATTAAGTCTGCTATAAGTGGGAAAAGTTCTTGTTCGTCTATAAAACATGAATAAAAC
Organism: Timema podura; assembly: GCA_033556935.1. Taxonomy (NCBI): domain Eukaryota; kingdom Metazoa; phylum Arthropoda; class Insecta; order Phasmatodea; family Timematidae; genus Timema; species Timema podura. The sequence continues at coordinate 38,274,008 of JAVRXN010000001.1, forward strand.
TATTTAGAGAAATCCTTTTCACCTCTCTCTTCTTACAAAACCAACGTTATACAAATAGGTTTTATCTAATCAAGGAAACACTGTTTATGCAAATTATTTATAAGGTAAACATAATCAAGTTTACTCTATAAAAAACTTTTAACCTAGATCATACAGGTGACCTGGTGGTCTAGGGGTAAGGTGTCAGACTTCTGTGCTGAGGGTCCGGGGTTCAAACCTCGGTCCCGGCAAAGATTTATCTGATTACCAAACCCTTCCTTCACCTCTTACAAGATGTGTATTAATCACAACTTGTGAATGTGAGGAATGCCAGGCCTCCACCGTGGTTCGGATTCCACGTTAAACTGTAGGTCCTTCATTTCATCTCACAATCACCCTACCATTATACATTAGCTTAAGTGCGTATAACCCGAACGGGTAGTAAGACGCGGTGCTAATAATAATAATAATAATAATAGATCATACAAATACATCATAGGGAACATTCTCAATAGCTCAGGTTTGGAGGTGGCAGACAATTAGTGTCCAGTCAAGGGTTTTACCTGACTGAACAGGATATAAATAGTTCGATGGAAGGGGGAGTAGCGGGGTTTACATGGGGAAAAAAAGATGGTAAGAAAGAGAATGCCAAAAGGGGGTTTGGGGAGGAGAGAGGGAGAGGTGCTTCCGAAGACAGAGCACTCTACCAGGAAGCTGCTGAACTTTTTCAACAGTTTAGACATGATTTAATTTGAAAATAACAAATTTTGTACCCGTTATCGTATTATAAATATATGTCGTGTATGATAGAACATTATCTTATTCTCTATAATAATATGATAAATTCGAAACTATATTCTTGTATTTCATGTTTTATTTCATTTAAATTTAATTGAAATTACGTCTTATTGCAAAAAAGTAAATAGTAACTTGTAACTTTTTTTATTAATATAGTTCATTTTAAATTTACAAGTTTAATGCAATGCAAAAAACCGCATGTTGATACTATGCATATTTTTTAAGCAATGGCGGGCACAACTTTATCGTTCTTATATAGTAGGTGTCCATCCGAATCTTAAGAGAAAAGAATTAGCAAGTTTAAGATTTAAGGAATGCCCACGAATTTATGTCGTGGTCATGTACTCATATATTGTGGGTGTAAATAAAAATAAAGTTTAAGACATCAATCCCTATATATATATATATTACACAGGGATATATATATATATATATACAGGGATCACAAGTTAAATATATATATATAGGGATTGATGTCTTAAACTTATCTTAAACTTATCTTATCTTATCTTAAACTTATTTAATATATCTAACTTATTTATTTTATTTATTCAACTTATTAATCTTATCTTAAACTTATTTAACTTGTGATCCCTGTATATATATATATATATATAGGGATTGATGTCTTAAACTTATATATATATATCTAACAAAATGGGAAGCTTACACTTTTTTTTTGCGGCACTAAATTTCTAAATATCGAAAAAAAAAGTTTTATTATTAATTCTTGTTTGCACTTAGCACTACATTGAATAGCTTTCATTCAATTTAAAACGATGGCTACTAATGGCGTGTAAAAACACCGCCCTCCGTTCCAATCCCAACCCCCTTTCCTCCCCTTTTCCTGTGAGTCCTACCCCTATTCCCGAGAACCCGAAACAATCTTTTGAGTTTGCTTTCTCGTTAACCCAATAGTATATTAATTCCCTTTCTAGATGTTGTATTGCCCACAAAAACTCTCCAGGTTGGCTACTAAACTACTATTATATTTCAAAAATTATCTATTTCGGGGTAAAGGAAGCTGTCTACACATCTAAGGGAACCATTGTTCGACATCTGACGATAAATCCAACCGAGTTTTTGTTTATGGGTTCTTATTATAGCCAAGCAGCTACAGCCCAAGCTCAATAGAAAGAACCTTTTAAAAGATACAAACCCAATTTTTTTTAGGTCAAAACCTTAAGTTGTATTATTTTATATGTATAATATAATGGTTTGAGTTCCTTGCTACAGTTACAGAGGGTCCGGGTTCAAGCCCCAGCTCTTACTATTTTTTTTATTTGAATCAGTGGGTCTGTGATTGGGTCGAACTCAAGACTCGTGAGGACAAATGAGGAGCTACTTGAATAAATAACTAGTAGCTCCGTTCTAGAAAGCTGAGTTTAAGGGCTGTAGGTTTAAGGGCTGTAGGATTAGTTGTGCTGACCAATGACAGCCTCTATGCGCAAATGTTGGCACTACCACCACTAACGGTGGCGGCCGCTCGGTCGGTATAGCTCGATCATGGGTTTACGCCATAGAGTTTTTTTTAAATAATTTACATCAAAAGTTACAGTGCAGATCACATGACTGGTATGACCACGTGTAAATAGATATAATAGTTTTTTTTTTGCTGTCGGATAAGACTCTTCCTATACAAATTGAACTTTAATATAATCTCTGGCAGTAGGGTCGGAGGTTTATCTTCAGATATAACTGTACTAAGCTAATTTGTAACGCGTTAGCTGTGCTTAAAAACACTCACGTTTAGACATAAATGTTTTCTTGGTTTTAACAGATTTTTTAAATGAATTAATCTATGAAGTAGCAAAGTAGAGGATTGTTTAGAGAAAATGTACCAATATTAACGTATATAGAGGATGATAAAACCACGGTGAGTAATCATATCTAGGAAACTACCCTCAACCCGCCTGGTAGAGTTTCAATTTAGTACGAGCTTGATAACCTAGACACTGAGATCACCAGTGCAGGAAACTACTAAAATAATAATTAAATTAACTTATCCCTAAGAAAACAGCATGGTAAAAAAATCACAATTTTTCATTACATTTATGGTAAAATCAACCAAAAACATTTTTTCCCCTCTAAAAATAAACCCAACAGGTATTTATTTGTTAGCACCTCGTATTACTACCTGTTCAGGCTATACGCATATTTACTAATTACACTTACTAGTTAGGGATGAGGAAGGTTGAATTTAGAGAAAATGTACCCACATTAGCGTGGAGGGAGAGAGTAAAACCATTTTGTTAAAAAAAACTCAGTGCACTCGACCAGGATTTGAACCCTTATCTCCCTGCCATTGGCATCCTAGTATAACACGAGTGTAACGCCTTAGACCATTTAGCCACCGAATCCGAACTGGTAATGTACTTGCGTGAAAATCAAATCGAAAGAAAAATAATATGAGTAAAATATAGCGTGGCTGAGGATCAGGAAGTTATAGTTAAAATATAACTTGGTGGCCGCATGGTCTAAGGCACCACTCTCACAGTAGACTAGACTGCCAATGACTGGGAGATAGAGGTTCGAATCTTGGTCAGTGTATTGAGGATGGTTTTTCCAAAATGGTTTACCACTCTCTCCACGAAAATGCGGGTACACCTCTTCTAAATATAGCCTTCCGAACCCCTAAAAAAATTAGAGTAATTAATACATAAGCGTATAACCTTAACAGTTGGTAATACGCGATGCTAAATAAATAAATAAATTAAATGTCTAAAGTACAACGAGTTTACACAATCCTCGTTAGAACAATAGACAGAAAACTCCTCCCACCCCCTCCCACCACATAGACGAAGTAAAGAGGGATAACATTGTGAAAAGAAGGTTTCGATTTATATGTCGCGTTAGGGGATAGGGTTGACTTTGGTTAGAACGAGGAGAGAAAAATGAATGAAAAACGAGAAGCGTTAAAGAGATAACGCAAGAAAAATGTATACATTTATATAGAAGCAGAATATACCAGCCCTACAGTGTGTACTTTTAAACTAGGTATATCTACAACAAAGGCTTTAGAGGCGTCGGTTGTTCAATGGATAAGCAGCTATCTTCTAAATTTGAAATTAACGATGGTGAATAACCAAACCTCATTAAATAAAAATAAAATGTGTTATATAGTTGATATTTCGTAGATACTAAACCGTCCTTGTTCTATGTGTATGTTTGTTTTTTAAGCATGTAGTATGCTTAAATATTTAACGCATGTGGACTACTGATTAAACCCACGTCACTAGGAAAGTTATTTACATTTAATACTCATTTATTCTAGTTAACTGGTGATGAGGATATCTGGTTTTAAATCCCAGCCAGATTTACTGAGGGCGATTTTTATTTAAGGTATTACATTTCCTTTAAAACTGCACCGTATTTATCCTTACTCAAATGGAATGATTAATATAAGAGTTTCAAAAATTTTCTAAGAATTTCTCTACACAAACGTGGATACATTTAATATGAATTTTACCTTCCCTATCCCTAGCCAATTATCTCAGTTAAATGTGTATAGAATGGACGAGTATTAAGATGCGGAGAAAACAAAAAATCAATCTTATGTAGAAAATATTGTGGAGAAGAAAGTGCACGTTAAATATAAAATGAAAATTTTTGAAATATTTTCGTACCACTTTAAATCACGTGATCCACAGGTAAACATTTTAATATATATTATCAGTACCTGTAAAATAATATTAACGCTATGATAAAACGCTATAAGTGTTGGATGCAAAAAATACATATGTTTCTATTTTTCTAATAGGCCATTTAGATCTGGACTGTGTGGTTGAATAGTAAACTTTGGTCAACCAGGTCAAAATCAAACGCGTAAGTACACATCTAAGTTTGCAGAATCACAAAGACAGTAAAACACAGAGATCCACATTCTGTGCACATGCCCGCATGACGTAATTGATGATAGCGCCATTACCATACCCTTGATTCAATGTACGAGAACAACGTACCAGCGTGCTAGGCTACAAGATACACACATGTCAATCCGAAACACACACACACACATATATGCAAGGACACACATTAGGCGCGGTGACCCATTTAACCTCGTCAGTAACGTGATTCTGTCAGCTGCCAGGTGTATTGGGGTATCTCCGACATCAAGAGTAATCGTATGTACCCTTCTCGGTGTCTAACAAATGTGGCCGCGTCATTAAAAAAAAAAAAAGCGGGTGGTGGTTTAATCAGTTGAATTTGCGGATGGATGGTTCATGTTGATGTTTGGGTGGAGTGTATTTTAGGTTAATGCGAGGTTTAGTTCAAAAAGCTAAGTGGCAAAATTCACAAATAAAGACTCATCTTGGTGGTCGCATGGTTGAAGGAGTCACTCTCACAATATACTGGACTGCATGTGATGGGGAGATCGGGTGTAACGGGGTTGGTTTTACTCCCTCCCAACATGCAAATGTTGGTGGACTTTATCTAAACTCAACCTTATTTATTCCCAACACACTAGTGTAATTAATACATAGGCTATGCATACAACCCAAATAAGTAATAAGACTAGGTACTAAAAAAAAATACAATTAGCTATTTTTGACCGATGGACGTAAATATTTATTTTATTTTATCAGCGGTAAAAGTAGTAAAATATTTTTTTATCATCCTAGATTGAGTTTTTTTTAACACCACGTATTAGAGCTACTACCCGTTCGGGATACACACTTATGTTTTGATTACGCTAATGGTTTTTAGGGTATAGGATGTGTACCCGCATTTGCATAGAGGGAGAGTGGAAAACCATTTTAGAAAAAACTAAGTACACCAGACCGAGATTCTAACCTCAATCTTCCCATAATTGGTCGTCCAGTCCACTGCGAGAATATCACGTTATACCACGAGGCCACAGAAGCAGGTAGTAGGGGAATATTGATAGCGAATGGTGCTCCCTTATTTGACCTTGATTGCTCCTACTCTTCCTTCTAGGGTTTCCTAGGAGCAACGTGGTTCGAAGAATATAAAGAGTGGTGGGGATTCGGGGATGTACATCTTGTAAAATATTATATCTATCGTTATTTATCGTGCCTATTCTAGCTAAAGAATGATTTACCACTGGTGTATTAAATTGTATAAAAATAATTTGGTGGGCCACAACGAATAATGTGGTGGCCCACGGGTTGGCCAGGTCTGGTCTAAGGGGTTCTGACATTTACCAATAAGGCTTAAGGACCGGCTACATGGAATCGCATCGCACCGCATTTTCCCGGTGGAATGCTATCCATGTTTTTAAATGCAAGTGGCTACACTAGTCCGCACCGCACCGGCGCGAACGAATCTTGGAGAGAGCATTGCTCCACACTTTTGCGGTGCAGTTCGGACAGTGTAGCCACCTAACACAGGAAATAAATGTTCAGGAGATTCCGAACTTTGTTTTCATGGTAGAACTAGGCATTTCTTTCACAGCCGTTGCACGTGTGACGCTGTAATCATTGTTTCCAACATTACGTACAAGATAAACAATATTATATACAACAACTTAATTAACAACAAACATTCTTCTTCTTAATTATTAGCTAACCTTATTCTTCGTTATTAATAGCTAACTTATTTCATGAAAATAGGTGAAAACCTATGCAAGAAAAAATAAAATACAAACTTATTTTGTAATAAAACTCAGCCTATAAAGAATAAAAATTGTTAGAAAATGCGGTGCGGTGCGGTTTGTGTAGCCATACGTTTACGGTTTTATTTTTCGAGAATGTGGATAACAGGCGTTAGTATAGTCTTATTTGGTTTGCCGGTAACGAAGAGTTCGAGGTTATATTTCTAGTTGATTCTTCCCAAATGTTTTTCTCGTCCCTCCCCACGCAAATGTGGCTTAACTTAATCTAAAGTATACCTGTATACTCCCTATTCCAGTTGTGTAAATATGCAAAACTTCGGACGAGTATTATGACGTAAAGTATAAATAATTTTTGAAAATTAAGGGTTAAATAAAATTGCACAAGGACGCGTAGAACTGTGTACTACTTAATCGTTCAAACTTCCTTATATAGTTTATTAAAGTCGCAACATTTTCAAAAATCTATTATCAGTAAACCACCCCTTGGTTATACTCATAAAAATAAACATTATTTTGATAATCTTAAAAACACTGCTCAGATTTATATTTTGAACAAACTGGCTTTAGTAAATTTTTTAAATATTTAAAATTTTCAAAAATTAGTCTTCAGTAAACGACTAGATGTTTTTATTTTTAGGAAAACATAAATTTTTTTATGTTATTTAAAACACTCTCCAAATACCTATGTTAACAGACTCTACATTTTCAATATGTGAAATATTTTTCTTCTTTTTGAACCACGTCTTACTACCTATTCGGTTTAACAGAATTTAATTACATCAGTAAAGTAGGAATATCGAAGAATTAACTTAGAAGAAATGTACCTTCATTTGCGTAGAGTGAAAGTGTGAAATCATTTGGGGTGAAAAAAAGCTCTTATAATACACCCAGCCGCGATTTGAACCCCGACCTCCCCATCACCGGCAAATCAAACCATATGAAATTGACGTTTGGCCCACGTGCCAACCGATGCAGGCAACAAATATTCGATTCTTTCTCTCTTCACCCATGAAAAAACTTTTAGTCCCCTTTCCCTCTAGACCTGTGTTTGGGCTCCCTTAAGGTGGGGATGAAGGGAACTCGAAAGAAAAGACCAGTGTTTTTTGCAGGTTTTTTAAAATAGCAAAACGTTTCTTTGGTACAAAACATAAGAGTTTAAGATTGTTCATATGGTGATATCAACAGTTGTTGAATATTTGTCACGAGTGTAGCGGCATCAGGTGACAAACTTTTTAAATGAAGGGAAAAAGCTGTCCTCAAACTCCAGGACACCCTTGATAGACGTTCAAGAACTTTTAAGGTCACCATGTGAAGAAAACTAAACTATTTTTATACTGGAGAATTATTTAAATTATTTTGGCCTTAAAATGTTTTCCTATAAAAATTTGCAAAAACACTGCCCTTAACTAGCGTCCCCTACATTCCCACTTTAACCACTTATAACGTGTTTTTCAATTTTTGGACATCCCTGTCCGCTCAGTCTCTTTGAAATCAATGCCCGGCCAGTCGCTGTGTATCTATTATAAACTAGTCTAAAACTCGCACACAAAGCTTCCTCCCACACTCCCCTCCCCCTAACCCTTTCGAACGACAGAAAGTTTGTGTGAGAGGAGAAGAGGGAATAGGAGAAAGGATGTGGGGGTGAGGGGGGGGGGAGAAGAAATGCTACAAAGATAACGGGCCGTTATTGTGCCCGGCCACCGTGCAATGACTCGTTTTGGATTTCTGATTCGTATCAAAAATATGGCGCTTATTTTCCCTCACTAAAACATTGGTGAGGGTTTCGCAAGTAATTATTTTCATTTTTTTTTTTGCAAAATCTCTTCTAACCTGTAATTTTTTTTTTAACATTAACTAGATTTTTGCAAATAACTGTCTCAAGGTGATGATGTAGGGTACGCGAGAAAAGGTCAGTGCTTTTGCAGTTTTTAAAGCAAATTTTTTTTGGCCCAAAATAAGTAGAAAATCAGTAGAAAAAAAAGTAATTTTCTTCACGTGGTGATATAGACATTAGTTAAATATCTGTCATGAGCATAATGGCATTAGATGACAAATTTTTTAAATGAAGAGAAAAATGTGTCATTAAATTCCAAACATCCTTGACAGATATTCAAGAACTATTGAGGTCACCATGTGAAGAAAATTAAACTACGTTTGTACTGAAGAAGTATTTTATTTTGACCCAAAAAAAGTTTTGCTAAAAAAAAATAAAGCTTGAATACTGACCTATCTCGCGTCTCCTACATCCCCACCTTGAGCGTAAATTTATTGTGAGTTTTATACTCATTAGATAAAAGTTGACAAATAAGCATCTATCAAACAAACATATTGAAATTAAGAAAAATCTAAAGTTATTTTTTTAGAAAATTAAATAACGGTAAAATGAATAGTATTTTAAATAATGCGTTGGGAAAAATATTTTAATTTTGAATTAAGATAAAATGGCACGGACATCTTGACAATTAAAAAAAATTAATTTGATTTTTAATAATAACAATGTTTATTGAAAAAATAAAACTATGTGGTCTAACGCACCACTCTCGCAGTAGACTAGACTGCCGATGACGGGGAGATCGAGGTTCAAATATCGGTCGGGTGTACTGAGGGTGGCATCTCCAAAATTGTTTTCCACTCTCCCTCCACGCAAATGAGGGTTCACTTTCTCTAAATACCTTACTAATGCCATTAGCGTAATTAGTACATAAGCATACAACTCAAATGGGTAGTAGGACGCGGTATTAAATATATATAGGCCTATATATTATATATTTTACATTTTGGGGGCTTCTTTGTATATATATATATATATATATTTATATATATATATATATATATATATATATATATATATATATATATATATTTATATATATATATATATATATATATATATATATATTTATATATATATATATATATATATATATATATATATATATATATATATATATATATATATATTTATATATATATATATATATATATATTTATATATATATATATATATATATATATAGAGAGAGAGAGAGAGAGAGAGAGAAAAGCAGCCCCCGGATACTGCAGATATATATATTTTTTGTATTTGTAACGATCGGACTTCTCCCAAATGACTATATTGGACTTTCGATCAAAGATCCTTAGAACCCACAGAAAGAGGTTTGCGACGAGAAGGAGTGAATGGAGGGTAAAGGAGTGGATATCGAACAATTCCACTGAAGGTACAAGGCTATAGAATATCTTGACCCAAGAATGTGAACATACTTTTTAAGGCCACAATACTAGTCATATTAAAAAAAAAAGACATGGGTTTAAAATAAAAATTGCCTTGATGGAAAAAAAGTTACATGTTTGTTCATAAACTAATGAGGTAATTTGTTTTATTTATATTTGGGTGAGTCTATTTCACGTGCATTTTATGAACCAAGTAATTATATCACCACATTTCTAATAAACTAGAAAATTGTAAATTACATCCCGCAATCCCGCAATACGTTAATTTATCAATCGAAAATGGTGAGTCCTAATTCTACTCAATGATAAAACTTTTGAACCTAAGCTGAACTTGGGGTATCTGATGCAAAATATCTATTGATTTCTTTTCTATTTTTACTAATTTATTTTGCCATTTGTTTTCCTAAATGGTTTTCCACTTTCAAACCACGCAAATGTGGGTACAATTTCTCTAAATCCAACATTCATCATTAATATACTAGCGTAATTAGTAAACATGCATATATTATCCGATCGGGTAGTAAGACGTGGTGCTAAATAAAAGTTATAAATAGAGTGAATATATAATCATGTATTGGCCTAAAGCTCACATCAAGAAGTATTAATTGTGCTCATTAGCTCGCGGAGCCCAGATATATATACCTCAGTTTTAGCTTATGTGGTGCTGACTGACAGCTCACAGCTGACTTCTGACGGCTTTAAAAAGCTACCAGACCAAATTATGTATCCCTATGCCGAACCATATGCTCTGCAAAAAACATGTCTTTAGCAGTTTTCACTTCTGACAGTCAAAATTTAGGTATATACCTAAATGTTGAATGTCAGAAGTCAGCTGTGAACTGTCAGTCAGCACCACATAAGCTAAAACTGAGGTATAGCTTGCCAAACGTCAACGTAGTATTCTTCGCTATGGCTAAAGTACCAAGTGACTCGCTATGAGTCAAACTTTTACACTCATACATACATCGAGGAAACCTCTTACATATGGCCTCAGAGCATATTTATCTTGTAGTGTAAGCTAGAGGAATATTTTGCTTTCGTATATCTATCTCAGTTTCCCACTGACAAATCATGAAAGTGTCAGAGCTATGAAAGATACTAGTGATTACTTTCAATATTCAGCCAGTCCTTGTGATGAATGGAGTGAAGGTTTCGCTTGTAGGGTCAGTTGTGTTTACATTTAGGTAGTCTGATGTGTGTAATAGTACCTTCTGGTTCAGTGCAGAAAGCAACTGGAAACTACCTCACTTCTCACCTCCTTTGTACGCCTCTTCAATGCTACCTAGGCTTTACAGCTGACAGTGGAAATGTTGAGCAGTCATTCTGGGTTGATACGATACATACACATATACATTTAATATTACAACTAATTTAAATATAAAGTATATTCTGGGGTCCTTAAGAGGTTTGAGATACAAAAGTTGTGGTCTTGGAAAATGTGTTTAATGTGACTTCTCTTTTTTTCCCCTGTAACCTTCAAATACAATAGGATTTTGGTTGGAATACATTTTTAGAAAAAATACTTTTTTTTCTTTTGCATTAGTCAGTGATAAAAATTAATATTTAATAGTTTTTTTAGAGGTGTGCCAAAATACAAAAATCGAAGTCTAAGGTCAAATTTCCTTTGGTTCGAGATCAACATCCACAATAGCCTTCGTATCTTCGAAACATTTCGAATGAAGAAGACATTTTTTTTAGCACCATTTATTGCTACCCGCTTGACTTATACGCTTATATACTAATTACGCTAATGGTTTTAGGGATTAGGAAGGCTTTATCTAGAGGAAGTGTACCCACATTTGCATGAAGGGAGAGTGGAAAAACATTTTGGGGGAAAACCTCCGTACAACCTAACTACTGTATAGATTCGAGATCTATGTGACAACTTTATCTTCAGCTTCGAATTTACTTCGAATATTTCAAGCCTACTTTCAATCTTGCTTTCTATTCAAAATATGATCTTCGAACAACCATATTATATTATAATTTTTAAAAATATCTATCAAAAGTGACAGCAGCGTATCAAATGACCTTACGTATGAATCAATGAAAGTAGATCTAGTAACTTTGCTAGCAATCAGGTAAGATTCTTACTATGAAAATTGGACTGTAGTTTACATAACTGTTTATAGCACAACTTCAGGGGTATACTTATTTAGAGAAAAATAATAAAGTTTCATCGATCAGGTGGACAGGCAGGGTGACAAATGAAGTCCTAAGAAGATTGGGGCATACTATAACCATTTTGGATGTGTTTTTTCAGTACAGAGCCAACTGGATATTACACTGTTCTCTGAACGATGCCATGGAAGGCAAAGTTGAGGGAAAGAGGAGCTTAGGAAGAGGGAAGTTTCAAATATTTGATGACTTGAAGGAAAAATGAGAATTCTGGGAACAGAATGAGGAGGCAGAGGATAGGCTGCATTGGTGGTCTAAGTTCACTGACAAAAGGAATGGACCTGTCTTAAGACAGAACCCCGAATAATAACAATAATACTAAATGAGAGTATCTATTTAAGTGCTGAATCGCGTTACAAACTTTCAAAAGTCCAACAGTAAATAATTAGGGTGAAATTACTTGGGTGGATCTTTTATTTCTAGCTATATATTTAATATAAATAGGTAAAATAGCTCAGTTAAAAATATTCTTTGGATAAATTGTCGCAGTTCTGCTAACAAAGTAGAGGGCAAGGCCGTAGTCAAGGGGGCGGTGGGGGGGGGGGTTGTGGGTTCAGACCCCCCCCCCCCCGAAATTTTATGAACAATATATATATATATATATATACATGGCTTTATTTATGGTTTAAACAATATCAAAATTAAGGTGCAAGTACAAATTAGGGTGCTGTGTTACCAAAAAAAGCACCTCAGAGTGCATCTAGAGGTGTTTAGTATTTATAATCTTTTCTATTCTCTGGCAATTGGGTGATGTGCTCACAAAACTCCCCCTGAAATTATTGGCTGGCTACGGCATTGGTAGAGGGCATTAGAAAATAAAATGAGTTGGTAATTTAAAAAATAGTATATATAATTGAAACCAAATCATAGCTTTATTTACACTCATATACGAGTGAAGCACCTTAAAACATTTGTTCCATTTTTTTTCTTTTTACACAACTTAATGCATGTGTTGCACATGTGATTTTTTTTCACCGCATCCTAGTACCCATTTAGTAGTAAAGATGTTAGTCGAGAGAAAGTGAATCCACGTTAGCGAGGAGAGAGGATGAGAAAACCACAGTGATAAGTCACACGTGAAAAACCTACCTAGTGGAGCCAGCTGAGATTTGAACCTTGACCTGCCTGTAACTGTTAATCCCGTTTATTTTCAGTTTTACGCCTTAGACGAGCGGTTTTTTTTAACCGGTGTAGCGTGGAGTTTGATATAAGATAAAAAATAAAATGAGAAAATAATTGAGGGGTAAAAATAACAATTTTTAAATCCACCTTAAAATCTCACCTTAAAAAACTAATGGTGTGACTTGACAATTTTATCGGCTCATTCAGTGAGCCACGAGCTTAAAAAGGTTGAAATTTGCTGTCTTAGACCATGTGACAAGAGTGCCTTAAAATCTAATAACAGCCTAATTTTCTTTGAAACTTAAACTAAGCCTTGAGCATAACATCAGTGCGAAGAACACATTTTATCAAACTTGTCAAAATTATCGGTGCGCCCTAATAAAGATACTTTACTAGCCCTCCGAGAATGGAAGTAATATTTCTGGACCATCGCCATGCTACTGTATCTTCTCACCGAAATATGGAGGGCTGCCAACCTACGGAGCAAAAATACTGCCAAGAAAGACAGTGGCAGCGACCACCACTACTCTTCATGTTGGCTGCACTGTTATTTTTTTTCTCTCTCTAATGGGATATTTCGTTTAAAAGGAAATTTAAAAAAGTTTAAGCGTGAGCCAAGCATTTTATTCTAATTGATATGGATGATATCACCTGAAAATAGGCGTGTTAGTACATTTTTGACTACGGTAACTAAATTCTTGAAGCAAAAACTAAGTAAGATATAACTTTACTGAAAATGAAAATAATTATAATTTTTATATAAAAAAATATTTTTTCTGCTTTGAAAATAGAAATCAGGGACATTAAGCTTTTTATTTCTGGCATCACATCTAAATACTTGTCCGAGCTATACACACATTTATCCTAATAAAGTAGATGCCATTTATTGAAGTTTTACCAGCATTTGCCTGAAAGAAATTGGAAACATATATAGAAAAATAACTCAATATATCCGACCAGGTTTCTAGGCCCGACCACCTCCTCCAGCAAAGCAGACCATATGAGTTTTACTTTTAGTCCACGTAACGATCCATGCGTGTAAAGAGAGTTGAAATACTCACATAAATTCTAGTTTTTTTTGTTGCTTTTAAAAATGTCTATGCCAACATGGATTTCGTTTAAAAATTTGTATATTCTGTTGTATTCTTTAAAAAATTCAAATGAAATTGATTCGTTGCTAGTAAAGTCTAACAACTCATTTTGAATAGCATATAAAAATTTATTTACCATTCATTATTCAAATAATTTTTCAATTTTTAATATAAAAAAATTATTGCAACCATGAAAATTTTCGAACTAAATATTATGATGTATTTCTATGTTTTATTTGCCCCCGGACCATAAAAAGTGTATTTAACAATTTTGTCAATGTCCCCATGTCTGTGTGCATGTATGCACATATTTATGCGCAGCCGAAACTGTTATATGGATTTTATTTAAACGTGACAATAATACTTCATAATCATACCTAAAGGTGATTTATATATTTTTAACACTCAAATTAAGCTATACATTATTTTTAATTCTACATTTTTCTAAAAAAACTTAAACAATTTGGTTTAAAATGGATATTTGGATAATGTTTAACATGAAAAAATAACTCTGTAACCATGATTTTACGGAAAAAAACTTCTCTATGGATAGTTTACTAATTACTATATTTTGAAAATTTGAACTTTTTCAAAATAACTCCAACGATTTTATTAAAAATTTATACCTGGATAGTGTTTGACATTACAAATCACACTATATACTTGGGAAATATTTGTTTACCAATAAGTAATTTTTAAAAATAACATATTAAAGAAAAGGCCAGATAATTTCTAATGGGTATCTGGGGGATGTTTCGCATAATAAATAAGAACGTGTAAAAAAATTGAAGTTAATTTACCGATGACTGATTTTTGAAACGTATACCAAAAACTATCAAACTATACAATATTGTCTTATCATTTATTCTGTTTACAGTATTAAACAATATTTGTATATTATTTAAGTTGACCTCAGTGGTATTGGGGTAAAGTGCTCATCTCAAGACCAATGTTCATAGGTTCAAACCCAAGTGGGGTTAACGGATTTTCCTTGAGCGATAAAAATCCGTATCCCAACTACCTTCTGAGGGGAAGTAAATCCGTGGGTTACATGTCTGTAGAGGCATGTGGAATAACCCTGGAAGTTGTGTGAAAATACTTTTCCCGACCAAATTGGTAGGCCCTTTCGCTCTTGCTCGTAGAAATTCTCGTGTGCTGATATAATCGGACAGTTCAGAAAGTGCACATTAAATACGTCAAATTAATAATAGTATGTATTTAATTCTAGAAACGTTCAAAAAGGATTTCATTTTAAGAGTAAGGAAGTATTATGAAGTAACTAACAATATATTTTTTCTCATCTATAGAACATATTTACAAGTTGTCTGAATCTTTATTGCAACCTTATTTTACTTTTATCCTGTAAATGAAAGTTAAAAGGCAAACTTTTACTGACGTGAAACATAAACAATAGCTTTGTGAAGTAAATAAAAACAAGTAGAATTTTCTTTATAAGTTTTTAGTTTTGTAAGACGAATTTCTTTTTCTCATCTATGATATTAACTTTTCAGCTATCTATTTTTTTTTCCGTCTAGTCTTTCGGTAGAGCTGTTTTCTGTCAAGCTTACTATCTCAATAATTATGAAATATTGCGTTATCAATAAATTTAACATGACTCTAGAGGTTAAATTAACATATCTTACATAAAATAATGACTTGAATTATTGAATTAATATTCAATGAATAATCATAAAATGGAATTAAAGCTTGAGACAAAATTAAAAATTATGTGGTCTTTATTTGTAGTCATATTTATCACAAATTATTGTTTCAATCCTTTAACAAAGACTTTTTATTTTTTTATTTATAATTGTATTTAGAAACAAAATTACAATTAGTTACTAAAATATATATTAAGGTTTTCGTGTAATTTTATAAAAAAAAAAATTTGATACACACTTTATGTACAATTTATTAATACGATCAAGTCGAGTAAAATCATATATTTAATTTTTTTTTTTTTTAAGATCTCTTGAAAGGATTTCGATTATTGAACTCTCAGTAACGCTCATCTTCATGGCTATTGGGTGACCTTGTCTCTTACTGGTTTGGCGATCCTAGATTTAGATTGCTATTATTATTATTACTATTATTATGATGTGTTCTGTCTTAGGACGGGTTCATTCCTTTTGTCAGTGAAACTTAGTCTACCAATGCACCCTGTCCTCTGCCTCCTCCTTCAGCTCCCAGAATGCTACAGAATAAACCAACCGTTAGCACCTTTAAGCATCCAAGAAGCCTTTAAAACTTGGATGATTCTTCAACTCTTCATGCAAAAAAAACAAACAAAACCTTTCTTTGTCTTAATTTTATTCATCTACTCCAGCATTTCCCAAACTTTGTTTTTCCATGGCCCGGTGATTTTTATATTTCTTCATGAGCCGCTTAAATTTTTATCGCCTATACTGGTCCATAGGTAAAATAAAACAGATTTGAATTGTCCATGCAATTTTCATATATTATAATAAAAAAGCATTTACTCTTACAAAAATGTAAAAAAAACTCAAACTAAAACAAAATAATGTATTAATGAGAAGTGTGATGCTGTTTCTTATTAACTAGAAACTTTAGGTTTGGATAAATAGATGATAACTTTATTCTTAGATCCAGTTCAACTTCCATTCAGTTTCTCTATTTAAAAAAAAAAAATTTTTTTTTTTAGGAAAACCAGTGTTGAAAAGCCTGATTCACACTTGTAGGCCGTGACAAAAGGCATTATAAATTTTATCGCCTTTTCTGCTAATCACTCGACTGTCTCTTCGTGCCGCTCTCAGAACTTATTCCCGGATGCACCTGCATATCACTCGACTGTCTCTTCGTGCCGCTCTCAGAACTTATACCCGGCTGCACCTGCACATTACTCGATTGTTACCGGTGCTAATCAAAGCGTTCATAGCCGGTACATTTTGTGTTTGTTGTTTTATTATCCATTAATCCATCGCTAAATTAAACGTAATCAGTAAACACAAAAGAAAACATACGCTTTCTCGACACTTAGCTCAAACTGAACGAGCAGAGTGGGTGCAGGTGGGTACAACCAAAGCCAGACAATTCGGCCGGTGTGGTGGCGCAGAAGCGCGGTTGCGTATCTTTCCCACCGACCGCGCCGCGTATCCTCGCCATCGTTTGAGCTACTTTGCCGCGATCAATGAGACTACGAAACGATGCGGTGCTGGCAGGGAGTTTCGTGGAAAAACTAAAATAAAAAAACTAAACACCTATGTTTTCGAGAGTATTTTATGTGACCCGGAAATATGCTTTCGTGGCCCGGTGCCGGGTCACGACCCACCATTTGGGAAACGCTGTTTTACTCCATTCATCCCTCTTTGGACATATTTTTATTTGAAAAAAGGTTTTCACGTGCTCTTGTGCTAGCTACTCTCTAATAAAGTAGAAGCTGGGACTGAAGGGAATGAGGGGAGAATACAATGTTTTTGTAGTTTTTATGGCAAAACATTTTTTTGGCCAAAATAAATCAAATATGGCTTCAGTAGAAACATAGAATTTAAGTGTCTTCACATGGTGACCTCAACATTTCTTGAATATCTGTCAAGGGTGTCCTGGAATCTAATGACAACATTTTCTCTTCATTTGAAAAGTTTCTTAGATAATGCCACCATGCTCATGAAAGATATTCGACAACTGTTGATATCTCCATGTGTAGAAAATTAAACTCTGTTTGTACTGGAGCAATATTTTATTTATTTTTGCCAAAAAAAGTTTTGCCATAAAAGCTGGAAAAACACTGGCCTTTTCTCGCGTTCCCTTTCCATCCCACCTTCAAGAGATAACTCCACGATGTGAGCCCGCAAGCGAGCTATACCGACCAAGAAGCCGCCACCTTTAACGATTATGGTGCTAGTATCTGTGGATAGATGGTGTTATGTAGTCAGCACAACGAACCCGCCCCTCCAGCCGTTGATCCCAGTTTTCTAGACAGGAGCTGCTACTTCTTTATTCAAGTAGCTCCTCATTTGTCCACACGAGGCTGAGTTTGACCCCATTCCACTGCTTGACAGGTACATTTTGAAAGCACTGGGGGTTCAAACCTTGGACCTCTGGATCTATAGCCAGATACTCTGACCAATAGACCACAGAGTTCCTGGGTTTGATCCCAGGTGCTTCCAGACTTTTCTGTAAAGTAGTCAAACCAGCCTAGTGAGGACAAATGAGGAGATACTTGAATTAAAAAATTAGCTCCTCTGGTCTAGAAAACTGGGATCAACGAATGGAGGGTTCGGTGTGCTGGCCACATAGCACCCTATATATGCAGATGTTGGCACTGTCTTCGCCAACAAACGGCGGTCATTCAGTTGATAAGGCCCGATTTCAAGCTGACGCCATGGAGTTACTTTTAAATTAATAGGTAATTGAGATTATTTATTAAAATTAACAGTCGAGGATCACGTAACATTACTTATGAGAATTGTTTTAGTATCTTTTATAACAGTCAAAAGAGCTCCTTCCTATTTAAATCAAACTGATGCTGTAACAAATCTACAAATATATTATTTTAAGTACAACTGACAAATCCACTTGCACCGGAATACGAATAGATACAATTTTAACTGGTATATTTTATTACTAAACTGTCACCTGTACCAGTGGTTATGGGAACAAAGGCGCCGGTCTCGATTCATCCGGTCCGCAGTAGATGAAAGATTTTGGATTTCGAGTCTCAGCCGGACGTATTGAAGGTTGATTTTCCCAGAATGGTTTCCCATTTTCTTTTGACTCTATAATAAAGACTAAATCACTCGTCTCTACCACATTAGTGAAAATATGTGGGTAGCCCGGGTGGATGGTAAGAAGTGAGGTAAGGATTAAAATATCTAAAAAAAGAACCCTCACAAATTCTTAGATGTAGTATATTTATGAAATATCAAGTGGATTGCCTAGGAGTAGGGGTTGAGTTACACAATAGTTAAGTGTGAGGAAGAGAGATAGAGAGGAAGAAAGAGTAATAAAGTGACTGGAATAGAGGAAGTCATAGCCCGTTACGGCGTTACCCTTCCAACCAGACATAACTTCCTTGTGGGGTAAGTATAACTCCAGATGAACCTGTGCTTGAAGATTATTCTCAGATGTTTCTTGGTATTTTTGGAATTTCTGAGGAGCGCGATTGCTGTGATAGTGGTTCATCTGTCTGAATCTTTACCAGGAGTGATGGGGGTTCGAGTTCGGTCGGTGGTGCTGTGATGGTTCACCTGTCTGAATCTTTACCAGGAGTGATGGGGGTTCGAGTTCGGTCGGTGGTGCTGTGATTGTTCACCTGTCTGAATCTTTACCAGGAGTGATGGGGGTTCGAGTTCGGTCGGTGGTGCTGTGATGGTTCACCTGTCTGAATCTTTACCAGGAGTGATGGGGGTTCGAGTTCGGTCGGTGGTGCTGTGATGGTTCACCTGTCTGAATCTTTACCAGGAGTGATGAGGGTTCGAGTTCGGTCGGTGGTGCTGTGATGGTTCACCTGTCTGAATCTTTACCAGAAGTGATGGGGGTTCGAGTTCGGTCGGTGGTGCTGTGATGGTTCACCTGTCTGAATCTTTACCAGGAGTGATGGGTGTTTGATTTTGGTCGATGTAGGTGGTGCTGAAGATATTTTTTCAGCGTTGTGTCCTGCTACCCATTCAGCTTATAATAATTACATTAATGTGTTAAGGGGTGAGGAAGGTTGAATCTAGAGGAAGTGGACAGGCATATTCGTGGAGGAATAGGGGGAACCATTTAGGGAAAAACCACCCTCTATTCAGCCAACCAGGATTAGAACCCTGATCTTCCCGTTACCGGTAGTCAAATCTATAGCGAGAGAGGTGACTTAGAGAATTCGACCACCGAAGCGGGCTGCTGAAGATAATTAACCCCAAATGAAGTATTCGATTTTATCTCCAAGCAAACTCTGAGATGTGCAGTGGCGTGTCATAGAGTGTTTCCGGGGTAAACTGAGCTGGTTTAAATAGTGCCTGTGATATGTTCTCAAAACTCAGTGAGAAAGTCATTTATCAGGTATCAACTGCAACACAGTTTTCATGTGAAGACTGTAGAACAGACACTTTGTGAAAGTGGTCAAACAGGGCGCAAGTAGATGAGAACAAATCATAGGTATAGTTTTAATAAGCTTTGCTTACCCGCCTCCGTGGCGTAGTTGACTAACGCGCCAGTCGTGTTGAGCCAGACCACTGAGGACGGGGAGATCGAGGTTCGAATCTCGGTCGGGTGAACTGGGGGTGGTTTTTCCTAAATGGTTTTCCACTCTCCCTCCACGCAAATGCGGGTTCACTTCCTCTAAATTCAACCTTCCCAATTCCTAATCCATTAGTGTAATTAGTACTTAAGCGTATAACCCGAATGGGTAGAAAGACGCGGTGCTAAATAATAATAATAATAAGCTTTGCTTAACCTGGCAACACTCTACTACAAGCAAATGGAGGGGTAGTTTCTTATAATTCAACTTGAGCATTAATAGCCACTTTTTTTTAGTTCTACGCATATTATCTACCGTTCGTAGGTCTAAATGATTATTCTAGCGGATAAGGATAAAGAAGACAGAATTTAGAGGTGGTTTACCAGAATTTGGTTAAAGAGAAAGTGGAACCAAATATAAATAAACACCATGTTACACCTGGCTGGAATTAGAAAGCCAGACACCAATCTGGATTGACCTATTCCTTTATTTAAGCGCTTGTTAGCAATAGAGATCTCTAAAAGGCTAGCACTTTATTTACATAAGAAAATATAGTTTGTAAATTAAAAAATAATAAATGCGCAATATTTGTATATACAGTGTATTGCAGTCAACAATTTTTTTAGTACCACGTATTACCACCCGTTCGTGTTGTACGATTATGTACTAATCACGTTAATGGTTTTACGAATCAAGAAAGCTATATTTATCGGAAGTGTACCTGCATTTACGTGAAAAGGCATTTTGTCAAAAACCAACCTCAATACATCTGACTGAGATTCGAACCTCGATATCCCCGTCATCGGCAGTCAACTCTACTGCGAGAGTAGCACGCTTGACCACGTGACCACCTAAATGGGTAATATAAACAAGTTTAATAGCTAAAACATAATGAGAAAAGTAAGAAAAAAAAGATGATTCAGTAATAATTATTATTTTTAGGGAATAATTCACAATAAACAAATGTATGGTAATCAATGATACGAGTGTTCCTTAAATAGCTCTTTGACTTTGGTAAAAATTAAATTCTGTAAATCCAGAGCTAGCGTTGCTTATACAATGACCCAGAGGGCTGAATTTGTCAAAGTTATCAATTGGAAATATTTAAGAGTTTCGAGAAGCACGAGACGACACAATATTATGCCCACATGTTTGAGAGCAGATTGGAAGAAATTTTACCATTAAAAATATTAAAAAAACGGTATCCCTATAGTATTCGCGAGACTTACAAGGTCGGTTTCATAGTAAGATACAGTACGCCTCAAGTGCGGCGCTATAATAAACACAGGATGACACCTAAATAGACCAGGATGGAATGTACCGGATTTATATGAGATACTGGGTTATTCCATTGGCGTTTAGGTAGGTGCCATATTGAATTTAGTGTAGCACCGCACTTGAGGCGTATTCATCGACTATGAAACTGACCCAATAAATATTAATAAACATAATAATACTCTACTTATTCTCTTCCAATGTGTTAGATAGTTTAAGTCACTGATGGCTTTCTAATTGAACTCCTGGAAAGCAACATCTGTGGTCGTATAGTCTAAAAAAAATTATAATCATAGTAAACTGGATTGCCGATGACAGAAAGGTTGAGGTTGAAATCCCTGCCGGATGTACAGAGGGTATTTTTTTCTTAAAGGTCTTAGACTCTTTCTGTGAAAATTTGGATGCATTTCCTCTCAATTATGCCTTCCTCTTCCTATCCTATTTAGTATTATTATGCAAATAGCCAGCATTTGTATAGAGATGTGATGCAGAAAAAAACTTCTTAATAAAGTGTTTTATATTAGTTATTTTTGGAGAGTTTACATTTCCAAACACCAACTTTTAGTTACTATTCAATTATCTAATATTTTCACCAGCAAGATGATTACACGTAGTCCTTATTTTGAGAGGTGTCCTTATTGAACTCTTTAAAACATCACTGATGGGAAAATAGCCCCAGGCGTCTTTAACGAATTTTTTTTTCTTGTTCCCTCTCTTCTTTGTTGCTGCTATCTTGAAAACACCCTGAAGAGGAGGTAAAGTCTGAAAGAAAGCGCTTCAGGATGTCCGGAACGTCTTTTACACTGCGTGGAAAGCTAGACTTCATTCTTTTATGCTTTCCCCTGTTGTTGCTGAGTAGCTTTAACCTCAAACGGTTCTAGTTTCTTGGGATACTCTACCAATTTAATCAAGAACAAACACTTTGAAATAAATACAACAGTAATATATTTGCAAGAAAGTTCAATATATCCTTTTAGAAAATAAGTTAAATCAATATTATTATGTAAAGCTGTGCCAAGAAAAAAAAAAGAAGTGAAAATGACGTATTCTATAATGTATTCTACAGTGGGCCATATGCATTAATGGGACGAGAACTAACCATCAAGGTCCTCCAGCCTAGTTTGTCAGTAATTGGGATGTACTAAGAGTATTTTTTCCCTAAATTATTTCACACACTCTCTCTCTACACCAATGCGGGCTCTTTTCTTCTATAGCCTATCTTCCCTATACCTAGATTACTAGTTGCAATTAAATGTATATAGCCAAGATGGATAGTAATCGCTTTGCAAAAGTAAAAGCCATATTAATGAGAAATAAAGTGGGGAAAATGATGTATTTTACAAGTTGATTCAACAACGGCGCTATTTGTTGGATATAAAAACAAGTTCAACTTCAAAATCAACCTTGAAGCGGTTTATAAGATAGTCAAGGCATACGTTATGGTCTTGATCACCGCTGAAAGGCCAAACAGAGTTAGATTCCCGGGAAAGTGCCCTAAAGGGAATTTTCTACATGCATTTATTTACTGTGGTTTGATTAAATTTCCTCTAACAATTTTGAGAAAGTTTATAAAAACTTTTGTTTAACATGCAAATAGAAAATTTACAAGTTTACAAATTGAAAGTGTTGATTGGAAGGAAACTCAAAAGGGTGTATAAAGAACACAAAGAAACTTTAAATAAATGTCAAATTTGGTAAAACAAAAATAAAGCTTCGTGGGTGGTTTTTGAAGTTTTCGCTTTAAAGAAAGTTTAAAAAAAAGTATTTCAATTTTTACGATTTTTTTTATGTACTTGGACTAGCGTATGGAGGAGGGGCTTCAATGTCTGCAAACTTGTCCTGAGTTTGTCAAAGCTTCGAGGCTCTATGAAGAGCAAAACATTGAATGGGGGAGAAAGGTGGAAGTAACGAACATGTCAGAGAAGGAAGTAAAATATACCTCTTAGACAAAATAGGGGTGGAACGGGACAAGGGGTAGAAAGTCTTGTAAGTTCTACTATTTGTTACTCCCTCATCTTGTCAGAGAAAGGATCATCGTTGTCCTTGTAAGACATCTTACGGAACAACTTAACTGGGGTGTCTTTGCAGTCGTAAGCTTCACTCAGAAAATTAATAAGGGTCCTTGTAGGCATATAAGTTAAATTTATACAATACAAAATTAATCAAAATTTTGTTTTCACTGGAGATCGAATAGAAAGATATCTCTTTGTACTAATGGATATTTAAATTAAATAAATATGACACTTTAAATTATTCGGTAGTGCATCTGCCTGGCGAGTCAAGAGTCTTGGTCTCGATTTTCAACATGGTCGAAAATTTCATAATTGGTTAAATTGCAGCTTTTTCTTTCATAATGAAGAATAGACTGTAAGAGTGGCTGGTTGTTGTGCCTTTTATAAAGTTAGGTTAGTTTGTAATTCGTATTCTAGTGTATTTAGTCAGTTCAGAACGTGTAAGTTAAATTTTACTGATTAAAAAAATTGGACAGTTTAAGGCTTTGCAAAGACGGATAGCAAATCTTATCTTATTTATTCATAATATGGTGTAGCTTTAGTGTAATGTTTATCTATAAGTAAGACTAGATTGGAGGAGCCATAAAATGGCAATTTTACTTTTAACATCAAAGATTAACTATTTTTGTAAAAAACCAACAAAAAAGATCAAAAGTGAAATGAAAAGATGGAGAGCTACTATTAAACTCTCTCTCTAAATTAAATGTAAAGAGGAATTTGCTAAAGAAAATGACAAATGAAAAAAGAGGAGTTTTTGTTAACAGCTCAAGTTCTGTATATTGATTAGTCGTGTGTTTGAATAACCTTAAAAGTTGACGAACGTTCTGCAGAAGAGGACGGATTAAAATACAGAAAAAACCTTTAATTTCTTGATGAGCCTAATTTTTTGGTAGGCTTGTGAATGGACTATACTTTTGAATGCAATTTGACTATTTACTTTCTTACTAAATAAAATATTGTAACCGTGAAAATGTTAGATTTCAGGAATATGATGAATATTTACTTTTATAGGCCTCTAACCTAAACAATTCTGTTGTCCCCATATTTGTATGTCTGTTTGTCCCCAGGGCTACAACAAAAATGATTTGATAGATTTTGTTAAAACTATTTCTATATTGCATGGTATTTATCTCAAGGAATTTTAAAAATATTGATTCTATTCTTCAATCATGGGCAGTTAATAACTTAATCTTAAAAATTCAACAATTTTCAATTATGTTTAAAATGAAGATTTTGCAAGGATTCGACATTATTAAATAGCACTGTATCAAAATCTACTGATGACTAATTTACAAAGACTTTCGAATGTAGCTGTAGCATTTTTGTTCAAAATTGGTACATGGGGAAGTTTTACATAATGAATTTTTTTTTCTTTGCTTCTAAAAAAAGTAATTTGCTGATAATTGAAAATATGGAATTAAAAAAAGTTATAGCATTTGTATTCTAAATATATGTCTAAAGAGTGTTTTATATCAAAATAATATTTGTTTTTTAAAGGAAAAATTCCTTAAGGGTAGCTTACTGATAACTGATTTTTAAAAATTTAGTCAAACTATAACTTAATATGTGAGAAATTATATATAATTGTATCATTTAATTTATTTATAGCGTATTGAATTTTGTTAACTCAAATATTTTCACTGTATTTTCAGTTTAAAGAAAATAATCAAATGCATACATATTTCCTGACAAGATTGCCATCATTGTTAAACTACTTTCATAATTACTCATATGGCTTGTCGATTTGATGTAAAATAAAAGAGTTTGAAAATATTAGTAGACTCTTTTTTTTGCAAGTTCCATTATTTATGCGTCCGCCATCATGAGAGAAATTCAAGGAAACTGAAAGAAAGAAATATAGGTTCATCGTACGCCCTTGCACGCCATCTTAAAAAGGACACGCTAACTATCTTCTGTGACACGTTTAAAAGGTGTTCAAACTGAGTGCTTGGAAGGAGCAAACTGCATGCTAATGAGCAAAGCCAACCGACAGGTTCAGTTGGTTGAAGCTAGAAGAGCGCCAACTTTTATTTTTTTAACAAAGATGAAAATTACTATGTAAATGCTTTAAATATTTAGTAGTGAAAATTCTCATGGTTGTTCACGTTTTAAGTACATCAAGATAAAAATCATGCTGGTCTTAAATAGCCAATGTAATTAATATAGTGTGTAAGCCATAAAATTATAATTACAAATTACAAAACTTAAACATGGTGTGAAAGTTAAATAAACGTGAATATGCAAAACTAAAACTACTTGCCTTTTTGTCTGTGGTTGAACTTTAAGAGAAATGTGCTACAAGTCCAGGGTACTCCAATACGATCTCGGGTTGAACCTATAACATATTTTATAAAAAATAAATTATTAAGATAGTGGTATTAATGCATATTACAATTCCTCTCTGTGGAGTGATAAGTGTGTTGATCTAGGTTAAGTTAAATCATATGTCTATGATAAAAAGAAATAACACTGTTTATAAACTATATCCACGATAGCTCTCCTAAAAATATCTAAAATATCTAAATTAGCTATTTATGTAGAATGTTACCCATTTAAAATTAAAAATCATAGCTACCATCAAATATTGTAATATTTTAAATATTTTTAGCACTACGTCTTACTACCCATTTGGGTTACCCATAAATGTACTACTTAAGTTAATTTTTAAGGATGGAGAAGGTCGAATGCAGAGGAAATGCACCTGCATTTGAGAGGAGTAGTAATGTAAAAGTGGAAACCCGTTAGTAAAAACCACCACCAGTTCATATAACCATAACCAATTTGAACCATAACTATAACAACCATTTGAAAACCAATATCCTCTTCATCAACAATCCAGTCTATTGTGAGAATGACGCTTTAGACCGATCTGTTTGTAGTATCTAGTAACAATATTTTCGAGCCATTTGCATAAAATAATTGTATTATATTACATTAATTGTGTTTTTATTTCAAGTGTTTAAGGCCTACTAAAAAAAACATATATAAGGTTATGTAGCTATCTCAGAAGTATTTGCTGATGACTTAACTATCTTACTTGTTTTGTAATGTAAATATTAGCCTGTCAACTGTCAGCAATAATATTTACTTTCAAACAATAACGGTAGTTCTAAACAACATGCACAATGTATTTAATTATTTCAGCGTCGAGTAAGCTTGTTACGGAACTTAATAAAACAATAATTATTGAAACCCAAAAATACGCAATTGTTTTTTTACTAGTCTGGGATTAGACCATCGAGGGGCAATAGACACCTTTCTGATGATTAAATTCGTGAGTCTTTTGTCAAGCTCATGAGGCTAGGGAGCTTAAAAGCTTGGAAGCTTGATGTCGTTAAGCTCTAAGACTTAAAGGCGGCGGCAGGATTTCGTGTTGCTGACTTAGTAAGTCACGACCATTAGTAGAGTTAAGTGACATACCCACGAAATCCACAATGCAATGCCGCGGGCGGCCATCATTGGATACGAACCAACCTCCCCAAGTATAGACCCAGGTTCTACTTAGTCTAACACAGGTTGCTGACACGACTGTCTCACTTCTAACATCTCTATAGACATGGCTATCATATTAATATAAACTTTTGTCATATTATACTCTATCCAGTGGTCTACTTTTTTCAATAAAAAACCTTAAAAGCCAGTTACGATTCACTCATCTCTATAGCTCCTTAAACTTCCCCCGCAACCATCCTGACGAGTAGCGCCCAAGGGGAGTTCGATAAGCGACAGTTATTACTTAAATGCTAACTAAAAACAACCCATTTGTTTATTAGTCGAATAAGTTGTTTACCCGGTTTGGTGTCACCAAGTCACCAAGGTCTAAAGCGCTACTCTCGTCTTAACTAGACTGCTGATGACCGGGGTGGGTGGGGGGAATGGAGGTTCGAATCTAGGTCAGGTGCACTGAGGGTGGTTTTTCTTAAATGTTTTTTCCACTCTCCCTCCACGTAAATGCGGATACACTTCCTATGAATCTAGTCTTTCTGATCCTTTAAGTTACCAGCGTAATTATAACATGAAAGTATGAACCGAACGGGTAGTAATACGTGGTTCTAAAAAAAAATTACTCTTCGGGATCTTTTGACGGTTTTTGCACGCTATTAAATTTCTATACCACTACTTACACGCAATATCATGGGCCTATTGACAAGAGTTGTAAACTTTGACCCCTCAAGAAAATATCTTAAAATACATTTAATAGAACTATTGAGTACTGTCACAAGTGTTTAAAATATTTACTCTGCTGCTAAATGTTGGGAATGTTAGTCTATCCGAGTAGTTGGGTGAATTATTACACAATTACTAAACTTATTTTATTCAATTTATGGTATATAACACGTTATTATTGGATCGATCGTCACTATCATAATAATGCACATCAGGGGTTGTGTGGTTTATGGTGCTAGGCTCGCAGTGCTTTCGTTCTCCGTTGATGTATAGATTGGGGTGCAGGTTGAAGCCGGCTACGCCGAAGATGTTTTTCAACTGCTATTTCTCATGCGATTTTCTCACCTGCCCTCATGCGAATGAAGAAGCATTTCTTCTAAGCTACCCTCCCCATTACATTTCTATAATAAACGGTGTATTATTTTTTACAGCTAAAAGTTTTTTTAAAAGTTGTTAGTGATGTCTTGAGCCAAGGAATAGGGATAATAAGGGTGATTCAGATGAAAATCCCCGCAGAAGCGTGGATGGGATGGATACGATTTAAACAAATAAATACTAAAAATCATCTTATTGCATCTAATTAGGATTTGAGCTTCCTACTTAACCTTAAACAATTATCAAGCTTAACAGAAATTTAACTTCTTAAACTGTTGGCTATCAGTGATTAAGGTGGGAATTTAGGGAATGCGAATTAAGGGCAATATTTTTGCAATTTTGTATAACAAAACATTTTTTGGTCAAAATAATTCTACAGTTGACACATAAGAATGAAATTTTCTTCACATGGGGGTAACAGTTCTTTAATATCTGTCAAGGGTGTCCTGGAATTTTATAACAACTCGTTCCCTTCATTTTCTATAAGCAAAAGTGAAAGGGCTCACCAATATTTCCAGGAAAGGTATATTCACATGCGGTACTTTTCAGAGTTCTTTTACATTCCACAATCGACATGAGACCAACGGCTTTTCATCCTCTCCGAAGGAAGTTGTGATATAAGTTGTTATCACTCAATAAAAATACGTAGACCACGGTTGGGTTTGAACCACGATCATCGGGTCCTGAGGAGAGCATTTCACCCCAAGACTACCGATGTCAACAAATCTCTTTATATATATATATATATATATATATATACACCCGCTTCGGTGGCTGCGTGGTCCAACGTGCTAATATTGTGTTAGACAAGACTGCCGAAGACGGGGAGATTGGGTGCACTAAGGTAGGTCTCTTGAATGGTTTTCCACTATCCCTCCACGCAAATGCGGGTGCACTTCCTCTAAATTAATCCTTCCTAAGCCCTAACACCATTAGTGAAACTAGTACATAAGCTTATAGCCCGAACGGGTACTAAAACGCGGCTAAAAAAACTCTAAATTAAAAGATCTTAATAAACAGACAGCTGTTGGGTGGCTAATAAGCTTCGTATTAAATAAAAACTACAAACAGGCTTATCAATAAAACCATTAATAATGTTTTGGTCTCGGCAATCACTAGGCATTATTTTACGTCAGCTCATTACTTCGGGATATTTATAGTGAATAGTTTTTTTTGTTTGAAATTTCCATCCAAAAAAAGAAACATCGGTGATCATATTTGTCAAATTCGTTTTTACGTCATTATTTTTTTTTTGAGACATTCGCTTAAACGTTCTGTACATTACTATTCTCTAAAGGTTTGGAGACGTCTGACAAATGAGCGAGTGAAAAGAAAAGTAATGTGTGAGTGTGTGAGTGTGTGTGTTAGGACGCGAGGGAAGGGATGAATGGGGCAGTTACGGTTGAGAAGAGTTCTACGGACAGTTAAAATGGGGGGCGTGCCAATGTGGACATCCGGTCATTTAAAACAGGGAAAACCTTTTGGGAGTCTTCTTCCTTTAGGGCCTATACGTGTTTTTTTTAGGGGTGTGGTTTTACGAGACCATCGGGAAGAAGTGTAAAATGAATGTAACTCAAGTTAAGCTAGTGGATAAAAATTATTTGGATTCTAGTGTTTTATTGATTTTTTTTTAAATACAGAAATGTTTATTTGGTAGCTTTTCATTATTTTATGTCACTATCTAAGATGACTTAAAAACGCTATCTAAATTTTAAACCACCTAAATTTGTAGTCTACCTTATTTGGTGGCCACCTGGTCTAAAGCCTCACGATCAATTGACTAGACTATCGATGACCTGGAGATCGTGGTTCGAATCCCGGCTGGGTGTACTGAAAGGTGGTGCAAGAACACTGGCCTTTTATCGCGACCCCTTCCATCCCCACCTTAACTTATAAATTTAAGAATCAAATAGCCAACACTATTATATTTGTTTTAGTGAGGATTTACTCACATATAGATATCATATTCTGAAAATTGAAAAAGGACACCTGGACACGGGAATCGAACCTGGGACCTTTGGCTTAGTACGCTAATGCTCTAACCACTGAACTATCCAAGGATGATTATTTGATAGCACAGTGGTTAGAGCATTGGCGTACTAAAGCAAAGGTCCCGGGTTCGATTCCTGTGTCCAGGTGTCATTTTTTAATTTTCAGGATATTAACCTATTTAGAAAAACATATCACACATGCCTTCACAAACAAACATATTGATACATCAGCAGCCCCTTCACGTGTGGCTATATAGATAGATAAGATATATTTATATATGTATACAAGGCCGTAGTCAGGGGGGTTTTCGGGGTTTAAACCCCCCCCCGAAATTGTATGAACAAAATATATATTGCTTTATTAATGGTTCAAACAATATCAAAATTGAGGTACAATTACAAATTAGGGAGTTGTGTTACCATAAAAGGCACTTCAGAGAGCTTCCAGAGGTGTTTATTATTTATAATTTTTTCTAGCCTTCGGCAGTTATGGTGTTATGTTGTCATAAAAAAATCAGATAGCTTCTAGAGGTGTTTAATATTTAGAATTTGTCCTAGCCTCCGATAGTTAGGGGGGTAGTGTTGCCATAAAAAAACACTTCAGATTGCTTCTAGAACAGTTTTTTATTTAGAATTTTTTCTAAATTCCGTCAATTGGGGATGGGCCCACCAAACCCCCCTGAAATTATTGGCTGGCTACGGCCTTGTATGTATATAATAATGGTGTGTTTAGGCTACATCAAAGTGTAGCTCAGTTTGCTTAAAAATTAGCCAGTACTAGTGTACCTTTGCCCGGGGGACACCTGAATGTACTACTGGTACATCCTTTTCGTGAAGACTTTCCATGTCCCGATTAGATTAGAGGTGATTGTAGTGAATATGGTGGGGTAGAGCCACTTATCTTAAGCCCAACAAACCAAAAACTGCGGTGACCATGGGAATTATTCCCCATTCAAGGAAAAGACCTCAGTACCAGCCGGGAATCAAACCCGGGACCTTTACGTCAGCAGTGAGGGGCTATGACCAATATACCTCGAGGCCGGTTAGATAGGTAGATAAACAATGTTGATATATTACAACAACTTTTTAATGAACTACCCTTACACTTTTAGGTAACACTTTTACATTATTTTAAACAATATTACGAAGACAATCAGATCAACTTTATAACTCGTTCTAACTCCTTTTGAATATGGCGTATTTGTATTATCCTTAACGAATGGAGGGGGGAAGAACAGGGCCCAAGTGTTGATTTTCCTATGAAAATAAATTGTTTGTATTCTCCTGTGCTATAGAGGCCTGTTACCCAACCAGGAGGGAGAGGTTCAAGGGGGGTAGGGGGTTTATGAGATTGCCGTATTAACGGAGGAAAAGCATAGCCCTAACTTCTCCTGGTAATTAAGTCCTAGCCTGTGTAGGGTTGAGGGGAGGGGATCGAGGGGTAGCGAAACAGCTATGGTTGCCTACAATGGGCTCTTCGCTCTCATTTACATACTGCGCCAAAAATGGCGAGCAATAAGGGTACAAGAGACGTCCCTGGTTCTGATCTGGTCAAGAGGGCGTTTTTTTTAAAAAGATATCTGTTATGGGATCGTGTTTAGGATTTGTTGGTTACAATGGATAAATAAACAACATATGTGAAGACTTTAATATAGCCACAAGATAGTTTACAATATTAAATATAGCTAACACTATTTTATCTTATCATAATCAAAGTTTAACTGAATTTTTTTTGCACTTGTTAGTTCGCGCAGTGAAAAATTATAGCAATATTATTTTATTCAAAGTTTTAAAAAATCGGCTTTAGATATAACCTTTACATATAAATAAAAAAAATACTCTTACATCTATTTTCACATATAAATATACCCGCTTCGGTGGTCGCAAGATTTAACGATTTATTCTAGCATTAAACTAGGTTGCCAGTAACCAGGGGATCGGGGTTGGAATCGAAATAAGGTGTAATGAGGGTGGTATTTCTTAAATGGTTTCACACGCCTCCCTCCACTCAAATGAGAGTACATTTCCTTTAAATTATATCTTCTTCAGCTCTACTCAGTTGGTGTGGTGATAGCCCAAACGTGTAGGAAGACTTGGTGCACAAAAAACCTTGATACAGAAATAAACAAACATGCGCACACATATATACATTTTATAAAAACGGCCTGCATAGTACTTTTTTGTAATTTATGAAGCATAAAATATACCATTTTGTCATAATATAGAGATCGATTTTCCAAAATCATACTACTTTCTATAAAATTATATTAGCATGAGCGAATACATATTGTATTAATTAATAAGTCGTTTATATACTCTAAAGGGAAATCAACATTTTGGACGATGAATACAATATATTACAAGATATTAGTGATAATTTACAAATATTCCTCCAACAAAAAATATTATTTATACAGCACACATCAGTGAGCACACGTTATAAATGCTAAGCCCATTCATATAATTTTCCAATGACAGGGAGGGTCGGGGTTGAAATCCCACGCGGGTTACCAAAGTATTTTCTCCATGGGCTTCATACTTTCTCTCAATGCAAATGAAGGTACATTTCTATAAATAAATCCTTCCTCATTCGTATCCAATGATACAGAGAACAATGCTAATAATATTGTTATAGGGTAAATTAAAATATATACTTTGATTTTCTTACAAATTTGAATATATAAACTTTTTTTGCTGTAAACTTTGATCACATTTTACTGTATCATGTTATTTTATAGGTATTGATACTATTTATCAAAAGTAACAGCTCTGCAAATCATATTACTGGAAGTATTAATATGTGAAAGAAGATCTTTTAACTTTTTTTTTCTAGCTGTCAAATGATGTGTTTTCCAGTCAAATTCATGATGTGCTATTGTTTCACGGAATGGGAGCTTATTTTATTTCACTTATTTTGAACGTTTTGAAATGATTTACACTTTGAATATAACTGCAACGCTCGACGCCGGATTAGTGGGTTAGTGGTTAGGTCTATCTGACGAAGCAGCACGCACGCACGCACGCGCACACACACCCACGTAACTTCTGGAGCAGAATAATGCTCAACCTATGTCATCATAATTCTATCCCTCCCTCAGTTGTCGGAGCTTATAAGTCTGTCAGATTGCTACAAGGCTGTCTCAATGACACTTCTAACCGATTTTACCAACAGAGGCAAGGATTTGGGAACAAAGTTGAATGAAGGAAATCTAGTTAAGATTTATTTTGCTTTAATGACCACGTCTTACAGACCGTTCGGGTTAATAAGCGTATTTACTAACAAAAAGAACCGCACCCGCATTTGAGTGGAAAGAAGAGTAAAAACCATTTAGGAAAAAAAAAACTCTCAGTACACCCGAACGGGATTCAAACCCCGACCTCACCACTATCGGCATTATAGTATTTTCGATAGTAAAGCCTTAGATAATTTGGCCCCCGAAAAGGTACTAAGATTATAGTTTTTTTGTTTTATATATTAGTTTTTTGGTCCTTAAAAAGTTTACTTTCTGAACCGATTTTATTAGCACATACCTTAAAAACTAACTTAATTCTAGAGTATGCACAGCATCCAGTATCCCGGGCGTTAATTTACCATGGGAAACGGATAGATACGAATATCACGATAAGTTTTCCTGCCATGAGGATCATCGAACAAATTACCCCTTCTTAGTAGAGTAGAGCACAAGCTGAGCTAACAAACTTTCATATAAAAAAAGCTTTATCTTCTTCTTAAGTCAACAACCTGAAGGCTGGTTTGATGGGATTTCTTTATATTTGGAGCTGAGCATGCATATAGCCCTTTGACTGTCTAGTGCTGCCTGCACAATCTGGTAGACATCTCATGTACTATGGGAGCTCAGAATTTATGGTGGTTCCCTGTTGCCTTCCTCACTGAATTTTTATGAGCGATAGTTAAGGAAGGGGCTTACCAATTTGGTCATTTGGTCGGGAAGGGTTTTTCCACATACCTTCCAGGGTTCTTTTATATGCCACAATTGCCATGGGACCAACGTCTTTAACCCCTCCACCCCAACCCTGAAGGAAGCTGTGCAAAGGATTTGTTTCGCTCAAAAATAATCCGTTGACTCCGGCAGAGTTTGAACCCACGAAAATCTTATCATGAGACGAGTACTTTTCCCCAAGAGCTCCAAGGTTGACATATGCTCATATAAATGTAAATATGTATATATTTAGGATTATTATATTAGGACATTATATATTCACACCGGTGGATAAGTGGTTTAAGGCATTATTCTCGTATGGTGCAAGATTGCCGTTGACGGTTTGGTTGGAGTCCGAATATTGGCAGAGTTAGTTTTTCGTATAAGATTTTTATCACTGTAATTTTAACATTCTTTTTCCAAAGTAATATTTATGACTTTACTCTAAGCTTCACTCCTCATCCTTATCCAAATAAATACAGTCTGCATATTATTTTATAGGATGTGACCCGCATAGTGTGGGACACAGACTAAGGCATCAGTCTCGTCTTTTTTATTTTATCTCGACCCTTCGGTATTGTAGTTCAAGAATTCGATAAGTGTAGAAGTTTCATGGCCCCCCTGAAACTGAAAAAATGGTTTTAATGATGCCGTCTGAATTTGTGTATCTGAATTGTTTGTGTATGTGTGTGTGTATCTCGACCTAGAGCCGAAACCATTTTACCGATCGGGCAAAGAGTTGGTTTCTAGGGTTTTCATAGCGATCCCTTGAGGAAGTGTTGGATCTAGACATCTAACCCTAAAATTAAGAGTAGTTTACTAACGGGGAAAGATGAGAAAAACCTATATTCCTTAAATTCGTTCAAATAATTTTGATTTAATTTTGAATCTACAAATTGTTTAACATTAAATACAAAATGTTAACTCTAACGCTCAGTTAAAATTAATTTGAGGGTACTTTAAATCAGAGAAAAATTTCCAATATTTCTCATATATCAATCCACAACTATTAAGATACGAAATAACTTATCATTGTAAAGATGTAAATAAAACCGACAGTATTTTTTGAGGGTGTAAAACTGATTTTAATTGCATATCAAAATTAATTTGTAGAAAAAATGAGCTATTAAAGTAAGTGTTTTTGTACTTTATTTTAATAATTATATTTCGATTAAATAAGCACTAAATCACTTTTCATCCCGAAAGCATTTTGCAATTGCCAACAACTTAAATTACAAGTGTCTAAATTCACTTGGTCTAGTGTTGCAAGTTTTCAAAAGACCATTAGTTGTTTTTAACGCAAATGTTATTCAGTTTTGTAGTCTAAAATCTAATTTTAAAACGCTAGACTTTAAAGTAAAGAAAAGTAAAGTAAAAGCGTGTTCATAAAATTAACCTAACAAGATTAGTACCGCCCTACGGAAGAGATTTAATTTTCATTTATGATGCATGCTCGCAAAAGAGGCTCTTAAAAGTGGCTGATGTCAAATAAAAGTGCTCACCGTTTAGTACCCATGTTGCTTCGTTTTCATCAATGCATGTGAAAATAGCCTCCATCTCGTAAAATTTGTAGACGTTTTAAAAATATTTAAACTCTCAAGAAATAGTTGGAAAAAATTGCCTCATCTACAGTCCAATCTTCATAGGCTTAATCTTATCTGACAACTAAAATATTACTGAATCTAGTTTCACGTATCCATATATCCATCAACTCATGTGATCTTCCACTTTAACCTTTTAAAGAAATAATAAATTAAATGTACAGCCCGAACAGATAGTAAGACGTGGTGCTAAAAATAATAATTAAGTTAAATATTATCATTGTTTAACATAAGAAAATAAATGGAACCACACAATTGCACTAACTTTCTCATATTGTGTAATATAGTTTCGAAAAAGTGTTCAAAAATAGCTTTTTAAATAAATTTAACTAAAAAAAAATCACTCATAGATAAACTACCCTTAATTTGAGGGATAGTGTCAAAATAAATAAGTCCCAATTATACCTATAAAATCTAAATATCTATCAAGTTTGAACAAAATCCATCTAACCGTGTAAAATCCGTGGACAGGAACATACAAAATGATAACATCAACAAATTATTTTGTCCGCGTACCCACTAATGCTTGCGTATGGCAATCTATATACTGGTCTATGTTATGTCTTACTACCCATCCTTGCTACCCATATTGAATCAAGCTAATAAACTAAAAAATGTACCCACATCTATGTGAAGGAAGATTAGGAAATAATATTGCGGAAAGATAACTCAGTACACTCAACAGAGATCCGAGCTCCAAAATCATTTACCTCGGTTGTCTTAAGCTAAAGTGCTCGCCTCAAGACAAGATTTCGAGGGTTCGAATCGATTTGGGGTCAACGTATTTTTTTTAGCGATAAATATCCTTAGCACAACTAACTTCGGAGGGGTGACCTGGCAGTCTAGGGGTAAGGTGTCGGATTTCTGTGCTGGGGGTCCGGGGCCCAATCCTCGATTCTAGTACGGATTTATATAATCACCAAACCCTTCCTTCACTTCTGACAAGACGTGTATTAATCACAACTTGTGAATGAGAGGAATGCTAGGTAACCACCGTGGTTCGGATTCCAAGTTAAACTGTAGGTCCTCCATTTAATTTCACAATCACCCTACCATTACACATTAGCGTAAGTGCGTATAGCCCGAATGGGTAGTAAGATGCGATAATAATAATAATAATAACAAAAATGATAATAGCTTCGGAGGGAAAGTAAAGCCGTTGGTCCCATGTCGATTGTGGTATCTAATAGAACCTTGGAAGGTATGTGAACAGTATATTTCCCGGCAAAATTGTTCGGTAATTTCGCTCTCGCTCATAGAAATTCTCGTGTGCTGATATAATCAGTCGGTTCAGAAAGTGCAAGTTAAATAATACTTCAAATAAATAAGATTAAAATAAATCCAACATCCCGGTAAACATTAAACCAGAAAAGATGATCTTAAAGTTAAGCCTACATGATCACCTATACGGTTAAAACTCGGACTTAACTTTCAGTAAGTCCTACGTTACAAGACTTACATAAAATGTAAGATAACATAATATTATGTGACTTTAAATAATTTTTCCACTATATCAACGTGAACGAAAATACATTACGAAATTCATCCGAGAATTCCACGAATACAACGGAGGTATCTATTGGAGATTACTCAGATAAGTGAAAATTGATTATCCGGGGAGAGAGGGGGGAACAACATCTGGTCGTAATTAGTTCGAATGATCAATTTTTTACTATAGTAATAAAATGTTCTCAAAAAAAGTGTGCTTCTCGTTTATTTGTTTTACTAAAGGAAACAACGCTAAACGAGTTTTATTTTTTAATATTGTGCCTTTTCATTTTAGCCAACTTTAACAACACAAATGTTACCCATGTCCATATAGTTAAATTTAAAAACACGTACAAAAAACTTCAAGTGAGTTTGTTCACTGAATGTTTTATGAATATTTATTCATTATCCATGAACTTGTTTTTAAAATATAAAAAACACACTCGACGTGTTCTTTTCTTTAAAATATAAAACACCCGCAGCAGTGGTTACATGTTATATCACAATGGACTGAGCTACTGATTACTGGAGGTCAATATTCGAATCTCAGCAGGGTGGTTTTCCTTAGTTCGCTTATTTCTTGACGCTAATGTGGGTCTATTTATTCTAAAGTCTAATGAGCACTACTAATCTTGATCCCTTAAATTAAGTGGTAAGTAATATTATTATTATTATTATTATTAGCACTGCGTCTTACTACCCGTTCGGGTTATACGCACTTACGCTAATGTGCAATGGTAGGGTGATTGTGAGATTAAATGGAGGACCTACAGTTTAACGTGGAATCCGAACCACGGTGGAGGCCTGGCATTCATCACATTCACAAGTTGTGATTAATACACGTCTTGTCAGAGGTGAAGGAAGGGTTTGGCAATCAGATAAATCTGTGCCTGGACCGAGGATTGAACCCCGGACCCTCAGCACAGAAGTCTGACACCTTACCCCTAGACCACCAGGTCACCTAAGTAATAATATTGTCAGCCTCGGTAGTCTTGGGGTAAAGTGCTCACCTCAGGATCAGATGTCCATGGGTTCAAACCCTGCTGAGGTCTAGGGACTTTTCTTGGGCGATAAAAAAATATGTTGCACAACTTCCTTCGTAGGGGAAGTAAAGCCGTCGGTTTCATGTGGATTTTGGCATGTAAAGGAACCCTGAAAGGTATATGAAATATCTTTCCTAATAAAATTGGTACGTCCTTTCACTCTCACTCTTAGAAATCCTCGTGTTCTGATTTAATAAGTTGGTTCAGAAAGTGCGCTTTAAATAACTCAAACAAACGAAAAAAAAAGTGTTAAACGTACTAATGAAAATAAGTCAGCATAACAAACAAATCTGGGAGAGTACATTTTTTCAAAACGGTTTTAGAAACACACTCCTGTTCATTTATCGCATTTAAGGGGGCCATCTCGGTGAGCTAGAAATTGCTGCTCAAACGTTTTGATTAGTTATTTAAATAATTATGGTTCACGTCAAAATAAAGTGAAACAATTCCAGCACTGCTATTTTTCCTTAACAGCCCAATATTTTTGAGTTTTATTAATAGAAAAATACGTGTGAAAATGTGATAGTGGCTCATTGTCAACGACTTTTGAAGCCCTTTTGTGGAGCTATGAAACTAGACTTGATGAAAAAGGCCTCTAGATCTAGCCTTCCTCTAACAAATATAAGTTTTTAAGATATTTGGGGACTAGAAGTGAGCTTTCTTCTTTACCTTTAGATAATGAGTCTCGTATTTTTCTTTCTCTTATATATTGAAATGATAAAGGGTGGTTGTAGGTGAAGGGTGAAATGAAAAATATAAGCTTGGACAGAATAAAGGATTAGTTCTAGAAAACGACAGAGATCATTGTTGAAGTAAAAAAAAACTACACTAGCGAGCCACTCAGTCGGTAGAACACCTAGATGGGACTCCACCTCTCAAGGTGTTTGTGGTAGGATGCTTTGGTTGATACTTCTGCAATTCTAGTGTAACCGGGACGAGACAAGAGGAATTAACATGGTGACTTACCTGTTTAGAGTATCACCACGGTGCTGCAAGGTCCTTGTTCCGAAGATATGCTTGATAATGAATGTGTATACATAAAAATTGTGGTAGGGTACCAAAAATAATGTAGCAACGGAATATGTTGTGTTGGTACAAGGCAGAAATTATCACTTCATTAGTGTGCACATATTTTAATTTACTGATGCAGAAAAATTATGCCCTACCTATTTGACACCAAATAATTTATAAATCTATTACTATAGTATTAGAGCCCAAAGGTAAGCTATATATATATATATATATATATATAAAATAAAGGAATTCTGTTCATCAGATATGACGATTAAAAAAATATTTATATACATATTGATCTTAATTTTACAAATTTAGTGGGAAATAATGGTTAATAAGTTTAGATAAATAGAAATATTGTGTCTTTCCTCTTGCTAGCTTATTTGATCACACAATAAATTGTCTTAGTTGAAAAAAAAATCGTGTAGTTTTAGGCTTTAGTTAGATGTAATTACTATTAGCACCGCGTCTTACTACCCGTTCGGGTTATACGCACTTACGCTAATGTGCAATGGTAGGGTGATTGGGAGATGAAATGGAGGACCTACAGTTTAACGTGGGATCCAAACCACGGTGGAGGCCTGGGCATTCCTCACATTCACAAGTTGTGATTAATACACGTCTTATCAGCGGTGAAGGAAGGGTTTTACTACGTATTCAAACTAGTTAAAACCATGTGCGTATATATATATATATATATATATATATATATATATATACACATTCACAGATGGTATATACTTATAGATGTACACACACTCACAAATGTTTTTTATTAAGTTAAATACGTAGGACACCTCGGCTTGCATTCATCTCGAAATTATATTTCATTTCACAGATGGTTTCTATTTTATATATATTAGAGTGTTTGTACTAGGAAATAATATTAATAACTTTTTTTAATAACTCTTATACCTACTCCTTCAGGAAACCCGATTATCTAAACTTGTGGGGTAAGGAAGAGAAGGTAGAAGTTAGAAAAAATTTACGCCCATTTATGTGAAGATAAAGGGTGAGAACAATAATTAAAAGAAAAAATATATACCCTCAGCACGGATGGAAAAATGCTCTTTTTTTCCTAGAGAAGAGCTGAGCAGAAAGTTGAAATAATATATTGATATAATTTTATATTATAATAAATAGGTTTTAGTGTGGTGTTGGGAGAAGGGGGTGACAAAGGTAGAGGGAAAGGGTTTGAGAGTATTTCTCAATTATAGTCTTGATAATAAAAAAAGTTCTACTTTTTATTAATATGCTATAATCCTAGTTCCTCTTATGTTTATACTTCTTTCCAAGATTCAGATTCGAATTATAAATCGAGATTTGGGATTAGGATTCGTAAAATAGTGTATTCGAACCATTCATAATATGTATATATATATAAACTATTCCTTGGATATCGCTACTCACACCACAAGAGGAAAATGTTTTGGAAACTTCTAGTAGCTGCTAGTTGCCAAGAAACTCGAGAGGCTGTTCCATTAACTGGCGATCGGCTGTTTGATTAACTAGCGTGCCTCCCTTAATATTACAAAATAAATCATTTTAATATTTGATACTTATAATGTATTTATTAATATATTAAATTTTTAACTAGCTAACATTTTAAATTATTTTTTAATTAATAACAAATAAGTGCTAGTTTAATTTATTCCGTTAATATAAAGGAGGGGTTGGCCAGTCGCAAGAACCTTTCCCTCGCCACTTAGAATTGTTTATTTTGAGTCTCAACTTATATGAGGGGCTAAATAGTACCCCAATGTTGAACTTACTGGTACTATAAGTGGATGTTTGGAATTAGATTTTCTAACCTAAGATTATTTAAGTAATAGACCTATAAACAAGCTCTCGGTGGTTCGTTGCTACTAAATTTCGTAAATAAATAAAAACCAACCAGACTACACCTTGTGAAATAAGTGTATAATTGAATTAATTATAACTCGTCTCTCGATGGTCTGCCAAAATGATGGAGGATTTAGTAGCCTCCAAAGAGACGGCCCTATCTTTGTAACCAACTCTCTCTCCATCCCTTTATCCTGCCCCCCCCCCCCTTACCCCACCATATTCCCCATTAGAATCAAAGTGTCGTGCCCTACCAGCACAGCTACGGCTGGGCGCACTCATTTCACACCCTAACACCTCGCACGCAGGTGTGAAAAGCTTCCGTGACGTCACGGAGATAACGACTGGGGACAAGAGTCGCCTTTGAGTCACGCGTTTTCTACGTGAAATTAAGGTGGTCTGTCTGTTAAGGGGACGCAAGTTAAAGTGAAAAATTCTTTTACAGATTTATTACAAAATCAACCTTTTTTTTGGTCACAGCATAATGAGTTAGGGATGAATTAGGAATAAGTGTACCCGTATTCACGTGGAGGGAGAGTGGAAAACCATTTAGGAAAACCCACCCTCATTACGCCCGACTGAGATTCAAACCCCGATCTCCCTGTCAACGGCAGTGTAGTCCAATATGAGAGTAACGCCTAAGACCACGCGGCCACCGAATGAGCTCATATTTTTGTAATACCTGTATATCCGACACCTTAGCTCAGTCGGTAGCATGTCTTTCTTCTGAGTAAGGGGTCCTGGGTTCGACCCCCAACCTTCTTTTGCCCTGTACCCTTCATATATGTTGTAACATTTTAATTATTGTACGCAACTTGATTACGTTCCAGAACTGTTTAAAGAGAAAATAAATTAATATTCAACCTGAAGGTTGGTACTGTTGTACGACCTCATTCATCTAGAACAGAGCGCGTGTTTAGTGAGGCTCACCCACTATCTGGAATACAAACACATGTACCTAGAGCATAATGTACCAAGGAACACTTTACGGTTTCCGGTTGGTGCTGCCACCTGTTGACCTATGGCGGAAATATGTTGTCAAGAGGACGTAAAAGAGTGCTTCAGGCCTGTTTGGGAGGAAAAAAAAAAAAAATCAGCGTCGATGGCCACATGGTCTAAGGCGTCGCTCTCGTATTAGACTAGACTGCCGAACACAGTGAGATCGTGGTTCAAATTCGGGTCAGGTGTACTTAAGGTGGTTTTTCTTAAAAAAATATTATGAGCTCTCCCTCCATGCAAATGCGGGTACATTTAATTAAAATTAAACCTTTCACATTCGTAGCTCATTAGCGTAGTTGGTAAATATGCGTGTAATCTGAACAGGTGGTAAGACGCGGTGTTAAAACACTATATATATGCCAATACTTTTTCGGAAAATGGGCATACTTTTTTGAAAATTTGAAAAATTAAAATTTCATACTGAAAGATTTTCCTCTAATTAGTTTTTTTTTACTTATTTAGTGGTATAATAAGTGTTTAATTAATATACTGCATTAATTATACAATCATTATAATGATTTAAAAAAGAAAGGGTTTAATGCCTAATAAATTATTTATTATAATATGGATTCATATTAAATATTAATTTTATTATATAAGCATATATATATAAATATAAATTATTTAAATTTAATATATATATAGTCTGTGACTTGTTCCCTGGTTCTTCCAAAAGCCCAACCTGCGAGATACCTTGAAGTACACGTTTCACAGGCGAGGAAAAGTTTCTCTTCTACAAGAGTCAGAAGGTCCAGCAAGCCAACCCTTGTCAGCTTCTCTTTCATGTGGCTCTACGCACAATCACTCTTTATACACACTCGCCACATTCAGTAACAAATGATCAAGGGCTTAAAAGGAAATCAGGAAGTTTTTTTTTATGAAAAGGAGGGGGGAAGGATCAGGAGGTTAAAACACGCTAATATTTCACAGGTTTTATCTCTCTTAGTGCGCCCAAAATATAGGATAAACACAAAGATTCCATTCTTTAGTTTCATTATAGGTCTTCCACTCTTTCTTCACATATATGTAGGTACATTTCTTCTACTATTACACCTTTATTATTCCTTATTTATTAGCGTAGTTAATTAATGTGTATAGCCATAACCATACTTTTTTAAGTTCGGTAATGAACTTTCAAGTTCCTAAAGTAATTAAATAAGGCGTAATTAATAAACTACGTAACGGATTTTTTCTTACCGTTATTTACCCTTCCCCCTCCATATAAATCCAAGTCGACATTTAACATGACCCCTAAGCCCCCCCCCTCCCACTCAAAACCATGCTACAAAACTTTTCACATTAAGAGTGAATGTCATTATTCCATAAGGAAGCCTTTATAACACTAAAAGAGTAGCTCAGATTAAATCACTAAACAAAATAATTTTTTTTCTTAGCACCCTATCTTACTACCCATT
Organism: Timema podura; assembly: GCA_033556935.1. NCBI lineage: Eukaryota > Metazoa > Arthropoda > Insecta > Phasmatodea > Timematidae > Timema > Timema podura. The sequence continues at coordinate 38,317,326 of JAVRXN010000001.1, forward strand.
CGAGTTGTAAGCCTATGTACTAATTACACTAATGTTCTAGGGACTAGCAATATCTTAAATTTCGAAGAAGTACACCCGCATTCTCACTGAGGGAGAATGGAAAACAATTGAGGGAAAACCACCCTCAGTGCACCCGACCGGGATCTAGCCCCGATCTCCCCGTCTTCGGCAGTCTAGTCTAACATGACCCTCCCTCTTAACAGCGCTACGTAGCTTATGTGTGAGCACTAAGTAAGCTTATCTTGATTGTTTTAGCTAAGTTGCAACTTATATGATAAGGCCATGGTGAAGTCCGTCAAGGTAAGACTGGCTGTACGCTATCTACCATAAGTGTAGTGTACGATGCTAGCGTGCCGAGCTACCCCGATCGATAACTCCTGGAATATGAAGGCTATGTATGAATACCTGAGGAATTAAATATTTACTATTTTAACCTGATATACCATACATTGCACAGTAGTATCAAACAAATTGTGTCTATGTTTAATTCATCGGCTATTTTAATCTGACTTAGACTTCTAGCTTGTTAAAAGTTATACAATTTGTGAATATTATTTACTAAACAATAACGATTTATTCCATTCCTTGTTTCGTCAAATATTGATACTGTGGAGACTTTTCGGGATCATTTGTTTGTCGCCCCAACAATTTACTCAATATGCTAATTGGGCCTCTTGAGTACTTTCAGACACATTTTCATAAAACTGCTTAAACTTTATTTCCCTACCATTTCTGATTCCCGTTCGGGCTATACCCAATGTACATATTACCCTGCTTCCCTTTGGTCCACGTATCACCATTTCAGGTTAGTTGCCTTAACGATCAATGTACATATTTGAGAAATAACTTTCATACACCAAATTGCAAACTATAAGTAATGAGCCCCTGTATTTTAATTTTAATAGTTATTAATAATTTATATTAAGAATTAGTGGTAAGGATGGAAGAATACTCGTGTTTTTTCCCTACAGTTGTTACATATACTCCTAGTGGCTATCTGACCTTCAATCCTTCGAGCAAGGTCAGACGAAGCTCTTACAGTAGCTAGCAGCCAGTGTGTGATTTTTGGTGTATCGGTGTGTGCGTGGATAGCGGAAAACTTTTTTTCACGTGATTTCTTCGATCAACAGCTAAGAGAGAGGTAAGAATTAAGAACCATATAATATTTATCACGCAGTACATCTCGATAGACCAATCACTGGAATATTTCGTTTGTCATGTATAAAATAAGAAACGAAAAATAGTTTGTGCGTAAACTGTATGCTAGTATTCTGCAAAATAGTGATCTTGAAACACTGTACATATGTGACCATTCTACCCCGAGGAGTGGCCGCTTAGCCCCTGAAATTTAATTTGAACTTATTGTTTTAATTGGTAAGTTATTACTGTAAGAGCCACCCCCCTATCACATCATCAGAAAATATTGGTTGTGGCACTAAATTGGCACAAGGCAAGAGCCACTAGGGCATATTTAACACCCCGCTCCCCTAGCAAAATTATGCCCATCATCCAAACATAATTTATGCAATTTCTATATGGAATAAAGTATTCTAGTCTTGACAAGCATGTCCATACAAAATAAGTGACAGCTTTTAATGACCATATTTCTCATTGTATTATTTATTTACTTACAGAATCATGGTTCGAACATATGAAAGGACGACTGAAAGGTGACACTGGATTGACGAGTCCTTGCAAAGGCCAATATCAGCAGTTAAGGAAGACAAAGTTCCTATTAAGACGGCAGGTATTCGTTTTGATGTTCCAAGAACAACTCTACGCCACCATTTGACTGAAAGTGTGTCCAAACCAGAATTGAAGTGCTTAGGAAGGAATACAGTTCTAGGAAAACATGAATCTGCTTTAGTAGAGCACCTACACAATTTGGAGACAAAAGAATTTGGTATGACTCCGAAGGAAGTGAGGGAGATAGCATTTAATTTTTGTAAAGAAAATGGGATACCAAACAATTTCGATAGTGATAGCAAAATAGCAGGTGAAGATTAGTTTTCTGGATTCCGTAAAAGACACCCAAATATCACGTTAAGGAAGCCAACTAGTCTCTCTTTAGCAAAAGTGACATGTGACATGTGACTCCATGAAGAGAGCAGCTGTTAAATATTATTTTAAACGTCTTAAAGGTGCATTAAAGAGCACAGGTGTCAATATAGATGTGTATTTTATGTGCAATTGTGATGAATCTGGTTTGTCTATAGTGTCAGGTACAAAATTAATAGTTGGAAAAACTAGAAGACGAGTTTCCTACCAGATACAGAGTTCAAAAAGGGGGGTATTAACAACTATTGTGCCGTGTTCCTCTGCTAGTGGACATTATATCCCACCTTTAGTAATTTTCAAGGTTAAAGATTTCCTTACAAGCTAAAGACTTGAGTTTCCCCATGGAACTTTTGTAGCAGTTACCAAAAGTGGGTACATGGACCAGGAAACTTTCCTAATATGGATGGAACACTTCCAGAAACATCGGTCAAACAATAAAAAGCCTGCACTTCTTGTGCTAGATGGTCATGAATCCCACTTCAAATCTAGCAAAACTCTTGAGTATGCTGTTAAACATATAATTGAAATGGTGTGCCTTCCTCCGCACACTACCCACTGGACACAGCCGTTAGATCGAACATTTTTAAAGCCCCTTTAGAGTTTCTCTAGGGAAAACTGCAGGATATTTATGAGAAACCATCCTGGGAGAGCTCTTACAAGAGATGATTTTTCAGCAATGTTCACTTCTGCACATCTGCAAGCAGCAACCATGCACAATTCCATCACAGGATTCAGAATGAGAGCTATCTGTCCGTTTGATGAAGATTTTTTCCAGAGGAAAACTTTTCTCCATCTAAAATAACCAGTGAGCTTACACCAAATGAACACCTGGTCCATTTTGAAGACACCACTGAGCATAAATACAGGATGACCAAGAGAATCCAAACGACCCAAATTTTTCTCAGAATCCTAGTGAGCACGAAGACAATGATACACGTGAACATTTATGATGATATAGGAGACATTGGAGTCACTGATGATGCCCGTGAGGATAATGGAGGAACTATGGAACTTAGCCCAATGGCTTCCATTGAACATTCCCATGAAATGGTTTCAAACACTGTTAAATTATCGATTAAAGAACACTGCAAAAGAAAAACAGATAACAAATGATTAAAAATGTTTCAAGATTTGATACCTTTAACAAGAAATATAAATTCAGCTCCAAGAAGGAAAACAAAAACAACAGTTGCACGTCACCTAACAAGCCCAGAAAACATTAGGATAGGCAAGCAAGCTGAGCAACTAACAAAAGAGAAAGAACATTTTAAAATGGTAAAACTAAGTGCCCTGCAAGGTAGAAAGAAAATAAACTCTCAAACCAAAACTAGCAATAAAGCTATTGTGCCTAAACCATTGAAAGGTAAAAAAAATACTAACAGTCGCTAACAGTGGAAATATTCCCCGGTCCTTCTACAAGTGGAACCAATAAAAGAGCCCACCCAAAGAAGAGTTTGCAGGAACAGAATAGTTTTGGCAAATGTGGAGGAGACTTTTACGATGATGACGGAGAATCGTGTATTCAGTACAGAGGCTGTGACATATGGTTCCATGAAATATGTGTAGGAGTTTATGGAAAGTCAAAATATGATTTTATTTGTTATGAGTGTGCAGGTTAAGTGATATAAACTGAGTTTTGAACTTCAATTAAAAGGTGGCCGTTTTGCCCCAACTAAGGGGTAAAACGGCCACATCAGAATACAAATTTGTACCTTTTAAATACTGCATACAAACCATATTGTGTGAAATAATAACACTATATCATTATTATTATTACTATGTGTAATAATAATAATAGTAATAATAATAGTAATAATAATAACAATAAATATCAAGGTGTAAACTATTTCTAATTATATAATTTCAGGAGCAAACATATCCTTAAGGGGTCCGTTTTGCCCTGGCCAACTGTACTAATTTATAAATCTTGTCAATGAAGAAAAGTTTTCATTTGAGGTATCAGTTTCTAACCCGTTTAGTTTTAATTAATTAACTATGTCCGATTCTCTTCTTTAAGTTTTTTGATACGTTATTTTCGTTTAACACCACCAGCAATTGTTTAACCTAGGTAATTAGTTAATTTTATCCATTGTTTCAATAGCTTCTTCAGTAATTTAAAACCATGTACCATAATAATATTAGCGTGAAATTGAAAAAGTCACAATCACAATCTAGTTAATCCTTTCCATTCCAAATTAACTAAGATGTATTCTAAGAAATATATTTTTAGAAATTGATTTTAAAATCTGTGTAACTTATAGCTTAAAAAAATTGTTAATATAATTTAAAATTCATTTTAATATGTAGCCATTTGGCTACATTATGCATTGGAATTTTTTTTAAATAAAATATATCATAAAAAATATAATATAAATAAATGGTACGGAACTCCACACGGAATTTCTCACTCTATTGTTTAAAATGGAGATGTTTAATCAAAACTCGTACTATATGTGAAACGAAATAATACACACTAGCAAACTCAAGCTATTTTCGTCATTTTACTAAGGGTTGCACATCTTATGGTTATCACTTTGTTATTAAATTCCTCATTTAAAAATTTAGACCAATAAAAAAGGTAAATATTGACTATTGGGTCTAAAATGATATAGATAAATCATTGTTGTACAAACATTTCCCCTAAGAGGTTAAAGGAAAAAGAACATTAACTTTGAGATACTTATTTACTTACTCGATGGTACGAGTATTAGAGAATTGTTGTGTTAAAACTTAAGTAGTATCTCTGTACAACGAAAGATCACAAAATTGTATTGATATGTTTGCCACTATCACTGAAACTATCGGTTTTATAAAGTCGTGTTTCAATTAAAAGTTTTTAATTTTTAATAGTGCTACAATTTTGCAAAGATAAGTAATTTTGTATCTCAAATAGTTGCTAAGATATGATAAAAAATGAGAATTTACGCAACTGACCGGAACCCTTAAATTCATTTTGACGAAAAATTTAGATTAGCCATTTTGTTTGTAATATTGATCAATGCTTAGAGATGAAATTTAATCAAAATCGTTGGAGTCGATTTTGATCAAATTGATTTTTCTTATTTCTTTCCCTTAGTAACCTACCCTTAATTTTAGGGTTAGATATCCAATTCCAAAAAACCCTCGGAGAAACCTTATAAAAACCCTAGATACCAAGTTTTAGACCAATCGGTAAAATAGTTTAGGTTTTTCTCCGAGGTACAGACAGACAGACGCCAATCCAAAAACCACTTTTTCGGATTCAGGGGGTCATCTATTCAACAAAATCTCGAGTTAGATTTTTTTGACGATCCCAAAAGTTTATTTCTCTACCTGTAAGGTAGTGAGAAAGTAAAAACAACGTAGCCATATTTTTACACCGAGCTGCAAAGAGTTAATTATAAACATTTATTTCTGCATAATGGAAAATAAGTTAATAATAATGTGGATAAGGATCAAAGGCGTGTTGACCTTTTCCTAACAATACCGTTCATGTATAAATATAATATATTAGTATGTTTATTCACAAACTAAAGACTAATTACAATGTACCGTTAAGTAAATTAATTTAGGTAGAATGGAAGAGAAACATTTAATTAGTCTTACATAACAAATTTTAGAAAAAGTATCTCTCGACTTCAATTTAGTAAATTAAATTTAATAACTAACTTTGTTAATGAACGTATACTCTAACATTACGTGTGATTTGGAGTTAATGTAGTCTAATGGTTATATCACTTTTATCTGTAACTTGTAAGATATAAACCTATAGAATTCACTCGATGAGGAATTTATCAAGAGTGACTGTTACAACATGGATCAAAGTAAGTTATATGTCTCATTTAATAAATATATAATATATTTGCGTACACAGCTGAATTAGTTAGATTTCCTCAAAGTTATGTTATCTAGGACTGTCCATTGTAAATGGGTACATTAATAAATTCACAATTGTTATAGCTAAAATTATTTGAATATGTGTAGAGAAATTTCTGAGAAAAAAAATACAAATTTTAAAAAGTAAAGCTTTTTAATCTTTTGGGTATACTAATTTGTTTTTTGGTTCATTTGAATTTTAAGATTAACCGTAGGCCTATTAGTCAATTATTTATATTTTAATAAACTTTAATGCATGTACGCTAGTTTGAAATGATTCAAACTTACCAATTTAACTGAATAAATTGATAGGAGGAGGCTATAAATTATGTGTAACACTTTTCATCTGAAGGGAATGTGAGAAGCTATAAATAATAAATACATCTTTAAGTGTATCCATTTGATATTGAGCCTCAGAATATTTTGTCTGTACAGCCAAGCACCCAACTCTTCCGATATGGATTATACTTAGCTGTACTTACTAATGGAAATATAATTTTTTTGTGCTGTTTTATTACCATTTGGACTTTCCACATATTTACACTAATTGGTTAAGATTAAATAAGGTAGAGTTTAAAGAAAATATGACTGAATCTGCGTGAAGGTAAAGTAATAAACCATTTAGTAAAAAAAAAAAAAAACTCTCATACAACCTTTAGGGTTTTGAACCCAAATTTCCTCGTCTAGACAATCCAGTATAAGGCGAGTTGGACTAATGTGGGTATATTTCAGCTATTCATACAATTGAAATTGATGAGACAAATTTTACTTTTGGGTACGATATATTATCAAATATTTAGAAATTAACTTGTTTTTTTCTTTTATTTGAGGTGTTTAACGTGCACTTTCTGAACCAATGGATTATATCAGCACACTACTTATAAACTAACTTAAATCTAAAATAGACAACATTCAGCCCCAGCTGTTAATTCATCACTGTGAAAGGGTGGACCCACTTTTAACCAATAATAATTTTTTCAGCCATGCTGGTAATCGAACCCGGGACAGACATACTATCGACTGATCTAAAGTCTGACAGAAATTAACTTAACTTCAGACGTTACACTTAATCTAAATAAGCAATACGCGTGAAAATACTTTACGTAGATAATAAAAATTTATGTTCTTTATTCGAACAGTGGTATATTCTTAATCACTCTGAAGGAAAACTTCGGTCTAATCAAATCAACCTTAACAAGAAAAATTGATCAAATATAGTGTGGTTCCAGTGAAAGAATCTTAATGGAAACAAATTACAAATTATATTGATTAATAATTTCAAGCGTGTTGAAAAAGAGGAATTTAAAAACTTGAGACACAATTCTTGAGATAGCAATTAGGTGATTGGATTTTGTAATATTGTAAAGGATCGTTTAAGAGATAAGTTAGGTATAAATAAAACGTGAAAGCGAGGCTATGAATTATTTATGTATATTGTCATATACCCCCTCCCCCGATTTGTCTTTTTTTTTAAAATTTTATTTGGTGTATTTAACGTGTACCTTATAGATACACATTGTATCATTCATTACACTAAATACTAAAGCCTGAAAGCTTAAATATTTACCAACTAAACAGCAGGGCAAACCGTATGCATATGGTAAATATTTTCGTCAGCACAAACTTCAAAACCGGGTAATTTACTTTTGTAGTTGATCACTATAACCAATTTAGTCACGTATATGGCTTTGTTTGTAAACAAGAGAATATATTATATAGTTATCTGTGTTGTTATATAAGATATTATTTTAAAACAGGATCTAAAAATTGTGTTTATTTTCAATTATCTCCAATATATTGCATCGGCCTTAAATAGTTTAAGAACAATTTTTTTTTAGCATAAAAATAACAGATGTTTTGTAATTTTATTAGTTCTTTGGAAACGTTTAAAAATAAATTAAATCAGGTTTTAGTTTTATTATTATTTTATTGAGGAGTTTTTAGGTTAAATTTGTATGTCATATGTACCAAATAGTTTCGCGTAAATTTCGAGCAAAAATAGATTTTTTTAACACAATTTCATCTAATAGAACACTAATGACCTCATTGTGCCACGGGCCTCTAAACTTTCTAATAGATTAATGCTATATTTTTCGTTAGGTAAAAAAAATTCCCAAATTATTTAATGAACGTGATTCATAAAATTAATTTTACAAAATTTATGAAAACGAAATACATAAAACGAGTAAAAAAATAAATTAAAGTAACTATTTTGATATTTAACCACATACTACTGAACAATTTTTATACAAAGGGTATTGACAGCCATAAAAGCATATATATATATATATATATATATATATATTTTTAACCACATACTACTGAACAATTTTTATATAAAGGGTATTGACAGCCATAAAAGCATATATATATATATATATATATATATATATATATATATATATATATATATATATACTTTTACGTGTTAATACATCAAGTTGTGTTATTTGAAGCTGTAACTTTAGATAGATTTTCACAATAGATTTAAAACCTACTACAGTGGCTGTATGGTATAAGGCGTTACTATCATGTTTTACTAGACTGCTGATGACAAAATATCAGGATTTAAATCCTGGTTGGGTGTACTTAAGGTGGTTTTCCAAAATGATTTTTTCCCCTCTCCCTCACCGGAAATGTGGGTACACTTCATCTAAATTCAACCTTACTCATCCCTAACTTACTAGCGTAATTGGTACATATGCGTATAATCTAAACAGGTAATAGGACGCGGTGCTTAAAGCAATATAGAGACAACACTTAATGAAATAGTTAAAGCGTTATTAATTTTGTCGCAAAATTTAGATTGAATATTCAGTCCAATTGTCATAAGAAGGCCCTTTTTAGAAAATACATTCATATGTTATGGTTGATCATTTCTTTGGTAGAGCACGAAGAAATTTAATCAACACAATTTTTAAATTCGTTAAGTCAAGATAGGTTACTATCACCTATATATTTGGCACGCGGGCGGAGGCGTTGGTCACATATCAACTTGTAGGCATATGGTAGAGAGGTCGAGGTACGAATCTCCACCAGATTAAGGTTTTTTTACCTAAATTGTTTTACACCCTCCTTCCTCTAAAATACAGGAAAACTTCCTAAAAGTTAAACGTTCCTCAATCCTACTCCAACAATATAAATATGTGGATAGCTCGGAAGGTCAATAAGATGTAGGTACATCTAATAAAAAAAAATCTATTACCACCTGGAACTACTCTTTTGTTTGTTTATTTTGAACCACGTCTTATTACCGGTCCATGCTTTAAGAACTCAATTAATCTAATAGAATAGGAATGAGATAATAAGAGATTAGAGGAAAGGTTCCTACAGTTGCGTGAAGGGAGTTTAGTAGCCCGTCTAGAAAAATCTACACTCAGTACACTTGACCAGAATTTCAACCCTGAAATTTTATTTTAGCACCGCGTCTTAGTACCCATTTGGGTTATACACTTATTTACTAATTACTCTAATGGTTTTACGGATTAAGGTATATTCATAGGAAGTATATCCACATTTATTTTGAGAACAAGTGGGAAATAATTTTGAAAAAAATCATCCTCAGTACACCCGACTGAGATTCGAACCTCAATCTCCTCGTCATCGGCCGTCTAGTCTACTGCGATAATAGCGTCTTAGACCATGTGGACACCAAAGCAGGTCAATTCCGATCTTACTGTCACTATCAGTCCAGTCTTTTGCGAGAGTGAGTTTCTTAGAAAAGTTATCTACTGTAGTAACATTGATGATTTTAGCTGAGATTATGATGCGTCCCGCTAATAGATTAGTGGAGTCAATTGTGGCCCTCGGGTACTTTTTAAGTTTGAAACCCCTGAATTAAGGTGGGGATGAAGGGGACGCGAGAAAAGGTCAGTATTTTTGCAGTTTTTTACTGCCAACATTTTGGCCAAAATAAATAAAATATTGCTTCATTACAAAAATAAACTTCAATTTTTTTTCACACGGTGATCTCAACAGTACTTTGATATCTGTCATGATCATAGCGGTAGGGCCTATTAAATGACATTTTTTAAGTAGGAAAAAAGTTGTCATTAAATTCCATGACATTATATATCCAAGAAATGCTGATATCACCATGCGAAGAAAATCAAACTTATGTTTGTATTATTTAAGCCAGAAAAGTTTTGATATAAAAATTAAAAAAAAAAGATCTTTTTTCGCTTCCCCTACATCCCCAACTTAAGAGATTCGAACACTGATGAAGGTATTTCCTAGATTACATAGCAAACATGTCGTAATATTTGGATACGGGGAGCTCTCAAGAGGAAATGATGGTGAGCTAAGATGGAGCTAGGGGTGAGGGGTAGGGGGATAAAAGAGGAGAAACCTATTAAGGTTTAGTGACTTTTAATGGTTTAGGTTATTTAGATTAGAGCTATGAAAAGTAAATCAACAAGCACAGAGTATTGACAAACCAATGTATTGGTGGAATAAGAGCTTATTATAAATGGGAAACCCTAGAACTACGGCTTGTAGTGCACATTTTGAAGAATTTTCTAAGATATGTTTGAATTGCTTTTTGGATAATTAATTTTAATTGCAGCCCAATTTAAAATTATTATTATTATTATTATTATTAGCACCGCGTCTTACTACCCGTTCGGGTTATACGCACTTACGCTAATGTGTAATGGCAGGGTGATTGTGAGATGAAATGGAGGACCTACAGTTTAACATGGAATCCGAACCACGGTGGAGGCCTGGAATTCCTCACATTCACAAGTTGTGATTAATACACGTCTTGTCAGAGGTGAAGGAAGGGCTTGGTAATCAGATAAATCTGTGCCGGGACCGAGGATTGAACCCCGGACCCTCAGCACAGAAGTCTGACACCTTACCCCTAGACCACCAGGTCACCCCCAATTTAAAAGGGCGCGGTCGAGTTCTCCTCCACAAGAGCTGGTTTAATCCCCTATTCGAAAGAGATCCTCTAATTCCATGGTCGACTTCCGCCACAACTCAAGGAAGGAATTATAAGAAGTACAAGTGCAATAGCCTAGTACAAACCTAACTTTCAATCCTTACATGATTTACTTATATAATTATGGTTCATATACAACCAAACTTGATCCATACTTTCATAAGTGAAGACTTGGTTCATGATAGGAAGATCAATTCAGAAAATATTATTTTACAAACTTAGCTTTGAAACGTTTCATAATTTCAATACATAGTTATGGATCTCAACCAACCTATTTAACCTAACCTTCTAGAGGTTTATTAATTGTGTTCTTGGTTAATTTTGTAAGCGAAGCTCCTCCAATTACCGTAGACTTCCGTGAAACGTAGAAATAATGGAGCTAATCCTCTACCCCTCCCCCTCCCTGGCCCAATGAAAGTGGAGGAACTAGGTTATAAACTCGGGCTACTTATAATACTATCCTTGAGGTGTTTTGAAGAACTCAACCATTGCTATCGGGCTAAGTATCTCCGTAGAGGAATTTGACAGTCCTAGTCTTAAATAGTTCTAACACTTTTCTAAATAATCTATTAAATATAAAATAAATCTTATACACATGAGGGTATTTAATTCGTTCTATTTGAAATAGTTGACACTTAATTTAAGTTGGACCATCGCCTTAGGGTGGACCATCACCTTAGGGTGGACCATCGACTTAAGGTGGACCATCGACTTAAGGTGGACCATCGACTTAAGCTGGACCATCGACTTAAGTTGGACCATCGACTTAAGTTGGACCATCGACTTAAGTTGGACCATCGACTTAAGGTGGACCATCGACTTAAGGTGGACCATCGACTTAAGGTGGACCATCGACTTAAGGTGGACCATCGACTTAAGGTGGACCATCGACTTAAGGTAGACCATCGACTTAAGGTGGACCATCGACTTAAGGTGGACCATCGACTTAAGGTGGACCATCGACTTAAGGTGGACCATCGACTTAAGGTGGACCATCGACTTAAGGTGGACCATCGACTTCACCAAATACATTATTTGCTCTTTCATTAAATATATCCAAACAAATTATGTTAATAACCTGTTCAACTCTAAAATTAAGAATAAAATAACCTGACAAATATTATATCCCTTCTTACTAGCTACCTGCTAGAAATTGACATTTAATTGAAACCGTTTATACTTAGCAGTAAAAAAGGTTTGACCCAAAACACAAAACAAGCAATAAAGAAGTGACAAAATAGTGTTTGTGTGTGTGTGTGTGTGGAGCGAGTTCCCAGGAGTTTTTATCGGCCCAGGGCCACCCGAAATAACAGACAACACAACCCAACACATTGTTTGATTGTCAGCCAAACAAATAATGAGAGGAGAAGAAAACACATCACCACACGCGTTTTCCCCGGGGATGGAGACGTTAAAAGACACGTACGAAAGAGAAAGATAAAGAAATAATGTGTCCGGTCTCATCAAGTCTGTTCAAGGATTAGAGAGAGAAAAAAAATATCTGCGACGTCGCTGGTCGACAATAACTTCGTTCGTCTATATGATCGCTAGTTGGAACGGTCATTAAAAAAAAAAGTTTTCTACAAGCGTGCCGCAACATTTAAATCAATATATTGTAAATGTTATTGTTTAATGTTTCTATTTAATTGTTTGAATTTGTCGATTTAAAAATTAAACTTTAACTAAATTTAGGTATTTTATTTAAAATAACTAAAATGTATAGGCTGATTTTGGTATGAATAATTATGTGAATGGCGAGTGCTGCTGTTTACAGATGATGCAGTATTAATGGCTGAGACTCGCAGGATGCATTAAATCGTTAAAAACATATACTCATATAGTCTAGATTTGGGATTTTTTTATAGACCTACTTTCATCCATTATTATTATTCAATTAACTGTATTTTAACAACCATATACAAATTTCTTTGATCTTTACGAGATGTTGAAACAATTATTCTTTTAACCACTTTTTATTTATTTGTTATTAATGCTATTTTTTATTCTTATCATTATTAATTACTTTTTTCGTAACTATTCATCAGTATACAACATTATTTAGCCATTTTTATCTTATTTTCTCGTGTAAATACATGTATTTGTAAGGTACGGGTGTACTTTTCAGTGCTGGCCAACAGGCCAGCACTATAATAAAGGAAATTGAAATTGAAAATTATTATTATTAGTGAAAAACCACTGAGACATCTTTGAAACTATAACCAAACTCCTCTTTAATATACCGGTTCTGATTCCCATGGTATAAATTAACCCATTGTTTTAAAATCTTGTTATGAATGAGGTTTCAGACTTTTAAAATATAACAATAAATGAATCCTTACATATTTTTATGCCGAAAACTTTATGCACACGTTCTGTTAGGAGTTTAACTTTGAATATTATAGTCAGCTTCCTCTAAAGACACTAAGAGATATGAACCCAAAGCATGTTGACCTCGGGCACTGCGTCATCTTGACCCCCCCATCATGACCCGAAATAGCTACCCGCTGGGCCCTCTCTTGGTTTGTCCCTCCTCCCCATCTATTTCCTAGCGATCTTGTCGGCTACAAGGTATTTTTACGAGTTTCCCACCTTACTCTGGTCCCGCTTGTCTTATCGTACCTTCTTTTTTTTTCATCTCTTTTCTTTTGTTTTTAGTTCAATCCCCATACTTTTTCCGAACGTCTTTCGGTGCGAAAATCCCCCTTTTTTATTTTTTTCCAAGAGGAATTTCTTCAAGAAGAAGGTTTACCGACAAAGAATCTACATCAGTCAAGGTTTTCCTGGCGTTTCGTGTTCCTCCCTTGTCTGTAAAGCTGTGGATACGATTACCAGATCCATATCCACACAAAGCTAAGAACTACGGTCTCCACACGATACCATTTCCGACAGAAACAACGGGAAACTGCCTTTCTTACTTTGTCTATTCTAATTTTTTTTCATATTAATTTAGCAACTAGGTTATTAGTAATTTAATTAATACTTTCATCACAATAGTTACCAACGGCCTAATCTAAGGGGTAAGGATAAGGAGGATAGTTTTAAAGGAAACACACTAGTTTGGTGTGGAAGGAGGATCCACAGTGATAGTTCGCAAGTGAAAAAACATCTCAATGCAGCCGGACAAGATTCAAGCCTCTATCTCCACGTCTACGTAAATAGAGTTTATAGTGAGACTGATGTCTTAAACCGCGTGACTATTTGTGTGAGTACTTGATTGGTTAGTTCATCGTGAAAATATGTAGAAATTTTACACGACTAAATATGTTTTGGTGTAATATTTATCCAATTTATTTTTTAAATTAACATAATAATTTGGTCGGGAAATAGGATAGGTACATTTGTTTTAATTAATACGCTCAACACAAAGGGAGAAAACTATTTGGTATTAAGGTCAACCCGCCTCGGTGGCGTAGTTGGATAACGCGCCTGTTTCATGTAGAGCCAGACTGCCGAGGACAGGGAGATCGAGGTTCGAATCTCGGTAGGGTAAACTGGGGGAAGTTTTTCCTAAAATTGTTTTCCACTCTCCCTCCACGCAAATGTGGGTTCACCTCCTCTAAATTCAACCTTCCCAATTCCTAATCCACTAACGTAATTATTATTTAAGCGTATAGCCCGGATGGGTAGTAAGACGCAGTGCTAGATAAATAAATTAAGGTCCAGGGTTAAGCGGTGACGGGAAGTTCGGTGTTTAGATCCCGGTCGAATATATTGAAGGTTTTTTCTCTAAAAAAAAGTCTTACTCTGCCTCCACGAATAATCGGGCAAATTTAATTTAAATTCTGCCTTTTTCATTTCTACTACACTAGGGTGATTAATTATCAGTGCTGTGTCGTGTCGTGTTACCAGGGTAAGCAGAGTTTGATTAAATTGTAGGGCTTACCTGTGATATGGCCTCCCCTAATCTGTCCCCATTTATGTTCAATTAAGTAATTAGTTGAAATTGTACTTGTGAATAATTTTCTAACTTTACTTGCACTGGCAACACACCACTGGTAATTATCTACCTATATATTGACTTCAGGTGGTCTTGGGTCAAAGTGCTAGCCTCATCACCGGATGTTCGTGGTTTCAATCCCAGCCGAGGTTGGCGTATTTTTTCTTTGAGTGACAAAAATCCGTAGCACATATTCCTTCGGGGCGGAAGTAAAGCCATCAATACCAATGTTCATTAAAACAAATAAAAAAGCTGTAAGCTATCTGAAAATACCATTCCCAGTAAAAATTAGTATTCCCCTTAAAGTACGTTCATATATATTTAGTGTAGAAGACAACGAAGTACCAACCTCCTTACTACATGGGATTTCTACCAGATGGTGCAAAGAGCACCAGCCGGACAGAAGGGCTGAGTACATACTCAGCGTAGAATGTATAGAAATCAGATCAAAACCAACCTTCACGTTGTTGACTTGAGAATAAGATAAGTATAGTTACATATAGGTGCTAACGGGTTGTGGTTTTTGTGGATGGGAGGGAACACCAGTGATCGTTTGGTGAAAGGATGTAAATAATTTTGTTTAAAAAGCTTTTCCCGTGAATTCTGAGAGGTAAACATTCTGGTACCAGCCTCCAGGCTCAAAATAAGAAATTCAAGTCGAAGGGAAATTCTCAACAACATTATTTGTAGTTATTTCAATGGTTCATTTTTAAAAGCCTTTGATTAGTAAGTAGCACGTTTGTCTATTAAGCTATTGGTTCAGAGTTCGACTTAGGAAAGAACATTATATCACCAAAGGTCATGTTGATTGCAATTACAATTGGCCGGTAATAAAATGAAATGGCTACAAAATCAACTAATAACGGTCACAATCAGGGCGGTAACCTAAGGCTCAATTTCTCATAAGTGATTACAACCAAATGCAATTTTTTTCTAACGTTTAAAAACAAATTTATTTAAATTAAACAAGCTAATAATTATTTCTAAATAAATAGCATAAAATTATTCTAGCTAATATTAAGAATACTTTTTTTTTTTCAAAAAGGGGCTCACAGCTTCTTTTCAAAGTTTTATGACATTCGGCGTCGCTTTTACGGCCAATTTCTTATTTCTTTAATATTTTTTATTATTATTTAATCTCAGAGTCTTACTGCCTGTTGAGGCTTTACGAATATACAATAAATTACTTTAATGGGCTCGGGACGAAAAAGGAAGCATTTTAGAGGTAGACTACTCGCATTTGCATGGAAGGTAAGGGGGAAAACCACCCTCAGTAGACCTGACCAGATCGAAAAACGAAGTACTTCTTATTAAAGTGGGGGTGGCTCGTGAGGGAGAGCTTTGGGGTACAGCCACCCCACCACCTGCAAAAGAATATACAAAACATATTTTGAAATTCATACCAATTTTTACATATTTTGGGTGACCTGGTGGTCTAGGGGTAAGGTGTCAGACTTCTGTGCTGAGGGTCCGGGGTTCAATCCTCGGTCCCGGCACAGATTTATCTGATTGCCAAACCCTTCCTTCACCTCTGACAAGACGTGTATTAATCACAACTTGTGAATGTGAGGTATGCCAGGCCTCCACCGTGGTTCGGATTCCACGTTAAACTGTAGGTCCTTCATTTCATCTCACAATCACCCTACCATTACACATTAGCGTAAGTGCGTATAACCCGAACGGGTAATAAGACGCGGTGCTAATAATAATAATAATAATAATAATAATATACATATTTTATCATTACATGATTAAAGCATGAATGAATAAAAAAGTGTATAAATTCCCCGTTTTATTGAGGAAATTAGTGGAACTATAATCACAAACGCGATACAACAGGTAAAATTACGGTAACATGTGCTCGCAGTCACTCTTTAGCCGTGGGGTGGGTGGTCGCACCTCCTATGCTCTGAATGTATCATAGGATGATTACCATTACAACCTGACGTCACTGACGTTATCTAAGTGGTCGTCTACTATGTTCTATGGACTTTGCTAGGGAAAGTCCGTGCTACATGCAGTCAACAAAACTAATTGCGCAGAAATGCGATTAAGTCACTGTTATGCTCGGACGTCAGTGTAAGTGTTAGAATCAAAGAGAAATATTGAAATGGCCATTATGTTTATTGTTAGGCCCACCAATTAAATTAACTGCTTGAATAATCTGCTTATTATTTGACAAGTGTGATTTTTTTTTTTGCCAATTTAAATGGGATTACCGCATTTTCTACCATTATCCAGATAGGAAAGTGGCTTTAAATCATCTATGAGACTAAAAAAAAAAAAAACTACCCTCAAACTTGATAGAATTTTCAATCCAGGATAATACAAAAAGTGTTCACTTACAAAGATTATATTCGGGAATGTTTCGAAAATACACAGAGAGGATAACGGAAATATATAACTCAGAAACGTTAACACTGGCTGCTTGGTTTGCTATGGCTGGAAAAAGGCACTTTGTTTTGGCCAAATTTTTATTTAGTAACTTACAAGTTCTGCAAACCAATCCAGTGAGAATTAATGGTGCTATTGATGACTTCGGAAAGGCGATAATCGAAATTAGTAATAAGCTACCCTCTGTATTAGATAAACAAGAGGAAATAATTGAGATACTCGAAGAAGGACCTACGCCTATAAAAACAAGGCGCTGGCATAATGACGATAATTTAAATTTCTTGGCAAATAAAGTTTGTGATACAATTGTATTTCAAATAAAGGATCGCTTTGTATTAAAAAAAATAACTGTGGAGTAAATTATTTCAGTCGAAACACCTTAATGGACATACAAAAATGGTCTTCCGGTAGATCATATTAACCAGTTTTGAGTGTTTTTTTAAAAACTGATAAATATCTGATATAAGAAATGTTTTAAGTTTTTTACTTGAGGTTATAAATAACAACAAAATGTAGCTTGCTGATTGATAATGTAAAATTTTATAATTTTGGATTGAACGGTAGATTTAAAGGAATCACAAATGCATTAAAAATTCCTGTAATTATTCCTATAATAACTACGAAAAGTGAGCGGTGTTTTTCAACTCTGAAATTAACCAAATCCTACTTAAGAAGCACCATGGGCTAAGAGAGATAAAATGCTTTGTCCAGGTTTTATCTAGAACAGCGAGATACCGGACTTAAAGAACTAGTAAAAGAAAAATTCATTTTGGAAAGAAACAGATCAGATTTTTCTTTCAAACGATAAACTTACCGAGTCTTATGTAATTAGTATGGTGCTCGATATAGTACTAAGAACCTATTTATTTACTGTTTACTGGTGTGTTTGAGAATGAAAGGATAGTCTTCTACTTCGAACCAAGAGATTTTTTATACTTTAATAAACTTTATATTTTTTATAGCTCTTGTTAACTATAGATACTTATTATACTTTATAACTTTTACTAAGTTTATACCTTTTTAAGTATAGTTTCTAAGTTAAATACAGAGTGGTATAAGATAAGCTTTAGTATAGCTTATTTGTCAATTTTTAAGAGCGCACACTCACTCAAGGTTTATTCACGAGCCGCCACTGTATATATGTATATACATCAGTTAATTACCATAATTGAACATGAGTAGATGTAAGCTGTGTCACCAAAATAATTACCTCAATATTTACCCATTACATCCCCAAATAGGAAACGTTTCCAAGCCCCTCCGCTAAAGAGAAATTTTTCGAAACGCGACTAGCGAGTACTGAGGAACTAAACTTCACAGTATGGTTGTTCTGATTTCGCGTTTTCAATACTGTCGCCGACCGCATATGTATGTTTTGTATGTATGTATGTATGTATGTTTTGTATGTATGTATGTATGTATGTATGTATGTATGTATGTTTTGTATGTATGTATGTATGTATGTATGTTTTGTATGTATGTATGTATGTATGTATGTTTTGTATGTATGTATGTATGTATGTATGTTTTGTATGTATGTATGTATGTATGTATGTTTTGTATGTATGTATGTATGTATGTTTTGTATGTATGTATGTATGTATGTTTTGTATGTATGTATGTTTTGTATGTATGTATGTTTTGTATGTATGTATGTTTTGTATGTATGTATGTTTTGTATGTATGTATGTTTTGTATGTATGTATGTTTTGTATGTATGTATGTTTTGTATGTATGTATGTTTTGTATGTATGTATGTTTTGTATGTATGTATGTTTTGTATGTATGTATGTTTTGTATGTATGTATGTTTTGTATGTATGTATGTTTTGTATGTATGTATGTTTTGTATGTATGTATGTTTTGTATGTATGTATGTTTTGTATGTATGTATGTTTTGTATGTATGTATGTTTTGTATGTATGTATGTATGTTTTTGTATGTATGTTTTGTATGTATGTTTTGTATGTGATGTATGTTTTGTATGTATGTATGTATGTATGTATGTTTTGTATGTATGTATGTATGTATGTATGTTTTGTATGTATGTATGTATGTATGTATGTATGTTTTGTATGTATGTATGTATGTATGTTTTGTATGTATGTATGTATGTTTTGTATGTATGTATGTATGTTTTGTATGTATGTATGTTGTTTTGTATGTATGTATGTATGTTTTGTATGTATGTATGTATGTATGTATGTATGTATGCATGTATTCATGTATGCATGTATTCATGTATGTATGTATGTATGTATGTATTATGTATGTATGTATGTATGTATGTATTATGTATGTATGTATGAATTCAATGTACTGATTGCAGGAGCACTATCATTTTGGTATCAGTAATTGAAATTCTTTTTTTCACTTTAAAAGAATGTCAAAACGTCCGTGGGCCAGATAAACTCACTCCACAGACTACCTGAATATGAGCCAACGGCCGTAGTTATGGGATCCCTGGTATAATCAAACACGTGAGTGACGCCTTGGACCATGCGGCCACCGAAGCAGGCTCTATTATTTTAAACTAATCCTTTGATACTATCAAGAGCATTGGAGTTTTGTGATTCAAACTACTCATGTGGCGGTGCTAAAGCAGACAAGCTCGAAATGGTTTAGAGACCACAAACATTTACTATCTGTACTAGTAATTTATAACCTTACTTAAGTGAAGAACCTGTAAAAAAAACAAAGAAACGTTGTTTCATAATCCTCTTACCAAATTACTTTAAAAAAGGTGCTAGTTCAAAGAGAATGTGTTCTTTGGTTTTGGTGATTTTTTTCTCATTAATCATTTCATATTTTGTAAGGAGGAGAAAAAATATATTAAGCTTGTAAAGTGAGCTACAAGATTTTTTTTTTTTTTTTTGCTAAAGGATTATTTTACCAGACTCGCTAGAGTAAAATACATCCTAATGATTTCCTTCTGTACCTAAATAATTGATTGTGTCTGTTCTTAAGAATAGCTATAGCTTTCTTTCAAATATTTTGTTTCCTTTTTAAAATAATGATTAGAAAAAATATCACGAAAAAATATATAGCGAAAGTATATTCTTTAATAATAATTAATTTCGTTATTAGTTAAACATTAAAAAATTTTGTATTTAAAAAAATACATTAAATTATTCATTAAGATTTTTATATTCACATTTCTATCAGTACATACTCAGACTGCACTGGTGATCACATAATATAAGAAGTCCATGCGCACAACGGATTGGTTTGTTGGTGATAGAAAGGTATAGCTTCGAATCTAGGTCAGGTGCAGCCGGGGGAATTGATGGAATTATTCATAGATGATTTATCACTGTGAGTTACGCTACACTCTCTTCGCGTTAATGTTGGTGCGCTTTCTTCGGAAATTACTCACTCATACCCATTCTTTAGCCATAGATAGATATCCTAGATTTTAAATAAACTACTAAAAATATTAATAATATAAGTAGGAGGCTTAAGGATCTCAGGATACCAAGGTTTTGGAATCTCTTGGAATACTCTCCAATAGTGAAAAACATAATCAACTATTTGGTTTTACACACCCTTTACTATACAGATTTAACTTTTTATAGATATTAAGTGCTACACAGATTCACCAGCTTGGTTATATATTAATCATTATTTTTGAGAGTATCCCGAAACGGCGATGGTTACTTATGAAGGTTGATGAGAGAAGCTAAACTTTTTTTATGATGCTTTCCTTTGATATATGGGTTTATCCTTTTAGGCTAGTGGTAAAATTCTTAATACTAAGGCTGGGCATCGAGTTGAAAGTGGGTTGTTCTATGTTAAGCTACACAATTTTACAATAAAATTGGAGAAACAACCAACATACTGCTAAAAAGCGTCCAAGCAGCTCTTTTTTTTAGTTATCACATTTTACTACCTGTTCAGGTTATATGCATATATGATAATTACTCTTATGGGATAGGAATGAGCAAGGAAGTATTTTAGAGGTAATCTACTCTTATTTGGCTGGTAAGGTTTGAACACCAATTTCCCCGGCATCAACAGGCCAGTCTAACACGAGAGTGACGCCTTAGAGCAGGGGTCAGCGAGCCGGGGTAAAAATAAAATTCTTGGGAGTAATAAGGACTCTATAGACATAAATAAAATTATATAAAAAGTGCGTTCCTTGTTACGACAGGAATTTTTCTTCTGGCAACACTGCATCTGGCCAATGTAGTAGATGTGTTTAGGGTACGTCATGCCATGTTGAACTCTAATATGTATCTGATATTTTTGAGTATGTGAATGCAGTGAACAAATAACTGTAAAGAAAAAGCATCAATATATTTAAAGCCAAGAAAAGATTTTAGCGTTTGTATCAAAGCTTTTATATTGGAGACAGAAAGTAGAACAAAACAAGATTGGTTACTTTTCAAAGTTAGCTATGTTTTTGGAAGATTGTGAAAATATTACTTTTGACGAAATCAAGGATACAGTTAGTTATAAGGCATCTTACCAAACTCAAAGAGCGGTTCTGTTTAATTTCCAGATCTTGATTCACATGCTGTCAGTTGGGTTGTAGATCCCTTTAAATGTGAAATTGCTGATGTACCAGAAGAAACTCAATGGTTGGCAGAGGCACTTCTTGAACTTCGATCCAATAATAAAGCACGTATGGAATTTTAAAACAAAGCAGATCTGTCATATTTTTGGATGTGAACAGCTGCAAATAATTTCAAAATTGCACACGAGGAGGCAGCTAAAAAGTTGCTGCTTTTTGCAACATCCTACTTTTGTGAACAAGGATTTTCCACTCTAATTAACATAAAAACAAAGCAGAGATATCGATTGGACCCCGAAGAGAGTATCCAAATTGCTCTGACATCAAAATTGAAACAAAACCATTACTCCGAAACCTGAAGTAAAAATCTTTCAAAAAAATCCTTTTGTTTCATATTGAGGATATTAATTTATTTTATACTTTTATATTTCTAATTGCATTCTCCGTATGGAAATAAATAGACTCAAAAAAATTTTGAATATGAATAATCTATTCTATGATTTTCTCCCTTTCAAATCAAGGGAGTAGCGTCGGCGTTAATAAAAATATTTTGGGGTATTAAGTAAAAAAAATTCCCCGACCCTTTAGGCTTAGACTAATTGGTCACTGGAGTGGAAATCCCAGCAGCTGAAGAAGGCCGATAGAGGGTTGACGAAATGTTTTGGGCTATATTCCAAGAGCCTAAAGCTTTAGTTTCGTCCTAATGCTCATATATTACTCAAGTATTGGTGCCAGGGTTTCGTGTTTAGAGTTGGTTGTGCTGTTCTAGAAAGTGCGTGTCATGGTGTGTTGCCAGGTTAAGCAGATACTTTTATAAAACTATACTGTAATATATTACATCAATCATACATAGGCTGCACACCCTACAGGGAACTGTATTTCTGTCGATACTGGACCAATTAGTGTCTTACTGGTTTATGAGAACATAATAAATAGATGCAGTTTAAACTATCACAGCTTGCATTGGCAACATATAGACACAACAGCGGTTCTAGGCTACGTTAACTAAAATCTGTGTTATTATTTAATTACATGTTTATGTGATGCACCTTAAATAAGTGACGCATTATATTTTTGCACCAAGTCTTACTACCCGTTAGAGTTATACACCAATATATCAATTACGCTAATGGGTTAAGTATGAGGAAGGTTGAATTTTTAAATGTGTCTTCATATTTGCGTGGATAGAGAGTGGGAAACCATTCAGGAAAAAACACCCGACCAAGATCGAACCACGATCTTTCCGTCATCGGCAGTCTAGTATATTGCAAGATTATCAACGCCTGAGACCATGCGACCACCGAAGCGGATATTTACGCAATCAAACAAATACGAACCCACTACGACGGTCGAAAGGTTTAAGGCGTCACTCACACAATATACTCTTAGACTGTCGAAGACGGGGAGATCAAGGTTACATAATTGGTCGGGTTTATGGAGGGTGGTTTTCCACTCTACTTTCACGCAAATGCGGGTAGATTACTTCTAAAATGCTCCCTATCTCATACCTAGGCTACTAGAGTATTTGTTTTAGTTATATATGTGAATAACCTGGACAGATAGTAAGACACGGTGTGTGAAAAAAAAAAGATCGGCCTTTAAAATCCATGAAGTATATTAAAATCTGAGCATCGAAGTGGTGTCTCTAGAGAGTACTTTTAAATCTCCTCACCGGGGGGAAAAAAGTATGCGTCGTTCCCTCACACGTGCCAGCCGTCCCGAGACAATAGAAGAAAAAAAGGGGCATTGGAAGGAGAGGGAGAGAAATCAAGGACATCGAAAACATTTGGTCCTCTTCCAATCTCGGGGTGGCGACTCGCACCACTCACGTTGCTTGGACAGCAATTTAAAACTTTTGAAATAGGAAGAAGGAAAAAAAGGAAAAGGAGGGAGGATGAATTCTAAAGCTGATTTTGAATGTGTAGGTTATCTGTGTGTCCTGTAGATTTAGCTCTATGAGTAAGATGTTTACAAATAAATTCTGGATTACATCGACGTAATAGGATTGTTCAGCAGATATTGATTGTTCTTTGACTACTTTTATGATTTTTTTTTACTTGTTTATCACAGCATCTTACTAATCATTTAGGTTTTACGCATATTGTATAATACTTCAATGGGGCAAGGATGAGGAATGAAGTATTTTAGGGGTAATATACCCACAGTTGCTTGGAAGTAGAGTGGGAAACCAATCAGGAAAAACTACCTTCACTAGACCCAACCGGGATTCGAACCCCGATCTCCCCACCCAACATGAGAGTGACTACTTAAATCATTCAGCCACTGAAATGGGTTAAATATATATATATAATTTTTATTACTATTAGCTATTTTAACTCAAAAGCCTAAGTCGTTAAGTCACTAGAGTTTTCCTCAAGTCTAAAAGACCCTGGTTTGATTTCGAAAGTGTGTTAACCAATATATATTTATATATATGCATTGTTTTTTTACCATCGTCACGTGAACTAAGACATCAAACTTGTATGTTCTGGTTTTCCTGAGCTCGAGTTGGAGTTCGAGTCACGACTAGATATAAAAAGGTATTTTTTCCATAACTTTTTTTACTTCATCTTCCCGAAAATTCCGGTACATTTACCTATAAAATTGTATCTTCCTCATACCTACCTCAGTGTGAATAAAAGGATAGTCCGAACAGGTATGCAAATAAAACAAATACTTTTTAAGTATTAGGCGTACGGCTCTAGGTTGAACTAGTTTTTCTTAACCACAAGCTTATAATCCCGTTTTTTCCATAAAGTTAACGTTGAATACCTTTTGCAAAAACAACCAAAGTTTCTTGGGTTAGTAGAGGATGTAAATTACTGATAACCTTTATTATTTTTCTCGGTATTGCTCTACTTAAAGTTTTGGTATTCGAAGTCGAATCCTCAGGATTAAATAACATTAGACTCTGAATACTAGGAACCTAACAATCTTACGGTGGCTTCACACGTTTGTCGGAAATCATGAGCAGAGCAGAAACGTCTTCACAAGACAAGCGCTGAGTCAATCTCAAGATTTCAAACTCATTGGCCTTGTCCTTTCGGTATGACTTGAATGTCAATTTTCTCTTTACTGTGCAACAACATATGTATGGGAGACCGAACCTAATTTCAATGCCAGCCGAATCAATCAGTGTACATGTACCTACAAACAAAGATCCAATCAGATAGCTGCGCTTACTGTTGTGAGGAGATTTGAAATTATATATGTGCTGTTCTTTTCCCGTTTTGATTTATTTCATACACAACAAAATAAATTAGTAATATCCATATCTACATTGATTTTAAATATTTGGTTACCCACTAAAAAATTAAATATGTTAATGATCATCTATTCCCAAGTTTACAATGCAAGGAATCATAGGTCAACGTACATTTCTGCAGTCATGGGAATTTTTGCAGATTACGCTCTGTATTTTCGTCAAATATGTGAATCAAGCTTTAGTCATGACACAATATTATCTTTTAGTATACGGGGAATGGATGAGGCTGCATATTGATGAGTTACATAACGTGAACTCATCACAAGACATTGTTAGGTTAATCAAGTCTCATAGAGTACGGTGGACAGGACATCGAACGCGAGTGGGAGGATCTCGAACCTTGTTCAGGGTACTGACTGGTAAACCCAATGGGAAGAAACAATTGGGAAGACCTAGATGCAGATGAGAGGATAGCGTTAGATTAGACCTGAAGGATAAAGGGTGTAATGAGGTGGACTGGATAGAACTAGCTTAAGTTAGGGGTAGGTGGCGTACTTTAATAAGTGCGGCAATTAACTTCAAAGTTCCTGATGTCATAGATTAAGTAATATGGAAGTTAGGCTTCAGATTAAATGTTGACGAGACCCTTTTTCCATGGAATAGATACATATATTGGTCACGTCTTTTAGTGTATGCTCTTTACTACCATTTAGCTAATTGATTAACTAATTAATTAATATCGACCAGCTTTCATAATTACACCTCTAGTTTATACTCATAGCTCCTCTTGGGGACAACATGCAAGCTATAGACAGGACAGTAAAGATCTGGGTCATATATATTATAGTGTCCCTACTTCCCCACGCCACAAAATTAGTTGCGTTTACCAATGTAGATAAAAGGGTGCATTACCAGTTTTATTTTGTGCACCACGTGTTTTAACCCATTTAGGCTATCCACATATTTATACTTTTAGGATAGGAGGGGCAAAGTTGAATTTATAATAAATGTACAGGCAGCACACCCAGCCTAGCTTTGAGCCCCGATCTCTCGAAGTATAGTAGAATTATTCTGGTAGGAATAAAGATTGAAACATTACAAATGTATATATATTTTTTGTAGTCAACGTTGATACAATTTTACTATATTATTAATATTTTATAGATAGATAGTTTCTATCAAAATTTACAGCTGTATATCACGTGTCTTAACATATGCAAACGTAATCAAAACTGCACAAATGTATTACCTTGATCATAATTTATCTTTCATCTCTCTTTAAGGTGGGATGAAAGGGTATCTGAGAAAAAGATAGTGTTTTTTTGCGGTTTTTATAGAAAAACATTTTTTTTTTGTCAAAATAAATAAAATATTGTTCCAGTATGAACATAGAAATTTTTCTTCAAATGGTGACATTAACATTTCTTGAATATCTGCCAAGGGTATCCTGGAAGTTAATTACAACATTTTGTCTATATTTAGATAGTCTCTCATCTCATGCCACTATTATCATTATGGATATTCAGTAACTTTTGATATCAACATGTGAAGACAATTAAACTATGTTTGTACTGGATCAATATTTTATTTATTTTTGCCAAAATATATTTTACTATAAAAACTGCATAACGCCGGCCTTTTCTCACGTCCCCTTTTATCCCACCTTAAAGTCACTTCTATCTAGAATTGATACTAAATAATAATCTAACAATTTGATAAATAATATTAGTATTTGCACCAAGTATTGCGTGCTAACGTACAGTTAATATATTTTGTCAAAACTAATTTTACTTTGGCAATCTCAAATTCTAGAAAATACACCTTGATTCCACTACCCAAATGTTATTTCGTTCATACAATTAATAAAAGCGCTCCAACAAACTAACAGATTGGTTTAATCGAAAAACAGATCAATCGGAGTTTAATTCTTCAGTCGAATGCAGCCGGTGACTACAAAAAAGTTTTTTTTCTCCCGAGAATTACGCTGATTGGATGACGAGAACTACAGTTGAAAGTGAAAAACTAACTGCCGAGTTACCCATTTCAATTCGTGCTGTTCACAATGTTTTGTAACGGGAAAGGAGGTGGAGGGGGGGGGGGGGGGAGATGTGTCACTTTTACTCAAAATTGCATCCGTTTAGTTAATTTAGCAACACCAATACATTTTATTTAATTATATTTTTTCATGCACGAGTCAATCATTAATTGTTTTTATATCAAATTAAATGTGTTATTTTTAATCAAACTTGGAATTGCAATGTTTGCAAATCTATTAAGTATATTTAGACTGAGCTCCTGGCAAACTACTCTTTAATCCATAACCAATTTAAAACCTTAAAATAAGGTTTTATGAAGTTTTTTAGCTGAAGCTACGCACCATCAGCTGCTATACTGACCACGGAGTCAGTCTCATCTGTTATGACTATTAGTGACTGGGAGATAAATATTAGATTCCAGGCTGGGTGCAGTGAGGTGATTTTTCTTAATTATTTCCCACTATCCCTCCATGAAAATGCGGGTGTATTTTTATAGGCTATACCTTATTACTCCCTATTCAATTAATGTAAATACGCCTATAATTTGGATGGGTAGTAAGACAGTTATATTTTTTTTTAAATAACTTAAA
This sequence comes from Timema podura, assembly GCA_033556935.1. NCBI lineage: Eukaryota > Metazoa > Arthropoda > Insecta > Phasmatodea > Timematidae > Timema > Timema podura. Next base: position 38,344,855 of record JAVRXN010000001.1, read on the forward strand.
AGTTAAGTGGATCTCTATTAAAGCTATATTTTAACCAAATATTGCTTAAAGATTTATCGGGGCAGCTATAGAAACAATAATTAAGTTTATATTATCACACGTCTTACAAACTAAATTAAATTAGGACAAATCACCCAATACAACGCAAGCAACAATGGAACCAGGAATTTTATTAGCTGAGTAATAAAACGAACCTTATACATTTAGTGACAAATGTAAGACATCTTTAACTAAGGTCACTAGGCTATGCTTGTGCCTAGACAATGTTATGTATTAAAAATAAGTTAAACCATATAAAATTTTCAAGGCAATTTAAAGACAAATATTTCTGTTAAATAAATTATACAAACAAGTGAATAATATTTAATAAATTTTCTAATTATTTGATTGAAAGTCTCGGAAATGGTAACTAGGGCTCTTGTATTTTAGTTTTCATAAAAAGTTAGTATGTTTAATTGTTTTAATTTTAGTATCTTTGTATATATATATATATTTATTTTATTTTTACAACGCCTTATTACCCTTTCTGGTTGTACAGCGTCTCGTAAAACTGTTGAAATAATTTACAGATATTGTCTTGTCTGGGTTGGTGGGCCTGAATGTAGATGCCAATAATGCATCGTTATGACCACTTGTATAAATATTTTGAACGAAGGTTTGTCCAAACATCAACAGGAATTGAGACGCCCTCATGAAGCTTGGAGATCGAAATAAATAATACAAATTGGGTTTATATTTATAACTTACTGGTCCAGATAAACTAAAGCCCTCAATCTACCAAATTTAAAAGTTCAATTATGTATATGTAATATATTATTATGTGTTCTGTCTTTAGACAGGTCCAGTCCTTTTTTCAGTGCCAATGCATCCTGTCCTCTGTCTCCTCCTTGAACCAGAATTTTCTCCTTTTCTTCGAGTCATATAATATTTGAACGCTCCTCCTTACTAAGCTCCTCTTTTCCTCAACCTTTCCTTCTATGACTTCTTGCAGAAGACATTTCCTCCTAAGGATATGTACGATCCAGTTTGCTTTGTACCGAAGAATCACATACAAAATTGTTCTCATCTCATCCACTCTTCTTAGGACTTCATTTGTCACCTTGTATGTCCACCAGATCTTCTCAAGTCTTCTCCAGCACCAAATTTCAAAGCTTTCCAAGTAATTATTTTCAATCTTTCTAAGATTCAAAATTTCTGCTCCATACACCACGATGTTCCAAATGTAGCATTTCATCAGTTTATTCCTCAGCTCCAAACTCAACTTTCTGATAATTAGTAGCCTCTTCTTGTTGAAATATATTTAACCATGGCGAAATATTTTAGGGAATTAAAAATATAAAAATATTGTATACTAAATAAGCCCATTTAGTTAGAAGCGTGAAAATTAAAACTGTTTAAAAAAAATGAGAATATAGCAACACATTTATTTCAAATGTATTTAAGGTACACGTTATAAATCAACAAACTTATTACAATCTAAAACAACTTTGATTAATTTTTTACTGATAAAAATACGTAAATAAAACATTTTGTATAGAATAATAAAAATGACCTCATTTATAACTCAATACATTTGTTTGTTATTTCATGGTGCTGTTAAACCTCTAAATAAAACATAATCAGATGTCTATTTTTAGATTAATTAAACATTTCCCATTTATATAAATGTAGCCTCCAAACGACTTGTAATCAGAACAAATTAAACTAGATATATATATATTTAAATAGAACTAAAAGTGGAAAACAAAAATAAATTTAAAAAAACTGTTCTTGCATAAAGAGGTATTTAAGCTAATTCAACAATTAAATTAAGTGCACAATTTTAACAAGTCCATAATTACAGACTATAAATAGTGATTTGATTATTTCAAATCATTACAATTCACGAGCTATAAGACTACAAACTTGCTAGGTATTTTATGCTTTAAATGTAACATTATTAAGTTAAAAGAGATAATTACCACACATTACCATACATGAATTATTAATTTATGGTGCTAGAATCAGCATAACTAAACAAGCATATGAGGCGTACACAATTTAATATTTATAAAATATTTCTATATTTATTATAATAGTAAATATTTCATTTCTTACAGCTCATATGAATTTAGAGGTATACGTTACTAAATTTCAGCCCCATTCGTTAGTTACTTTACCAGAACCTTACAACCCGTTAACTTTAATGATTTTAAATTATTGAATCACTATTTATAGTCCATAAAATATACAATTAAATTTGTGTAGTAAAATTGTAACTGTCGAAAGACCTTAATACACAATATTCAAGGGAGATAACAGCTCGTTTACCTAACATTCAACCTAAACTGATATTCAATCATAGCTGACGACCTCATTGTTATCAAGGTTTACAACACGGAAGATGGTAAATAGGATGAAATGTAACGTGAAACATAGAATGGACCATGGCAGGAGGGGAGTGAGGGGAGAAATAATGTAAAGAGAGAGAGAGAGAGGGGAAGGGGACAGGGAACGTACACGATGCTTTAAACGGTAGTTTGCCCATGTAATGACCTCACAATAGAATGTCGCATTAGGTTAAACATTATAGCCAACATTTTAGATTTCATCACAGACGGATATTAAATTAGTAGGGTCGGTCAATCTGAAGCAGGAATAAAGGATGGCATTTTGAAGCATTATTAAAACTTAATTTTAACCCACGATTAAATAGCCTTAAATTTGACAGATAATAAATGAGAATCTCGTCTAAGTATCAACCGTAGAAAGCAATGGTGGTGTGTGTTTGTATATATATACACATTTAATATATATATTTAAAGTGTATATATATAAATATATATACACATATAAATATATATACATTTTAAATATACATATATGTTTTAATATTTGGCTATGCATGCTTTATTTAAAAAAATTAGTTTGTATTTGATATCCTATGAAACTTTATTTTAATACATATCATACTTGCATATTTTTATTAAAAAAGAAACAGTTTCTGTATTGGGTTTCATTTTTACTTGATATATCTGCTTGCGTTTTGTAATTTTTTATTAATGATCCTTTTTTTTATTAATAATCCTCCTCTATTACAAAAATGCATGGTTTTAAAATCTCTCTCTGGTTATATTTAATTTATCTAGTCCATCTATAAGGGGTCAATCTTTTTTCTAGACACACACACACACACACACACACACACATACACACATACACACATACACACATACACACATACACACATACACACATACACACATACACACATACACACATACACACATACACACATACACACATACACACATACACACATACACACATACACACATACACACATACACACATACACACATACACACATACACACATACACACATACACACATACACACATACACACATACACACATACACACATACACACATACACACATACACACATACACACATACATACATACATACATAATCACGCCGTTCCCTTGCGGGGTAGGCAAGAAACTGTGCATATAGCTCAAAGAACTCCGTTCTTAATCAATCCTCGCTAACTTTCTCCACACTACCCTATCCTTGGATACTCGCTTTGCTTCAACAACTACACCAAGTCATACATGCTCTTTTATTCTTAAAACTGTTTATGTGTATCTTTTTTATACATTCGTCTACCATATTTAGCCACGTCTTAAATGATAATAAGAGCAATGAGGCTGATATTGCAAAAATATCTAAAAAGGACCAAAATACCATAAAGGCACAGTAAAGAAAATATGGTAAAAATGTCAAAAAGAGCAAAAATGAAAAAGTAAATATCATGAAATTAAAAATGTATAAACTCTAAAAGGGGTAAAATAAAATAGCACATAATTAAAATTGTCAAAAGGGCCAAAAAGCTAAAAAGGGTAAACCGGGTTAGAGGGATTAACAGGGTAAAAAGTGGTAAAAGCGTAAAAATGATAAAGGGGTTAGAAAAGATAAATGTAAAAAAGGCAAAAAGGGTAAAATGATTAAGATGGGTAAACGAAATAGAAAAAAGTAAATGGAGTAAATCAAGTAAAAAAAATTAAAAGAGATTTAATTGGATTTAATTACAACTCATGAACTAATTATTTATGCTTTGAAATTATTCTTTATTTTTTATTAGCACCAACAGGCAAGAGTTCAAAGTATTGTGTATAGAGAAGTTATGACAAAATATTCAAAAGAAATATCAGCTTTTAAAACACTTTCAGATTATACCTCTGATTTGATATTGTGTATCAGTCAGCCTACTTTAACTTTTTTTATCACAATTTAAACCATTATAGGATTAATATTTAAACATAAATTAAGATTTGGTTACCATTCCCTGTTGTTAATTTTATATACTAAAAATAACAAAGCTACTTTAAAGATTCCCCGTGCGAAGAATGGGCGCACCAGCTAGTATAATTATGAACTTGTTTCCGTGTTAAATTCCCTCCTTATTTAAAGACTATACAGACAAATATTATGAAGAATGAAAACTAATACAACTTTATAATAACATACTAATGAGCGTTTCAGAAATATTCATCTTTCATGAGATTACTAATTACGTGACTATAAGACTTACCTTTGTTTAAGAATAAAATTGGAATTTTACTTAGTTTTTAATAAGAGTTTCCAAGACAGTATATTCAAGGCTACTCACTCAAGATTATTCGAATAGAATTAATACTTGGCTAATTAAGATTGATTTATTCATTATGTTATAATACTCGTTAAATTAAAAATTACACTGCAACAGGGGAATCAAACTCGGGACCTTTGGCTTAGTACTCCAATACTCTACCCACTGAGCTACCCAGGATTCATCCCAAGCCTAGGGCACAGACACATAATATATACAGACACTCAACCTTTTGGTTAATATGGTTGCGCTCCTTTTGGCAGCTTGAGTCCTTCAACACTAGGATCGCTGCGGTTAGTCCTATCATCACCCAGCAGTGACACTAGCGAAGCCCAGTGTTAAGGAACTCAAGCTGGAAAAAGGAGCGCAGCGAAAACCCCGTAAGGTTGAGAGTCTGTTTCTTTCTTGTCTGTGGCCTAGGGTCGGTCATTCTTCACTCATATTTTAAGGCAGAGTCTATGATGAACGTGCGGAAATCTTCAGATACATGTGTTATCAATTAATATCATGAGCTCTCAAGATAACGCAGCCATCTTCCATTCGGTAGAGTTTTGTGGTGCCAAAATTGCAATGATAGATGTATGAATGCACATATAACGATGGATTAAATAGTCAATCTATTATATTTGTTAATTATGGTTACAGTCACGTCTAAATATTTTAACAAATATAATAGCTTGTCTATTTCCTCCATCCTGATACGTGCACTCGTACAATTTATTACTGTGCATTTGGCAGCATAAAGCCCTCACGAGTCAAAGATGGCTGCGTTATCTTATAGGTCTTGATCTTAATCCCTCATATGAAGCAGACAATTTCCACACGTCAATTACAGACTTTGACTTAAAATATGAGTGAAGAATGACTCTGGGCACGGGACGACTCTTGGATGCGTAGACTAGATGCGTAGAACCGTGATTAAATATAATAGCTTGGCTATTTAATCGATTTTAATGTTAATGTTCAACCATTTATTTTGCAATTTACTTACGTTTATTTACATACAATACAAGAGTCTTATTAATGCTACATATTGTATTAGTAGGTACCTTTATGATAGGAGGAAGCTCTCACACTGATTTCGCATCAATTATTTCTAACAGATTTTGTTCATTTTAAGTCACCCGAATCTCTCTCTCTCTCTATTTTGAGAAGATGTATAAAGAATAAATTCGCACTAGTTTCTGTACTGGTCCCTCAATTATCTCGCTAAACAAATTAATTTCACGATGGAAAAAAATTTAAAGACAATATGAACTTTACATAATGTTCTTAAGTTAAACTTAGTTTTCTGTCTAAAGATGATTAAAAACAAATAATTTCAAAAGTGTGCTTTGTAATAAATACAACAACATTAATTTTCAGCTCCACGTCTTATTACCCGTTCGGGCTATACACTTATGTATGTAAGGAGTTAGGGACGAGTAAGGTTTAATTTAGATTAAATGTACCCGCATGTATAGAGAGAGAGAGAGAGAGAGTGGGAAAACACCGAGAGAGGGAAAACCACCGCCAGTACACAAGATGGGGATCGGACAACGATCTCCCCATCATCGGCAGTATAATATATTGATAGAGTAGCGCCTTAGACCATGCGACCACCGAAACTTGTCATAACTTTTTCAACTCTCAACTAAGATAATGAGGTAACATTATTAAACGTATTTGTTTGACGACGTAGCTCTGGAAAGTAGAATTTTACTGGGACTGGAAGAGTTTATCTCAGCGTCAGTATTATCGACTTGAAGATTTGAATCCTTGCTGAGGGGATTGAGGTTTATTTTTCTTCAATTCAGTTTTCATTACTATCTACAAATAAATGGTGAGAAACTACCCTTTCATTGACTATAATCTTTAATCATGTCTCCGGGGTTCAATCCTCGGTCCCGGCACAGATTTATCTGATTGCCAAACCCTTCCTTCACCTTTGACAAGATGTGTATTAATCACAACTTGTGAATGTGAGGAATGCCAGGCCTCCACCGTGGTTCGGATTCCACGTTAAACTGTAGGTCCACCATTTCCTGTCACAATCACCCTACCATTACACATTAGCGTAAGTGCGTATAACCCGAACGGGTAGTAAGACGCGGTGCTAATAATAATAATAATAATAATAATTTAATCATGTCTTTGATCAATATTTTAATAAACGTATTAATAGTAAAACATTGCGTTTTACTCTTTGTTATATTGTGTATTTATTACCATTATTCATTTACAATGTAGCTCGAAAATTGTTAATGTTAATTATGGATTAAAGCAACCATATAGAGTTTTAACAATATATAATAAAATACCCCTTTCCTTTGTTATGAAAAATTACAAATTAAGTTCACCACGCTTTTTAATATATTTAATGACTTGTAGACTGGTAGTAATAATAATAATAATAATAATAATAATAATAATAATAATAATAATAATAATAATAATAATAATAATAATAATAATAATAATAATATACAAATTGTTTCCATTCTTTGTTCTTTATTTTTAGCATTGCGTATTACAATCTTTTCAGACCACACGAATCTAAATTAATTAGTAGATAGTAAAATATAAAAAATAACAACTAACATTTATGTTAAGTAAAATAACAATAGTGTGCTCAAAATATATCTAAAAGAAATTAACAAACAAAATATTTAGTTACATTAAAAAAAATCTATGTTTTGCTTTTGAAATTTTAAGTCATTAATTTAAATATCAAACAAAAAATAAGATACATTATTAATATATTCTCATTCGTTACGGTTGTTTACTATTTTTACATAGTTTCCTGTGACAAGTGTAAAATACAATAATGCTGATCAAATGCTCGGTTTAAATATAAAATATTATTTCAATAAGTCTTGCAAAGGTATAAACATATTTTTTTAAACTCAAAATACATTAATGCTTCAAAAAGATTGTGATAACCCATCCTGAGCTAAGTCTGTATATAGGCCTCTGTATGCTTTAATGAAAACCATACATTTTTTTACGACTGTCTGGCGACGACAGCTTGTTCGTCTAGCGAGGAAAAAAATACTTCTTAAAATTCACCATTTTTATGTCACTGTCATAAAATAGGGTGTTTTTTTTTCTACCTGGATATTGGGATCTTAAAAAAAATCATTAATTTTAAGGGTATACTTTTATCCTCTTCCATCAGGAAAAATCTTTAAGGATTTTACTCATCTGTTCCACCAGTACTCTAACTAGAGTATACTTCATTCACGGTAGGAATTACTTTCTGAAAGGTCTTTTTTCCTACCAATATCCTACTATATAACAGCTTTCTGGTAGGGAAAAAGGCATTTCAGAAAACAATTCCTACGGTGAACAGACTCTATTAATAATGAATATCGTTATGTTAGGGGCTTTACCACATGAGTAGGATATTTAGTGGCTTTAAGAATCAGTTAGAGAATGAATCAATTATTTCGTTAATGTTATTGAAGCTGTAAATATCGTCATGTTAGTGCCATGTCTTTATAATATAAACTAGTTTTAAAATATAGTATTTATAAATAAGTGGTTAAATAAGGAATACAGAAAAGGGTTTATGTTCGATTCACACAACATGTCACGCTAACGTAACATAACGTACTGCAAGCTTCATGTCAAATCGCTGCACAATTCACACTTAACGGCAAGTGAATGTCAGTTCTCCGTAACGTTTTGAAGGAAGCAAAGTGCTTTTTACAAAAAAAATGCCAGAATTAAAAATAAAACTTGAAATGATGCAGTTTTACTTGAAGCCAGAAAAAACAGACAAAGAGAAAGTGGTTGGGAAAGATGCTTAAAATAAGAAAGTCTGTGTTTGGATATTATAACATCTTACAAGGAATTGGAAGAGGAAGAAAAGGATTTTCATTTATTTTCTCGACAATTTTTCTCCATATTGTATCTTTGTGGATATTATAGCTTTATTTCTTTTTGCCATAAGCTATCATGTAGTTCTTCATATTGGCGCACATACTTGTTCAATCGAAAACTCATCCCCCATTTTTAAAGGTTTTTTCAAAAGACACACAGCGAATGAACACTGACGCAACTCAAATTCACATTTCTAGAGCTCACCGCCAATGTTAAAAACTTCTACTAGAGATTATCTACCGGTCCCTGCCGGTACTAATACGTGACGTTGCCTCTCAGTATGAAAGTCACCTAATAGAATATATTGAATAATATTTCGACATGACGCTGCCGGTATGTGACGTTAAGTGTGACTCGAGATAACATGTATAGTGCGCATAAGTCACAAAACTCAAATCGATAAACTAATCGAATTAAGTATGCCTTTATTCAATGTACCATAAAACAATAGAAACCAGTTTAAATAAAAATAAATATTACTGATATAATGATATATATTAGGGGTTTATAAATTTAACAAAAACATTTAATTTAAAAAAACTAGACTGCCTCTCTGATCTAGAGGTCCTTGGTTTGATCACTGGCACTTACAGGTTTTTCTATGAAGCAGTAAATCTGGGACAGAATCAACTCAGCCTTGTGAGGACAATTGAGGAGTTACTCGAATAAATAAATAGCACCTCCGGCCTAGAAAACCGATAGTGATGGCCAGAGGGCTAGTTGTGCTCACCACATGACACCCTCTATACGCATATGTTGGCACTATCTTCGCCAACATGTGGTGGGCGCTTTGGTTGGTATAGCTCGCTTGCGGGCTAGTAACTTTTTATTTTATTTTATTTATTTTTTAATTAATTTTGGTGACCTGGCGGTCTAGGGGTAAGGTGTCAGACTTATGTACTGAGGGTCCGGGGTTCAATCCTCGGTCCCAGCACAGATCTATTTGATTGCCAAACTCTTCCTTCACCTCTGACAAGACGTGTATTAATCACAACTTGTGAATGTGTGGAATGCCAGGCCTTCACCGTGGTTCGGATTCCACGTTAAACTGTAGGTCCTCCATTTCATCTCACGATCACTCTACCATTACACATTAGTGTGTGTATAACCCGAACGGGTAGTAAAACGCGGTGCTAATAATAATACATTTTGAGCGACTTCAGCCAAATATCATATAACTTTGAGTACCCAAGATAGAAGCCAAATTAAAAAATATATATATTTGTCATTTTTTGAGCTTTATTACGTCTATAAAGTGTCTAATCTTCACAATTGTTTACTTTGTGTTCAAACTAGTTTCTCATTTAATGCCACGAAAATTAAACTATATTTCTACTGAAACATTATTTAATTTCTTTTTGGGCCCAAAAATTGTTTTGCAATAATAACTGCAAAAAGTCTGACCTGAAATTACGTTCTCTTCACTCTCACTAACTTGGGGATCAGGGGAACTTATACTGCAGTGGCTTCTTTACAATTCAAATGAAAAACCATCACCGCCAATGTTCCGACTGGTTTTACTTAAAGAGATTTATGATACGTCATGTTGGTAATGCTTTTGAATGTTGTTTACAAAACCTAAGCTGTGCCGCGCCAAGAAATTGTGTAGTGATTCCTAGCGATAGAAACGTTTATCACCTCTTATCAACTTTGGAAAAAAAACTCTAAAAGTTTTGGGAGAAATTTAATGTTCTTGCTCCAACATTTAAATAAAAAGGAATTATTATGAGTCGTCTTGAAGAGTTTTAGTAAAACAAAACATATAGCATATACAGTACATAAACTCTCTCAATATAAACCTTCACGCTAGTTTGCATTACGCTTGAGTATTGACATTTTGAACGGATCTTTCTTTGGTACTAATTTTTTTATAGAAATATAAAAAAGGAGAGCAAAATTAAAAAGAAAAAAATCACTAATTATAATGTTTTGCAAGAATGAAGACTTGCGTTAAAACATTTTCTGTGTTTCAATTTACATTTTCTTCATTCTAGTGCTCAGAAAGACAGTCGACCTCAGTTGTCTTATAGTAAAGTGCTCGCCTCAGGATCCGATTTAAAAGTACCATATTCCCACTTGTATCTTTAAATTAAATAAATGTTTTTTTATAACTTATAGAAAGAGACATACACAATATTAGTTTCAAAAGAAAAGTATATTTTGTAAATGCATGCGTATAAAAACTACCAAACACGATTTGGGCCCAGCTGGTTCACCATCTTAATTTATGAAGAGAATGCAGCCTTTTAGAAGCTCTCGTTTGTAAAGTACTTTGAAGTAAACTATAGACGTCGTTTCCAAACAAAATAAACATAGTTACTTTCTTAGGTTTGTATTTAAATAATGTAAAAAAAGTTTAAAGAAAAAACAAATTGTTTGTTGTGTAAGTTTTGATTGCCAAAGGTAACAGCAACTCAACACATATTCTTGCAGATCATTTTGTTTGTAGAATGGATATATGAGAGTACATCTGGTAGCTTTTGTTAGCTGTAAGTAACCACCACTCCTACGGTGAATCGACTGTACATCGTGTAAAATAACACACTAACTGCACCTATACCAGATGACTCTCACGGTTCTTTGACTAAAGCACTAACGGTGTTTCTCACTCCCCACGGATGAAAGTAGACACGCCCACTTGTGTTTACCTTCAAAATGCAAACAAAACATTAATTAACAAAGACTTTCGTGGCAGACCTAATTAATGTTTGCAAAAGTACTCGAGAAAAGTGTCAAGTCATCTCTCATATTTACCACTTGGAGGGTTCTGGTAAAATATGATGGACCGCATTGAAACTGTGTCGCTAATGAAAAAATAATATTTCTTTACTATCTAATATTTAATCGTAAATTTTTATTTTTGATTCAAAATAACAATCTATTCAACATAATATAAAAATAACAAATTGATATATTTATATTTTATGCCACTGAATACAATCACGAATAGATTTCATTAAAAATTAGTCAGAAACCTTAACTCAGTTGTGCGCTTACTTGCTGAAAGAATGGTTCGATTCCCAATGTGGACTAAAAAATTATCATTGACAGTGTGGCTTCCTCCTTTCACAACTATAGATTGATGAACGGGGGACTGGGTTTTGTATAAAATCTGGTTTTAAGGTAGATTGTATGTCATGTGCGGGTATAATTAGTCGGTTCATTAAGTGCATGTTAATACTACAAAATAATACTAATAATATTAATAGTAATAATTGTAATAATATTTCATCTTAATTTTGTTTCGAATATATTTTTAAACAAGCTCTCTAAACATTTAGGGCAATAGTCGTTAGTAACTCTTGTGTTTAAAGAAAAATTTAAAAATAACATGATGACTCATTTAATAAAAAGTCAAAATATTTTATAAATGAATACACTAAAATTATAATTAATATTTATATTTCAATCGATACTTTCATAAATATGATTACCTAATGCAACTCTAAGAGTAGTCGGATGTATGTGGACTATTGCAAAGACTGAAGTAGTTTTTAAAGAAGCAAAGATGGCAGTACATTAAAATGTATTGACGCCAACATTGTTTTATATATGTGAGGGGGCGGCCAGACCGAGCGAGCGTGCGAGCGACTAAAATATAAAATAGAACACATTGGTTGTAATGAGAGGTGGCCAGACTGGAGCGACTGAGCGCTTGAAAGATAGAACTGGTTCTATTTTTCAAGCGCGCGCACTCTACCCGGTATAGTCTAGTTTACAGGCGCTAGGCAATATTATTGAATGTTGGTTCATTGAGTGCTAGGAAAATCTCATTTTGACATGTTTATTACTATTAATAGGTTTAGCACACTTGCTACTAACGGCCTAATTTAATTGGTAAGATCATAAGCCATATATATATATATATATATATATATATATGTAAAACTGAAATGTTAAAATACTTCAATACTATTAAAGTAGGCCTTTACAAATAAGAATCACCATTAGCGTGGAGAGAGGAGGAGAAAACCACAACAATAAATCACTTGCTAAAACCCCCCTCAGTTCATTGAGCCAAGATTCGGAACCTCCTCGTCAACAACTATCGAGAGCTAACTGCTAATCACGCGCTCGCTCGCCAGTCTGACCATCCAGTCACTTGCGCGCTCGCTCGCACGCTTGTCAGTCTGGCCGAACCCTGAAGCGTGGGTTTATCAAGCGAAACATAAGAACAAGGTGAACGCGGTTGGAATAAGAAATCTAAGAATTGTATGTGGAAAAACTCGTACGGACAGAGTTAGTAATGAATGGGTAGTGCGGTTTGAAAGGGAATCCAATAGGTAAATGTGAAAGAAGAGTGTTAGATTTGTTTGGGCATGTTGAGGGGATGACTGTGGATCGAGTGACGAAGAAGATATATGAAGATAGAGTGTGCGGATAAAAAATAAGGCTAGGTCATGTGAATTAAAGGGAAGGGTTAGGACATGTAAGATATGGCTAAATGTTGTAGAGGAATATGTGAAAAAGAGAAACAAAGAGTTTTAAGAATTAAAGAGCATGTGTGACTCGGTGTATGGATGTTGAAGTGAAAGGAGTATACAAGGATAGGGAAGTGTGGAGAAAGTTAGTGAGGATGGGATAGTAGGGAGTTGTTTTTTTGAGCTACATGGACAGTTTCTTGCCTACCCTTTAAGGGAATGGCGTGATTAGATATGTATGTAGACCTGTGTATATATTAAAATGTTTAAAGATTTACTAGGGATGCTAGCTAGAAAGTTTTAAACAATACCTTCTAATGGATTGTCATTTAATGTATATTTTTTAAATGTCTACATAATATTTATTAATAGAATGAATCAAAATATCAGTTTGATACAGGTTATTACCTGGTTCAAATCAATACGCAGATGCAAATCTAATCATACGGACTAATTAATCGGGTTAAATAATTAACGAGAAACAATCCTGAATTGGAAACGATATGAACCTGGATGGTTCCGTGGTAGAGGAAAAGGTTTTGGGTTCGATTAAAATGTCCATGTGTAATTTTATTATCTAAATTTATGAGATTGGACTGTTTGATTTGGTGTATATCTTTAACCGAATCAATTGTACGCGTGTTATTTAATTAAAAATGTCGTCGTCGGTGGTCTTGGGGTAAAGTGCTCGCCTCAGGACCTAATGTTTATGGGTTCACACCCATTCGGGGTCGATGGATTTTTCTTGAGTGGTAAAAATCCTTAGAACTTCCTTTGGAGGGGAAGTAAAGTCTTTGGTCCTATACCAGTCGTGGAATGTAAAAGAACACTAAAAGGTATGTGAAAATACCTTTTCCGGCCAAGTTGGTAGACCCTTTCGCTCTCGCTCATAGAAATTCCCGTGTACTGATATAATCAATTGGTACGGAAAGTGCACGTTAAATAAATTTAATAAATAATTAATTAAAATAATATAAGTATGTTTTAGAGTCAATGTCTATCTGCGAATTAGATTTTTTATCTCATGGTATAGGAATACAAAAATGGATTATATCATATAGGCAACTACAATAATTTATAATGATATGGGACGATACAGTAAGATATACATTCTCATGTAGTTTATTATAGCTAAGAGCCATATTTTGGTTATCAGTCAACTACCCTTGAATTAAATTGTATACTAAAATTTATTTTTGATATTTAACGTGCACTTTATGAATCGACTGATTATAGCAGACACAACATCCAGCCCCAGACCGTTAATTCATCACTGTGAAAGGGGAAACGCAAATTTCACCAATGATACATTTTTCGACTATGCCAGGAATTGAACCCGGCACCCTTAGCTCAGAATACAGACACGCAACTGACTGAGCTAAGGTGTCATACTTTTCCCGGAAAACATTTAGATAGTGCTATCTATCACGTAAAGCACTATCCATATACCTACATATTTTGAAATAAATCTCTAGGGATTTTTGAAAAATCTCAAGTTTTCAAAAATCTGTCATTTGTAGGCTATGCTTAGATAGTTATAGGCTACCCGTTATAGTATTATCTATCATATAAAACTATACCCAGATATCTATTCAGAACATAGTTATAATAATTTTCAAAAAATTAGTAATCATTAAATTAATTTTAATTTAAGAGATATAATTAAAGTCATAATTTCTCCTACCAGGTAGGACCTAAAATATCAAGTTTGAATAAAATTTATTCAAACTGTTTTGGCTGTAGCCCCAGATACAGAGGACAAGGTATGATTGAAAGAAAAACACTTTGTTGAGCTCGGGGACATACAAAATGCCAAGAACCATTATTTTTTTAGGCCTAATATGTTCTCGATTATAATACTCTCCATACATGAAAAAGTAAAAAAGAAAACATTCCTAATACACCTAATTGGGTATAAAATCCCAATCTCACGGATTAGGGTCAACCACGCTAACGTACTTCATCCATCCTGAAAGGTACAAAGCTATCTTGACCTATTACACCATGGTTCAGCTTATAATACAGGGTGTTTTAATCGGGACTCAACACTTATTTGGAATATAAGATGAGTGTGAAACACGAACTGAACGGATCTTTATTTTAAGACATTCTTAAGTGTCATGGGCCAACGTATGTTTTACATTATTAAAACTTGACAAGTGACCTGGTGGTCTAGGGGTAAGGTGTCGGACTTCTGTGCTGAGGGTCCGGGGTTCAATCCTCGGTCCCGGCACAGATTTATCTGATTGCCAAACCCTTCCTTCACCTCTGACAAGACGTGTATTAATCACAACTTGTGAATGTGAGGAATGCCAGGCCTCCACCGTGGTTCGGATTCCACGTTAAACTGTAGGTCCTCCATTTCATCTTACAATCACCCTACCATTGCACATTAGCGTAAATGCGTACAACCCGAACGGGTAGTAAGACGCGGTAATAATAATAATAATAATAATAATAATAATAATAATAATAATAATAATAATAATAATAATAAAACTTGACTTTTCAATCATGAATTAATTAAAAGAATAGGTGTTAATTCCTTGGTGAATCACTCTGTATATAATTATACCGGTTTAGGTAAGAACTTTAAGGCAAAATGAGTGTACATGTTTAATAAACATAATTGATTTTGAAGCTTAATCAGCTAATAACCAATTTGTACACAAACTAAGTATGTTTATTGATAAATCATTCCCTAAATCGTATCATCACTTTCAAAAGGACACGAGCAAATTAATGTGTAGGGCTTAAGTATGATTTACACTTTAGTACCGTACCACAAAACCATAAATCAAATTATTACGTTTGCTAGTGCTCTCGATGGGAATAATACCTAACCAATTATTAGTCTCTTTGACAGAGCTAACAAGAACACATTAAAAAAAAGTAATTTTTTTAAATATTTGGTACGTACAGAGGAAAAGCATGTTATATCATTGGTTGATATTAGTTTGCATTGTCGCTATTATTTAATTTATGTGTATATAAGGATTTGGATAGGGGAAAAACTTTTTTTAAATACAAAATACTTTTTTTTTTGGTTAGCAACAATAAAATTTTATTTTTAGGGTTTATAGGTATTAATAATATTTATCAAAAATGATAGCTTCAGATCACGTGACTTGATGCAGTAATTTGCAGAATTATATCCAGTAGATTTTATAACTATTGGATAAGGCACTTGCTATAAAAATTGTACTGTATTTATTACATTGTTAAACGAATGGCCTAGAAACTTGCTGAGTTTCAGCTCATTGAAACGATTTCGTGGAGAATAAGGTAGACTGTAACATGCAGAGAATATGGTTGTATTTACAAAAATAATATTTTACACTCGATTTAAAGGAATTTAGCTCAAAACAATTGTTATTCAGCCGAATATGTTTTTTAAGATTAAATCAATAAGGATTTATTTCTAAGGCTAGATGATAACACCTATAGTTAAAATAAAACTTATATTTTTTTCTTTAAATTGTGATATTTCGCCTGTTTATTTTGCCCACCGCTTCTTACTACCTGCCCAGGTTGTTCTCATAATCACCCTAATTAGGGAAGGGAAGAAGAAGGTAAAAGTTTAAAATAAATGTAGTAGCATTTTTTTTTTTTTACAGAGGAAGAGCAGAAACACATTTAGAAGAGAAAAATATAAAACGTCTCAATACACCCGGTTGGAATTCGAACTCTGATCTCCCTACCATTGGCGAATAATTTTTTTTTTCAATAGTGACAACCTAGACCCTACAGCCATCGATAATACGGGTTGTTGTTGTAGTTATAGCAATAAATGAAATTAAAACACATGTTTGTTTGACCGAGAAAGAATATGTTTTATAAATATTTAATTATCATAAGATATATTTCTTTCACTTAAAGAATCCTTTTTTGTGTAAAATAAATTCTCGCCGTAGCTAGTCTGAAATATAGCCACGGCTTCTCGAATAGTAACGATTCCTTCACGTTATTCTTACTATATATTTAATAATACTCATATATCCGATACATTTCAAAGAAACAGACATTTTGGCAATTCATCAACACTCCAAAATAATTTTAAACCAGGATCCTCTCCTCCCGACGGTAAAGGTTTAAAATAATAACTAAAATAAAAAAGTTATTTCAAATGTTTCATATTTGTCCTGAGGGGAAACATCGACGCGCTCAGATGTATCGACTCGCGTTACCTTGTAGTTCGTGTCATTCACGCAACTGGGAACAGTAGTAGACTAGCGAGGGGCGGGAGGGAGAAAGCCTTCCCGGTCACGAACTTTTTATGAGAGAAGGCTCGAAAAAAATAAAGGGGGTAGGGAAGAGGGTTGGAAAGGGGGGTGGAATAATACGAAACTTTAAAAGAGTCAGGCATAAAAATACACGATAAGACAGTTTTAAAAGAGAATTACTATACTATGGGTAGAACTACTTGTTTCCTAGTACTAATCTTTGTTTTATGTAGACGCTTTATTATTATTACAGAATTAAAGGAATGTGCCATTTTAAGGTATTTAAACCTTCTACAATTCGTTTTATAGAAGTACCTATTTTCCGTATTTCACGACTAAATACCACATTCGGACTATTAACGTATTTTATATTTTTTAATAAGAATGAGTATGTTATAATTTTAGAGGAAATGTATCATCATCTGCTTGAAAGATGAGCAGGAAATTACAGGAAAAGCATATCAATATATACGGTATTAATTCAATATTTAACCATCCCCATCACCAGTGAAACTTACAAGACCACACTGACACCTTTTTTCTACTCCCCCCTTGTTGCGGGTGGTAACGTCTTTAGATTTGATTAAAATTCAATATTTGATGCATGTACTCTAAGTAATTTTGAGCCAGAATTTTGATTTAGTAGGCTAAGTTTTATTAAAATCACACATAAAATAGTTTATTGTTTGTAATTTAAGTTTTTACCCAGTAGGTCTATATAGCATTTACATTTAATACTTATTAAAAAGATAATTGTAGCGGATTAAATGTATAATTTAGATGAAACACAAAAAAGAATAAACAATGCTTATTTTATGGATTTTTTCCGTATTTCAATGTTTAGTAGTTTCAAATTGTAATTAGAAAGACAATAGCTTTATAAACTGTCCTACGAGTTTTAACGTCATGTGCGGGTAGCGTTTGTTTAAATGTTTTATCTTTAAAATAAAATAAATGACACCAATTTACTTCCCAAAATTTATCTCATTGATACTATAGTGCATATTATTGGTTAAAATTATCTATGTATGTGATTTAAGTAATAACATCAAAGTATTTGATTTCATAACTATAATATAACTTCGATATAAAAATAATTGTAATCAAAAGTGATAGGGATTTATCTGCATAGAACTAAAATTGTCAAAATGTTATAATACGTAGCTATTAGTAATTCTATATCAAATTGATTTAACCAGGGTTTTTTAATATGAAGAATGCTTTAACAAACAAAATAAAAAAATAAAACATTACACCCAGTATATAATTTATTCTTTTGATAACAGGTAATTAACTTTTGTTTTTAAAAGAGCGAAATACAAACTACCCTATCTACAGTGGTGAGTGTGGTAAGTATAGCTAATACAATTACTAGTTTATCATATACAATGATCAGCCTTTGTTTCAGCCATCTTGGTGTGCTACATTTAGTTAATTTAAAAATAAAAAGTACCTGAACACTCCCAATTTATTAAAAATTCCCCACGTAGCTCTTTTAATCCTACATTAATTAAACTGTTTCAAAAATTTAGAAATCATGGAGCAGTATTTCAAAACCATCTATGATATACTTACACCAAAGCATAGGTTTTTTATTTGCTGTTTCAGATAATATGAATAATTTATAATATCAAAAATTGATGAAGCGTTGTATAGATACTACATGATCTTGTTTCAGATAAGAAAAATGGATACCTGGAAAAATATATTCGTGATTTATGAAGATAAAATGCTTACCATTGATAGTACCTTCAATAAAAAAAAAGGTCGATCATAAATTCAAGCCCAGCTGTTCGTTCTCACTATTTTTCAAAAGCTTGTGTAAATACATCCAGCTTTTCCACAATAATAATAGACGCTTATGTTTATGATTACAGCATGTCAACGTATTGTGCAAATTAGTTTGATCTTTAGAAATAGCATAAAATGTTTACTAAGCTCAGCATATTGGTCCTTAAAAAATATTAAAAAAATATATTAGCATCATTACATTTTAGAGATAACCATGAAATATGTTTTTTAAATCGTGTGTGTGTGTGTGTGCTAACATTTAAATCCCTTAATGCAAAAATAGCTAACAAATATATTGATATTGCGTACATATTATTTATATTTTAAATAATCTTATAGAAACATCTATGTATTTATTATATGTGATAATGATTTATATATGATTAAAAATATATTTCATGGTAATCTCTAAAGTAATATGAAGCTATTATATTTTGTTTAAATTGTTTTAATGATCAAAATGTTGAAATTAGTAAGAATTGTATGCTACTTTTAAAGAGCAGACTAATTTGCTCAATACATTGACGTACTGTGATCATAAACACAAGCATCTATTATTGTGGAAAAACTGGATGTATTTACACAAGCATATATATACATATATATATATATATATATGTGTGTGTGTGTGTATGAGTATACAAACATTTAATTCCTTTAATGCAAGAATAGCTAACGAACACATCGATAGTTTAATAAGGCTATGTAAAGAGCCGTGTGTTTGGTTATGTCCCACAATAGGACTAGTCAGATGATCTTTTAAAAGGCTGAACTAGAAAGTGCAGTCACCATGATATTTTAAAACTATTACCACATGAGACCTCATTGGGTTCATTCTGCGAAACTCTCTAAAGTATCCCAAAAAAACCCCTAAAGCAGCGAACCACTTGTATGGGATGACGACTATTGAAATGTGGCATCTCCTGTGTGTTAAAGACACAGAAGCCATGCCAACATGGCTCCCACTGCTGCCGAGTGTGCTTTGTATGACACGAGAGATATCATGCATGGTCACACATCATCCCCCGCGCCTCGCACACAAGCCTCTCAGCCCTCACGAAAGCCTCCCTAGTCTTTCCGTCTAAATTCTCACCCTCACCACGACTTCTAGGACCTCAACCCGACAGAGAAGAGCAACGTACAGGACGTGTGATTCTACCTGTTGTATCTACCGGGAGTGGAGCCCCCTATAAAGAGTTCAGATCGGCGATACTTGTCTCCAATACTGACAGGCGTTCACAGGGGATAGTTCTGCGTTTGGAACATATCGATCACATGTAACAGTACGGCGGGGGTAGTCTGTAGGTGCAGTCGCTTGCTATCGAGTCCAAACGACCCAGATGAGTTCGAGAACTTAGTCAGGTACGTCGGAGATATCGTTCAAGCTAGGGCGATCTCCATTGAATGTTTTGTTCCTCAAAGTTTCCAACAGGATCTTGTATGACCACGTCTTCGAGCACTATGGGTTTGAAAAATTTGCCAAACTCGCCTACACCAGATACTTAGCTAAGATAATACTTTAGGGAAATTTGTGTTTGGCTTAGAAGAGCTAAGTTGACTTAGATACGATAGCTACTTAGGTGTTTTCCCCTCCAAGTAGAAATGCTTCGATAAAATTTTGAAATGGTTTAGAAAAGATCACGTGACAAAAGATGCTCTTAGGCACGATTTAAATAAATTCTCTATGTATAATTATACCTGGTTTCTTCAGCCTACCATACCGTTACTGGACACAAATGAAATAAATGATTTAGTCCAGTATCTATAAGATGATATGAAAGATGACGCTGATAAAGTTATAGACACGATACAGTTCTTTCCGGATCATATTTACGGTGACAAAAAGTCGGAGGGGAAGTTGAAAGATTTGGCGAGAAAGTTCAGTCTGGACAGTTATCTAAACTTTAAACTTTAAACTAAATTTTTTTAAATTGAAAATCTTTTGGTAGGTAACTCCAAAGCTGTGTTTAAGTAAAGGTGGGGACCTAAAGAGTTGAATTTTACAGCCATGGATTATTACTAGACCAGACGTTTGGAGTAGTCATTTGATCCTGAACGTTTACCTTAAGGACTGTTGAGTTTTTTCTTTGATATATATTTTTTCTGCTCCGTGTATACTACCCATTTATCCCTATTATCACCGGCAAACCAAACTATATGAACTTGGCATTCATACCGCGTGTCCACAGTTGCAAGTTTTCTATTATAAATATAATGAAATTTCTACTCAAGGAATTGGATGATTACTGCTAATTACTATTAATTCATGTCCATCACAAACTGATACGTGATTGTTTGCTATCCACGGATCGGTCCTGATAGCTGAATATAATTCAATTAAGTGAAAAATGACAACCTGGACACTGGAATCGAACCCGTAAGGTCTGGCTTGCCGTACCAATCACCGATAAATATATAGTACAATACATAAATAATTAAAGGGAAACTTCCATTATAATAATGTAAAGGATTAGTATTGCTGGTGACGCAGGCTAGGACATCAAGCTCGTTTAGTCTGGTTAGCTGCTGACTGGAAATTTTGAGTTCCTATTCTTTACGGGAGTCCTGAGGGTGGTTTTCCATAAGTAATTTTACACTCTTTCTTCAATCAAATTCGGCTACATTTCCTTTAAGATATATAATACCTATATTTAATTGGTTATCAAAACTTCTTGGGTAGAATGTAAGAATTTTTTTAAAATCTGTATTATATATTAAGTTAATAAGCTGTGTGACAAATTAGTTAAATTTAATCTAATGGTTGAAAATCTGTTTAACAGATCAAGCAGTTTAATATTCTACAAAAAATTAAGTAATTTGCCTAGAACAAAAATTAAATTTAATGGTTATACTTTTAATGATTTCTGTTAGCCATATAAATAATCATCAATTTATAATAACTTCCCATTTTATGTTTATCTTGAACCATCACATGTTCTTATATATTCCGAGAATAAAATCGTTTCAGTAGCTTAGTGGCACGAGAGCCCACTGCTAAAAGAAGAGTAGCTAACTGACTTCAGTCTTTGCCTGTAATAATATATTTTTTATAGCATGGTTTGTTCTTTTGAGTGGGTTGTTGAAAGTATTTTCACCAGGATTGGATATTTAATAGTTATATATTACTTATTTTGTAAAATAATTAGTGACTTTGTATTGAACTGAAATAATAATAATTTTAAATTTAAATAAATATGTCTTCTCCTTCTCAGTCCTCCTCCCTCCTCTTTACGCTCCCACAGCTTTGTATCACTATCCTGAAGATTTTTTTCCCCTTACATTCATAAATACTATATTTTTTCAAAGAGATAAGAATAAAATAAATACACCGTTATTAAAGAGCATAATAAACAAAGTAGCCGGAGTTATTAGGCTAGTGGTAAGCATATATGGTTTACTAGGAAGTAAGAAATTTTTCCTCGAATAGTTTAAATAGTACTTCAACCATCCACCCCCCCTTCTCCCAACCCCTTTATCATAGTTTGACCTTGTATCCTCTTTCAAAATGAGCTCTGATACATTTCCTGGAAACTTCCCCTCCTGTACCTATTGGTTTAGGTATACTATTTAAAAAAATACATTAGTAATACTAAAGAAAAACACTAAATTAACTATAAAAACAAAGTTTTAGACTTAGTTGAGAACGGCAATAAAAGGTATCACGAAGATATTGAAAAGTGACTACTATTGCAATGGTTTATTTATTCAACAAATACAATATTAAAACTGATATAATTAAACAAAAATGCTCAGATAGTTTATTATACGATACTGTAAATATTGTGCATATGATATGAAAACAAGTTCACGTAATTAACTATCTCCGAGTTTTATAAATAAACATTTAATTTATTTTTGTTGGTGGGCAGGTTTTGAAATTAATTTTGTTTGAATTGGTTTGCTATGACTACGTTATTTATGTTCCAAGCCAATTATATTTCAATCAAATATTAGGAAAGCATGAAAACGTTTATATATTTTAAAACCATGACTAATTGAAATAATTTCCTGTTAAATTATTAACTACAATTATTATTGTTCCTTTGTTTATTACCATATTTTAAATATGAGCTTTTTTCTCACCCAGTATTAAAGATATGATGCATTTTTCATACGCAAGTTTCAATAGTAAAATGTTCACAAAAAAAAAGTGTGATAAACTTGTTGAAATAACTGTAGATTAAGATAAAGTAAAACAAGTTTTCGAATTTACACGGCATATTTTATTTCCATTATAATAAGTATTTATTTAAAATTTCTGGTAATGGTTTTATATATGGAAATTTGGATGATCAAGATGATTGTGGAATAAATTAGTCAAATTTAAATTTAAATTATTTAAAATAATAATAAAATGTCTGAAGAGTGAAATTCCTTGCCAAATTAGTGCACTAACATAATTTCCCAAAATAATGTGTAGAATCCATTTTTTAAAAGCTTTCTTATTGAAGAACGTGTCACAAATTCTAGCTAACAGAAAACCAAATATAAATTATATGATAGTAATAATCAGTGATTTAAAATATCAATGTTAAAAGCAAACGGCTTTCTAAAATCTAAATGAAATGTTTTTTCAACCCCCCTCCCCTCAAATCCTCCACACCCCCACCCGAATAAGTTAACATTATAAGAATGGAAATTGTCAGGTCCAGGTTCGAATACCGAATATATCTTAACATTATGGTGATTCAATAAAAAAAAAAAAGTAAAGGCAAATACAATCTAAAAGTATTAGCCATATTTGAATCTTTGTTCATAAAAACTAAATTGTTCGCAGCTATATCAAGGCACCATAAGATTTAAAGAGGTATATTCGTCCTACCTGGGCTGGTGGTCCTGTTGTGACGCTTCACAAAAAAAAAGTACGAGCTAGGCGGAGGTCGTCGGGTCGCTAGGTAGCCGAGACGCGATGTGGCAGGGCGCCTTGCGACGCGCTCACGTTTTATACCGGGGCGGCGCGGACCCTAATCGGCGCAGAGGAGGGTGGTGGGGGATGAGGGCGTCTCGCGAGCGCCACCTTTCCACCCGCCACTAGTATCCTCAAGAAGGACTCGTTAGACCCATCTGCCACCTGCAGGGTAACCATGTTTCATAGATAACAGTATTTTAAGTTAATATATGTTAACAGAAGATATATTTCACAGCTTAATTTATGGGATATGCATTAGGAGGGTATTCAGAATAAATACACCCGCATTTACGTTGAGAGAGAATAGGAAAATCACATTTATGAATAACATTAAGAAAAAATTTCCATTGGATTCTGTAGGGGAATAAAATCTCAACCTCCCCATAAGAGAAAATTCAGGATATTCTGAGTTAGACGCCTTAGACTGGATGACCACCTTTTCGGTTGGTAATATATACACATTTAATTATGTCCTATTGTAGCCCATGGCCAAGCAGCTATAGAGATATAACACTTCTAAACTTGATTCCTGAAATAATTTAATAATTATCAATGTGTTCAATTCAATTCCTGTGATTGATTGAGTGTTTAATGCTGCGGTCCTGGATCTAATTATATATGCAGGTTGTACATCGTTTAGTAAATTTCTATAAAATTGATTTTGCTTTAAATACGCTGAATCCAATTATATAAACCATATAAATTTAATATTTCATATTAATGACGTTAACCTATTTTAATATAAATTGATTTTTAGAAAACTATCTTTATAAAATGTCCAAAGCCACTGAAATAAATTAATGTAGTCTATATAGTATATATTTCAACGTTCTAATGAGCTATTTAGCAAATTTCTCTGTAAAAACAAACTCATAACATGATAGTTATATATGTATGTAATTAACTATCATAATTGCATTTATAAATTCGATAATATTAAAACAGAGGCCCGATATTGCGTGGTTGTCAGGGGACATAACCCCCCCCCTCCTACCTAGTCTTGGTTAACCACGGCATATCGGAAGGTGACCTGTGGAGTGACAAATGACGGGGCTGGAGGGCGGGAAAAAAAGAACATAATGCACTAATATACCTATATTTTTTTAGCACTGCTTCTTACTAGCCGTTCGGGTTATAAGCGTATGTAGGGCTTACTAATCACGCTAATGGTTTTAGGAATTAGGAAGGTTATATTTAGAGGAAGTATACCCGCATTTGCGTGGGGAGAGAATGGAAAACCACAATCAGTACACCCGACTGGGATCGAACCCCGATCTGACCATGCTGCAACCAAAGTGGCTCATGTACAATTTATTGTAAAAGTGAGGGCTTACATACAAACTACACTGCATATCATTATTATTATTATTATTATTATTATTATTATTATTATTACCACCGCGTCTTACTAACCGTTCGGGTTTTACGCACTTAAGCTCTTGTGTAATGGTAGGGTGATTGTGAGATGAAATGGAGGACCTACATTTTAACGTGGGATCCGAACCACGGTGGAGGCCTGGCATCACTGGATATCATCGCTGAGGGAACTGCATGGCCTTCTATTGGGAGAGAGCGTTGTCTTTACCTCGTTTTAGTGTGGTAAATCTCCCCTCAAATATAAGACATGTATCACAACGTTGGTTATTTGAGGTTGCCAGTAGCTCCTTCTTACCACAGCACACCACCTTCATATATAACTGAGAGTGAGGAGATTTGGCAACAGTTAACTGAGAGAGAGCGAAGATGAAGTTTTTCTCCATAAGATATGCAGCTCTCTCCGCGATTATATTGGGTGAGATAATAATGTTAAAATGTTACTAATATTGTTTAGCGGGGAGAACTAAAGTTGTATTTTCTAAAAGTTTATTTCAATAAAAATACCATTAAATGTTAGCTGGTGATTCAGAGCTTGTAACCCTAAGCTTCGCGTTTAATGAAAACGGATAAAGAAGTCTTGCGTTTACAGTTGACCGAATCTGGTTCATCATTTCCCATAGATCCTTTTTGCTGTTCAGATCCAAGAAGAAATTTCACTCTGCTAGAGTTTGGTCCAGCGGTTGGCTGAACTGCCTCTTTTTGATATGTGGGATTGCACATCTCACAGTTGGTAGCACCATAAACGAAACATCCAGAAAGTTTTCTTCTCACAGTTGGTTGATTTCAACCTCCCACCCCGAAACCTTCCCCCTTTTTCCACGCCTCAATATCTCTAGGCCCCTACTTTACTATTCCGCCAGCTGAAGTAGGTCACGTATTTACATCGATTCATAGAAAAATCAAGCTCTTACATGGCATAAATGAAGCCGTTTTAAGAACGGGCCGATGGACTATAAGCTAGCCACCTGATCCGTAGGCACTTTTATCTATGTACAGTCCAATTTTAATAGAAAGGGTCGTTTATAAAATACAAACATATTTTCTTAGGCCAGAATTGCTAGATGAAAAAATGTAGTGCTATTTTATAGGTAGTAAGTAAGCAATAGCTGAATATCACAGGACTTGGTGTATAAATACGCAAAAGTACATCTAGTAATTTGTTTATCTGTATCCTCCCTAAGAACATTGGATTGTAGATGTACTTTAATTACATCGCGTCTAAATTTATTTGGTTTATGGTAATATTGGTATTTTATTAACTA
Source organism: Timema podura (assembly GCA_033556935.1). Classification (NCBI taxonomy): domain Eukaryota; kingdom Metazoa; phylum Arthropoda; class Insecta; order Phasmatodea; family Timematidae; genus Timema; species Timema podura. Next base: position 38,371,336 of record JAVRXN010000001.1, read on the forward strand.
TGAAGGTGTAAGAGTTATTAAACATCTCCGTATTCATCCACCTTACAAACTAATTTCATTATTCGACTGTTTTATTAGCAAAGCGTCTTACTAGCCGTTCTGGTTGTACGCTTATGTACTAGTTACGTTGATGGTTTTAGGGTCTAATAAGGTTATATTTAGATGAACTGTACCTACATTTGCATGGAGGTAAAGTGGAAAACCATTTTGAAATAAACCACCCTCAGTGCACCAGACTTAGATTCGAACCTCGATCTCCCCGTCATCAATAGTCTAGTCTACAGCGAGAGTGGCGATTTAGATCATGTGACCACTGAAGTTTTTTTTTACTATTGAAGTCAATTTACATCACGTTTCAAATATCATAAAAACAGAGTTGTAGTGCGGGGGACACCGAAATGTTTCAATAGCTTTCAACTGTTAGAAAGTTTAAATTTACTTCTAGAAAACTATATTGGTTCGAAAAGTCCGCATAATTACACCAATGCAATAGGAACGGATTTTTTTGTATAGAAAAAATGCACCCTAATTTGCGTGGAGTAAGTGTTTTAAGTAATTTAAGAAAATAAAAAATTAGGTAAATTATTATTATTAAGAATAAAAAATCCAAAGCAATTATTTATGCTTTTAGTGAGAATTACTCCAACTAGATATCATATTCTGAAAATTATTATTAGCACCACATCTTAATATCCGTTCGGGTTATATGCACTTACGCTAATGTGTAATGGTAGGATGATTGTGGGATGAAATGGAGGACCTACAGTTTAACGTGGGATCCTAACCACGGTGGAGGCCTGACATTCCAAACATTCACAAGTTTTGAGTAATACACCTCTTATCAGAGGTGAAGGAAGGGTTTGGCAATCAGATAAATCTGTGTTGGGACTGAGGATTAAACCCCGGACCCGCAGCACAGAAGTCCAACACCTTAACCCTAGAGCGCCAGGTCGCCCTTAGGTACATTTGACATGAATTCCAACTTCGACCTACCGTTTACTGACAAACCATATAAGTTGAGACCTATGGCTTGGTCTGCATGTCCACAGGTGAAATATACTTATTAAAACATATATAAACATAGATGTATTAAATGTGAAATATTTATACTAAGACATAGATAAACATAGATTTTTTGTTGCAACGCATCCTGCTACTGTTTCGGCATATCTGCGTATCTACAATTAATGGTTAAGGAATGAGTAAAGTAAATTTTAGTTAGCACATTTACGCCTATGGAGAGTAGAAAACCATTTAATAACATCTACCATGAGTACTCCCAACCATGATTCTAATCCCAATCTCCACTTCATCAACATTTCAGTCTGTAGCGAGAACAACGCTTTATTGACCACCAAAGTGGGTTTTATATAACTGTGATTGAACCTGCGCAGTGAAGATATTTAATTTTTGAACATGCTTTCTCCTTTCAACGGAAGTGTTGGGAAAAGGAATGTGGATATAATACCTTCTCGCGTAATCTTTGCTTTCAACCATTCTCAACTCCTCATTTAAACTTTCCCACAGCTTTGGCAAGTGAGTGTAAAAGGGTGGTGAGCTAGAGAATCGGAGAGCAGTCTGTGGGGATGAAGAACTCGAAAGTTCACTGCCTCACTTACAAAAGTACGCCACCTATCTCTATCTTGAGCTGGTTTTATCCAGTCCACTTCATTAAAACCCAATGCTTTCAGGTCCATTCTAAAGTTATCACCCCATCTGCGTCTAAGTCTCTTCACAAGGACAATACAAGGTTCCATTCGCGCTGCATGACCTTCCCACCGTAACCTGCGAGATTTAATTGCCCCCAACAATGTCTGGTGATTAGAATAAGGTATTTAACTCACCAAAATGTAACCTCCTTCACTATACACTATCTTCATCCTTTTTTGGACCAAAGTTTTTCCTTAGTATACTGTAAATTGATTTTCGTCATGAGGTAAGAGGACAGGTTTCACACACATAGAAAACCACCAGTAAAATTATTGCTTTATTTATTTTAAGTCTTACATTTCTTGACAACAGACGAGATGTCAACAACTTACTGACCGAGTAGTATGTTTACCGACTGTGTTCCATTATTAATTTATACTATAATGTCGTTATTGCTGGTTAAAATTGCTCCTAAATATTTTGAGTTCATTAACCCCATCAAATTAGACAAAGTTTGAAGTAATCTCGAAAGAATTGTCTTCCTTCTGTTTTCTCTGCGTTATCTTATAGTTAGTTAGGTCTACAAGGGAACTCTTAAGATACTAATACAATTTCTTTATGTCTTGCCACAACTTCCTACCTAAACAAATCTAAATCGTCTGCGTATCTACTAGTTTCATTGTACCTTTTAATGTCAAGCCTTCCCTACTTTCAAGCCAACTTACTACACATACAATTAGATTTATAATTATTTGCTTATATTTTTTAATTATTTGCGTAATCTTTTACCTAAATATTTAAAGTAATTTTTCGATTTTTATAAAATATTAGACTTAAAGATTTAATATATTTAAAAAAAATTAGATAATGATTTGATACAAACACAAAAATTACAATAGAAAGTATAATTTCTTGGAATTATTTTTATAAAGCAGAACTGCGGCGTTGTGGGTCAGAAAAACTATTAAAAAGGGCTTATTATGAAAAAATATAGATAATTTAGATGTTAGATCAACACTGTTTATTGTGACGAATTAGACCCTTGATATCTCAGGCATGTGTGACCTTACCCCAGCTGAGAGCCTCATAAGTTCAAGGTTTATAGGACCTTATGCCCAAATATTATTTAAAAAAAACGAATAATATTCTTTGATTTGAAAAAGAACACCGATACTTGAGAATCAAACCAGGGATCTTTGGCTTTGTACCGAATCTTCTTACCACTGAGTTATCCAAGATTAGTCCCGTGTCTAGGGTCATTATTCACTCATATTTTAAGGCAGAGTCTGTGATAGACGTGGGGAAATCATAATCTACTTATTATGAGGGATCTATTAAACTCGTGAGCTATCAGATAAAGCAGCCACCTTCAAATTAGGAGAGTTTTTTTATGCTGCCAAGAGTAGAATGTATAGATGATATATAGATGTGGCTATAACCGTAGTCAACTAAAATAGCTTGGCTACTTAATCCACGATTATTTTAACTGATACCTGCATACATAAATAATACTTACGACTCTGGAGCATTTACGACAGCCACAAGAACCTGACGTGTTGTTTATTTATGTAATTTGAAGTATTTCAAAATTGTTTTAGCACCGTGTCTTACTACCAGTTCGGTTTATACGCTTGTGTACTGGTAACGTTGATTGCTTTAGAGACTAGAAAGGTTATGTTTAAAGGAAGTGTATCCACATTTTCGTGGAGGAAGAGTACAAAACCATTTTAGGAAAGGCACCCTCAGTATATCCGACCGAGATTTTGAACCTTCATCTCCCCGTCATTGTCAGTCTAGTCTATTGAGAGCAACGCCTTAGACAATGCAACCACCAAAGCAAATTATTTAAATTTGAGCACAGAACATACTTAGGGACCAAAGGAGGAACATTCCTGCTTCAGCTATTGCCCAATTTTCATATAATGTTATCTTACACCTAAGGATTACTAGATATATTTTCACGTATTCATACGTCAAGTCGTTTGGTATTTAGCTATCTCTTTTGATACTCATAATATTGTAAGATGGTATTACTATTGATCTAATAAAATATGTTTGTACTTTTTTCAAAGATTCTTTCTACTATAGTAACTTTCTTGAATTTGTCAAACTAATTAAATTAGTCACTATTTTAGTAGTTACACTATTGGCTGTTTTGAAACTGCTACAATAGTTAATCCCTTGAAACACTTCCACTTTCTATTTTGTTGTTTTTTACTTTCTCTCAATACCTCGAAGAGAGAAATTTCGTGATCATCAAAAAACTCCAAATCAAGATTTTTATAAATGTGAAAGTTTCATGACCTCCTGAAACCTAAAAGTGGTTTTCGTAATGCCGTCTTTATGTCTATTTTTTTGTCTATATCTCGGCCTAGAGCCAAAACCATTCCACCGGTCAGGCTAAAACTTAGTATCCAGGGTTTTTATAAATTTCCCAAGGAGTTTTCGGAATGAGATACCCAACCCTGAAATTATGGGTGATTTACTGAAGGACCAAAAAGATCAAATCCATTTTCTCAGAATCTAATCCAACGCTTTTTATTAAATTTTATATCTAGGTATTTTTTAACATTAAAAACAAAATGGCTACTCTCATTTTACCATAGAAATTATTTTATAGACCTTCAAGAAGAGGAAATTTGTAATTTTGATCATTTATCCGTAGCTAATTGAGATATGAAATAACTTAGCAATGTAAAGATTAGTTCTATAAAACATATTTTAATTTGAAATATATTTTTATAAAACCAATAGTTTCTGAGCTATAGGAAAACATAGTTTTATGAAGCACGTTGAAATATGAAATTGATTTTTATACTCCTTGGACATGGATGCTTCTATCTTTTCAATGTTTCCGTAACAGTGTATATTATTTCATTTACGCTCTTTGATTGAGTGTTTCGGTTACAATGTATGTTATTTCAATTTACAAATCTTACGAGATTTTAGTAAATTTCTCTATTTTAATATAAAAGAGAAAGAAAGTCTGTGCGGTGTAACTTATAATTTATTTGGTTTATTTTCAACTCCCTAAAACGAAAAGTTGATCCGGTAATTCTTTATGGTATTTTGTCATTGGTTAAGTTTGCTTGTAGTTCATACATTTATCGAATCGTGTGTTTAGAATGAGAATGACAAGTATTTTGAAAGTGCATTTAAAGGATTGGCCAGAGAGGTAAAGTGATATGGAATATAGCATCATGGTTTTCTTTAAAATAATTAGTTGTCTTAAAAAAACTTTTCATAACTAACTAGTAAAAATATAAATTCAAATTATCAATACTATCACAACATTTAAGTGGAAATAAGAATGCAAAATTTAAAAAAATAAAAGTGATTCTACTTGGACCAATATTTTGAAACATAAATCAACCTCTTTAGTTCGAAGAAAAATAATTTAATAGTCACTTCGTATTTAATTTAATTTTCTCCGCCTCATGGCACCCATATGGATTATACACTAATTACGTTAATTATATAGGGATAAGGAAAGTAAATTTCTAGCAAAAATGTACATACCCACATTTGCGTGTATAGTGAGTGGGAAACCACTCAGGTTAAATTCCTTTCAGTAAATTCAATCGGGATTCGAACTCTGAAATCCTCCCCACCAGCAACCCAGTCTAACACGAGAGTGATGCGCATGCGCTAGACTGCGGGACTGGACCGATTAAAAAACCATATCAAAATAATTAATGGAGAAGTCTTAAGTCACACGGGGCCCCCAGGAATCAGATTCAAAACGGTAATAATCTCTCTCTCTCTCTCTCTCTATGTAAAATATATCACCGTGTATTACTACATCTATTGGGGCTATACGCATATATTATAATTACTCTAATGGGGTAAGGATGAGGGAGGAAGCATTTTAGAGATAGTCTCTACCCGCATTTGCTTAGGAGGAGACCAGGAAATTATTTAGGAAAAACCACCCTCAGTAGACCCAACCGGGATTCGAGCCCCAATATCCCCGTTCATCAGCAGGCCAGTCTAACACGAGAGTGACGCCTCAGACCATTCGGCCACCGAAGCCGATGCCATGCAAATTGAATTATTTATCTGTCGAGGAGGTTAGGGCAGCCGTTCGCCACAGATCGATGGACAATTATTCCGTGTCACATATATTATATTAAACGAAGGGAGTGTGTTGCGTTGAAAACTAATGTTCGCATGCAAGAAGCACCACACTGGTTTTTTTTTAAATCCCCGCGTCACCAGCTGAATAAATCAATGTCAACAACTTAACAGGAAAAACAAAGTCACAATATAATCTTTATAAAATTCTTTGTAAAGTATCTACTTCGTAGACATGCGCTTGTCATCTCTAATGGGAAAGTCTTACCTTGGATCCAATTTTGTGCCAACGTGTCTTCACTTTACTTTTACTAATATTACTACTATTACTGATAATAATAATAATATTTATTATTCAATTACGACAAATTTCCGTAATTATAATCATTCATTACCCAAGATCCGCATTTAATATATACTTAATTGTATAGTGCTGCTTTCTTCAATATTGATTTGCTTGTATTGTTCTCTATATTAATGTACTATTGGCAGCATAGAACCACAACAGAGTCACTGGTGACTGATTGCAATGATAACTCTTAGTAGCCGATGATATCCACACGTCCATCACAAACTCTGTCTTAAAATGTGTGTGAGAAAATGACCATAAGTGTGGATCCATCGATAGCTTAGTGGTAGAGCATTTACGCGCTAGTTCAAGGGTCCCATGTTCGATTCCCTTGTCCAGGTGTCACTTTTAGTAAATATTAGAATAAGTTAAAAAAATTTAAAAACCTGTACCGGTGGTCGCATGGTCTAATCGTTTCACTCTCGTGTTGGACTGATTTGTCAGAGATATTGAGCATATTTATTATATGTAAATATCATGGTCACTGTATTGAGGTTCGAATCCCAGTTGGGTGCATTGAGGATGGTTTTTCCTAGATGGTTTACAACGATCCTTACAAGAAAATAAGGATACACTTTCTCTAAAAATATAATTTCAAAATTTATTTTGCGTGATTAATGTAGGCTCTTTGCATATAACCCAAACGTGTACACGGTTAAGAAAAATCGATAGTTGAAAAATAACGGCCTGGATAAGGGCATCCTCCATCTCTAGTAAAAGTGTCATTTTTTAAACTAGATTTTAAATAATAGTGAAATAATGGCAACACGCTTCAATCAAATGATGATTTTAATGTAGTGTCTATAATAATTCAACCTAACAAAGTATTTTCTCCAAATGGGCCATGATGCCGTACCCATTTCACAAGGGTTATATCTAGCTACCATGGCTTAGTCAATACACTTTTATTCCGTACTCGTGGTCTGCGATCCTTAAGAAATTATATTTGCGTCCACACAGTCCAAATCCTTAATCACGTGAAAAAGTGCAAACTAATTAAATAGTCAGAGACTTTGTCCAAAAAAAATCTTCGAAAGAACACGTGCCAAGAAGTCGCTGATCAATTAAACGACTTAAAAAAAAGTTCATGATAGTGTAAATGTAGAAAATGTACTGTATGTACACTCACAATAAATATATTCATAAAACGATTCTATCAAACTTATAATTAGTGTTTAGTTTTGATCTGAAAATCCAAAATAATTAAATAAATGTACTTTTAGTCTGGATGTAAACAAAGCAATCAAAGCTATCATTGGTGCTTTTATTTCGATGCGCGCGCAATTACTTAGCTCTGATTGGTAGTCCTTTTAAAATAGTCCTTAGAACGACCAAGTTTACCAACTTTTATGAAGTACGGATCTGGATAAGGATACTAATCAGGACCCTGTAGACCAAGCTATCTAAAACCATGGCATCAATTTCCTACGGACCATGGACTTACTGATAAGGAATTTGTAGATGGGGCTTTAGCCGGTGCTTAGACCTCATTGGGTACCTTATGAAACAGTCCAACCCCTCTCCATCCCATCCCGGTTCCAAAAGTGGATCCTCCACATGTAATAGCCAGCGCCACGGAGGGAATCGGTAACTTGACCTTGGGAATAATCTCAGTTTCCCCCGACATTGACTCTAAATTTACCAGCAGGAATCACATGGAGGTGTCCTGACCATATATCCCCAAACGAGGATATACACTACCAACCGTTTAGTGTGTGGCGGATGGGTGCCTTCACCTTTTCCCACCCCCACACATATGACTACAAGTATTAAGCCGGCCAACCCACCTGGCCAGACGATTGGTAAGGTCATCCAGACAAGCCAAGAAGGACGTTGTCCGGAGGCCACCGACATGAAGATACCTTGTAGATCTTTTGGGAGAGTCAATCTGAGGCAGGCAGATATTTTGGGAGGGTCAATCTGAGGCAGGCAGATCTTTTGGGAGAGTCAATCTGAGGCAGGCAGATATTTTGGGAGGGTCAATCTGAGGCAGGCAGATCTTTTGGGAGAGTCAATCTGAGGCAGGCAGATATTTTGGGAGGGTCAATCTGAGGCAGGCAGATCTCTCCTTTCTACACTCTCCAATCGTGAGAGCATCCGAGCTGATGCGTAACGCCACGAGGGAAGATAGCTTTTCAACCCTAAAAAGAGTTGACAACACCCACACCCGGTGTTACCCCCTAATTCAGCTAAAGATTAACCCGAGGCAGATGGTCACATGAACAAAGGCACCAGTCTCGTCTGGTTTTTGCCGTTGACGGGGAGGTAGGTTTTAAATCTCATCTGATTCTGGGGTACATCGCGGGAATTTTTTATTTATTTATTTAGCACCGCGTCTTTTCACCCGTTCAGATTGTATGCTTAAGTAATAATTACGCTAATGGGTTAGGAAGAGGGAAGTTTGAATTTAGAGGAAGTGAATCCACATATGCGTGGAGAGAGAGAGAGAGAGAGAGAGAGAGAGAGAGAGAGAGAGGAAAACCATGTAGGAAAAACTACCCCAATTCACCCGAGCGAGATTGAACCTCAATCTCCCCGTCCTTGGCATTCTAGCTCAACACGATACCAATACGTTAGATAACCCCACCACTGAGGCGGGTTCTCGCGGTAGATTAGTCTGCCGATAACGGGGAGATCAAGGTTCGAATTTTGGTCGGATATACTGAGGGTGGTTTTACCAAAATTATGTTCCACTCTCCCTCCACGTTAATGTGGGTACACTTCCTAAAAATATGACCTCCCTAATACTTTAAAACTATTAGCGTGATTAGTACCTAAGCGTATAGCCCTAACTGATTATAAAGTTTTTTCATCGCCAGAATATTTGTATGTACCCTTGTAGTTTGTGAAACACCCTGTATTTTTAGCTCTACTATAACAAGGGTTTTGAAACACACTGTGCCTGTTAGAGTATTGAACTTCACTAAAGGTAGGTTCTCGCTATATCCAGGTTTATGTCTTAGACGGTCTCCGAGGAAATCCAACGAAAGCCCTCCTCTCAAAACCATTTTCTTAGCCCTCCCCCCTCCAAGTAATTTAAATGCTGATCTTAACGGCTGTGGTTTCATAGTCCTTAAACCTTGTCGTAGAACATATCATTTGATTGAATTAAAAGTGTTTTTTTATTACTATTCAGATCATTCTATATAAGACAGGAAAAAAATTAATTTGATCTATTTCATTGCTCGCTTTTGCGACCCTAATCCGAATTAATGCCCTGACCTTAAATTAACAATATTAAAATTGAATTTAGTGATATATAGACATGTCGTAGTAAGTAGTAATTTTAGAAACATTGATCATTTTAGAGCTTAGGTAGAGAGGTAGGTCTATGATTTAAGCATGAAGCTGCATAGTGCTCTAGATAATATAATTTAAATATTCTAGCGAGCCTCAAAGATATATTTATATATAATATGTATAAATGTGTATGTATGTATATATTTTTTTTTATGAGAACGATTGAATGAATGGGTGAATGAATGTGGAAGAATAAAGGAATGAATGGGTGAATGAATAATTGAATGAATAAGTGGTTGAGAGAATGAATAATTGAATGAATAAGCGAATGAGGGTATGCACAATTGAGGGAATGAATGAACAAGCGAATAAGAGAATGAACAAGTGAGTGAATGAATGAATGAATGAATGAATGAGCAAAGGAGTGAGTAGGAAATTAATTAATTGAGTGAGTAGGTAAATGAGTGAGTAGGTAAATGAGTGAGTAGGTAAATGAGTGAGTAGGTAAATGAGTGAGTAGGTAAATGAGTGAGTAGGTAAATGAGTGAGTAGGTAAATGAGTGAGTAGGTAAATGAGTGAGTAGGTAAATGAGTGAGTAGGTAAATGAGTGAGTAGGTAAATGAGTGAGTAGGTAAATGAGTGAGTAGGTAAATGAGTGAGTAGGTAAATGAGTGAGTAGGTAAATGAGTGAGTAGGTAAATGAGTGAGTAGGTAAATGAGTGAGTAGGTAAATGAGTGAGTAGTTAAATGAGTGAGTAGTTAAATGAGTGAGTAGGTAAATGAGTGAGTAGTTAAATGAGTGAGTAGGTAAATGAGTGAGTAGGTAAATGAGTGAGTAGGTAAATGAGTGAGTAGTTAAATGAGTGAGTAGGTAAATGAGTGAGTAGGTAAATGAGTGAGTAGTTAAATGAGTGAGTAGGTAAATGAGTGAGTAGGTAAATGAGTGAGTAGGTAAATGAGTGAGTAGGTAAATGAGTGAGTAGGTAAATGAGTGAGTAGGTAAATGAGTGAGTAGGTAAATGAGTGAGTAGTTAAATGAGTGAGTGAGTAATTAATTAATTAATTGTGTGAGAGAGTAGGTAAGTGAGTGAATGAGTAATTAATTAATTGAGTGAGAGAGTAGGTAAGTGAGTGAGTGTGTGAAAGAGAGAGTGAGAGAGTGAGTGAGTTTATGAAATGGGAAGGAGATGAAAGGCTCAGTACAGATAGCCAGCCACTGCAGCCCATTAATCTTCATACCGCGGTTGCAGAAAGGAAACACAAACAGGTTTCTTCGATGCATTCTATTGCCTTTCACCGACAAGGCATGGGGGAGTGTGGAACTTGCCACTATTAAGAACCACTTCCGGCACGTTGGCTCAGCTACTGGATGTGTGACTTGATGCGGAGGATTAAATGTCACTCAAGGAAGAGTTGCAATTGGTCAACGACCATTCTTTTATTATTATTATTATTATTATTATTATTATTATTATTATTAGCACCGCGTCTTACTACCCATCCGGGTTACACGCACTTACGCTAATGTGCAATGGTAGGGTGATTGTGAGATGAAATGGAGGACCTACAGTTTAACGTGGAATCCGAACCACGGTGGAGGCCTGGCATTCCACACATTCACAAGTTGTGATTAATACACGTCTTGTCAGAGGGGAAGGAAGGGGTTTGGCAATCAGATAAATCTGTGCCGGGACCGAGGATTTAACCCCGGACCCTCAGCACAGAAGTCTGACACCTTACCCCTAGACCACCAGGTCACCCGACCATTCTTTTGAAATTAAATACCTTGCCGATACTAACTCTTGTTTTAAGCACAACTTCCTGTTATTCGTTCGGGCTATACGTTTATGTACTAACTCTATTGTGTTAGGGATGAGGAATATTGTATATAGAGGAAGTGTACCCGTATTTTCATGGTAGAGGAGTGGAAAACCATTTTGAAAAACCATCCTCAGTACACCGGACCGAGATTCGAACCTCGATCTCCCCGTCATCGGCAGTTTAGTCTAACACGAGAGTCGTGCGTTAGACCACCGAAGCAGGTAACCAAAATGTTAAGAATATTTACAATTATTAGTAATGCTAAGGATTTGCTTACTCAACTTTTTCGTTGTAAACCCGTCACACACCAGGCAGAAATTGCCAGGGTACTCAAGGCATGTCCTTTCCTTCAGCCTTATAACACTACAATGGTAGGAATAACATAGAAGGTAAAAACCTCCTCCAAAATATAAACAAAGATCAGCCAATCATGCTATAGCTATCTCTCCGTAACGGAAATATCTTTAATGAGAGGGTATCCGCAGTACTACAATACTTTCAGAGACACTACTGCCATCTATGAGCAATTGCAAATTATTTTTGCTATGTATCTGATCAATATCATATTTTATTATAGGTTACTTAATTTTTAATACAACAAATGTACTGTGTTATCTTTCAATTTAAAGAATATGATATTTAAATGCGACTATAACCATAATTAACAAATATAATAACTTACTTCTCTAATGATATGCGCCTTCGTACAGTTGTCATCGTCCTATTGGCAGCGTAAAGCCCTCCCGAGTCGAAGGTGTCTGCGTTATCTGATAGCTCGCGATCTTAATTGATCATTCATATGTAGCTGACTATTTCCACACGCACCTCATGGACTCTGCCTTAAAATAAGAATGAAGAATTACCCTATACACGGGGTTAATCCTTGGTATCTCAGTGGGTAGTGCATAGGCGTACTAAGCCAAAGGTCCTTGGATCAGCTACATGAGTGATTCCTATTTAATATCGTGTGGTTTCAGATACCACAGCCATCTGGGACTCGGGAAGGCTGTTATGATGCCAAGTATATAATACAAGATTGTAATTAAAGAGAAATACCAATTAATACCGACACACAGGTTTTAAATCATTGCGATGGCGGGAATTTTACTATTAATTAATTGACCTGTGGTCTCCTCCATTCAGACATTCCAGTAGTTACAATTACTTGCCACTCGTGTGTTGGTATTCAACTATACTGTAGATTATGACATACCAGGGTCATATTTCCTCCACTAAATTTTAGTAAGATACACGTATTACACGCAAACACAAAAACCTATAAATATAAAAACTGTGACGTGATGTGAAACTTTTATTGTCATTTCCAAGATGTAAAGACAAAAATTGTCTAAAATTAGACTCAAAATTGCTGAATGTAAAAATTATGTTGACTAGTGATTTATTCAAGACTTCTTGATACTTCTCTCTTTCGTCTCTTGCTTCAAACATTAGGGAAATAGTACATTGTCTGAGCTTTACACGGCCCTGGCACCAAACGACTCTTTAAAAAAATACAAAATTATAAGCCCATAGGTTTTCCGGTGAACGTTTATAATAAGTTTGGTCAAGTTATATTATTAAATTCAAGATTTTATCAAGGGTATCACGCCCACATAGAGCTAAGGTATTCATATCAGGATTTTTTCTTTTCATAGTTCTAAAATTAATAGGTGGTTCCCCTCTTAAAACACTTTGTAATTTTATTTATAATATATGAATTTTAAATACGTATATTCAGATTTATTGGTGAATTACCGAACCTGTGGTCTAATGGTTAGATTTCATGACTACAGATTAAGAAGTTCCAGGTTCGATCTCCATCTCTTCCTGAATTTTTCTGTAAAACAGTGTGTCTGGAATGGGGTGAAACTCAGCCTAGTGATGGGCAAATGAGTTGAATAGGTAAGTAGCATATTCGGTCTGGAAAACAGAGACTGATTGCCGCATGGTTCGTTGTGCTGACCACATGACACCCTATATCCGCAAATGTTGGCACTATCCTCGTTCACAGTGGCGGCAGCTCTGTTGGTATAGCTCGCTTGCGAGGCTACGCCATAGAGTTTTAAATTTGCGAATATCCCGGATGGATATTACAATTTAGAGCACGGATCAGATCTACTTTCACGTATTCATACTTCAGGTCATGTGATCTGTAGCTAACACGTTTGATAGATAATATCAATACCTATCAAATAACATAAAATAGTAAAATGGCAACGCAAAAATATACGTTTGTGTTGTTTTTTTGAAAGGCCCTTCCTACCTATGAAAATTGGACAGTAATTGAACGTCTGAATAACCAGCCAAACTAATGTAGATTACACTTCAACCCCGGTTGGGTCCACATTCCAAACAATCCGTTGGTGTTCATGCATGAATATTCTATTTGGTAAGACTATATCTTGATTTTGATAGGAAGAACAGTTTATAAAATACAGACATTGTATTTTTTTGCTAACATTGCTATCATTTTAATATGTTACTGATATTATTTTATATGTATTGATATTATCTATCAAACGTGATGGCTGTAGATCATATGTTTATTAAACAAAGTGTTTTATACAATACAATGGTGGATTCAGCCAAATATCTGTAATACTTCCATCATCAATTCACACTAATGCAGGTTTACTTGCTTTAAACCAGTATTTCCCAAACAAGGGGGCATTTTTTGTTTTTCCAGGGGGCTGTAAATTTAAGGACTGGTAGGGGGGCGTTCATGTTTATATGAATATTACAGACATAATTTCACACTCATAATAGCAGGCAACAAATTTTTTAACAAAAGTGTCTTACATTTATTTTAGTATTTATTTTAGGTTTTTTGACAGTACCGGTACGTTTAATTACTTATGTTTATAAACATTTAACGTAAGTTACGTTTAAATATCTTTTTCTTGATAAGGAATTTAAGTTACTAGTTATTCGATCCTTTATTTGCTCGGGTAAGCAACATAAATAATGTATCAAATTAGGACGTTCATCATCCACTGAAGAACATTTCCAAAATTCTTTCTTGTATACACTCTTAAACTAGGGCGATCCCAAGGAAATCATTTTAATTTGTGTATTATCTCTTTGAAAAAAGTTAGCCAACAGCCAAACCGAGTGAACAAATGAATGAAATGTGTGTCTAAGCACTGTGAAGTTTTTCTATTAATCTAGCAATTTAGATTCCCTACCTTTCATCCATTTATTGAAAACCTATTGTTAAATTACACACTTTAAAACTTTTAGCTATCGTTGGTGATCTTTTTACCAATTTGCCAAATATAAATTTTCTCCCACTATGAGAGATAGATTTTCTAATAGTTTTGGAGGGATTTCAAACTACTCTACCCAAATTTCCCCCAAATATTTTCAATTATGACATCCAACTTTTAAAATTTTAAGAATTAAATAGTAAGGTATTTTATATATTTTATTTACGTGACTGCCAAATTTCAAATTTTAAACCACATCTAAAATAGTTGTTTAAATTTTGAGCGCTTACATTTCTCAGTTTATAATTTTTAAATGCCATTTATTCAGATATAATTCGACTATCCAGTAAAGTATATTTACTTACATGTCTAGTTTCAATTTTATTCCACACAAAGAAATATGTTTTTCTATTAGTTTAGTAAATTGTGAGACCTCCCATATCTTAAAATTAATTTTGAAATTTGAAATTCAGTATTTGATTTTTGAACATTTGGAGCGGTTGTCTTAACTGCTGGAAGGTATTTGGATTTCCTAACACATTTAAAAAGAATTTTTCTTTTAATTTTTAAATTAATAGCTCTCATTCAACAAATTTTATTTGAAAATTTAAAAAAAAAATTTAATTATCTTCAAGATTAATATTTTCTGCCATGCCGAAATATGGCGTTTTCTATAAGTTTTGACATTTATTCTCATTCTCCATTTCACCACAATCCCTCCAAATTTAAATTTTAACTTTTAAAAATCTTTTGCGTTTAGGTTTGCTCTTCACCAAATCGCAAAGTAACAATTTTCATCACACATATAAGTATCTGATAAATTTAGTTTTGGAAATTTTGAGCCCGGATAATTTTCCGTAACCCCATTTAAATTTTCAAACTCTTCTGGTTATTAGTGTTTATACCTTTACATTTGATTAACAAATTTCAATTATCAGATATACCTAGGCGTGTTTTATATTTTTGGAAACTTTGAAGGGAACACCTTTCCATTTTTTGAATTTTATTTAGAAATCTAAAGAATGTTTAAACCATCGTTGCAGCTTGGGGTGATCCTTAAACTTGTCTGACAAATTCTCCTCTACCACACCAATAAGTAATTTATTATTTTAGTTTTAGAAATTTCAAAGCCTCCTCTTTCATACCCTCCCCCATTTATAAATAGAGAGTGTATAGCATTAATGTTGATATTTGCAGTGATCTCTCTACATTATTGACAAAGTTAAATTTCTACTTTCCCCAAAAGGGTTTTTTCCACCTATATACCACCCCATACACATTCACCCGCCCCATATCTTTTGGATTTCCTTTGAAATTAAACAAATTCATACTTTCTTGTCTATTTGTAGACCCCACTTACCGAATTTCGGTTATCTCTCCCACAGGGGAGTAATTGGATTAGTTTAACGAATTTTACCCCTTCACCCAGGCCGGGCATTTCTCCAATTCCCTTTTAGAAATTAATGTTTTTATTTTATTATCATGAAAGTCCATATATCCGATTCTAAAATTTAAATTTTCTACCCCATCTAAAAGTTTTTTCTTATATTCTCACCCCCCCCCCCCCTTTTTCCATTATTTCCCGGATTCCCATTTAAAATTTTGAGAATCATCTAGTTATTTGAAGTGAACCCTTTAAATTCCTTCCAAATTTTGTTTTATACCACACTGAGAAGAAATTTTTTTTATTACTTTTATAAATTTTAAATCTCTTACATGTCTAACAAATTAATTTCAAATTTTAAGATTTATTAGTTTATCTGGAGTTGTCCTTCTACCAGTACACCGAATTGAGATTTTCTATCACACTTAAGTTATTTTTATGTTCATACCACCCCCACCTCCTATTTTATGAAGTCCCTTCTAAAAATTTAAGGTTTTCAAATTGTGTGATTATTTGGAGTGGTCCCTCTACCTTTCTGCCAGATTTAAATTTTCTACCTTATTAAAAAGTTTTTTACAGCTATAGCGGTCTCTCCACATTCCACAAAATCCCATTTTGAAATTTTCCATTTTTAGATTATTCTGGTTATATTGGGCAATCCTTATTCATAAATTCCAGATGAACATGAAAACTGAAATTTTCTAGGAAGTGGGTTTTCTTTTCCAGATAGATCCACTTTCAGCTTTAAATATGGATAGAAGAGATGGCACGACAAAAATTCAGTTGTGCTTATATTTTCTTTAAAAGGTCCTGAAGGAAATGAATAGAAATTTATTAAATCTTACATCTTCACAATAATTATTAAATATGAAATAATTAAATATGAAGGTACAGTTTAACATAAATTTAAGGTTATTAGTATTAAGTCGATAATAACCCTTTGTATTTAACGTAATAAGATAAAATAAAATAAAAAGATGAGAATAACTGAAATTGATGAACATAACCGCCAGTCTTGTCTCCTCTGGTTTTTCTGTGGCGTGAGTTCAGATTTCTCCCTCTCCCTCCACGCAAATGAGGGTACAGTTCCTTTAGTTTATACGTTTTTCATTACTATCCCCTTAGTATAAATATGCTAATATCTAATATATTTTTTAAATGTATGCTCTATCAAACGTGACAGATAGAGGTCACATCACTTGACGCATAAATATATTTTTAATATTATTTAACTGTTAAAAAATATTTCTTCTTATCTAAATCATACTTTAAAGTACTACATAGAAGTATAATTCAAATATAGGTCTACCATTTAGTAAAAAAATTAGGCTCAAACTCTAACCCTCGCGCGACCTACTAAGCTATTAATCAGTAAGCTACCAGACTCCCCCACACCCGCAAGCCCCTATGACACCCAACACACCCTTCTTGATAATCGTCGGGAGTATAGAGTCTATTAATTGTAGCGAGGTAATCTTGCGTCACGTGCTCGTGTTTGATTATTTCAACCGTGTTAATGTAGTGTGAACTCAAGGCTCTTCCCATGTCTCCACCTCTACAGACCTGAAAATATACTTGAATTATTATTATTATTATTATTATTATTATTACTACGTCTTACTACCCGTTCGGGTTATACGCACTTACGCTAATGTGTAATGACAGGGTGATTGTGAGATGAAATACAGGACCTACAGTTTAACGTGGAATCCGAACCACGGTGGAGGCCTGGCATTCCTCACATTCACAAGTTGTGATTAATACACATCTTGTCAGAGGTGAAGGAAGGGTTTGGCAATCAGATAAATCTGTACCGGGACCAAGGATTGAACCCCGGACCCGACATCCCTGAAAAACAGATGCAGGGATAGCGTGTAAAACCAGGACGAGGTCGTTTGATTATTGGCCTAAACGACCAACGTCCGAATTTATAATCCATAAAAGTGATTATTATTTTTTTTTTCGTTTGGTTCAGTATTGTGATAATTATGCTTTCTGCTGTGCGACAGCAATATTTTTTTTGTTGGGATATGTCAACGTTACTCAAGCTTTCTTAATCAACGCTCAGCAACAGGGTCACGTGATGTTTCAAACATCCGCCCCCTTGCTACCTTAAGTTGGGAGTGTAAGGAAGGTGAGCTAAGAACAGTATTCTTACAAATTTTTACATCAACATTTTTTGTTGAAAAAAACCCCTAAAGATTTCTCCAATCAACATATGTGTTAAATTGTATTCATAGCTATGGTGACCTCAACAGTTTTTAATATCAGTCAAGTGTGGCCTCTCTTAAAGACAACTTTTACTCTTCATTTAAAAAGTTTATCATCTAACGCCGCTACCGGCCTCGGTGGCGTAGTCAGCTAACGCGCTAGTTTTACGTTAAGCTAGACTGCTGAGCACTGGAAGATCGAGGTTCGAATCTCTGCCGGGTGAACTGGGGTGGTTTTTCCTAAATGGATTTCCACTCTCCCTCCACTTAAATGCGGGTTCCCTTCATCTAAATTCAACCTTCTCAATTCCTAGCCCATTAGCACTTAGGCGTATAACCCGAACGGGTTGTAAGACGTGGTGCTAAGTAAAATCTAATGCCGCTATGCTCATGACAAATATTCAACAACTGTTGATATCACCACGCAAAAAAAAAATTAATCTCTATGTTTCTAACAATATTTTAATTATTTTAGCAAAAATTAAAAATGTTTTGCTATAAACACATTGCCCTTAACTCTTGTTACATACACTCCCTCGTTAAACCTATAACAGACATATCACACAGCCTGCCAAACTTTAATTAATCGATGTGAAAGGGAATTCTTATATTTCACCGGCGATAAACATTCTGGCCATGTCTGAAATTAAGCCCGAGGTCCTTAGATTTGAACTAAGACACACTACTGCATGAGCTAAGGCCTCACCCAATTTTTTTGGTGACAATTAGTGAATGTGACAGCACTGGGATAGTCCATATCATCGTAAAAATAGTAGCCGTATCGAACAGCCCTAAAAAGAAGTGCACCAATGTGGTCTACACCTGTTATTATAAAATGGGACTTATCGATTTTCACAGCTGGAACATAAATAAAGCGACCATTTATAAATGTTTGATATTTAAATTCATTATTTTTTTTAGCTACTTTGTTGCTATTGTGTTGATCACACTATACATTGAACGTTGAATGTGAGTTTTTATAAACATATATTTTTAATTAGTATTTCATTTAACACCAATGTTATTAACGCCTTAATCTAAAGAGTGGAACATGGGGGTGGTTTCTAGAAAAAGCCCACCCTCGTGAGCACGAAGTAAAGATTGCAAAACTAAAAAGATAAATGAGCTGTTGAAAATCACACCCAGTGTACCCTGTCGACATTCAAATTTATAACTTTGTTGAATACATATCTTATACATTTTTTTAAAAAACCAGTCAATTAAATTTATTTCACTTTAAGTAAATTTCTTCAGAATGTAATCTGACTTAATACTAATCGATTATAACTTAAATGTAATTACATACTTTTAATTGTAAGAATCTTTAACGCAAATGTTATTATTGGCTTTATTTAATGTAGTAATACATTATTAGTACGTCTATATGTCCCATGCACACATGGTCATTAATTGGTGGGGATTATTATGTGTTCTGTCTTATGACAGGTCCATTTCTTTCGTCAGTGAACTTGGGTTGCCATGAGCCCTATCCTCTTCCTTGACCTGCCAGAATTTTCTTCTTTCCTTCAAGTCATCTAATAGTTGAATCCTCCTCCTTCCTAAGCTCCTCTTTCCCTCAACCTTGCCTTCTATAACTTCGTGCAGAAGACAGTTACTCCTAAGGATGTGTCCGATCCAGTTTTCTTTGTACTCAAGAATCACATCCAAAATGGTTCTCTTCTCACCCATTCTTCTTAGGACTTCATCTCTCACCCTGTCTGACCAACAGATTTTCTCAAGTCTTCTCCAGAACAACATTTCAATGCTCTCCAAGTACAGTAAAACCTTGGATTGCGAGCATAATTCGTTTCGTAAACGTGTTCGTAATACAAAGCAATCGTATATCAAAGCGAATTTCCCCATAAGAAATAATGAAAACTCAGATGATTCGTTCCACAACCCAAAAATATTTAATCTGAAAATGATTAATACCTTTTTTATTTTCGTTATTTAAATGTAACTCTACTGTAATCAAATTTATTAATTAAATTTAATCGTGGCTAGTGTGAGGTAGACGAGAGTGATGAGAGGAGGAGGTGTGTTATTGTTAAGGACGACTTTCACTGTCACTAACGGAATCACTGCTATATGTTGGCTCATTCAAATATTTTTCTTTTTGTGTGACTTTAACAAAGAACCTATCCAATGACACTGCTCGGCAGACAAAGCGTAACCATAGTACTACTCGTATTGCAAGATATCGCTCGTTTATCAAGTGAAAATTTATTGAAAATTTTTGCTCGTCTTACAAAACACTCGCAAACCAAGCTACTCGCAATCCAAAGTTTTACTGTATTTATTTTACATTTTCCTAAGAGTCCAAGTTTCTTTCCCATACAGCGCTTCAAATAATGAAAAGTGTAGTCAAAGAGGAAGTTCACCAAAGTACCCCTGCATATGGGAATGGTAGCCCACAGGGATAATTCATGTGTGTAAGACCACCCCTACTGCAACCAGCCAAGATTCTATTCTAAAACTACGCGTCCCTCACACACCAGTTTACGATTACGAATCTGATACCTTAGAATATATACGCAATATTGAGGGGGGGGGTAAGATTCAATAAATATACATAATTTGTTATAATACCATAGTAGTATTTAATTAATTAATATGTTTTTATTTTAAAATTAAGAGTTTTAGTATGCATATCAAGGAATAAAACACAATCCTTATAAAATTTCAATAAAAACAATTTTGGTTAAAATCCAATTGAAAATCTCTAGAAATAAAGATTTAGTTCACGCACAATGACGCATTTAGCTATATATCAACAGTTATTCTTAAATATATATATATATATAATTGTATTTGTAGTTTATAAATTAAAAAAATACAGTGAGTGGAACTAAGGAATGTCAAATTAAAAGCGGATATGGTTATTTAGTAGTGTATTACTAATAGGATATTTAATTTACCCCCTTTCTTTACATATTGATTATATTAGTAATGCAAACCAACTTAAAGTGAAGAGTTTAACCCTAGTAACACTAGTAGTCGGTAATCTGAGCGTGGGGATGAATACACTTGAATATAAAATAGTTTTTAATGGAATTTTCACCCAAGACACGCAGACTTGTAGTTTGTTACTCCTAACCATTAGGTGGCGAGGACTGAGTGGATGTGTAGTAACAAAGCAACGGATCTAGTTGACGGAAGATCTCTCCTACACGCTGTCACATGCACTTTTAAAAGAAAGTAATAAATGGAGGCAAGACGGAACTGCAAAAAAATAATAATAATAATAATATAAACTGCATTTGCTATTTTTCTAATAACTATGGTAGTGTTCACTGTAATTTTCATGGTAAAGGGAGTGTTTCTAAAATAGATTTAATAAATGATTGGATGGATTCTTTAGATGTAAAAAAAATGTAATTTCCTCTCTCTCTGTGGGTATTTAACATGCTCTTTCTTAACAAAGAGGTACTGACAGAAAACAACATACGAACTAATCTAACTTAGAGCCTCACTCTTGATACTGCACACCCTGCACACCCTGCACACCCAAGATACTGATCAGATAAGAGAACTACTTAGATTTGGGACGCTCGAATTCTATGGTATTTGAGATACTCGAGATTTTAAAATTCTCAAAAAAGTATCTCGAGTACAATTATGAAGAACCTGACTTGAGATTTAAAAAAAATAATACATTAGTACCTGCTTCGGTGGCAGCGTGGTCTAAGGCGTCACTATTGCAATAGAGACTGTCGATGATTGGTAAATCGGGGTTAAAGTCCAGTTTGGGTGTACTCAGTGTGGTTTTAGTAAAAGGTTTTCCAATCTCCTTTCACGCAAATGCGAGTACTCCTTCCTAAGCTTTAACTCAATAGCATAATTAGTATATATGCGTAGAACCTAAAACGGTAGTGAGACGTGGCAATAAAAAATAATTAGTAAAAAAGAATACTATAAAGTTGATGCGAGTGACAAAATCACAAAAAAGACGAAATTGTATTGATATAACTAATTTATTTAAAATGTATTCCATTTGTTATTTATGGTGTAATATACATTAAAAACAAAATATATGTTGGTGTAACCAAACCTAAAAAAAAAACTTTTTATGAAAGTAAATTTGAAATATTTTTCACTTAAAACCAAACTGTTACATTTCTAAAGATTCGAGGATTCAAGATTCGATAGAAAATTTAATACTTGGATAAGGTATTAGGAATATAGAAATATAGGATTCAACCCATCTCTAATACACCGTAAATACATTCCTAAACAATCCCCGGAATCGAAAAAGGACCCACCAGACTTTTAGTCGACAGTTTTAACCAAACGCAATATTAATAAACGTTAATATAGTAACAGTAGGATTTTGATAGGAGGAACAATATCTTACAGGTACAAAAGTTACTAAAACAATTTTAACATAGTCATACGTCAAGTCATATGTTCTACAAACATCAAGTTTGATAGCTATTATCAATACCTATAAAATAATATCAATAATACATTAAAATGTTAGCAATGTTGACCATAAAAAAACGCAGTATATCTTTAAAAAATAAACTGTTCTTTCTACCAAAATCAGGATAAAGTCTTACGAAACATTATTATTATTATTATTATTATTATTATTATTATTATTATTAGCACCGCGTCTTACTACCCGTTCAGGTTGTACGCACTTACGCTAATGTGTAATGGTAGGGTGATTGTGAGATGAAATGGAGGACCTACAGTTTAACGTGGAATCCGAACCACGGTGGAGGCCTGGCATTCCTCGCATTCACAAGTTGTGATTAATACACATCTTGTCAGAGGTTAAGGAAGGGTTTGGTAATCTGATAAATCTGTGCCGGGACCGAGGATTGAACCCCGCACCGCCATCACAGAAGTCTGACACCTAACCCCTAGACCACCGGTTCACCCTTACGAAACAGAATATTCGTACATGCACACCAACGGGTTGTTTCGAATGTGGATCCAACCGGGGTTGAAGTGTAATCTACATTAGAGTTTGGCTGGTCATCCAGACGTTCAACTACTGTCCAAACCCACCTCGGTGGCCACGTGGTCTAACGCGCTACTCTCGTGTTGGACTAGACTGCCGATGACGGGTAGATTGGGGTTCTATCCTGATCGAGTGCACTGAGTTTGGTTTTTCCTAAGTGGTTTTAAACTCTCCTTCCACGCAAATGTGGGTGCACTAATATAAATTAAACCTTCCTAACCCCTAAACCATCAGTGTAATTAGTACAAATTAGTAATGGGTAGTAATATGCAGTGCTAAAAAAACTGTCTAATTTTAATAGGTTGGAAAGGCCTTTCAAAAAACACAAACATATATTTTTGCGTTGCTGATTTACTATTTATGTTATTTTATAGGTATTGATAGTATCTATCAAACGTGGCAGCTACAGATCACATGACCTGAAGTATGAATACGTGAAAGTAGATCTGATCCGTTTTCTAAATTGTAATATCCATCCGGGATATTCGCAAATTTAAAACTTCCATGGCGACGCCTCGCAAGCGAGCTATACCAACAGAGCTGCCGCCACTGTGAAAAATGATAGTGCCAACATTTGCGGATAGAGGGTGTCATGTGGTCAGCACAATGAACCCTGTGGCAATTAGTCTCAGTTTTCCAGAGCGAAGCTGTTACTTATCTATTCAAATGATTTGTCCTCATGAGGCTGAGTTTAACCCGTTCCAGACACACTGTTTCACAGAAAAATTCTGGAAGATACGGTGATCGAACCTGAAACTTTGAATCTGTAGTTAGGACATGAAGCGATTCCTTTCGATCGTTATTCCTGTTGTTCTACACCTGCGGTACACAACCTATGGCCCGCGGTGCGTATGATGAGGAAGTGACTCCTCCCCCTCTCATTCAGGTCTGATGTAGAAAGGAGTCGGCGGGTGTATTGCATCATGAGCACACATGAAATGAAATTTCCCTGGACAATATTCTTAGCGACTGTTCAATTGAATACAGTTCCCCCCTCCTCCCCCCGCCTCCCTCCTCCCTCAGAATGCTCTCCGGGATGAGAGACAATGTCGAAACTAGAGATTGACATTTACCGGTAGATTTTCAATATGTAAATTTCCCGCAATTGTGGCTTTCGAGCTAGTAAATACTTGAAGGGTTCGGATCTGAGGAGGCACCTATAGCCTATTACATAAACAGGGTGTTACAAAAAAGATTCAGAACTTTAGGATATTGTAGTAATAATTAAAATGAGATGAGGTGAGCGAGCAGGTATTTTTCACTTCGATTCGAGCGAAAATCAAGTTTTAATGAAAGCAAGAGGTTTTTTTTGCGTGTTCGACTAATATAAAACCATTTTTTTAGCACCACGTCTTACTACCCGTTCAAGTTATATGCTTATGCACTAATTACACTAACGTGTTTGGAATTAGGAAGGTTAAATTTAGAGAAAGTGGACCCGCATTTCTATGGAGGGAGAGTGGAAAACTATTTAGGAACAAATCTCAATGCACCCGGCTAGGATTTAACCCTGATCTCTCCATCTTCAACAGTCTAGTCTAACACGAGAGTAGCGCGTTAGACCCTGTTGTCACCGAAGCGTGTTGAAATAATTCTAGTTCAAAAATTGCTTCAAGTTAAATTTCTTTGATAAATCCATTTATAAACCAACAGTAAAAATATTTATTTATCATAATGACTATTTTTGTCAAGAAAAAAATTAGCACATATATTTGGTATTACATACAAATAAAGTTTATATATATATATATATATACAACATTTCCGGCTAGTTTTGACATTTAGGGCAAGTACTTGCCTTGAAATCACTTTGGAGCAACGTGCACCAGATTGCTTCAGCCGATTGGTATAAATGCTGGACGTTAACCGACGCAGTTAATTAAAACTTCCCCTCTCGTGATTAGTTATGTTGACTCTGTGTCTCAATGTTCACTTTATTTTAGGTATGAGAAGGTCAAATTATTGATTCCTCAAATTCTTATTGTAATCGAGATATTCAAGATTCGTAAAGAACTAAAAAAAATCTCGAACACAACAATTATGAAGACCTTACCTTCAAATAAAAAATTTAAGCAATTGGTAGAATGAATTGTATAGTTTGTAGATTAACAAAATCACAAAAATAACAAAATTATATCTATGTAATAAATTTACCAAGCTATAAGCGTTTTATTTATTACTTATGACGTGATAAATATGACATTCAAAATGTTATTTGTTAATGACACCAAGCCTAAAACAACTTTTTTTAAACTGAATTTTAAATATTTTCCTTTTAACAAATTTTTTTTCGAGATAAGAAAGAAAATTAAAAATTAGTATTCAAGAAATTTAGGATTAGACTCATCCCTAGTTCATTTACATATTCTAAGTCAAGAAACCGATTTATTGTATTTCCTACTGCGCTACATCCTTAAAAAAGCTATGTTTTCTTTTAAAATATTATAGGTGTCGTCTAGCTAGCCAACTAATTATATATTAATTAATACCGTTCATAGGTGCAAATACGGACCAAGCGTCAAGCTCATCCAGTCTGTATTTTAGTTAATAATAATAATAATAATAATAATAATAATATTATTATTATTATTATTATTATTATTATTATTATTATTATTATTATTATTATTATTATTATTATTATTATTATTATTATTATTATTATTATTATTATTATTAGCAACGCGTCTTACTACCCGTTCGGGTTGTAC
Organism: Timema podura; assembly: GCA_033556935.1. NCBI lineage: Eukaryota > Metazoa > Arthropoda > Insecta > Phasmatodea > Timematidae > Timema > Timema podura. Next base: position 38,396,951 of record JAVRXN010000001.1, read on the forward strand.
GCACTTACGCTAATGTGTAATGGTAGGGTGATTGTGAGATGAAATGGAGGACCTACAGTTTAACGTGGGATCCGAACCACGGTGGAGGCCTGGCATTCCTCACATTCACAAGTTGTGATTAATACACATCTTGTCAGAGGTGAAGGAAGGGTTTGGCAATCAGATAAATCTGTGCCGGGACCGAGGATTGAACCCCGGACCCCCAGCACAGAGGTCTGACACCTTACCCCTAGACCAACAGGTCACCCTGTATTTTAGTTGACCGGGAGGTAGGTAGGGGCTCAAATTCCAACTAGGTGTGTCGAGTGTGGTTTTTCCCAATCTCTCTCTACGCACATATTGGTACATTCCCTCTAAATTATACCTTATTTTCCCGAATTTATTCAGTGTAGTTAAATGTGGATTACGGCTGAACCCACTTTGGTGGCCGCATAGTATATGGTATAAAGCACTATTTTCGCAGTAGAATAGGCTGCCCATGATTGAAAAATCGAGGTTCGAATCTCGATCAGGGGTATTGAGGGTGGCTTTGCCAAAATTGTTTTCTCCTCTCTTCCAAAAATGTGGGTACAATTTTATATTATATCCTTCTTAATTCCTACAGTTCAAACTAGTAGTAAAACGTGCTACTAGAAAAAAATACTATGCATAGATACAAAACAATTTTACATTATTATATACGTTTTTCTCCAAATATGGGTCTATTATTGTGTTCACCGAGATATTGAAATCCTGCGTTACTTAAGAAGCTGCTTGATATTTTTTAGTCTCACTTTCAACCAAATGTAGGATAAAATTACCAGCAGGCTTCTGAAAAAGTTTCAATTTTGAGTTTAAAATTTAAAAAATTTAATGATAATTTACTCGTAAATGTGTACTTCTGAGATCAAAATAAAAGTTATAAACCTATCTCTAACATTCCTTTATCAAATAAGCATTTTAAGATAATGTTGAATTATTTTATAGTCTTATGTAATATATAACATTTTCTATATACAATTTGAACTTGAAATTTAAACTTTTTAAATGGTCAGAACTTTAACCTACTTTTTGTGAAAACAATATTAAAAAATAATCAAGCCAACTTATAAATAATCCGGGTTTTCTAAGCGTCTGCAACACTTCTTAGTCCTCTCCCATCCAGCCCTCTTAATAAATTCCATAGAAATTTCACTCAAGTGGCAAAAAATTAATTCATAAGTTGATGGTACTTGTGTGTTTTTTTTGTGTGTTTTTTTTTACAGACTGAACGCTTCGCTCTAGCATCGTTTTGCCCACTATAGTCCGGTCTAAATTATTGAAAAGGAAGGAAGGGTGTAGACTTCCCGCCTAGCTCTCCGGTCGAAAGTGTTGTCTATATTCAAGGCAGGTAACTGGAGATCTACTCAGAATAAATATTTTGTATGGAAAATAAAGATGTTACAGCTGTTAATTCACGGTTACACTTTGATTATATTGACAAATAATAATGTTTAAATTGATATAAATGAAAAAATGGCAGAAAAAATATTAATTTATGATTTTAGAAATGTACATAAATTTATGAAAAGATTAGCATTAGAAAAAAAGCAGAATTTTACTATTAAATAATTATTAGAGAAAAATAGTGACCTTTATAAATTGACCTTTGCTTTTAATTAGAATTTATAATCAGTTTTAATACTTAAATATTTCTATACGATTTTGTTACATTTAAGCTAACTATTTTAATAAACAACACTTTTATTACTCTGCTAAAACTAATTAATTTATGACTCAAAATATAATTTTAGTTTTGTGTTGTAACATTTTGATGAATGTAGAATGAACTATTGCTTGGTAAAATTAATGCTTATTCTTATTTTTATTATAATAAAATTTCGGGCACTTAGATTTGAGGTGGTTTTAAAGCAAAATGGTAAATTCTTAAATAATTTAATTGTGAAGAAAAAAATTAATACACTGGGACCTATTAATTTATTTTTGTAATAGTAAAATACTAAGGTTTTAATTCTTTTTACTTAAGATAATGACAGCAAAGATTTTAAAAGTGTATTTTTAATGTTCAACGTGGCCCTAACAATAAAACCTGTTTCACACGCCTGTACTAGAAGTACAGGTTGTTTCATTCGCTCTCAGCCCCTGAATGTTTCTTATATACCAATAACATGAGTAGACAGACTGAAATTGAACCAGCAAATGGGGTCGAATTCCAACTCTCTTGCCAACACCCAATTATACTTGAGATAGAAAGACTTTTTACCTTAAAAAAATGTACATGTGACTCCAGAATCTCGAGCTATAATCAGAATATTAAAAAAGATAATAGACATAGCAAAATATTATGATTTATTTTCTTCAATTTTGAATTTGTTCACAGTAAATCCTAAGTTGCCATATAAAATAAAAGTAGGCACTTTATTACTATAGCTTTTCATGAAATAAACATTTATACCACATGGTCTAACGCGTCACTCATATTAGACTGGCTTACTGGTGACGGGGAAATCTGGGTTAGAATCCCAGTCAGGTGTATCGAAGGTGGTTTTCCAAATTATTTCCCCCTCTTCCTACACAAAAATGCAAATACGTTTTCTTCAAAATTCCACCTTCCTCATTACCTATTCGACTATCCTTATTAATATACATGTAAAATCAAAGAGGTAGAAAAATACGGTGAAAAATAATTTGTGCATTCATTATTACATCAAAAATGAAATTAAGTTTTATGCTTTAAAAGGCGTCACTCTCGCAATGGACTAGACTACCGATGACGAGGAGATTGGGGTTCGATCCCAGTTGGATTTACAGAGGATAATTTTCCTAAATTGTTTCCCACTCTCCCTCCACGCAAATGCGGGTACACTTCCTCTAAACTCAACCTTCCTAGACCCTAACACATTAAATTAAGTAGTACATAAGTTTATAAACCAAACGGGTAGTAAGACGGCGTGATAAAAAAGTGGTAAATGGATGGTTTGGGTTAAATTTACTAAGTTTTTCTTATACTTAATTATCTAAATTGCTCTAAGACAATTTTCAACTAAAAAATTTGAAAAATATGAAAATTATTAATCTCTAACCCTCTAATCTCTAATATTGTTTAGGGTTTTATAGGTTACAACAGTCATGTCAAATTTGCGACCGACGAGCCTTATGTGGCTCAAAACATAATTTCTAACGGCCTACAGACCTTTAAAGGAAACAACATATAATTTGGTTGTATTCATATTTTTATTAAAAACAGTAGTAGTTAGGGTTTCAGTTGAGAATATTCAAAATAATACGATTCAAGGAGCGTCCTTGAAATAAACAAGTAAAATGGGATAGATCAGTAGTTCCCAACGTGGGGTACGTGCCAGGACGTTTGGGGCGGGGGGTGGGGGGTTGGGGGTGGGGGGGTGTAGGGGTAGTGTGTGTTTGTGTGCGTTGCCTAGCCAAATTTAAGACAGGCAGAGATCTGAAATTTTTAACATAGGTGGACGGAAGGGGGGTCCAAATGCACCTCGAAGCTGGATTTTTAAATTTCTAATTAGATTTTTAATTAGGCTAATTTTAACAAATTTGTATAGATGGGTCACGGGCAATGCCGTGCGGGTTCGCTAGTATCCGAATAATGGTGAAAAGACAGCATTGTAAGGAAAAAGATCAGTCAAAATTTATGAAAATTAATTCCACGATATGCTTGAGAAAATGATTAAAATTTCAAACATAAAATAGTTTTATAATTATTAATAAAAATAATTAATTAATTAAATGTGTCAGTTTTTATTGTAAATTTTGATTTTGTAATATAGAGATATATATGCACTATGTATTCAGCTTATTATCATATAGTTCTTTAATCCCACTATTAGCCATTTATTTTCAGTTGCAACAAATAAGTCAGAAATGACGTACTAATGTTGCAATTAAACATTTTGCAAAAAAACTTAAAGACACAATTTATGTAAATGGGCTGCAAAGGGGGGAAACAAGCGAAAAAAGTTTGAGAACCACTGGGTTAGACTATAATAATTAATTAACTCTTGTAATAATAGCTCACCTGGGCGTTCATTTCCACTTACCTTGCAACTCTTGTTCGTGATGAAACAGAAATAAATGTGGGGTAGGCCTTAGGACGTAGTCTAAACCCGGAGCTATTACTGGTCTCGATAAATCCACAAGAAAACTTTAATGTAGTGAGGATGACTGGTTCAGCGGATGGCATGTTTTCCTTAAGGGCCCTACAGACGACACGATTTGGTCAGATCAGGCGCAATATCGGGTCGTGTGTAGGTGTGCCGCCCGACAAAAATGTATATTTCATGTCAGGTGGCCGGCGTATCCAACCACACGACCGGCCGATCAAATCGTGTCGTCTGTAGCGTTGTCGGGGGATTCAGCTTGTCAGTTGAACTACAAATACGGGTGCAAGTAGTTATATGTACGTAGTAACATTATATGACTGAATTTTTTCCGTTCAATTAGCCATTTTTTGGCCCACATTTTTCTTTTTCCTGGAATCAATCCCTAACGATGCCCCAACTTTTTTGGTGTTTGGATAATATAGGAGGCATGATGCGTGTCTCTCAGAGAAAAAAAACACTGATAAAATCAGACACTAAGTCCAGGTCCTTTGTAGATAACACCTAATTTGGTCAGGCCGAATGTCGGGTCAACCAGATCGGATCGTCTGTAGGGCCCTTTAGGTAGAATTCATCAAAGTATGGGCGAGAAAGTACGCAGTAACAATAAATATAATTAATATAAATATAATGCTTAGAGACGATCCACGTAACACAAATACACGATAAGCTCGCACTGAAACTGACCGCCCGCTTACAACAAAAACTGAATCACTTTTATTAGTTAAAATGGCCCATGTCCACGTGCGGTGATTCACTACGTTAGCAACAAATCTACTCGTCTGAACATCAAGTGAAGACTGGTCATGCCAACTCAACAAGACATATCAAAGGGAGAGGGTGGGGGTAGGTGGTACCAGTTTTACCAACAACAAATGGGTAAGACGTCCTTACCTCAAATGGAGTCTCCACACAAACAAAACGGCCATACCAGTAGTAATACACCATTTGAGTTTACAACAACAACAACAACAATAATAATAATAATAATAATAATAATAATAATAATAATAATAATAATAATAATAATAATAATATTTAGCACCGCGTCTTACTACCCGTTCGGGTTAAACGCTAAAGTACTAATTACTCTAATGGATTAAGAATTGGGAGGGTTGAATTTAGAGGAAGTGAACCCGCATTTGCGTGGAGGGAGAGTGGAAAACCATTTAGGAAAAACCACCCCCAGTTCACCCGACCGAGATTCGAACCTCGATCTCCCCATCCTCGGCGGTTGAGCTCATCACGACTAGCGCGTTAGCCAACTACTCCACCGAAGCGGGTTTGAATTTACAACCGGCCTCGTGTTATAAAAATAAGAGTTGCTGGCTCTCGACCTAGAGGTACCGGGGGACATTTCTAGAAAGGGGAATAATTCCAATGATCAACAGTTGTTGGTTATTATTAGGTTTAAGTTAGGTTAAGATCTTCATTTACTTTACCCCGTCATATTCACTATCATCATCCTCTCACTTCATCGGGACATAGAAAGAGCGTCCACGGAAAGGATGTACGTTTAGTACATTCGGGCGTCTTCTGGCTAATATTTCCACAAACTGAGGTACTGACTTATATAGTCTAGTCATGCCATTATTATTATTATTATTATTATTATTACTATGAGAGATTTGACAATTTATAAATGAATCATTATTTGAGAAAAATTATTAAATTTCTACTCTTTGCTCACCAAAGTTAGATTCTCCAAAATGGTTAAAATTGCAAACCAAATACGTGTAATGATTGGCAGTACTTAGTCTAAATGTCTGAACAATTGTTTTCTCTTATGAAAAGAACAAACTCCCGAGACATCACAATTACGGACACACATTTGTAATCCATTTTCAAAGTTACTTCAACACTAGTTTTAAGGTTTTTAGCACTCAAACCCTTGCTCGGAAATAGAAAGTTTCAAATTCATGGGGAAATAAATGGTACGGAGCACCGCACAGACTTTCTCTCTCTTTCTATAAACTCGTAAGATTTCTGAACAGAATAATGTACATTGTATCATCACCACTCCACATAAGAACACGCATAAAATAATATACAATGATATAGAATCAATGAGAAAAGAGGCGCATCTTTGTCCACCTAAGAACATTTCAAACAGTTTAATGTCTTCCACAAGGGTCAACACTTCGTTTTAAAATTTCGATTCTGGTTAAAGTTTTAACATTTTATAAGGTGTTGCAGATCTTAAAGTCATCGCATTGATATTTAATTATTCATTTATACATTTTGACCAATAAAAAATGTAAATATTGACTATTGAGTCTAAAATGGAGATAGATAATTGCTATGCAAACATTTCTCCTAAGAGATTTAAAGAAAAATAACATACTTTTTTAGATACTTATATTTAATTACTCTATGGCATTGGAGAATTATTGCGTTAAGACTTAAGAAGTATATGTTTACAACTAAAGCTCACAAAATTGTATTAATATATTTGCAAATATCTCAGAAACTGCTGCTTTTATAAAAATATATGTCAAATAAAAGTTTTTTATTTCTAATAGTCCTACAATTTTGCAATGATAAGTTGTTTAGTTTCTCCAATAGTTGTGGAGATACGGAAATTAACGCTTCTGTAATGTACCCTAAAAATCATTTTCATAGAAAAATGAAAATAGCCAGTTTATTTATAATCTTAATCAACGCCTAGATACGAATTTTAATCAAAATCGTTTGAGCAGATTTTGAGAAAACCAAATTTTTCTCTTTTCGCCCTTCAGTAAACTACCCTTAATTTTAAGTTTTTATAGGCATACAGATAGACGGCATTGCAAAGACTATTTTTTAGGGTTCGGGGGGTCATGAAACGTCGACATCCATCAACATTTCAGGTTAGTTTTTTTTTACGGTCGCAATACTTAAACTTTAATGTCCAAAAAGTTAAAAAAATTCATATAATTGCGTATAGATTGAAAGTTATTGATTTTATAAAAATATGTTCCGAATAAAATATTTGTATTATAAATATATATACATATTTGTAATGCTAAGTAATTTCATATCTCAAATAGTTTCGGAGCTATTTAAAAAAATGTTAATTTACGCATCAGACCGGAGCCCTTAAAGCGATTTTGCCGAAATACTGAGAGTAGCCATTTTGTTTGGAATATTTATTAATGTTCATATATGAAATTTAATCAAAATCGTTAGAGCCGATTTTGAGAAAATCAACTTTTTCTCTTTTTTCCCTTCAGTAAACTACCCTTAATTTTAGGGGTAGATATCCAATTCCAAAAACCCCTCGGGGCAACCCTATGAAAACCCTAGATATCAAGTTTCAGCTCAATCGGTAAAATAGTTTAGGCTCTAGTTGGAGGTACAGACAGACAGACAGACAGACAGACAGACAGACGGAAATTCAAAAACCACTTTTTCGGATTGAGGAAGTCATGAAACGTCAAAATTCATCAAAATCTCGAGTTCGAATTTTTTGACGATCACCATACTTTCTCTACCTGTAAGATAGAGAGAAAGTAAAAATTTGAGAGAATATCCTAAGATTGTATATAATCTTAGTAATACTTATTACTACAAAAAGAAAATTTACTTTTTACTTTCTCTCTATCTTACAGGTAGAGAAAGTATTGTGATCGTCAAAAAAATCGAACTCGAGATTTTGATGAATTTTGACGTTTCATGACTTCCTGAATCCGAAAAAGTGGTTTTTGAATTTCCGTCTGTCTGTCTGTCTGTCTGTACCTCCAACTAGAGCCTAAACTATTTTACCGATTGAGCTGAAACTTGATATCTAGGGTTTTCATAGGGTTGCCCCGAGGGGTTTTTGGAATTGGATATCTACCCCTAAAATTAAGGGTAGTTTACTAAAGGGAAAAAAGAGAAAAAGTCGATTTTCTCAAAATCGGCTCTAACGATTTTGATTAAATTTCATTTATGAACATAAATAAATATTCCAAACAAAATGGCTACTCTCAATATTTCGGCAAAATCGTTTTAAGGGCTCCGGTCTGATGCGTAAATTAACATTTTTTATAATAGCTCCGAAACTATTTGAGATATGAAATTACTTAGCATTACAAATATGTATATATATTTATAATACAAATATTTTATTCGAAACATATTTTTATAAAATTAATAACTTTCAATATATACGCAATTATATATATATTTTTAACTTTTTGGGCATTAAAGCTTAAGTATTGCGACCGTAAGAAAAACTAACCTGAAATGTTGATGGATGTCGACGTCTCATGACCCCCCGAACCCTTAAAAATAGTCTTTGCAATGCCGTCTGTCTGTGTGTCTATTAAAACTTAAAATTAAGGGTAGTTTACTGAATGGCAAAAAGAGAAAAAGTCGATTTTCTCAAAATCGGCTCCAACGATTTTGATTAAATTTCATTTATAAACATTAATAAATATTCCAAACAAAATGGCTACCCTCAATATTTCGGCAAAATGGCTTTAAGGGCTCCGGTCTGATGCGTAAATTAACATTTTTTTAAATAGCTCCGAAACTATTTGAGATATGAAATTACTTAGCATTACAAATATGTATATATATTTATAATACAGATATTTTATCCGAAACATATTTTTATAAAATCAATAACTTTCAATATATACGCAATTATATGAATTTTTTTAACTTTTTGGACATTAAAGTTTAAGTATTGCGACCGTAAAAAAAAACTAACCTGAAATGTAGATGGATGTCGACGTCTCATGACCCCCCGAACCCTAAAAAATAGTCTTTGCAATGCCGTCTCTCTGTGTGTTTATAAAAACTTAAAATTAAGGGTAGTTTACTGAAGGGCGAAAAGAGAAAAATTTGGTTTTCTCAAAATCTGCTTAAACGATTTTGATTAAAATTCGTATCTAGGCGTTGATTAAGATTATAAATAAACTGGCTATTTTCATTTTCCTATGAAAATGATTTTTGGGGTACATTACAGAAGCGTTAATTTCCGTATCTCCACAACTATTGGAGAAACTAAACAACTTATCATTGCAAAATTGTAGGACTATTAGAAATAAAAAACTTTTATTTGACATATATTTTTATAAAAACAGCAGTTTCTGAGATATTTGCAAATATATTAATACAATTTTGTGAGCTTTAGTTGTAAACATATACTACTTAAGTCTTAACGCAATAATACTCCAATGCCAAAGAGTAATTAAATATAAGTAAGTATCTAAAAAAAGTATGTTATTTTTCCTTAAATCTCTTAGGAGAAATGTTTGCATAGCAATGATCTATCTCCATTTTAGACTCAATAGTCAATATTTACATTTTTTATTAGTCAAAATGTATAAATGAATAATTAAATATCAATGCGATGACTTTAAGATCTGCAACACCTTTTAAAATGTTAAAATTTTAACCAGAAATCGAAATTTTAATACGAAGTGTTGACCCTTGTGGAAGACATTAAACTGTTTGAAATGTTCTTAGGTGGACAAAGATGCGCCTCTTTTCTCATTGATTCTATATCATTGTATATTATTTTATGCGTGTTCTTATGTGGAGTGGTGATGATACAATGTACATTATTCCGTTCAGAAATCTTACGAGTTTATAGAAAGAGAGAGAAAGTCTGTGCGGTGTGCCGTACCATTTATTTTTTTACTTAATATTATTGGATTTTCTGAAATGCAGTCCCCTCAATATTTTATGTCTTCAATTTGGTCCTCCCTACCCGCTTCAGTGGCCAAATAGTCCAGGGTGTCATGCTCGTGTTAGAATGACCAGCTGAAGATGAGGATATTGGGGTTACATTCCTGGTCAAGTCTATTGAGGGTGATTTTTCCTAAATGGTTTCTTGCTCTCTTTCCACGCAAATGCAAAAAGAATACCTCTAAATGGCTTCCTTCCTCATCCCTACCTCATTAGCGTATTTTTTTCTATGTATAATCTGAACAGTTAATGAGATGCGGTGATGAAAAATGTAATTAATGTTTGACACACCTGGGCTAAAGGATCTCACTATACGAAGGAGTAATTTCAAGTAATAATTCTATTAAACTTGACCCAAACATTTGTAGATTTTTTTTCGGTTAACTATTTCATAAAAGTGAAACACATAGTGTTACATTTTTCCCATATGGATTTTTAAGTATGATCCAAAAAAACAATTTTTATCGTTAAAAATAGAGTTATTTTATGAACACATAATATTTTACATCTACAGGAATAAAATTGAGGATTTTTTTTATTGCAAAGAAAGGACCAGTGGCGGGGAATATTATTGTTTCATTGTGTCGCGTTTGTTGCGCCTGAGCTGAACGACATCAATTTCAATGAAAACGTTTCCAACGGGTTCCGAACGTCCGTTTTATTTCGCATTCCTTCAGTTAACATAACAACCGTTCATGGTCACGGATTTATGAATGCATTTCTTTCTTTGGGAACTTTACTCTGATCGTATATCCATTTATTAGTCTGTAACGTGATAGCTTTTAAAATATTACACTGGGAATCGTCATTTTATTTTATAAAAACAGTTTTATGATTATGATTCTAAAACAATATTTTGGCCTACATTTTTTTAGCACCACCCTCTCGGGTTAGAAGCTTATATACTAATTATTATGATAGTGATTTTAGGGATTAGAAAATTTATATTTAGAGGAAGTGTACCTTCATTTACTTGAAGTGAGAGTGGATAGCCATTTTGTAAAAACCACCCTCTGTACACCCAGCTGAAATTCGAACCTAAATTTCCACATTATCAGTAGTATAGTTTATTTCGAGAGTAGTGCGTTAGACCATTCAGCTACCGAAGTCGGTCCAAAGTTTATCGTAAAGAAGTAAACACATTATATAACTATATTATTACTATTAGCACCGCGTCTTATTACCCGTTCGGGTTATACGCATAACTATACTTTTTCACATATGTTATATATAAGGAAAAGCTTGTGATTGTAAGCATATTAATCATGATATTTTAGCGTCAAAGCATGAATAATAATTGTATATCATTTTTATGTAGTAGAGCTCTCAAGTGAAAACTGGGAAACATAAGTTTGATAATTGTATTTTGAAAATGTGTGGTACTATATCCGAAAAATTTTGCTATGAAAAGTTATTTACTTTGTTTATTGTGGTTTAAATATTTAAATAAAAAAGATTAAGATATGTTGGAGATAAAATCGCATCATGCTAAGAAGATTCTTTATTTTTCTGCACCACGTCTTAATAATATCCGTTTGTATTAATCAATTATTTGGTTAGAATGTAGATTTATTAACATTTACAAGCTATTTTAATACTTGAATAAGTTATATTTTAATGTTGGAATGTCATAACCATCTAGAGACTATAAAACTAATTACTAGCAAAAACTGTTAAGCTATAAAATACAATAAAGGCTTTTTTGGGATAGCTCTTTGTAGCTTACGTTCATCTTTGAAGAAATGCCCACAATTCAAGTGTTCAAAATAAAAAGCTAAAAACATCAATCTTTTTTGAACCCAATGTTTTTAATTTACTTTTCATTTTGTAAGAGGACCACCATATTTCAAAATCATTGTTTCGCCCATCCCTAATGAGAATCGATAGTCAATCTTTTCACCATCGATTGTGAATGTCCTAGTTGGCCAAGAAGGGGGTCATAGCGGGGTATAAAATACTTATTTTTTCTTTACGGGTCACGCGCAGTGTCAGTCAATTCCATCGGTCTAAGTTTCCACGAACGCCGACATACAGTCTTTTTATTTCTTTATCTTTCGTCTAAACATCACATTTTATATTATCTTATAGTAACTTATATGGAACTATAATTCGTAAACCTACGTATTATTTCAAACCCACACAATTACTTTGCCTGGAACCTAACCCCTCCCTCAATCTATCCTGACAAATCGAGTCCATGGGGGGGTAGCTCATGACAAATATATGTATTTAATGTTATACGACTCGCTTCGAAGGTCGAATGGTCTAAGGCGTCACTCTCGCAATAGACTAGACTGCCCATGATGTAAAGATTGAGATTCGAAAACCGGTCGGGTGTAATGAGGGTAATTTTCCCTAAATGGTTTTCCCACACTGCCTCCACGCAAATTCTGGTCCACTTCCTCTAAATTAAACCTTTCGTTTCCATATCACATTAGTGTAATTAGTACGTTGTGCGTATAAACCTAACGGGTAGTAAGACGCGGTGCTAATAATAATAATTAGTACGTTTGCGTATAGCCAAGACGGGTAGTAAGACACGATACTTTAAAAAAAATGTATACAGCCCCAAACCAGTGCCCGCGTGGCTAAAGGTGTAATTTTCGTGTTTTTTTAAATTTTATCGGTTAATTAGAGGTCTGGGTTTGAATCCTGACAGGGTGTACTGGGGTGCTCTTTCCTAAATAAGTTTCCCAAAATCACTACATGTAAATAGGGATATAACTGCTCTAAATTATATCTACCTTACCTAACCCCACTCGTTCAAGTAGTAGGAACAGGGACTAAGCCCCCGCGCCCTACCTTCCTCCCCCCCCCCCCACAAAATTTAGGTCCTTTATATGTCATTAAATAATGCACTGACAAAACTCTGTCAGAACTAAACGTATTTGCCATTTAATATATATTTTAAAAATACTTTGATGTATACACATTTATAATATATAATCATTGATCAATTAAAAATGTGTTTTATTTTAAACAAATTTTTATATTATAACCAGAAAAACTGCAAACTAACAGGACTTTTATCGCGTCCCCTACAACCCCACCTTAAGAAAAGGCTAAAGCTATCATGTACGGGATGTAGAAACCACATAAACTCCTAAGTAAATTATTTTACTGAATCCTACCTCCTCTGAAATAGAACAAAGCGAATGTGTGTTGTAAATTTCCTCGCGTTCCGTACGGAGGGATAATTTAAAAGAAAATGGTGTCTACCAAACTGGGGAAGAGTTAGTTTTGGTATATCGTCGCATTCCTACGAGATTTCCACTCATACTCAGGCTCTTCAGAACGCTTTAAAGGAATAAAACGAGAAAAGAGGTAAAGAGAAACGTAGCTCGAAGACATTAAAGCAGAAGACGTAAATATGAAGTGTAAATTCGAATCTTGGGTTTCCTCTTTCGGGAAAGTGTGTTCAATTGAACGACCGGGCGTCTTCGACACTGATCTTGGGACGAGGGTTCAATCCTCGCCTAAGTACGTAGTTCTATTTGTTTGAATGTTTGTGCATTTATTCAACTTCATCCTCCTCCTCCTGTAATATTAGAGCACATGTAGGTTGCTGCCAGTAGAAAGATATTTAACACTAAAACAAGTAGCATAGACTCACTTCAGTGGCCGCATGGTCTAACGCGCTACTCTCGCAGTAGACTAGACTGCTGATGACGGGGAGATCAAGGTTCAAATCTCAATCAGTTGTACTGAAGGTAGTTTTTAACTCTCACTCCACGCAAAAGCCACTACCGAAACTAGTAAATAAGCTTACATCCCGAACGGGTAGTAAGAAGTTATGTTAACAAAAAAAGATTGTACTGAAGTGCACTGCGGCGTAAAATTCAGAATAAGCTTTTTATTAAAGGATGACTTTTGAAAGAGTAAACTCTAATGCTTTATTAGTTCTAAAGATTAATACATTGTAGTGTTGTTAATTCTATAGTTTTATTTTAACTAGAAATCACATAAAACACATCGGTGTGCACGCAGACTATGAAGTTAAATTTGTCTGGTTTGGTTTGCCGGTGACTGGGACATTTATACCAGCCAGAAATACTGAGTGTGGTTTTTACTAAATGTTTACTCCCTTTCTCACCACGTGAATTCAGCTACAATTCCTATAAAAATTTCTCTCCTCCCCGCTTAATTGGAGTAATTAAATGGGGATAGCCTGGACGAGCAAAAATAAAAGCAAAGTTAAACAAACGTGTTTTAAATGAATTTATTGATAATTTATTTTATCTCTTTATAAATACTATTCCAACTGTTAAATGACGGTTAGATAATTTAGAAAAGTAACTTTAGATATGTGGTGACCTGGTGGTCTAGGGGTAAGGTGTCAGACTTCTGTGCTGAGGGTCCGGGGTTCAATCCTCGGTCCCGGTACAGATTTATCTGATTGCCAAACCCTTCCTTCACCTCTGACAAGACGTGTATTAATCACAACTTGTGAATGTGAGGAATGCCAGGCCTCCACCATGGTTCGGATTCTACGTTAAACTGTAGGTCCTCCATTTCATCTCACAATCACCCTACCATTCCACATTAGCGTAAGTGCGTATAACTCGAACGGGTAGTAAGACGCGGTGCTGCTAATAATAATAATAATAATAATACTAACTTTAAATATGTTTATTGTTTAGACTTTTATCTGTAAAATTAAAATCTAAAAACTATAATTAATACTAATATCGCTCCCAAGATATTTGTAAAAACACGCATTAGTAGTCTAAAAATTACTACCAAATTTTTATTCAAGCAAATTATAATAATGCTATTACAATCCCATGCAAACTTTATTATAACTGTTGAAAAATTCTTACACATGATTCACGTTTTCGTTAGAAAATAATTTTAAGGAATAATATTGATTTTATATTTAATTATAAAAATGACCCTGACATTTTAAGAGCAAAATAATATTATATTGCTAAATAGTAATTTAAAAATACCAAGGTAGAATTTAGTATTTATGACTAAGATTTCTATTCAAATAATAAGAGACATATTTTCTCTCCAGTCCTATCTTTGAACGTTTAGATGAAAGCATTTTACTGTTCAACAAGAATAGCTTGAGTTTCTTTACCAGTTTCGCTCTAGTTACATTTCTTAGTTGTTACAAAATTAAAATACATCGTCAGCTACAAGAAACAATCGCATACTTAGAACAAAACTGAAACAAATCCTATTATCAGGTAATCGTTTGGCAAAACTTGTTTTTTTACATCCTAAACTAAAACAGCAACATTTGTGTTTTTTAACACCGCGCTTCGGCGGCCGCGTGTAACGCGCTACTTTCGTGTTAGATTAGACTGGTGAAGACGGGGAGATTGAGGTTCGATCCCGGTCTGGTAAACTGAGGATGGTTTCTCTTAAATGCTTTTACACTCTCCCTCCACGCTAATCTGGGTGCATTTCCTCTCGACTAAGCCTTCATTGTCACTAACCCATTAGTGTAACTAGTGCAAAGGCTTATAGCCCGAGATGGTATTATGACGCGGTGCTGCTAAAAATATAGTCATGATTTTTTTTTTACTATGATAGCATTAATTTAATTTATAGGTTAAATTTTTATTGCCATAGCATATTTTATTTCGTGTTTATCTCCGGGAAATCTTCAAAGTATTTTTTTTATTTATTGCTTCATATTAGTTAGATTAAATGCAGCTTTCAAGGACAATTTTTTCTAAGGCAAAACATTATTTCAAGTAGATTAAATTTCATTTCAATCAAATTATAATATAATTTGTCTATAAATTCAGTGTAGGCCTACTTAGTGTGGGAAAATGATTTCTAAATAGATTTTTTATGTTTATATTTAAAAAGCTACGTTATATTGGAATAAAAATAATTATTATAAGGTGTATGGATATAAAATATATTCCTCCCTTTATTTATTTATATAATATCTGATAACCCATACATAGGTTATTACAAATTAATATATTTCCGACTAGGGCGACTTGTTATACTTGAATCTTTAAATTAATTTTAAAATAATATTAATTTGTTATTTTTTTAAAACTATATTGGGACATTCTCTTTATATCTTCGAAATTAACCATGTGTAACTACATTAATATTGTTATTTACAGTATTCAAATCCTAACTTTATTATTATACCAGTCAAAAGTGTGCCTAAATATTGCTATTAATTCCTAAACAAAGAAAAAAAATTTTTTTTAGCTTTTTCCCTAAGAAAGAGAAAACAGTAATTATGTACTGACAAATGCATGTAAATGTGTAGTTCTCAAAATCAACACAGCGCTCATCTTCATAGATATTTTTTTTTCCACCTCACCTTATTACTTGTCCAAATTAAACATATTTTAATTACGTTAAATGGTTAGGAACGAGTAAGGTAGGAATTTGAGGGAATATACCCTCATTTTGATTGAGTTAGAGCAATGGTGAACAACCCGTGGCCCTCGACCTCATTTTATGCGTCTCGCGAGATGGATAAGGAGAAAAGTGTTTTGAGAGTCGATATAATATAAAATTGTGTTCGGAAACCAACCCAGAAAATCAAATTTTCTTGTTTTGCATCACCCATTGATTTTTGTAAATTAAATTAGTTTAAACTGATATTATGACAGTCACAACTGAAATCTGGGCAAATGGTGAATTTTGCAACAGTTAAACATTTTGCTGAAAGTTCTGAAGCACCCATTAACTTCACTAAATACGCCTCACTTGTAGAGAATCTTCAAAATGAGTTTAAACGTCGGTTTCAAGATGAGAGGAAATTTGAGAAATCGTTTGACGTGTTTGCTCCACCGTTTACTACTGATGTTGAGACAGTGTCCATCGATTTCAGGCGGAGTAAATTTATCTAAAATGTGACTCTGAATTGTAGACAAAATTTTCAGAAGTTCCTTTACTGGATTCTTATAGAAAAAATACTTGCCTAAGGACATGGAAATATTGAATAATCATGGTCCAAAAACGGCAACATTATTCGAAACCACCTACTTATGTGAACAGTAATTTTCTGAAACAGATCAAATCAAGAGGTCGTTTCCCGTCTGGCTGATGAACATTTGGAGGGAAACTTGCGGATTGCTGTTTCTGACATTGAACCAGATATTGACAGACTAATAAAAACCAAACAGTGTCAAGTTTCTCATTAGGCTTACTATAAGACGTAAACTTTATTGGTGGCCTATTTTGTGTCTTTTATTTTGTAAATATGTGAACTCTTTAAAAAAGATATACTCTTAGTTCAATTGTGTGTTGTTGTTTTTTAAATGTTTCTTTACAAATTAAATTTTTTATTTTGGAATCTAATATCTAAATTCTAACATGTAATTTTAATATCACTCATAAGTGCGCTTTTTGAAAATAATTTTCTCACTATAACTTACAGGTTTATTACTTAAATTTGGAAAAGTTAGATGTTTGTTTGGCAAGTGAGGGGGATGGGCGATGGCCTTGCGGCCCGCCATTGATCAGTTAAAATAAAGGTGACCCTCGGGGGTTGAAAGGTTGTGCACCACTGAGTTAAGAGTAAAAATAATGATTTTTTTTTATAAAACCACCCTCAGTACAACCAACCGGGATTCGAACGATGTATAACCTTCACACCATTGACAAACCAGACTATAGTCCGAGCTTTATATTTATTCGGCGTGCCTCTACCCGTTTCGGTAGTCGGATGCTCGATGGAAGGCTTTCAAACCGTGACCCACGGACCACTTGTAGCCCTTGAGTTTGTTGTTTACGGCTTGCCAGGTCAAATTTATATACTTCAAACTTCAGAAATTAGGCTCTTGGAGCGAACGTAAATACTCCCTAATTTTCATAAGGTTTACAGAATCGTTTGGTTTAGGGGTAAGGTGACAGGACTTCTGTGTTGGGGGTCCAGGGCCCAATTCTGGGTCCCGGCGCAGATTTATCTGATTGCCAAACCATTCCTTCACCTCTGACAAGACGTGTATTAATCACAACTTGTGAATGTGTGGAATACCGATCCTCCACCGTGGTTCGAATCCCACGTTAAACTGTAGGTCCTCCATTTCATCTCACAATCACCCTACCATTACATATTAGCGTAAGTGCGTACAACCTGAACGGGTAGTAAGACGCGGTGCTAATAATAATAATAATAATAATAATAATAATAATAATAATAATAATAATAATAATAATAATAATAATAAAGACTCGTTTATTATTATTATTATTATTATTATTATTATTATTATTATTATTATTATTATTATTATTATTATTATTATTATATAACACCACGTCTTACTACCCGTTCAGCTTATACGCTTAAGTACTAATTACGCTAATGAGCTAGTAATTGGAAAGGTTGAATATAGAGGAAGTGAACCCGCATTTGCGTGGAGGTAAAGTGGAAAACCATTTAGGAAAAATCACCCCCAGTTCAACCGACTGAGATTTGAAACTTGATCTCCCCGTCCTCGGCAGTCTAGCTCAACATGAATCTAGCGTGTTAGCTAACTACGCCACCGAGGCGGGTAATCGTTAGTAAAATGTTACTTGTGTAATGTATATGTCTGTTAAAATTAAATAATTATTCGTTCATGTTTTTACTATATTGGGCATTAGGTCCTACACATTTCATGTATTGCCCCCCGGATGGTTCCCTAAAAACTTATGCGGCCTTAAGTTGGGGAACGGTTGATACGCCTGGTCTGGTCTTGAGAGTTCATTCTTTTTATAGAATAGATTATCAATGAAGTAGAGATCGGGGATGTAATCCAGGTCTTGTATACCACAGGTAGTTTTCCTTAAATGTTTTTTCCACTCTCTCTCCACGTGAATACCCATATATTTCTACTAAATTCATGATTCCTTATACAGGATGATCCAAAAGTCGCGCAACCCTGTTTTTCCAAGGATATTTCCCGCAGAAGAACATGAAAAATAAACATGTTGTTTATATGTATGGCAACACTGTAATGTTGGCCGAGTGTTATGCAGGCCGTGTGACCTTGAGACATAAACTAGGTCTAGCCAGTTGAGTTACAGCATTTTAAAGTGTAAGATGAATTTTTCACGAGCAGAGCGAGTTTTCATTTTGGAATATTATTTTAAGGCCAACTCTTACATGGAATGCCAATAATCGTTTGTGCGTAGTTTTCCAGAATCACGCGTGCTGAATAAATCAACAATATACAGAATTGATGGCACAAAATATAGGTTTTTTTGGGGGGGAGGGGTTGCGTGAGTTTTAAATCATCCTGTACAAACCCGCTTCGGTGACCACGTGGTCTAACGCGCTACTCTCGCAGTAGACTATCCTATCGATGACGGGGAGATTGAGGCTAGAATATCGGTCGGGTGTACTGAGGGTGGTTTTTTCCAAAATGGTTCTCCACTCTCCCTCCACACAAATTTTGGTAAACTTCCTTTAAATATAACCTTTATTATTCCTAGCATGGTTCACGGTTCAAATTATTCAGGTTAAGTTGTCCCCACAATCTAGGAAATTAATTATTTAAAATGGGTATTGATATAATGTAGAATAAATATTTAAAGTATTCATACCAAAATGGGTGTGAAGTTGTCAAACAAATAAATAAAAATGGGCATTGGGGTACAATACGCTTTATTGATGAGCAATTAAGTCTGATGTGGTTGTACAAGACACAATAAACCTATAAACAAACAAACAAAAAAAATTCAACTTTTGACATTCTTTGGGTTGACAAAGAGCTGTTATTTATCATTATTTTACGGGTATGGTGTAACGAAGCATGTGTGAAAACGAGACAAGGGCGCAGATGTGTCGAGCTTTGTGGCCGACATTAAGACTGATGGAGGCGTCGAAAGGTAGTACACTCCGTTTGAACTTAAAGGTAGTGGGTGACCTTACCTATACCGACTACACTAAAGCCCTTATGCACAACGAGTAGGAGAAAAGGCGGAGGAAGGTTTATTTGCTTGCCAGGACGAGCGCGCGTGCGCGACCTTTAAGGCTCTATCTTACAATATACACCATAGTGGAACCAAGAAAACTAAACTGGTTTATTTCAGGGTAAATGTAGGGTATTCGGTATAATTTGTCTACCCTGGTAAACAGTAGCCTTACTTTGACATACCAAACTATGACCCTATCCTATAATCTACACCATAGTGGAACCAAGAAAATACATCTTACCACTGTACAAGTTAAACAGAGTGTACAAAGTGCGCGAACCCTCGTGTGTGTGTGTGTGTGTGTGTGTGTGTGTGTGTGTGTGTGTGTGTGTGTGTGTGTGTGTGTGTGGATTGGGTGTATGTGTTGGTTAAGGTGAACAATGTCGGATAATATATCAGGAAGATAAATATGTATTTTTTTTACGTTTTCAGTGCTAGAATTAGCTAACAGCAGTTTTGACTTAGAAAACAAGATGAGAAGGGTAAATGTTAAATAAATGCACCAGTATTCCAATTGTTAGTCCAACCACGACATCTTGGTTCCTCGAACCTCATGCAACATCACACCTAGCTCTATTTATAGCAATGAAAGCATTCTTTTATTTTTTTATAAGTAAAATTCATTAACATCAATTGGTAAATATTGAGCCTATAAGCATATTTTTAAAAACTTACAAAATGCGATGTTTAATAGAAAACGGTATTTAAAATAATTTATGTCTAGCTTAATTTTGCTTTTGTAACAATTTATTAATCATATGTGAAGTAAATTTTTCAATTTTGAATCGAATATGTTATATATGATTCGAATCAAATTTGAATTGAATATTCAAATGCAACCAAATCAAATCCAAATAGAATACTTGGCCGAACTATAGATATTAATTTATAATTAGGATACCTGATTACCGAACCCTTCCTTCACCTCTGACAAGACGTGCATTAATCACAACTTGTGAATGTGAGGAATGCCAAACCTCCACCGTGGTTCGGATTCCACGTTAAACTGTAGGTCCTCCATTTCATCTCACAATCACCCTACACTACACATTAGCGTAAGTGCGTATAGCCCGAACGCGTAGTAAGACGCGGTGCTAATAATAATAATAATAATAATAATAATAATAATAATAATAATAATAATAATAATAATAATAATAATAATAATAATAATAATAATAATAATAATAATATAATTTGGTGCAACAAAAATAGATTAATCTCATGTTTAAATAGTTAATAGATTATTAATATTACGAGATTTCCAAGGTCCTATGCCCCAGTCAAATAATAAATTTATACCAAATTCTTCAAAAAGTTTAGTTATTTAATTATTCAAAAGTTGACTTTTAAATTCCATTGAATTAGAATTTGGAGCCTATTTAAATTTGAAATTTCGGATTTGATTAGAATATTTCAAACATTAAGATCCTAAATTTTGAATCGAATACGAATCCTAGCAAAAAGTTTTGGATTCTAATTAAAAATTCCACGTGGGCTTTCTATTTATTAAGGTTAATCCCGTTAATCCTAGATCCCCCCCCTTTTTGATCATTATTCTCAATTCTACGGCTACCTACAATAAACGTGTTTATGTGCACAAATTAATATTACGTCGGTACAAAGCAATCCCACTTCACTTTGTGAGGCTATGTTTTTTTGTCTTCGACATTCATTTCATAATTAAAATATAATTTAAATGGGATTTGAAACAAAGTATCATTAATTTAAAATTTTAATTCAAAGTCAACTGTGGTATGAGAGAATAATTGTATATATATATATTTATTTAAAAAAAACTGTTTAAGTTTACATAACTATGATGTATTGAATGAGATGTCAGCTCAGTATAAATTGTGTCTCTCTCTTAGGTTTCGTGTTTGAATCTCAGCAATATATATTTTATAATTGATGAATTTTTAGCCGGAGGGATTGGGTTCTGTGTTCGTCTTGTTTGTAAGTCGTCGTCTACTACTAGTATAACCAACGTATTCATTGAATACACTTTAAATTCCCTATATATGTATATATTTCTTTCTTTTTACTCAAGGAGTACAGCTCAAGGAGCCAGCATAGGTGCTGGAACTGGGGGGCGAGGGAAGATTCCCTCTCCCCTCCCCCCCCCCCCCCCCGTTTTCTTGCAGGGTGGGCCTTGGATAAATTGTTCGGAAATATACTTATGATTCTCGCGACCAGTAACATGGCTTGGCTTGGTGGCTGCATGGTCTAAGGCGCTACTCCCACAGTAGACTAAACTACCAATGACTGGGATATTGAGGTTCGAATCTTGGTCAGGTGTATTGGGGGTGGTTTTTCCAAAATGGTTTTCCACTCTACCTCCACGCAAATGTGGGTACGATTCTTTTAAATATAACATTCTTCATCTCTAAAACCACTAGTGTAATAATAGTACATAAGCGTATAACCCGAAAGGGTATTATGACGCGGTGCTAAAAAAAATAATTGAACATACTTTATTATACGCTTAGTTGATAATGTTGACATAGTTAAAATTATGACTGAATTTACTAACACTAATTAATTATTTCAGATGTAAACTGTTTTGGTAAAGTTATTTGACTCATATCTGTAATAAATACACTGACTCTTTTTTGTGTGTTCAATGCTACTCAAATCTGCAAATCGCATTGTTATATCTTAACAATTATTATAATGTACCATCAATAGTAAACCTATTACCTGAACATGACGTAATTCCCCCCTTTCCTGTGTTTTTACTCAACCTAGCTTAACCTAACCTTAAATTAATTTCCCCCCATCCCCTCTGGACTAAAAAACATCCCGGTGTCCCAGGGTTTAGGTGTGGAGTATTGAATATGTCATTTATAAGTATTTCACTGATAAAGTAAACATACATACGAATTAGTTTTAAAAAATAGAAGGTAAATACATAAGAAAATAATCCTAAATATAATTCACTACTTTTAAAAGAATCATACTTACATTACTTACATTTAAGTTAATTTAATTAATTAAAAACTTACAAACTACAACTCTGAGTTTATAAAATTAAAATTATTATATAGGGATAGGCCATATCTGTTATTGCTTCCGAGGTTTTGGCTAGTCTATTATGAATACGAACATAATGACAAATGAATGCCTTCCTTTGAGCTATTTTCCCCCAAACCACTCTACTCGATTTGGCATGGACCACTAGAATGAGGGATAGGGAGGAAGTGGATGGTTGTGGGTTTATGAAAAAGAGAGAAAAAAAATGAAAGCAAAGTTGAAAGAGATTTCTGTCTTTTGGTTTGCACCGAGACCGCGGCATTTATCATTCTGGATCCAGCAGCACATGTAAAATAAATCCCGTTATGAAGCCGAAATATGTCTAGAGCAGCGTTCTTAGGATTTAAGCCGATTGAAAAACTTGATACTATTATTTTTAGATTAAAAAAGCTGCCATAGGCCTATTCTGTGTTATATTTTAAAAAGATTTAAATGAGTAAAAATTTCAGTATTTCTTATCTTCGTTCTTATATACTTATTCGTCAATTTATGTGTCCCGTTAGTTGAGCAGTTACTTGAATAAATAAGTAACATATCAGGTATAAAAACCAGAAATTAATGGCCGGAGGGTTCGTTGTGCTGACCACATGACACCCTCTATCAGCAAATGTTGGCACTATCTTCGCCAACTTTCTGTGGCCGTTCAGATGTTATGGCTCGCTTGTGAACTGACGCCATGAATATTTTTTTTAATATCCCGTTAGTTTATTCTTTTGATCATCAACGTTGTAAATTCGAATACTATGTTAAGCACAGGAAATTTAAAAATAAATAATTTGTAAATGTCTTAAAGTTCAATTCCTCCTTAAGTACTTGTTTTACTTTTTTTAAAAAAAAGCTTAAAGTTTTTTTAAATACATTTTTTTAGATCTTCACAGTCATAATATTTATTTTTGTGAATAGCTCGCATCGGAGGGCCCGCAGACAACCTCGTCTTATCAGGTTTTGAACGCCAATGTGAATTTTAAAGGGGGAGAGGGTGTGGGAAAAATAGTTTAACATTCTTTCTCCACAAAAATTCTGTAGCATTTCCCCTAAAATCTAAAATCTTCATCTCTACCCCTCCAGATAGCTCGGATGATTACCTAAGAACCCATCTCACAGCTAATTAACACTTTTCTCTAGGCACCGCGTTTTACTACCCATTCGATCTATATGCATATGTACTAAATTACGCTAGTATATTAAGGATGAGTAAGGTTGAATTTAGATTAATTGTATAGGCATTTGCGTGGAGGTAGAGTGGAAAACTAGTTAGGGGGAACTACCCTCAATACATACAATACAATATATGGGAAAGTAGGACTAATTATTTTTTATAGCTGTCAGATATGTGAGTTATTAATAAAATCGGGGTATGCAGAAAACCGGACTGAGATATAACGCCTGTCTTGGGTGGACTCTATTTGAAATATACATGTTATCCTGGGATGAGATATCCTCTTAAGATGCACAGCACCAATAAAAATAAATGGTACGGCACACCGCACAGACTTTCTCTCTCTTTCTATAAACTCGTAAGATTTCTGAACAGAATAATGTACATTGTATCATCACCACTCCACATAAGAACACGCATAAAATAATATACAATGGTATAGAATCAATGAGAAAAGAGGCGCATCTTTGTCCACCTAAGAACATTTCAAACAGTTTAATGTCTTCCACAAGGGTCAACCCTTCGTATTAAAATTTCGATTTCTGGTTAAAATTTTAACATTTTAAAAGGTGTTGCAGATCTTCAAGTCATCGCATTGATATTTAATTACTCATTTATACATTTTGACCAATAAAAAATGTAAATATTGACTATTGAGTCTAAAATGGAGATAGATCATTGCTATGCAAACATTTCTCCTAAGAGATTTAATGAAAATTAACATACTTTTTTTTAGATACTTACTTATATTTAATTACTCTATGGCATTGGAGTATTATTGCGTTAAGACTTAAGTAGTATATGTTTACAACTAAAGCTCACAAAATTGTATTAATATATTTGCAAATATCTCAGAAACTGCTGTTTTTATAAAAATATATGTCAAATAAAAGTTTTTTATTTCTAATAGTCCTACAATTTTGCAATGATAAGTTGTTTAGTTTCTCCAATAGTTGTGGAAATACGGAAATTAACGCTTCTGTAATGTACCCTAAAAATCATTTTCATAGGAAAATGAAAATAGCCAGTTTATTTATAATCTTAATCAACGCCTAGATACGAATTTTAATCAAAATCGTTTAAGCAGATTTTGAGAAAACCAAATTTTTCTCTTTTCGACCTTCAGTAAACTACCCTTAATTTTAAGTTTTTATAGACACACAGACAGACGGCTTTGCAAAGACTATTTTTTAGGGTTGTGGGGGTCATGAGACGTCGACATCCATCAACATTTCAGGTTAGTTTTTTTTTTACGGTCGCAATACTTAAACTTTAATGTCCAAAAAGTTAAAAAAATTCATATATTTGCGTATATATTGAAAGTTATTGATTTTATAAAAATATGTTTCGGATAAAATATCTGTATTATAAATATATATACATATTTGTTATGCTAAGTAATTTCATATCTCAAATAGTTTCGGAGCTATTTAAAAAAATGTTAATTTACGCATCAGACCTGAGCCCTTAAAGCCATTTTGCCGAAATATTGAGGGTAGCCATTTTGTTTGGAATATTTATTAATGTTTATAAATGAAATTTAATCAAAATCGTTGGAGCCGATTTTGAGAAAATCGACTTTTTCTCTTTTTGCCATTCAGTAAACTACCCTTAATTTTAAGTTTTAATAGACACACAGACAGACGGAATTGCAAAGACTATTTTTAAGGGTTCGGGGGGTCATGAGACGTCGACATCCATCAACATTTCAGGTTAGTTTTTCTTACGATCGCAATACTTAAGCTTTAATGCCCATAAAGTTAAAAATATATATATAATTGCGTATATATTGAAAGTTATTGATTTTTTAAAAATATGTTTCGAATAAAATATTTGTATTATAAATATATATACATATTTGTAATGCTAAGTAATTTCATATCTCAAATAGTTTCGGAGCTATTATAAAAAATGTTAATTTACGCATCAGACCGTAGCCCTTAAAACGATTTTGCCGAAATATTGAGAGTAGCCATTTTGTTTGGAATATTTATTAATATTCATAAATGAAATTTAATCAAAATCGTTAGAGCCGATTTTGAGAAAATCGACTTTTTCTCTTTTTGCCCTTCAGTAAACTACCCTTAATTTTAAGTTTTAATAGACACACAGACAGACGGCATTGCAAAGACTATTTTTAAGGGTTCGGGGAGTCATGAGACGTCGACATCCATCAACATTTCAGGTTAGTTTTTCTTACGGTCGCAATACTTAAGCTTTAATGCCCAAAAAGTTAAAAATATATATATAATTGCGTATATATCGAAAGTTATTGATTTTATAAAAATATGTTTCGAATAAAATATTTGTATTATAAATATATATACATATTTGTAATGCTAAGTAATTTCATATCTCAAATAGTTTCGGAGCTATTATAAAAAATGTTAATTTACGCATCAGACCGGAGCCCTTAAAACGATTTTGCCGAAATATTGAGAGTAGCCATTTTGTTTGGAATATTTATTTATGTTCATAAATGAAATTTAATCAAAATCGTTAGAGCCGATTTTGAGAAAATCGACTTTTTCTCTTTTTGCCCTTCAGTAAACTACCCTTAATTTTAGGGGTAGATATCCAATTCCAAAAACCCCTCGGGGCAACCCTATGAAAACCCTAGATATCAAGTTTCAGCTCAATCGGTAAAATAGTTTAGGCTCTAGTTGGAGGTACAGACAGACAGACAGACAGACAGACAGACGGAAATTCAAAAACCACTTTTTCGGATTCAGGAAGTCATGAAACGTCAAAATTCATCAAAATCTCGAGTTCGATTTTTTTGACGATCACAATACTTTCTCTACCTGTAAGATAGAGAGAAAGTAAAAATAGATATGATCAATCAGAGTGAGTTGTTTGAGTCGAAAAAGGAACAATAGCCCGGGGGCAAACAATTATGCCTAAGAGAGACGCAACTCACCCGGTTGCGGGAAAAAGCCCAACTACGTTCGTCCTCAAATTTAAATGATTCTTAAACTTATGGCTGTTCATGTTATGGCAATAAGGGCTAAGTCAAGATCACAACTTAAAATAAATGGTACGGCACACCGCACAGACTTTCTCTCTCTTTCTATAAACTCGTAAGATTTTTGAACGGAATAATGTACATTGTATCAT
The DNA here is from genome assembly GCA_033556935.1 of Timema podura. Taxonomy (NCBI): domain Eukaryota; kingdom Metazoa; phylum Arthropoda; class Insecta; order Phasmatodea; family Timematidae; genus Timema; species Timema podura. Next base: position 38,423,912 of record JAVRXN010000001.1, read on the forward strand.
CACCACTCCACATAAGAACACGCATAAAATAATATATAATGATATAGAATCAATGAGAAAAGAGGCGCATCTTTGTCCACCTAAGAACATTTCAAACAGTTTAATGTCTTCCACAAGGGTCAACACTTCGTATTAAAATTTCGATTTCTGGTTAAAATTTTAACATTTTAAAAGGTGTTGCAGATCTTCAAGTCATCGCATTGATATTTAATTATTCATTTATACATTTTGACCAATAAAAAATGTAAATATTGACTATTGAGTCTAAAATGGAGATAGATCATTGCTATGCAAACATTTCTCCTAAGAGATTTAAGGAAAAATAACATACTTTTTTTAGATACTTACTTATATTTAATTACTCTATGGCATTGGAGTATTATTGCGTTAAGACTTAAGTAGTATATGTTTACAACTAAAGCTCACAAAATTGTATTAATATATTTGCAAATATCTCAGAAACTGCTGTTTTTATAAAAATATATGTCAAATAAAAGTTTTTTATTTCTAATAGTCCTACAATTTTGCAATGATAAGTTGTTTAGTTTCTCCAATAGTTGTGGAGATACGGAAATTAACGCTTCTGTAATGTACCCTAAAAATCATTTTCATAGGAAAATGAAAATAGCCAGTTTATTTATAATCTTAATCAACGCCTAGATACGAATTTTAATCAAAATAATTTAAGCAGATTTTGAGAAAACAAAATTTTTCTCTTTTCGTCCTTCAGTAAACTACCCTTAATTTTAAGTTTTTATAGACACACAGACAGACGGCATTGCAAAGACTATTTTTTAGGGTTCGGGGGGTCATGAGACGTCGACATCCATCAACATTTCAGGTTAGTTTTTCTTACGGTCGCAATACTTAAGCTTTAATGCCCAAAAAGTTAAAAATATATATATAATTGCGTATATATTGAAAGTTATTGATTTTATAAAAATATGTTTCGAATAAAATATTTGTATTATAAATATATATACATATTTGTAATGCTAAGTAATTTCATATCTCAAATAGTTTCGGAGCTATTATAAAAAATGTTAATTTACGCATCAGACCGGAGCCCTTAAAACGATTTTGCCGAAATATTGAGAGTAGCCATTTTGTTTGGAATATTTATTTATGTTCATAAATGAAATTTAATCAAAATCGTTAGAGCCGATTTTGAGAAAATTGACTTTTTCTCTTTTTGCCCTTCAGTAAACTACCCTTAATTTTAAGTTTTAATAGACACACAGACAGACGGCATTGCAAAGACTATTTTTAAGGGTTCGGGGGGTCATGAGACGTCGACATCCATCAACATTTCAAGTTAGTTTTTCTTACGGTCGCAATACTTAAGCTTTAATGCCCAAAAAGTTAAAAATATATATATAATTGCGTATATATTGAAAGTTACTGATTTTATAAAAATATGTTTCGAATAAAATATTTGTATTATAAATATATATACATATTTGTAATGCTAAGTAATTTCATATCTCAAATAGTTTCGGAGCTATTATAAAAAATGTTAATTTACGCATCAGACCGGAGCCCTTAAAACGATTTTGCCGAAATATTGAGAGTAGCCATTTTGTTTGGAATATTTATTTATGTTCATAAATGAAATTTAATCAAAATCGTTAGAGCCGATTTTGAGAAAATCGACTTTTTCTCTTTTTTCCCTTCAGTAAACTACCCTTAATTTTAGGGGTAGATATCCAATTCCAAAAACCCCTCGGGGCAACCCTATGAAAACCCTAGATATCAAGTTTCAGCTCAATCGGTAAAATAGTTTAGGCTCTAGTTGGAGGTACAGACAGACAGACAGACAGACAGACAGACAGACAGACAGACAGACAGACAGACAGACAGACAGACAGACAGACGGAAATTCAAAAACCACTTTTTCGGATTCAGGAAGTCATGAAACGTCAAAATTCATCCAAATCTCGAGTTCGATTTTTTTGACGATCACAATACTTTCTCTACCTGTAAGATAGAGAGAAAGTAAAAATAGATGTTTTTTTCCTATATGAGGTGTAGTAGTCTTAGATTATTTAGTTTTTGTTTCGTATAAATAACTAGGTAAATATCTTAAGCCGGGTCCAGACTAGAACAGAACACCGAACAGAACATGTTTGCGAACATTTACAAAGAACACTTTCTTTGTTCTGTTCACTGTGGCCAGATTGTACAAACTTTAACATAACACGTTTGCAAAGTGTTCCCATAGTTGGTAGGTAAACTTATGATAGTTTCCATTACATTTATTAATTACTACCTAGACAAAACAAAAGGTAAAACCCTTCCGATGTTGGACTATAATGTTATGCTGAGGTATGAATGTGTATAGTGAGTTGAGCTAATTGACAGATTTATAATTCCCGTTAATCAGTGAAATGTATAAAAAAATTACGCGAAAGCATAAAACCGATTTTGGAATTTTATTTATTTTAATTGGACCAAACATAAAATGTCAACAAAAAAAGACATTTAAAAATCAATATATGTTCAATAAAGATTAACACCACGCAACGCTTCGTTTTTTAGCGATTGGAGAGTTTTATAAGCTAACAATATATTTTCAAAATTTCAAAACAGACCATCACCACGTGTATTGATGGGTATTTTAAAATTTTCCTCTTTTACCTTTTAAGGGAGGCCAACCATCTTCTCATTTTATTTTATTTTTGCATTCATTGACATCACTGTTCATTTAGGTCCCAATATCCTCCAATGAATCTAGTTTTTTTTATTATTAAAGTATTCAGAATACTTAGGATTCCCAACTACGGAATGTTGCTTATCAAAACAAATTAGCTTTTTTTTTATCTTATTTGCACAACTACATTTTTATACAATTTGCTAAAATAAAATAAATGATTATCTTTCAACAGCCACACACAAATAAAAACACATGTCTATATATATATATGCCCTACTGAAAAAATAAATAAAAAATACAGGTGTGACTTGGCTGATGTCCCGCCAATGACTCAATGTTCGTGGAAAAGTTCGCAGACACGTCCAAGCTACTCCTTTCCCGAACACAAACATTATTTGATGTGACGGGGAAAAAAAACTGACAACTGGTGGATTGGGGCCGAACAGAATAATTAATAAATCTTGTTAAAGAGAAATGTTCTGAAAACCGTCCACACTGTTCGTGAATATTATTCTGTTCGGTGTTCTAGTCTAGCCTGGACCCGGCTTTATATGTACTGACACTTTTTTTTTGTAATACCGCGTCTTATTACCTGTTCGGGTTATACGCAAATATACTAATTATACTAATGTTTTAGGAATTAAGAAGGTTAAATTTAGAGAAATTGAACCTGAATTTGCATGGAGGGAGAGTGGGAAAATCGTTTGGGAAAAAACCCTCAGTACACCCGATCGGAATCGAACCCCAATCTTCCCATCATCTGCAGTCTAGTGTACTGCAAAAGTAGCGCCATAGATCAAGCGGCCACCGAAGCAGGTTGTACTGAAGTTACACTATAGATTTCAACCATATTTAAACGAGTTCCTATTAACGGCAGTTTATATGTTAGACCTAGTAACTATAATTTCAACGAATGGTATTAATGTATACCATATTAAATTTAATCCGTACAAGTGACATTATAAATGCCAACCCCAGGTCACCGATGACTGTATCTGATAACTATTAATTGGCTAATCATCTCATACGTTCATCACAGATTCAGCCTTTAACCATGAATGGTCTGATAAATAATATGAGTATGAGGTGAATTTTGAATGGCTCAGTAGTAGAATAGGAGACGTGGCAGTAGGCCTAAAGTCAGTTGGCCTAGAAGTAATTTGGCCTAAAGTCAGTTGGCCTAGAAGTAATTTGGCCTAAAGTCAGTTGGCCTAGAAGTAATTTGGCCTAAAGTCAGTTGACCTAAAAGTAATTTGGCCTAAAGTCATTTGGCCTAAAGTTTAGGCCAAATGACTTTTGGGCCAACTGACTTTAGGTAAACTGACGGGTACTCGCAGAATATTGGTGAGCAAAGCCAAAGATTCAGTCTAAGTGTCATTTTTCAACACTATTTTAAACTATTACTACTATTTGAAAATACAGCTTAGTCCATGTTCAAGATAAATAAAAATCCGTAATGAAAATGCACATATATATAGTAAAAATGCACATTCTAGCCATTTGTATTCATTTAAATGTAAATAAATAAGCAGTTAAAAAATACTATGACGAAATTCTATGTATAATTACATGGATGTTTCAATAAAATAGTTGCACAATATCATCGCATGCACTATTCGTCTCCCAACATTATTTTGACGAAGTCTCTACTTTTCATTTACTTTAACTTTATCAAAAATTAATTATTTTGTAATTCACTATCCATTCGCCTTCAAAGATGGAATGAAATCGAGAACGCAATATGTACGCTCTGTAAAAATTAATTAATTTCAAGTTATTGGAAATGTGCCATGTCCAGATTATAAATACCATTTCGAGAAGAGTTTAAAATATAATCTCTATTCGATCTGTAAAATTAAAGATAAAAATTCGACATAGCTTGAATACACAAATTAGTAAATAAGTATAAGCTTTAAACGAAAATACTAGACTACTATTTTGTATTACCTGGCAAGTATAGAAAATATTGATTTCTACGACATAAAAGAGCTTATAACTACGATCAGGCATTTTTCGTAAGCAACTTTTTGTCAAAAACAGGGAAAAGAATATTCATTTTTCGCACCGCTTCCTACGACCATTTAATTACTCTTACGAGTTACGGATGATAAAGGTAGAACTTTGAGGAAATTTGCCCGCATTTTCACAGAGGAAGGGTAGTAAACTGTTTAAGTTAAATCCAACCTCTGAACTTGGGGTAAAGTGTTCGCCTCGTGAATCCATGTTCGTGAGTTCAAACCCATCCGGGGTCGACGGATTTTTCTTGAGCGATAAAAATCCGTAGCACAACTTACTTCGTAGAGGAAGTAAAGACGTTGGTCCCATGTAGATTGTGGCATGAAAAAAAGAACCCTAGAAGGTATGTGAAAATACCTTCCCTGGCAAAAATTGGTAGGCCCTTTCTCTCTCGCTCATAGAAACTCTCGTGTGCTGATTTAACCAGTCGGTTCATAAAATGCACGTTAAATACCTCTAATAAATAAATCCGCTCTCAATACGCACTTATTGGATTTAAACTCCAACCCTCACCGTCACTATCAAACCGTACTAGATGACCTTGAGGTTAAGTTCACGTGTCAACCGATGCGATTATACTATGTAGGATAATATAATTGCAATAATAAACACATATAATATAGTTCAGTTTTCATAGGACAGTTAGGAAAGCTACTAGATCCACAGACTTCTGTGCTGGGGGTCCGGGGTTCAATCCTCGGTCCCGACACAGATTTATCTCATTACCAAACCCTTCCTTCACCTCTGACAAGACGTGTATTATTCACAATTTGTGAATGTGAGGAATGCGAGACAACCACCGTGGTTCGGATCCCATGTTAAACTGTGGGTCCTCCATTTCATCTCACAATCATCATACCATTACACATTAGCGTAGGTGCGGATAACCCGAACGAGTAGTAAGACGCGGTGCTAATAATAATAATATAATAATACTAGATCCACTTTCACGTATTCAAACGTCAAGTCATTTTATTTGAAGAGGTCACTTCAAAGAGATATTAGTAACATTTATAAATTAAATTTAATAATACAATAAAATGTTATTGTTGGCTGAAAAAAAAAGTTGTTTTCTAAAAAGCTCTCCCTTTGAAAATTGGAACTATTTGAAGTAATTCTCTCAAAATATTTAAGTACTTAGCAGCTTTCTATAAAATATAATATTTTGAAATATTGCCTTTAAGAAACTTTTTATGTAATAGTAAAATCAATTCGAAAATCAACCTTATCTTTAGTTTATCTGACGTTTTCTTTCGAAAATAAGTGGCGAAGCGACTAAAATGGATTTAGGTTATAAACACGGAGCGCTATTGTGTCGCCAAGAGAAAAATTTTGTGTCAAGGCCACAACACAACGGATACGTCGCTCATTTATAACGCTTTATCTGATTGGACAAGCTACCTGAAGTCTTTAAGTTTGAGCAAAAAGAGCTTTGATTGGTCGACCGACCAACTACAACATGAGTTTAACGAACATAAAATATTCTCATCAATTTTAAATCAAATATCTTACTGTGCTTAGTTGATTTTTTTTATTTGGGAAACATTTGGAACGGTTATTTGTTTGAAATATTTTTATTGCATATTGATATTAATTGCAAGATTCTTAATCTTAGTTCCCTTCAGGAAAGTAAAGTGAGATTTTTTTTTTAATGAATAAACGCTATCTTACATAACAGATCACAACAGGCCGTGTTCAGTGCTGTCGTTATTCAATACTATATTGTAGAAGTTGACCATATTTTATAATTTTAATTAATACGGTACGGAAAGCAATTGTTTCAAACAATCAGAAGATAGTTTCAGTTAATTTGATTTTGTTTGATTATATAATATTTTATTTTTTCAAATAGTGTGTAGGCCTATTTATTTTAATTATGACATACAATATAATATATTAATATACTTCTATTTTTCTTTTTAACTATTAGCACTCATTAATGAATTGATGTTTTTTTGTAGTTTAACTTATCTCGGTTAGAGGACTTTGTTACTGACACTTATGAATTTTGACCGGCTATATAAATGCCTATAATGAAAATGACTTTCCCACAAAATAAGTAGGCTCTTTCTCGCTCGTTATTAGAAAACCATTGGGTGGGTGGGATGATATATCGCTCTATCTGAAATTAACCTATCACATATACTGCAACAAGGACTAACCGGAATAACGAAGCTTTTTTGCGGTCCTATTCTCCACGTCGGGAGTTAAAGGAATTAATAACACATATACATAAATTTAATTGCAGATAATTGAATTCGAAATAAAATTAACGTGTAACCTAAAGCTATTATGGAAGCACTTGTACCAAGTTTTATAATCTTGGCTGGGGTTTGATTAAAATTTGGTAAATAAAATAGTCTACTTCATATGTAGAATTTAATGACTAGTTAAAGTATAATTTATAATTGAATTTGGATTAGAATTAGTTTAGTAAGAGAATATTTAGTAAGATTAACTTGTTTACGTCAAGTAGATTTAAAACTATTTTCTGATTATTTTTCAGTAGCTTCTACAGTAACTATTTAATGTACACATGCAGTCGTCTTAATTTATTTTCTATAAATCGTGAACTAAGCTTAATTCTACAAAAATATAATACGTAGTTAGGCTGCGGATTTATATGCACTAAAAACTAGTAGAATATTCATGCGATTATGCACTCTAGACTGAATAAATATGAAATAAATACGGGGAAATTTTCACAGTAAAAAAAACCCAAGGATCACAGTTAAAATGATATTATAATTTATTTTTTAAAAAAGCTTCGGTGGCCGCATGGTCTAACGTGCAACTCTCGCAGCAGACTAGACTGCCAATGACTGGGAGATCAAGACTTGAGTCTCAGCTGGGTTTATTGAGGGTGGATTTTCCAAAATGGTTTTCCACTCTCCTCCCACACAAATGCAGATACACTTCCTCTAAAAAATAACTTATCACAACCCCCTCTCTACACCTAAACCTAATTTGTTTTATAAATGTACAAAATGTATTAAAAACTTTTTATAGTTCAACATTGAGGCCTAAATCAAACTTATAGTTAAAGGTTTACTCGTCAAAGGCTATTAACTTTCCATATATTTTGAGCTTTCGGTGCTTAATTTTAAGATAAAGGTTTTCTCCCTCAACAAGATGAAAACTTTAAAACGACCCCTCCTTCAGCTCTTTATTTATTTGTTGCGTCATACCACTTAAGTATGAATTGAGCTACAATTTCTAAACAGAGGAAAATATTTTATATACCTATACACAATCATACAAAAATCATAGTATCATTGGTGATGTAAGCAAAAAATTATTGTACAAATGAGACATGCGCGCAAAGCAGAAAAACTAAGAATTTGCTAGAAAATTAGGGTTTTCGTTAGAAGTTGCTATTTTTCCGACATCCTCGACCACAAACCTTTAATATGAGTGGTCGTTTGTCATAATCAGATCTACTGCTTTCTCTTAATCTCAATTCCCGGAAATGGGCTTATCAAAAATATAAATAGAGAGAGAGAGAGAAAGATAGAGAGTGAAAAGCGTGAGTATGTAAGCGTATGATTGTGTGATTTTGTTATTGTTTAAGTTGGGAAAGAGTTGGCGGGGAAAGAGTTTGTGTGTGAGAGAATGTTTATGAAAAAAATTGTTGTAAAAGATAGTGTGAGAGAGAGTGTGTGTGTGGGAAAGAGAGAGTGTGTGTGTGGGAAAGAGAGAGAGTGTGTGTGGGAAAGAGAGAGTGTGTGTGTGGGAAAGAGAGAGTGTGTGTGTGGGAAAGAGAGAGTGTGTGTGTGTGTGTGGGAAAGAGAGAGTGTGTGTGTGTGTGGGAAAGAGAGTGTGTGTGTGGGAAAGAGAGAGTGTTTGTGTGTGGGAAAGAGAGAGTGTTTGTGTGTGGGAGAGAGAGTGTTTGTGTGTGGGAGAGAGAGAGTGTGTGGGAGGGAGAGAGTGTGTGGGAGGGAGCGAGTGTGGGAGGGAGCGAGTGTGGGAGGGAGCGAATGTGGGAGGGAACGAGTGTGGGAGGGAACGAGTGTGGGAGGGAGCGAGTGTGGGAGGGAGCGAGTGTGGGAGGGAGCGAGTGTGGGAGGGAGCGAGTGTGGGAGGGAGCGAGTGTGGGAGAGAGCGAGTGCTTGTGTGATAAGGTTGACGGGGGACACAAAATATTACTTTGAAATATTATACGCTCAAAATCAAGTGATATCATGAAAACCTAATTGAACTTATTAGTGGTGAAAGGTTATTTGATAAAGTGAACACCCAAACTTATCGGCTAACTTAGATCATAAGATAGCTGGGATACATAAAATATTGCTTTGAAGTACCATCTACATACACTCAAAATTAGCTAGTAGCTAGTAAACATTTCTGAACTATTGGTATTGTGATACTATTTGAAAAAATGAACACCAAAAACCGCAATTATACAATTAAAATGCATATATAAGCACTTCGATATTATTTCATCAGTTTTTTAAATTATAATATATACCATATTTAGACATAATTGTATCGTTTTTAATTTATAATTCATGAGTGAAATAAAACGTAAGAAAATATTTTCGTGACCCTGACTACTTAACCTTTTAATTTGCAAATTATAGTCAATATCATTGATTAAAATGCGAATTATCGATGACAACATTCCAATAACAATAAATATTTGCCTAGTCTAGGAAATTCATAATTTTTCAATCAAAGAATGTAGGTAAAAGATGTGCTAAGATCACCTATTATAGCCGCTATTTTGTGATCAGAGCTAATTATTAAAAAAATAGGAAGTATCAATACAAGCAAAATTATATATTTCTAGCCTACTATTGTTGGTTTGTAAAGTAGGCTACGTATATATTTTTGCCATAATTTTTATATTTGTTGCACCATACAATTAAGTAAGAACCGAGTTATTATTTTAAATAAGGAGAAATATTTTATTTACAGGTATAGAACCATGCACAAATTAAGGTTTCCATGGTGTTGTAAATAAAGAATGAAAATCTGAAAATTATCTGTGAAAATACACTCCCCAAACAGATTGTTTGAAGAAAAAAATCCTTTCTTGTTATTTCAGATGGATATGTTCTAAAACTTTTTTTTCTAAAGAAATATATATGAAAGCATGTTTTTATAAATAACCTAAGTGGCCAGAGCTGTGAACGAATTTTTTTTTAGAAATACACCAATTAAAAAAGTACTTTTAATATAAAAACAGTCTCACAAAATTATTTTGTAAGTTCAAAGTTATAATTTTACTTTTTTTATCCCTCCTATTTGTTAATTAAGGAACTGTGTAAGTGTCGGGTAGTTGATTGTTAATTACTATGAAGATCAAATCTTGAAGTAGCATAGTAGGATGATAAAATTTAGTATTTTTTCTAATATCATAAATTGTAAAAAAAAATATATCAAACATTAAAACAAAAGGTGTTTTTTTAAAAGTTTTACATTGTTTAATATATAAAAATTACACAATTTCCTCTCTTCATTAATATTTCGTTTTAGATGACATAATATAACGTTGAGCTGTAAACAGCACTTTTTCTGTTGCCTAAAATTTAATCGATTGCTCAAACTCATGGTGCTGCAGATTTTGATAACAGATGACACTCACTACACTGTACTAACTCTGAAATGAGGGTCGCATTTAAGTTCAAACGGATAGATAAAAAAACTAAACATATTTTGTCAAATTTTATTTTTCAACTAACCTAAGGTAATTCTTTATTGAACAAAACATAATATATAATTATTTTATTTTTGTTTTATTTGTTTATTAAGTTTAAACCAAGATATCTTGAAATTTTAACACAATAATTGAATTCATTTTCACATCAAAACTTAATATAACAGTGGATCAGTTACAATTATAGATATTTATTAACATAAATATAAAATTCCAGAGATAAAATAAAATTGGACACATAACTCACTAAAAATCTACCATAATGGCAGAAACAGTGAAATTAATGCTTATATGACCTGACCTCTACACAACTTTCGCTGAAGATGGCACCACTGTATAAAACTTCTTAAACACTTCCATTAGTCTCCGCTAGATGGTTCTCAAGTGGTAAACGCCCTTATTGGAATCAATACTAAATAAAAGGCTTGTTTGTATAGCTAAGCAATTATCGTGGGAATCTTAAAAACACTATATCTACTTAATGTGTAGACAATACAGGGGTAAAAACCTCCCTTTCAAGAATATGTTTTCTCACATTTTATTGTGAAAAAATATCCAAGGTATTTATTAAACAAATGCATATCAGAATATAGGAATAGCGACGTGGGAAACAAAACTTTGGCTTGAATAGGGTGCTAGGAGCGCAGAGGAGGTATGAGAAAGTATTTTAGTATGATAGACACACGATAGGAAGTTTCTCACTTTTAAAAAATTTGGTTGAAGTATTTATTTTCACATCAACATAATGTTGCGCAGATATCACGACCGATACCGATATAAGTGGTCTCACTCAATAATTAATAAATTTACTAATTCAGTCAATTACGTATCTCTAACTAAAAAAGCTCGATAAAAACTACATGGTTTAAAATTGACACTTAGACACTGGAATTAAGCTCTGGTATCATTTTTCAACTAAATGTATCCAGTAATAAGTATTGATGTATTCCTCGTACAAGCTATTTTCAATCTTTAAAAAAAATTAATTACATTGTGTAAATTGTGGTTCTATTATATATATATATATATATATATATATACATAATATAGTTTTATATGTATGTATACAAACACGCACAAGCATACACTCACACGTGAATAAAGGCGTCAGTCAATATATTCTTAGTTTTTCAGGGACGAAAAGGTCATAAATCAAATCCGGGCCGGGTTTGGTGTGTGGCTTCCTACTCTCCTTTTATAAAAATGCGAGTACACTTAATCAAAACTTTACTTTATCAGTCTTCAGCCCATTAGAGTGTGAATGAATATATGGTCAAGTATTTAAATGGTTATATGCCCAGTAGTATAAAAGTTCCTTTTACTATCCTAAATTATTATTATTATTATTATTATTAGCACTGCGTCTTACTACCCGTTTGGGTTATTCGCACTTACGCTAATGTGTATCTGTAGGGTGATTGTGAGATGAAATGGAGGACCTACAGTTTAACGTGGGATCCGAACCACGGTGGAGGCCTGGCATTCCACACATTCACATGTTGTGATTAACACACGTGTTGTCAGAGGTGAAGGAAGGGTTTGGAAATCAGATAAATCTGTGCCGGGACCGAGGATTGAACCCCGGACCACCAGCACAGAAGTGTGACAGCTTACGCCTAGACTGCCAGGTCACCCCTAGATTGTTTACGACTACACTTTGTTTGTTAAGCTCGTGACCATAGTGAACCATATTCTACTCCTGACTCGGTAAGTTTAAATAACCTCGAAGCTTTATGTTCCAAACAATGAATGACTGACAACCATCTCTGGGATACTTTATTTAGTGTCCAGGGAGGGTCTAAATTTAATATTCATTAGGTGATAAATCATACGCTAATAAACATAAAAGAGGGGAAGGGTAAATTTAGTGCACACTATATAATATTTCGTAAATTTAACATACCCTTTTCACATACACCATTTTTGTATCTTATTAAAAAAAAAGTGGATTAAGGTGGTGTTACACCGTCTCCGTGCCTTCTACTTAACGACCACAATTAAATAAAAGGGAGAAGGTATAATCGACATAAAGGAAAATATAAGCAGAATTAAAAATATAACAATAATATGGTTTATTCAGTATAAACGTAGAAAAAGCAAAGTACAGTGGTCTCATTATATCATTCTGAATAATGCTGAAAATAATAACGTGAAGCGCAGAATGTAAACCTTCCATGTTTACATTTATTACAGGTCGTCTTTAAGAGACACAAAATTACGTAGATTAAAACATCAAAAGAGAAGTTAAACTACCAAAAGTGAAGTGAAGTAAGATATCCACAAAATGAAACAAACATTAAATATTCTTGCCTGATGGGCTCCTCAAACAATTACAAGTTACAATACGAAAATTTACAATTACATAAAACATAACGCGAGAGTTTGACTTCCAGACGCTAGTCAAAATCTCCCGGGACTAACTATATCTTAGAAAAACTAAAGAATGAAATTTAGAACAAAATTAAATTATATAAAAAAAAATAACAAGCTTAATTTTAATTCTACAGTCGCGTGAAATAGCAAAATACAAAAGTCCACACATTTTAACAATTTACATTTAAATTCACTCAATACAAAATTACCAATGGTGGATTTCAAACCAAACTAATAAACTACCCAACTAACCAACCGCGCCTAAGTGGCGGCATACAAGTTACATTTAAGCGACTGAGATAATAAAGCAAAAAGTTAAATATTAAGCAAAACACAAAATAAAGATTTTAACACGAAAATATTATAAGTTGAAAAAGAATAGAGTTCTTTATAAGTAACTGCCATAGTTACGTTCCAATTTATGATGTATGAATGTTTATCCGATCATTGTCCAGGTAGACGACAATGATCCGTCCTCGTTCGTAGATTTTAGATAGTCAAAGTTTTTAGACAATGTCAGCCTGTTTTATAGTGATTTTCGTTGCACGGAAAGAGGGGAGGTAATTACTAGCACGCAGTTGCTAGCTGTCATCGGTCACGTAGTCACTTTGTAGGGTTGTTCCATCGGAAAATTAGAACAAGTCGGCGATCATTGGATGTTTGTGTTGTTTGGGGAAGTTCATCTGACATCCGTCAGAGGGCGGGTGGATTGTTGTCTTCTAGCGTGCTCCATGTTGTCATTCCTTAGTTTCAATCTGACTAGACGGAGAATGACCACGCGTTGATTGTAGACTTTCGTTAGCTCGGCCCCATTCTTCACGTTGGCTGCGCGGTGTCGTTCAGCTTTGGTGGCGGCTAGTGATAGAAGATTTCAAAGGTAAGTTCCTGAACAAATATGAGTAATATTACAGAAGATTGTACAGCATGAAATATACTGTGTCGTATTATCTTTCCGTATTAGCCTACAGGGACTACAACAGAGAAATGTACCATTGTAGGGATTCTATTTGGGTCGGAATTATAGAGCGGGTGGTATGAATTCTTGATAGTTACGTATCAACATTATAACGGGATGGATCCAATTGTAACTAACTGTAAGTTAACGTTACAAATCTCCCCCCCTTGACCAGGAGAATAAGAAGATGCAGCATCCGTCCTCAGCAAGGCGGAACATCAAAGGGCTCAAGGTTGCCTTCTTGTACATCATCTTCCCAAACAGCATGAGATGATCCTCTTTTTCAGCTCTAGATTCCATCATCTAGAGAAGCAGTCGGTACCACTACGTAGACTTTACCAGAAACCAGGAGAGAAAGGAAAACAGGATGCGCAACGAAAAATCATATACAACAAGTCTGTTGTCGAGATGTAAGTGGCGTTAAGTCACACGCAACCACATGTCTAATTGTCTGTATGAACACATGAAGAATCTCTTCTTTCTTCTACGTTCAAACTCAAGTTCTCACAATAAAGTTCACTAGACTAAAAAGTCATAAAAGTTTATCCTCATGAAATCCTAAAATCCTATAGAAATCCTACATAGATGTATCGGAGGAGCGTCCCCCCCCTCAACACTTTTGAAGGTTCCTATTCAAAGGTTTAAGAGTTTCAAATGTTAGATCACCATAATCTCACTATATTCTATATAAGTCCATTCTCAGCACTCAATCTAGAATAGAGTGTCTCAACACATAGAATAGAGAAAGTTACGTCATAATTAAATCAAAACAACATTTGATTTCGTGATCCAAATTCCATGAAGTGGAACATCAACAAATCTATAAACTATTCACTTATTTTATAAACACATAATATCTACAAGTTCAATTACGGTTCAATACCTGTAAATAACTATACACATGGCCAACAATATATATATAACAAAACACTATATCTACAAACCACTGATATATAACATATCATTAATGGTAAACAAAATTTAAATTTTAAACACGATTTGGCTTACAGCCAGGGCACAATGCCATCAAACAAAACTCAAATTAATAAGGGATGCCAAAAGATTAATTATAGGTCCCCATATACCTATAAAAAGTAGGCATGATTCCACTTTAGTATTAAGAGTATGAATAAACCCGGTCAATACTATAATTAACAAAATGAGATTACGTTAATTGACCGTTCATTAAATGACTCAACAATCGTCAAATAATATCAAGACACCAAGTCTTACACAAAACAGGAATACCAAAAATATCAAATACAAGTCCCCATAAACTTATAAAAAATTTCTTGGCATCCTACATTTACCTAAGTAAATCCAAAATGGAGTAATTAAATCTGTAAGTACAATAACTTACGAACATTATCCATTAAACTACGACATTCTAAAGCGTCGGTATTAGTTTTAAGATGGCTCACATGAGCTCTTCGCGTATCGGTCGGGTCTGTCTGGCACATCAACCTGACCGACACGGGTGATAAGAAAGATTCAACTGACCAGGGTCTATCCCATCTGGGAGAGAGCTTGGCAGATATTTATTTAACGCTAGACAACATAAAGAAAAAAGCACAAGAACTACAACAGGGGAAGGGGGGCATGGAAATGCGCTTGACTCGTAAGACCCATGATTCTTACGGCGCACAACTAGTTTCCCCGAACTACACTTGCTCCGGACATGTCCTAACTGTTTACAATTAAAACAGCGAATTCCTGACAAAAACTTACTATCCAACGCTCGCGGGCCAATATGGTTCTTCTTCACAGGTTGCACACCCAACTGAGAAATCGCAGTATTATTCCTAGATCTATCACAATAACTAGGATTCGAACCCACGCCTGGATTGTCAACAATAAAAGGCGCATGATTTTCCAGAAATTCACTTTCAGACAACAAAGTACCTTCAATTAGGGAAGCTAGCTCATGTAACTCAACTATCGTACTAGGTTTAGAAGTAAATACAAAATGACGTCGAGACAAGGGCGACACATTCTCCAAAATAATATCTACTATCTGACATTCAGAAAGATCTAACCCTAAAACTTCAACAGCCTCAGAAATGGCCATGATGAAACTCCTTAACGACTCATCAGGACGTTGAAAGCGATGTACATACTGCTTACACAAACTATCTTTAGCTCTAGTAGGGACAAGACAGTCTAATATCTTACGACTAATAAGTTTCCAACTTAACCCATTAACTAGCCCTTCAGAAAACAAACGAGTTAAATATCCAGAAGTTTTACCTAAACACAATGCAATAAACTCGGACTCAGAACCGATATTTAAATGACAAATCCTTTGAACCTCAATTAAAAATAAAAAAAGAGATGAGCTGTCCTGACCATCACACAGTGGTATTCGATTTACAAAATCAACGAGAATTTTACTTTGGATTTTATCACTTACCAAGGCGCGTGACATTTCAATTGGATCTCCAACCCTCACCGGTACTGAATGATGATTCTCCACTCCCACTGTTGCCTGGTCTCGAGACGTATCGCTCTCCGAAAGGATTCCCACGAGAACTGCACGAAGTCTTGCTACGGTGGTTTCTGTTGAACCTTGCAGTCCACGCTTAGCAAGCTCGGAGATAAGGCTTTCTTTATTGAGTCGGTAAACATCAGATTTAGACAACACGCTCGGCTCGCCAGTCACTACTTCCCCAGTCGAAGCGTCCGTAGTCAAATTGTGTTCCATTATGAAACAGAAAGATACAAGGTTAAACTCAGGCTATGATTTCACAACAACAACAAAAATATACCGTATAATTTTCCAACATTTTTCAGCAATGATATAGGTTATTAATTAACTAATTAAACAGGAAGATCAGTTAATTAAAAGGACAGCAGAGTTGCGCAGTGTTACACCGTCTCCGTGCCTTCTACTTAACGACCACAATTAAATAAAAGGGAGAAGGTATAATCGACATAAAGGAAAATATAAGCAGAATTAAAAATATAACAATAATATGGTTTATTCAGTATAAACGTAGAAAAAGCAAAGTACAGTGGTCTCATTATATCATTCTGAATAATGCTGAAAATAATAACGTGAAGCGCAGAATGTAAACCTTCCATGTTTACATTTATTACAGGTCGTCTTTAAGAGACACAAAATTACGTAGATTAAAACATCAAAAGAGAAGTTAAACTACCAAAAGTGAAGTGAAGTAAGATATCCACAAAATGAAACAAACATTAAATATTCTTGCCTGATGGGCTCCTCAAACAATTACAAGTTACAATACGAAAATTTACAATTACATAAAACATAACGCGAGAGTTTGACTTCCAGACGCTAGTCAAAATCTCCCGGGACTAACTATATCTTAGAAAAACTAAAGAATGAAATTTAGAACAAAATTAAATTATATAAAAAAAATAACAAGCTTAATTTTAATTCTACAGTCGCGTGAAATAGCAAAATACAAAAGTCCACACATTTTAACAATTTACATTTAAATTCACTCAATACAAAATTACCAATGGTGGATTTCAAACCAAACTAATAAACTACCCAACTAACCAACCGCGCCTAAGTGGCGGCATACAAGTTACATTTAAGCGACTGAGATAATAAAGCAAAAAGTTAAATATTAAGCAAAACACAAAATAAAGATTTTAACACGAAAATATTATAAGTTGAAAAAGAATAGAGTTCTTTATAAGTAACTGCCATAGTTACGTTCCAATTTATGATGTATGAATGTTTATCCGATCATTGTCCAGGTAGACGACAATGATCCGTCCTCGTTCGTAGATTTTAGATAGTCAAAGTTTTTAGACAATGTCAGCCTGTTTTATAGTGATTTTCGTTGCACGGAAAGAGGGGAGGTAATTACTAGCACGCAGTTGCTAGCTGTCATCGGTCACGTAGTCACTTTGTAGGGTTGTTCCATCGGAAAATTAGAACAAGTCGGCGATCATTGGATGTTTGTGTTGTTTGGGGAAGTTCATCTGACATCCGTCAGAGGGCGGGTGGATTGTTGTCTTCTAGCGTGCTCCATGTTGTCATTCCTTAGTTTCAATCTGACTAGACGGAGAATGACCACGCGTTGATTGTAGACTTTCGTTAGCTCGGCCCCATTCTTCACGTTGGCTGCGCGGTGTCGTTCAGCTTTGGTGGCGGCTAGTGATAGAAGATTTCAAAGGTAAGTTCCTGAACAAATATGAGTAATATTACAGAAGATTGTACAGCATGAAATATACTGTGTCGTATTATCTTTCCGTATTAGCCTACAGGGACTACAACAGAGAAATGTACCATTGTAGGGATTCTATTTGGGTCGGAATTATAGAGCGGGTGGTATGAATTCTTGATAGTTACGTATCAACATTATAACGGGATGGATCCAATTGTAACTAACTGTAAGTTAACGTTACAGTGGGGATATAGGGAAGGTGATAAAAGGGAAAGGTTTTTGCAGTTTTTATTTCAAAATTTTTTTTTTGTTAAAATATGTCGAATTATTCTCCAGTAGAAACAAAGTTAAATTTTCTTCACATTGTGACAAATATTTCTTGAATATCTGGAAATGGTGACCTGGAATTTAATGACAACTTTTTCGCTTCATTCAAAAAGTTAGTTATCTAATGCCGCTATGCTCATGACAGCTATTCAACAAATTAAACTCTTATGTTTCTACTAAATCAAGATTTTATTTATTTTGGCCGAAAAAATAAAAACTTGCTATAAAAATGCTAAAAACACTGGCCTCTTTTGGCGTACCTTAACTTAACGACTTAAGCAGGGAGAAAAACGAAAAGAGTAACCTTAGATAAAGTAGCTTTAATATAGAGGGTGTCCCATATAAAAGTAGCCCAGGTCTAAACGTACGCGTATGGCGGAAAGGGCTTCAAGATGTTACCCGTAGTATTAAAAGTCAGTCGTACCAACCTGGACAGTGTCGGTGCAGGCAAGATGTGTAGTAAACAGAATCACACACGCAGAGACTTTGATCTAATATTTTCCATGCTCCTTTGCACGTTTCTAAAGCATGGACGTTTGCTACTTTTACGTGGGACATCCTGTAAAGTTTAGTACCACAGTGTGAAAATAGCATTCATTCGATATTCGAGCATCAGCTTCTTGAGTCATAGTTGGGCACACTGTAGCAATCTTCCTTCAGAGAGCCCCTGTTAGATTTAGAAACAGATGCCCCCACCCATCCGGTCGTGCAAGGGAGGGTAACTTGATAAAGAAGACGTCACCATGCCATGGCGAAAACATTTCACGCGGTCTTTGGTGGGCACTTTCTTCCCCACCATCACGTTAAGTGCTCCTCTTACACACTGCTACTGCCATCTTACACCTCCTCCCCAGACCCCCACCACTTACAAACAGGGACAGAGACGTCCACCAAAATAAATGGGAGCTGAAAATATTACGATCTCTCAAATTAAAAAAAAAGTTATGAATCTTCTACTGTTGACAGAGGTGTGTTTGTTATAGAGGTCTAAATGGTTCGTATATTACAGAAATGATGGCATTGGCTGAGTGACCAAGGAAAAATTGATATAGTTTTATTTAATGATGGAGTGACATTTAAAAAATATATATATATTATATACTTTTGTTTTTAAGGGTCCTGAGACACTTATTGTTAGTTTCATACCTAAACTTCTTTGATGGGATTTATCGAAGGGGGCTTTTAGATCTTCAACACACACTTCTACTCCTTTCAAAAATATTGTAATTAATAATTTTATAGGCCCGTCGACACAATGAGGTAATTAGAGTTTGAAAATATTATCGGCCATATAGGGGAACCTGGGGCATTCGGGGAAGCGGAGCATAAGAGGGTACCAGGTTATTTGTAAACAAAGTGCTGCAACCTACTGAGCATGAGTGTAACTTCAACTCCACAATACAAAGCATCGCAGGAAACCACCCGGAGCCATCTTGTTATTTTCAGTTCGCTACAACTGGCAGTGTGCTATGTTTGAATGTGTGTTTTGCAATATTTTCCTAATATTTCAGTGAAGGTAAGCTGTATTTGTTACTTAAACGGAATTCATATCCATACTTGTATTAAAAGTGTGGTTCCTTAGAACCATTTTACTTGCGCTATTTTAAATTTTACATTAGTTTTCTTTTCACTAAGATGTAATAATCACATAGCATCCTCATGATCCATGATGGGGTACTCCCCCATTTTGCCCCATTTGTAGTGTTATCACTACTTAAGTATGGAAGACTGTGTTGGGTACATTTATTTAAAGTATCCACTGGATATTTATGTTTGAGAAGCTTTTATATTGAAATGTATTTTATTACAGTCTGTGGAAAAAATACATTATATATATTAATCAGTTCATACGTATTTTTTAAAATCATTTTGATTAGTATGGACTTCGTTCCACAAACATAATTTTATGGTATGCATGTAAATATATGTTTCAAGAATTGTACTCAGTAGTATTATTTTAAATATTAATTGCGTGGAGTGCTTCCATCTTTGGATTCATAAATGAACTAACACAAAATATTTCTTGATTGATAGGATAGATATCGTGGTCGTGGAAAGCTACATGTGTAATTTTTCTTTATCACGATACCTTGATCCGCAGGTACTAAAAGCTATATTATTTGAAACCCTAGAACATTTATTCCCAAACTAGAGGGTGTGAAGGGGGCTGTAAAAGTGAAGAACTTTTAGGGGAAAAAAAGGTGTGAAACAATTAGAAAATAAATGTAAAAGTAGGTCAAGTATTGAACGAGAGTACTGCAGGTATAATGGAAAATAGGCTTCTTTCCAAAGCTTGGAGTAGGGATAGATTGGAGGGTATGGGGATTTTTTGAACCACCAAGGATGGCATACGCTAAAAAATGTTAAGAACGACTGCTCTTGAACATAGGGTTCATAGATTTAAATTATTACCATTGTTCGTGTTACAGTAGTTAAAAAGTAGGCTTAGTAAATTTTGAAAGTTTACTTACTACTAGATGGTTCAGGAATACAAAAAGAAGACTATACGGCAACAGTGGAGTACTGAATCTATGAAAGCAGCCATTTCTTCAGTAATTAAAAGTAGAATATGGTATTTTAAAGCTGCAACTCAATTCGTAGTACCACAAACAACATTGGGGCATTATGTGAAGAAAGAGCGGGACAGTCCTGGGGTTGCTGTTTCTAAGAAGCTGGAACATTTTAAAAGTGTTTTCAGCGAACAACAAAATATGAACTTTTCAATATTTAATATCAACAAAGGAAGTTTTTTTTCCTAACAGCTAAAGAATTGGAGTATTTAGCTTATCAGATGGATACGATAAATGAAAGCACAAATAGTTTCAACAAAGCTGACGAGATGGCTGGTGTAGACTGGTTGAATGGATTCATGGGGAGGTAACCTGAAATTTCTCTCCGGAAACCAAAAGTCACGTCAACAGCTCGTGCCATGGGCTTTATTAAAGTTGCTGTCTCAAATTTTGTTGGTCTCCAAACAAAAATGTGTTGACAAACATGGTCTCACCGCAGAAAAGTTTTATAATGTAGATTAGACGGGAATCACTCTTAATCCCAAAGGGCATTCTAGAATTATTTCTCAGAAAGGTAGGCGTCAGCTTGGAACTATTACTTAAGCTGAAAGAGGGTAAACAATCACAGCTAAAACTAATTTTTTAGCTCCAGGTGCCCATATATTCCTCATGCTGATATTTCCGAGGAAGAGGATACGACAAGAATTTCAAACAGGACTACCCCCTGGATCCTGGGCTGAGGTATAAGAAAAAGGGTGGATTACAAAAAAACTCATTTCTTTCGTGGTTTAACAAGTTTGTTTTCTTGTCTGGCGCATCGAAAGAATTCCCAGTGCTACTTTTGTTTAGTGGGCATGCATTTCATACATAAAACCTACAATGCATTAACCAAGTGAGGGAAAAGTGTTATTTTGTTGCCCTCCTGCTTGTTTCCACAGACTGCAGCCACTGGACGTTTCTTTTATTAAGCCTCTGAGCAAATACCATGAGGACGAAGTGAGTAAACGGTTGCCTTCTCATCCAGGACACATAGTTACATTGTTTCAGCTTGCATATCTGTTTGAATCTGATTATTTGCAGGCTGTGACCATGTTGATTGTCATCAATGGTTTCCGCAAGACAGCTTGTGTCTGACCAGTTGATAAGAACGTGTTCACTAAAATAGATTTTATTCCTGCTGACCCAACTGATACAAGACTACTGGTGTCAGCACCATGCCTCTACAACCTTCTAACAATGATAAATCTCAAGCAGGATGCTCCAACTCATCAACAATTTCTGGTCTTTGCACATCACCTCATGATGCCCTACCTGGAACGTCCAATGAAAGCAAGCCTACATCATCAAGTTTTTTAAACTGTTATCCTTTAAATCTTCTGCCCATGTCCAAAGTAGTTCAAGGGGAAAAACCAAAATCTGTTAAAAAGGGAAAAACAGCCATTCTAGCGGCATCTCCATTTAAGAAAGAATTGAAATTGGCTCAAAAAACTACAAATAAAGTAAAGAATCGCTTAAATTTCGGCAAGCTCAATACAAATACAGTAAAGAAAATAATTACTACTAATCGTTCTATCTACTCAAGTGAGAGCGAATTAAGTCCTGACAATGATGCCAAGTGTTTTTATTGCACCGAGTTTTATTCTGAATCAAGTGAAGATTGTAAAAGTTGTTCAAGGTGTTTAAAGTGGGCGCACAATTCCTGCACAGGTGTCAACAGACAAGATGATGAAACTGTAACCATATGTGGTCTGTACAGACTAATAGAACTGCAAAGTTTTTGTGTATTCTTAAAATATCAAGATGTTGACACCTAATCCTTAACAATATTTCATTATCATGATATTTGAAAGTTATCTATTTTTTTAAATTGTAGATTACTTTACCCCATTTTACCCCGCACCTGGAGAAAAATGCCTTTTTCTTTAAAAAAATTCTTTATTTATTTCATCATTGAGATTTTTTTTTTAAATTTTCAACCTTAGATAAAATTATACTAAATAGACTAATACACTATTTACGCATGGTATTGTTTCGGTAACAGTATTTTTAAAGTATCATACAAGCCTTCAAACTTTTGGTACCCCGTTATGCCCCAGGCTCCTATTTTTGATTTCTTCCTTATTGCTTATGCTAGTATTTTAATGACTCCTTAAAAAATCAATACACGTACAAAACCTATTAAATTTTGAAAAGCCATATATATATATTACTCCAAAAAAGACGCAATGTTAAAATAGTGATTTTAAATCTGCTGTGTGTGGGGGGAAAGGAAGGAGAGGGTGGTATTTACCACGTGCCATCACAGGTAGGCTATTTACTTTCCCCCTCTCTCCCCACCCTGCCCTCACCCCAAAAAATTAACTGGGTACACAATAGCTTATTTAACACCACGTACATTTATTCTTCAAATTCGTCAAAGAGGGTTATGGTCATAGTCTACTTTCCAACTTTAAAAAATAATTATTATTCCATGTCTAATGTCAAACTTAGCTTTATCAAAAACTTTATGTAGGGGCAGAGAGGTGTATAGGAGGAAGGTAGGAGGAATCATGTTTATCATTTTCCTGGAAGGAGAGTGGGAATATTAAATGGAATAGAGTTAGGTAACATCTCAGAAGACCAGATGGAAATTTTTATCCCAGTTTAATGTACCAAAGTCAGGCATGTTAAGGCCTTCACAAACTATTAAATATTTTTCTTTCAGAAGCTGTTGTGCAAATATATTTGCCACGTATAGATAGATATGTGTGAGCCGTTACACAAAAATTACGAAAAAAATCAAAACGTTTGATGTTTTCCTTTGCGATAATTTTGCGCAATATTTGTCAAGATAGGAGTGCTTGTTTGAGTGCCGTTAAACAATAACTGGTAATTTGAGTTTCAGATTTCAAAGCGTCCATTTCGTTATATTAGGAGGTCAAAATCGTCAAATAAAGTATTCCAGAGTGAATGTAAAAAAGGATATTATGAAATTTTAGAAAGTAAAATATAAATAGTATGAGATCTACATTTTAAAAAAAGGCAGGCTATAACGAGGTTTTATTTTAAATTAAGCTAGGATCATTTGTATAAGTTTTCAGAAAGATAATCTCGTGTGAATGACTATTGTAAGATCACCTAAAAATTTTGTCTTCTTTATCATCATAATATAGTATGGTATTTGGTTTAGTATTTTTAAAAGAACTTTGTTTGGTGCTTCTGAATCTATGTTCTCTCTCATGAATCTTTCATTTTAAGTTGAATCTTGAACTTCAATTTGTATTCACTAAAAGATTTGTATCCTAAAAAAAGTGTAAAATATCTCTTGATTGAACCCCTTTCATTCCTTGCAAGACAGTGTAAGACACTCGTAAAATGTCTCTACATGGATTGGGCCACGTTCTTAAGGCACTTCTTCGAGATCTACGATTTTGCGAAATTTAGGGTTGAAGCCGTCATGGCTATGGGAACTACAAAAGCTCCCCGAAATGTATTCATGCTTTTCATAAAATAATTCGGGCTCGGGATAGGTTCGATTCATGTCAGTAACCTTGTAAAAATCGACCCACTCGTACACTGAGACGTTGCAAAAGTGGTGATTTTCCCTTTTCTTGCTCAGATCCCAAAACGGCTCATTTGCCAGTTGCGCAAGGACATCTTTCTTTGCTCTAGCCGGCATGTTATAAGGACTATCCCAATTCTCGTACGTCTTATTGAGGCTTTCTCTGTTGTCAGAGTCTTCGGATGAATCTCCAAGGTTCCCATCATCCTTCATCCTTCTTCTACTCCTGTGCTTTTTCTTTTTCTTATTAATATCATACGTTTCGTCAAATATCTCCACGACGCTTCGTAATTTCCCCTTTTCCTTCAACTTTTTCATCTCTTCGATCATGAGGTAGGTCCACGACGCGAAGGTGAGGAACAGGTTCTTCCGGAGCTTCAAGATGGGTGGGATGGCGTAGTCGGGTGTTTCCTCCGAGGCGTTCACAAAGCCCACCTTTGCCTACGAAGATAATATTTTCATTTAGATTAGTGATCGAAGAAACACTAGGTATCATTCAAATAACATCAAAATGGATTTAAAACTATTTACAAGCAGATATCGAACGCGCTTAACAGTGATTTATTTTTTTCCATCAATGATAATTGAATCTATTACAAACATATCAGTAGGGGGGAGATCTATATACATTGGTGACCCCAAGTCTCTGAAGACTTCTGAGTCTCAATGAAGCGTTAATCAAGATTTTGAATCCTAGTTGGGTTCTCTGAGCAGTGTTTTTCGATGAGGTTTTATCATCTATCTCCACTTTAATTTGGGTGCAATTCCTCTCAACCTCAACTAGACTTTTAATAAAACATCCTATTAAGGTATTCCTCTCACTTGAATCGCCCGGGCGATGAACCTTGTCTTGGCGTTGGAGCGATGTTTCTTGACTTTGCTCCCAACCATTTCCGCCGTGTCGGCCAAAGAGCAGGCAAACCTTTCCAGCCATCTCTGCCTCAACCTCTTTGCACGGGCCTTCTTTATTTTGTTCTGGCGCCTTTTCATCTTTTTGTACCGTTTCTCCATGGCCTAGCGTTCAATTAGATGATATTGGAAATAATATTAGTAATAAAAATGATTATGATAGTATATTATAATAAATTAGCCTTTATTAGAGAAAAGTTATAATACATAAATATACTATTAATTATTTACTTTTAATAGAAACAATCACAATATACTCGCATAACTACAAAAACAATATGATTAAATTACATACATAGATAATGACATGTTAGAGAGCGTTAGTGAACATCCTAAAATATAAATTAATAAGGCAATGAAAATATGATTATTTTTACAACTATCACACGCCCTGTGCAGTCTTAACTTTTATAGCATGAAATACACTATGCTTCTATCTCATAAGTTATAGAAGCTTCGTGTTTACTCGAATGGTAATGATAGTTAACTTCCAAAATACTCAATAGAATCGTTGATTCTCTTTTGCGACATTTAATAGTCTCATTCGTATGGTCATCATAATTATAAGCCATATATAATAATTAAATCAAGTACGTGGGCTTAACGTCAAACTCATTTGGTTTGTCGGTGATGAGGTCAGGATGCAAACTCTAACCGGAAGTACTGAGAGTTATTTTTCCTAAACGGTTTCCACCTTCTCCATCCACGCAAATAAAGACACAGTAACTCTAAATTCTATCTCCCTCACAAGCGTGATTAAATGCGTGCAAACCGCTTCGATGGCCAATCGGCGCTAATCTCATATTGTACTAGACTGCCAAGGACGGGGATATCGGGGTTCAATTCTGGTTAGGCGCACTGAGTGTGGTTTCAATTACATAAATGCATGTAGGCTATCAAGGTGTTGCGATAGTCTCAAAGAAGAAAAAATTGATTAGGACCCCGCCAAAGGTTTGAAACCACTGAATAACACCATAATGAAACAATCTAACTTAAGTTTGCTTATCTTTCGATGTTAAAACGATGTGAACATATATATAATTATTCAGATATATCTTCGACATATATAATTACCTACGCTATTTACATAATAAAGCTGAGATTACGATTCCGGATTTTAACCATTGAACTTAAGAGGATAATAAGCTATGTTTCAACAAAACTGGTCCAAATACCGGTATAAATAAAGCTAAATATTAACATTTTACCAAAGTAAGCAGTGTTGGTCGACAAACAGGTTGCAAATCACTGTAGTAACGGCACGGTCCGTATTTGAATCCTGCGTATAGGTGTCATTTTTTAACTAGTTTAAATTAAATTGATTTAATTGCGCTCCCTTTCGTACAAACAGTGAAGTAATTGCAAAGCTTTCCCAATTATGTATTGATTATTATTATTATATCGCTTTAAAATTACATTCTTATATTGTACCAGCGGCAGCATAAAGGCCTTCTCTTGTGACATATGGCTGTGGTATCTGATAGCTCGCGATACTATTTGCCCCTCATGTGTAGTCGACTATTCCCACACGTCCATTACAGACTCAGCCTTAAACTAAGAGTATGGTAAGATTCCTGAATAGTTCAGTGGTGCGCTAAGCCAAAGTTCTGTTTTAGATTCCCGTGTCCATGTGCCATTTTATAACTAATTTAAATTAATCAAAGTGAGTAAGGTAAATTTAGTTCAAAATAATTTTGGACTTTTCCGACAGTTATAGGAAGACTAAAAAAAGTTATTTATCTGAAATTCAGATTATCTATTCATCTTTACGAGAAATGTCAATTTACTTATCTTGCAAAATCTATAAATATATTAGAGAGGCGAAGGAATAAAAGGCCTACAAAATTTTTTGTTATTTTTAAACTATCATATAAGATCAAAGTTATAATGAACTCATTATTCTACTCATATGAATGTCACTTTAGGTGAAGTCACATGTCTAAATAGGCCAAACTTTAATAAGCGTTTTAAAAAAACGATTATAATACCATTTAGAATAATGGTGTCTCTTGTTTTAAAGTTTCTCGTTTTACAATGCTGAAATAATTCTACAACTTTAAGAAAATTATGAAGATTAAATATAAACTATAATATAAAATATAAATTGATCACCTTTAATTATTAATATTTATTTGAAAACTAACCTCAAATATATGAGATTTATTTTGATTTTAATGTATATATAAAATAACCTATATTAAATTTGATACAAACCTGGAATTAACTTTAATTTCGTAATTAAAGATCTGAAATGGGTATTTTTTTTACTTTCAATGATTTCACTTGACAATTTTGAAACTAAAATATGATGAAAACTAAGACTTTAAATCATTTCAACTGTGGTTGTCATTGATATATTAATTGTATTGTTGACGAACAATAATTACATTAAAAATGAAGATTATTACTGTTTATTTATTATATTCAACACACTGTTCTCTTTTACTCATTCGAGCTATGAGCACGCATTAGTTATCCTAGTAAAGTAAGGATGAGAAAGGTGGATTTTATAGAAAACTTGTTATTTTTGTCACTTCTTCTTACTACCCGTTTGGGCTATACATATTCAAACTAATTACACTAATGTGTTATGAATGAGGAATGTCAAATTTAAAAGAAGTGTACCTGCATTTGCGTAGGGAAGAGTGTAAAACAATTGATGACAATATACCTACAATACGTTTGACCAGGATTCAAACCCCGATCTTTCCATAATCTGTAGTCCAATCTATTGCGTGAGCAGCGCAGTAATGCCATGAGGCCGCCGAAGCAGAAAGAGGAGATTTATTAGTTTTCTAAGCAAAATAATGGGAAAACATTTAGGAAAAACTACTTCCGGTTCGCCCGACCAAGATTTGAACCTCGATCTCAACGTCCTCGGCAGCCTAACTCAACATGAAACTAATGCGTTAGCTTACTGCACTACCGTGGTGGGTCATATATACTTACCAAATATAATGCAAATAAATAGTTCGGTGCATCGCACACAACTTTTCTTTTTTTTTATCTTAAAATAATGAAATTTACTAATAACTCAAGATATGTGAAAAGAGATCTTAATCAAATTGCAGAAACACTCCACCAAAGAGCATCAATCAAGTAATATACACTGTTACATAAAGATTGAGAGAAGAGTAACATCTGTCCACTAAAGAGCATAATAATCCATTTAACATTTTCAAAGAATCTCCATAATATATATTTGTTTATAGCTCAGAAACTGATTTTGTATAAAAATATATTTCAAATAAATTATTTTAATCTTGCATGTAATACATCTCTACTATGGTAGGTTATCTCGTATTTCGAATAGTTGCAGAGATAAGATCAAAATTAGAAATTTCTGCTTATGTGAGGTACTCGCGAATCATTATCATACAAAATACAAACTTTAAATCAAAATCGTTAAAGCGGAATTTTGGGAAAATTGCTTTATCTCTATTTGACCTTCAGTAAACTCCCCTTTATTTTAGGGTTCTATATCTAATTTCAAAAACGTCTCGGGGAAACCTTATGAAAACCCTAAATACCAGGTTTTAGCCCGATCGATAGAATGGTGTTGGCTCTAGTCCGAGATACAGACACAATCAATAATGAAGATACATTTTTCTCGCCTGTTTAGGAAAAAAATGTATTCTTGAATTGAAATCGTACCTGCCCAATGTTATGATTATAGTACATAATTATATAAATCACATTGATAATTTTTCTAGAAGGATAATGGAAAACTAAATGGGAGTACGTGAGAAGATCAGAAGGTCAGATGAAATTGTATTCCAATTTCGTGTACCAAAGTTAGCCACGTTAAAATCCCCATTCACTGCCTAATATTTTGCTCAACAAAAGCTGCTGTGAAAATATATTGCCCAAGAATTTGTAAGTTTGATCTTTATCACAATTTTTTTTTTAACAATATCAACATGATTTTTTGAATGCAACGCACAGTGTTGTGCAATAATAAATTGTCAAAATGTGTGTGCTTGTTTGAGTGCCATTGAACAACAGCTGGTTATTTTGAATCTCCGACTTCAGAGAGGCCATTTCATTCATTTTGTAGCGTGTTAAACCTCCTGTTTAACACGTACACTCAAAATACCAAATATATGATTAACACGATGAATAAAAGAGCTAAAAATTATAAAAATATGTGGCAGATATTAACTCACGGTGAATTCATGTTGCCGAGAAACGCCTAACTTTAGGAAAATGCCCAGATTGACTGTTGCTGGCGGAACAACAGAACGACATCTCACCCGCAGGCCCGCTACGATGAAATGGCAGAGTTATTTCTTTCTGTTCACCACGCAGTCTTCTAGCGCTAGTTGTCATTCAGCTCAATTCTGAAAATTACCTTCCCCACTTTTGTCCGGGTGAAGACTCTCATCGAATACGTCAGTTCTGTTGATATATAGCCGTCAATCCTCGTCCGTCTCTCCGTCAATTTATATTCTATTGTATTAATTTAACGGAGGAACTTCTTGGACGTCAGCCTACATTTGTGGACTTGGAAACTGGTGATAACGAAGTGTGAGGCGTCGGTCTCACCTCCACGTCACAGAAGTAGCTGCGGCAGTCACTATGAGTATTTGTATTAGCAAACAACGTAGAGTCGCAGTACTCTGATACCTTGTCCATAAGGCATAGTTTTGATTGTTAGGGTTCTTACCATTTTCTATTTCCATATGACTTGGTATTGTTTGTCAGAGTTTCTAACTTGTTTATCTATGCCTATAAGTCATAGTTTTCAATGTTAAGTCTTACTGTTCCTTTTCAATGTCCATATGACATAGTATTTTGTGTCAGAGTTTCTGACTTGCTTTTCTATACCCATAAGGCATAGTTTTGAATGATGAGCTTAATGCTCTAATTATCAAGGTCCTTAGGACATGATTTAGTATGACAGTGTTTCTGACTTCTTTTTCTATGTCCATAAGACATGGCGTTATATACCAGAAAAACAATCATGACTCCCTAAACTGTATGGACATGCTTAGGATCACTTAATGGTAGAAACCAGGCTATCTAACGCTTTTGTTCAGTGATCTAATTAGGTCTGTGACTGATACCAGTCCCTATTGTTTCTCTTTAGTGTACCTATTTTTGGTGCGCAAACTGTGGGAGCACTACTAGTTCGTAGTAGTGACCTGCGTGGATAGTGCTTAGTCTCCGGCCCCCTTCTGGCACCGTTTGTATTAGTTAATACATTAATTGTTTTGCACTAGTTATAGTGTGTCCTAGATATAAATGTAGATATACAATTGAATGTCCAGGCAGTACTAGTTAGGAATTGACCGGTCATAGTATCTAAAACAGCCTAGATTCCTGGTAGCTTGACATTTACAATTTGTAAAATGACAGTTCCTCTTCTAGGATATTAATCTTTACGTTACGTAACTCTATATGGAGTTAACTCATGTTAGCTAGCTCACTTAACTACCATCGTAGTAACTCTTTAAAATTAGGACTTACTAGAACTTGATATTATTAACTATTATTTAACTATAATTGTTGTATATACCTTTCAGGTTTAAGTCAAGTAATTGCTAGGCTGGTTAGTTATGTATTGGAGCCTAACCTTAAATTAATATTTGCTTTCTATTTATTTTGCCACCGTGTTGAGACAGACGCACCTTCGTAGCAGAATGTGCTTAAGTTCTAATTCGAAGAGTTATTAGACTCAACCTTACTAGATTCCTAGTAATCTATAGTTGTTTACTGCAATTCTTCCCTGTTGGGATGTATACATCTATGGTGACTGATTTAACTTCTCTTATTTGATAAAGGACTGTTTAATCTAAGATCAACCTAAAACATATGTAATACTATTGACTTGTTTAAAATTAAATAAACTGATTTGTTAAACTTGTATATTTCTCTCATGTTTCATCTTTTCCAAACCTTCATGTTATATTATTGTAATAGTAATCGTCACTTCTTCTACATGATAGGAAAAGCGAGGATTCATTGTATTTCTATGATGACGTTAAAAACATCAAATAAATTAATCAAGAGGGAGTATTTAACACGATATTATTACGTAAACTTAGGTAGTGAAACATGAATTGTACTAGATCCCAAATTTTATAAAAACGAATCTGTTATAAAAAACAATAAATTTTCTGGTTCCACTCGTGTCTTTTATTTCCATTATAAACACATGTAATATAAATTGCCAAACATTCCAGATAGAACATCTTTCCCTCATTGTAACTCACTCGGAAATGATGTTTACACTAATCTCATTGTAACTCACTCGGAAATGATGTTTACACTAATCTCATTGTAACTCACTCGGAAATGATGTTTACACTAATCTCATTGTAACTCACTTGGAAAATGATGTTTACACTAATATCATTGTAACTCACTTGGAAAATGATGTTTACACTAATCTCATTGTAACTCACTCGGAAATGATGTTTACACTAATCTCATTGTAACTCACTCGGAAATGATGTTTACACTAATCTCATTGTAACTCACTTGGAAAATTATGTTTACACTAATCTCATTGTAACTCACTTGGAAAATTATGTTTACACTAATCTCATTGTAACTCACTTGGAAAATTATGTTTACACTAATCTCATTGTAACTCACTTGGAAATGATGTTTACACTAATCTCATTGTAACTCACTCGGAAATGATGTTTAC
Source organism: Timema podura (assembly GCA_033556935.1). NCBI lineage: Eukaryota > Metazoa > Arthropoda > Insecta > Phasmatodea > Timematidae > Timema > Timema podura. The sequence continues at coordinate 38,455,655 of JAVRXN010000001.1, forward strand.
ACTAATCTCATTGTAACTCACTCGGAAATGATGTTTACACTAATCTCATTGTAACTCACTCGGAAATGATGTTTACACTAATCTCATTGTAACTCACTCGGAAATGATGTTTACACTAATCTCATTGTAACTCACTTGGAAATGATGTTTACACTAATCTCATTGTAACTCACTTGGAAATGATGTTTACACTAATCTCATTGTAACTCACTCGGAAATGATGTTTACACGAATCTAAGGTATTGTAAGTGGTATTACATGGTGTGTAGCACTGTTCTGTTCAACAGCGGTTTAAGCAAATTTGTTTGATTGTGTAAGATCAGCTTAGTACTGAGATATGAATAATTTCAACACATGTACAACCTCACAGCAAAAATTATGTTTTAATTAAGTTAAAATTAACAGCACTTCTATAGATTTGTAGAAAAATAATTGGTTGTGGATGACTAGAAAGATTACTTACAAATCTTTTTTTTTATCATGATAATTTATGGTTTGATAAATTAGAATTATTATTATTAATTTATTTTTTATGAAAATCAATTCTAATTGCTTGGAGTATTTGAAATGAAGTTATCTCGCATCTGACATTTTAGATTAATTTGTGGGACTGAGTTCGTGTGCTTCAACCCGAAGTGTTGTATACAAATTATTAAGACCTCTCTAAATTGGAACCTAATTCGTCCTCTACAAGACGGTGAAAGGCACTCGTTAGATGACTTCAAATAGTTGCAGATCTTGGGTCATAATCTTGGCACACCCTTCGTTGTTCCTGGCTATGGTTATGTAGGAAAATTTGAGCAGTGAGGGTTTTTTTTTCAGGGATGCTTAGTAGTTGTCTTAGTAAGTATTTTCGTGTGCTCAGAATATAAACAGCACAGGTGCTGCTACGGCTACTAAGGGGAAGAAAGTGACGATTGTTCCCATTATTCCACCCCACCCCACCATGAAACTACAAACTATAGACGTATAGCGCATGCATCAGTGTGTTTTGTACTCTTAAGTCGCTACCGATGATCACATCGTGAGCGTTGTATCATGTTATTCCTCCCCACCCTGTTTCCCCGCTGAGAAAATGTAGCATATAAGCCACGACCCGAGTGTGATCTGTACGCTTTGACTTTGGACGATTGTAGGAACTTACGAATAATGTAAGAAGTTGTCATTTTTGGCTAGTATTTATTATATTTTTTTATTAATTTGAATTAACTGGTCGATATCGTATTACGGAGTCCATGAACAGACTAATGTTCATTATTTTGATTATTTTGGCATTTGATACATTGAAAGCTTCTGGCTTGCTTTAAATCGGTAGCGCTAATAGCACGTCCTTGGAACAGATACCTTCTTTATATATTATTAGATTTAAGTTTTTGTATGTAACCATGATTGGCATCTTTCATAATTATTGTAAATGTTAGGACTTGCCCACCTCTCAGGAATTAGGGAGGATAGACCATTACGATGCCTAGGATTAGTAGAGTATGTATGCTTAGGTGACGAACTATATGGTATTTACCTTTATATTATGATGAACTATTTTAGGAGTTCAATGTTGCTAGTGAGATGTTTGATATCAGTTTAGAATATAAATATGTTTTGATTCATTTATGTTATAATAAATGTCAGGGCTTTCCCACCTCACGGGTACTACGCATGATAGGTCAGGGTACTGTTCATAGTTAGATTAATATGTATTGTTATGTGCAGAGCTATGTTATTATGATAACCGATGTTAATATTTTTTGTGCGAGAGTATTATTTGTATTTAATAATAATTCTTGTAATTTATAGTAAGTGAGTCAATTTTAAGTTTAGTACTTCTAATTATTTTACAAAACAAATATTTTGGAAAATTGAAGTTAACCATTTGGGGGGTGGGAGGGAGAGGGGCCCAGGTTGTTAGCCTTGCGTAGGGCGCAATATAGCTTGGCGCTGGCCCTGGTTTTAATCTAATATATATTTAAGAATAGAAATACACCACCTCCACACATCTATAAGTTAAACATTTGCAAACAAAGGGAAAGTATAAGAATTACCAACAACCTAATATTAAAATCTTATAGTAAGATTGCATAGAGGAATTAGTATTCTAGTGATTTCAGAACAAGTAGCTAAAAGTGTTTGTTTTCTTTCTAGATAGATTGCAGCTCATGACAGTGCTACTATTTGAATGTACGTAGAATCGTTAATAGATCGTAGCACTATATAAATTACAGTAACAATGTCATAGTAATTCTATTGTATATTTTAAAGTCTACCCAATTAATTTACCCTAAGCCCAGCATATCCATGTATAAATGATTTTTTTTCAAGGTAAACTCGACATGTGCAGAACTGGCATTGAACATGTCAGCCATGTTGACTGCCATCAATGGTTTCCGCAAGAAGGCCTCTGTGTCCACTTGATAGGAACGTGTTCACTGAAATAGATTTTCACCCAATTGATATGAATACTGATGAATAGGCCTGACACCATGCCTCTACAACCTTCTACCAATGATGAACCTCAAGCAGGATGATCCAACTCATCAACAATTTCTGAACTTTGCATATCACCTCAGAATGCCCTGCCTGGAACATCCAATGAAAGCAGGCCTACATCATCAAGTTTCCTAAACTGTTATCCTTTAAATCTTCTGTCTATGTCCGAAGTAGCTCAAGGCGAAAAACAAAAAATCTCGTAAAAGGGGGAAAACAGCCATTCTAGCGGCATCTCCATTTAAGACAGAATTGGAATTGGCTCAAAAAACTACAAATAAAGTAAAAAATCGCTTAAATTTAGGCGAGATCAATACAAATACAGCAAAGAAAACAAAGACTACTAATCGTCCAACTACTCAAGTGAGAGCGAAGCAAGCCAGGACGATGATGCCCAGTGTTTTTATTGCACCGAGCTTTATTCTAAATCAAGTGAAGTTTGTATAAGTTGTTCAAGGTGTTTAAAGTGGGAGCACAATTCCTGCACTGGCGTCAACAGACAAGATGATGAAACTGTGCACATATGTGGTCTTTGTGCAGACTAATAGAACTGCAATGTTTTAGTGTATTCTTAAAATATCAGTATGTTGAAGCCTAATCCTTAACAATATTACATTATCATGATATTTAAAACTATTTTTATTTTACTTTTCTAAATTGTATGTTACTCACACCATATTTTCCCCCGCACCTGAGGCAAAATGCGTTTTTTTTAAACTATACTTTTTTCATCACTGAGGTCTTTCAAAATTCTAACCTCATGTAAAATGATACTAAATAGACTACTACACTATTTACACATGGTATTGTTTCGGTAACAGTATTTTTAATGTCTCATACAAGCCTTCAAACGTTAGGTACCCCGTTATGCCCCAGGCTCCTATTTTTGAATTCCTCCTTTTTGCTTATACTAGTATTTTATTAACTTCTTAGAAAAATCTATACAACTACAAAACCTATTCTGTTTTGAAAAACCATATATATTACTCCAAAAGAAATGCAATGTTAAAACGGTGAATTTAAATCAGCTGTGTGTGGGGGGGAAGGGAGGTGAAAGGGAAAGGCCGATATTTTACCACGTGCCACCACAGGTAGGATATTTACTCCCCCCTAATATTCACACCCTTCCCTCACCCCAAAAACGTAACTGGGTACAGACCAGCTTCTTTAACACCACGTAAATTTATTGTTCAACTTCGTCAAAGAGGGTTATGGTCATAGTCTACTCTCCAACTTTAAAAAATAATTATTGTTTCATGTCTAAGGTCAAACTTAGCTTTATCAAAAACTTTATGTAGGGGCAGAGAGGTGTATAGGAGGAAGGTAGGAGGAATCATGTTTATCATTTTCCTGGAAGGAGATTGGGAATATTAAATGTAATTGAGTTAGGTGACATCTCAGAAGATCAGATGGAATTTTTTTTTATCCTAGATTGTTGTACCAAAGTCAGGCATGTTAAGGCCCTCATACACAATAAAAAATTTGGCGTAACAGAAGCTGTTGTGCAAATATATTTGCCACGTAGAGATATGTATGTTTGAGCTGTTGACAAAAATTTAAAAAAAAATCCGAATGTTTAACTTTTTCTTCTGTGCGATAGTTTTGGGCAATAGTTTGTCAACATGTGTGTGCTTGTTTGAATATTGTTGAGTAATAACTGTTCATTTGAGTTTTAGATTTCACAGCGCTCATTTCGTTCTACTATGACGTCATAATCGTCAAATAAAGTATTCAAGAGTGAATGTATGAAAGAATATTATGAAATTTTAGAAAGTAAAACATGAAGAGTATGAAATCTAGAATTTTAAAAATGCAAGCTACAACGTTTTATTTTAAATTAAGTTAGGTTCATTTGTATAAGTTTTTAGAAAGCTATCCTTTTGTGAGTGATTATAGTAAAATTACTTAAGAAAATTGTCTTCTTTATTATCATATATGGTAACTAGTTTATATTTATTTAAATGACTTTAATTTCTTGGTGCCTCTGAACCTAGGTTATCTCTCATGAATTTTTCATTTTAAGTTGAATCTTAAACTTGTATTCGTATGCACTTTAAGATTTGAATCCCAAAAATGTGTAAAATATCGCTTGATTGAAACCCTTTCATTCCTTGCAAGACAGTGAAAGTTACCCTAAAATGTATCTACATAGATTGGGTCAGGAATTTAAGGCACCTCTTCGAGTACTAAGCTTTCATAAGATTCAGGGAAGATTCCACCATCACTATGGGCACTACAAAAGCTCCCCGTAGCGTGTTCATGGTATTCGTGGTAGAATTCGTCCTCGGGATCAGTTTCACGTTCTATGACAACATCATATTCATTGATCCACCGGTACACCATGAAGTTACACTTTTTGTGGTCCAAGTTCTGATCCAGATACCAATACGGCTTCTTTTCACATGTTGCAAGGATACCATCCCTTGCTCTAGCAGGCACTTCATAAGGATTATTCCAATCCTCGTACATATTGTTGAGGACTTCTCTGTTGTCAGAGTCTTCGGACGAGTCTCCAATGCTCCCATCCTTCTTCATCCTTCCCCTACTCCTGTGCTTTTTATCCTTATTAATATCGTACGTCTCGTCAAATAGCTCCACGATGCTTCGTAATTTCCCCTTTTCCTTCAACTTTTTCATCTCCTCGATCATGAGGTAGGTCCATGATGCGAAGGTGAGGAACAGGTTCTTCCGGAGCTTCAAGATGGGTGGGATGGCGTAGTCGGGTGTTTCCTCCGAGGCGTTCCCAAAGCCCACCTTTGCCTACGAAGAGAATATTTTAATTTAGATTAGTGATCGAAGAAACACTAGGTATCACTCAAATAACATCAAAATGGATTTAAAACTATTTACAAGCAGATATCGAACGCGCTTAACAGTGAATAATTTTTTTCCATCAATGATAATTGAATCTATTACAAACATATCAGTAGATGGGAGATCTATATACATTGGTGACCCCAGTCCAATGTATCATGCTCTCTGAAGACTTCTGAGTCTCAATGAAGCGTTAATCAAGATTTTGAATCCTAGTTGGGTTCTCTGAGCGGTGTTTTTCGATGAGGTTTTATCATCTATCTCCACTTTAATTTGGGTGCACTTCCTCTCAACCTCAACTAGCCTTTTAATAAAACATCCTATTAAGGTATTCCTCTCACTTGAATCGCCCGGGCGATGAACCTTGTCTTGGCATTGGAGCGATGTTTCTTGACTTTGCTCCCAACCATTTCCGCCGTGTCGGCCAAAGAGCAGGCAAACCTTTCCAGCCATCTCTGCCTCAACCTCTTTGCACGGGCCTTCTTTATTTTGTTCTGGCGCCTTTTCATCTTTTTGTACCGTTTCTCCATGGCTAGCTTTCAATTAGATAATATTGGAATTAATATTAGTAATAAAAATTATTATGATAGTATATTATAATAAATTAGCCTTTATTAGAGAAAAGTTATAATATATAAATATACTCTTAATTATTTACTTTTAATAGAAACAATCACAATTTAATCGCATAACTACATAAACAATATGGTTAAATAACATACATAGATAATGATGACATGTTAGAGAGCGTTAGTGAACATCCTAAAATATAAATTAATAAGGCAATGAAAATATGATTATGTTTACAACTATCACATGTCCTGTGCAGTCTTAACTTTTATACCATGGAGTAGACTATGCTTCTATCTCATAAGCTACAGTCCAGTGGTCCCCAATTTCACTGTTGTGACCCCCTTCGGGGCCGCGGCATGTTTCGGGCGGGGTCACAATATTTTTCTGAGATTATAAAATATACGGTTATTTTTTTAAGTGATAGTTATGATAATTATCTGAAAGTGAAAAATTCAAATAAAAATATGAACTGTTAATATAAGCCTATTAAAAATTGTCAAGCTCTTACTTTTCAAATTCCATTTGGTTATAAAACCCTGTTGATATAATTTATTATGGAAGCTTCGTGTTTACTCGAATGGTAATGATAGTTAACTTCCAAAATACTCAATAGAATCGTTGATTCTCTTTTGCGACATTTAATAGTCTCATTCGTATGGTCATCATAATTATAAGCCATTTATAATAATTAAATCAAGTACGTGGGCTTAACGTCAAACTCATTTGGTTTGTCGGTGATGAGGTCAGGATGCAAACTCTAACCGGAGGTATTGCGAGTTATTTTTTCTAAATGGTTTCCACCTTCTCCATCCACGCAAATAAAGACACAGTATCTTCAAATTCTATCTCCCCCACAAGCGTGGTTAAATGCTTGCAAACCGCTTCGATGGCTAATCGGTGAAAATCTCATGTTGTACTATACTGCCGAGGACGGGGATTTCGGGGTTTAATCCTGGTTGGGTGCACTTAAGGTGTTTTCAATTATATAAATGCGTGTAGGCTATCAAGGTGTTGCGATAGTCCCAAAGAAGAAAAAATTTATTAGTACCCTGCCAAAGGTTTGAATCCACTGAATAACACCATAATGAAACAATCTAACTTAAGTTTGCTTACCTTTCGATGTTAAAACGAAGTGAACATATATAAAATCATCCAGATATATCTTCGACATATATAATTACCTACGCTATTTACATAATAAAGCTGAGAGTACGATTCCGGATTTTAACCTTTGAGCTTAAGAGGCTAATAAGCTATGTTTCAACAAAACTGGTCCAAATACCGGTATAAATAAAGCTAAATATTAACATTTTACCAAAGTAAGCACTGTTTGTCAACAAACAGGTTGCAAATCATTGTAGTAACTGCACGGTCCGTATTTGAATCCTGTGTATAGGTGTCATTTTTTAACTAGTTTGAATTAAATTGATTTAATTGTCCTCCCTTGCATACAAACATGGAAGTAATTGTAATAATTTGCATTAAGATATTAAATACAAATTTATCACTTTTATATATTAATATTTATATCAATACTAACCTCAAATGTGTGAAATGTATTTTTATTTTAATGTATATATAAATTAACCTATATTAAGTTTGATGCATACCACCTGGATTTAACTATAATTTCGAAATTAAATACTTGAAAGGGATATGTTTTTACTTTCAATGCTTATCACTTGACAATTTTGAACCTAATATATGATGAAAACTAAGACTTTAAATCATTTCAACTGTGGTTGTCATTGATATATTAATTGTATTGTTGACAAACAACAATTATTATATTAAAAATTAAGATTATTACTATGTATTTATTACATTCGACACAATGTTCTCTTTTACTCATTCGAACTATGAGCACGCATTAGTTATCCTAATAAAGTAAGGATGAGTAAGGTGAATTTTATAGAAAACTTGTTATTTTTGTCACTTCATCTTATAGCTCGTTTGGGCTATACATATACAAACTAATTACACTACTGTGTTATGAATGAGGAATGTCAAATTTAAAATAAGTGTACCTGCATTTGCGTAGGGTAACAGTGTAAAACAATTGAGGACAATATATCTTCAGTACATCTGACCAGGATTCGATCTCAGATATATTCATAATCGGTAGTCCAATCTATTGCGCGAACAACGCCGTAAACCATGAGGCCACCGAAGCAGGAAGAGGAATATTTTTTAAAGTAAAATATTGGGAAAACATTTAGGAAATAATGGCCCTAGTTCAGCCAATCTGAACTTATATATATATATACATGTATATATATATACATGTATATATATATATATATATATATATATTACATTGACCTCCCTGTAACCAGAAAATCAGACTAGAGTACATTTAGTATACACATCCACTTATGCCAGCCCAATGGTTACTAGCGATTAAATTTATTAATAGGTGTCGTTTTGGAATACTGGCCAATTAGCTATTAAATATGCTCAAATAAAAAAAATCCACACGTGTTAGTTAAAATTTAAAAAAAACTATTTTGTAAGAAAGAACATGCCAATGTTAATTTAATTTTTATAAAGCTAATAAAGAAGCTATTATATTTCAATTTCTAATAGGTTTTAATAAAAATTAAATACTTCATATATATTCAAGATTACTTTATTTCAGTGTAAAAACTGATGGGCCATAAACTATTTTATAAATGATTGTGTTTAATATTTGACATAACTTTTTATTGTCATCATTGATTGTTAGAAATTGATCTAGATTATTTTATTTAAATTGAGATTTATTTCTGCTCATTTTAAAATAACTATTGGCCTATAACCCTCAACGGGTAGAAAGATGCGGTAAATCGTTTTTCACTAGTCTCAACTCAGTTTTTTTTAAAGCAGAATGTAGAAATTCCGCAACACTTAAAATACTTTGACGTGGGGAAAAGAGCTCTAAAATTACAGTTAGACGCCGCATAGATTGTATATATTATGTATATTATTGTGTAAGTGTGACAAGACTGTTTAAAGTATATAATATTAAGTTTCGACATGTATAGTTATCTATATTATTAAAATGAATAGTTTGTCTGCCTCTCTTTCATGAGAATTGTGCAACATCTACCGCAAACAAAGGGCTGCCTCCACGTCTAAATATGAACATTATGGTACATACAACTATGGTAGAAATGTCATACCTGTCTCATAAGAGGCACAATTGGTCTTGTTAACAGCTGTACTAACAGGATTTTTTTAGTCATCAATTATTCCTGTATCCTTTTGGGCCAGAAACTGTTTGCAAAATTTATTCTTCCTAGGTTTTCTTGGATTATACATTGTTTCAATTTTTGTTTTTTTTAAACCTCCTCTCATTTTTAGAGTCCTCAATATGAACTTTAGTTCACCAAGTATTATTGCATCATTTTGGGTTAGAGGTGACCTTCCTGCAAAATTTCAAATTTATGGGTTTTCTGAGCTTTGAAATTTTTCAACTTTGGTTTATTTTTCCAAACAATTACGGAAGCTGCCACGGGAATTTTCGGTTACAGAGTTTTCTTTAACCCTTTTGGGTAAGGGGCTACCTGCCTTCAAAATTTTAGCATCTTAAGTTTATTGGGCTTCAAGATTTTTACGGGTTGGTTTATTGGGCCTCCTCAGAAATTCCAATCAAGTATTCCTAGTTGTATGTATCTTCACAATTTCAATGAGCCTTTCAGTAACACTACTCATTGTGAATTGTAAAAAGACTGAATACAAATGGACGCAGATAGCGGTCAAACGTGACATACAGCATTAGACCACCACCTCGAAACAGAACGTTACACAGGCCATGATGTTACCCGCCTGTCCACTGCCGGTGAGTGTACGTCCATTATATGACATACAGTAGCTCTACGACTTCTTTGGTGCTGACTGACAGCTCACAGCTGACTTCTGACACTCAACATTTAGGTTTATACCTTAATTTTGACTGTCAGAAGTTACAGCTGTTAAACACATGTTTTTGTAGATCATATGGTTCAGCGTAGGGATACATAATTTGGTCTGGTAACTTTTCAAAGCCGTCAGCTGTCAGCTGCGAACTGTCAGTCAGCACCAAAGAAGTCGTGGAGCTACTGTAGGTAACATCTGACCGTCACCACGACCACCACAGCTCTCACGATGGTGTGTAGAAACCCTATTTAACAGTTGTGACAATGATTTTTTTTATATATATTACTGTTTACACCCTGTGGCCTGGGACACTTTTTTCTATTCAAGCTATATATTTTCCACTGCAGACTGGCTTGGACTGTCGTAACTTCATATGCCTTATAATCTAACGTAAGACTGGGATAGGTACAAAATCCAGTCCCCAGCCCTTAATTTATCAATGTGAAAGGGTAAACTCACATTTCATCAATGATAAATTTTTTGACCATGCCGGGATTTGGGCTTGGGACCCTTAGCTCAGTAGGCAGACACGCTACTGACTGAGCTATAGTATCGGTCCGAAAATTGATCTAGTATTTTTTTTTTTTAAACAGTTGAATAACACAGAGCTTTGCATGCGAATACATGAAATTTATTTAATTCACACCTTGTCCTGCACGTCCGGGCTATCCACATTTTTTATCATCACGTCTTACTACTAGTTCAGGCTATATGCATATATGATAACTACTCTAACGGGTAGGGATGAGGGAGGAATGATTTTAGAGATAATAAAACAGCATTCGGCGTGAAGGAGAGGGGAAACCATAGATCACCCTCAATAGACTCAACCGGGATTCGAACCCCGAGCTTCCAGCCATAAGCAGTCCAGTCTAGCACAAGAGGAACACCCTAGACTGTCCGTCCACTGGAGCGAGTACTAAAGAAGTATTTTATTAAGCATTGGTGGAGATCAAACCAGCTATCTTTACGTCAGTTTCTTTTACATCGCGTTTGACGACCCGTCCGGGCTATCCGTATTTAACTAAACTAATTGGATAGGTATCGGTAAGATATAATTTTGAGGAAACGTATCCTAATTTGCGTGGAGGGAGATTGGGAAACCATGAATGAGAAACTACCCTCAATACATTCAGCCGGCATTCAAACGCCAACCCCCCCCCCCCCCCCCCCCCCAATCACCGCCAAACCAGACTAGACAAGCTTGACCTTTAGTTCGGGTACCCATCGATGCAGGTATTTTTTACCGGTTGTCGTCCTCCCTAGACCCCTCAGCGCCTGAGATGTTGAAGGATGAGAAATTTGTTTATACTAGACAGCTGTGAAGGGGATGTACCGTGTCTTACACATGCGCTGTAAATTGGGAGGTCAAATCGGGGGCAATTCATGTGATACTCAACAGTGTCGCCAACCTTGCTTTTCCCCCTCTAAATACTGCTTTTATTCAAAGTCTAACTGGCGGTTAACATATTCAAATAGTGGTTAGTGGGATGTATAGATTTTGTAACAAAATATATACAGTATTATTGCTTTTTTTTCATTTGTGAAAAATAACACTTTATTTAATGTTTATTTTATTTTATTCTATTTCAAAGCAGAGATTTGAGACGGAGAATTTTCCAAAAAGGAACATTTTCAATTATTATTTCTGTTAAATAATTTCAACTGATTAAATGAATAATAATAATAACAGTAATAATAATTAGTGGTAGTGATAATAGTTGTAGTATTAGTAAAGAAACACCTGCTCCGGTGGCCGCACGGTCTCACACGCTACTCTCCCAATAGACAGGGATGACAGGGAGATCGGAGTTTGATCCCGGTCGAATGCACTGAGGGAGGTCTCCCTTAATGGTTTTCCACTCTCACTCCATGCCAATATGGGTTCAGTTCCTCTAAATTCAACCTTACTCACGCCTAACACATTAGCGTAACTAGCATAAGCGCATAATCTGAAAGGGTAGTAAGACGCGGTGCTAAAAAGAAAGTAGTAAAGAAACAAATGAATGCGAGCCTTTGTAGACCCGTTATGTTCATAAATCATACTTAAATTTTTTTGTCATCAATAAGTTAATTCATATAATGTTAAGGTTGGCCCGAAATTTGTCTCCCCCTTATCCTCCGTGGTTCATATCTACACCTCCCCTGCCCCCTTCTTATAACCCACTCGTCTCTTAACACACTATTTTATTTTGAAGTATAATAGGCTCTAAATGTCACGTCTACAATTTGACCACTCCACCACAAACCGCCACAGCAGAAAATTTTCCTATTCGAAATTTTCATCTCTATTTCAAAGTAATCTAGGCGCGAGGTAAGTAAATGGTGATTTAATTTTGTGGTAGTTTGTCTAATGTTCTTTTCAAGGCCTAGTTTTTTTCTATGAAAATTTTATTTCATTTTAAAGATAAGAGTGCTTAGATTACAAGTGTGCAGCAATATTTATCTTATGTCAGGTATTTCAGCATATTCATGTAATTTAAGAATGAATGGACTTCTATTTAAAATAGCCTAAACTTTTATTTTATTTACTAAGCTGCTGTGAATATTAAAAAATATCTATCTTTATTTAACTAAAATCTAATGGGAAAAATTTTCTTTGAATCACTTTTGGTGGGATTTAGGTGATGTGAGTTGGCAACACTGATACTCACCCAGGTGGAATATCGTTTGGTCGTGATGAGATTTCTGTCACGATTCGCTCCTTTATCCCGAAACGATAAGTTTCGTTATTTCTTTTAAAATAAAAAAAATTGCTTTAACCTCAATTTTTTTTCATTTCTCTACTCTTTCAGTCAAAAAGTCATATCCTGATTGTATAATTGACAACATGTTTTTTTTAAATTAATACATGATCCTTGATTTTCCGCGATCGACATTAAAATAATATAATAGCCTAAAAGTATAATTATTTATATATATTTTAGTCATAATCTAAGGCCTAATTCAATCTTAAGTATATACTTTAACTATGTCCTGAAATAGTCCCACTAGCTATTATCTAAAGGTAATTCCTTTAACTGTCTTCAAACAGTTCCACTGGCTTACGTTTTAAAGCAGATCGTCTAGCTATTTTATTAAAGTAGTTCCACTAACTTCTGTCTTGAAGTATCTCTGCTACCTACTGCCTTAAAGTAGTTTCCCAAGTTACTCTATAGAAGTAGTTCCGTTAGTTTCTGTCTTGAAGTAATTCCTCTATCGATTGTCTTTACTACGTAGTTTCCTTAGTAAAAATAACGCCCAACTCAGATCGTTTTGAACCTATTAGTCTCTTAAATAGTTAAGAGTATGTTTATATTCTTTTGAAAAATAAAAGTTTCTCTCTCCTTGAGCCCAGTCCTGCTTCAATACCGAGCCGAGTAATGAATCATGACACTCACTCTTATCGTTCCAAAATGTTTCGCGGCTGAATTGAAACAAACGAGGCACTGGAGATACATCCAACTCTTTGTCGCCTTGAAAAAAAAAAAAAAGAAAGAACATCAGCATCAATATCTACGCGACGCAACAAGTAAGCACAAAGATACTGTTCTTTTGTTTCCTCATGGTGGTCGTTGGGTTAGAACAAAAAGATATAGAGCCTGCTTTGGGATTAGTAGACGGGAAGGGAGGAAGGCGTCATCTCATTTCTCCCCCAATATTGTTGTTATCAAGCAGAAAATGACAATAGTTCCTCCTCACCCTCACCCACCCGAAGTGACACTACTGTATTGTGTCATTTGTGTGTGTGTGGCTTGTGTTTAAGTGCGTGTGCGTACTCTGTCGAAATGAAGTAATTTCTACAAGAGAATGTGCCGTAGCAATTTTCATTAGCTTTTTTTTTAGCCCAATTAAAATAATATTTTACCGAATGAAGCATAACTTTAAATAAATGGGACAATTCAATCATACATACTTTCTCATATAGTGTATTCTAGTTTGTGGCAAAGTCTTCAAAAACTAATCAGTGATCTGCCCTCAAACTAAAACTTTTATCAGATTGACGAACGTTCATTCTTATCTACAGTGTAAATCACTCTTTATATACCCATTTTGAACAAAAAACGTTAAAGCCATTTTTTTAAATGTAAAATTTTCAAAAATCAGTACTAGTAAACTAGCCATAAACTAATATTTGCCCTTAAAACAAGGATGTACAGTATTGTTACGATTATGTCAAACACTACCCAGATATCCATTTTAAACAAAATCGTTCGAGGAATTATTTAAATATGTATATTGGAAACGATAGAGTGAGATCTTCTGCTGATAAAGGGTATCATGTGGTCAGCACAACAAACCCTCCAGCCATTAATCTCAGTTTTCTAGACCGGAAGCCACTACTTCTTTATTCAAGTAGCTCCTCATTTGTCCCCACGAGGCTGAGTTGACCCCTTTCTAGAGTCACTGCTTTACAGAAAAACTGGAATCACCAAGGATCAAACCCGGGTCCTCTGGATCTGAAGCCAGGACCTCTGACCACTAGACCATAAAGGTGGTCACTCATCAGTAAACTAGCCTTAATTTGAGGGTTAGAATGAAGATAAAAATATAACTCAAGGTACAGGTATACAACATCTAAATTATCAAGTCTGAACAAAATCCGTCAAACCGTTTAGACTAAAACCCCGGGGACAGACAGAATATTAAGACCCAATTCTTTGGGTTTGGGACACATAAAATTTTAGGGTACATCAACATTTTAAGATACGAAATTTTTCACAGTTATAATACTTTCTCTATTGTGAAAGTAAAAACATATATCATCTTGACTTAAAACTCGTTCGGATCATACGCCTTTGTACTAATTACACTTATGGGTTAGGGATTAAGAAAGAATAATTTAGAGAAAATGCACCCACATTTGCATGTGAGGAGAGTGGGGAAAATATTTAAGAAAACCTCCCTCATTGTACCCAACAGGGATCGAACCCAGATCTCCCTGTCTTCGGCAGTTTAGTCCAATAGAAGATTAGCGCGCTAGACCACACAACCACCGAAGCGGGTTTTTATCTTCTTGATTCACGCTTTTTAATTTCCGTTCGGGCTATCTGTAAGGTTATATTTATCGGGTCTGGATGAAGAAGGTATAATTTCTAGTAAGTGCTAAGCGTGGAAGGAGATTGAGAAAACGTGGAATGGTAAAACTATCTCAGTACACCCAGCCGTGATTCAAACCCAAACCATCCTATCTTATCACTTGCAAACTAGAAGAGATTAAACCAAAATATTTTATCACGTTCACACCGATAAAGTTTATATTTTAAAATTAATCGTTTTTTAAAACAACTTTTTAAGATTATTTTAATTTAAAAAAATAGATGCTCAGGTCTACTGTAGCTATTCGAAATCTAAAAGCATAATATTTCGAATTGAAGTCATTTAGATGTAAAAAAATTGGTTTTGATTGAAGTTTGAACTACCATTTTTATATTTTGTTTATTTATATTAACTCCACGTATTGCTATCTGTTCAGGTTACATGCATATAATTATGATAATTATTCTAATTTGATAGGTATGAGTAAGGAAGCATTTTAGAGGTATTCTACCAACATTTGTATGGAAAGAGAGTGGGAAACCATTTAGGGAAAACCAACCTCACTAGACCCAAACGGGATTCGTATTGTGGACTTGCTAAACAGGCAAGAAAATCAATGAGACCCACTTCGATGGCCGCGGCTCTAGCTTCATAGGATAAAGACTTCAATACTACAAAATTTCTAGACACTTCACAAAAATTCATAATTACTATAAAAAAATCGATTTTTTATATAAAAATTATCTTTATATAAGGAAGGCCTTGGTATTACCTACCTAAAGAGAGTATATATGCTACGATCAGATAAAAATTTAGCTTTCCCTGGGTCGTAAATAGTCAACATATATGGTAAGAAGAAGGGCTCGAATTAACGTACATACCAAAGTTCACAAGACCCGATCAGATAAAATTGTAGATTTAAATGGTGTTTCGTGTACTTCAATACTACCAAATTGCTAGACACTTCACAAAAATTAAAAATAGCTCAAAAAATATCGATTTTTCATACAAAATTTATTTTCATAAAAGAAAGGCCTTGGAATTACCTACCTAAAGACAGCTTACATATTACGATCTGATAAAAACTTTAGCTGTCCCTGGCAGTCAACGTAAATTGTTATAGGAAGGACTCGAATTCACGTACATAAAAATGTTCACAAGACCCAATCAGAATAAATTGTAGATTTAAATGTTGTCTCGTATACTTCAATATTATAAAATTTCAAGGCACGTCACAAAAATTCAAAATAACTCGAAAAATATCGATTCTTCATGATACTTCATGATTCTTCTTTGATAAAAGAAGGGCCTTAGAATTACCTACCTAAAGCGAGTTTACATGTCACAATCTTATAAAAACTTTAGCTGTCTTTGGCAGTCAACATAAATGGTTAGACGAAGGGTTCGAATTCACGTACATAAAAAAGTTCACAAGACCCAAAAATTCAAAATAACTCAAAATTATGGATTTTTCATACAAAATTTCTCTTTTAAAAAGGAAGGCCTTGGAATTACCTATCTAAAGAGATTTTACATAATACGATCTGATAAATACTTTATCTGTTCCTGGCTGTCAACTTATATGGTAAGAAGTTTAAACTAGTTCTGATTACTCTGCCAATATTCAACAACACACAACTCTATACTATCTGTGTATGAGACTAATCCTACAAAGAGAATAATATGTAGAGTTTTAGACATTTTTGGGAATGATGCCTAAGTCCCTAAGCATTTGTAAGATATTTTACTAACCCCCTACCCTCATTTATATAGTATGTAGACATTGGCTCGATTATATCGCCATTGGAAACTATATTGTGTGCGTGCATGTGTCTATGTGTGTCTGTTAGAATTCTCCGTTCGTCTACCAAGCTTTGAAAACCAAATAAAGGAGTGAATATTATTATTACCGCTATTGTTGTTGGGTTGGAAGGCACGTCCCTACAAAGCTTATTAGCTCCCAGGGAGTGAATACGTAACACGTAACACGTAGCTAGAGCTTCGTATTTTTATTTTTTTCATTTTTGCTTTTCCTGCATCGCTTAAAATAGTGAGACTTTTGGAGTGATGTTTCCATCGAGTTTGAAAGAAGGCAATGTTTGATTAATTGTTTTGATTTCATGGTCTAAGTCTTGCTTTCACTCAACTTCTTTAAATATTTTAATTGATTCTTTTTCAAAATAGAGATTAATAAATTTATGTTTTGATATATTACATAAGTGGATATAAACGAATTCATACATATTATTTACAAGTTTTATTAATCAATAAATGTTTGCAAAGGTCATTCTAAAATGCAAAATGAAGTCAATACGAAGAAAAATAAAAGTTAATACGAAGAAAAATAGAAGTTAATACGAAGAAAAATAGAAGTCAATACGAAGAAAAATAGAAGTCAATACGAAGAAAAATAGAAGTAAATACGAAGAAAAATAGAAGTCAAATTTGAAGATAAGATTTTTGCTGTCACATAATACTATTTTAATATTTAAATCATCCACTTAGGCTATTTAAGTAAAAAGAAAGGCTTATAAAAAAGAAAACAAAGTATAATCTTTTATTTTGAACTGACGTATCTGGATTTATATTGTCAACGTCATACATGTTATTTAATTCAGGGCTGGATCAAGGGCTTCATGCAACCTTGACTAGACTTGACATTTTTTCTGCAGTTTTATTCTGTATAATATAAGAAGACTGCATCCTCTGCATGATGCAAAATAATAATTAAGTGCCAAAATACCGAACAGAAAAAATAATAAGGGAAAGTAGATAAATAAATAAAAAGTTCCGACCCGCTCCCACCCCCCTCCTCCAAGCAATGTATGCAACAATATTATCCTTTCTTCCATTCCCCTAATATTTTCAAAATATCTTAATTAAATATCAAAGTTGTTCGATGGAAAAGCGACCCCGAATGAAATAAAAAATATTTGTCATTAGCATAATAGCATTATATGATAAACGTTTTAAAGGAAGATAAAAAGTTGGTCATTAAATTCCAGGACACCTTTGGCGGATATTCAAGAACTGTTACAATCACCATGTGAAGAAAATTAAACTATGTTTCTACTGGAAAATAATTTAATTTGTTTTGAGAAAATAAACGTTTTTATATAAAAAAAACTGTAAAAATGACACTCCTTAAATAACGTCCCCAACACTCTCACATTGAAATTAATTTATTAATTTCTATAACTGTCAGAAAAAGTTTTATCCTATATAGGTCCTAAAATAAATATCACGCATCGGATTCTTTGAGCCAGTCCAACCAAAAGGTAGTCCAATGGGATGAAGGAAAAAATACACGTGACTTTAATATCCTTATAAAAAGATATAATGTGACTGTAGTTTCGTCATCGGCAACATCTCAGCGGGGTACCTGGAGACACGGCACATTTATTAGAAACCGCCTCCTGTAGATCAGACCACGGTGCGTCATTACTAATATATTCTGGCAACCATCACCACAGCAGTTTACACGAACACACTTTCGTTAGATTATCGAGAGGTGTAGGCAGCGTCGACAATCTGTATAGTCTAGATACAAATATGGCAGACAACAGACAAACTTGTTCACATGTATAGTATGCCTGACTTGGTAGAATCCAATTTTCAAATAAAATGTTTTTTCACAAATAAAAACTCTTTTTGCAGATAAAACTGATTATCATTTTATTATTTTATGAGTGCTATTTTTTTAAGGTATTTATATTACTCTTAAAAAGTGACAGCTGATGATCACGTGGCTTGAAGTATGAATAAGTGAAAGTAGATCTAGTAGCTTTTCTAGCTGTCAGATAAGATCCTTCCTATGAAAATTAGACTATATCATAAACTTAATTATATATAATATAAGGAACGTGCTTTGGTAGAACAGCAATTAAATTGATTGGTACACTTCTTTGGTCAACTAAACAATATAAATTAAGAATGTAGCGAGGAATTAATTTATTCAAAGAGAAATTATAAAATCAAGAAATTAAATTAATTAAAACAGACATAATAATATTCCTAAAAAACCACCTAAGAGATTGTTAAAGAACAAAATTAATTTCCATAAAGGAAGTGTACCAATCAATTTAATTGCTGTTCTACCAAAGTACTTTCCTTATATTATAAATATCATATTTCTCCTTACTACAACTAAAATGAATATAACTAAAATTATATCATAAACTGCAAATTTGTCACCTCCAGTCCAATTTTAATCGAAATATATTTATTTCACAGCTAGAAAAGTTACTGGGGCTACTTTCACTTGGGTGACCTGGTGGTCTAGGGGTAAGGTGTCGAACTTCTGTGCTGGGGGTCCGGGGTTCAAACCTCGGTACCGGCACAGATTTATCTGATTGCCAAACCCTTCCTTCACCTCTGACAAGATGTGTATTAATCACAACTTGTGAATGTGAGGAATGCCAGGCCTCCACCGTGGTTCGGATTCCACGTTAAACTGTAGGTCCTCCATTTCATCTCACAATCACCCTACCATTACACATTAGCGTAAGTGCGTATAACCTGAACGGGTAGTAAGACGCAGTGCTAATAATAATAATAATAATACTTTCACTTATTCATATGTCAAGTCATATTATATGCTACTTTTCTTTAGCACCACGTCTTACTAACCATGCGGGTTGTACGCCTATATACTAATTACGCTGGTGGTTTTGGGGACTAGGGAGATCTTATTTATTAAAAATGTACCTGCATTTGTGTGGTGGAAGAGTGAAAAACCATTTTAGAAAACCACACTGAGTTCACCGCACTGAGATTCGAATCTTGATCTCCCCATCATCGGCAGTCTAGTATACTGCGAGAGTAGCACGTTAGATCACGCAAACCCGCCTCGGTGGCGTAATTAGCTAACGCGCTAGTTTAGTTAAGCTAGACTGCCGAGGACGGGGAGATCAAGGTTCAAATCTCACTCGGATGAACTGGGGGTGGTTTTCCATAAATGTTTTCCACTCTCCCTTAACGCAAATGCGGGTTCAATTCCTCTATATTCAACCTTCCCAATTCCTAATCCATTAGCGTAATTAGTACCTAAGCGAATAACCCGAACGGTTAGTAAGACGCGATGCTAAGTATTAGACCACGCGGCCATCGAGGTGGGTCATTGTGTTAATGAAATTACTTTGTAATCACTCTACATACAGGCAGTTTTAAAATTCTAAGTAATATATTTTAAACGATGAAATTTTATTACATAAAAAATACATCATCTAAAATATATCTAACGATGAAAAACGATGAAAAATGAATAATATATCATCTAAAATATATCTAACAAAGCAAGGGGAAAGGAGGGAGATAATTACGTTAGCGGTTGAATTGATACCACACTGCGTGCAAAGTTGTCACGGTGAGTGGGAGAGATTAAATTGATAGTGGCTTTGAAGAGAAACAGAGTAAGAGGCCTGGGGGGGAGGGGGGGGGAAGCCTATGTTGATGTCATTATTGTTTCGTTAAAACAACAACGCGGGTGTGTACACGGGCTGAGAGGGGAGAGGGGGAAGCTACAGATTTCATTAGAGCCTTCTAATAATGTCATCACCCACCGCCAGGTTGACTTAAACATTTGGAAATTAAGTAGAATATTTGGTGGGTAAGAAGGGAAGGAGAGTAGGAGGGAGGCGGAGCTAACCAACAGCTCGCATTCAATTTAAATCAGTTTATTTAAGGTGCGGCAGAAGGGATCGCAAGTATTTTTACAGTTTTTATATAATTGAAATTTTTTGGCCAAAATAAATCAAATATTTCTTCAGTAGCAACTTACAATTTAGATTTCTGCACATGCTAATATCAACAGATCTTGAATATCTATCAAGGGTATCCTGGAATTTGGTCAAAACTATTTAAATAAAGAGAACAAGTTTTGACAAGATTCCAGGAAACCCTTGACAGATATTCCAGATCTATTGATACTAGCATGTGCAGAAAACTAAACTTTACGTTGCTACTGGAGAAATATTTGATTTATTTTGGCCAAAAAAATGTAATGCTATAAAAACTGTACAAATACTTGCGCTCCCTTCGGCCGCACCTTAAGTGCCGTTGACTTTAGTTGGCGCTAATTTGACGGATAAACCAAAGCAGTTTGTATACAGTCCAACTCTACCCCTACAACCCCAAACCCCTTATAGCTTTGAAAATGTGAAAATGGGGAAACTCACATTACACACATTTTCCAGGACAATAATTTAATATCTCCAACCACGTCTTAAGGACCCCAGAAAATACAATATTTTAAAATTAGTTTAAATAACACAGAGACATATTTTAACCATAATCTAAAGTGCATTAGAAAAGTATCATGATTGTTTAACAGATGGCAGCACTAACATAATTTGAGTTAAAATTTGACTTGTCCCTTATTCCCCTGTGCCATTCAATTATGAATTTAACTAAAAAAGAAAACCTGAGTAAATGTTAAATCTGGCCTTGGAGATTTCCAACATAATAATTATAATCATATTTATAAAAAATTGTTTTGATGAATATTATTTAAACGTTTAAACGTCTCTCTTTATAAATCGATTTTTAAATAAATGGTCCGGAGCTCCGCATGAGCTTTCTCGCTCTATTTTTTTAGAAATGGAGATATTAACTCATCGTAATATAATATACACTAGCAAACCCGAGAAAAAATTGCGCTAGACATACGTAAAACTTTTTTATTCTTGGTTTTAAATTTCATAATTGTATTTTTTAAAGAATTAACGTCTTCATTTGTATATTTGGATCAATACAAAATATCGATATTGGGTCCTCAAGGGTCAACACTTCGTATTAAAATTTTGACTTCCGGTTAAAATTTTCGTCATTTTACTAGAGGATATATTATGGTTATTGCATTTCTATTAAATTTCTCTTTTATAAATTTTTAAGAATTAAATAGGTAGTTATTGACTATTGAGTCTAAAATAAGAAAGATAGAATCGTTATAGCCGATCTTGAGAAAATGGAATTCTTCTCTTTTCACTCTTTAGTAAACTGCTATTAATTTTAGGGTGGACAGATGGCTTTGCAAAAACCACTTTTTAGGGTTCGGGGGGAGGGGGGGGTAGGTCCTGAAACGTCGACATCCATCAACATCTCGGGCTATTTTTTTTTTTTTGACAGTCGTAATATTTTAACTTAAAGTGTTGACAAAGTTAAAATTAATATATATTTGTGTATAGCTTGAAAACCTTTGGTTTTATAAAAATATATTTCAGATAAAAGGTGTTTATTATAAATATATACACATGTATGCAATGATAAGTAATTTCATATCTCAAAGACTTACGGAGCTAAAATTAAAAATTAGAATTTACGCGTCAGACTGGAACCCTTAAAGTCATTTTTACGAAAAGTTGAGCGTAGTCATTTGGTTTGTAATATTGATCAAAGCTTAGAAATGAATTTAATCAAAAATTTTAAAGCCTTCGAATTTTTCTCTTTCTACCCTTAAGGAAACTACCCTTAATTTTAGGGTTTACTATCCAATTACAAAAATTCCTTAGGGTTAGCCCAAACGGTAAAATAGTTTAGGCTCTAGCCCGAGGTACAGACTGACAGACAGATGGACAGACAGACAGACGACATTGCGAAAACCACTTTGTAGGGTTCGGTGGGTCATTAGACATAGACATCCATCAAAATCTCGAGTTCGATTTTTTTGACGATTACAAAAATGTAAGGTAGCGAGAATGTAAAAATATTGATATAGGGTCCCCCTGGGTCAACACTTCGTATTAAAATGTCGACTTCAGTTTTAAAATTTTCGACGTTTTATTAGGGGTTGAACATCTATGGTTATTGAAATGTTATTAAATTCCTCATTTATAATTTTTGACCAAAAAAATAGGTAAATCTTGATTATTGATTCTAAAATTATAGAGATAGATCATTGTTGTACAAACATTTCACCTAAGCGGTTGAAAGAAAGAGAGCATACACTTTTTGATAGTCTTACTCATTTCTTACTCTATGGCACTAGAGAATTATTGCGTTAAAACTTAAGCGGTATCTCTTTACAACTAACGCTCACAAAATTGTATTAATATATTTGCCAATATCTCAGAAACTTTTAGTTTTATAAAGATATATTTCATATAAAAGTTCTTTATTTTTGATAGTACTACAATTTTTCAATGATAAGTTATTCAGTAGCTCAAATAGTTGCGGAGATACGGAAATTTCCGCTTTTGTAAAGTACCCTAAAATTCATTTTCATAGAAATATGAAAATAGCCAGTTTATTTATAAACTTAATCAAAGCCTAGATATGAATTTTAATCAAAATTGTTTGTCAATTTTGAGACAATCTACTTTTTCTATTTTTTCCCCTCAGTAAACTACCCTTAATTTTAGGGTTAGATATCAAATTCCAAAAAATCTCTCGGGGCGACCCTATGAAAACCCTAAATACCAAGTTTTAGCCCGATCGGTAAAATAGTTTAGGCTTTAGTCGGAGGTACAGACATACGTAAATTCAAAATCAACTTTTTCATATTCGGGGGGTCATGAAACGTCGAAATTCATCAAAATATCGAGTTCGATTTTTTTGACGATCACAATACTTTCTTTACCTCTAAGATAGCGAGAAAGTAAAAATATATTGAGGGAATCACTTTTTACTTTGGTTATGTGTATTTTGTATTTTTCGTTAATGTAATTTTATTAATAAATGTAAGACTTACATAATAATTTACCTTTTCATAGTTATTTTTAAATCAATGATTGTGAAGGCTGCATAAAATGGCACTAAGCCCATAAATATGGAATACCAGTTATTATAGAACATTTAGTAATTAGTTTCCGTACGTAAGTAAAGGTAACCTATAAATACACGGAATATTTCTTCAAAAACGTAGTAAATACTTCCTCATAAGGTTATTAAGAGAATTAATTTACTAATGGATAAAATTGGAGCTGACGACCCCGGCCGCTTGCACGATTAGACGGAAATTCTTTTATTTCGTTTTTATTTCCTACTTCATTACAACAGATCAATTGTTCAAACAGTATTTCTATAAATAACAGGACAGCGTGAATTTTTAAATTGTAATCTAACATAAATCGAATTATGTGAAAATAAATATATGCAAAAAAAAAAATTGCAGCAGACTTAAATTATAATTGGTTATGTATTTGATACCATTCACAAGCTCAAATCACGTGTCTAAATACAATTTTTCAACTGTATTGGAGTATAACTCTGTGACCTAGTGGTCGGCGTTCCTAGATACAGATCCAGAAGTCCAGGATTCGATCTCAATCGCTTCCGAGAGTTTCTGTGAAACATTGTGTCTGGAGAGGGATCAAGTCAGCTTTGCGAGGACAAATGAGAAGCTCCTTGAATAAAACAAAGTAGGGGATTTCGGTATAGAAAACTGAGATTAACGTGCGTAGGTCTCGTTATACTGACCATATGACAACCTCTTTACCTAGAAGTTGCACTATCTTCGCCAACCGACGGTGGCCGCTCGGTTAGTATGGCTAGATTGTGGGATGACATTTTTATAGGCCCTATAAATACTATAGCTTATATTATGTAAATAATAATTTGTGTTTTGCATCCTATTACCCATATGGGCTGTCAGCATATTTACACTAATGGGGTGGGTATGAGAAAGGTATAATCTATATGAATATACCTCTGTTTTCATTAAGGGGGTGTGGAAAACCACCTCAGCACATCCAGCCGATAATCGCAATCCTGACCACCCCATTAACGTTAAAACCAGACAAGAAAAGACTTGTGCCTTTATACGCGTGCGTTCTGGTACGAGCAATATTAATTATATTCTTTAAATTGAAAAATAACACTTGGATACGGGAATTGAACCCGAGACCTTTGTCTTAGTACGCCCATGATCCTACAACATAGCTACCCAGGAGTTTTCCTTTGCCATAATGATTCCCCCTCCCCCCCCAGATTAAATTACGGTTTTTATATGACGTTTTTCAATTTAAAGAATATTCTATTTAGATCTGGCTATAACCAAAATTAACAACAATGATAGGTTGGTTATTTAATCAATTATATTAATATTGAAAGTAGTTAGGTATTTTCCACACATTTATGTATAGTTAATTTGTGAATTATACTACTATAAAGCCACATGACTCACTCACTCACTGACATTAATGTTTACCCACTTCCAGTTGAGCTATAAACTTAAAATTTGGCAAACTTCTATTTTCTAGCCTGTAGCCGACGAGGTAATTAAAAAAATTAAAAATTTCAATTTTTAACCCCAAAAAAAAAATCAAAATGGTGGAGAAACTTTAAAGTCGGTGCGGTATATACAATACAATACCGGTAACTTTAAGTTGTTACGTTCAAAACAACGCTGGAATTACATTAGTTTACATCCACCTGCAAAGAAAACTCACTGGGGGTTTGAGGGCGGAGCCCCCAACGAGCACAGCGTGTATTTAATATAAATCTACACTACCCAAAGTGATGGCCTTTACTATACAACAAATATATATATCATCACGTCTTATTAACCATTCAGGTTATACGCATATGTATTAATTACGCTAATCGTTTTAGGGATTAGAAAGGTTATATTTATAGGAAGTGTACCCACATTTTCATGGGGGAGGGCGGGAGAATGGAAAGCCATTTGTAAAAAAACTCCCTCAGATCACCCAACCGAGATTCGAACCTCAATCTCCCCGTCATCAGCAGTATAGCTTACTGCAAGTGTACCATGTTAGACCACGTGACTACCGAAGCGGGTACAACAAAAAATAATATTTATAAATTATTAAATATCTACTTTTTATGATTATACACAAATCTGTTGAAAAAAAAGTTTAGTTCATGAATATACATACTTACGTATATATCTATTTGCAAATGAATATTTTGAAGACTTTAATACTTCACGCAATATCGAAAGGCATATTCATTATTAAATATTAATATTAGTAAATATTTCCAAGATCCGTATTACTTTTAAAATCATTCTATTTAATCATATAAAATTAATATTTTTGTAAGAATCAATGTTTTATAAATTATTTTGAATTTTTAGGAATTAAAAAAAAAAATTGTATCACTCAAGAAACTCGACTCTTTATAATATAAATTTTTAATTATAAAAAAATATGTTCCAATTTATAAAATTGGTATCTATTTTTAAAGAAGTTGTTTTTTATTGGTATAAGGGACAGTAAGGTTATTAGAAGAAGCTTACCAAATTTCTATTTCTTTAAAAACATTTTCCATAAATATTTTTAAAATCATTTATCAATTACTTAATCTAAGAGAGTAAATATTAAGAAATAACCTATAGAAAATGCACCCACATTTTCCAAAAAAACGGATCAATCCAAAAGTAAAAATCCCTCCCCATCGAGATTAAAACCTCTACCTTCAAGTCACCAACATTCCAGTCTATTGTGAGCTTGAAGGCATAGACCGCGTGGACACTGGTACGGATTTTAAGTAATTTCAGTGAAAACAACACACAGTTTGAAAACAATTGTAATTACGGCACTGTCCTCAGTATATAGCTTACCACATTTCAATTAATTTAAATTAGTATAAAAATGACACCTGAACACGGAAATCGAATCCAGGACCTTTGGCTTAGCTCGTCAATGCTCTAACACTGAGATTTACAGGATTCGCTCAGTGGTAGAACATTATCGCGATATGTCAAAGGTCCTGGGTTCGATCCCCTTGTCCAGGTGTTATGTTTCAACTAATTTAAATTATTCTAAGTAATTGGTAAGTTATTCTAAGAGCCAAGGAAATTATTTAGTTTGATCTTATATTCAGGTGTGTATGAAATTTATAAACATGAGAAGTGACGTTTATTTTTTGAAGGCGCAGACTCGAATTACACACGTTCTCACGCACGTGCACGAATTTCCCTATATCAAAATCTTCATCCAAATAAATAACTGATTAAATTACCCGCCATCTTATCTATAATGGAATATCTCCACAATGATAGTTCTACTTCCCCATAAAGTAAACTATAAAGAAAGTCTTGCAATACTTAGATATCTAACTTAATAGATTTTAATCAAAAACGTATTTTGAACACCAAATTCAAATATATATATATATAATACATTCCGTCTCTAATTTTTTTTAATCATATTATTTTGTCATATTAAGTTCCTGTAAGTCTGTTTCAAATAAACGGTACGGAACTCCAAGCGGATTTTCTCGCTCTATTGTTTGAAAATGGAGATATTTACTCAAAACTCGTAATATATGTGAAACAAAATAATATATACTAGCAAACCCAAGCATAAATTGCACTAAACCTATGCAAAACATTTTTTTGATTCCTGATTTTAAATTATATAATTTTATTTTTGAAGAATTAATGTCCTCATTTTTATGTTTGGACCAATAAAAAAGATCAATATTGGGTCCACAAGGGTCAACACTTCGTAATACAATTTTGAGTTCCGTTTAAAATTTTCGACATTTTATTAGGTGCTTCACTTTTTCAACTCATTGCATTGCTATTAAATTACTCATTTATAAATTTTGACCAATAAAAAATGTAAATATTGACTATTGAGTCTAAAACTGAGATAGAACATTGTTATACAAACATTTCTCCTAAGAGGTTTAAGGAAAAATAACAAACTTTTTGAGAGACTTACTTATATTTAATTACTCTATGGCATTTTAGAATTATTGCGTTAAAACTTAAGTAATCTCTCTTCACAACTAAAGCTCAATAAGATATTTGTATTATAAATAGATCTACATATTTGTAATGATAAGTAATTTTATCTCTCAAATAGTTTCGGAGATATTATTTAAAAAAATATAATTTATGCATCAAACCGGAGCCCTTACAGTCATTTTGCCGAAATATTGAGAGTATCAATTTTGTTTGGAATATTTATAAATGTTTCGAAATGAAATTTAATCAAAATCGTTAAAGCTGGTTTTGAGAAAATCAACTTTTTCTCTTTTTTGCCCTTCAGTAAACTACCCTTAATTTTAGGGGTAGATATCCAATTCCAAAAATCCCTTGGGGCAACCCTATGAAAACCCTAGATACCAAGTTTTAGACCAATCGGTAAAATATTTTAGGCTCTAGTTGGAGGTACAGACAGGCAGACAGACAGACGGAAATTCAAAAACTACTTTTTCGGATTTGGGGAGTCATGAAATGTCAAGATTCATCAAAATCTCGAGTTTGATTTTTTTTGACGATCACAATACTTTCTCTACCTCTAAGAGATCACGAAAGTAAAAATATTATCAATAAATATTGTGTAATAAAAATTATATTAACTAAAATATTTTAATTCTGATTTTCCTCTAACGTTACGGATTCTATTCACTTCGTTTGGTTACACAAGAATCAAAACATTGACACGCCCGCTTCGTTTGCCACATGGTCTAAGGCGCTACTCTCGCAAGCCGATGACGGGGAGATTGTGGTTCGATCACGGTCGGGTGTACCGAGGAGGGTTTTTCCCCCAAGTGGTTTCCCATACCCTCTCCATGTAAATGCGGGCACACTTCCTCTAAATTCAATCCTTCTCGTCCCTCACAAATTAGCGTAATTTGTACACAAGAGTATAACCCGAACGAGTGCTAAAAAAACGTGGTTCTAAATAAATAAGAAATACGTCAAATTTACTAATCATCATTTATTTATCTATTTATCTTTGTTTCACATGATCTAAAAAATCTAGCAAGGTAAATTTTCTAAAAATAAAATAAAAAATAAAGAGGTATCTTTGTAATTAATGTTAATTTTCGTGATTCACCTTCCTGATACCCATGACATAAAATTCTTATTGATGTGCGCGTGTAAATATAATTTTAGACTTTTCATTCAATGTATATCGTATCATTAAATTCAAGTTTCCATTTCTTTGATAACTAAGAAAAATATGTTAAAAAACTTTGCGGTGAAAAAAAACCAGCACCACGTAAATAAGGTTAAAGGTGCCACCGATTGATAAATGATCGATGATGGATTTATTAATAACTTATTCGTTATTGGTAAAGACTTTCCTTTAAAATGTTGATAAAATATTAAATGTATTATGAGCTTACACAAAGAAGATACTAACGCTTAAAGTGTTTAAATAGAAGCACCAGAAACATATTAAAATTTTGTCTGAGTAAAATCGTGTTAACTTTGTCGTAATATTTCCATAGTAGTTATTTTTACTATTATAACGCGCCTAAAAATAAAAAATAAATTTAAAAGTATTGTTTGAAATTTAGTATAGGACTTAAAACGGTCTTGATATGATTCCTTTTAAACATACTTCTCCAAACCGTAAAGCTTAAAAACTTAAAGGAACCAAACAAATGTTTTCAAAAAATAAAACTGATTTAAAAAAAAACAATAATTTTATGATTATTTTAGATCCTTATACTTGCTTATGTAATACCAACACAATTTTTAAAATACAATTTTATAGTTTCAATTAAAATACTTGCTTGGATTTGATTCTAAATAAAATGAAAGCGTTTCTTTTTAGTTAAATTTTTCACTTCAATTTAAATCCTGTATTTATTACATAATCTTACAATAAACTTTGTATTAATCATTTCCACCTTGTTTCGCGGAATTAAATAGTTTAAAAGTAAATAATATATATATATATATATTAATTTCTAATCTGAGAATATACATTTGCTTCATATGAATGATCCAGTTATGTTAGTGGTCAACGATTTTGATTTTTCTTGAATTGCAAGGGACTTAGCCCAGCCTGTTGTAGGAAGGGTTGTTTTGGTTCCAAAATATGAATTGACTGAATCTGATAGAGGCAATACTATTGAAGCTCAATGAATACTTTTTTATCAGAAGCTTAGTCTTCAAAATTTAAAAAAAATAAGCGTGTTTAAAAAACAGGTGAAATATATTAGCTATTGAAATAATACATTACAAAGACTAAGCTATTTTTTTAATGTAAAATTATTTCAAGACTTCGCATATTGTTAAGTGTGAAGTGGAAATATATCAACGTTTGCCCGTATGATAAAAACTTCGCGTGAATTTATATTCTCTTCAAAATGGTTTATTAGGGCGAAGGTAAAAAAGAGTACAAATTGTTTTGGATGCTGTGTGTCAAATTTATTTTTGTGTCACGTCTAACACAAAGCTACTAATCACTAGAGTGAAAAAAAAAGTGAGAATATAAAGTTATAAGGATAGAAGTCATATGGTCGAAGATTAAATTGAAAACCATCATACTTTAAGTCTAAAAGAGAAAGTTTTTGTTTTTGTCACATAACACTACTTTTAGTTTTTTTAAACTAGCCATCTAACACTTAACCTTAGTCAGTAGCGTGTCAGTCTACTAAGTTCAGGGTCCCAGGCTCGAGGCCTGTCATGGTCGAAAAATTTATTCTTTGTGAAATGAGGGTTTTCACTTTCACAATGATGATTTAAGGGCTGGGGGCTGGATGTTGTGTCTGTTCTAGATGTAAGTTGGTTTGTAAGTCGCGTGCAGATACATTCAGTTGGTTCATAAATTGCAAATTAAATACTTCAGATGAGGATAACATTAACTAGCCCTTAAGTGCATCTAGGTAAAGAGAAAGGTTTAGAACGAAAAGAAAAGCATGTAAAAAAATTTTCAAGCAGACATATTAACTGAATTTATTTATGTTCATGTTATAGAATTCATTCAATAACTAATTTTATCACCTGTTCAGGTTATACGCATATATGATAATTACTCTAATAAGGTAGAGATGAGGCAGGAATTATTTTAGAGGTAATCTACTCGCAATTCCATGGAAGGAGAGTGTGAAACCATTTTGGGGGGAGAACACCCTGAGTAGACCCAACTAGGACTAACCCTAATCTCCCCACCATCAGCAAACCAGTTTAACACGGGAACGACGCCTTAACTTAGACCATTCAGCCAACGAAGCGGGTCAATCACATGTTGATGGTAAAACACTTTTTATTAGGAGTTTTAAGAATGATTATATGTACAAATATGTAATATTTAATTATATATTTCAAATAGGTATAACATGTATCGAAGTTTAATCCTTTCTTTGAAATGTCTTTAAGAAGCAAAGCTTTATTTAGAGGTGAAAGTCAAAGTAAAAGAAAGTTGACCTTTGAACTTGATCCAAACATTTTGAATATTCGCATACCCCTGCTTTTAATGAACTATTTTAAAAACAAGAGATGGGTCAAATCAATCTTATCTCTAATATCAAATTCTACATTATACTTACGAATCCTGAATATCGGATCTTTATCCAAATATTAGGAAAAATAATATGAATAGGAAGTTATATTCTCCCTATTATTTTTTTTCTTCCGATTCCGATGTTGATACCATTAATTCAGAATTCCCCAACCTTTTTATGTCGAAGGGCCAAAGTTTCATTCTCTTGTTGACTAGCGGGCCGCAATACTGTACAGAAAACAATCGGATTGAAAACATATTGAAATGTTCGTAATAGCACATTCTTATACGCTTATACTTACACTAGGGATTAAGGCTCACTCCGACAGGTGAAGTTTCAGATTTCTCGTGAAGTAGGTCTATGCTTTCCGTTGTTTCATAGCAGGAGGTAGCGAGATTTGTATTGTCTACTAGAGTTTATTTTACCGGTTCAAAGTATATTTGTATTAAAAACGTAATGCTTTTCTTTACGTGAAAAGCAATAATCCTTTGTAAAATAAAATAAAATATTCAAATAAAATAAGATTTTTACTAACTGATTAAGTAAACATATCTGTAGTTGTCATTCTTTTCTTTTGAAATAATTTAACTTATATATTCCATGAGCCAGCAGTCTGAAAAAAAATGTAACCACGGGTCATGGGTTGAATACCCCTGCATTAATTAGTGTTAAATTGTCGACCTCGGTAGTCTGGGGGTAATGTGCTCTCCTCGGGGCCTAATATTCGTGGGTTCAAATCCATCTGGGGTTGACAGATTTTATTTAGGGGATACAAATCTGTAGCACAACTTCCTACGGAAGAGAAGTAAATCCGTCGGTCCCATGTTGATTGTGGCACGTAAAATATCCCTTAAAGGTATGAGAAAATACCTTTACCGGCAAAATTGGTAGGCCCTTTAGCGTTCGCTCATAGAAATTCAGTGTGATGGCGACGGGGAACCTCCACACTTTCTCTACTCCTATTACATATGATTTATACCAGATGGTGCAGGCAGCACTAACCAGCTAAAGAGCTGAATGCTCCGGATGGAAAGAAATCTCATCAAACTAATTTTCTGGTTGTTGACAAAAATAATAGTATTAAATTTATGGTCCGAAGTGTGGCCATTAGATTTGAACTATATTTAATTATGTTGAGATAAGCCGCTAGTAAGAATCATAATCTCTTTTTTTTTTAATCAGAAAAATGTTATTCCTCTATTTGTTAAATCTTGAATCTGAATTTTCTTTTGGACCCTCCAGTATCCTTAAATATCCGAGGGATTCTAAGATCCTTTCCCTACTAAAATCTCAACTTATTATATAATTGAATGTATTTAATTTAATATCCGCATTTAAGATTATGATGAATAATCCTTGTTTAGTTTTTAAGTGACCTCTGATTTGATGAATGGCATCACAAGAGTTAATACCTCACTCCTTCTCTTCTCCCCCTCAACCAACCCTTGCATCCCACGCACCCCCCCCCCCCCAACTACACCCTCCAACGAGCGGCGGTGGAGGCGGCTCACAGCGGGACCTACAAGAGCGTGTTGCCTATAAAGACAGGCGTCCCGTCTCCGAGCACCGTAGTTCACCCTCTCACGCCGTCAACTCAAAGTGTTTCCCACCTGTACCCGTGCTGCCACCTGAACCCCGGAGTACGAAACAAAACCAGACACAAATGTCAGTCATGAAGAAATTACCCGGAGTAGGTTTCGCCGCGAGGACTGTGACCATATTTCTTCTCTTAGGACTGGCCGAAATTGCTGCAGGTAGGTTTTTGAACGTCTTCGAGTGTATGGTAGGATTATTATAGGAAAGGCCTATTAGAAAATATAAGGACTTTTTTATAAAAATAACATTTTTTCATATTATTAATTTCATTTAATAGTCATTGATTCTATCCATCAAAAGTGACAGCTGCAGACCTCATTACTTGAAGTTTGAAAGTACTTTTTAGTAACTTTGGCCCTTTCTACGAGAGATATACTATAGCTTCTTTTAAGATTTGTAAAGGAATATTTAAATTGTGTATTTAAAAATTGAAACACTATTTATTTCAGAGACAGCAATAAAATGTGTATTAGTTAACAAATTTTAGATATATTATTGAAGATAGTTGTAAATTGCACTGATTTTTTGTTACTTACAAAAATTAACATTTTTACTTTAGCAACATTTCTCAGTTCTCACTTAAAATGTTATTTGATTATTTTAAAGAACTATTTATATAATATTTTAATTTGAATAGATTTAAACCGATGTCGACATATTTTAATCAAACCCCAAAGAAATTAAATCAATATACCCTTAAAGATTAAGGTTACGAAAGTTCTAAATTTAATAAAATATTAATATTTTTCCATGGTAAGATCCCGTGCCATATAATTGTTCAATAAAAATTTTTAGTTTTTAATATTTATCTATCTATCGTGTAAACTTAAATACATTTTAAATACATTATGAGACAGGCACACTGATTTAATAACACATAACAAATGCTGATTTAAAAAAATAACAATTATGTTAATGCCTTTAAAATAAGAAGTACGTTATTTTTTCTACAGTTTTTTATAAAGTCTATACTTAATAATATGTTCTGCTCCTGATGTATTGATTTATTTTCGTAGAAACATTGTTTATGTTTCAAATTCTTTTTTTCACTTGAACTTTTCAGTACAGTTCTAGCTATACCAAATTTAATTTAATTACTACAAAAAATCCTATTGAAAACATATAGCACGTAAAATTATTGAGATATCTTTGGCTAGAGAATCACTGCTTTATAATTATACTTTACAATCAATTATATGTTGTTGAAACAAATGTTATTTTGGCATACAATTTAGGGATGAAATTACCAAACATCATTATGTAAACTAGGAAACAGTGTAAGGGGACTCTATAATTTACATAAATATGAATTACGCCAATGAGTTATGAATGAGGAAGATTGAATTTAGAGAACGTGTACCGACATTTGCGGTGGAGAGAGATAGAGTTAAAAACAATCTTGGAAAAATAATCTCATTCAAGAGTGACGCCTTAGTCCATGTGGCCACCGAAACAGGTTTAACATAATGTTGAGGTGACCATATAAAGAAAATTAAACTATATTTGTACTGAAGCAGTACAGTATATTATTTATTTTGTACAAAAATATTTTATCTTAAGGACCAGTTTCATAGTCAGATTTAGTACGCCTCAAGTGCGGCGCTATACTAAATACAAGACGTCACCTACCTGAAATTGAATGGAATGGGCCAGTTTCATATGCGAGACTGGCCCATTCCATTTTGGTCTAGGTAGGTGTCGTCCTGTATTTAGTATCGACTCGCACTTTAGGCGTACTAAATCTGACTATGAAACTGGCCCTAAGACTGCGTCTCCTACATCCCCACCCTAACATGTGGGTCTCACTTCCTGGAGTGTTAACGGGGTACAAAAATAGTGAATTAAGTTAGTATAAGCATATGCCCTATTTGACCTTGTTCCGAGCTGTGGCCTGTTTTGTTTAATGTAAAGCTGCCTGCCTTAACACAAAGTGCTCATATTGACTACCTTGCAGCTTATTGCAAGCCTGTTATGGTTGTCTCATAGACTTTATTGTCCGTTCAAAAGTTACTTAAGTTTCCCAGATTATCTGGCAGCCTTGTTCAAAATGCTGGGGGAAATTTTTTAGCGTCGGGTCTTACTACCCGTTCAAGCTATAGACTTACATAATATTTATGCTATTGGTTTTAGGGATTAGGAAGGTTATATATATATATATATGAAGTGTACCCGCATTTGCATGGGGTGAATGTAAAACTATTTTGGGAAAAGGCACCCTCAATACACCCAACCGAGATTCGAACCTCGATCTCCCCGTTATCGATAGTCTAAGCTACTGCAAGAGTAGCGTTAGACCACGCGGCCACCTTAAAGGGTGGGTTAATATTAATACTGAAATTTGATTCTAGTGTAATCCATCAAGGTGAGACTTCTACCTTCCAGGTTAAAATGAATTTACTTCTGGATGGTTAAAACTGTTTTTGCATCCCCCAATAGAGTAAAATATGTCCCATTTCCAACTGTTCACCTAACTTATTTCCTCATTTTACTAAGCTTTTATTAAACCTGAGCCTTCGTGTCAGAAAAATAAAATATCCTACAAAGCTCAAGCCTTTCACTATTTTATCATAAATAACAGAGCGTATTATTTTTTGTTATTTGTTATTTTTCTCATTTTTATGATATTTATATTAAAAATCTTGAATCTGAAAATGTTTATTTAAAATTTCAAGGACGCCTTGCACGGCAACTACTGCTTTAAGGGGACCTATACCAAGTAATGCGAGACGAGGAAGATAAGAAAACGATAGGTTTGAACAAGAACAAGTGACGACGGATGTCCGCACAAATTATGAATTTATCCATACAATACAAAATAGACTCGATTCAGTGGCTGTATGGTCTAAGGCGCCACTCTCATAGTAGACTATGCTGATGAAGACTGAGAGATCGAAGTTATAATCTCGGTCGAGTGTACTGAAGGTTTTTTGTTTGTTTTTTTCGAAATAGGTTTCCACTCTCCCTCTACGTAAATGTGGGTAAACTTCTTCTAAATGTAACCTTCCTAATAAAAAAACCCCATCAGCTCAATTAGTGCATAAGAGCATGACCAGAACGGGTAGTAAGACACGGTGATAAAATAAAAGTACAACAAAACAGTTTCTTTGTTAAACTTTAATTTTATTTATTAAAACTCTGACGTAACTAAGGAGGTATTTAGGGTCACGTGGTAAAAACAAACATCCAAAATCTAGTCAGATGGATACAATTAATTCTTTTGTAAGAAAATCAGAAATTACAGCACGATTTCTTCATCTACGTCATTTTAGTTGTAAAATATTTGTCTAAAATTATTTCACATAATTTTTTAATGTATATCTTGAATCAAGATATTCAGCAACTCACTTCAAAAGCATCAGCTTTCTTTAATAATACTATTATTATTATTTAGCACCGCATCTTACTACCCGTTCGGGTTATACGCTTAAGTACTAATTACGCTAATGGGTTAGGAATTGGGAAGGTTAAATATAGAGGAAGTGAACCCGCATTTACGTGGAGGGAGAGTGGAAAATTTAGGAACCCCCCCAGTTCACCCGACCGAGATTCGAACCTCGATCTCCCCACCCTCGGCAGTCGAGCTCAACACGACTAGCGCGTTAGCTAACTACGCCACCGAGGCGGGTTTTAATAATACTGTTGCATGTGATATTGGGCATTGAACTTACTGCAACGTATACCTAAATAAATTGAGTTCCTACGGTTAACGCTGTTTGCTATATTCACTCATATAAGACACCTTATGTATAGTCGACATACAGATGTCATTCAATCCTCCATTCAACTTTAACTGCTCTATATTTCATATAATGGTAAATTAGTTGACCCCCTGAACTAGTTATATAAATACAGTACTAGGGGGTCGAACTCTGTGGTCTTGCGGTTAAGTACTCGCCTCAGGATCATTTGTTCATTGGTTCAATACCAGCTGGGGTCAACAGATTTTTCTTGAGCGATAAAAATCGGCGACACAACTTGGCCCGCAGAGGAAGTAAATAAGTCGGTCCCATGTTTATGGTGAGATATAAAAGAACCCTGGAAAATGTGAAACACCTTTTCCTGATAAAATTGGTATATCCCTTCCTTCTCTCTCATAGAAATTCTCGTGTGCTGATATAATTTGTCGGTTCAGAAATTTCATGTTAAATAAATGCATAAAATAAAAATTAACAAGTGGGGAACTCTAAATATTTATTACGTTCTTATAATTGGTTGTGCAATTTTTGATCAAGGGTCAACACGAAACTAAGTGTAGTATTTTTATTTGATAAAAGAAAAAGATTCAATTTATAAAATATATGATAAAAAATATCTGAGACCGTATTCGATTAAAGATGTGTTATTACATTCCATCACATTTATTTCAAAATGTATACACTAGACATAGGACAATGTGAACTATAATAAATTGAAGATCCAGAATTATATCAAAACTATTTATAAATGGACCGAGATAATTAAGGGTAAAAAAAAGTTGCTCACTAAAGTTTCTCCATGAAATAAAAAAGAAACATTTTAAAAATAATATGAATGTTGATATTTTATAAGATAAATATTATGGTGTAGTATACCACCCAAGTAAACAAACTTAATCTTAGACAGATCACTCAAAAACATACAGCTATCTAAAGTGTAAGTAATATTAATATCTGAAAAGTAGTAATATCTCTAAGGCTATTACTATACTTTCATTAAAATTTCTAGCCTGAGCCTTGGTTCAGTTTTTTATTCAAGCCATATATTTTCGCACTACGGGATAACTAGGCCTGTCGTAGCTTCATAAGCCTTATAATCTAACTTAAGTCTAGGACAGGCACAACATCCAGTTCCCGGCCGTTAATTCATCACTGTGAAAGGGTAAAGCCGCCACATTTTACCAATGATCAATTTTTCTGCCATGCCGGGAATCAAACCCGGAACTCTTAGCTCAGTATGCAGGCCCGCTACCGACTGAGCTAATGTGTAATACTATTAATATAACCTGATAATGCTCACCTAGTACCAAATGGGGCTCTTTCCATTTTAGCCTTTACTATCCCTCATATAAAGTAAGGGTAGCTAGCAGTCATAAATTCTCTCGGGTTACTGTAACTGTAATATATATTTAATAAATCATCTGTAATGAATAGTGATTATCTGACCTAGTTTCCAGTACTTACTTATTCTGTGGATAAAATAAGATATTATTGTAGTGCAATTTACACTTTCTGTACCCTTTAGTAATTCATAGACAAAAGTTTATTTACACCTGGATATTTTTAGATTACTTTTAAGTTAATCTTTTGTTTGAATGTTGAGGGGAATTTTTTTAATCAATAAAATATGGACTAAAAATATTTTTTCAATGAGTACATCAACATACTAATCGCTAATCGCTCTTAAATAAGTTTTTTCAAATTTATATTAAAATGCACAAAAAACTAAATTAAGTTGTATTTAAAATGTATTTTAACCACACATATGGTCACATGGTATAAGGTATTGATCTCGCAATGGACTTGATTGCTGGTGACTGGAGATCAGGGTTGAGGTTTGAATTTTTCTTGGTTGTTTCCCACTCCTCCTACACGAAAATGGGGGCTCAATTCCTCTGAATTCTACCTTTGATCCCTACACCATTGGAGTAGATATGTGGATAATAAGGTGCGGTGCACTTTCATTAACTTAAAATATAATTATATATATCATTAAGAAGAAACAATATTTTAATGGAGTATTTTATTTTAACTCCTGGTTTTACTAGTTGTTAAGGTTATATGCCTATGTACTAATTACAATAATAAGTTAGGTATGAATAAGGTTGAATTGATATGAAGTGTACCTGCATTTACATGAAGGGAGAGTGGAAAACTGTTTTGGAAAATTCTGCTCGGTACACCCGACCGGGATTCGAGCCCCGATCTCCCTGTCATTGGCAGTCTAGTTTAAGACTAGAGTGACGCCTTAGACCATGTGGTCAGCAAATCAAGTGAGAGTATACTTAAAACAGGATTGTGTAGTTTGAGTACATTTGCGGATATTCAAAACAATACAATACAATAAAATACAATTGGAGATCTACCTTTGAAATAAGCAGGTGAAATGGAATAGATTATATAATAATTAATAACTCTAGTAATAACTCACTTTGGTGCGGGTCTCCACTTACTTCATAGCTCCGGTTAGTTATGAAACAGAAATTAAGGGGGGATAGTTTTTCTGGAAAGGACGTAGTCCAGAAACAGAAAAAGGTTTACTTACACCTAAACCCGGAGCTATTACCGGTCTCGAGAAATCCACAAGGGAAACTTAATATTGTGAGGTTGACTGGTTCAGCGGATAGCATGTTTTCTTTAGATAGAATTCAATGTACGTAGTAACAAATAAATATAATAATTAGAGACGATCCACGGAGCACAAACACACGATAAACTCTCACTGAAACCGACCACCCGCTTACAACAAAAACTGAATCACTTTTATTAGTTAAAATAGACCATATCCACGCGCGGTGATTCACTACGTTTAGCAACAAATCTACTCGTCTGAACATCAAATGAAAAAGACTGCTAATATCAACTCAACAAGGCATGGGAAAGAGAGAGGGTGGGGGTAGGCGGTACCAATTTTACCAACAACAAATGGCTAAAGCATCCTGACCTCAAATGGCGTCGCCAAACAACAAAACTCAGAATTTCAAGATGTATGGGGCGAATGGTATCAGACCACATGCTAGCAGAAGGAAAAATGGTACCACGAGATTTATGATACAAAATTAGCTACACTATGGTTTTCGGCAGCTGAGAGCACCCGTAAGTGTAACTATACTTTAATCCGCCTTTGACTAGGGCACGTCACATGAAAGATCGACCTTATTTGATGCGCAAGGTTCCGTCTTCACATTGGAGTGGTTTAGCACGTTCCTGAAACATTAGAACATTTATTTATGATTTGTCCTGTATATTAATTGACACGGGTAAATTACATTATTTATTATGATAAAGACTTTTTATTTAGTTAATGTGTTTAACTCAGACAACGTTACTTTGTATAAGCGGGTGTTTAATTTCCTTCAAAATATAATTATGTAAGTGTAGGTACGAACAAAAAATGTCTTCTCAGTTATTCCGTAGACAATATTCGTGATTAGTTAAGACTAGGCTGTGTGTTTTAGTACTGGATGACCCGAATCGGTGGCCGCATGGTCTAACACGCTAATCTCGTAGTAGACTAGACTGCCGATTACGGGGAGATCGAAGTTCGAATCTCGGTTGGGTGTACTAAGTGTGGTTTTTTCCACTCTTCTTACACACAAATGTGGGTAGTATTCGTACAAATAACCTTTCTAATCCTAAATATATTAGCGTAAGTATTACGTAACCGTATAACTCGAATGGGTAGTAAGAAGTAGTGCTAAAAAAAGTACTAGATGGAATGCATGGTTGTATCAAGAAAGCGGGATCTGAATTGAATCACATACGAGTGTTCCTTGCTGATTGAAGTAAATGTCTTCAGTGCCAACGAAGAAAAATATATAAACGGCCACGCTATGTAAAGAAACATCCCAGAGAAGTAATTCTGGATATTACATTACATCCATTACTGTTTCCAGCCTATGGCCTGAGTCAGTTTTTTATACAAACCATATATTTTCCACTACAAGCTGGCTAAGTCTGTCGTAGCTTCATATACATCTAACTTAAGACTAGGACAGACGCAACATCCAGTCCCCGGCCGTTAATTTATCAACGTGAAAGGGTAAACCCATATTTGATCAATGAAAAAAAAAGTTTCTGCCATGTTGGGAATCGAACCCGGGACACATAGCTCAGTAGGCAGACACGCTATCGACTTTGCTAAGGTTTCGGATGAGTCTGAATATCTAATACCTGAATCTATTATTTGAGCTAGGTATAATAAACTTGCACCTAGACCTTGTGGCGTCTTGGCGCTGGTATGCAACGAACTCCCTCTAAACCACTCCTAAGTTAAATGTGTTATAAAGTTGTATATTTACAGTTACCGGAATCTCTAGCACCTCCCACTAAACTGTAAACATATTTGAACGCAGGATCACAAACCTTCCCAGCACAATCACTTAAATTTGTTCAAATATGCCAGACAAGTTAAATGGAAAAAACGATACACGTGAGAATATATTTTTGACAAAGAGTGTATTCCGACCGCGAGAAATCCTTTTCCTCAATTTCTTCCTTTGAAATTTGAACCCCGTTTTCCCACCTAACCCTTCCTATAGCCTACACACACACGATGAGTTTGATGTATTCTTTATCATGACAAACCTCTATAAGATGCTCTTAAGTTGAGTAGACCTATATGTTGGATGTGTAGTAGGATGGATTTTGAACCTCTTCCTTAAATTATTCCCCCTAATTTTTTTATTGGATTTCATACAAATTTCTATTCTTCTCTCTTTGATATACTTACTCGCGTTTCTACCAGTCTTTGAAAGCTTTTTTTTATTTTCAAGGGTTTGACTAAAGTTGTGTCGTGCAAAAAAAACTTAATAAAACACATTATTTTTAATTCTGTCAATATAAACAGTATTTTAAGAATTACATTATTGAAACTAACACTATCAACAACTAATAAAAAAGCTTGTATTGAATTTACAGATATAACATAGTTTTATCTATGCCCATTTAAAATGGTATCTGATTTTAATAATATCTTCGAAAATTCACATATTGTATTAAACAACAAAATATTAACAATAATTATTGCCGAAAAAAATAAAATGTTAAAACATAACGAATTTAAGGGTTGATTCTAATGATGTAAACAAAACTTTAACTAAAGACTAATTTATTTAAGGATTTATTATAAATGTTAAACAACATGACCATTTTCAAACACACAAAATTAAAATCCTTAATGTCTTTAAAACATGTGTATTCGTGTGACACTATAAAATAAATAAAGACCTACTTCCTTAGAGTTTCAATATTAAATATTAATAATCAAGAAAATGATTACAATTAGTCAATTAATTAATTGAAATCATTTTCTTCGCTAAGAATATGTTGTAAGGAGCGTAGGCTAGTAGTAATTAGTTAATTGAAATCATTTTCTTTATTACTACTAGCCTACGTTACTTACACAATATTCTTTAATTGTTTATTAATATGTTCAATATTAAAGTTTATTAATGTACTTACAATTTCTAAGACATGAAAAAAATTGTCAATCAAACTATTTTTGAATTCTCACCATCAAAATAAATATATTTACTCTATATCCATGGTTATTATTAACAAAAATATGGCTGAGTTAAAAAAAATTACCATCCATCTATTATACAGAATAATTCACGTTTCTAATTAATTTTTTATCAAACATAGAAAATATTCCCATGCGTCGGAAAAAAATTGAGAGAGAAATGATTAGAAAGCTCAAAAAATAGCATAAATTTCACATGTGCTCAGACGTATCTGTGTAGACGAGGGCAAACTATACCGAAATGTCTGCATTCCATAAACCGACAAATAAAGTACTAAATAGCCGTATTGACGTGGGTCGCAAAATTATTGGCTGGCTAGAAAACGTTAACGTTTAAGTAACGTGAAAGTTTTCTCACGTTAAGTGAACATTAATTTAACTGCATCGTTATGGTTTTGATTTAAAAATACGAGTAGAAACTTTAAACTGCGTTACGTTCTGTTATTATTGTTAGCACCGTATCTTACTACCCGTTCGGGTTATACGCACTTACGCTAATGTGTAATGGAAGGGTGATTGTGAGATGAAATGGAGGACCTACAGTTTAACGTGGAATCCGAACCACGGTGGAAGCCTGGCATTCCACACATTCACAAGTTGTGATTAATACACGTCTTGTCAGAGGTGAAGGAAGGGTTTGGCAATCAGATAAATCTGTGCCGGGTACGTTCTGTTAAATTTAAGTGAACGTCAAGTTGATCTTGATCCCGGCATTAACACTGATTTTTTTTAATCCCACTTTTGACCACCAACATTGATTAAAAGTTAAGGTCTCTAAAAAAGGTATCAATCTTTATATTTTCATAAAAAATTACAAAATGTTTGATCTTAGGCTGTGATTTACAACAAACCTGGTATCTTTGTCAAGGAAGAAAGCAGTTTGAGTATTACTTGTTTTCTGTTTTAAAAAAATTAGCCATATACATAAAAGAAATCATAAAATGTGACGTATTTGTTACATACGGCCTTGTGAATTCGTCATCAGTCCTTTGCCAGTCCTCAGCGAATGTCACGACCCTTCCAAAACACGCCATACTCCTAATATTTTTCACGTTTGTGAACGAGTTCACTTTCATATTTTATTAAAAATAATCAGTCACTCGTGTTCATGAAACCCTCCGGCTCATATTTGACTTGCATCAACCGGAAATACTGCTCTTCCCGGACGTACAGGGGAGAGTTGATAAACCTAGTCAGTGAGGCAAACCATTTGTTCTGGATCAAACGGTTACTCACTTTTTAAAAACTAAAAATATCTACTAACAATACTATGATCACAATCAACTTAACGTTCAAATAACGTAACGTTCAATTAAGATTCACTTAACGTAAAAAAAAAACTAATGTGTGTGATCAGGATTCATATAACTTAACGTAACAACTCAAGCAAAATACAGAGAGTGAGTTTGGATTGTTTGAAATCAAATTGTTCACTAAAATGAAAACCAAGAATTTAGGGCTGATTAGGCTATAAGTACTTTCAATAGAAGATTACTGGAAGTACAAAATAAAGTATAGCAAATCTTATAAATTCTGTTTTCATATAAGTTATAAGTGTTTCATTTGATTAGAAAATGAATACGTTAAGAACACTCAAAATATTTAGCATTGAATATTTTTTTCAAACCTTAAGCCAGGTTTAATTGATGATTAATCTTACCAAGTAATAAAAAAGAAAGTTATTATTTTAAAGATTGGCTGGTACTATTTAGACGTAAAAATAGGTACTTAAACTTACTACGAAAAGTAAACTTTGGTTTTTTAATCCCTCAAGGTGCGGCAGAAGGGAGAGCAATTATTTTTACAGTTTTTATAGAGTTGAAATTTTTTGGTCAAAATAAATTCAATATTTCTCCAATAGCAACATGGAGTTTAGTTTTCTGCACATGATATTATCAATAGATCTTGAATATCTGTCAAGAATACCCTGGAATTTTGTCAAAACCTTTTCTCTTTATTTAAAAAGTTTTGACAAAATTCCAGGACATCTTTGACAGATATTCAAGATCTGTTTATATTAGCATGTGCATAAAACTAAATTCTATATTGCTACTGGAGAAATGTTTGATTTATTTTGGCAAACAAATTTGATGCTATAAAAACTGTAAAATTAATCGCGCTCCCTTCCGCCACAACTTATTGAAGCAAGTCATTAAAACGTATATTTACATCAAATTATGATACAAATAAATTTTATTTTTAAATCACTGCACTCTTCAGGTTACATGCATATATGATAATTAGTCCAATTAGAGAAGAGATGAAGAAGGAAGAATTTTAGAGGTAATCTACCTGCATTTACTTGGAAGTAGAGTGTGAAACCATTTAGGGAAAACCACCCTCAGTAAACCCAACCTGAATTAAAACCCCGATCTCCCCATCTTCATCAAGCCAGTCAAACTTGAGAGTGATGCCTTAGACCATTTGACCACTGAAGACCAAATTAATTCACTAAACCTATTGAATATTCTAGAATGGTAAATAAACAATATTATTATTAGTAATTAACATAAAAGTGGCCATTAACGACCAAACAACAAACTGTTATATGCAGTTCATAATAATGGAAAATAAAATTAATTTGAATCTCGTGAACATATATTGGCCAATGCACCCCAAACCGTTTGTTTTTGTGTTCTTGCAGGAAAAGGTGAGTGAGGGATGGTCTGAACGACAACTATAGAGGGATGGAACTGTGACGTCATAGGCTTGAGATAGAGGCCAGTTCCGGTCATAATTGGACTGTCAATGATCGTTCCTCAGAAAACAAAATATATAAAGGAAATCAGGATCTCATCATTACAGTGATACGTGGACAATAGATTATAGAGAAACAAATTATAAACAATAAAAAAACATCTGCTTATAACTTGAAAGGTCGGCACAGAGTACCGATCGTTCACAACCAATGGTCACACGGTATATGGCATTAGTCTCACCATAATAGGATTTACTGTGA
This sequence comes from Timema podura, assembly GCA_033556935.1. Lineage (NCBI taxonomy): Eukaryota > Metazoa > Arthropoda > Insecta > Phasmatodea > Timematidae > Timema > Timema podura. Next base: position 38,500,368 of record JAVRXN010000001.1, read on the forward strand.
TGGGTGAGATCAAGGTTCGAATCTCTGCTGGGTGGATGAGGACTGGTTTTTTTCCAAATTTGATAAACTGGGGTATTTAAATCCCAGTCGGGTGTATTGAGGTGAATTTTCTTTGATGGTTTCTTATTCTCTACCCACTCAAAGGTAAATTATTATTATAATTTATTATAAGTAGGGGGTGGGACCCTTGAATCCTCAAATACCTTGAATCCTTAAGGATATTCGAGATTTTAGGATTCTAAAAATTGCGGATTAGAAACTAAAATCCTTTAAAAAAATTGTTTTATTATTTTTCAACTAAAATATGAATTAGAGCCCTAATACTACATATTGATGGTTCAGAACCAATTATGATTATAATATGAACATAACAACCAGGCTCCAGATCAGTAATTTAACACTTAACTGATAGTATGAATGTTATAATGAGAGGATTATAAGAAAGAATGTTAACTTTTAGCTACTATTTATATTTTCATAGTGTTTTATTTAGATTCAGATTCGAGATTCAGGATTCAAAGATAAATTAGAGATTCGGATTAATAAATTAGTGGATTCGACCCAACTATTTATAAGTTATACTTTGTTAATCCCTATATGAATTAAATATAGGTCCATTAAGTTGGCAGCACCCATAACAGCACAAATTATGAGCAAATGTAGTGCTCCGCAAAACCTTTTTAAGTTACCAGTACTCTCAATTAGCCTAAATTATTTGCGGTATAGTGTTTTATTTTGGGTACAAGCCACGGAAACAGAAAATGGATTACACACCCAGTCCAACGATTGTATGGTAGATCAGAATAAGGAAAGTAGCCTATAGCCTAATGTTCCAAGATTAAAGGTTAAAGTTATTTTTCTGTGACAGTTTATTTAACATTTGGAAACATTTCTTTTACACACAGTAGTAATTTGGATAGACCAATAACTATAACCTCGTAAGAAACCTTTTAATAACATCATGTGTATTAAAAAAAATAGTAAATACGAGTAAGTAAGAAATATGGATGACATACGGCTGCCTTTCGTACCAACTTTATTCTGACTTTAAATATGTTGAATGCAGAATGACCCTGAGTACGGGACGATTCCTGGATAGCCCAGTGGTTAGAGCATTGGCATACCAAGTCAAACGTCCCAGTTTCAATTCCTGTGTCAAGGTTGTCATTTTTAAATTTAAAGAATATTTTTTTTCGAGTTTTTATTGAACAGTAACGCGTGGCGCTTGGGGCTGTGACCACACGGCACACTTAATTCACCGCTTCAGTACACCAGTGTGCCGTGGCACACCGTTTGCGGATCAATGGGCCAAGGCATTACTTTTGCAAAATACTGAACTCCCAGTGACAAGAAAATTGGTATACGAGTCCAAGTTGAGTATACTGAGGCTGTTATTTTCCTAAATAATTTCCCACTCTCACTCCACGCACATGTAGACACATTTACATTGAGTTCTACCTTACCTATCCCCAAACCATTAGTGTGAATATGAGGGCAGCCTGAACAGGTTTAAAGACGTGGCTCACAAAAAAATCTCAAAATTATTTATTTTATTATTTTATGTGTTCAGATAAATACTCCCACGCATGGTTTTTTCTTTTCACCGCGTCTTACTACCCGTTAGGATTGTACGATTATGTACTAATTACTCTAATGAGCTAGGGCTGAGGAAGGTTGAATTTAAAAAGTGTACCCACATTTGTGTGGAGGGAGGATAGAAAACATTTTTTTTAAACCACCCTCAATACATTCGACTAAGACCCAAATTTTCTTTCCCCGTCATCGGAAGTCTAGTCTACTACGAGAGTAACGCGTTAGACCATGTGATTATCGAAGCGCGTCCCACACATTTTTTCCCTACATAAACTAAATGGTAAACTAGTGATATGACTTATTCAGATATAGTCACCATTATTGAATCGTTTACTGTGCGTGTTCCATTATTATCAAGATCGAAAATATACAGTGCACACACGTAAGTGTTAACGAGAAATAAACAATATCACTTTATGAAATTTCCCTTATTCCCTTATCTTGATAATGTGTTATTTTGTTCTCGAAACGAGTCTCTATTCAAGTGTTTCCAAAACTGTGGTGCGTGTACACCTACTGGTAAGTGACGGGCCCGCTGAATTTTATTAGTGATAAAATACGTGTTTTGAAAATAGTAAGTTTGGAAAATAAATTAATGGAAATGTTTGTATGATCTAAGGATAGTCTATTGAAAACTTTTGACATATTTTTTTTTTTTTCCAAAATTGGTGTTAGCGCATTATTTTATATTATGCTAAATATAAATTCAATTTGATTCTTTGAAATAAATTAACATAAGTAGTTTACTTATTAAAAGTGTTAAAAAATATATAAACTGTCCTTTACATTTTAGTTCAAATCGGGTATCTGGGAATTGTTTCACGTCTTAAATAAGAACTGTATGGGACAAAGATTATTTTGAACCATATTATGTTTAAATAAATCTTTATATAAGCTAGCATTCATACGCCTTGCATAAAAAACAGTTTTTTCCTTTTAGTTTTTACTCTAAGAGTATTTTTCAATGGCTCAAATTACTTGATGTGTTATAAAATGAGAAGGTGTGATTTGTTTCCAATAGCCTCTAGTTCAAACTCCAGTCAGCAAAAATGTATATTTTAAGCTTTACGAGAGCAAGAGATTCTAGAAGATTCTAAAATGAACTTAAGGTGTGGTTTTTTTAATACCGCGTTTTACTACTCGTTTGGGGGATACGCATATGTACTAATAACACCAGTGGTTTTAGGGATTAGAAAGGTTATATTTAGAGGAACTGTAACCACACTTGCGTGAAGAGAGGGTGAGAGTGGAAAACAATTTAGGGAAAATCACCCTCAGTACACCAGGCAGAGATTCTAACCTCAATCTACCTGTCATTGGTGGTCTGGTCTACTGCGAGAGTAGCGCCTTAAAACACACAGCCACCGATGCGGGTTTTAGGTATAGTGTGTGTGTGTTGAAAATCACATACAAATAATTTCCGAAAATAATTTTAGTTTATATTAGAATGTATATAGTATTGTGTACAAACCTGTGTAAAAGTTTATCAAATTAGATATCAAGTTACAGGGTAAAACAGGGAAAAGTCGAATTTTAGTTCAAATTGAGTTAGTGCTTCCATCTGTGTGACAATCAGGATAACTTTTTATTACACTTTAGATTGTGGTTAAAAAAGTCTCTGTCATATTTAAATTCATTTAAAATTGTATTTATTGGGGTCCTTATGAGGTTTGAAATATATATATTTTTTATTTATTTATCACCGCGTCTTACTACCCGTTCGGGTTATACGCTTAAGTACTATTTACGCTAATGGGCTAGGAATTGGGAAGGTTGGTCATAGAGGAAGTGAACCCGCATTTGCGTGGAGGGAGAGTGGAAAACCATTTAGGAAAAACCCCTCCCAGTTCACCCGACCGAGATTCGAACCTCGATCTCCCCGTCCTCGGCAGTCGAGCTCAACACGACTAGCGCGTTAGCTAACTACGCCACCGAGGCGGGTGTTTGAAATATAAAAGTTGTCCTGGAAATTGGGTGTAATGTGACTTTCTCCCTTTCTTGCCCCCTACCCTTCATATTCTATTGATTGTATTATGTAATTCTATATATTAACTATTCTTTATATGAGTGGCTATCACCAAACGATCACTCTTTTGAAGGATTTCTTTTTTATACCAAAGTAAATCGACCTTCTCCATGGGATGCTTGGATACCATGTCTTACGTCAAGCGATAAAAGAAGGAGAAGAAAAATTCGGGGTTAGTAAATGGAAGTCAGATTTTTACCCTGGAATAAAACGTCGAATCATATAAAGCTCGTAGAATAAACAATGTCGTTAAAGAGCTGAGAAAGCCGTGTTTGGAAAAGTGGGGATCATCGCTATCGTCAGAGCAAGTGGTTTATATTATCAGCTAGACTGGACTAAGCTGGGATTTTTCAAGTCTAGACTAGAAAGAGGAAAGAGAAATAAACAGGGTGATGGACGATACAGAAATTAAAGGAAAAAATAAAGAGGGGATTAGTTTAAAATTACCATGTACAACGCCATGGTTGTTAAGGCTGCTTCTACTATGTTTGAATTATTTTTAGCATTTCTTTTTGTGGGGTTAAATTATATGCTTTCATAAATTAGCAATTCATTGTTCTGAAACATATATTATTAGAGATCTTCCACAATAGTTTTATTGTTACATAAAAAGGTTGCTCATATTTACTAAAGCTTAGGTCTTTGGCGGAAAAACTTCAAAATAAAAATGATAAAGTAGAACTTACTTAATGTTTAACTATTTTTTGACATAAAATTATTCCAAAATAAAGAAGGACGGAAACGAATTATAGGCCTATGACATCGTTGCTTTAGATTACATCTGAATACTTTTCTCTATTTCACAAACGTTTCGAAATAGCTTTATATTCCAATGAAGTGCCACCAAAATAAATATAAGCATTTAAGATATTTAAAATGATGATTTATTTTGTGTGTGTCCTAATCAATAAATGTCATCTTAAATAATAATAGATACCAAAAAAAAGAAGATAAGACAAGAAACAAGAATAAAAGAACCACTAAGTGAAAAGATTTTCAAATTTCGCCTGAAATGGTTTGGGCCCGTAAAACTGATGGATGCTAAAGAGCAAGCAAATGTATGGCTAGGTAAATAATTGGAGATCACAAGACCCAAAGAAAGACCAAGGAAGAAATGTATTGAACAAGTGAGACAAGATGTAAAGAGCATAGGCTTGGAGTGGAACCAGGTCCAAGATGAAGAAATGTACAGAGATCGAAAGGGATGGAAGAGGCTTGTAAACGGGCAAATGGAGCTTGATAGCGATAATTATGATGATAATAGAAAATACTAATTGATCAAGTAAAAATAATTTGTTTGTAAACAATTAATTAATATTTTAAAACAAATAATTATTTGTTATCATCCACGGAATATACGAAAAGACTCAAAAGAATGTTGTCTTATCTTAACATCTAAAAAAAAAAGTCACCACAGCATTTTTAATGGAAAAAGTGTGGCTAGATGTATAAGCGCCACTCTTAACCATGGTGGTGGATATAATTATGGGGCTATTTTTAATAATTCATACATGAACAAAGTGGTCAAAAGTAGGAAATGGTTTGCCTCCTGTAATACGTGACTAATTATATTTTTACTTGAGGCTCTTTTGGCTAGACTTATTTTTCGTGTAGTATTTTACTTGGAGTAAAATACAACTATCTCAGATTAATTGTTTTTTATTTTATTAAATAATAATGTGTTGAAATATTCTGATACAATAATAGCATTGGTTATAAAAATTATTATATCATTCGTTGTTGATAAACAATTAATATTCAAGTAATAAACACTTCACTTTTAATTTTAATAATAAATACATTCATATAAAAGCTGTTCATGCCCTTGCTAGACGCACTAGTTCGATCCTAATTTTGTAAAAAAAAAAAATGAGCGTGAGTAAACTTATTTAACATTCACTTATTATTATTATTATTATTATTATTATTAATATTATTATTAATATTATTATTATTAATACTAATAATAATACTGTGTATTATGATACGTGCTTTACTGTTACGATCACAGTTTAATAATCATGAAGTAATAAAATATTATTAAATTAATCGAGCAGATAAAGAGTGCAAACTCTACTTTCAATGAACTTATGTGTTCAAACTAATGGTTGCGTATATATAGCCCAAACAGGTGGTGAGATTGGTGAAAAAACTAATCAAAATAATTTTAAATTCTCTCTTCAGGATAGTATGAATAGCGTTCTTTTACTTTACTTTTTCACTCTTTTAGCCTTTAAATAATTAGCAAATAACCATTATTAAAGAAGCGATTCAGGACCAATGTACCATTTTCAAGTAATTTTAAAATATTATTTTTATCTATTAGATCACAAGGAAAATTGACAAAGCAAATTATTTGGAATAATGTTACCTGTAACTAAAATACTAATAGAGTAAACAAAAGATTTCATTTAAAACAATGTATTAGTGTTTATCAATAACACGAGTATACTAAATTTCAGTAATGGTCTCTTACCTTACATGACAAACAATTTTTAGGTTGTTCGAAAACAAGGTGCTTAGGTAGATATTGGGTCTAAAAAGGTATGAGGATACTAGGTAGTGTAAGATGCTACCTAATGTTGAATTACATACCCTGTACTCATCACAATCCATTGCAAATATAATCAAGTCTCGTAGATTACGGTGGTCAGGACATGCAGCGTGAATGGGAGAATCTAGAACTATGTTCAGGGTACTGACTGGCAAAACTAATGGGAAGACCTAGGTACAGATGGGAGTGTAACATTAGACAGTACCTGAAAGCAATAGGGTGTAATGAGGTGGAATGGTTAGAATTAGCTCAAGATATGGATAGTTAGCGTTCTTTTGCAGGTGCGGCAATAAACTTTCGCGTTTCTAATGCCAAAGAGCAAGTGACTAATGCTTTATTAAATCAAAGACTAGGCTTGTATATTTCAGTGTTACTTTATCAACGGTATAATATTACACATATGTGGACTATCAATATTATAAGCTAATTTCAAGTTAATATTCAATCAAATTAGATGTGAAAATTACGTCAATCTACTAAATGAAATTTCAGTACATGAATAATAAAATGATTAAAGTAGCTTAAGTGACCTTAACTGCAAGCATTGTTGCCAATGGACGAATTAGACCAGCCTATTCCCTGGTGGGGCAAAATTACCTTTAAAGAAATTAAATGTTGTCTGGTTGGTAAGCGTGCTTAGAGATAGAGGTCGTAGTTCACGCAAGACACGTGTGTATGCAGTCTAGCTGTCCCACATCGCATGTTTTATTTTGACAAAGCGACACGTGATGTCGTAATATTGTCTTGTCAGCTACATGGAGGTGTTTTTTAATCATCAAATATATATATATATATATACTCTACCCGATGATATATATATATATCATCGGGTAGAGTATTTCGATCCTGGTAAAGCTTTAACACCAAACAAGAGATAAAAAATTCATTAATATAAACGAGTTTGGTGATGGTTTTTAATATTTAGCGGGGAAGGTATAAAATGACTTTCTAGAGAAAGAATTATAAAACAATAAAAAGGGTATTATGAATAATTTAAAATGGTTGAAAGCCTAATTACTAGTTTAATGATGATTTAGGGTTGGATTGGTTTGGTTCCTAATTACCTCGGTTTAACTAGCTTTTCACTTGTTAAGCAAAATTGGTTTCGTTTCCCATGTAGTCGGATCTTGGTAGCTATATATATATATATAATTATTATTATTTTATGTTTATAAGAAGGTAAAATAATACCAACATTTAAATACAATCTTTTATAAAGCTATCGAGACAAATTGCCTTAACAAAAAACAAACCAAACCATGGACAGTAGAAAATTTAAATATGAATGAACAATTTAAATCCTAATTTAAAAATAAAGAAAATAAACCAGTTTTAAAAATGTGGTTAATTTATAGGGAAAATTGAAGTAAATTATGAGGAATTAAAAACAAAAAGTTTAAGGAATGTGTATTCCTTTCTTATTTGAGATTTGGATCTTTTGATTAAAATTGAAATTGGGCACACACGCATACTGCATCGGAAATATTTAGTTTATTTATTATTATCTTGATGAATGTTTGGTTTTTTAATCATTCCGTCTTACTACCCGTTTGAGTTATATGTAAACTGAGTTTTTATCCAAGTTGTTTGAATTTAAATATTTTGTATTTTAAAATGTAAAGTCAGTAACCAGTTAAAATCTAAATTGCACCCTTAACCAAACCTTTATTTTAGAAACCAATCCACCAAACCTATATTTAAAAAAGTCGGTAGATATTTTTGGATGATTATTGATCAACCTAACGAGCCATTGTCACGTTCAAATATAGTCTGGAAGTTAAATACGTCAAACTCTCCCAGAGTCATTATTTGTGATTTATCTTGAGAAGATTGGCAGTAGATCCTTCTCAGTTGTAACAGCAGCACGCACGTATTTCGATAAACCTAGTGAATCCTTTACTTTCCAGGCATTTGGAGAGAAACTATCTATCTAATTATATACGCTTTGGAAACAACGTGGCTTATCTTTATTTTTAAACAAAAGATCATCAATCCAGTGTCTAACCCCAGTTCAACCTAATATCGTTCAGTAATATATGTGTAAGACCTCTCCTATATACAAATAATAAACATTATAACAACCCCCTTTGGATGCCAATTAAATGATTAGCCAAATATTGAATTGCTTTTTTTTCTCTTTTTGCCACTAAAAAACCTCCTATAATTTAAAGGTTAGCTAGCTACTTCCATGAATCCCTATGGGGAACTCTGGCTTAGCCCAATCGGTAAAATGGTTTTGGCTCTAGGCCGAGATAAATAAATAACAACACACAGGCAGATGCCATCACGAAAACCACTTTTTAGGATACACAGGGTCATGAAACGTCATCATCCATAAAAAAAACTGATTTTTTTATGATCACACACAATAATTTCTCTCTTCTAGGAGTCACGTGAATGTAAAAATGCCTTTATTGAGTAATTATACAAATATTTTAACATATTTCACGGAATTGATTGCAGCCTACAACAATTATTTCATTAAGTCCCACTTTGTTTTTTTAATCTTTCCTGATGGGTATATTCTATAGCCTAGAATTATTCCTAATGCCATTCACATAATACGCCTCTAAACATCAATCCACTCGTAATCCTGCCTTAAGCTCTTGAAGTTTTCCAATTGTTATATCTGCAACAAAACTTATCAACTTGAAAAAGTCAATTGGTCATATTGCCACTAACAATAAAGGGATCAAAAAGTTGGATTTAGCATTCAATTTGATATTAATAAAAAATAAATTAAAATTATATATCAGTAAAAGAAAAGATAAAAGATTTTATACCTCATATTAAATACTATGATCATACCATTAAATGAAGTTGCCTATATATAATATATAAAAAAAATTAATCCTATTTAATCTTGTTATACTAGGTGCTTGGAGAAATATTATATTATATAGTTGTAAACATCTAATAATTGCTTAATATTGTGTTCATGTTATATAGAACTATACACAATCATTTATTCATTAGTGAATGAAATTGTCATAATATTAAACTTAATAATGAATTATAACTTCAAGTATACATAAAATAAAATATAAAGAGACTACCACTTTAATTTATGAAACACCAAAAATATTCAGAAATAGATCAATTTAAATCACCAAAAATGTGAGCATTTAATTAATATATTGACTCACTTTGGTGGTCAAATAGTCTAAAGCGCCACCTTAGTAATAAACTGGACTGCCCATGACGGAAAGATCGTGGTTAGAATCCCTGTCGGATGGAATAATGGTAGATTTTACTAAATAATTTTCCACTCTCCCTCCACGCAAGTGTGGGCACGCCTATTACTATATATCATTTGGGACGATTTTTTTTTCTTACAAAATCGCCTGTATTTGTATCTCTTTTTAAAAATAAAAAATTAAGGGATAAGTTGGTTAGATCATGGCCAGAGGTAAGAGACTGGCAAACTTTGCCAAAACCACTCACGAATATAATTATTTGTGTCACTACCCTATTTTGAAACATGATCTCATTGATAGCAACAAGTAAACTAAATGTATATTAAACATTTGTATAAACTATCTTCTGAACGTGAGTGTTTGTGTCCAAACCAGAACTTAATGATTGTATCCATACATTTAACATTTCATTAAGTATACATATACTCATAAATTGAAAATATCAATAAGTATTTACTTGTCCCAAGTGACAAAATTGTTACTAAGCTCCTCCAATTTGAATTATTTATATGGATTTGTGTGGATTGCAGTCAATATTTTAGTTTATCGCTGTGGTTGTTTGTTCCAAAGTTGGTTTAGAAATTTTTTAATATATTTGATTTAATCATTGCCATATTACATAAAAATTACCAAATTCATAAAAAATGAGTGCGCTTTTTCACTAAAAATTTGCTTAAATCACTTTCTTCTTTCGACAAGAAAAAAAATTTCAGTTAATATGCAAAAACTTTACTTTTTAAGGGTTTAAAACTTTTTGAATGCCTAGTAAATTTGTACAATTATGTTATGAAACTTAAATTAAGTACTCCGGATGTATAGTACAGAATATATTCTGACAGCACCTTGATTTAAGTTTGCTATTTTTTAATTATGAACAGTAATTAGAAGTTCTCAGTTTAAAAAAGTTATCCAGTAATGTGACAACTAAGTAACATTTGTTAATCCTGTAAAATAATGCATTATATTTATTTTTTAGCTTTACATCAGTTATGTAATATTAAACTCTTAAATATAAGCCTACTGAATATTTTTCTTGCTACAAACATTATTTCATGTTGATAAAAAAAAAGTTCCTCTCGCCTTTTAAATGTATCATAGAAATACCCTTTAAATTACTTTTAGATCCATCCCTTACTTCACAATCCAGTATACACCACTGATTCATTTATATTTTTAGTATGATTCACAAGGCTAAATAAAATTAGATTCAACTGCAGTCAATCTGAATGCAGGCCTTTATCAAACCTAAAGATTCATTGGCTCGCTTTTATGAGAAATACCACGAAACAAATGTTCTTAAGTTACTGGCCATTTGTAAGTTAAACCAAATTTTGGCCTTGAAATGAAATTCTTGATCTTTTGAGAATAAATATCCATATAAATAAGAAATACAAGGTTTTAGAAGTAGGGCAATGAATTTTGTCTTTCACTTATTTTCTATCCCCCTGAACTTCTACTACAGGTTATTTCTACTATGGATTTTTTTTTTGTTCGATTACTTTAACGCCTCCCTCCTATTCTGCCTTTCACACACCAATCTCCCGAGCCATCTGTTCAATAGGCAAGTTCTAAATGTGTGGTCCGAATTTTAATCATTGTTTTCTATGCTATGTTAACTGAAAAACTTCTCCTGTTGGACTCGCTTAGTGAATTTGAGCAAACCAGATCTCATCAAAATGGCAAACAACAATTAGTATCTAAAAAACAGTGTGTGCAATTATGATTGTTAAGTGTATTAATTTGTTTTATGTTTAAATTTAGAGGATTTTTATTTTAGTTTCATTACATAAATGATGAGTATTTTTTTTTATGAATAAGTTGTTATTATAAGGTGTTCTGTATTTCAACAGGTTCTTTGCTTTATGCAAATTGAGTTCTTTAGCATGTCCTATCAACAGATTATTTTTATTTTAGCGCCGCATCTTGCTACCTGTTCAGGCTATATGCATATTCACTAATTACGCTAGTGAGTTATGGATGAGTAAGGTTAAATTTAAATAAAATTTACCCGCATTTGCGTGAGGAATAGTGGAAAACCAATTTGGAAAAACCACCTTCAGTACACCCAACTGGTAATCGAACCTTGCTCTCTCTCTGTCATTGACAGTCTATTGCGAGAGTGACGCCTTGGACCATGCTGCCACCGAAGCAGGTGTTATTTTTTTTAATATTCTTTCTTTCTTTGAGTTAACGGATGTTTACTTTCTTTTATATCTGATAAATTAGTCCTCACCGCCCTCCGATCCCCTCACCAAAATATGATCTATATATTAAATTATTAACAGACCTTTCAGAAACAATTTATGTGAAGTAATTAGTCACTCTTTCAAAACAAATAACTCATGAAATATATTCAGTATGCGAATGCTCATTACAACATATGATTATAAAATATAAGTTAACTTGTAAGGGGGGGGGGGGGCATTTTGTTTATGAGTTGACAAAACTAACCTTTTATATTCAACGATGTTATCTGTGTAATTTGTTTGTAGCTAATAATATTATGTCTACATAACCTTTACACTGCCTTTCAGCAGTAACCTTTGGGCAAAAAAAAAAAAAAAAGAAAGTAGATCAGAATCAGATTAACCATCATTGCTCAAAGCATGTAAAATATAGAGTAACCAAAAAACCTTTAAAATAATAGATTGTTTCATTGAATATATTTTGAACTTATATTCAAAAATTAGATTTTTAATTTTAGACACATTCTCTCTTTTTTTTCCCCACTATCCATACATTTCATAATCATTTAAATATTCTAATGAGGTTGAGACTTAAAGTCACGTCTATGTGTCAAAACTATATATTCTAAAGTAATACAGATCGCCAATTGGTGACATGCGTTTTGAAGAAGTTGACAAATTCAAATACTTGAGAGCTAAGCTAACAGAAGAATACAATTCAAAAATAGATCGTATCTTTGACCTGTTGGTAAAGTAGGCCTAATACAGGCTTAGGGAAGCATGGCTTAGTGTCAGTTGAATAATTCGTTATTTAGGTTTATTCTTGTCTTCTAACGCAGAAGCTACCATTTCTGGCTAAAGCGTTGTAAGTCCTGTGTTTATCTAATTCTTATAAACTTAATAAGAAACGAATTGGTGGCTGCTTGGTCTAACGCGCTACTTTCGTAGTAGACTAGACTGCCGAGGACGGGGAGATAGAGATTAGAATCTCAGTCTGGTATACTGTGGTGTTTTTAAAAAAATTGTTTTTCACGATCCCTCCATGAAAATCCATTAGCCTAATTATTACATAAACTTATAGCCCAAAGGAGTAGTAAGATGCGATGCTAAAAAAATAGAACACAAATGTTAGACCCATTTAGGCAAATTTCAAATTTTCAAAACTTTCAAAAATTTAGTTAAGTAAGCTACCCTTAAACTTCGCCTCTCCCCCCTAAAAAAAGTATATACATTAATTTTTAGTGTCAAACACTCCCCAAATATCAATTTTAAACATAACCATTGAAGAGTCATTTACTAAAAAATTTTAATTAAAAAAATACATTTGTAAACTTCTCCAAAAAATTAAGCTATATTTATCATGTCAAACACGCCCAATACATACATTTTAAACAAAACTGGCATGGCCTTTTTTTAAATGTTTTTTTTCTTTCAAAAACCACTAATTAATAAGCTAACCTTAATTTGAGGGCTAAAATCAAAATTTAAGAAAAACCTAAGCTATGGACAACATAAAGTTTAAACAAAATCTATTAAACCATTTTGGCTGTAGCCCAAGGTAAAGACAGATATACAAACATGGGTACAAAGATAATTGTAAAACCCCCTTTTTGGGGTTCTGGGAAAATACAAACTCAAGATTTATCATAATCTCGAGTTCTAAAAATTCTCACGATTGCAATACTTTCTCTATGTAAGAAATTCAAAATAGAACGATTTATTTTACACATTTTAAAGTATATCTTTATTTTTCAATTTGTATTTTAATCGAAGGTATGAAGCCCAAATACAAACCTAGAAATAATAAATGAAGGTGACAAACAAACACATAAATGGAAGCTATAAACGCTTTTTTACCCGAAAGTGTTAGAATGACAAGGTAAAGTGGCTTAGATTGACTGGTGTAGATTACAATAAATACTGTCCTTGTTATGTCGACTACACCAGAGGCGGGTCAACTGCCACAACAGAGAGACCGAACAACTGACTGCTACAGGCCGTCCGTCGTGAATCAATGAATGATAGTGACTCATTACAATAAAGTAAAAGAACAAACTTATCTTTGATACTTGATAGTGAATATAAATAATCATAAAAGAACTGTACCGTCAGCAAGTTTAGTTTATTAGTATATTAAGAGAAATACTTTTGAGAAAAACAAAACTAGATTAACATATCATAAGAAATAAAACCTTATTTTTTTATAGCACCGCCTCTTTCTACCTGTTCGGATTATACGCTTATGAACTAATTACGAGAATGGTTTTATGGATGAAAAAGAATATATTTATATAAAGTGTACCCAAACTTTCGTGGAGTGAGAGTGGAAAACCATTTTGGAAAGACCACCCACAGTACACGTGACCGAGATTCGAACCTCGATCTCCACGTAATCGGCAGTCTAATCTAATGCCAGAGTGATGCCTTGGACCATATGGCCACCGAATTGGGTAGTAAAAACGTATTACCAATGAATCAATGGATACAGTATAAAGCATAAACCTCGTTTGAACTGATTTGATGGCGTCGGGAACATCGGGGTTAAAATCCCAACTGGTTATAATAAGAATTGTCTTTCCTAAAAAAAAAGGTAAGCTTATGTACTTATATTTTTTCTAATTTCTATTTTATCATTTCTTACCTATAGTTGTAAATATTCTAATAATCTGGATGGGTAGTAAGACACCTCTCACTAAGCAACAGCATTTATTTATGCAAACTTACTTTCATCTGTCGTAATTTACTCATCCCAATTATTTGAGCTTAAAAAGTGCGTTAAGAACATCTAAACTTTGAGCAATATTGTATTTGAAATTTTATGTGAATGTTTTGGCAGGCATAATTGAAATATAATGATTTTGATTTTTGTTTTAATCTTTCTTTTTTGAACACTAGAACAAACTTTTTTTTTTTTTTTGACAAATTAACTTTTGTGTTAAGCTTTTTTTTCTTAATTTAATTATTCTTAATATTATTACACTTGACGATCAAGTAACAATATTTTCTAAATCCAACCATTTTTACTATGACCTATTAAACCCCTTCATTAATAAAATCTAAAATTATTTATTTCCATTGACAATTTCCCTAGGTCTGTTCCACACAATAACGTTGCCCATAAACTCTCCACAAAACGAAACGTGGAAAGATTTATCGACGAGATAAAACAAAGGCAATAAATCTCAAAAATAAAGTAATATTGAGTTGTACAGTGTTTAGGAACTTATGAATTTAGTTGGATCCCGTTGATGTTTGAAAAATCATGTGAAAGAAATATCGAACAATAAATAACAACTTTTAAAAAAACGAATAAATGAAAATTAAATAATTATTACCACATTTTGAGACCCAATAGGGTTAAATATCCAACAATAGAGCCCATTATAGTCGCATTTATAAGTATAATTCTCAATGTCAATGTAAACACAGTGGTAAACAAATACAACTTATTTCATTTATTGAGTTAAAGGATTTATTTCCTAGTATCAGACTAAACTTTCAGTAACTTAAAATATATGAGCTACAAGGATTAAGGGAATGAGCTTTATTCAATAACCCATTTGAATTAAGTACGTAAATACAAAATTTGGATATATAACCATTGAGACCAAGCATTTGGCTGCTTAGGTAGAAAGAAAGATTCTGAGCTATCGCATAATCCGACATAATTGGTAACAATATTTACGATATTAGATTGTAAATAAGGAAAATAATACAGCCGGGAAATGCATGGTATTATTCGGTCAGTAAGTTATTGACATACCGCCTACTTTAAAGGAATTTGAAACTCAGAATATACAAAACAATAATTTCAACGATTTTTTTCGATAGGTGTTAGACGTGGTTTCTTAACTTACATGAAAAAACCCTATCTAAACAAGGTTCATAATGATGACCTAAATATACTGTAATTATCACATGACATTATTAGGGTAATCAAGTATCGTAGATTACGGTGGGCAGGACATGCAAGCGTGAATGGTATAATCTAGAACTTTGTTCAGGGTATTGGCTGGCAAACCCAACGGGAAGGGACCATTGGGAATATCTAGACACAGATGGTAAGATAAACTTAGAATAGACCCGAAAGAGATAGGGTGTAATGAAGTGTACTGGATATAAATAGTTCAAGATAGGGAAAGACGACATATTTTGTAAGTGCGGTAATCAACTTTAGAGCTCCTAGTGCCATAGATTAAAAATAAGGTGGGAAAGCTTTTCGATACTATAACTACTCAAACATCTTATTAGTAATAATTACTATAGTAATTAACAAATGTCACCGAATTATGTATGTATATGTAATTTAATTGCAGGCCAGCCCGCTTTGGTGGTCGAATGATCTAAGTCATAGCTCTCATAATATACATATTTGCCAATGACAGTGAGATTGGGGTTCGAATCTTGATTGAATTTACTATGGATGTTTTTTCCTAAATGATTTTCCCCTCTCCTTCCACGCCAATGCAGGTATACCTCCTCACCTCCTCACACATTAGCGTAATTAAAACATTAGCCCGAACGTATGATGTGTGATAAAAAAAACGGTAATTCCGTCAACATTCTATTAATTATAATCAAACCATATTCAATGGATGATTTAATTTTGTTTATTATAATTATTATTGAAATTACTAACCTATCGTATTAATGAATAAAAATAAAACAAAGGAGGCTAAAATAGTGTTTTAAAATATAAATTAAGTTTAACATATATTTTATTTACATATTTAAAACTAATATATAATATTTATAAAACCAATTAAATTTTTAAACCACAGAATTTCACCTGGCAATTATATTTTATTAGGTTAGTGTAATATTAATTAAAATATAGTGCTTTGCTTGAATTTAGGCTACTTTAAATTATAAATAGATTTAAAATATAAGAGATAATTTTCTAATATTTGATATTCTATAAAACTAATCATAATGTCGAATAAAGTTCCTTACTAGAATTTTCACAATGTTTTTTTGTAAATATGGTTACGCTAATTTACTGTTGTGTTTTACTATTTAATTTGGTGTAGTAATTTAACTTAAGTGAGGTATTTTTTTAGTAAAGTAGGCCTACATCCCTCCGAATAAGCTGTCCTTTTTATCCCCATATGGATTTAATATCCAGCTCAGACAGAATTCGAAACTGTGTTTCATAAACAATTGGGCTGAGCCATATTCACCCGTAAAATGTTGGGGGGAATTTAGAATGAAACGAATACATTAACGCTTTATATTGTTCCGAGCGTTGATAAAATAGTCAAATTTCAATTTTGATATGATTATTTAATAATTAGATTGACTTAATTTGGAATGGAAGGGAACGCGAGGAAAGGCGAATGTTTTTTGTAGTTTTTATGGAAAAATATTTTTTTGAAAAAAAAAATTGCTTCAGTACAAACATAGAATTTAACTTTCTTCACATGGTGACCTCAAAATTTCTTGAATATCTGGAATTCAACGACAACTTTTTCTTTTAATTTAAAAAGTTTGTTAGATAACGCCATCATGATCATGACAGATATTTTAGAAACTGTTGATATCAAAATGTGAATAAAATTAAACTCTTTGTTTGCACTAGAGCAATATTTTATTTATTTTGGCCAAAACAAAGTTTTTCCCTAGAAGCTGCACCAAATAAAACTGGCCTTTTCTCGCGTTTCCTTCCATTCCACCTTAATGAATTGAGTTAAAATTATTTTCAAAAACTTTCAAATAAACAATATAAATAAAACTGGGTTATGCCTAATATTGGCACTAAATAATAAAACGTGTATACGATTAATATTCAACCAATGTACAAGTGTAGCTTGAATAAATTAAACATGTTTAAAATTTTAAACGACAGATAAAATATAAGTTTTCTCTAAAGAGTAGTCATATAATTGTGTACGTGTACCATGTATTTCTACCTATCCGTGTTAGCCGAACATTTATACTAATGATGTAGGAATAAGAAAGGTAAAATCCAGAGAAAATGTGACATGTTCGTAGTGGAAGGGTAGAAACATTAAGAAAAAATAAAATATATATACCCAGCCGGGATTTGAATCTTGGCCTAACAATCACGAGAATATAAATATCGAAGGATTATGTCAAGTTATCATCGATGTTGAATATTTGATTTTCCATACCTACAAGCTAAATATGTTTTTTCTTCATCGAAACCTGTAACTTACCTTCTCTGATAGAACGTAAAACTGTCTCGAGTTTGATGAATACTTAATTTCTGCAATTTAATTTGTGTTAGTTATTGACAAATAAAAACATTTCTTGAAGCTAATAGTGGGAACTTCACAAGCTGTTTCTTAATTGAGTAGTGATTGCCTTCGGTGGATTGACAGATGTGAAGATGAGTTTAGATATCGAATGTAGTATCATTTTGTTTAATCAATTGTAAGCACGTTGACAACTAATAAATCAAAGTGTTGAAATGATAGACTAAATATTCTGGATGT
Organism: Timema podura; assembly: GCA_033556935.1. Taxonomy (NCBI): domain Eukaryota; kingdom Metazoa; phylum Arthropoda; class Insecta; order Phasmatodea; family Timematidae; genus Timema; species Timema podura. The sequence goes on from JAVRXN010000001.1 coordinate 38,518,379, forward strand.
ACTACAAGATTATTTATTCTGTTTTTATATCTTGATGCAATTGTTATCTAGTGAGTGTATTTTAACATGATTATACAAGGTGTGTCCGAAACAATTAGATGATTAGTAACTTGAAAATTAACACTTTAATTTAAAAATAAATATCCACTGGCTAAATAAAACAAACTACATACTACACTTTTCCACTTTTTGAAGATAACGTCACTCAGGTGATCACCATCAGACGTCAGGTAAACCCTAGCAAGATGCCCATCACTTTCCTCAACATAGATCGTCTAAGTGTTTCAACTCCACCCTGTATTTGTGTATTTTATGTTAAGAGGTTTATTTAATTTGTGAATTTTAGTGCAAGGGTTATTTAACGCGACTGTACTAATGAGTATTTCTAGAGAAAATGAGCCCGCTAACCGTGATATAGTTTACATGGCAAATGAAACAGTGCGCCCAGTTGGGAGGTGTTGACCTAATGGAAATCTTAAACTTAACTTAAGCCTAAAAAAACATTCCATAGTGATCATAAGAACAGTTCTCCTTTAGGGAGAAATACCATAGGTACCATTGGGAATCAAACCCCGGTTCTCTATTTCAGTAGCCATGGGCGCTGACCACTGGACCAAGAGGTCAGTCACCAATAGTGTGATATATGAGTATTGGTCTTAAGATAAATATTCGGAGGGAAACCGTGGATTTGATCGAGTGGTCTAAGATTCTCGTTGTATTTAGTTTATGTAGATGTAGGGTTGTCAATTATGCACAGAAACATGGACATTGAATGTAAGAGAGAGTAGGGAAATGGAAGCCATGGGAATGAAGTATGTGAGGAACATGTTAGCTGTCACGAGTGGAAACAAGATTAGGAATGAAGTTATCCGGGAAAGAGTGGGGGTACAGGGAGTACATGAGATAGTAGAGGAAGCAAGACTGAGATGGTATGGACATGTAATGAGGATAGAGAAGGAGAGGATATCAAAGAAAATACTGGAAATGATGTATGTAGGAAAAAGACCGGAAGGGAGGCTAAGTAAGAGATGGACGGAGCAGAAAACAGAAAGTGTTCAAGTGAGAGGAGAAGAATGAAGGCAATTCAAGGAGGAAGAATGGTGGTAGGATAGAGGAAGAGGGAGTCATTTTAATAAACTGACCCAGCAACAGGCTGGAAATAGTTTATGATGATGATGATGATGATGAGTTGAGTTTCGAATTCTGACCAGGTTCACCGAGGGATACTTTCCTCATTGTAATTTTCAAAGTGACTTTGTATTCAATCCTTAATCCACGATAGCTACAATGTAAATTGAACTTTTTCTTCCTTATAGATGTTTCCTTTCTCTATCAAGGATAATACAAGTACAGTTTCTCTTGATAACTGTCTTAAATCCTTCCCCATTAATTAATGATGTATTAAATGTTTACATTGTCGTATCGTGAAGGGCTGTTAAGATTAGCATTGCTTGTTAACAACTGAACTAGCGATTTAGTCTCACCAAATTGGTCCCCATTTGACCATTCATTATAGGCTATACTCTATATATACCTCACATGGAAAATATATTTCCGTTGATATCAATGAAATGTTTTACTGAGGGATGAAAACTGTTTACAGCAGTGTTGTGTCGTCGAGTGTTTCCAGGGTAAGCAGAGCTTGTTAAAACTGTACCTATAATATCTTGTAGCCTACCTGGTCCCCATTTGACCTTTAATACATAGTATCTACCTAGAAGAGGAATGTTTACCTGTTAAGTGCTGGCCAATGAGTGTCTTACTAAGTGATAAAAATATTTCACAAGTATATTTTAAATTAGCTCTGTTTATCCTGGAAACATTCCACGACACGCTGTTGAATGTTGATAAATTGTATGGATTAAATTTAATAATTGTAAAAGTGTTATTTTCAAATTACATTTTGAGGTTAGGATGTAATCGAACTTTTATCTGTTGTTTCAGCTTCCTGTTTAAGCTACGGACATTCCTGTTGGGGAGGTAAGTTAACACATTATGGATGGTATTAAACTGTCATATTTGTTTGATGAAAGAAATATAGTTTTTTGACGAAATGAAAATTTTAATTTAATGAAATATACTATATAAAAGAACTGAGGCCTACTTTGATAAAATATGTATTAATATATTACGTCACATTTCTTTCAAAGTAAAATATACTTAGGATAGTATGAATTTACAAATATCTGCTATAGGAATTCAAATTGATGACTCGAAATTATATAAAAAATATTTATGAAAGAACCCAGAAACTTAATAATTCACACTAAAGCTGCCCCATCAATAAGAAACACACACTTAAAATGTATACAAGTGTCGAGTCATATTATAAAACATTCTGTTCATATCGCACTGTTCGATTTATACCTGTATCTTCTCTTTCAAATGTTGCCTTTTTTATATAAAACCTTAATACATGTTATATAATGTAAAGGTTTTATAAAAGATTTGTAAAATATACTTATGTCATAATAGATATTTCATGTTCATAGAAGCTAAATCACATTTATTTTATAAAGTTACTTTTATTAAGTAAAAATTAGTGTAATATTACTCTAAGAAGGAGCTTTGATCGCGCAGAGTTGATTAACGTATCTGCTTGGGGGTACGGGGTTCAATCCTCGGTCCCAGCACCGATTTATCTGATTACCAAACCCTTCACCTTCACCTCTGACAAGACGTGTATTAATCACAACTTGCGAATGAGGGGAAAGCCAGGCCTCCACCGTGGTTCGGATTCCACGTTAAACTGTAGGTCCTCCATTTCATCTCACAATCACCCTACCATTACACATTAGCATAAATGCGTATAAACTGAACGGGTAGTAAGACACGGTGCTAATAATAATAATAATAATAATAATAATAATAATAATAATAATAATAATAATAATAATAATAAACCTATTTCTTCTTTACTTTTATTTGATTCAAACTACCTGCGGAAACATGATAGACTATATTGGATATCTATCCTCTCTGAGGGACATTCATGGCTGATATTGGGAAACAGCGTTGTCATTCTCTTGTTTACTTGTGGTCAAGTTTCTCTTAAATATAAGTCAAGTTTCACAACACTGCTTCTTTGATGTTATCAGTGGGTTCTTAACACAGCAAACCACATTCCATCATAAATGAAAGCGAGGAAATTTGGCAACAGTTAATTGAAGTAGAGCGAAGGTAACGCTTTGCTCCCTCAGATTTAAAGTTCCCTCAGAGATGATATTGGGTGTAACAATTATTTAAAATTTTAAAAATATATAGTTGTAGTTGTATCTACATAATTATAAAAACATATTGCAAGACGCTTTTATTTATTTACATGCTTGATTAAAATAATTTTAAAAATGTCACCTGTGTTGATTGATAAGCATCCTAAAGGGCATCGTCTGATGTTCAAATAATTCCACAGCCAGATTAAAGATAAGGCTACCATGTAAACAATCTCAATCCTAATAAAACTTGATAACAATTTGAATCTAAATTTAACAAACAATTTTTAATCTTCAATTCTCTGCACGTTTAAAATCACTATTTGTCGCCTATGACATACTTCATTCAACTAAAGAGCCTAAAAAATATTAGTGTATTTATGTCTTTTATCCTCCGTTCGCCTTTTTTTAACACAGGGGGTAGTATCGAATTACGCTGTTTAGTAAGAACAAACCACCTGACAAATACTTCCAAAATTAATACAAATTTGTTTATTTAAATCATAAATAATATGTTTTTACCCCCTCCCTTCCTACTATAAATATCAGATTAAATTTAATATTTTTATAATCAAATAACTGTTTTACTTTACATTAATAACTAATAAGATAAATAATATTTCAAAATAAATGGTAATTTATTTTGGAGCTAATGCTTTTAATTTTACATGTCTATGAATAGTTCACCTTTCCCTTTATCAACACAGGGCTGTATAGTAAAACGAGTTAAGAGCTAGTGCATTATCCCAGATGAGTGAACTAAGGGGGGTTTCCCATTCTACTTTTACACAAATTCGGGTATATCTTCCTAAAATTGTACCCTACTAGCCCCACATTAGCGTAGTTAAATTCGGACAGGTAGTGAGATGCGTTGTTAAAATAATCTTTATCAAGGATAGAATTCATACATATATCTATCCACTATCGCCTTATAATGCAGGAAGAGTCCATTCTCAAATACTAATATAGAAAGGCTTGCCTGGGATAAAACCATAAGCCCCTAAATTAGTTCAGCTTCTCTAACCACTTAGTCATGGTGTCTGCTTCTACAAATTGAAAGCGATCACATAGGTGGCATGACTGTCAATTGGAGGGTATGGTTAAAAGAAAGAATGGTTGAATTTCACAAATACTGTGTGTTTACTCGTGCTCCTTTTAAAATAGTATACAACTCTTACTTTTTTAAATTCCTAGTAGCAAATTGTAAAAAAAATAATAATAGACAATCAGGCACACAGAAGTATTAAAAAAATCATCAATATTGCCAGGGCTACCAAATTTATCTATATATCTATATAGTTAACAACGGCTCCTTAATTTAAATATCCTGGATTAATTTTAATATCCAAGTGTTACATACATAATAATATTATATCCAACTAAATTAACTTCAAAATGTGTGTAAGCTACTTAATTTAATTATATTTCATAAATGAGTTAAGTATCGAAATTCGTAATCTTACTAACCGGGCTATTAATAACCAATTTAAAAATATATAATTTAATTGTATTCTTCAAATATCTCAGTTGGTCGATGGCCAGGTCAAGTGTAATACAATAAAATAAGCCCAGCGGTCAGGAAAGAAAGAATAATTTTTTCTTCCAAAACTCAACTTGTATTTGGTTCCAAGCTATAAAAACCTCTCCTGATGACTATGAATCATAGTAAATATAAGCTTTAATATAAATAAAAAATATTAATAGTATACGAAACAACTTTTTGATGACTACATCAGAATAGTAATATTTTAAGAAATTTAAAACAAACAAAATTTGAGAGTTTCCGTGATCGAGGGGCTAAGAATAATCGATTACAGGTCTATCATATCCTATTTTAATCACATGGGCGAGTGAAATCGTGCTTTGAATCCAACTCTAGAGAAAATGGTGAAATAACCGACTGGGTGCAATGTGGGTCGGTCCTCATATTAAATTAACTCTACGGCCATTTCTTTTTAAAATAAATGTTTGTCTTGTTTTTTTTAACACTATGAAAATCAAACCTATTTGTTAATACTCCACATATTTATTACTAAAAATTATAGGTCATCAATCAATTTAATCCTCTTGACAAGTATCACACCAAGAGTTGTTCCATTTCAAAATACGTTTTTCTTTTGCGAAAACCCTTGCCTGAATTTCATTTGTTAAACATTTGATTTTGATCATTAATACTAAATCTAATGTACACATAATTTTATGGAGTGCTAGCTATTGATGGTTTTGTGGATTAAGTGATGGTATCACACAATTCGTTGACCATTATCTCTAACAGGATACGATAAGCCCTGGCCTGTTAATAACCTATTGTTTTAATTAATAGAGTAGCTAACAATTTATAGCCCATAGTTAATGGATATAAAACCAATTATCAAGTCACTAAATAAAATAACTTAAATTGAAGATCAATTCATGTTAGATTAATGATTTTTAAACTAAACATACTTGTATTTCTATAGAATACATAAGAAAAAATAGGGAACAATTTCGCATTGTTTATTCAACTGTCTATATTGTGTTCGCACTTGAATAAAGTAAGCTACCCATAGAATCCCCACAAATTTAGAATTGAACCCACAGTGAGAAACCACTTGTATTAAACAAGAAAAGTTAAACGATATGTAAATTTGTTTTGTTCCACATACATTTTTAAATGCTTTTTTTAATTAAATAGGAGACGATTGTGTAAGTGGTGGTTGGTCAGATATGCAAAACCATAATTTAATGTATAATAATTAATAATTGTTAAACGGTATGAGAAAAAAAAGGCACGATAATGTTTCCAAAAATTAGTATGAATAGTAAGATTACAAATTTAGTTGGAAAATATTTGGTAAGGTGACTTATAGTATAAGACTTATGTGTGTATATTATGTGTAAATTATGTTACATAATATATTAAAAATACAAAAAATATTGTATCTAAAGTATATAATACATTCCGTATGGACTTGAAACGAGTAAAACCCTCTAAATAAAATGTTTCATTAGTTTGTGAGTACAAATAGTTGTACAACATTAGCCGTTTCTCCTAGAGACAGATCAATTAGACAAATGGTTGTATCCAAGTTAAAATAACTGTTGACATATCAATTCAATAATTTCTTTTAAATGTGCATATTTAATTATTAGCCTATTAGTTTATGAATAATTCTGTTATAGCTCAACTCACCTCTACTTTGTACGCTCTGACTGATATCTTCGGCACGGGAGGACCAATCAAACCTAAAAACCAACCATCTCAAATCAGTACGCATGCGCATTTACAATAGATGTGCTGTACAGCCAGAATCAAGCAGACAGCTTCGTTGGCTTTTGTGAGGAGATTTGAAATAACCCGTAAATGGAAAGCGTGTGTGTCGATATATTCGATTGTGCCACGACATAGCGTTATAATTTGAAAACATCCATCAAGAGAATTATCTAAAATATATTTTTATTCATTATAAAATAAAATGTGTTGGTAATCAGCTGTTTCAATTTCACGTAACACTGTATTATGGGTCAACATACATTTCTTCTAGTGTGTGGGTGACCTGGTGGTCTAGGGGTAGGGTGTCGGAATTCTGTTCTGAGGGTCCAGGGTTCAATCCTTGTTCCCGGCACAGATTTATCTGATTGCCAAACCCTTCCTTCACCTCTGACATGACGTGTATTAATCACAACTTGTGAATGTGAGGAATGAGGCCTCCACCGTGGTTCGGATTCCACGTTAAACTGTAGGTCCTACATTTCGTCTCCCAATCACCCTACCATTGCACATTAGCGTAAGTGCTCATAACCCGAGCGGGTATTAAGACGCGGTAATAATAATAATAATTCTAGTGTGGTGAATTTCTGTGCCATTCAAGCATATTCTGCCCCTTTTTTTCTGTGATCGTGTGAATTCAAGTTTTATCCAGGTAGTGAAACGAAATATTAATATCCTACAAATCTCCTGTTTCAGCCCACGGCAAGAGGAGTGGTGGCCGGAGTCAGGCACAACTGATTGTCCCTGAGAACTCGGAGGAGACTATCGCAACCCTGACAAACCCTGAAGACACAAGATGGTTCGTCTCCAGACTCATCGGAAGTGCTAAGAACAACATCTGGAGAACGGCTGACGACACAGACATTCTAGAAGCCGAACAGAGGTAACATTCAGTCCAATGTTCATATAAAGAGCATTTTAGGAAGAGAAAAAAATATTTTTTGCTGCCAAGATTGAAAACAGTTTACTATGTTATTAATATTATTTTATAAGTATTTTGTTTCTCAAAAGTGACAAATCAAAATGACATAAATACATAAAAGTATTTACATCAATTAGCTCTTCTATCCGTCATATAAATAAATTTCATATGCAAATTTATCTGTAGAATCCCTACACATGATGTGTATTTATTATTTTGGAAAACTTTAGACGATTTTCATCCATTATTTCGTAAACGAATATGTAAAAGTATGCAGATAAATATATCTATATTGATGGACATGAGACCAAAGGCATCAGTATCGTCTTGTCTTGTATACCAGTAACGGGGAGATCTTGGAGTTACATCTGGGTGTACTCAGATGTTCCCCCCCCCCCCCCCAAGTTGTTTCTCTTTATCCGCCCACAAAATTTCAGGATTACTTCACTTAAATTATTTCATGTACGTGTAAATACCAATGGCGTGGTGTGGGGAGTGTTGCCAGGGTAAGTAGAGTCATTTTAAATCTACCTGTGAATTGTTATAATCATGAATTAGAGCATTGATTGGTCAGATATTAAGGAACATACACTTCCGCGTAAGATATGTAATGTAAGCCGATATGTGATTGGTCAAATAGGAGATTTATTATGTAAGAAAATATCACAGGTACAGCTTTAACACGGTTTGTTTACCATGGCAACGCTCCACGACACGTCATTGGTAAATACACACATATCCCGGATGGGTGCGTGCAGCATAGGAGTATTACTCCCCTTTCCAACGTCACGTCAAGTGTTGATAATACAGTTTTGTTGCCGCGCCATGTTTGCAGGGCTGGAGACGAAGCTGTGGTGGTGCCCCAACAGATGGTGGAGTTTCCATCTCAAGAAGACATAGAAAACCCTTCTGGAGACGTCGTCCTAATGGCAGCAGCTCCCGAGGAGCAGGCCTCAAGGAGCAGAGCACACAAGCTCAGGCTTTACAATATCATGGTGGGTAGCCAACAGGACCGGCGATACAAATGTTGACGTCCTGTGCGAATGTTAATTGACCATCTCTCTTCTCCCTCTAAACCTTCTTGTGTCTACATCGAATACCATTTTATTTAAACTATAAAAACCATCTTTGACAAATTCTACCCATAGCTATTAATTATTATTTACTTTCGCATTTAAAAAATAAATGGTATGGAACAACGCACGGACTTTCTCGCTCTATTGTTTAAAAATGGAAATATTTAATCAAAACTCGTAATATATGTGAAACAAAATAATACAATAGCAAACCCAAGCATAAATTGGACTATACTTAAGTAAAACATTATTTGAGTCCCGGTTTTAAATTTTATGATTTTATTTTAAAAGAATTAATGTCCTCGTTTGTATGTTTGGACCGATAAAAAAGATCAATATTGGGTCCACAATGGTCAACACTTCGTATTAAAATTTCGATTTCCGGTTAAAATTTTCAACATTTTATTAGGTGTTGGAGAATTATTGCGTTATAACTTAAGTAGTATATATTTACAACTAAAGCTCACAAAATTATATTGATATATTTGCCAATATCTCAGAAACTTATGGTTTTATAAAAATATATTTCATATAAAGTTTTTTATTTTTAATAGTACTACAATTTGTCAATGATAAGTTAATTAGTATCTCAAATAGTTGCTTAGATACGGAAATTTCAGCTTCTATAAAGTACCCTAAAAGTCATCTTCATGGTAAAATGAAAATAGCCACTTTATTTATATCTTAATCAACGCCTAGATACGAATTTTAATTAAAATAGTGAGAGCCGATTTTGAGAAAATCGATTTTTTCTCTTTTCGCCCTTTACTAGACTACTCTTAATTTTAAGTTTAAACAGCCACACAGACAGACGGCGTTGCAAGGACCACTTTTTAGGGTTCAGTGGGTCATGAGACGTCGACATCCATTATTATTTCACGTTAGATTTTTTTTTACGGTCGCAATACTTTACCTTTAGTTTTCGAAAAGTTGAAAAATATATATATTTTGCGTATAGCTTGAAAGTTATTGGTTTTATAAAAAATTGTTTCGAATAAAATATTTGTATTATAAATAGTCTACATATTTGTAATAATTAATAATTTCATATATCAAAGAGTTAAGGAGATACAATAAAAAAAATTATAGTTTATCCATCAGACAGGAGCCCTTAAAGTCATTTTGACGAAATATTGAGAGTATTCATTTTGTTTGGAATATTTATGAATGTTTTGAAATGAATTCTAATCAAAATTGTTGTTTGAGAAAATCGACTTTTTCTCTTTTTGCCCTTCAGTAAAATAGGCCTACTCTTAGTTTTAGGGTTAGATATCCAATTCCAAAAACCACTCTGGACACCAAGTTTTAGCCTGATTGGTAAAATAGTAGGCTCTAGTTGGAAAGACAGACAGACAGACGGAAATTCAAAAACCACTGTATCGGAACGTCGAAACTCATCAAAATCTTGAGTTCGATTTTTTTGACGATAACAATAATTTATATCTACCTGTAAGATAGCGAGAAAGTAAAAATAGTGGGCTGTAGGAAGGTAAAAATTCGTCTAAGTTAACTTTATTGTTTAACCAAATCACATGGTTTGAAGAAAAGTCTAGTGCAAGTTGAGATGTTTTGTAATTTTTGTGCAAATCCACGGCCTTTTAGTTTGGAGATCTGTCACTTTTTTATGACATTGGTAACATTTTATTACTCGTAATGACCTCCAAACAAACCAAAGACTAACGTTAATTTTGTATGTGTATATATATATTTATACATATATAAAGAGAGAGAGATTTCATTGTTGCTAATGAAAATCATTCAAGTGAATGTTTTTATTTTTTTAATCGAAAAATGTTTAGTAGAAGCAGAGAAATTGCTGTCGAAATAAATTTTTATTTTTTATTTGGCTGGAATTCTAGGAATCGATGTCTAAAGTAATAACTTTACGTTAAAAATAATAGATTAGTTTGTAGTTTAAAAAACTTAGTAAAACGCTGAGTGCTACGCTAAATTTTGGGTAAAACTGAGTTCTTTAGACAAAAATATAAAATGCATAACAAGCGAAAGACGATATTAGTGGAAATAGGAGATTAAAAATTTTCTGGGAAGTCTGAAAAAAATAAAGTAGCTGAGACTTCTGGCATTCAAACTATGATGAGCCTTATTTGTTACTTCAGAATGTCAATTCTATTTTTTCCTGATCATATGTTTCTCTGGTAATCATGACACATATTAGGCACCATTTTTCCCACCCCGATTATTCTGCTACCTTGTGTGACTACAAGTGTCACAGCCTTGGCTACCAGTCATGCAAGAGGAAGTGAACAATAGAGAGAGACCGCATGAGCTAAGGTGACACTCTAGTAGTAGACTGAACCTCCAATGGCAGGGAGATCTGGTTTCGAATCCCGGGCGGGAGTACTGAGGTTTTTTTTCCCTAAATGGTTATCCATTCTCCCTCCACGCAAATATGGGTACACATCCTTTAAATTCAACCTTACTCATTCCTAACCAACAAGAATAATTGGTACATATGCGTACAACCTGAAAAGGTATTAAGACGAGGTGCTTAAAAAAACTGAAATTTAATGTTTGACCTATTTATTTTTATACTTTATACGTACTTCTATAAGAGTACTCAACGCCTATTTTCTGACATTAGCACATAAGCCAGATCCATATTGATATTTTTTAATTTGGAGGTTTTATAGGAAAGGGGGATAGGGGCCGATCTACAGTGTATTGTGTTGAAGCCCCTAAACTTGATTAATTTCAAACATGATTTTGGTAGTATGTTTTATAAATTCCTTAAGATACTATCCTATGAATTAATACTAGATCACGACAGTAGGCACGCAGACTAGACGTCAGGATCATCTATCTAAGGATGGGAGATCCAATATCATCTACACTCACACCTCACCCATCCCTTATTTACCTCACATTCTTAGATACCTCACAAATGTACAATTATTTGATCAGTCTGATGTTTTATTTTGCAGAACAATTCAGCGAGAAAACTGGACTAATCACTTCTGAAGATGAAGACCGAAGAACAATCACTTTCTATTTGTTTGAACTGTTTATTTTTGTTTTCCACCCTCCCAAGATTTGGAAGAAACAAAAAAGACTATTTTACATAAAATCATCGTAAAAACAAATCTTATTAATCTTACAATTTTTTTAGGATGAATTTACCAAATCTATTTGTGTACTATCATATAGTATGTACTGAACCTTCTAATAAATAATTTAATTACCATTAACTAGTTTTTTTATTTCATAACATCTTAAAAATTTCAAAATTATTGTTGATGGTCTGAAAGAATAATAGAATGTAAGCCATTGCGAAGAAATAAAAAGTTAATTAAATTTGAGTTAACCATGTGTTTACATTTCAATTTAACTATATATGTTTGTATATTTTTCTATTGTTTGACGAATATTACTAATCCTATACTTCATTTTCATTCCTCTATGTTATATCTTTGAATAGTGCTCCTTTTATCTAGATTCTCTATGCCTCGAAATTGAACTGTTTGTTGTTTTGTTTTGTGAGTTTGATTGTTATTGTTGAGGTTTAGTTCTGTTTGTTTGGTTTTTTCATATCTTACATTAACCTTCCCCACTCTTGGAGGCAACAAGACCATACCTGGACCACTATATGTTTATTGTTTTCCCGCCAAGTGTCGCTGGCGTGGAGTTTTAGTTTTTGTTGATTTAGTTGTGCCGTGCACGGAGACTCGATCAAGACAAAAGTGATAAGGTTCCGTGAACCTTCACCCGGAAGTGGTCTAGCTTTTTATTCGTGTGTGTTTTTGAAGAGGACTGCGCCAGGACACTGCCAGTCATACCACATAAAGTGAAGGTGAGTTGCCTCTATCCATTTCCTTTCCACCATACAGTCCATTTGTCCGTGTTCGTAACACTGGTCTTCCAGAGGCTTCTTTAGTTTTCATTCAATTGTAAATTATACTACACATTTTTGGTCCATCCGGGCCGAGGATACGTGTTTCAGTGTTCCTTGGCGTTTCTTTGTGTTAGGGTGGATAGAGCAACTTATTTGTTTGTTTGGTTTATTTCTTGTATCATTTGTTCACGTCATATTTCGGCCATGCTGGGTCAGTTGGATTAGTGGCGTCATCAGTTCGATATATCGTTTGAGAGTTAGCGATTAATCGCTAGCCATATCTATTGTGCATCGTATGTAATAGTGATCGAGTGATGTCGACCATTCGTTATTGTTCGAGAGTCGGGATGTAATCGATGGCCGTGTTTTGACTGTTTTGTTTATGTTTATAGTTAGTTTCTTGTTTGCTTACTTTTGTATTTAGTTCCCGTTTGTTTACATTATTTTGTGTTAAGTTTCTATCATCATGTCTTATGCACACCTCGAAGCTAGGTTTTAGGTGATAACTGGCCGGGTTAATAGACTTTACAAGCTGTCGGAACAGGTTCAAGATGACATTACCAAACTAGAGCTATTTAAGGCACATTGTTCAGACTTAGAACATTTAAGGAGGGATTTTGAAGAAACTCACGTTGAGTTAGGAGTCGCGGCAAGCAAATCTAAGAGGGACTTTGATGTTGAAGCACATGACAAGCTGATTGAAGACTTTTACATGACCTACTACCAGGTTAAGGAGATTTATGCACGGATTACTTAGCCTTCATCCACGTCGGGAAATGATAATGGGCCTCCAGTAAAGGCGTTGTCAGCAAAATTGCCTAAGTTGCAACTGCCCACATTTAGTGGTATAAACACTGACTGGACCACATTTCATGACTTGTACGTCTCTCTCATTCATACAAACAAAACCTTAACACCAGTGGAAAGGTTTCAATATCTTTTGACGACATTATCTGGTGAGCCCCTAAGTTTATTAAAGTCATTACCGGTGTCAGATGAGAACTACCCGTTAGCCTGGGCGACTCTTACAGAACGTTACCAAGATGTGAGGTCAATAGCTACTACACATTTAGAGAAGATAATGCAATTCCCGGGTCTAACCTCAAGGTCGCCACAGAACTTAAGGGCACTAGTGGACACATTTAAGGAGAACTTGGGTGCACTTAATGTGTTAAAGTTTCCAGTTTGTGAGTGGAGTTTTATCTTACTAAACTTGACACTGAACAAGTTAGATAGAGAGACACGGCTGATGTTTGAACTTGCGCACACGGCTACCAAACTACCAAGCTTTGATCAACTTTTGGAATTTCTTGAAAATCAATGCAAAGCAATGTCATCTGCAAATCAAGGTATATCACTGCAAACTAGCGCGAGTACTAGACATATAGCAACCAACAGGAGGATGGAAGGAAAACTAAATTCACCTGTTGGAGTGAGAAGATCATTTTATGTTGACTCAAATCAAGGTCACTGCACTGTGTGTCAAGCTAACCATAGTATTTATAAGTGTCCAGTGTTCACGAGCAAGACACCGACACAACGCCGGGATTGGGTAAAGTCAAATAATTTGTGTTTTAATTGTTTAAAGGGATCGCACCAAGTAAAGGAGTGTTCCTCAAAATTCAAGTGTCCACACTGCAATCAAACTCATCACACATTGTTGCACATAGGGTCAATTAATCAAGGCACTGACACTTGCGGTCAAGGATCGTTTAGCTCAAACCAACGTTTTACCAGCTCTCACACTGATCCCACCCATAGAGACAGTAGATATATGCAAGGTGATGCTACCCATCAGGCTCATTCACCAGGCCATGAAGGCACTGTTACACGGGGTGAACACATCAACTCACTTACCACCAGTTCTGTGAGCCTTACTACAGTCTTATTGGGAACCGCTGTAGTACAGGTTAAGGATGGGCACGGTGCTTATCAGAAGGTTAGAGTGTTGATAGATTGTGCGTCACAATCATCATTTATTACTGAAGACTGTGCTCACCGGCTGTGCCTGCCACGTCGCAATTTGAAAATTCCGATTAGAGGGATCTCTCAGTCAACTGTGCAAACCAACAAGGGGGTTGTGATATGTGAGGTGAGACCCTGTGGTGTTTATGGTCCTCAGTTGATCACCGAGGCTATCATTCTAAGTAAAATCACATCGGGAATGCCATCAACCATGCTTTCTAAAGATATGGTTCAGGAGTTTGCTCATCTTCAGCTGGCTGACCCTCATTTTCATGTACCAGGGCCGATTGACATTCTCTTAGGTGCAGATGTATACCCCGAGATCTTTGATGGTGGGCGGTATTCAACTTCATCTAATTGTCCCTCAGGATTGCATAGCATCTTTGGCTGGATCATAATTGGTCGAATAGGACCTCAACCACGTATAACTTCTAGTGTCTCATCTTTTTTTGTTGCTACTGAACCATCGCTTGACAGTGTTTTGCGACGCTTCTGGGAGGTGGAAGAATTACCCGTGACTAAACACATTGACCCTAATGAAGCTATGTGTGAGGCACACTATGTGACAACACACACTCGTGACAATGAGGGTAGATACATTGTTTGGCTACCTTTCAAGGATGCACAACCAGAGCTGGGAGAGTCACGTCAACAAGCAGTCAAGAGACTCATTCAGCTGGAACGTCGCCTAGCTCGTTACCCACAACTAAAGGAACAGTATGTGACCTTTCTAAAGGAATATGAGGAACTCGGTCACATGCAGCGCATTGAACCATCAATGATCCAAGACATTAAATACTATATTCCACATCATTGCGTATCCAAAGAATCTAGTTCAACCACCAAACTGAGAGTTGTATTTGACGCTTCTGCAGCAACATCATCGGGTCAGTCACTGAATGATACATTATTGAAGGGTCCCAAACTGCAAAGGGAAATTGTGGAAATTGTTATGAATTTTCGATTTCATCCCATTGTGCTCACCACTGATATATGCAAGATGTATCGACAAATACTTGTCACTCCGGATGACCGACATTACCAGGTAATACTGTGGCGCGAATCCCCTGATCAACAGATTCAAGAATATCAATTGAATACTGTGACTTATGGTGTATCTTCAGCGCCGTACTTAGCGATGCGATCCCTGCGTCAACTCGCTTCTGATGAAAAACTTCGTTACCCTCGTGCTGCCCAGGTCCTATGTAAGGACATTTTTGTTGATGACATAGTCACTGGTGCTGATTCAGTGGAATCTGCTCTCAGTTTACAAACCGAGCTGATTGAATTACTAAGCTTAGGAGGCTTCCAACTTAGAAAATGGTCTAGCAACCACCCTGAAGTATTAAAGAGGATACCAAATGAACACCGTGAAGTTCCCCTCATGTTTGAAGAAGATGGAGATCAAATAATTAAGATATTAGGACTGGAATGGGACCCCACATCAGATTAATTCTCTTATCATGTACATCCCTCTGAGATTACAGTAACGAAGAGGGCAGTTCTCTCAAATATTGCTAGGATATTTGATCCTGTGGGGTGGCTATCTCCAGTGGTGTTCTGGGCTAAGGCGTTCATGCAGACTTTGTGGACCCTAAGACTTGATTGGGATGAACCACTTCCACCAGAGCTCGGACAAGGGTGGCAAAGGTTTTGTTCAAACTTTCATGTTCTTACACATGTCAAGATCAACAGATTCCTACCAACCAGTGATGCTATTAATAGCCAGCTTCATGGATTTTGTGATGCATCTATCAAAGGATATGCAGCAGTCGTCTATCTTCGAACTACCACGGGTAGTGGAGAAATTCAAGTCAACAACCTTATTGCCAAGTCAAGAGTAGCTCCGGTTAAGAGTTTATCTCTTCCTAGGCTTGAGCTTTGTGGGGCTCAGCTCCTAGCCACACTTATGGAGTGGGTGCAGCAGAACCTTAAACAACGATTACAGGTGTCAACTGTGTATACTTGGTCAGATTCTACCATCGTTTTGGCATGGATTCAAACGTCACCACATATTTTGAAAACATTTGTTGCCAACAGAGTAGCCCAAATTCAAGCAGCAATACCAGCACAACATTGGAGACATGTCCCATCTAATTCAAATCCGGCTGATTGTGCATCTAGAGGCTTACATCCTGAAGAGTTGACAAATTTCCACATCTGGTGGACAGGACCAGAGTGGCTGAAACAACCCATTAGTAGTTGGCCCAAGCTGCCTGAGGTGACTTGCCAGGTAGAGTTACCTGAATTAAAGATTGTAAGGGTTACCAGTCTAGTAGCAGAAGTGAATACTTGGTGGGCAGACCTTCTCAAACGTTTCTCATCATGGGTAAAGCTGCAACGAGTCATCGCAATTTTAGCACGGTTTATTCAGAACTCCAAAGTAAAGAATCAAGATCGTTGTAAAGGCCCATTGTTGTCCAAGGAGCTCAAGACGGCCCGCATGTTATGTATCAAACAAGTTCAACAACAGGCGTTTGAGTCAGAACGTGAAGAAATAAAGAAGGGCCGGGAATGTTCACCCCGCGTGAGGGGCCTAAACCCGTTTCTCGACCAGGAGGGCCTATTGAGGGTAGGAGGTCGCTTGAGACACTCTTCACTGTGGTATGACACAAAACATCCTCTTCTGTTGCCTAAAAATAGTCATATCACCGATATCATTGTTGATCACTACCATGTATCTCATTTTCATGCTGGACTTCGAACAACCCACTCACTCATTCAAGGCCAGTACTGGATTCTCTCAGCACGCAATGTTATAAAGACCCGGATCTTCAAGTGTATGAGATGTTTTCGATTTAAGGCACCTGCTCTCCAACCATTCATGGGGGACCTCCCAGCAATGCGTGTGCAGCAATCAAGACCATTTGTGCGAGTTGGAGTGGATTATGGAGGACCCTTCCAGATAAAATCATCTGAATTAAGGAATTCTAAGGTGCTCAAGGCTTATTTATGTTTGTTTGTGTGCTTGGCAACTAAGGCAGTGCACCTTGAGGTGGTATCAGACTTAAGCACAAGGGCCTTTCTTGATGCCGTTCTTCGGTTTATTTCCCGTCGGGGTATGTGCTCAGACATTTATAGCGACTGTGGCACAAACTTTGTAGGTGCCAAGCGCCATTTTACAGAACTACAAAGGCATCTAGAATCCCATACCGAAACCAAAGTGGTAACAGATAAACTTTCGGTCCAAGGCATAAATTGGCATTTCAACCCACCTTCAGCTCCACATTTTGGTGGACTATGGGAGGCTGGTATCAAGTCGGCAAAAACTCACCTAAAGCGAGTGGTGGGTGATCAGACACTTACCTTTGAAAGCCTCTCCACGCTCTTCATTCAAATTGAAGCCGTGCTAAATTCCAGGCCTCTTTGTGCTCTCTCTGCGGATCCGAATGACCTTGATCCATTGACACCAGAACATTTCATAGTGGGTCATTCTCTCACCAGACCACCTGAGGAGATCGTAACTGAGCTACCTACCAACAGGTTGAAACGCTGGCAGTTGATACAACAAGCCTATCAGCACTTTTGGCAAAGATGGTCAAGGGAATATATCCATACTCTCCAACAGCGACAAAAATGGACTACAAACAAGGTCAATTTACAAGAAGGACAGTTAGTCTTGATAAAGGAAGACAATCTTCCCCCACTCAGGTGGCTGCTCGGAAGAGTAGAAGAGGTGTACCCTGGAAGGGATGGGATAACGAGAGTCGTAAGTGTCCGCACCGAGCACGGGACCCTCAAACGACCGGTTGTAAAATTATGTCCACTTCCTAATCAATAGGAAGGATACATTCTCCTATAAATATTATTCTGTTCATATCTTTGTTGCTGGTTTGTTGTTCTTAAACTCATTTTAGTTTTTGGTGGGCGGTATGTTTGTATATTTTTCTATTGTTTGACGAATATTACTAATCCTATACTTCATTTTCATTCCTCTATGTTATATCTTTGAATAGTGCTCCTTTTATCTAGATTCTCTATGCCTCGAAATTGAACTGTTTGTTGTTTTGTTTTGTTTTGTGAGTTTGATTGTTATTGTTGAGGTTTAGTTCTGTTTGTTTGGTTTTTTCATATCTTACATTAACCTTCCCCACTCTTGGAGGCAACAAGACCATACCTGGACCACTATATGTTTATTGTTTTCCCGCCAAGTGTCGCTGGCGTGGTGTTTTTATCTTTGTTGATTTAATTGTGCCGTGCACGGAGACTCGATCAAGACAAAAGTGATAAGGTTCCGTGAACCTTCACCCGGAAGTGGTCTAGCTTTTTATTCGTGTGTGTTTTTGAAGAGGACTGCGCCAGGACACTGCCAGTCATACCACATAAAGTGAAGGTGAGTTGCCTCTATCCATTTCCTTTCCACCATACAGTCCATTTGTCCGTGTTCGTAACACTGGTCCTCCAGAGGCTTCTTTAGTTTTCATTCAATTGTAAATTATACTACACAATATATGATATATTGATTTAATTTATTTATCCTCTAGTTGTTAACCATTGAAATATTTTAGGGAGAATTTGTAAATTATCGCAACATTAAAAATTACTTATTTGGTTTTTCGTAGATTGAATTATGTCTAGTAATTAATAAGTAATTGTTATACTTTAACATTCTACTAAGTATATAAAACATTCATTGTTTTTCAATACATTAAAATGATTATATATCTCCACGATAGTAGTTACCAGTTCTTCTGTTCAGACGAAAAAATAGTGAAGCTTAGCGTTTCTTGAGCCCTAAGATTGAGATAAGGATGAAAAGTGACTTTCAACAGGCGGTTTGGAATACAATTAATAGTATTCAAGCTGTTTTAGAATAACTGTTTTGTTTTTTTCACAGCGTGTTACTACCCTTTCGGGCTATACGCAGGCGAGGTTGCTAGGAATCTGTTGGTTTTTACTTTCTCTCTATCTTACAGGTAGAGAAAGTATGGTGATCGTCAAAAAAATCGAACTCGAGATTCATGACTTCCTGAATCCGAAAAAGTGGTTTTTGAATTTCCGTCTGTCTGTCTGTCTGTCTGTCTGTCTGTACCTCCAACTAGAGCCTAAACTATTTTACCGATTGAGCTGAAACTTGATATCTAGGGTTTTCATAGGGTTGCCCCGAGGGGTTTTTGGAATTGGATATCTACCCCTAAAATTAAGGGTAGTTTACTGAAGGGAAAAAAGAGAAAAAGTCGATTTTCTCAAAATCGGCTCTAACGATTTTGATTAAATTTCATTTATGAACATTAATAAATATTCCAAACAAAATGGCTACTCTCAATATTTCGGCAAAATGGCTTTAAGGGCTCCGGTCTGATGCGTAAATTAAAATTTTTTATAATAGCTCCGAAACTATTTGAGATATGAAATTACTTAGCATTACAAATATGTATATATATTTATAATACAAATATTTTATTCGAAACATATTTTTATAAAATCAATAATTTTCAATCTATACGCAATTATATATATATATATTTAGCTTTTTGGACATTAAAGCTTAAGTATTGCGATCGTAAAAAAAACTCAACCTGAAATGTTGATGGATTTCGACGTCTCATGAACCCCCGAACCCTAAAAAATAGTCTTTGCAATGCCGTCTGTCTGTGTGTCTATTAAAACTTAAAATTAAGGGTAGTTTACTGAAGGGCAAAAAGAGAAAAAGTCTATTTTCTCAAAATCGTTATAGCCGATTTTGATTAAATTTCATTTATAAATATTAATAAATATTCCAAACAAAATGGCTACCCTCAATATTTCGGAAAAATGGCTTTAAGGGCTCCGGTCTGATGCGTCAATTAACATTTTTTAAATAGCTCCGAAACTATTTGAGATATGAAATTACTTAGCATTACAAATATCTATATATATTTATAATACAGATATTTTATCCGAAACATATTTTTATAAAATCAATAACTTTCAATCTATACGCAATTATATGAATTTTTTTAACTTTTTGGACATTAAAGTTTAAGTATTGCGACCGTAAAAAAAAACTAACCTGAAATGTTGATTGATGTCGACGTCTCATGACCCCCCGAACCCTAAAAAATAGTCTTTGAAATGCCGTCTGTCTGTGTGTCTATAAAAACTTAAAATTAAGGGTAGTTTACTGAAGGGCGAAAAGAGAAAAATTTGGTTTTCTCAAAATCTGCTCAAACGATTTTGATTAAAGTTCGTATCTAGGCGTTGATTAAGATTATAAATAAACTGGCTATTTTCATTTTCCTATGAAAATGATTTTTAGGGTACATTACAGAAGCGTTAATTCCCGTATCTCCACAACTATTTGAGAAACTAAACAACTTATCATTGCAAAATTGTAGGACTATTGGAAATAAAAAACTTTTATTTGACATATATTTTTATAAAAGCAGCAGTTTCTGAGATATTTGCAAATATATTAATACAATTTTGTGAGCTTTAGTTGTAAACATATACTACTTAAGTCTTTACGCAATAATTCTCCAATGCCATATAGTAATTAAATATAAGTATCTAAAAAAGTATGTTATTTTTCCTAAAATCTCTTAGGAGAAATGTTTGCATAGCAATGATCTATCTCCATTTTAGACTCAATAGTCAATATTTACATTTTTTATTGGTCAAAATGTATAAATGAATAATTAAATATCAATGCAATGACTTGAAGATCTGCAACACCTTATAAAATGTTAAAATTTTAACCAGAAATTGAAATTTTAATACGAAGTGTTGACCCTAGTGGAATACATTAAACTGTTTGAAATGTTCTTAGGTGGACAAAGATGCGACTCTTTTCTCATTGATTCTATATCATTGTATATTATTTTATGCATGTTCTTATGTGGAATGGTGATGATACAATGTACATTATTCCGTTCAGAAATCTTACGAGTTTATAGAAAGAGAGAGAAAGTCTGTGCGGTGCGCCGTACCATTTATTTTTGAAGGAGTTGAGATGGATTAACTTCAATCATAAGGTTTTAAAGGAAGCTTAAAACTCAAATTTCTTTGTATTTCTTTGTAAAAACGTGATTTAGTTTTAAGAATAAACTCTCCAATATCCAATAATAGTTTAACTTAATTAATACCAGTGACAGGGTTGATGAAGTGGCATACACTCCTTGCTTTCATCAGAGAGATCCTGATTGAATTTGATTCAATTTCGTGCTGGAGGACAAATACATTAATGGTGGCTGCTTTAGATTGTAGTTTGCAGTGTGGCTTTGCTGATACTGGTGTAATTTTTCTTGACTAATCTCGTCTCTTCAGTCTACCACCCTATTTTAATTCCTTAGTAATCCTTGTTATAAATATTATAATTAATAAATAAATACTACGATGCACCGCACAGATATTCTCTATCTTTTATCTTGATATTGAGACATTTACTATGACTGATTTTTCAAAAACTTTAAATATTTTTAAAAAAATGGCCCTAACGATTTGGTTCCAAATGGGTATTTAGAGAATGTTTGATATAGCAACCAACGCTTTACGGTATATTCATTTTTGGTAAAACTAATTTATGGGTAGTTAACCAATGACTGATTTTTCAAGAACTGAAAATATTTTTAAAATTACCATAAAGATTTACTTCCAAATGGGATATCGTGGGTGTGTTTGACCTAAAAAATAATTCTGTGTACTTTGCTTTGGGTAAAAAATCGAAAAAGGGTCTATACTTAAGAGTGATTTTTGAAAATTCAAATTATTTTTAAAATGACTAAAGATTTACTTTGAAATGTACATCAGAGGAGTGTTTGACATTAACATGAAAATAAAGCTAGGTAAGTGTTTTGTGGAGGAAATCTGGTTTACTGGGGACTTTTTTTTAAAATTTGAATATTTAAAAAATGTATTTATAAATCTCGTCCAAAATTGGTATCCGGACACTAATTTGCACATCAATAATAATGTATATTAATTATTAATCTAAAATAAATAAATTAAAAAAAATTACTTACAACAAATTATGTAAAATTTGAATGTTTTTGAAATTGTCCTTGAAGATTTAATTCAAAATATGAATCTGTTAAAAGCTTTTCATGATATATAAGAAAAAAAATTATTTTAAAAATAACAAATAATTTTATGGTAGTTTATGAATAATATATTTGAAAAAATTAGTTTATTATTTATATATACATGTTGATGTGTTTGTTTATAGGAGTAAAACTAGTTTAAGGGTAGTTTACTAAAACATATTTTGAAAATATTTGGAAGCTATATAATAATATAAAATATGAGAAAGATTGTGAGATGGTGTCGTACCATTTATCTATGGAGCAAATTGGAATATAAAATTGTATGTTATGCTCTTTATTTCTGTAACAATTTATACTATTTCATTTACTTTCTTTGGTAGAAAGTATTGGTCAAAATGTATATTAATTAAATTCGGTGGCCGCGTAGTCTAACGTGCTAATCTATTATTAGACTAGACTGCCGAAGACGGGGAGATCGGGGTTCGATCTCAGTTAGGTGCACTGAGGGTGATTTTTTCTAAATGGTTTTCTACTTTCCCTCCATGCAAATGCAGCTGCATTAGTACATAGGCCTGTAACCTAAACATGTATTAAAACTCAGTGCTAAAAATGAGTTTTTCATATCTTACGAGTTTTTTAGTAAACGCTTCTTATATTAAGATAAAAAAGAAAATGCACCGTACCATTTACTTAAACTTTTATTAAAATGGTGTTATTTTAATTATTGTTTTTAATGAAGAAATTATGGTTGCTGCCTAGTGATGCGATGCCTGTTTCAAGCTGTGATAACTAATTAAATTACACGTAGTTGGTGAGGGGAAATGGGCTCTTAAGTTCATCGGCAGCAAGAAAACTAGAAATTTACTTCCCACACTCCTAATACCACATGATTTTACCAACATAACAATCAATAATGAGTGAGTTTTACTGTCACACAGTAGTATATCCATGCAAGTTATAAGGTAAAATAAATAAACTTATTTAAGTTAATGGATAAATATGTAAGACTGTCGTCATACTTCATTTCAAATATTCCTAAATACGGGACTGTAGTTTACAGATATTTAAATTAAAGAATTAACTCTTTTAGAGTTGAGGCAGTGAAGTCTTTCTGTATATTTTATATAAATGATACATAAAATGTATTTAATCAATTATTGTATACATCTGGGAAGGAATCGTGCCTCATCCTTTCGCTTTTTTACAAATGCTTGACATGTTATGCACCCAATTGGTGCTAGAAATATTATATTTCGAAATTTATTTAGTGGTTTGTCACATTCAAATTAGTAAAAGTTTAAATGATTCAGTTAAAAAAAGTATTAAATTTCGGAAATATAAATCAATAAATTTAATAATTCATAACTTTTCAATTTAATATACTCTATCTTAAAATGTATTTAGATTAAATCAAACATTTTAGTAAAATTTAAAAATGTGATATGTCTTTCCAATTTTAAAATAGTTTTCATATTTTCCAGAAATAAGAAATAATACGCATAAAATTCATGCTAAAAAAATACCTTCACTAAAGGTTAAAATAAAATTCAACACTTTATTTACAAATAGTTAATATAACATTTTTTATGTGTAGATCAAATATTTTACCATCACAAATATATGGATGATTAAAATTCACATTTAATTTGGCGATAAACATCTCAAATTATTAAGATTTAAAATCTCACAAATAAATGAAATGATTAAACTCAAAAGAAGGTAAAATGATTATGCTCACAAATACCTGATTAAATTATATAAAATCACACATAAACAAAATAATCCAGTTTACAATTTAATATAATTATTACAATCACATATGAATTAAGATCACTTTGTGTATAATGAGATAATTTCACAAATTGGTAGAATTAATATAGTCACAAATTAGTAAAGACAATAAGATCACAAATGTGTATGGAGATAATTTCACAAATTGGTAAAATGAATATAGTCACAGATTAGTAAAGACGATAATATCACAAATGTGTAAGGAGATAAAGTTCACAAATTATTAAAAAAATTACAACCACAAATGAGTATATAAATAAAGTTCACAAATTATCAAAGTGATTTAGTTCACAGAAGAGCAAAATGACAAAGTTCATAAATCAAAATTTTGGTATTAAAAATGTTTAATAATTTCACAGGAAAATTTCATAGGTGAGCCTAAAGAGTTATTTCAACATATTAAATCATTTCGAATATATTTTTAAAATTGTGAATAATTTAACATAAAAATTTAAAATAAATATAGTAATTTATATCTGGTTTTAATTTGAAATTTAGTTAAAGAAAAATAAACCTTTTTTTTGTTTTATACTTTTAAAATTTAGTATTTAAACATTGAATAAAAATAGATTTTGAATCTTCTGCCAAATTAATCAATTATTTAAAAAATGTCAGAATCTAAGAAACGAATGAACCACCTGACGAAACGACCATATAATTTTTGATGCCAAGGAGGTTCTGGCCTCTCCTCCAACCAGTCAAAAAATGGCCCCACTTCCCAACAGCTAGTGTCCATCCACCACTCCATAATTTCATCTTTAGAAATACACTCATCAAAATTTTGGCTCTCATCATTTTCAAATCTGGCATACAAACATTTCTCCCGATCAACTATAATTTCGTTTTCTCTCTCTTTTTCCAAATTCTTGAAGAACTCTAATTCACAATATCTCACTATTTCACAAATTTCCTCCAAATCACCCTCTCTATGAAGTGTAAACCTTTTATACCTTGAGAATTCTCGGGGTGGCAACATGTAATTTGGGAAATTTACTAGGGGAGCATTCATTTCTCTTTCATTTTTTTCTAGCCACCAGTCAATATATTCTTCTTTAGGTATAATTTCTTCGTACTCATATTTAATAATTTTTTTTCTTTGAATTCTTTTTTTCCTGGGATATTTTGGAAGAGATTTTGTATTTTTGTTTGATGTAACTCCAAAAATAAATGGTAACATAGCTCTTGAAATTTTGCCCACCCCCTTTTCAAAATATTGATCATACGCATTAATTTTGTCCAAATCAGCTTTCATATGACTTTTTTCTAAATTTTGGAGATAAAAAGTTGTTCTAACTGGGTCTGGGCTTTTTTTGAAGCCCATCATGGTCACTTCCTGCCCTGTATAAGAAACATTACATTTTAGAAACCAATAAATTTGTTTAATTACTCTAATTGAATGGATAAAAACCATATACCTTTGTTTTACCTCTACAATGCTTTGTCATGTGTTCCTTTAGGCATATTCAGAAAATCTGTCATTATTTAAACTGATAAGTTAAAGCAGGGACAGATTTTCTGTAATATAATCCCTATCCAGGACACCTTTTTAAGTTTTATATTCATACTCGAGCCATATTCCTAAATTTACCCTAAGAAATATTTAAATAATCGCTTTACATTAAGTATTTACATGTTAAGAGATAGGCAAATTATTCATAGTTCAGTGTTTTAGCATCGGATACCTACATTTTCCTTTTAAACTGTCTATTAATTTTATCTTATAGCCAATTCACAATTTAATTCATTCATTCATTTCATATCTTAGAGGAACTAGATCAACTAATATAATTCCCTCAAGCACATCACGTGATTATCAACAAGAATGTTGAGATGGCTAGGGTTTTTACTTTATAAAAATAATAAATGAGTAGTGTTAATTTAAATAACACAAGTATATGATTTATTCTAAAACAAACTTATTGTGACTATCCTTATCACATTAACTATGTATAGTTTCAGAGAATAACGTGTGCTACATTTTTAATTTAAAAATTATGTATACCTTGCAGAATCTCAGTAGTTATTTCAGTAAGCTCAGTGATTATTTCAGTAATCTCAGTGATTATTTCAGTAATCTCAGTAATTATTTCAGTAATCTCAGTAATTATTCTCACGTCACTTCAATCAACTTGATCTTTTCTATCACACATAGAATATCATAATGGCTGTCTTATGTTGCCAGGAAACAGAATAATGCCTTCCCTTACATTGTAGTAGTTATTTCCTTGAATACTTATTATTTATTTTAGTGACATTGTTAGAACGCCCCTTTGGTCTAGAAGTCAGATATACTGGCTACAAATATAGAAGTCCTGGGATCGATCTTCGGCAGTTCTATGGATTTTCTGTGAAGCAGTGTTTCTGGAATGGTCAAACTCAGCCTCATGAGAACAAATATGGTGCTACTTTAATAAACAAGTAGCATCTCTTGTCTAAAAAACTGAGATTAATGGCTTCGTTGTACTGGCCTCCTGACAACCACTATCCGCGAATATTAACACTATCATCACTAATGGTGGAGGCCGCTCGGCCAGTCTAACTCTACGGGCTCACGCCATAGTTTTTTTAGTTACTTTATTACTTACTGACTTTGACTCTATGGCATTAACTGTGACGTGCCGTGGAATGTTGACATGATAAGCAGAGCTTGTTAAAACTTTAGAATGTGATTTGTCCACACCCTCTCAATCCCAATTCGACCAATCTCACATGTGAATTTATGTTCGTCGATACCCAATCTTAGAGTGTTATACTAAGCTATGAGAACAATTGACAGGTACAGTTTAAACTAGCTCTGCTTAACCTGGCAACATTCCACGTCACGCCACTGGCTACTAGGAAATCGAAAGTCCATTGCCACACTTATGCGCCATCTATCCCTACATAGAGCTAGTACACAATATGACCAATTTGTGCGTTTATGTCGTATTATTTCTCATAATAAAGAGAGTTTAAATTATGTGTGTATATTTAAATTAGAAATACACAAGATGGAGAATCATAGAAAAAGACTTCACTCATCGTTTTAAACTTTACGTTAATGTTTAACTATCAATATATAAAAACAAAATTTAAAATATATCTGTTATTGTAATGGTTAAATATAAATTACTGCAGAAATGTTATATTATTCCAAAAATGTATATAGCTATATCATTAAATTTTGTCATTTTTACTTTCTCTCTATCTTACAGGTAGAGAAAGTATGGTGATCGTCAAAAAAATCGAACTCGAGATTTTGATGAATCTTGACGTTTCATGACTTCCTGAATCCGAAAAAGTGGTTTTTGAATTTCCGTCTGTCTGTCTGTACCTCCAACTAGAACCTAAACTGTTTTACTGATTGAGCTAAAACTTGATATCTAGGGTTTTCATAGGGTTGACCCGAGGGTTTTTTGGAATTGGATATCTACCCCTAAAATTAAGGGTAGTTCACTGAAGGGAAAAAAGAGAAAAAGTCGATTTTCTCAAAATCGGCTCTAACGATTTTGATTAAATTTCATTTATAAACATTAATAAATATTACAAACAAAATGGCTACTCTCAGTATTTCGGCAAAATGGCTTTAAGGGCTCCGGTCTGATGCGTAAATTAAATTTTTTTATAATAGCTCCGAAACTATTTGAGATATGAAATTACTTAGCATTACAAATATGTTATATATATTTATAATACAAATATTTTATTCAAAACATATTTTTATAAAATCAATAACTTTCAATCTATACGCAATTATATATATTTTTTTAACTTTTTGGACATTAAAGTTTAAGTATTGCGACCGTAAAAAAAACTAACCTGAAATGTTGATGGGTGTCGACGTCTCATGACCCCCCGAACCCTAAAAAATAGTCTTTGCAATGACGTCTGTCTGTGTGTCTATTAAAACTTAAAATTAAGAGTAGTTTTATAAAGGGCGAAAAGAGAAAAAATAGGTTTTCTCCAAATCTGCTCAAACGATTTTGATTAAAATTCGTATCTAGGCATTGATTAAGATTATAAATAAACTGGCTATTTTCATTTTCCTATGAAAATGATTTTTAGGGTACTTTACAGAAGCGTTAATTTCCGTATCTCCACAACTATTTGAGAAACTAAACAATTAAATATAAGTAAGTATCTAAAAAAAGTATGTTATTTTTCCTTAAAACTCTTAGGAGAAAGTTTTGCACAGCAATGATCTATCTCCATTTTAGACTCAATAGTCAGTATTTACATTTTTTATTGGTCAAAATGTATAAATGAATAATTAAATATCAATGCGATGACTTGAAGATGTGCAACACCTTATAAAATGTTAAAATTTTAACCAGAAATAAAAATTTTAATACGAAGTGTTGACCCTTGTGGACCCAATATTAATTATTTTTATAACTTTTAGGATTCCTTTGATTTCTTTCTACTTCCCTCCATTCATCTCTAGTAATATAATTTTCATAAATTGGAACATGTAAAGCAGATCCGAGTTACCAAGCTGTCAGAAAATGGTTCAAATACCATTTTATTAAGGTCTTTAAAACATTAAACTGTTTGAAATGCTCTTAGGTGGACAAAGATGCGCCTCTTTTCTCATTGATTCTATATCATTGTATATTATTTTATGCGTGTTCTTATGTGGAGTGGTGATGATACAATGTACATTATTCCGTTCAGAAATCTTACGAGTTTATAGAAAGAGAGAGAAAGTCTGTGCGGTGCGCCGTACCATTTATTTTTAATTGCAAAGATATAAAGTGCATCTTTCTTTTAAACTCAAATTATCTATATTTAATAAAAATAGTAATAGATAAGACTTGGATGGATATTATTAAATTTAATGATAATCAGATGATCAAAATAAATAATTAAGAATAAGTACCAATATAAAAGTATATTTTATCGTGTGCATTATTGGGCACGCTCATTATTTAATTTTTCTCATGCTATATTGGAACAACCGCTAATTCTTTTTTATCATATAATAACCATTAATTCTAAAAATATCAATCCAAGTCTTGTCTACTATTATTTCACGCTCCTTACTTTATTTCATATTTTAGAATGTTTTCTAAAATGATGTTAGTAATCATAGTTTAATGCTCGAATTTTTAAACGCAAATAGCTTGAGCTCGAAGTAAGCTTTCATTGATAGTAGTTCTCCATTCTGAGGATTTTCAAACTCCAAATGTTATGCACATGGTCTATTCTTCTTTCACCAAGACACTAATAATACTAGACTAACTAAAGTCGTATTCCGTACAAATTAAGAAACAAATTATTGTTTCAGACATCAACCGTTTATTACTACAAATGAACAGTCACCACTAGCCAATTATATTGTATTAACATTATTTTGTCCTTGGGGAGTTTATTAAAGCATGTGAGTTGATCAACTATATTACATAAAATATTAAATAAACTTAACCTAACCAACCTAAATATAAAATAAAAACTAAATAACCTATTAAAGGGGCCGCCGAAAGCATCACAGAGATGCATTGAAGAAAGTCGTTCAAAAATCCTGCATTAATTAAGAAATGTTATGTGATTTTAAAATATGAATCATGCCAAAATGATTTACATTTTAGGTTATATCTATAAATAACTCTCATAATGTTTAAAATTTCTAATTTTTAAAGGCTTTTCAAAGTAATGAGAAACATTTTTATCATTTTACAAACAAATGAAGTTTTTTTTTAATAGATTCAAAACGTAATTCTAAAATGATTAGGGATTGTTTTAGGTGTTATGAAGCATCATCCAAACCCTTCCTTCACCTTTGACAAGAAGTATATTAATCACAACTTGTGAATGTGAGGAATGCCAGGCCTCCACCATGGTTCGGATTCCACGTTAAACTGTAGGTCCTCCATTTCATTTCACAATCACCCTACCATTACACATTAGCGTAAGTGCGTATAACCCGAACGGATAGACGCGGTGCTAATAGTAATAATAATAATGAAGCATCATAGCTGCTATTATACCCTGAATTGAGGATATGTCCCTAAAAGTAGGTAGTATCCTTAGCTTGCTAAAAAAATATATATTTATACACCTTATATTTTACCCTCACTGAACAATACTGTAAAGAGGTGTTTTATTTAAAATAATTTCCAGCTTATCTCCATATATCACTAGTTTATTTTTAATAATACACTTTGGATACTAGTTTTTTAGTTTTCATAATAGCACTGTTTAAAATTTACTCAGTGTCATTAACTGTTATTATTATTGAATCGATTTTCACCACCTGTCCAACCTATACAGGTATTTACAATATTGGAGTAGGGAGGTATAAGTTAGAATTTTAGTGGAAATGTATCCACATTTGTGTAGAGGGAGAGAGGGGAAAACAACATATGAAAAAACACCTCTATAATAATTATGATTCTAACCCCGACACCAGATAAGCCAGGCTATTGTGGGAGCTACGCCTTTGTGTGCATGGAAAGACTTCGTATTGTTTAACTATTTTCTAAGACTCCCAGAATCAACACAACCATTAATTAGTGGTAAAATTAGATTTGTTAACTAAATGATGTTATAATCTACACACACATTTTAATGTTACGCTTCAGATATTTGCCTGCGATATAGTTTACCTCTACTGACCTGCTTAACTGAGCTGTATCACATGTAGTATCAAAACTATCTAACGGCGTTTACTAAACATAGATATATTTACACATGACAAATACGAAAAAAGTATTTACTCATGATATATTATACATTTACTAGCCCACTCAACAGAATTGTATCACATGTGGCTTACATAATATATATAGTAAAATTGGGTGATAGTTAAGTTTCATTATTTTGTCATCGATACTTACTTTATTGACACTTTCACTTTGGTTCCTGGTAGAACTGGATCACCTTTGGGACACCAGTTGTAAAATATTTAATTACTGTAAAATAAATTAAGTTTGCTTATTTAAAAAATAAATAAAGAAAGCAATAATATGAAATTTGATTTATTTATATCACTGAATTTTTTTTAATAAGCCCATATAAGATATTTTACAGTAACTAGATAATTACTTAAAATATATTTTACAACTAGGACTCCAAAGGTGATAAAGTTCTACTGGGAACCGATTTTAAGTAAATCCTACTGGAACAATTTATTATATTTTAGAGATCAATCTGTGGAATGGACGTTAGTAAATTAGGCCTATCGCCCACTTCTACTTCTTAAAGTTGACTTGACAACTTTGAAACTTTGAGCATTTCTTATAATAGTGCTTACGCTACATGAATTTTATTTTAGTTGCAAGTCTAGTTAGAGAAAGATATACTCCCCTCTCCTTCCAAATGTTTTACAAGCTAATTCAAACATTTTTCAAGATTTTCTGTTCCATTTTTACTTTCTCTCTATCTTACAGGTAGAGAAAGTATGGTGATCGTCAAAAAATTCGAACTCGAGATTTTGATGAATTTTGACGTTTCATGACTTCCTGAATCCGAAAAGTGGTTTTTGAATTTCCGTCTGTCTGTCTGTCTGTCTGTCTGTACCTCCAACTAGAGCCTAAACTATTTTACCGATTGAGCTGAAACTTGATATCTAGGGTTTTCATAGGGTTGCCCCGAGGGGTTTTTGGAATTGGATATCTACCCCTAAAATTAGGGGTAGTTTACTGAAGGGAAAAAAGAGATAAAGTCGATTTTCTCAAATCGGCTCTAACGATTTTGATTAAATTTCATTTATAAACATTAATAAATATTACAAACAAAATGGCTACTCTCAATATTTCGGCAAAATCGATTTAAGGGCTCCGGTCTGATGCGTAAATTAACATTTTTTATAATAGCTCCGAAACTATTTGAGATATGAAATAACTTAGCATTACAAATATGTATATATATTTATAATACAAATATTTTATCCGAAACATATTTTTATAAAATCAATAATTTTCAATCTATACGCAATTATATATATATTTTTAACTTTTTGGACATTAAAGCTTAAGTATTGCGATCGTAAAAAAAACTAACCTGAAATGTTGATGGATGTCGACGTCTCATGACCCCCCGAACCCTAAAAAACAGTCTTTGTAATGCCGTCTGTCTGTGTGTCTATTAAAACTTAAAATTAAGGGTAGTTTACCGAAGGGCAAAAATAGAAAAAGTCGATTTTCTCAAAATCGGCTCTAACGATTTTGATTAAATTTCATTTATACACATTAATAAATATTACAAACAAAATGGCTACTCTCAATATTTCGGCAAAATCGATTTAAGGGCTCCGGTCTGATGGGTAAATTAACATTTTTTATAATAGCTCCGAAACTATTTGAGATATGAAATTACTTAGCATTACAAATATGTATATATATTTATAATACAGATATTTTATTCGAAACATATTTTTATAAAATCAATAACTTTCAATCTATACGCAATTATATGAATTTTTTAACTTTTTGGACATTAAAGTTTAAGTATTGCGACCGTAAAAAAAAACTAACCGGAAATGTTGATGGATGTCGACGTCTCATGACCCCCCGAACCCTAAAAAATAGTCTTTGCAATGCCGTCTGTCTGTGAGTTTATAAAAACTTAAAATTAAGGGTAGTTTACTGAAGGGCGAAAAGAGAAAAATTTGGTTTTCTCAAAATCTACTCAAACGATTTTGATTAAAATTCGTATCTAGGCGTTGATTAAGATTATAAATAAACTGGCTATTTTCATTTTCCTATGAAAATGATTTTTAGGGTACTTTACAGAAGCGTTAATTTCCGTATCTCCACAACTATTGGAGAAACTAAACAACTTATCATTGCAAAATTGTAGGCCTATTAGAAATAAAAAACTTTTATTTGACATATATTTTTATAAAAGCAGCAGTTTCTGAGATATTTACAAATATATTAATACAATTTTGTGAGCTTTAGTTGTAAACATATACTACTTAAGTCTTAACGCAATAATTTTCCAATGCCATAGAGTAATTAAATATAAGTATCTAAAATATTATGTTATTTTTCCTTAAATCTCTTAGGAGAAATGTTTGCATAGCAATGATCTATCTCCATTTTAGACTCAATAGTCAATATTTACATTTTTTATTGGTCAAAATGTATAAATGAATAATTAAATATCAATGCGATGACTTGAAGATCTGCAACACCATATAAAATGTTAAAATTTTAACCAGAAATCGAAATTTTAATACGAAGTTTTGACCCGTGTGGAAGACATTAAACTGTTTGAAATGCTCTTAGGTGGACAAAGATGCGCCTCTTTTCTCATTGATTCTATATCATTGTATATTATTTTATGCGTGTTCTTATGTGGAGTGGTGATGATACAATGTACATTATTCCGTTCAGAAATCTTACGAGTTTATAGAAAGAGATAGAAAGTCTGTGCGGTCTGCCGTACCATTTATTTTAAAATATATAAATTTAGATGTTATTAAATGGGGGTTGTACATTCTTATTAAAATTTTAGAATAAAATATTTAAGTCTGCACTCTTTAATAAAGAATCAATAATTATGATATACCTTATATTAATGTGATATTACCTCAGGTAATTTCACATCCATTAATTTTAATGATTATTTGGTTCAAATTTGTGAAGAGAAATTAGAAACCGTTTTTTACATAGTGATTTTCAATTAGATATTATTTACTCTTTAAGTTAATACGAGTACATACCCTTAAACTTTATCTTTCTCGTAATTAATTTTTAAATAATAATTTGCCAAACTCCTAAAAGTTAGTAGTCCGAGTAGCAAGGAAAACAAGCAAATGGTACTGTACATTAATCATGTAAAGTATAAGGTAAAAATATTTATTTTTTCTGTCAGCATTGATGAATTGTACCATTATTATAAATGTTATATTAGTTCTTATACTATCCATCAAAACTAACTGATGCAGAAAATGTGATGAAATAGATTCATGTATCATATTAAATTAGGTCTAGATTATTTTGTTAATGTGAGATATAGTCCACGAAGTCCCTTCCTTATCTGACAAGTATAGAAGCTGCTATATTTACTTTCACGTGTTCATACTGCAAATAATTTAATTTCAATCTTTCAATTTTAATAAAAGTTATTAATAATTATAGACTAAAACTAATAAAATAGTAATACGTTATCAATGTTGGCCACAAAAAAGTTTGTAATTTCTAAAGGAAACTTTACCTACCACTATACAGAACGATATTAAAAGGGATTTTTTAGATAAAAAATAATCATAAAATATCATTTAGTGTAAAGGAAGATTCAAATTATAAAAACATATGCTTATAAATAAAAATATCTACAACTATATTGTAAGAATAAAATAATAATGAATGTGTTTTAGCGTTAATAAGTCAAAAGTTATGAATTCTCATGTGAAAAATTAATTACAAAAAGCCTTTTGTTGTATATAAAATAGTACTAATAGCCTATAGTGACTAGTTTAGTTAATAACTTTTCATCGAATAGATAAACTGGCTAAAACATTTTTTTAAAGTTACAAGAATAGCCATTACTATAATAGGTTTTAGAAAAATTGAGGAAAAATTATATTTTACGCAAATGTCCTTTGTATTTATATTAGGTATTTTGAGTAAAATGATTGCTATAGAGATAAATAGACAATGCCTGTGAACTATCATCAAAATAACTTATGAATGGTTTTATCAAATGCTACTAGAGAGCACTGGCAGTACTAAAACATTTTCTAAATAACTTGGTCGATAGAATACACGACAAACCTATTTGTTAACGGTCTTATTTGTCAAAATATTATCTAATATGGCGATAGAAATATTATTATGAGTGGCCGTGTTTTATAAACTTATTATTTTTCAAATTTCAGAATTATATATTATATTTCATAATATATTTTTAATCTATCCATTAGTTTAATGCATGTTAAAAATATGTTTTATAAAAGGACGAAAGAATTTATTTTATAAACATAAAATTATTATTCACTCTCGCAATAGACTCGACTGCTTATGGCGGGGAGTTTCGAGCTAAAATCTTTGTCGGGTGTACCGAGGCTAGTTCTCTCCACGCAATTGTGGATACATTTCCTCTATATTATACCTCATCCATCCCTAACACATTAGCGTGAGGATAACATAAGCGTAAAACCCAAACTGTTAGTAAGATGGAGTGGGGAAAAAAACATAATAGTTAAAATAATGGTTAGTGACGGAATAATTGAGAAATCAATAAAGTTTTTTGTTTTTAATAGAGTGGCTCGTTTTAATGTCATTTTACTTGCTTCCAATGTATTGCACTGTTTTTAGCTCATTTCTCGTGTTTGGTATTTCCCCTTTTCAAAATAAAGATTCAATAGATTTCATTGTATTTTTATTTTTAGAGCCCAAAAATAAACATTTATTATTGGTTTACTCTCTTTTTCTAGTGTATTTGAAGGGGTTGGGGCAAAAATATGATAATTGTCATAGATTTAGATGGAGTATATTCACTATTTAAATGTCTATAAATACTTAAATTTATCTATAAAAATTAGTAAAATATGTGTCTATATTAGCTATCAGTGAGGTAACCGGCCCGTGGTGTAGTGGATACAGCCTAGGATTCCCGGGTTTTATTCTCAGCTGGTGTATTGGTTATTTCTACCAAAAGGGTTACCACCCTAAGGGTAGCCAGGGTTTGATTGGTTAGTATTAGTTTGGATTTAAGTGTTTTCACTAGTTCCACA
The DNA here is from genome assembly GCA_033556935.1 of Timema podura. Taxonomy (NCBI): domain Eukaryota; kingdom Metazoa; phylum Arthropoda; class Insecta; order Phasmatodea; family Timematidae; genus Timema; species Timema podura. The sequence goes on from JAVRXN010000001.1 coordinate 38,554,068, forward strand.
CACTCATACTCACTATAACCCTCACCTCATCTCATAGTAACATGAAAAGAGCCTCCATGAAAAGGATGTACGATTAGTATATTCGGGCGTCCCCTGGGCAACGATACATTAGTACTGGCTAATATTTTCACTACTTGGCTACAAACGAGGTACCCCAGATGCGCAATATAATATTATCATCGAGTTTTTGATTGAATATATAAAAAAAACTTGTAGCTCAAGAGGTAATTTACCAGAAATCCCTGCTAGCAAATTATCTCGTAAAATTAGTGCTATAATATTTTTGCCCCAACCCTCCTTGTTTTATAGTTTATTTAAGAAAAAATTATTAAGTATTTTCTATAGATTGAAAAACAGAATAGGTGTTTAATTAGGTGACTGGACTGTTGACTAGTATCATCATTTTCAACGTAGGCCTACTTCCTTAAAAAAAAACATCATACATAGAGATTATAAATTCTGATGTTAAAAACAAAAGAAAAAAAAGATCAAATGGTAATTGAATTTTATATTTACTTTATCTTAATAAAGTTAAAGTATAAAGACCATGGAAATTTTTTATCTCGATATTACTCTTTATACCTTTCAAGTGTTCTCAAGCCCCCCAAAAGGGTTTCATTATTCAGTCTTTCCTCATTTCTCTCAATACCCTCTGGCTGTACCTGAGCCTAGATTTTAAGTGTTTTAATATGTTTTGTTCATACTGGATATTTAGATGGTACGCGGGATACATCAGGATACTTAACCGATTTGTAATTCCTCAAATTAAAAATAGTTTATAAAAGACTTGACTTTTGAAAATTCAAAATATTTCAAAAATTAATTTAAAGATTTTGTTCAAAATGAATATCTTGGGATTATGTAACATGACAAAAAAAAAAGTATGCATTATTATTTAAGTTTTTTTTTTAGAAAACACTGTTGAAGGGTAGTTCACGACCTTCTAGTTCTTGAAAAATTTCGTAATTTTTGTAAAATGGCTCTAATGAATTTGTTTATTATTGATATTTGAGGAATGTTTAGCATATTTTATGCATAAGGTATAAAACCTCGATATACATTTTAACGTCGTTTATATAACCATAATATTCGGGAATCTCCTAAATAATGTTTGTTTTACAGCTATGAGCTTTATTTTTCTAAGAGCAGAGTTTTTCAGGACGCCCCCTCCCCAAAAAAGGTCAAATTTTTAATAACACAGCACTGCACTGTTATATCAATGTAAATTATTTAATAATAATTAAACTTATAGGCCAACTAGTATATTTGATATTTGTTTAGGATATCTGTATTATTAGATGCATTCCTTAGAGCAGCTGCCTTTTTTTATATATATATAAAACTGACATTGTATAATTTCAATAATTTTAATGCCTTATTCTATGAAACTAAAATCTTTATATTAATTTTATTTTTATGGAAGATACGTACTTTTTATTTGTAATGCATTAAGAAATAATATGATGTATATCTTCATCTTCTATAATAATTACTTTCTTATACTCTCTCGTGCGTTGCTTGAATATAGATTTCCTTGCACATAAAACATAACTAATACTTCGTTCGCCCTGAAGGAACCATGCAAGGAAATAAACTTTCTACTTACCAGGTTAAACTAAGTTTACATGAAACGTTCGTTTTCTTTATACGATTGATTTTTTAAAGAAACTTCTAAATATCCGACTGTTTTTAAGGCATTTCACCCAAACTAATAATGTGGTACTCATTTAAAAATGGAATTTTATGTTTTGAAATGTATTATATATATATACTTTATGATGCTTTCTTTCCTAGGGCTGGTTTGTTATATATACTCCCAGGTGTTTGACCAGAAATTAATTTGGTTTAGTCGGGTGTAAGGTGGCTTAAGTTATTTTAAGTAATTTTACAGTTTTTATTTGTTTAAAAAAGGTTCTAGGCCAAAACAAAAAAAAAGCATTTCTTCGGTAGATAAGTTTAGTTATGTACACATGGTAATTTAATAATTTCTTAAATAATTGTCATAAACATATTGGCATTTGAACCAAAACTCTTAAAATGAAGATAAAATGTTCTATTAAAATTCCGCGACGTGTATCACATGTATTTGATATCTCCATTAACTGCTTCAGTGACTGCATGGTCTAAGCCGACACTCTCGTATGGAGTAGGCTGCCAATTACAGGGATATCGGGGTTCGAATCAAGGTCGGGTGTATTGAGGGTGTTTAAAAAATGTTTCAGACTCTCAGTCCTTACAAATGCAGGTACACTTCCTTTAAACTCAATCTTGTACATCCCTAAACCATTAGCTTAATTAGTACATATGCGTGTAACTTGAAGAGGTAGTAAGACGTGATGTTAAAAAACATATATGCTCTATTTGTACCAAATTACAATGTAGAAATACTTAATTTATTTTGAATAAAAAAGTATTTTGTCATAAAAACTCTACGAAATACCAAACCTGTTTCACGTATTCCTTTTATTCCTACCTAATGAATTGAAATTAATTTAAGATAAGTTTGATGGTGGATTTGATACAAACTTGACCAAGGTTGAAATAATTTTGCAACCATCATATTTCAAGGGGAAGTTAATATAATCTCTCTAATTTATTCACTGAATATGGATATTAAGAATACATCAAATTTATTTGGTAATTAAAAATAACGTATTTTTTGGTAAAATATTATCAATGCATATATTTTATACTTTAGCTTATAATAAATTACATTTTTTGTAAAAAATACTTATATTTTTCATTTATAATTACAACAAATATTTAAGTTGCCTAAACAATATTTTTACCAAACAATCCTATAAGAGCTATGCCGCTTTCATTGTACTACTAGTCTTTATTTTGATGAGAGGTAAAATTGATTTGAACTATGCATGGTAAAAACATAATTTATTTTAATATGCTAGTTTTTTAAAAAGTGGCTTAATATAAATTCACATATGTCAAAGAAAACCAGTCGTATCTGTCAAAGAAAAACGTTATCTTATGATTATTTTTAAAATCACTGATGTTATATAAGTAATTAATTAAAAATAAATATTGCTAGTTGTTTACTCAATATCCAAAGATTATATATATTTAAGTTGTAAAGTGGAATGGCAGTTTTTATTTTATTTCTTTTCAATCGATACCAAAATATAACCAATAGATTAATCTAGTAAAGTTTTAAAAACACTAATCACACTCTAATAAAAATATAAACCTCGATTTAACTGTATCTAGTAAAACAAAATAATCTTGTTAAATAAGTAACTCTACAGAAATTATAATCATTATTTCATACAGTTGTATTTTATGTCAATATTGCCCATTACAATCTTATTTATATAATTATTAGATTTTCCAAATTATTTTTAAAATTGGTTTCAATATCAATACAATGACATTCAAACATTTAACTTTCTAAAATAAATATGAAATAATATTAGCTCCAATCAAAATTGAACAGTACATATAACTCTTATTCCACACTTACTATTTAAATATGTTTTAATTTAAAATCAAAAGTCTAAGATATATTACAAACATAAGTTACCTTTTTATCAACATTTATGATTCATAAAGGTTTGGTCTGCTTAGTAAATTTAGCAAACTTGACAAAAAGAAATTAGAAGAATTTTTTAAAATAATATTTATGTAATGATTACACTTCATGTAAACACAAAATATTAGTTTCCCAAAGAAAGCTAAGAAATAACTTAATTATTACAATATATTTTAAATAAAAATATGCCCATACATTTCAAATGTTATATTAAAAACTATTATTAGCCTCTTTCTGCTTTTAATAAAACATTTCATTTATGCAAAAGTTTGAATTTGTAAACAGAGTTATTATATAACAATCAGTTAAAGAAAGGAAGAAAAGTTGCTCAGGGGTCGAGAAGATGAAAATGTTTTCTTGGTGGTTTCCCCAACATGTTTTGTTTATTTTCTTACTTCTGTTTCGTAAGTGCGTCTGTAAGCTTCCAACTGTATAGACAGAAAAAACAAACATAAGTAAACCAAGACATCCATATACTATATCAAGGACTTGAAAAAATAAATATTTATAACACACTTTAGAACAGAAATATAATTGAAATATAATTGAAATTGTTTCTAAAATAAAGACATGGTTTTTTTTATATTCAATGGGTAAATTCCAAGATCTATAATATCATATATATAAAAAAATACAGAACATGAACCCCATAAACAGCCCCTGGGGGACTTCGAGGGTGGCGCTACGTAGACACAGATGTTAACAAGACAATTATGTCCCCTTTGTGCTTGGTAAACCTCATATTGTACTAGAGGCAGTAGCATTTATTTTTTAATTTTCACAACCAATATGGGCCTACAAGGACTTTAGTGTCAATAAGACCTAGACTGACTCATCTGCAAGAAAGGGGGAACAATATGAAATAAAACAAGATTAAAACAATACTTTTAATTATTAGTATTTGTTAGAAGCCTTTTTAACTTTAAAATTAATTATGTGCCGAATGTATAGGTTTTATTATTTTTAAAAATTTTTAAGTATATGTTTTACTTCCTCGCAGCCCCTCTGAGGGAGAAAGTATTGTAATCATAAAAATATCTAATTCAGAAATTTGATGGATGTCTGATCTAACGTATTGACTTGTACAGGAAAGCTACTTCAAGATTTAATCGACTGAGCCACCGAATTTGCTAACATTTATTTTTATGCCCGACTAGGAAAGTGTGTGCATAACTTTCCATCAGAGATAAATATTTTGTTTAGGTATAAAATAAGTAGTACACTGCGCCGCACAGACTTTCTCGCGCCTTTATCTGAATCATATTTATAGCTCGTATGATAGGTGAAACTAAATAACATATTGGGAAATAAAGAACAACTTATTTTACCCAAATCTTGCATAAAACAATAGACACTGTTACAGAAACATATGATTTGTTTGGTGCATTTTAAACCTCCCATTTATATTTAAAAAACTAAATTTGCCTATAGCTTGGAAAATATTGACTCTACCAAATATTATTTCAAGTAAAATTTGTATATCTTTAAGATTCTTACAACTCTGGAGCGATAAGTTGTTTTGTATCTCGAAGAGTTGCAGAGATATCAAAACTGGAAAGTAAATTACCCTCAAAGTCATTATACTAAGATTGGATGCACCATTTGGTTCGTAATATTAAACAAGGCCTCATGTGAATTTTAATAATGATTTTTTTTCTATTTACGCCCTTAATAAAACTACCCTTCCTTTTAGGTCTTGATAGATAATTCCCAAAAACACCGCGAAGAACCATTTTAAAACCCTAGATTCCAAATTTTACTCTGATTGGTAAAATGGGTTCGGCTCTAGACCGAGATACAGACAGACGGGATTGCAAAAAACACTTTTTAGGGTTCAGGAGGTCATGAAGTCGACATCCATTAAATTGTCGAGTTCGAATTTTTTTAAGATCACAATACTTTCCGTAACCAAGGGATATGAAAAATTAAAAAATAAGAGCGATACCAATATCACAATTCTTGCCTCATAACAGAGCTAATGTTTTAGGATAGTCTGCGTGTAATTATAGAGGCCGGGGTTCAAATCACGTTGATTAGAGTTAATACATATATTTTTTCCCCGTTTCCTTTGCGTTGGATGCAAACACTGATTAGGTCCTTTTTACATCTTTACTCATCTATGATTTCACCAATTAAAGAAACATATTTAGCTGTAGGTTAAGTTGTTATCACATAAAAACTTAAGTTGCAAGTATAGACCTCAATTCCGACTAGAAACACTGGTCCAGGGTTATATAATCAGTGTGGCTACCAGTCGTGTCTTCAAGTTTTTTAGGTGATTTAAAATCCACCTCCATATATTTCTTCCCTTATTAAATATATGTACCACCCATATTGGTGGGCACGTGGAGTGAATATTAGGCTCAACTAGTCTGGCTCACTAGTGACGGTAATTTTGGGTTTCTAATCTCGATCGGGCTCAATGAGGGTGTTTAAAAATTGTTTCCCACTCTCCCTCCCAGAAAATGCCCATGTTTTTACTTTCTCTCTATCTTACAGGTAGAGAAAGTATGGTGATCGTCAAAAAAATCGAACTCGAGATTTTGATGAATTTTGACGTTTCATGACTTACTGAATCCGAAAAAGTGGTTTTTTGAATTTCCGTCTGTCTGTCTGTCTGTCTGTCTGTCTGTACCTCCAACTAGAGCCTAAACTATTTTACCGATTGAGCTGAAACTTGATATCTAGGGTTTTCAAAGGGTTGCCCCGAGGGGTTTTTGGAATTAGATATCTACCCCTAAAATTAAGGGTAGTTTACTGAAGGGAAAAAAAGAGAAAAAGTCGATTTTCTCAAAATCGGCTCTAACGATTTTGATTAAATTTCATTTATGAACATTAATAAATATTACAAACAAAATGGCTACTCTCAATATTTCGGGAAAATCGCTTTAAGGGCTCCGGTCTGATGCGTAAATTAACATTTTTTATAATAGCTCCGAAACTATTTGAGATATGAAATTACTTAGCATTACAAATATGTATATATATTTATAATACAAATATTTTATTCGAAACATATTTTTATAAAATCAATAATTTTCAATCTATACGCAATTATATATATATATTTAGCTTTTTGGACATTAAAGCTTAAGTATTGCGATCGTAAAAAAAAACTAACCTGAAATGTTGATGGATTTCGACGTCTCATGACCCCCCGAACCCTAAAAAATAGTCTTTGCAATGCCGTCTGTCTGTGTGTCTATTAAAACTTAAAATTAAGGGTAGTTTACTGAAGGGCAAAAATAGAAAAAGTCGATTTTCTCAAAATCGGCTCCAACGATTTTGATTAAATTTCATTTATAAACATTAATAAATATTCCAAACAAAATGGCTACCCTCAATATTTCGGCAAAATGGCTTTAAGGGCTCCGGTCTGATGCGTAAATTAACATTTTTTTAAATAGCTCCGAAACTATTTGAGATATGAAATTACTTAGCATTACAAATATGTATATATATTTATAATACAGATATTTTATCCGAAACATATTTTTATAAAATCAATAATTTTCAATCTATACGCAATTATATACATATTTTTAGCTTTTTGGACATTAAAGCTTAAGTATTGCGATCGTAAAGAAAACTAACCTGAAATGTTGATGGATTTCGACGTCTCATGACCCCCCGAACCCTAAAAAATAGTCTTTGCAATGCCGTCTGTGTGTGTGTCTATTAAAACTTAAAATTAAGGATAGTTTACTGAAGGGCAAAAAGAGAAAAAGTCGATTTTCTCAAAATCGGCTCCAACGATTTTGATTAAATTTCATTTATAAACATTAATTAATATTCCAAACAAAATGGCTACCCTCAATATTTCGGCAAAATGGCTTTAAGGGCTCCAGTCTGATGCGTCAATTAACATTTTTTTAAATAGCTCCGAAACTATTTGAGATATGAAATTACTTAGCATTACAAATATGTATATATATTTATAATACAGATATTTTATCCGAAACATATTTTTATAAAATCAATAACTTTCAATCTATACGCAATTATATGAATTTTTTTTACTTTTTGGACATTAAAGTTTAAGTATTGCGACCGTAAAAAAAAAAACTAACCTGAAATGTTGATGGATGTCGACGTCTCATGACCCCCCGAACCCTAAAAAATAGTCTTTGCAATGCCGTCTAACTGTGTGTCTATAAAAACTTAAAATTAAGGGTAGTTTACTGAAGGGCGAAAGAGATAAATTTCGTTTTCTCAAAATCTGATCAAACGATTTTGATTAAAATTCGTATCTAGGCGTTGATTAAGATTATAAATAAACTGGCTATTTTCATTTTCCTATGAAAATGATTTTTAGGGTACATTACAGAAGCGTTAATTTCCGTATCTCCACAACTATTGGAGAAACTAAACAACTTATCATTGCAAAATTGTAGGACTAATAGAAATAAAAAACTTTTATTTTACATACATTTTTATAAATGCAACAGTTTCTGAGATATTTGCAAATATATTAATACAATTTTGTGAGCTTTAGTTGTAAACATATACTACTTAAGTCTTAACGCAATAATTCTCCAATGCCATAGCGTAATTAAATATAAGTATCTAAAAAAGTATGTTATTTTTCCTTAAATCTCTTAGGAGAAATGTTTGCATAGCAATGACCTATCTCCATTTTAGACTCAATAGTCAATATTTACATTTTTTATTGGTCAAAATGTATAAATGAATAATTAAATATCAATGTGATGACTTGAAGTTCTGCAACACCTTATAAAATGTTAAAACTTTAACTAGAATCGAAATTTTAATACGAAGTGTTGACCCTTGTGGAAGACATTAAACTGTTTGAAATGTTCTTAGGTGGACAAAGATGCGCCTCTTTTCTCATTGATTCTATATCATTGTATATTATTTTATGCGTGTTCTTATGTGGAGTGGTGATGATACAATGTACATTATTCCGTTCAGAAATCTTATGAGTTTTAGAAAGAGAGAGAAAGTCTGTGCGGTGCGCCGTACCATTTATTTTTCTAAATGTTACTTTCTGTATGTTTTGTATATAAACCTACTCCTAGTAGAATATCTATTATATACGTATTATATACAGTAGAGCCTCATTAATCCGAACTAATTGGGACTGATATTTGTTAGTATTAGTAAAAACTCTGCTTAAGTGGGAGGATACGGAAAAGTCTGCTTGGAGACATTGATTACACTTTACCGTACATCCGTTTGCCAGTTATCGTCATACATTCATTTAACTGGTGTATAACATGTAATATGTACTATTTACAATGCGTCTAGTGTAATTAGTTCTAGTTAAAGAAAAGCAAATTATGTTTACTACAACTTATAAATAAATATAAAACAACCTTGTCATTGTTTCTTTTAATTCCCTTTTTACTATGCGTTTGTAAAATATATTTCATTTGACTTACATTTTTTGTTTACTTTTTTTTTAATTCCCACTTACGGGGGTGATACACTGTATTTATTTATAAAAGTTTTATATCTCTTAGATATGCCAATATTAGTAATACAAATTGTCCCCTTAAACTAACCCACTGCCGAAGAAACGGTGAGAGCCGGATGACTGGTGTTCTGGAGAAATCGTTCCCACCGTCCCTGCCGCCTCCAAGGAACAACTGCTCGTCCTCGCCTGGGCCCTGCTGGTCAATCTCGGGCCCGGGAACGAGCATCACTTCTCCTTCCGAGCGCTTTCCGTGGCCTCCAAAACATGCGTGGCCGAACGCAGAGCAGCCGCCTATAGGGAAGGGGTAAATGAAATTATTTGCTAGTTTTAAGGACCACAAAGAGAAACTTTTAGAAAATACAAACATAGTTCATTGCTGCCACCATTGGTATAACCTTTTGTTATGCTATTACAGTGGAACCTGTCTAATTCAAATTTTCGTAGTTCGAAGTCTTCCTTGATTTGAATTTTTCTCCCGGTCCCGTGAATTTTGTATTAAAACAATGTTAAGAAATTGTGGATAGTTCGAATTTGGTTTTGGTTAGTTTGAACTTTTTGTAAGTTGTAATGTACTGTGTGTGCAGTATTGTTTTCCTACTTTTAGTTTCAGCACCATGTTATATTTTTGGAAACAGGGGAGGCGACGTTGGAATGCGGTCAGTCTTCTTCACACCCCTCCTCCTCCCCCGCTCACCCATACGTATTTGTTTACACGTACAGTTCTGTACTCCGTTAGTCAAGGTCAAACCTCTCGAGTGGTTACGTGCACTGTTCTTAGTGATTCCGAGGTAGTGATATTCTTGTGACGTGCGAGTTTATTTTGTTTTGTTGTTTGGTTTTTATTTAGTTTTAGTTTTAGTTTTGTTTAGTACATACTATACAGTAGTGTTTGTGTGTTACGTGACGTCACTGTCCACCGCGGCAGAAGCCATGGACCATATTCAAGAACTCGGGCGTTTTATTTAAAGTCTAAACAATGTAAGTGATTCGATTTTCCCGTCACTAAATCGATTAGAATCATACACTATGACTGAGACACTTAAATAAGGAAAACCGATTAAAATATATAACTTTTTGAAGAAATTGTGAACAGATTATGTCCAAATACGTTAAATAAAGTTTTGAGCTTGGTTGAAAACTTAACTATGTTATTTTCCAATTCCTTTTAAGAAACTTATTTAATTCGAATTTTTGGTTAATTCGAATTTTTTCCTGGTCCCTTCAAGTTCGAATTATCCAAGTTCCACTGTAATGTAATTTTATAGGTAGTGATAAGATCTATCAAAATTGACATATTACAGATAGCTCTATTTGGGATATTATTATGTAAAATTAGACCTAGTAACTTTTCTAACTGCCAGAATAGGTTATTCCTGTAAGTTTTGGAATGTATCTTGACAATTAACAATTAAGGTATTTAATAAGCCTTTCATCACTTTAAAAAAATCAATATTATGTGTAGTGCCTAAACATCTTTCTACACGGTATTAATTTGGAACCCTTCATAATTAATAGCAATTATTACAGAGTACGGATGAAATAGATTTAATATAATTAATTACAACTCTCAATTATTATTTTGGAAACATTCTAGTTAGTAAATTTAATTGAAAAATGTCACAAAAGATACCTAAATTGGGCTCTTAACCTTATATAAATTAATGTAATACAAGTAATTAACCAATAATGGTATAAAGTCTGTTCAGCTCCCATTTGCATTAGTACCTATTAGGGTGGTATGCATACAATAATTACTCTAATTAAATATAAATGATCAAGGTGGGGAAGAGGGGTAAACCACACTCTCAGTATATCTGACTAGGATTCAAACCCCGATCTCTCCATCACTCACAATTCAGTTTAAGACAAGAGTGGAGAGTTAGGCCATATGCGGGTATTTGTAAATTATTTAAGGTGGGGATGAAGGGAACGCGAGAAAAGACCAGTGTGTTTAAAGTTTTTATAACAAAAAACTTTTTTTTGCTCAAATAAATCAAATAATGCTTCAGTATAAACATAAAGAGTAATTTTCTTCGCATGGTGATATCAGCAGTTGTTGAATATCTGTCATGAGCATAGCAGCATTATCTAACAAACTTTTTAAATTAAAAGAAAAAGTTGTCATTAAATTCCAGGGCACCCTTGGCAGATATTCAAGAACTGTTTATATCATCATGTGAAGAAAATTAGTTTTTTTTATACTGAAGCAATATTTAATTTATTTTGAACCAAATTGCTGTTGTATATATAAATGCAAAAACACTGACGTTTTATCGCTTACCATATAATTTTACAATTATTATTGATTTATCTTTTATATTTCTTATAATAGTAATAATGTATCTTATATTGGTAACTTACTTTATACTAACAATAAAATTAATTTATTAATTATTCAACATGTGAAATGTAGCACAACGTTTTACTAAAAACAAACCTACTATTTTAAATTATATTTATTTACATGCAGAAATATAATATCAAGCTGGAACAGACATCACTCATGGCTAGATAATTCTTATTTGTTGTAAGGCTACAACTTAGTATTCCACTCGTTATTTGAAAATTATAAAAATAATCAAACAAGTTAATAATGTTAAAACCACACTTCATACTTGACACAAGAGTAAAATATAGTTTTAGATTGTAGAATTCTAAATACCCCTCGACGGGTCGTCAGTTGAAGAATCTCAGAAAGCCTCACGATGGGTTGTCTTTTGAAGAAGTCAAGAAAGAGGCTTCTATATGCTGAAAGCCTTTTGTTGGGCTCCAATTATAAAATTCTAAGGAACCCCACGATGGCTCACCAATTATAAAACACGAGTGAGGACGATTTATTATCTTAACATCTGTCCCTGGCTAGCTCAGCTTCTCTTATCGACGCGATTATCATATAAGGAAATTCCCACTTATACAATAACTATACTTTTATCACTTTTATATTAATTTATTACTATAACAATTTACAACTTCACCTTGTACAATTGACCCGTCCCTATGCCAGTCACCGTACACTATATCATAATTATATATGTGGCATCAAGCAACACACGTATTGTCGCCTACCTGATCAATGCGCGTCTCCTTTTGGTGTAACAGTCAAGAGTTTGTTTCTCCCTCGTGTATTTTCAAATTCTGATGACATCGACGATTGCATCAGAGTGGACTGACAATATCGACCTATCACAAGAGAGTAGTTTGAATTTCGACCTTCTGGTTGGCTGGACAATGCAACCGCTTCGTACTAAGGAAAAGGTGTATTTATCTTAGAACGAAAACTAAGTGCAAAATCAGCTCTTTCCGCTTTGGTTTTATCGTCCAACGCATCCAGTAAGCACATTTAAAATAAAATAAATTTATTGATTTCCAAACTGCCTAAAGGGCCTAAATATTCAAAAATGAAAATGAATAATTAAAAATAATATTATAAAATAAGGAGAATTACCGAATTTAAATATAAAATGCAAATAAAATATTAAAACTGCAGTCTCACCCTTCCTTTTCGAAACAACATAGGGGTTTTCAAGTTGGGACATTACAAGATGGATCCCTCGCATTTTAATTAAATTGTAGGTGTAGGACAACCATACAAGAAGTAACAAACTAATCTCTTCTTTCATTTTCTATTTTACTGAGTTGAATGTGACTTCATTAATTGATAGCGGACTATTTAATTCCAAACTAACCTAGCTCGATATAAGATGGTTGGAGAGGGTGGGGGGGATTACAAAAAATTGAAAAAATAAAGGGTTCTGTTAAACTAGATATTAATGTGTAGTACTTAGCTTTAGATTATGATTATTTTTTATTTATTTCAAATTATTTTTTATAGGGTTATAAGTTTAGAATAGTATTTTTTTAATATCTAAAGCATAGACAAACATCTTACAGAATAGCTTAATTTATTATGAGCCTATACAGAGTTTATAATATTACTAAAGTGCTTGATGTCATAAAGAACTATAATGTACACAGTGAATAATTTGATGAGCTTACATATAATTTATAATTATACTATTTTTAATTGCATATTTATAGAAAAATACAACAAAATTTGTTGAGATCGAAATTATCTCCCCACATATATATTGCTGTTCCATTTGGGTGCATTTCAAGCTCAAAATAATTTAATGACATATTTCTTTAAATTGAAAAATGACACCTGGACACGGGAATCGAACCCAGGATCTTTGGATTAGTACGACAATGCATGGGAAAGCTTCTGGATAGCTAAATGGTGTACTAAGCCAAAAGGTACTCGATTCTATCCCAGTGTTCAAATATAATTTTTGAATTTAAAGAATATTATTTATTTAAATACGGTTATAACCGTAATTAGCAAACATAATAGTTTGGCTATTTAATATATCATTTTAATAAATCATTATTTTAATAAAATACGCTAGTGTAAAAATGTTTCTTGAAACAGTGAAGGTCTAGGCCCATCTTACAAACAAGACATCCAGCTTAGAGCAAAGCTGGATCTCTAGTAAGACAAATATAGGTGCTCTTAAGTTGATTACGTGTGAAATGAGCCAACCTTAGCGGTTATATTCCCACTCCCATAATACCACCCTGAGATATACTAATGTTTCCCCTGTCTTCTCAAGAAAGTGTAATGAGCCGAAGCCAAAATTTGTAACAGATACTTTGGACAAATTTGATGTAGTTTTTCAAATACATTTTTTATTAGGTTTTATACAAACTAGTGCCACCCAATACTGTAACGTCTTAAAGAGGATCTTTTCGAGTAGAATGTGAACTCAAGTGGGCGTCGACACATGTCTGATGAATTTGACAAATATATTATAAATAAAGCTGTGTGCAGCAAAAATGAAAATATATGAAGACAGATAGAGTGTTTAATAAACGTCTAACTTTTTTTTTATTCACATCTCAAGTAAGAAAATAACATTTTTTCAAAAACTTGTTTTATTCCTTTAGTGTTCAGAAATAAGTTTACAAAAGTAAAGCGGTGTAGTTTTGTGGTGAAATCTAGAAGATAATATGCCATGGTCTTAAATCAAATACTTTTAAGTATCTCAATAATTAAAATAGTATATTAATATCATTGCTTGGTCGGGTAATTTATCTCGTCTCGCTAAACTCAGTGTAAGTGGGTAGAAGGGAGAAGGGGGAACTGATGAACAAAAAGAGAGAGTGAAACAAAGTAGTGACAATGATGCAAGCAATATTCATTGGTAGGAGAAAGAGGGGAACTGTTGAATTCAGAGCGAAATAAGTTAATGACATTATTACTAGATCAGAGCGTGTTGATGTGAGAAATACTATTTTAAATATCGTGATAACTGAAGTGTTTAAATAAGTAATTATCTCTCGTGCTAGTAATGTTCCCTAATTAGCGTTTAGCCCCTCCCCACCTCCCCAAAGATAAGGGAAAGTTTTAATGATGTGTAGCAATATTCACATGAGGAAAGGGGTGAAAACCATTCTACCACCCATAATGCAGCCAGTTTGAGTTCAACTTCGGCTACCAGAGATTAATCAGTTAAAATATCCGGGCAGTCAATCTAAAATATGTTAAACTAAAGAGATTTTAAATGTTGCTTGATTTTGATAAGTTGAAAATACTCCTAAAATACAATTTAATTTCATAAAATACAAAAAATGTTATATAAATTATTCACTATCTTACCTAACAAAAAAAATTGAAACCTTTTTCTCGCGATTCAATACACGTTCTTTCTATACGCTTAAATCTTAATCAAGCCAATGTGTTAGGGATAAGTAAGGTAGAATTTAGATTAAATGAACCTGCATTTTCGTATAGGTAGAGGGGATAACCTTTTATGAAACACCATTCTTAATACACTCGACTGAGACTTGAACCCTTTCTTACCTACTATCGACAATCCTGTTAAATACGAGAATTATGCCTCAGATCACTGATTTCAGATCTGAAACTAATTAAGTGACAGTAAAATATTATTTAAACTAGCTAAATAATGTAATGCTACGAATAACGATTTACTCAACAAAATATTCTGCTAACTATAAATATCAAACACACTAATTTTTAGTTTGAAAGTAATTTTTATTTTTTGACGTATACAAATAGACCTGTCATAAAAACTTTGTTTGGGATTTCGTTTGTTGTACTTTGTTAAATTTTGACCTAGATTATGTATACGGCTTTCAAAATACTACGAAAATCGATTTGTAATGTTGAATGAAAATATATATGGTATGGAGAGCTTGAGTATAGCTTTGTTGCAACTTTTTTTTTTTTTTTTTTCAGAATAAGCTAACGAAACTGTTTATAGTCATTTCAACATAAAAATACACTTTAAAGTATAATAACAATAAATATATATTATTTCGTACTGTCAAAAGGATACTACTATTTTGTTTAAAAATGTCAACATTTATATTTGAAAAACAACATTGATGTATGAATGCATAGAGGCAAACTTGGAAATTTTAAAGTATAGGATTAGATTATTTCCATGTCAACCCAACTATCGATTGAGTATGGTTGATGTAGGTATATTAAACAACACATCAGCTTAATCTGTAGTCTGTCAATGAAACAATTTGTTGTGTCGCCATTACAGTTTGAATATGTTTGAGCTTGTAGGTGTAAAATCAGCAAATAAACCCAATCAATATACTTTAAATAAAAGAGTTTCCTGTATCGTAATATTAGATTTAAATGTGTCCAGCTTGTTGGTCTAGAAAACATTCTGCCAACCTAATAGCTAATCTTTCAATGAAACCGTTTTTGTATTTACGAGTCCCTTGAAGTACCTTCCTGAATATAATAGTCTTGACATGCGATATTTCTATAATTGGAAATTCAAAGATATCAAAAGAATCCTCAAATAATTTAATTTTATTTGCCAATAATTATTAATGATAATTATAGAATATTTGAAGAAAAAGAGTGATTCAACCCAAGACAAAACAATTTCCAACATCCAACATTCACGCTGTATAAATGAGTAGATCATCCTAGTAATGATAAAATTATCATTTGTTTTAGACATCCCCTGGAATCGATCTTGGGCTTCCAAGTATTTTAGTTCACCACCCCCCTCCATAAACCTCTCGCTTAAGAACACATGTGCTTAGTTCGGGTCATGCCTCATTTCAAATAGTGAATGTAATAATATTCTATAATATATTCAGGATTTGGCGAACTTTTAGTGCTGATTTTGTATTCGCGTGTCCATCGACCCACAATCGCTGAAAGGTGCCTCCTATAGTCTGATTTTGTTGGAAGAACAGTAGATAAAATTCAAACATTTATTTTTGACCAATATTAATAACATTTACCTTGTTATTTTTGTTGTTCTATAAGTATTGATATTATCTATAAATATTGACAGCTGCAGATAGCATGACTTGATGTATGAAAATATTAAAATTGATTTAGTAAAGTTAGTAACTAACTTATACTGTTCTTCCTACCAAAATCAGTCTATACTATTAGCGACTTCAACCACTCAAAGTCAGCCATTATGGGTGTTAAACCAACACGCGTTGCAGGCGCTTAAAAATCCCCCAATATTTAAGAAGTTGTTCGATTTTTTTTAATCGTTTTCAACAAAAGTAGGCGAAAATTATCAGAAGAATTTTGACCTGTTAAAAAATTAAAATTTAATTTATAAAAAAATTCAATGGTGCTTTACGTGAAAAATGTGTGCTTCTGAGATTAAATTAGAAAGTTCTAAACCAAGATCTAGCTTTCTTCCAACAAATAAAATTAAGTTTTGATAGGTTCACCACAGAAAATTTTAGGCAATGTGAAATAGTTTTGCAGGGTTTTATTTGAGGTATCATAACTTTTACTAAACCAATTTAAAATGTACAACTAGTCATAAATGTTACATAAATTTTTGTGAAAAAGAATAATAAAAAATATCAAACCACTTCATTAATAATCCCGAGGTTTCTAATTAACGTCTTCAACCATGTATCACCATTAAGGTCACTCAACCATCAACATTTTATTACACAATTTTAACAAGTATGTAAATTATAAGCTACAAAAATGATTTAATGTTTTAAATCATGCAGTTCAAGAGATATAAGGGGTCAAACTTGCTATTTGATGTATTTTACGTACCATTGTTAAGGCAAAGTAATTAATGTATTTGGCACAGATTTATCTGATTACCAAACCCTTCCTTCACCTCTGACAAGACTTGTATTAATCACAACTTGTGAATGTGTGGAATGCCAGGCCTCCACCGTGGTTCGGATCACACGTTAAACTGTAGGTCCTCCATTTCATCTCACAATCACCCGACCATTACACATCAGCGGAAGTGCGTACAACCCGAACGGGTATTAAGACGCGGTGCTAAAGATAATAATAATAATAATAATAATAATAATAATAATAATAATAATAATAATAATAATAATAATAATAATAATAATAATATAGATGATAATGATATAGATAATTAATGTATGGGGTCGAAATTTAATATATCTAGACATTCATATGAATGAATACAGAATTAAATATGTATAATATTATTATAAATATTTCAATGAAATATTAATAATATTAGTAATATTAATATTATTATTGTTATAAATATTTCAATTAATATTTCATTTAATATTATTATTGTTATAAATATTTCAATTAATATTTCATTTAATATTATTATTATAAATATTTCAATTAATATTTCATTTAATATTATTATTATTAATATTTCAATGAAATATTAATAATATTAGTAATATTAAGAATATTACCATAAATATTTCAATGAAATATTAATAATATTAGTAATATTGAGATTATTACCATAAATATTTCAATGAAATATTAATAACATCAGTAATATTATGAAAACTATTTATTTCAATAAAATATGTATATTTATTATTATTATTATTAATATAATTAGTATTATAAATATTTCATTCTGTACACTTCATATTATGAATGTCTAGTTATTCATTATGTTTCAGCCCCTTAACAATGGTATTCAAAATGCATAAAATATAAAGTTTGACAACTTATAGTTTGTGAAATGAGATGATTTGAAATCATTGAATCACTATTTATAGATTATATTTTACACACTTTTAAAATTGCGCAGTAAATTATTGAGGGTCGAATGACTTAATTAACGTGAATGTATTTTACAGACTTATTTATCAAAAGCTGCCTCTCCCCGGTCTCAATCCCACCGTTTCCTAAAGTAGAATACAGAAAACAATACCACGATGCTACGTCTGGTTCGAGATATATTACCTACCATAATTAATTTAAATTAGTTGAAAAAATGAACACGGAAACCAAACCTGTTTTATGTGTCCAGATGTCATTTTTCAATTAATTTAAATTAATTGAAATGTGGATCTCCTTCATACGGACATTCCCGTTACTACAATGATTTGCGGTCCATGTTTCAATATTCATTACCTACCTGAACTATGAACTAGGTGTGATCCAGGTTGGGGGGGATACGGGATATTAATGTATGTGAACTGAATATCAGGCTCTTAAAATATATATAATCCAAACGAACTGGATGAGGTAGGTGAATTAAAATCGATTTAGCAAGAGTTACACCTTGGAAGAATAAAATAAAACATATTACGGAGCAAAATCTCCCTAATTCCAGCGCACCTTGCCGGTTATCGAAGCCTGACCTATTGGATCAAGCACACTAGTGAATATTTAATTCTGACAATAATTTTTATAAATCCCCATACATATACGAGCGATGTTTTCGTAAATAATTCAGCACTTTATAAATTAAAATTTAATTTTTAGCACCGCATCTTACTACTCGTGCCTCTGTACTAATTACGCTGTTCTGTTATTGATGAGGAAGGTTGAATTTAGAAGAGGTGTACCAGCATTTAGGTGTAAGGAAAGTGGAAAGTGGAAAGCCGATCAAGGAAAAACCTTCCTCAGTACACCCAGTCAAGAAGTGAGACCCAATCTCCCCATTATTGGCAGTCTGGTCTATTGCGAGAGTGACGCCTTAGATCACGTGGCCACCGAAGTGGGTATAATACAAGTCGAGTATATTACCGTTGGGATCCAACAATATGTTGAACAGAGTGTACACTCAAAATTAAGAATGTGCAGCTAAAGAAGTGCATAGTTGAAACCAAAAATTGTTGCAACTTAGGACGGCTGCTTACGATTACATTCCTAGTCTTGAGACAATGGCTTCTGTACTGACCATGTAAAATTCCAGTTAGGAATGAACGGCCGGTTCATGACCCGGAGTTCATCCAGGGACAAAATGACTGACTAGCAGGACAGATGTGTCCGATATTTCATCAGAGGATGTTGTCAAATTAAAGACCTCTGCATGGTTTAGGAATATTGTACAGATAAGGTGGTTTAACCAGGAACAGATACCATGTATCAAGTATCATGTTTTGTATATAATTGTATATTTTATATATCATGTTATTCAATTAGTTAGTTATAAAATAGTTAACATCTCTCTATTATTTAAATGTGTGTGTGTGTGTGTGTGTGTGTGTGTGTGTGTGTGTGTGTGTGTGTGTGTGTGTGTGTGTGTGTGTGTGTGTGTGTGTGTGTGTGTGTGTGTGTGTGTGTGTGTGTGTGTGTGTGTGTGTGTGTGTGTGTGCGCGCGCGCGCGCGCGCTCCCATCCTCTATGAGTCGGTTACCGGTCATAACATTACCGTGTGAATGTACAGTTATCATGGCAACTATTAGCAAAACAAGTAATTATTAGTAAAACTTTTCCGTAATTTGGTGATAGCGCAGGTCATAGTTTTAAGTGATTCTTGAGTACAAAAGTAATCTCAGAATGTATACGTGTTGTCTTGCAATAAAAATTAAGTATTAATTTCTCTGTATTTCAAATCAATGTAAAACTAAATATCTCTGTTTTGAAAATCAGTTTGGGGAAAGTGGTTTTAATTAAATGCTTCTACTTCCTCTCAACCCCTCGGGGGAAAAATTATTGTGATCGTCAAATAAAATTGAACTCAAGAATGAGAAAATTCCACGTTTCATGATCCCTTGAAACCAAAAAAGGTGTGTTTTTTTTTGTTTGTTTTTTTGCAATGCCGTCTGTCTGTTGATCTGTCTGTGTGTCTGTATCTTGGCCTAGAACCTAAACAATTTTACCAATGTAGCTAAATTTTGTATATGGTTTTCATAGGGCTGCCATGAGGAGTTTTTGGAATTGGATGTCTATCTCTAAAATTAATGGTGGTTTACTTAGGGGTGAAAAGAGAAAACATTAATTTTCTCGAGCTCCACTTTAACAATTTACAGGATATTCAGCACCGGATATTATCTTAATTAATAACTATAATAGCGTGGATATTTAATTTATCATGGTATATTCATTTGCACAATATTGTTGTACTATTGGCATTATAAAGAGCTACCGAGTTGAAGGTGGCTGCATTATCTCATAGCTCGCAAGCTTTATATTGCTCAGTTGTAGCTGACAATTTTTCGCAATTTAGCATTGACGTACTAAGCCTAAGATCCCGGGTTTGATTCTTGTGCCCAAGTTTTATTTTTTAATTTAAAGAATGACATTTAGATACGGCTATGACCGTAACTAAAAATATAATATCTTAGTTATTTAATCCAGTCCGACACCTTAGCTCAGTTGGTAGCGTGTCCGACTTCTTGTTTGATTCCCGACATGGCCGAAGATTTATCATTTATTAAAATATGGGTTTAACCTTTCACATTAATAAATTAACGGCTGGGGACTGGATGTTGTGCCTGTCCTAGTCTTAAGATAGATTATAAGGCACATGATGTTACGACAGGCCTAGCCAGCCGTTAGTGGAAAATATATGGCTTGAATGAAAAAAAAACTGACCCAGACCTTAGGCTGCAAACATTAATGGGTGTAAAAAAATTATTTACTCCATCATCCTTTCATATTTTCATACATAAAATCATGGGATATTCAGCTGTCACTTTCAATGGATGGTAAATTTACCTATAAAATAACACTAGTAATAAAGTAAAATGTTATCTATTTTAGTAAAAAAAAAGTTTGAATTTAAAGCCCTTTACATAAAAATTTGTTTTCACTAATGGCAATACCTCCTTTAGGAGCGGTTGGACGCCCCTCATGATCTCTTTACATTCCCATTCTCCCCCGCTATATAAATATATAGAGAGCGCTCTCGTCGGAAATATTCGCCACGATGGACAGCTTACACGAGGTCAACCCCGTGGGAAAAAATTTTCAGCTAAGTTTGGCATTTCCATGTTTTTCATGCCTTTACTATCATTTAAGTCTGAGCTTATTCGCGTCTATCGGGACACGATTGCCAAACCACTAGAATTTAAGGTTTATATATAATAAGTATTACTCTAATTCTAGACATTTAGTTTCCATTTTAGACTAATTAGTGCGGGGACGTGTGAAATGTATTTTATTCATAGCTTACTAGATTATAAAATAAAATGTTTGTAATATTTTAATGCTTGTTAAATACAAATATACTCTGCAATAAAAGGGGAAAAAATATATTTATAAAGTTTCTTTGATTTAGAAAACATTTAAGGTTTTGTTTGTTTAGGAGAGTATTTAACATCATTTTGATAAGAAATTAAATTACATGTAAGTTATAATATATCTGGTATATTTATATAATTATAAATAACCATTTTAAACACATTATTTCGATAAGAAATTGAATTAGATTTAATATATCTAGTATAGTTACGTAAATTATGTTTAACATACATACATACCTAATCACGCCTTACTGGGTTATCCAAGGAACTGTGCTTATAGCTCAAAAAACAATTCCGTATTTAATCCATGCTAGCTAAAATTGACCTATTGAATTTCCTTTCAAACTGTAGCAAACTGTAGCAAATATGATAAATTTATTATAAAATAAAAATGTTATTACTAATAATAAGTAAATAAATCTGTGATAAATGAGAAATAAATATATACATACATAATTTAAAGCTTGATATAAAATTATAGCTATTCTGCTATAGTTTCTATTAAAAGATTATATTTTGCAAAATATAGTGAAATTAATATTTTCTAATCTTATTTAAAAATAGATAATTCTTTATCATTCGTTTGCTCCTTTTCACCTTGGTTAATTATATATTAGTGCATAGCCCGAACGGGTAGTAAGACGTGGCGCAACAAAAAATGCCAGAAGGTTATGTGTTTTGGATTTTTTTAAATCAGAATACATATAAATTGTCATATACTTATTTTATACTTCTTAATAGAAGTATAAAAATCTTTGAATTTTGATAAGATTCCTGATACACCCGTAAAATATTTTTTTTTTAAATTACCAAGAATTATTATTTTCATATATGGTTCTTCCTACCAAAATCCAACTATAACCTATGCTAGGCCAATATTTCAGTAAATCAAAGATTAGGAAAAAAATTAATTTATAATATTTATCCTATTTAATTTGGTTAAAATACATAGTTTAATATCAAACTATAACACACAAAAATACTGGTATGGAAATTTATTTGAATGTTCTAAATAACCAAAATATCAACGCTCATGATCAGTTTTATAAATGTTTGAATGTTTAAAATATGTAGATTTTCTTAAAAAATTCGAGGAAAGAAACTACTTTGTGAAAAAATTACATGAAGTTAGAACTATATAATAAAAACGTTTTAAATATGTTAGCCTACATTATGCGTACATAAATTCGTCACCGAAATAATCTTTTCTTGTTTTATCACCAAACAAATACGTTTTTTGGTTTACGTAAAATGACAGCTTAGTTATTTAAAAAAAATTAAGAGAAGTCTTTCTTCCCATTATCTAGTCGGGATACAACGTAATCCACGACCACTGCTTTATAAACGGGTTAATTCCCTGTACAGTCTCATACATTAAAATAGAGCAATGTGTCCATACGAAGGTATTACATTTCTGGCCGTATCTTATAAACCGACTGTAAGTCAATTAATTAGTTGTCTTGGTCAAGGACGCGCACTTTCAAGATACTTGTGTTGTTTAACTACTTATACTCTTGTTGATCGAGGTGTTTGTTTTTTACTGTGCCATAACTTTATTCTTTAATGACCCCGAGCCAAATTGAATTGTTATGTTAACTGTCAAGCAATGAAATTGGTTTAAGCCCCCAATTCTACTTCACAAGGACGGGGGTATGGGGTAGGAATTTACCGTAAAGGTTCAAGTTTATTTCCTGCCGTCTATTTTTAGCTTTCTTTTTTTTTATAGGGGTGATGGTGGAGTGGGTATTTAATGAGGTGAACTAAGGTACTGAAAATACAAGTTAATCTGTAAAACCAAAATATTTAAATGAAAGACTAAGTCTAATTCACCCGAGTTTTATTCTTTTTATTCTAGGATATTTCTGGAAAGTTTTGTAATGAGGAATTTTTTTTAAAAAAAAAACACTAATACTAGAATTCAATTAACATTAAAACATCAACACTTACACTAAATTTTAAGCTATAGAAAATTAATCCAGTTGAATGATTACATTACATGTAGTTATTATATGTTATAATTCCCACGCATTAATATATTTCTACAGTTAAATCTTTAAGCAAGTTTTGCGGGAACGGTTTGAAGATACAGTGCAATTATAAAACCTTGAATATATTTATTGCAGGTTTTAAAATTATGTATCCCCTAACAAATTACGTAAAACTATTCTAGTTGTTTTTATTCGCGTCTTCCTGCTCAGGGTATACGTGTTTTAATTACGATGGTAGAATATGGATTAGAAAGGTAGAATATTAGAGGAAATGTACACTTCATTTTTTGAAATCCTGAATGAATAAGCAAGTTGACAGAAATATAAGCGTGTGATAAAATACCTGTAAACAAAGATCAAAACTTTTGTAAATTTGATAATATTTTCATACCTAATATTACTTTAGATTTTTATTAATACTGCCAAGGAAAAATGACCAAAAAACTGCGTGGCACTTTTTTCAAAGGATTCAAGAATATACCGAAAACCCACTCAAGTAATGGAGGAGAGCATTCGATATTTTAGGATCCGACCCCAATTTGAAGATATGCTAATTTTGAGATCTAAGTTTTCATCAAGACCAGTTGAAGGCAATATTGAATATCCTAATATTCTGGGCAAATTCAGCGATGCTGGTAACATCAACAATCAAATTCGAGATTTTTATTTATTTGAGATACTTAACGTGCAATTTCTGAACCGACTGATTATATCGGCACAAGACTTATAAACTAACTTAAATCTAGAACAAACACAACATCCCATCTCCAGTCATTAATTCATCACTGTGAGAGAGAAAACCCCCACATCACCAATTATAACAAAATTTGTCAGGCCAAGAATCGAACTCGGGGCCCCTAACTCAGTAGGCAGACACGCTACTGACTTAGTTTATGTGATGAAGTAATCTAAATATTATGTTGATCTATGGGAAAGGGGCAGTAAAACTTCATAATATCATCAACAAAATGATTATAGTAAATAAGTTGGTCATTCCCATAAATTAACTTCTGTGCCATCTGAAGTTAGTGAGTCATAAACCACCACGGAAATATCTAAAGCTACAGCAATTGCATTTTCCACAAGGAACTTGTGTAACTCGAGATTTTTTTTTACCCAGTGAGGTTGGTTAATTAATGCGGTGAGGATTGCCTCATGTTCATCCAAAAAACGCAAGAGGCAGTCGATCACAGGCTAGCTCACAGCTAGGGAGAGTGCTTTACTAGAAAACAAGCAGGATGATCATGATATGAGCGTTTTTTACAGCTATCTTATCAGTCACGTGAAACAACTTGGCTAAATTAACGATCTGATTTTAGAAGTAGAGTCCAAAATATATTGGTTTAAGAGTTATTCATAATACGGCAGTGTAACCTTCATCTTTAGGGCTCACTATAAACAAAACTCACTTCCCACTCTTCCCCCCCCCCCCCCAAACACTCCCATCAGCCTCATCACTAACTCAATATGTGTTATACTGACAATCATAGTGTCCAACATTTGACTCCCACAGCTGTTATTATTATATAACCTTGTTAGTTACGAATTTGGCCTTGCCAATATCTAAAAAAAATTATTTTAGCATAATTTTTGATTCATAAACGAGTCAAACATTTCACTTTCAATATTTCGGGAAATAGCATTGTGCATTTTTAGCATTCATTATTTAATCATAATAAATAAATTTAAATAATTCGCTTTAATGTAACTTCTTACTTTATCTACAACATGTATATCTCCTCTGTTAATATAAAACATTGAAAATTATTTGTACTGGACACTAATTCTTCTTTTATTGAATTCACAATGTGGTCAAATGTGCCATGAAGCATCCACGAGTATATAATATGGAACAAACCTGAGGCGCTTGAAGAGCGGTTTTTTTTTAATTCTTCATAAAAAAAATTCATAGTACGATTTCTACTTTAAGTATATAGTAAAGTTATATATATATATTTTCCTGTGAGATTTCTGAGGTTTATTAAAAACCTGACCTTTTTAGAAATACACTTTCCTAAAGAAAAAATTCACGATTCCTGGAAAACATTGTGGATAAAAGATTTGAACTCCGGTTGCTTGGTCTTGTATTCGCCCACGCAGTACAATCGTGTAGGTTGACTCGCTTCGGTGGACCGCACCGCTTCCATGGAGTCCCTTAATTTGTACTCGCATCTGGTATGGAAGCAAAACTGGTCCGTCAATATATTCGTATTTTAATTAATTGATATTTTTTAAACATTTGTTGTCCTTTTTTATGCTTTATTAATCGAATTTATTATTATTATTTCAAAAATATAAGTTCTTGACAGAGTTTTAAAGGTTCTGTTTTTCTTATTAGCAAGTAAAAAAGGTAAATAATGTCAATATTAACCGGATAAACCTCAAAAAATATTATTTAATAACTTCTAATTTAATATTATCCACGTATTTAGGATAATTTCTACATTAACTGGATAATATCAACTTTATCCAAGTTCAAACTTTACCCGTAGCATATACATGTATATAGTTTATTAGGCCTGATGCTGTGACAGAGTACTTTTTTTAACACCAAGTATGGTAAGATCCACAAACATACATAAACGTAAATATTTTGATTTAACAATTCCTGGCCTGATCTTTTTAGTTATTTTGTGTATTATAAACCCCTTATCTCCGTCATAATAAACCTAGCACAAACGTAAATAATCAAATACATTAGTAAAGAGACGTACAAACTAAATACGTACTAGGCTTCTGATACTGCATTCATTTTTACACAATTCGTTGAGTTTTATTTCAAATTGTAAGGATTTAATTTCCAAGCGTTAACATCACTGGGAAGTTATCCAGTGAACGCATATAGGTTTAATCCCTTAAGTTTTTTTACATCTATTATGGTTTCCAACCTATGGTCCGAGTCTGTTTTTTATTCAAGCCATATAATTTCCACTACCGTCTGGCTAGACCTGTCCTAGCGTCATTTGCCTTAGAATATAACTCAAAACTAGGACAGACACAACATCCAGTCTGCAGCCATCAATTTATCATTGTGAAAAGGTAAACCCATATTTTAATATACGGTTATGATAAATTTTCGGCAATGCTGAGAATCGTACCCGGGACCTTTAGCTCAATAGACAGACACGCTACCTACTGGGCTAAGTAAGGTATTTGATAATCTATTGATTTAAAGAGTGATATAAAAGTAAAAGTAAAATAACTGTAAATAATACTAATCAAACAAATAAAGTAGTTCGCTTAAATGTTATTCCTGTAGGACGTATATTAATAATTATAGTTGAGATAAAGTTAGCTGCACCTAAGATTGAGGATACTTCGGACAAAACATATAATGTAATGTAAGTAATGTAATGTAATAAAAATATGTCTATATCAACAGATGATCCAGAATAAGATATAGTGGGTGAAAATTGTGGATAAACTGTTCATTCGGTACCTGCTCCACTTTTTCAAATAATCTACTGGCTAATAATATAGTTAATGCAGGCGGAGAAAAAGTCAAAATCTTTTATTATTTATTCGGAGGAAGGCTATATCAAGGGCTCCTAATATTATAGGTACCAATCAATTTCCTAATCATTTGATCATAATATATTATAACTAAAAAAATTATAATAAATGCATGACCTGAAACGATTACACTATAAATTTGATCATCTCCTATTAAAGCTCCTAGATGACCATATTTAGCTCGTCAATTAACTTGAACGCCCTTAGGCCTTAATTATTAATTTTTTGAACACAAACAACAATCTATATTAATAAAATGAAGCGTTTGTGTATCTGTGTTTTTGTCTGGCTGTCTGGCTGTCATGAGTGTTGCACAATATATTAGAGAGCAAGCGGAGGTCTGAAATTTAAAAACTAGTAGCATCTGTGTACTAACATGTGCACCTCGAAGCCGGAATTTTAAAGTTTGGACTATATTTTTTTAATTAATTAAAAACTGTTTGAGGAAATAAAATGAAGAGATTATGTTTCTGTCTGTTTGAATTAAATAAAAGAGTTCGTTTCCCGGGGTATTTTTGCTAGTGTATTTACTATAAGACATCATTTAATGAAGAGAATTTCTAGCTTCTCTAAGTAGTTGAACGTATTAAATCTAGCCAGCCAAATTACCATATAAAAGGTACAGTGTAAAATATTGAGTCCAATTTTTCACTCAAATTGAGTAACTAAGGTAGTCTCTTAGACAATTCATGAGACCTTTCTAATGCACTTTAGATTATGGTTAAAAGAGTTATCTGTCATATTAAAAAAAATTAAATAAAGGTACTTGCTGGGGTCTTAATGGGGCTTGAGATATAAAAGTTGCTCTTAAAAATGTGTGTGATGTAACTTCCCCCTGTTCCTCTTCATTTTTGTCAAAAATTGATACATATATAGTAAGGTTCATTAACAAACATTATAAAAGGGTGGGTAGTTGGAGGGTATACAAGAGGAATCTACTTGGTAGAGATTTCTTTTTGCGACCAAATGTACAACGACAGTTTGTACGAATGCACTTATCATGATGGATTAATTAGCAAAGCTATTATTATATTTGATGATTAAGGTCGCATCTAAATATCATATTATTTAAATTGACAAGGGACACCTGTAATATGATATTTATATGCGCCTAGTACCGTAATTAACAATTAATATAATAGCTTGGCTATTTTAATCCATCAATTTCAAAAGATTAAAGTGTTAGAGAAATGTTACATAGTTAATATGGAGCCAACATTTTGATGCACTAATTATTCTAAAAGGGTTGTGTCCAAAACCTTCTCTTGGTAATATAGGCCTGCACAGTACAGAATTACGGCAATGTACAGTATAAAATGATAATGATGATGTTAAGCCAGCTTCCATTTTAAATTGACAATGCAAATAGAGCAGAAAACTAACAGTTCAATATATGTGACACTATTTCACAATTTTTTTTTAAATGTCAATGAGACAAACCCACAACAGAGCCATACCGACCGAACGGCCGTCGTCTGTTGAAGAAGCTGGAGCTAATTTATGTGGATAGAGGGTGTCGTTTGGTCAGCGCAACGAACCCTCCGGTAGTCAATCTTAGTTTTCTAGACCAAAGACGCTACTTTTTCATTCAAGTAGCTCCTTATATGTTCTTACAAAACTGAGTTGACCCCGTTTCAGATCTACTACTTCACAGAAAATCCGGAAGCCCAGGGATCAAACAAGTAGCCAGGAATTCTGACCATTAGAAAAATTAATAAAACCTCTAATTAAATAAAGTCATAGCGGTGTCCTTATTAAATAAAATTCTCATTCATTTAATATGAATAAATGATTATGTTTTTTAAGTCTATTCATTTGATATTTTCAACCAGTTCGATATATTCATTGAACGTTCCACTGATCGAGATTTTCACCCAATGTTTTTTTCCACCAGCCATGACGCTATGTCAACAAAACGCAATGGTTGCCTTGGGGTTGTTATAACACGAAGAGAGGCGGTGATGCATAACGGGATGGATTGTTTTATTAACGCGTGAACAGATCCCTCAGGGGACGTTGAGTCCAGCTATTTCTCCTCTTCCGTCTCGCTCTGTTCCTCTAGCCCTCTCTAGATCTCCACAAGCCATGAACCGAGAAGATCCGTTGCTAGCAGCAGCTTGTTTTAAATGGTGACGAGACAGGACATATATCTCGAGGGATACAGGCTATAGTGTGAATTATCGCTTCTAAAAAGAATATACAACTATAAATACTTAATAGCCATGGAAATTCTCTGATAGTTCAACACACACTCAGGTCTCCAATTTAGTATCAATTAAAACAACACACTCTCTCTCTCTCTCTCTCACACACACACAAACACATATATATATATATATATATTAGTTATATTCATTTTAATTTGCAGTAAGAAGAAATATGAGATTAGTATTACAAGGAACGTCTTTGGTAGAACGACAATTGATTGTTTGTTACACTTCTTTAGTCAATTAAACAATATAAGTTATGAATATAAGGAATTAGTTTATTAAAAGATAAATTGTTAGACCAAGAAAAAAAAATTAAAATCAATAAGTTATCTCCATCAATTCGTATTGGTAAATGACTTATCGATTTAAATTATTTTTCTTGGTCTAACAATTTCTCTTTTAATAAAC
This sequence comes from Timema podura, assembly GCA_033556935.1. Classification (NCBI taxonomy): domain Eukaryota; kingdom Metazoa; phylum Arthropoda; class Insecta; order Phasmatodea; family Timematidae; genus Timema; species Timema podura. Next base: position 38,583,641 of record JAVRXN010000001.1, read on the forward strand.
TTATTTTTATATTCATAACTTTTATTGTTTAATTGACTAAAGAAGTGTAACAATCAATCAAGTGTCGTTCTACCAAGGACGTTCCTTGTAATACTAATATATATATATATATATATAGCCATTGAATACATATTTTTCAGATATTAGGTAAAACTTATATTTTATACCAACCATACCAACTATTGATATTGAACGTAACACAAAATGCAATTTCAATCAAGTGAATTTACGTATCTAATTGGCCAAATTAGATTAAATCATGCCGTCCATGGCCTTAAATGGAAATATCGAAATAAATTGATTTTTAATTGAATTTCTAAACATAATAGTTTTCACAGTTGATTGACCAATTATTGACTCCGGTTCCTACCTGATTTTATAAAATGATAGAAAGTTAATATTGCAAACGATTTAAACAATTTAAAGAGGACATTTAAAAGATTTATACTAATTTTAAAGAAAAGGGCAATTTGATTAAAACTGCTTTGATGACCGCAGGGTCTAGGGCATCACTCGTATTGGACTAGACTGCCGATAACACGGAGATCAGGGTTAGAATCTCGGCAGGATGTATTGAGGTGTTTTTTTTCAAAAAGGTTTTCCACTTACCTCCACGGAAATGTGGGTAGACTTCCTCTAAATCAAACCTTCCTCATCCCTAAACCATTAGTATAATTATTACATTTGCCTATAACCTCAACAGGCATTAAGAAGTGGTGCTAGAAAAATGTCATTAGATTTACTATAGTAGAATGCATCTATGAATTCTTTGTTACTCAAACAAAATATGTGTATCAAAGGTTTGATTTATTAAACATTCACAATCACTCAGTTAAAGCATTGCTCGTTATTTATAACCTTCTTATTATTAAGTTAACTTGTTTATGAAAATAATCAAGAAATCAGTCTTGGCTGAGCTATGTATATTAATTTGCTTATTTGTGATTTGAAATCCGAATTGTCAAAGCATTAGTTGACCCTCAATGTTATTTAAGCAATAAACATCTAGTTTTTTAATATATCCGTTATTGTTTATTTGCTGCACCAGCGTATTATAAACATGCAACAGAATATTACATAAAAACAAGTCTTAAATATAAGTTTATTTTTCATTTATATTCAACCGAATATTTTTAATTATTTGATAATATTTATAAATCAGTTTTTAAATTAAAATCCGTGTGTAAACAAATTTAAAATTTAAAACCTTGAGGTTGGGATGTAGAGAACGCAAGAAAAGGCCGGTGTTTTTGCAGTTCTTAATAGAAAAAAAAAATTTTAGTTAAAATAAATAAAACATTGCTTCAGTAAAAACAAATAATTATATTTCCTTCACATTGTGATAACAGTTTTTGAGTATCTGTCAAGAGTGTCCTGGAATTTGATGAAAACTTTCTCTTCATTTAAAAAGTTTGTCATCTAATGTCACTATGCTCTTGACAGATATTCAATAATTTTTGATGTCACCAGGCAAATAAAATTAAGTTATAATTCTATATTGAAGCAACTTTTTTATTTCGGCTAAAATAGTGCTTTGCTCTAAAAACTTCAAACACACTGAACGTTTATTTCGTTCCCTACATCCCCCCTTAATATTAAATGGATGCAGGTCTGGCCGTAAAGTAGAATCCAAACTTCTAACTCTCTAAATATCCTCGTACAATTTGCAACTAAAAAATATTTACTAAAAATAAAATTGCTCTGCTCTCGTGTCTTTTTTATCACCGCGTCTTACTACCTGTTCAGGTTATACGCTTATATGATAATTACTCTTATGGGATAGGATCGAGGAAGGAATAATTTTAGAGGTAATCTACTCGCATTTACTTGGGAGGAGAGTGGGAAACCATTTATGGAAAACATCCCTTAGTAGACCCAACTGTGATTCGAACTCCGACCTCCCCGACATCAGCAGGCCAGTATAGCAAGAGTTTGGCGTCTTAGACCATTCGCCCACTGAGGCAAGTTTCTTTCGTGATAAGTGTCAAGTCATATACCTTTGAATGTAAATTAAAAACTTATTTTCTGATGTAAGAATCTCAAAACCATAAATATATGGCGTATGAATGTTTGTTTTTCCAACTATTGAATGAAACATCATCTTGAATGCACCCTTGATCTTACCTTTGCAACCATAAACGTCATTCATACACTTCTCCACAGCTCCGCTCTTGAATGAATCTAGTGTAAACAGATTTATGCAAAAACAGACTAACCAATATTTTGTTAAGACTCAACGGGTAGTTTTGGCACTTTCCCTATTTCTTGACTTGAGAAAAAAAGTGACAACATAAAAGTATTTAGAATTGTGTAATCGGATGTCCGTGGGTTCATAACCAACCGTGGCTTAAGGATTTTTACTGAGTGAAAAAAATCCGTAACACAACTTTCTTCGGAGTGGAAGTAAAGCCGTCGTGTCGGTTCCATGTCGATTGGGGCATGTAAAGGAACCCTGGAAGGTATGTGAGAATACCTTCCCCATCAAAAGTGGTAGGCACTTTAACTCTCGCTCATAGAAATTATCATGTGCTGATATAATCGGTCTGTTCAGAAAGTGCATTTTAAATACCTCAAATAATTATTTTTTTAAATAGTGTTACCTATAAGTAAAATATTATAAAAAAACAAATAAAAGCAAAAAATGCCGATAATTATGTTTTAGGATAAAAAATTTGTGTCTGGGTAGTGTTATATTGTGATAAATATTGGGAAGAAGTATTCCAACGTAATTTTAACACAATTTATTATATTATCCTTATATGTGTAGTCAAGTTTATAAAATAAATTTCAAATTAATTTTTAATCAAATTTAATGTTAAAATACAGTCAATCCTATAAAGTCCTTAAATATGTTTGTACTTCTTACTATCAGTCAGTATACCCTTGTATTTACACTAAAGGGTTTAGGATAAGTAAGTTAGAATTTTAGGCGAAATATAACCGCATTTGTTTTAAATAAATTGTGAAAGTATTTGAGGAAAAAAACACCCTAAGCAATATTGGACGGGATTCAAACCCTGACCTCCCTCTCACCAGCAAACCAGACCAGACAAAGTTGACGATCTTACGTCTGTAACCACAAGTTCAGTTTTAATTCATTTATCATAAATCCACTTAAATATAGTAAGTATTAAAAGATTTCTGCTAAATTAAATATTAATTTTTCTTAGAGAATGATTGTATTGATAACTAAAACGTTCTATCTTCCAAAAGTTTATAATATGAACTAAGAAGAGTTTCTTACTTTAAAAAGTAATCTCCCCCCACGGAAATGTAAGTCTGTCAGTTGTTGCGCAACGCTGAAATCAAGGTAAAGATTCGACCATGACGTATTTGTAAAGCATCTCAGAACATACTTCTTAATTTAAACCCACCCCTTAGCTCGAGTCGCATGACTGCAGGGGGTTTAGTATTCAACGAAAAAGGGTTCAAAGTAAACTGACCTCATCTTGATTGCACACGACCTATGACCTCATTAGTTCAATGGTCAGACTAAATATCTTCCATTGCATAGTGTCTCATTTTGTTGGCCCACAGAATAAACTAAGTCACTCTTTCAGACAATCAAGAAGAAATGTTACGTGTGTAGCACTTTAATTTGTTACAACTGGCTATTCTTTGAGGTAGGTTTTTGTCAACTGGGAGTTACGAGACAGACTTTTCTTGGTGGAGATGAAATGAAAACAAAAACACACGACTTTTTCTATCCGATCCAGGATACCTACCCAAAAAAAAAAAATTCTATGGTGTGAGCCCGCAAGCGAGATACACCGACCGAGCGGCCACCGCCGTTTGCGATGATATTGCCAACATGTGCATTTGGTCAGCACAACGAACCCTCCTTTTGTTAACCTCAGTTTTCTAAACCGGAGCTGCTACTTCTTTATTTGAGTAGCTCCTCATTTGTCCTCACGAGGCTTAGTTTGTACCCGTTCCAGATGCACTGCTTCACAGATAATTTTTTTAAAGTCCCGGGAGTTGAACCCGGGACCTGAGGATTTGTAGCCAGGAACTCGGAACACTAGACTATATAGGTAGTCCTAAGATTAATATAATTAAAATATTAAATTATAGATAACATAATTGGGTAGGCACTAGGAAGGCTTGGTTTTTTAGGAGGTGTGCCTGCATTTGCATGGAGGAGGAAGAAGGAAGACTATTTAGTAAAAACCCTCAGTACAAACGCCAGAGATCTAGCTAGACCCCAAACTCCTCATCCCCAGAAAACCAAACTAGTTGAGCCTAACGTCTAGTTTGCGTAACCACCCATACAGGTCACACCATAGTGAAGAAAACTCCCAAGCGAATAATAAATAATGTTTATAAATTATATATGTTCTTTATTTTTAATTGATTTTAATCATTACGTTTAACACCAAGCTTATTTACAAATTAATAATAAAATATGTGTAACATTTAAATCTTTCTGTAAATTGTAAGGGGGCTTATATTAAAGGGATTTCGGTACCTGCTTGGTGCTAAAAAAAAATAGCTTGAACCGCATCCTTTGTTGCGAGAATTTCCAAAGAAGGATGGAATTCCTACATTGAGATTTATTGATGTTTTGTACTGGTGTGGTTTGGAAATCTTGTCTCTCGGCATTTCACCGGGATTTGTTTTAGAGTTTGGGTGTGTTTTTTCATCCGTACCTATATTTTATATTGTGACGACACTTTCTCGGAAGTCTGAATCTTATAAATGAGTGATTTATAGTGAATATATATTCTTCTATGACTTTTAGTAATAAATTAATGAAAAATAACGGTGGTAAAATGATTATATTAGTATAATTTAATCCATTATATGAACAATCGGATAGTTTTGGTTCTAATAACCAATTCTATTTAAATTGATAACACAAAGAAATATCGTGTTAAAAACTAATGTACCCGCTTTGGCGTGGAGATAAGGATGTCACAGTGGTGTATCATAGGTGGAAAATCTCCACCAATGTACCCAGCTGAGATATAAACCTTGAACTCCTCGTCACCAACAATCCAATCTACTGCGATCCATATAAACAAGAAAATGGCATTACCGGTGAAGGTACAATTTACTTTTTTTAATATAAACAACAAAATCTATCTTTTGCAATCGACATAATGGTTTCCAAATGTAGTTTAAATAAATTATACAATCAGAATATTATGAATGTAGTGATAAAACTAATTTTCCGTATTTAAAAATTAACTGGGAAAAAAAGATAGCCTCTTCGGTGGCCGCACGGTCTTAACTGTCACCCTTGCAATAGACTAAACTGCCAATGACGAAGAGATCACGGTTGATCCCGGCTGGCACTGAAAGTGGTTTTTCCTTAATGTTTTTCTATTCTCCCTCCACGTAAATTCAGATTCACTTATTCTAAATTCAACCTTATCCATCTCTTATAAATTAAAGTAATCGGTACATATTATATGTTTTCCCCGCATCTCAGTACCGATTCTGGTTGTACCCATACATTAATTACCCCAATTTATTAGGTATGAGGAAGGTAGAATTTTAGAGAAAAGGTACTCACGTTAGACCAGGGATGTGAGTTTTTTTTAATGAAATAGTAAACATTCATAGGTTGCTTTATTTTTAGTGATAATATTCGTATATACGGGTAGTGTAACAAAATGTTGTTCATGTTGAAAGATTCTTGTATGAACTAAAAACATATATCGTGAAGGAGGCGTGTTATTTCTACTGTAGAATGCATCCATATGTAGTAAAGTGCTCTTCTACTTCCTTTATTTATAAGATTGTAGCCAGGACATTTTCAACCCACAAAAGATCATCTCCATAAGAAGTCTTATTGTTATTTCATGGGGAATTTGAATAAAATGAAGCGTCAGGTTGCTTCTATCCGTCTAACAGCGAAGGATGTCCTTATTTTCGAAATGTGTCACTGTGAATTAAGTGTGATAATATTCTACGATATTATATATAATCATTTCAATATAAATCAAAGATAATTTCAACTAACTTATCTATTAAATTCTGTGTTTTAACGATTTACAGCCCAAGACAACGGGCACAAAAACCAAGCGTCCCTCTAGTCTAATCTGGTTCGTCAGTGACGGTTAGCCTAATCTGGTTCGTCAGTGACGGTTAGCCTAATCTGGTTCGTCAGTGACGGTTAGCCTAATCTGGTTCGTCAGTGACGGTTAGCCTAATCTGGTTCGTCAGTGACGGTTAGCCTAATCTGGTTCGTCAGTGACGGTTAGCCTAATCTGGTTCGTCAGTGACGGTTAGCCTAATCTGGTTCGTCAGTGACGGTTACTCTAATCTGGTTCGTCAGTGACGGTTACTCTAATCTGGTTCGTCAGTGACGGTTACTCTAATCTGGTTCGTCAGTGACGGTTACTCTAATCTGGTTCGTCAGTGACGGTTACTCTAATCTGGTTCGTCAGTGACGGTTACTCTAATCTGGTTAGTCAGTGACGGTTACTCTAATCTGGTTCGTCAGTGACGGTTACTCTAATCTGGTTCGTCAGTGACGGTTACTCTAATCTGGTTCGTCAGTGACGGTTACTCTAAGCTGGTTCGTCAGTGACGGTTAGTCTAATCTGGTTCGTCAGTGACGGTTAGTCTAATCTGGTTCGTCAGTGACGGTTACTCTAATCTGGTTCGTCAGTGACGGTTACTCTAATCTGGTTCGTCAGTGACGGTTACTCTAATCTGGTTCGTCAGTGACGGTTACTCTAATCTGGTTCGTCAGTGACGGTTACTCTAATCTGGTTCGTCAGTGACGGTTAGTCTAATCTGGTTCGTCAGTGACGGTTACTCTAATCTGGTTCGTCAGTGACGGTTAGTCTAATCTGGTTCGTCAGTGACGGTTAGTCTAATCTGGTTCGTCAGTGACGGTTAGTCTAATCTGGTTCGTCAGTGACGGTTAGTCTAATCTGGTTCGTCAGTGACGGTTAGTCTAATCTGGTTCGTCAGTGACGGTTAGTCTAATCTGGTTTGTCAGTGACGGTGAGGACAGGGCTCTCATTATGACCGGATGTACTGTAAATAGTTTTTCTTAAAATGTTCCTATTTTATCTCTGGTACATTTCATATAAATTCTATCCTGCATATTCCTAATCCGTTATTTTAATTAAATGGTGTTAGTTTGAACGTCTAGTATAACGCGTAAAAATAAACAAATATACTATAGTCGTTTAAACATTTGTGTTGAATCTAGTTTTTTTTTCTAATTTGACTTTATATATATAATGATTTATTACGCGGAAGAAAGAACAATACTATAGTTTACACATTAATATTGAAGCTAGTTTTTTCTAATTGAATTTTATATGTAATTTATTACTAAAGAGAAAATATAAATTAGTTTTTCGCGTGTTCATTTCTCATCATTTCGTCGATTCATTTTGTTTATGGCAATTCCCCAGCTGCTTTTACTTGATTCGTAGATTAAAATATATCTCCAAAAGCTATAGGCCTCACCACCTCTATTAACAATAAATATATGAAATTCCAGGCCTCCGCAGTGGTTCGGATTCCACGTTAAACTGTAGGTCTTCCACTTCCATCTCCCTACCATTACACATTAACGTAAGTGCGTATAGCCAGAACGGGTAGTAGGACGGGGTGCTAATAATAATAATAATAATAATAATAACAACAATAAATATAAGTCTCATAATAATAATAACAACAATAAATATAAGTCTTTTACTTTTGAGTTTCCAACGGTAATTGCATAAATTACTGATAAAACACGCACTCTACATTCTACAGTGCCTGCCTAAAAACAACCGCACCAAAAACTAGCCGCGGACTATAAATCAAAGAACATTATAATATAAGTTATTCCGACACCTTAGTTCAGTCAGCATCACGTTTTCACTCCGAGCTAAGGGTCCCAGATTTGATTCCCGAAAATCTCTTTAAGATTTATAATTGGTTAGATCATAACTTCTACCTTTCATAATTTTCTGACACCAATAAAATAATACTTATAGTATTTTTGGAAAATATTTAAATTTGGTGAGGAGAGTAATTTGAGAATTAGCTAGGAATTGATTTATTTTTCAATTAAATTACTATAATATTATATTGTTTTCAAATTAATCGTAAAGCTGTATTCGGTCACCACTTTGATTTAAGACGTTTGACAAGCATATTATAGATGAGAACTATAATAATATATGATTAATCAAACTAACATATACCATTCGTTTACTATGAAAGGTAGCAAAAACTTACCTTGCATATTTACTCTATGGAATAGCTTATAAGATAGAGCCATAGTGCAGTCCTTAAAGGTAAGACAGGGTAAATGGAACACACATTAAAAAATGTATATATTATCACTACTATTTTGATAAGTGTTTAACTCTTTCATCTAAGAAATATATAATGCTATTCTAGAATAAAATATTTACATTTATTTCATCAGTTAGTTTAGTACCATTTTAATTGTTTATCTAGACTTAATTAAATAAAAATGTTTGAAAAAATACTAACCAAATATTATCTGGTAAATATTACTTTTCTCCTTAGCCGTTGACGCATGGCCTAATGGCCGAGAAAATAAGACCAGTTTTCGGTGTATTTTTTATATAGTACCAGTCCTAAGGTTTAGCTCATTTGATTGCGTATTTATTCACCTACGGAGATTCATCTATTTATCCTTACTTTCTGTCCTGAGGCCTAGAATATAACTCAGGACCCCTCCGCTAATTACTAGTTTATCCAATTTAGAATATTATTATTTAATTTGATGTTTATTATAGCTCCTAATCTAAGTGTCCCTATTTCCCCATCTTCTAATTTTATCTTACTAGGTGTTCCGCATCGGGTATCTTACGCCCCCGGTACCCTGCCCCACTGGGTGGCCCACCGCTTCTGGATCTAATAGTCCCCAGATTGGTGCGAGCCCCAGTGGGGGGCGAGCATCCCCCTATTTGTTCACCACCTGGGGAGGCGCCCTACCGGAAATTTCAATCCACCTACCTCCAGCTAAAACCACTACCTTGGACCTAAAACTAAACATGATACAACATAAGAAAATATAAACTAAAACTAACTTAACCTGATACATTTCTTGCAACGCGGAGAGTCCAATATTCGTTTCTAGACGTAGTCATTTTTTTTTTATCACAGGTGAAATTGGGGCTTATGGAATGAATTAATAGCCGGCTGGGTCGCTGGGTGTTTCTGTTCTAAAATGAAGTCAGTTTGTAAGTCATATGTTGATATTATAAATCGGTTAAGAAAATGCATTTTCTTCTTCTATATATATATATATATATATATATATATATATATATCACCGTGTTTTACCACCCTTTCGGGTTGTACGCATATAAACTAATTACACACCCGCTTCTGTGGTCGCATGGTCCAAGGTGCTACTTTTTCATTAGACTATAATGCAGATGACGAGGAGATCAAGGTTCATATCTTGGTCAGGTGTATTGAGGGTGGTTTTCCGAGATGGTTTTCTACCCTCCCTTCACGTAAGTGTGGGTACATTTCATGTAAATATAACCTCCCTAATCCTTAACACACAACAGTCAGTCCCCAGCCGTTATTCATAATTGTGAAAGGGTAACCCTATATTTCAACAATGATACATTTTTCGGCCATGCTGGGCATTTAACATTACCGACTGAGCTAAGGTGTCAGACCACTGCCAGACATATTGCCACTAATATAAATAGTATCGTTTATATTCGTTTTAATGTGAATATATGAATAGTTGGTTCCCTAACACAAGGATTGGGTTTCAGTCCAATTATGCTCCCTCTGCATTAAGTAGATTAATTCATGGGAGTGATCATTTTTTTTTTTACAAGCCCATGATCTCAAATGGTTTGATGAAAAAAAAAGGTATTTTCCTTTACTTAATCTATGGCTTAAGAAACTCGAAAGTTCATTGCTGCACTCATAAAAGTAGGCCACTTATCACTTACCTTGGAAGAGGTTTTAATGAGGTGGACTGGATAAAACTATCTTCTTCAAGTCCATTCTACTATTTTCCTTTTATCTGTTCACCAGTCACTTCCTTGAACGCAGTTATAGTCTCATGCATTAACGCTGCATGTCCTGCCCACCGTAATCTGCAAGATTTGACTATCCTAACAATATCTGGAGATGAATAAAGGTTATGTAACTCATCATTATGTAACCTCCTCCATCCTCTATATATTCATCCATTTTTGGAACATCTTAATTGCTTTGTTTTCGACCACGCTAAATTTGTTCTCGTCATGATTGGGGCTACAGACCATGTTTCACCATTAAATAGTTTAAAGAATAACCGATAAAACTTTGGTTTTGTATATTCTGAGTTTTACAATCAACACAACAAGATATATTTTAAAAACTTACTGACCGAATATCATCAAGAATTTTCCGACTGTTTTCCTTTCCTAACTTCCACAGTAATATCGTAATTAATACCTAGTTAAAATTGTTCCTAAAAATGTGAACACACTAATCCTACCAAATAGTAGTTCGCAGTAATCTATACATTTTCGTCATCAATTTGTTTTCTCTGTGTGATCGTGTATAACTCTTCCCTTACAACGATTTAATTTGAATGCCTTTATATTTCAAAGTATAGCACAAATACGACAGCTGACAACAGGTGCTCTACCTCAGTATGATCTCTGTCTAGTAGTAGAGCAAGGGTTTAAAGAGTGTTTTTACTTTATCTGAAAAGGTGAGGGGGGAGCGGGGAAGGAGTGACGCTACTCTCAAGACAATATCCGCTCCGCACTCCAATTTAAATATCGTATTACCCTCTTCTTTCGCCCCCTCCACCTTATTTCCCAACCACATCCCATCCTCACCTCATCATTAAAATATAAAAAATATCTTGTTCACTAAATTTTCTAACAAAATATCTGCCGTTGGATGAAGCTGTTGTAAAAACGATACCCATGTTCAAATTAAGAAAATATTATATAATTTGTTTTAATTTCTACACAAACATATTATGTATCTACTCTTTAAAGTAATGTACATAGTTTTTATTGATTCCTTTTATATACCCTTTGCCTACCACGTGAGGTAGCAAGCATACAATACATGGTATATGGTATAGCAACTTTTCAGGGCCTCTATCTACTTTTATATTTATCAACGATCCCGTGAACACCCTTCATTTTTCCACTCTAAATTTATTTTTTTTCAATAGATATTATATTTATTCCTTAGATTCAATATTGCCTCCAATACTCATGTTTCTGCCTTTATAGAAAATACATAAAATAAATAAAATGTACAATCCATATAACCTGAATGGTAGTAATCTTAACTTAACTGATTAAACTATGAGTCTATCGTATAAGGTATACCATACAGCTATTTTTTTTATCCAATCGTGTCCTGTGAATTCTTTAAGTAATGAAAGTTAAGACTCAAATAAGTTGATCTAGAAAATTATAAATTTAATTTATAAATCTATCAGCTAATAAAGTGGTGTATTACGTGATATTTACAAGCACTAAAATGTATAATTTGATTAAATTTTTCATATAGAAACATAGTGTATGATATCAACAATTAGATTAAACTACACTGCAGCATCAACTAAAAATATAATGCTCAAACGAGCTGATTAACCAAGGAAGGTAGCATTCTTACCTTTACGGATTACACTATGGCCCTATTTTATAAGCTGTGCCATAGTGGAATAATACAAGGTAAGCTTGCCTTTTCACGACGATGATGTTTTCTTACGCGATCAACTGAAAATTGCCGTGAGATCGACCGGTCGATCGCAATCGACCATTTTCCAATCCCTGGTATAGCTGATAAGATAGGGTCATCGTCCGGACCGCAGAGACATTTTTAAGGACCTTGACGATATAGGGATAAACAGAAGAAATGATGCTATTTCGGTGGTGGTAGTAGACAAGTAAGGCTAGCAATAATAAATGAGTAAAATAACTAAAAGGAAAGAAAATCAAGTTTTTTAATTCGTAGAGTCCTATAGAGCTTTAACTTGAGTCACTGTTAAAGTTTTGCCGGACCGCGGAAGAATATCGAGTTTTTAAAGTGGACCTTCATCAAAAATAATTGGGGACCCCTGGTGCAAACCATCAAGATAAGAGTGCTACATTTCAGAGTAACCGATGTATACAGTTTATTTACTCTGAAACGTGTAAGTTTTACTTTGACTGATTACACTATGACCCTATATATTAAGCTACACCATAGTGGAATCAATCAAGGGGAGCCTACTACATTTGAAGTTAAATACAAACACTAGTATGGGGGAATAAATGATTATAACGTTCTAGCAAGCATTTATAAATTACATATTCTATTTTATTTTCTAACATAATTTCAAACATATTATTTATTCAAATATCAATATAATTTTGGTTATAAAATTGGCCTCTAATGAGATTTTCTGGTACTTTGCAATCGTTGCGATCATTTTTAATTTTTCTGGCCCCTCAAAGAGAGCAATATTGTGATTGTCAAAACAATTAAACTCAAGATTTTGAAAAGTGTCTATGTTTCGTGAGCTTGAAACAGAAATTTGTTTTCGCGATGCCTGTCTGTCTGACAGTACTTCGGGCGAGGGCCTCAACTATTTTACCGATCAGGCTAAAATTTGATACCTGGTGTTTTAATGAGATTACTCAAGAGTTTTTGGAATTGGCTATATAACTCTGAAATTAAGGATAGTTTATTTAAGAGTTAAAAGAGATAAAAAAATAATTTTATTTAATTCTGCACTAATAATTTTTATTACAATATTTATCTATTTACTGTAAATAATTATAAAGAAAATAGTGCATCTCATTTCCCGGGAAAATGATAGTGTACTTTATATAAACGAATATCTCTAATTTTGATAATAAACGAATATCTCTAATTTTGATCATATCTCCGCAACTCTGAGATACGGAATACATTAGCATTGAAAAGTTATAGTACTATTAAAAGTAAAAATTTTACTTAAAATATATTAGGTATAAAAACAACAGTTCGAGATATTGGCAAATTTTTAGCACCACGTCCTACTACCCGTTCAGGTTATACTACTAGTTACGCTAATAGTTTTAAGGATTATTTATGAAGGCTATATTTAGAGTACATGTACCCGCATTTGTGTGGAGGGAGTGTGAAAACTATTTTAGAAAAAACTTTTGTACATCCGACCTAGATTCGAACCTCGATTTTCCCGTCATCGGCAGTCTAGTCTATTACGAGAGTAGCGCGTTAGACCACGCGGCCACCAAAGGGGGTTAATTTTTTAAATAGAGTTCTCGGAAATTGGTCGTTTGCTCTTTGGTGAACATAGAGGTTAATTTTCCCCAAAATGTTTCTATAACAATATATTATTTCATGTATGCTCGTTGGTTGAATTTTCTGCAACAATTTTTATTATTTCTTTTCACATTTATTACAATGTTGAACAAATATATTTCTTATTTTGTAAAAGAGCGAGATAATGGGTGTAGTGTACCGAACCATGTATTAATTATTAAATTATATTATATTGAGATATATTTAAATTAATCACATCAAATAATAGCCAATTAAAATTTAATTTACACTTCTAATTGAATGTATATAACCCTGATTAGACATGCAAATAAAACTGAATTTGGAAAGTCTTTGTTTTTTATGAACTTTCCTTAATATTAAAAAAATTGTTGCATTGTATTTTATAACAGCGTGTTGTAGTTTTTTATTGTGTTTGCATATTTGTGTATTTTGTTTAAACTTTGTACCGTAAGAAATAAAGGCCACACATTTCCACCAAGATAAACATTTTTTATGAAAACGTCAGCCATTATTTCTTCTTTGTTTTTTCATTTTATCCTCACTGAGGTATATTTCACTATATGAATAGTTTCAACACTGATTCACTTTATAGTCTGATGTATTTTACAGGACTTATATTTAATATGAAGTTATTTTGTTGTTTTTTTAACTTAAAAGAGTTAAATGCATTTAGTTCTTTTTTATAAAACTAAAATTCACTACACCATAAATAATTCATTATTATTATTTAGCACCATGTCTTACTCCCCGTCCGGGTTATACACTTAAGTACTAATTACTCTAATGGATGAAGTTTGAATTTAGATGAAGTGAGCTTGCATTTGGCTTGAGGAGAGTGGAAAACCATTTAGGTAAATCCACCCCAGTTCACCCGACTGAGATTCGAATCTCGATCTCCCCACCCTAGTCAGTCTAGCTCAACACGAAACTAACGCGTTAGCCAACTACACCACTGAGGTGGGTCACCATAAATAAAGCTACACTTAATATGGTTTAATTTGTAAAGATTTTTTTTACAGTGTGGTTGTGTCACAAACAAACCTAATCTTGATCATCTCTTAATCTGTAAAGACAGTCCTTGTCACATTAAGTTATTTTAATACTTTTAAGAATTTAATGTAATCTGTATTATATTTTCATAAAAATTAAGGATGATATTTTACTCAACAAGAGCTTTTAGCAAACCAATGAGTTTAAAACAACCGGGTAAAGCTCTGAAATCTTCTCTATCCCTCACATTGGCGAGATCCTATTTTCATAGGGAAGAGCCTTTTATTTTTCAGGGTCTTTACTGACAAATTTGATGGGAAGATACAAGTGAGAAGACCTAGACGCAGATGGGAGGATAACACTAGAATGGACCTGAAAGAGATAGGGTTTTAATTAGGTGGGACTGGATAAAACTAGCTCAATATAGGGATAAGTGGAGTACTTTTGTAAGTTTAGCAATGAACTTTCAAGTCCTTAATGCCATAGAGCAAATAAAAGCCTTTTAGAAAATATAAGCACTAAGCAGTCAACATTGATAATATTTCATTTTGTGCTCTTTTTAGTTATTGATTAAATCCTTATTTAAAAATATTTACTATTAAAAAATAATTTTAATATAAAATTAAAATTATATAACAGTAATTAATAGATTAAATTAACCTCAATTATTTTTATTTTAAGCCTATAAATTAACATAATCAGTTATAATTATAAGCAAAAGCTGGCCGCCTTATATTAACAAACCATTAAACCAGTTTATAATATATTTTTAATCCAAAAAATAAAAAGGCTACCACTGCATATCACTTGACTTGACGTACATGAAAGTAGATCTAGTAACTTCTTTAGCTTTCAGATAAGGCCAATCCTCTAATAGTTGGTATTTAGGCCTTCGCTATTGGAATTGTTTATGTTAGTGCTGCCAAATGCAAATGATACTTTTTGAACACTGCTGTGGTTGAAGTAAGGACCACCTTAATAGAAAATCAGTGTATACATATATTAATAATGTTGAGATTTGGATTTTGATTAAATTTGTGTGCAATTTTTTAATTTTTATTTTTTTACTAGTTGCTTGTTTGACACGGCTGGGCTATTAGCTACCTGAGACGTCTAAAATATAGTGAAGGTCAAAACACCTGTATCGTAACTTAGAAAGCTTATAGCTTGATTGTATTGTGAAAATACACACAATATTGTGTAGTAAATTCTAAAACACAATCGAGACAGTGGTCACACGGATTAAATGTCAGGTTCCCCAAGTATTTGGTGGCTTGAGAGTTCAGTGTTTGATTATAAAGTGGGTATACTGTATTATGACGGAGTTTTTTTTAACAAGTTTCTACCATGCCTACACAAAAATGCGGGTACAATCTTTCAACTCTGCCGCATTCATCCTTGGTACATTTGCGCAATCAAAATGCGTATATCCCTGATGGCTTGTAAGACGTGAAAGTAATAATAGTTTTAAAACCAATTTAAGTTTGACATTTAAATATCTGACATGATCAAACTGATGTGTTTTCTAATGATACATCAATTATAAATGAAATGTATATGTAGTCAAAATTTCAAAACAGAACACATTTGTTAAACACCAGCCTATAGCTCGGTCAAAAAACCTTTTTGTGTTTGTGTGTGCACTATGTGTTATCCGCATATTTACATTATTGGGGTAGGGATGAGGACGGTAGGATTTACAGGAAACTTACCCGAATTTGCATATAAGAAGAATAGGAAACAAATTAAGATACGCCACTCTAAGTACACCCAACTGGGATTCGATACCCTATTTCCCCTTCACTGGCTATCCAGTATAGTTCAATAGTAAAGTGCTAGCGTGGTTAGCAACCTGTGGCTGGATACGGCCCATACTGATCTCACCCGCAAAAGATTTAGAAAACAAATTATTGTTTTCATAAAAATAGACTAATAAATACTTACTATTGAGAAATATAAAGTTGAGATTTTAAAATCGATATTTTTTTTCAAATTTTCCCACCAAATTTTTTTAAACACGTACGCCCCACGATACCAAAAGGGTTGGCAAACTCTACGTAAGACCATGCTTTATGTGTCCAATTTTATTTATTTTTTTAGCACCGTGTCTTACTACTTATCCGCTTATGTACTAATTATTATGCTAATGAGATAGGGATAAAGAAGGTTCAAGTTATAGGAAGTGTATCCATATTTACGTGAAGATAGGGTGTAACATCATTTAGGGAAAACCACCCTCAGTACACCCGACTGAGATTCGAAACCTAATCTCCTTGTCATCGTCAATATAATCAAATGCGAGAGTTGAGTTTTAGACCATACGGCCATCGAAGAAGGTTTGAAACTTATTCAATACATAATCGGCTTCTAACAATTATTGCATACGAATTAGTGAGTTGCTCGTTAAAGGTTCATCAAGCTGTCAACAGAGAATATAACTTTTGGTGGAAAATTCAAATGTACTATACACCAATATTCCCCGGGGCAGAGAAATAAACAATTGTATGAGAGAAACCAACATTTCAGATAATTTTCGCTCAAAATCCTGCCTTCCTGGTAAAAATGTAAGTATGTCAGTCACAAAATAAGCCATTCTGATAATAATTTTAGTTATGTATCACAAAGCTAGTACCGTTTTATCTTTTGTGTTTTTGTTTGTGCACCACAGCTTACTACCTGTTCAGGCTATACATATATTTACAATATGAAACCCTGAAGCTAGATTTGATAGTAAATGTACCCGTATTTTCGTGAAGGTGAAGTTGGAACTCTTTGAGTAAAAAAAAAACTCCTATAACATCCAACCGGGACCGAAGCCCAGATCTCGTCTTCACTGGTGGTCAGATATATCGCGATCACCTACTCAGGCTATTTCGTAGTTAAATCATCAAAATAGCTACTATATTCATGTTATCTGTGCTATAAATTAAAAAAATCACCTATTGCGGGTTTGTTCCACAGCCAATTATAGTTTTTAAATTAGAAAAGTTTTGTAATGTTAAAAAACAAGACTCCTCAAAACCTAAATAAGGAGATAGGCCTAACTTTTTTTTTTATGATAAACAGGTCAAGTTTCAATTTACAAAGTATAGTATTATTCTGGTAAAAAAGAGCTTATTGAAAATAAAAATATAATTTTTGGTGATCAATATAAATAAAATGATACTCATTATTAATGTTATTTAATAGGTACTGTCAGACTTCTGTGCTGAGGGTCCGGGGTTCAATCCTCGGTCCCGGCACAGATTTATCTGATTGCCAAACCCTTCCTTCACCTCTGACAAGATGTGTATTAATCACAACTTGTGAATGTGAGGAATGCCAGGCCTCTACCGTGGTTCGGATTCCACGTTAAACTGTAGGTCCTCCATTTCATCTCACAATCACCCTACCATTGCACATTAGCGTAAGTGCGTATAACCCGAACGGGTAGTAAGACGCGGTGCTAATAATAATAATAGGTACTGATAAAAATCAATCAAAATTACCAGCTGAAGACCACATGACTTTGGATGTAGGCCTATATTAAAGTAGTTCTAACTTTTTCTATCTGCCTTATATAGTTCCTCCTACCAGTGTCCTTCTATAGTCCATTTATCAACCACTATAAATATTTCACTCACTAGATTGTCTGCTAGCCTGATCAAATAACTTTTATTTGTTTGAACGTTGTCAACTGAATTTCGTGACTTAAGGTGATAAATTAGTGCACATAGGATATTTTACTGGCGGCTGCACGCTCAATAATTTAATCAGGAAGGAAACGGATTCCATGTTATCATATGACTAGCTTACCCCGATTTTGATCGGAATAACAGTAGAGAAAATTCATACATATTTATTAGTGACCAACATTTAAAACATTTGTGTAACTCTATAAGTATTGATAATACGTATCAAAAGTGACAGCTGGAGATGACTTGACTTATGAATCTATTAAAATTGTCTTATTAACTTGAATAACTAACGTATGCTGTTCTTCCTACCAAAATCATACTATTGCTAACTCCATAGTATTAAGGAACTCGAAAGTTCATGACCGCCAGAAAGTAAGGTCACCATTTGACTGTTATGAAACACCTCCATTCAATTCCTTACCTGACATCGCACCTCCTTCAAATCCACTATAAAATATCTTCCTATCAATTTATCTGCCTACCAAGAGTCTTTGTTTCTTCAGGTTTCCCAACTAACATTTTGTGTACATGCCTGTCGTCACACATACGCATCACATGACCATCCCACCTTAGCCTATGCGCTTTTATTCTCCTTAATATGTTTAGGGTTACATACAACCAAATTTTTTTGTTTATCACCGCGTCTTATTACACGTTTATGTTTACGCTTAAGTGCTAATTACGCTAATGGGTTAGGAACCCACATTTGCATGGAGGTAGAATGGAGAACCATTTAGGGAAAACCACCCCCAGTTCACCCGAACGAGATTCGAACCTTGATCTCCCAGTCCTCAGCAGTCTAGCTCAACAAGAAACTAGTGCGTAAGCTAACTAAGCCACCGATGAGGCATACAATCATAAAGTTCTTCACTATGTTACTTCCTCAACTCTCCTAATTTTTCCATCTCTCTTTGGCCCAAATGTATCTCTCAGAAAATCTCAATTTATTGTCTTGGTACAAAGTGAGATACAATCCGTAGGACCAGCTTTATTGGCCACATGGTCTTAGGCGTAGCTCTCGCAATAAACTAGACTGCCGATGACAGGGAGATCGGGGTTCAAATCATTGTCAGGTGTACTGAGGGTGGTTTTCCCTAAATGGCTTTCCATTCTCTTCCCACGCAAATACGAGAAGATTTCCTCTAAAATGATTCCTAACTCATCTCTACATTAGAGTAATGATTATGGGTATAGCCTGAACAGGGAGTATGACACAGTGATAAAAAAATTGAAATTAAGTACAAGTAGATAGCATTATTATTATTAGCACCGCGTCTTACTACCCATTCAAGTTATACGCACTTACGCTAATGTCCAATGATGGGGTTATTGTGAGATGAAATGGAGGACCTACAGTTTAACGTGGAATCCGAACCACGGTGAAGGCCTGGCATTCCTCACATTCACAAGTTGTGATTAATACACATCTTGTCAGAGGTGAAGGAAGAGTTTGTAAATATGTGCCGGGACAGAGGATTGAACCCCGGACCCTCAACACTGAATTCTGCTACCTTACCCCTAGACCACCAGGTCACCATAAGTGGATAGAAAATAGTGGGCATGAAATCTCCTATCTCACAGCTAGGTCAGTCAATGACACAACCTGTTTAACTCATATTAAAGACAACCTAATTATTTGAGATTAATAAATAAGAAAATAAAACTTAAATGTTACATTCAAAAGTAACTTATTATTTTATATAAATAATTCCGCATCAATAATTAAGATAAGATTAAGTTGATAACTGTAACAAATAACACATTTATCGAGGACAGTAAATTTGCTACTTTTTACAATCAACTTATTTAATCTTATCTTGATTAATTGACGTGGAGTTGCTTATACAAAATATTAAGTTACTTTCGAATAAGTTCTTTCCATATTTATTAATTTTATCCTTACCAACAAATAACCATGAATTTATTTAAAAAATCATTATATGAGGATGAAAACGGTAATTATGAGAAAAACACTAGTACTCATCTTTTGATTGGGGTATAATACGGATTTTGAGTGTTTTAATTTCGAACTCCTGAAAAAAAAATCAGGTCAATCAAGCGACCTGATTGCGAGCTAATTCTACCAGTATGTTAGAACAAACTTTCAAAGGAATAACCTTCTTTATTTGTGTGCAAGAAAAAGTACTAGAAATACTTTCAAGTATCCATACGTCAAGGCACTTGAAGTTGTGATGTCACTTTTAAAAAGATAGTATCAGTACTTATGAAATAACACAAACAATATAGTAAAATTTAACAATGTTGTTGAAATAAAATTTGTATTTTTTAAAAGATTGTTGCTAAAAAAAATTTTAATATTAACTCCGAAAAACAATCTCTTGAACGTCAGACTTCCATTTCAATGGACTTCACCAGCGTTTATCCTGACACCTATATAATTCGTGTGGTATGTAGTGTGTTCGTGTGCTGATGTGCGTGCGTGCGCGCGTACTAGATATCAAGCCCCGCTGCAGCGTTGAGCATGGCATGACGTTATCTACCTCCTACTACCGCATGTGCTCCTGGTCCGCTAGGGGTATTATTACCTCTGATAAGAGTAGACACTGCTATAGAATGCATACCACACACACACATATTACATACAATGGCGGGTGAAGCCCTCCCATGATATGCACAGTAAAAATAATAATACGAGTGAGGTTTTTGTTATAGAGCTAAAAACTTTTATTCTTTCAATTCAAATTTAAGAATAATACAAAGTTTTATCACCGTGGAGTAGTACCCATTTGGGCTACGTATACATTTATTGCACTATTGTAATAGGAATAAAGAAGGTGTAATTTTATAAGAAGATACCTGCATTCACTTATATGGAGAGTGGTAAACCATTTAGATAAACCACCCTCACAGTACACCCTACCGGGATTTGAGTCCAGATCTCCTTCTTACCAGAAATCCTATCTGGCCTGAGAGTAATTAATTACATAGTTCAAGATATACAATCATTTATGTTGGTACATTAATGATTGTTCATTCAACCACCCCAGAGATTATGTAAAATTAGCAATGCTACCTACCCACCCCGAATAATGCCGATATACATAGACAGCCTTCAATTGTAACATTAACAATGCTATCTAATTTACATCAATACTACCCGCCCCGAATAATGCCGATACTCTAGACATCTTGTAATATCAAAAATTTACTATGTCTAAAATATGTGCTTTACTCACTCATTGTATCTTCTGACATGTCACGAGTTCCATGACCGACAACCATAAAACCATCAAACGACTGGTTCGCGCCAAATTCTGTTTTGAAGTGAATTCTGACACACCTTTGAAAAGTTGGGCGACGAGAAAAGTGAGGTGACCTAGGCCTACGCTGATTGGCTTAGCTGGCCGACAGAAAACCTCACGGGATCTACACTGCCAAATCGCCGGAATGACGTGTCAACGGTTGTTACCAAGAGAATCAAGCTCTTATCACGTGTTCGCAACGTGACTGTTATACTTCTAATATGAAGATTTCCCCTTCCTTGTATCCATCAACTAGACCTATATAAAGCTGGTGCTCAGCTAACATGGTTGACTTTTAATTCCGACTCAACCACGAAAGGTCCTCGTCACTCCGCGATGGGAAAATATAATCTCTACATATGTTGTTAAATACTTAAAAAATTAGGACCTATAGGGGGTTTGGTTGTTTGAACACTTAGTTAATTATGTGATTAAAATCGTTCATGTAGACATCAGTAATTTCTCACTAGAATATTTATTTTTGAAGTTAAATTGTTTTATATAACAGTTAATGTTTCCTTCTAGCGCTTGGGCGCTAGTTTCTTTGTAACATTTTGACTTATTAGTCGGTAGCAATTTTTCTATTATTTTTCTTGCTTGGCATATTTAATTTAATATTAATTTTATTGGACTTGTGGCTATCGATATTAATTGTTAAACTTTAAAATTTGATTATATTTAAACTAAAGATAAAATTTAGTAGACGCTTTTAATTTGGAGAAATTATAAAAAGTAATTTACTTTTGTTAATCGATAAGTTATAACTTTAAACAATAATCGATGTTTTTAGTGAGAAATTACCAGTATTCTAATATTATATTTCTTTGTTTTCTACTATAATGATGAATATTAACAAATCGAAATCTTCTCAATTACTTCAAAGTTGGTGGAAGTAGTAGTCACGCAGAAGTTTGGGTTATGTCGGGGAGTCAAACCTTTGTGTAATTTTTTTTTTAGAGTTAATATTTGAGATTTAATTTAAAATGTGATGATTTAATCTGTTTGTCTAGTCTGAATTCCCAAGGGTGATTCTTGCGCTTTGTTAACCAAGTAGGGGAGCTCTTGAAGCTCTTTATTATTATATTAACGATTTAGATCATTTCTCTCGAGTCTTTTCTAGACTAATTCATATAAATAAATAATTTATGATGTAACTCTTATATTATACGTTTCAAACGTAATCTTCTTCAAGGACTACTAATGCATTTAGATTGTGGATTTAGTCTTCAAATTTACTGCGCAAGCGCAGTCTCTGCCATGTATATAAATGTTTTTCAACCCTACTCAGTTCACCTTGAAAGGCCATGTATTATTATACTATATATATAAAACCACATGGCTGACTCACTCACTGACATTAATGTTTAGCCAATTCCAGATGAGCTAGAAGCTTGAAATTTGACAAACTTATAGCCTGTAACCGACGGGAAAATTTCAACAAGTTTAAAAAAAAAATTTAACCCTAAAAAAAATTAAAAATTGTAGAGCAACTTTAAAGTCAGTGCGGACCTTTCTTTGGAGGTCTCTTGTGGCTAAACGATAAGACCTATTAAAAACTGCTCTGGTATTACATTAGTTTACATCCACCTGCAAAGAAAACTCACTGGGGGTTTGGAGGCGGAGCCTCCAACGAGCAAAGCGAGTTAATTATATGCCTCTTATCTTATTTTGAATAAATAATTCTACTTTTGTTAAATTTGTAAATTCTCCTCTTAATTATTACTACATTAAATTCCATTTTGATTCCGCCCACCCTCTTCCCGTTTGTTGTGGCCAATAGCGGTTCGAGTTGGAGGTGGTGACCGGTTCAATTAGACTAACCTAAACGTCTGCATCAGCAGACTAAACATAAAGCTCCTATAGTATATTTTTTCAGGGTACAAGAAGGTTGGCAATTGAGTCCTGTCTGGGTGGATTGAGGTTGTTTTGCCTAAATACTCCCCACTATACTCATGCAAATGATGATTCATACCTTCAAAATTTAACCTTAGCTATCCCTACACCTTTAGTGTACTATGAATGGAAATTAAGAGTTGGAGAATTTAAACACTAAGAACATAATATTTTGCCATGCCTAAAATGTTAAAATTATTTTGATAAAATGTTAATTAGTCACTAACTTTGCTACCTCAGCCTAAACCTATTATTTTTGATAGTATAAAATCTCTAATGAATGATTGACGACGTTGATATTTTACTTAACATTTTATGTTAATTTTGAACGCCCAAACATAACCATTTTAAATGGTTTTAGGTAATTTAGTAATTATAATTCGTCCGACACCATATATTAGTTGGTAGCTTGTCTGCTTACTGAGCTAAGAGTCTCGAGTTTAATTCCAGACATGGCCGAAAATGTATCATTGAAGAAAATATGGGCTAGCCCTTTCAAATTGATAAATTAACTTAACTTCCGGAGTCTGGATGTTGTGACTGCCCTATTCTTAAGTTAGATTATAAGGCATATGAAGCAATGAATTACCTATCAAGCTGTAGTGGAAAAATATATTGACTTCAATAAAAAAAAATTGGCCGAGGCCATAGGCTGGATGGAAACAGTAAAGAATGTAAAAGTAACTATAATCGATTTCTTATTTTTAATGTGGATGTGTGTTTCAAAATTGATTGAACTTCATAGACTAATTTAAAATCTGTAAAAGAGTATTTGGCCTCTAAGGAATATGGGGGGCGTGGGGAATACCTGGGGAGCTTTGAAATGTGTTGCTGGAGAAAACTTCAGGTGGACAGATAGGGTGAGAAATGAAGAATTCCTAAAAAGAGTGGGTGAGAAGAGAACCATTTTGGATGTGATTCTTCGGTACAAGGCAAACTGTATTGGATATATCCTTAGGAGGAACTGTCTTCTGCACGACGTCAAAGAATGAAAGGTTGAGGAAAAAGGAGCTTAGGAAAGAGGAGGATTCAAATACTTGATGATTTGAAGGAAAGGCGATAATTCTGGGAGCTGAAGGAAAGGCGATAATTCTGGGAGCTGAAGGAGGCAGATGATAGGGTGCATTGGCGGTCTAAGTTCACTGACACAAGGAATGGGCATGTCTTATGATAGAACACGTAATAATAATAATAGAGTATTATGCATAAGATATAATTGTCAATTTATATTTCTCCC
Organism: Timema podura; assembly: GCA_033556935.1. Lineage (NCBI taxonomy): Eukaryota > Metazoa > Arthropoda > Insecta > Phasmatodea > Timematidae > Timema > Timema podura. The sequence continues at coordinate 38,607,946 of JAVRXN010000001.1, forward strand.
AACTATTTGAGATGAAAAAGTGTTTCCAAAAGTATTTTGTGATTTAAAATATTAACTGTCATAAAAACCAGCTCTGCTTGTCAAATAGTCTAAAGTGTCACACTCGCAATATACTTGACTGCCCAAGACGGGGTTATCATGGTTCAAATCCCGGTCAGGTGTACCGAAGTTGGTTTTCTTAAATGGTTTTTCAATTTCTATCCCTACAAATGGAGTTACACTTCTTTAAAGTTCAACCTTACTTATATTACACACATTAGCATAATTAGTAGATTACATTCCCACTGGAGTAGTAGCAGATGACACCAAGCAAAAGCTACTAGATCTACTTTCATGTATCCAATCACCAAACCCTCTGCAAGACCATGCAACTGGCCTCGGTGGCGTAGTTAGCTAACGTGCTAGTTTAGTGTTGAGCTAGAGTGCTGAAGACGGTGAGATCAAGGTTCGAATCTCACTCGGGTGAACTAGGGTGGTTTTCTTAAATTGTTTTCCACTCTCCCTCCACGCAAATGCGGGTTAACTTACTATATATTCAACCTTCCCAATAGAGTAATTAGTACTTAAACGTATGACCCGAATGGGTAGTAAGATGCGGTGCGCAGTATTATTATTATTATTATTATTATTATTTCAAGACTATGAGGCCAATTTCATAGTCAGATTGAGTATGCCACAAGTGCGGTGCTACACTAAATACATGACAACATATAGCTAAAAAGAATACAATGAGCCATTTCGCATACGTTTTCCTTTTGGCAGTAAAAACTTTCACAACAAACAGTTTGTTTTCATTTTATTTTATTTAACTGTTTTTTCATTATCAAAACACGAACTTATGAAAATAATCGTTTAGATGTTTCTTTTTTTTTTTTTTTGTGAAAATTGCGTCTGTAGTCAATTAAAAATGCTTTGCAAAAGAGAACTTCTAAAAGGCTGCGTTCACTTCATGAATCAAGATAGAAAATAAGACAAAATGAGGTCGGTTGATGACGTCACACAGAGATTGGTGCATCTGTTTACAAAATTAAAACTTATTTTGGAATTTAATTTGTTATGGTTATTTCTCTAAGACATAAGTACATATTTATTTATATGGCCAGTCATAAGATGATACAAGTGTAAATATAATAATTTTTAATTTATTATTTCATGTACTATAGTATCTTTTGTTGACGCAACCGCGAAACAAAACATAATAGTTTTATCTATATATTTTTTCTTTAAATAAATCACTAAAAAGTAAATTGCACAGTAATCCTTGGTGAAGTATTATTAGAAGCATATATTAAAACTTTTTATTGATAATATAGTATTAAGAAAATAATAATTATTTCCACATATGTTAACATAAATGACGCTCAACAAATGTTTAAAATAAAAATCTTCTGCCAGCTGTCAGTTACCACAATTCTGGCGGTGAACGTACAGTATGTATATATATATATATATATAACCTGAACGGGTAGTTAGACTTGATAGCAAAAAAAAAAACTGTTCTTAAAAAGTGTTGGGGATGAGTTTCGTTACTTTCCCAAGGAGCTTATAGAACTATAAGGATTGTGGTGAGTTACGATTTAACCAAGCGAAAAAAAAAATAGATCTTGGGACGTAATCGCTAGTCAGTTGAGGGGAGAGTTGAGTCGAGATTGTACCCAGGCCTTTGTTACGATCTGTCCCTTCTTCACGAAGTCGTGTCAAAACCCCATCTGATTGATGTTTGTTTATTTGACACATCGCACGCGGAGGATATAAGGGAGTAAATTGTTGTGGAATTTGTTGCGATAAACCATCAATCTTTTTAATACTTTTTCTTAAGTAATATAAAAAGGATTCATGAGCATATCTTGCCTGTCCTTGGATCATCTTTTTATGCACTTTTTCATAACGCTTTAACAGTTTAACTGATATAAGCATCTGAACCAAAATTAAAAGCACACACACTCATTATTTGTGATCCATCTTCAATACACCATTTTGGGAGTAAATAAACGTTTTCGAGAGTACTTGGTGCCGTTCAACTAACATAAATCGTTTGAGCACACTCATTAAAGTTGGTGTTCAGTATTCGGATTATCTGAATTAAAATATCTCACTAGGCTTTCCAAAAATATGTTCATTTTAAAAAAAATTAAGACTACATAAAGGACTTTTTCTAGTGCCAAGCTAATATATCAAAATAATTGCTATTTAATTGTCATGGGGCAATTTAAAAATTAACTAAAGTTAGGTTTTAAAAATAAAATTTTTATCTCTTGCATAATGTTCATAATATCTGTCCAAGTATTATTTTTATTCGTAATTTAGGATATTTCATGTTGACATTCAAGTTCACTAGAATTAAAGATTAAGTGTTTGAGTATATTTTAAGCCTTATTGAATTAATCTAGATTCATGTTTTACTACTGCTAGGATCTGTGCTATTTAATTTGCCAAATTATTATTTAAAATAACCATGCTCTCATTCAATTTCTAAGCAAGATAACCGTGAGGCTCTACGCTTAAGTTGGTATCTATGATGTGTGTTAATGCTAAGAGAACCATAGATAATTAAATAAAAAACTACATACATATATATATTTCGAAACGTGAAAGAATAAACATAAATGTTTGCGTGTTTTTTTCTTGGTAAAGTTTCCACTAAAATATAGGTGTTTAAATGGGCCTTGTATTTTCCACATATCCCACGTATTACATGTTAAAATACATACACAAAATTCAAGAGTAAATAATAAAAGATTACGAACAATTCATATTGAGCTGTATGTTTATGTGTATATTTATAGTAGCTGAATAGAGGTAGACTTTAATCCTCTACGTCAAACCAAACAATTTGTATTCAAATTGGTTCACGAGCAACGTATAATATAACGTATTATTTCGTTTAATATGGTATTTATTGTGTTAGCTTGCATCATTTTTTAAGTCGACCATATAATTTAAAAATTTACATAAATATACAAATGTAACTTTTGATAAATTCTGTAGCATAATGTGTACCTCTACATAAATTATTCAGCACGTACTCTACATACAGAATAATTTATTTTATTGTGAATCACAAATTAAGTATTTAAAACTTTCACAGATGACTTCTTAGATATGCAGTTAAAGAAAACATACTTGTTTTGAAATTACAGATCCAAAATCTTACTTCCTAAAGTAGAACATTTACATTTAAAAGATTTTATATGTATATACTTTATTTTATAACATAGTTCTTGAAATAAAATAAAGTAAAATCAACCCATCAATGTTATAGCTAAACGATGTAACTTTTACTAAAATAAATACATTAACATCTCGGTTTTATTTGGAAACAAACTGTATATTTTATCTTATAAGTTGAAATGAATGCTACTTTCTAAACCTATAAAAAATATTTTTTTAGTGATGGCAATAAAAAATAAGGATCAAAATAATTGTATCTATGAAATATTTCTTCAGAAATCTAATCTGAAAGATAATATCTCTCACTATTAAAAACTTTTTAATAACAAAATGCGATTAGGAGTGAAAAGGGCTCTTTTCAATTTTACAGACAATAAATCAAAATGAGTTTTTCAATGGAGAGTTATATTTCTTGGAATAAGCTACTCACACAATGAGGTATTATTAGAAAACTATAAACAGATATTGATATTACAGGAAGTTATAAGAATTTGTGTATAGTAAATTACCCCTAAGAATTCACTCCACCCTATTATGAACTATTTCCCTGAATTCAACTCTACTTACGTCACACATCCGGTCCCTATTGAGCAAAAGTTTATTCTTGCCCTATTTGAGAATGCTCGAATTATTTCAAGGAATATATCTAAAATTCTGTTCCCACTAAAACTGTACACAAATGTTAAATATTAAATTACTGAGTGTCTTAATGCCTTTACAAAGTATCCTCAAATAGATTATATATTGCATTTGTATTAGAATCGATTAACTAGGTCTATTCTGAATGTTTCTATGTAATGATTTATTTTCTAGTTTCAGTTTTCAAAATAAATAGCTTTGCATAATTTCTTAAATGAAAGATCCACATGCAATGAATCCCTTACAGTCCTTGTCTTGTTTATTTGGAGTTTTGCATCATTGTGAATTCATTACTAAATTGTAAAATTATAATATTTATTCTTAAAATTGAAAAATGACACCTGGACACGGGAATCGAACCCGGGACCTCTGGCTTAGTACGCCAATGCTCTAACCACTGAGCTATCCAGGATTCATCCAGGTGTCATTTTTCAATTTTTCAGAATATGATATCTAGATGGAGTAATTCCCACTAATAAGCATGAATAATAGCTCTGGCTATTAATTCTTAATATGTGCGATCCCGTACAATTTAATAATTGTGCAAATGGCAGCAAAAAGCCAACTACCGAGTCGAAGATGGCTGCGTTATCTGATAGCTCGTGATATCAATATAATCACATACTTGTAGTCGACGATTTCCGCACGTCTATCATAGACTCTGCCTTAAAATATGAGTGAAGAATGACCCTGTGCACGGGACGAATCCTGGATAGCTCAGTGGTTAGAGCATTGGCGTACTAAGCCAGAGCTCCCGGGTTCGATTCCCGTGTCCAGGTGTCATTTTTCAATTTTCAGAATATGATATCTAGATGGAGTAATTCCCACTAATAAGCATAAATAATAGCTCTGGCTATTAATTCTTATAATATTTAGTATATCAGTAACAATAACAATAATTATTTGTATTTAATATTTTAATGAATTTAATTATCGTGTTGTAGGGATGTGGTATTAAAAGAAAAGTATCGATACAGTACTCATTGAAAGTATCGGAAGAAAAATATCGCTACTGTATCAGTATCGAAAGAAAAGTATCGATAGCAATAACTATCGATACCTAAAATTTAAACTGGAAATTTTTTTATCTAGTAATCGTAATTTCAAATTTTGCATAGTAATTGTATTTCCATATTTATTTAAACGGTGAAAATTATCGTGATTTAAGCAAAGTATATTTAGGTCTATCACATTATATTTTATGTGTTGAAACTTGGAAGGTATGATATAAAATGTTGGGTGATGGATATTATATAAGGTTTTACCATACAACTAGAGTTGCTTCTAGTTTGTCATGCAGGAAATGAGTGAGAATTGAGAAATGGTGTCATTTGTTCTTCCTCCACAGTCCACCCTAGGAAACATTTAATCCCAGCATGAGTTAAGATGACAAAGAGTTGTTTCTTTCGATACCGATCCCCGATACCAGAGTGTGAGTTCTAATATCAGTAAAAATATCGGAAAAAAGTATCGAGTAAAAAAAAAACTAGTATCGAAAGTAAAATATCGATATTAGTAAAGTATCGATACTTTTATCACATCTATACTCCTGCATAATCTTCAGTACTACTTTACGAAGTATAAACGCACAATGCAAACAAATCTTCACCTAAACATATTATTTCCTCAATTCACCAGAATACTCATTCTTAAAGAAAAAGTGGTTTAAATTCTGAAATATGCATAGAATTAAATTTTCTAGCTCAACATTTTACCCATAAACATTAAATGGCTTATGAATATTTAAATATTTTAATGTAAGGAGTGCGTGCTCCGTAATAAAACTCAGTGACTTTCGCGTGTTTTACCACGCAGAGGTTCAATTACTCTAATTATTAATACGCCAGAGTTTAACCCCACCCCAAACTTGCCAAGTTCCCAAGTAGGGGAAAAAAAATAAGCTTATTTGAATAAATAAAGCCACAGGGACCCCCTATCGTCGTCAGTCAAACACGGGTAATGTTTGAGAAGTTTAGTGGCCTCATAAACTTCCAGGCCAATATACTACTTGATATCTTATATAAACAGGGCTTACTTGTTGTTGTTGTTATAAGCACCGCGTCTTACTACCCGTTCGGGTTATACGCACTTACGCTAATGTGTAATGGTAGGGTGATTATGGGATGAAATGGAGGACCTACAGTTTAACGTGGAATCAGAACCACGGTGGAGGTCTGGCATTCCTCACATTCACAAGTTGTGATTAATACACATCTTGTCAGAGGTGAAGGAAGGGTTTGGCAATCAGATAAATCTGTGCCGGGACCGAGGATTGAACCCCGGACCCTCAGCACAGAAGTCTGACACCTTACCCCTAGACCACCAGGTCACCCTTAACTTACTTGTTTAATTTACATCCCATTCGATATGAAATAGTAAAACGTGCGTATTTCCCTATCATTAATTACATTTTAACAAAATTATCCTAAAAATATGGTACAAAAACTAAAATAAATGTTAATCATTAGCCTACTTATTTACTAACATAAGTATAAAACATGTATACTGTAGTAACTTATTATATATAGTTTTTTAATATTAATCGTGTGACCTATTTTATCCATAAATTAATTATTTTTGAAGGTTAAACAAATAGTTTAAAAGTAAAGGGGATTAAAATGTATTAGTATTTTTACAGTCATGTTTTGCTAGCACGCCTTATTACCTGTTCAGGTTATACGCAAATATAACTACCCTAGTGGTGCAGGGAGGAGGATGGAAGTATTTTGTAGGTAATCTACCCGCATTTAGTTTGCCACTCTCCTATGCAATTACGAAAAACCACCCTCATTAGAACAGACACTGATCTACCAGTCAGTTACCAATGGTTAATATGTCTATTAAAATAAGGTCATTTAATTATCTCAGTAAATTAATTAGATCATCACAAGTGCATTATCAACCAACCAAAAATGCATATTTAAAGATTGTAATTAGAAGGATTAAAACTACAGTGTAACCGAAGTTCTGTAATTTACCAAAATATTTGTTAATTTATAACCAATAGGGAATACAAGCATATAAATAAGTAATCATCATATATAATCATTTTACTTTAAACTATCAAATGACCTTAACAAATAAGCCCCTATAACACTGAATTAAAACCAAGATCTGCTTCAGTTAATTTGACTTTCACACACGTGGACAAGAGTATTTTGAAAAAGGTCACCTGGAAAAAGAAATTGAAAACTAAAAGCCTTGGCATAGTGTGGCAATGGTTTTACCCCTGAAATATCACGACCGTAACGTACAAAGGCTCGTACATCACATTTTGAGATAACCAAAGTATTATGATATACGAGTACTCCCCAAAAACAATTTAACACATTGTAAAGTATTATGAATAGTTCAATCTTCATAGGAAGAACCCTATCTGCTGGTTAGAAGAGCTTATATATACTTTAATGTATTCATACGTAAAGTAATGTGATATATATGTGCCCCTCTTGATAATTATTGCAAATGTCTTTAAAATAATACTAATGATATAGTAAAATATTTTCAATATTGAGCTAGGAAAAAACGCCGTGAGATAGAATGCATAGGCTATATATTCTACATATATGTTACGGGCTAGCATACTTTTAAGGCTGAATTTTTAGTTATACCTTAGAATTTAAGGAACAAGTCTAAAAGAGATTTATTTAAGCACAACTATTAATAAATTCATACAAATTATTATTTTGATAAAATATTATTATTCTTGTCATGCGTAATCATTCCTAAGGACATTATTGCTATGTACTTATGTTTGTGTTGCTTAAGAATTTTGAACGTTACGATGAATAATTAAAGGCGCTTAGTAAAGAAGACTGAAATCATTAACATGCAATTATTGGAATAAATGGTTTTATTTGAAGTAGTACTTTTCTAAAGGTAAACTGTTTAAAATTAAATTAAAAAACTTAATGCATGGAATGTACAATATATATATCCAAAATACTCTTTTGGAGGATCTTTGTTTTATTCAATTTGCTCTAAAACTATTGTAAAATGTATACTAAACATGTTTTAGGGTAAATTAAGTAGGTAAAATAATTAACATGTATAAATTGACATGCCAATAATAAAGTAATAAAATTACAAAACAATTTTAACTAAAGATATATATTTTTGAATGTGTGTTCACAGTAAGCCAATACTTACATACTTACTTACTCTATGGCATTAGGAACTAAGTTCACTGTCGCACTTACAAAAGTACGCCATCTCTCCCTATCTTGAGCTAGTATCCAGTCCACCTCTTTTTCAGGTCCATTATAATGTTATACTCCAATATATTTGTAAATATTAAATTTAATACATATTGATTAAGCACTCTACTATTACGCTTATCCGCCCTAAAGTTGATTAACATAAATTAGTCTTATTTAAATTGATCTAACTTATCTTTAGCTAGTCGGATAAAACCAAAGTTATTTTAAAATTTAGATTTTTTGAGTAAATTTTTTTAAATTATTATTCTAAAAGTGATTTTATAAATAACTATCAACTAGATTAATGAACTTCTAGACTACTTTTAGATAGGGTTACGTAAATGACATTCTACTTAGGATCATCTACATAGACCACCAATGATTTGTTTTAATATCGCATTGATTATAGTCATTTTAATCAGCATAATATTATTTCAGCCTGTAACAAGTATACCATTTATTATATCATGGTTAAAATATCAAAGATAAGTATATTTTTATTCCGTTGATGCACATATTGCACCGGTGTCCACAAAAACTATGCGAGGGGGTTATGACATTAGAGTAGTTGAGCAGAAATAAAGTGGGCTTATAAAGTTACTGGGTCGAGCTGTCCGGAAGTTTGAGAACCAACAGGGAGCCAGAAAATTACAAATGACAATTTACTTTGTGTTGTGAATCCCCTATTACATAATTTTATTCACAATATCCATTATATGCTCCTATACCAGTTACCTTTTCCTCCCCGGGCATTTATGTCCTAGTGATCAACCAAAATGTTTTTTTTACACTGTTCAGAGTGTAAAATTTCAACTTCTAAACTATGTTTTTTAGCATCACTTTTTACTACCCGTTCGGGTTATAGGCCTACATAGTAATTACACAAATGGTTTAGTGATTAGGAAAGGTTAATTATAGGAAGTGCACCTACATTTTCGTGGAAGTATAGTGGAAAACTATTTATGAAAAACCACCCCCAGTGAACCCGACCGGGATCAAACCCCGATCTCACCATCTTCGGCAGTCTAGTCTAATATGAGAATCGCGAGTTAGATCACGTGGCCACCGAAGCGGGTCTAAGCTATCTATGTTCATGTATCTACAAATGTATGTATGAAAAAAAAATATTGTGCATTCCAGTAAGCACCAAACTCATGTTTGTACCTTTAAAGGTTTTATCAATATTTAATCTAAGTGCAACATCATATTGGTAATATCTCGGCTACCTAGAGTTCCACCTTAACAGTGAGACTTCCTTACAAAAAAAACCAACAAATAACAGCCCTGTCAGAGCATGGACAAAATAGTAACTACCAACTTGACGCTTCAACAATTAAAGCCTGCTGGAAATTTTCGCACGTGGTTTTTGTTTGACAAGGAGGTCAAATGAGGATAAAGAGGGTGGAGGGAAGAAAGGTGGCTCAGATATACGTCTTTAGGAAAGAAAACTTTTATTAAAAGTTTAAAGAGGAAGGGGAAATCAATTAAAAGTGTAAAATTGAGTAGGTCAGGATAAAACTATAAATATCGTGAATTGTTACGATTAATCAAACTTTTTTTTGGCTTTATGGGTTTTTTTACTGATTGATTATTATGTCTACGCACTTTTTGTACTGGCTGACAGGGGTCGTATTTGATGGTTATAAAAATCTCCTTAAGATATTGTAGTTTCATACGTCAAGTCATTTACTCCGTAGCTTTCACATTTGATGGTAGTATCAAAACTAATAAAACAATATCATAGACCATGCGATCAGCGAAGCAGGTTAAGTCGTTACCATCGAAATAGACTCGACTGCCAATGACAGGGAGATCGGTGTTCGAATCCCGGTCGGGTGTACTGAGGGTGTTTATTCATAAATGGTTTTCCATTGTCCCTCCACGCAAATGAGGACATACTTCCTCTAAATTCAACCTACCTCATTTGCTTATTCCTAACATGTTAGAATAATTAGAACTTAGATGAAAATCTAAACAGGTAGTTAAGCGTGGTGTTAAAAAAGATAGCCTCATAATTAATCATCGTTGACAATTGCCTTTTATAAAAGAGTTTCCCTACCCAGTTATCACAAAAGTGAAATACTGAAATGAAATAATACAACCAGTAAAATATAGGAAATATCAAAAATAAGAAAATGAAAATATTCACTTTCTGGTCTTGATTTTGATTAAAAATATAAAAATGCATTGGTTTTGTCTATGTCATAATTTAACCATTTAGAGCTATACTGACAAATAGTTCCATTATATATTCAAATATTTAGTAGGATTCATATAATTTATGTCTTTAAAATTCATAGATGAATAATTATAATGGTATTCTATTAATAATACACACACATATTAATCTGTCTCGCAAAGCTTTCTAAGTGCAGGTTGACGATTTTTCAAATAAATTATGGAGATTAATTCTTAATTACTATCCATTGAACGAAAGGAATTAACCCAGAAGTTATTATCTTCCCCCCAATGAAGACATGAGCTCTGTGACAAGGTATTAGTGGTCAAATTAAATCAACTTAGTTTCGAATCCCGTGTGTGTCGTTTAACATTAAATTGTTTTGATTAAAGAAAGATAAAATAAAACTAAATATGTTTGTGAAGATAAATACCATTCTAGTAATTCTTTTCAATTTTTTTCAATAATTACAGCAATCTGATTTTAAAATATAATATTTAATTTTTGTATTTATTGGATCCATGATGTACAGTTATGTTAGTAAGTAAATTGATTGATAATAATTATTTACATTAACATCTCATGAACATATTATCCAAAGCATTACAATAATGTAAGAAAATAATTATAAATATCAGTTACTTTTACCAGGCAGCTAATGAAATAAAAAATCGTGTCACACGTGCGTATGTTTCATATATGATAGTATCCTAACCTATTCGTGCCCCAAAGAGACGTGTATGAATAATTAAACTAGAGGAAACATAAACTGGATATTATGGTCACGAAGGTGCCAAGTTTTGCTCGCACGTGGGTTAAAACTTACGTTAGTTTGACCACCTGAAATATCAGGTTAATTATAAAGAAAAAGTATATACGCTCCAGATTGAAAGTTTTTGTAAGTGTTTAATACTTTAGTTGGCTATAAATTACCTATATTAACTTAATTATAAAACAGACTCATAAAAGAGATCTTAAACCAGTAATTTATCAATTTAGCAGAAGAAAGCAACAAATTTAAAAGTGATACATTCTCGACCCTCACTGGTAATCAAACGTAGGAGTATAAGGACAGTAGTTAGATGAATTGACGAAAAATCTAAGGAGCCAAACTTTGCTCTATTGTTCTAGTACTGACTATAAATAATTTGATATATTTATCTTAAGAGAAAAGAATAAAGGAGGTGAATTTTAAAAGAAACTCTGACAGTTGAATAGAGAAGTTAATCTTATAGTAAAGGCGTCATCACTAGAGTAGAGAGATTATGGGAAAGGCGAATTAAAAACCATCGTTGACATACCCTCAAGTTCACCTAGTTGATATTCAAACCATCGCTCCACAGTCAACCCCGATCGAGTGCAACGTGAATCTATCTTATTAAACCATTTGGCCAACAATGTGAGCTGGCATTAATTAGTCATCACTCATCATACACAATTCAATGCACTATGTTTTCCAATGGTAAATATTTGGTTCTTTTTTACACTACATTTATTTTATTTTAGTTACAAATCTTATATACCTAATTAATTTGTCCTGATCAAAAACAATTAAAATGAAGTAAATGTGATATCTGATGCAGAAAGAAGTTCCTTGTTTTAACGAGAAGAGATCAATCATTTGGTTTAAATTTATGACTCTGCCTAAATCATTTTATTACTTTTAGAATTGTATAGTTATTAACACTGAATTCTTGACCCGCCTAGGTGGCGTAGTTAGATAACCCGCTAGTTGTGTTGAGCTAGACTACCAAGGACGGGAAGATAGAGGTACGAATCTCGTTCGGATGAACTAGAGGCGGTTTTTTCTCAAATGGATTTCCCCTCTCCCTCCATGCAAATGCAGGTTCAATTCCTCTAAATCAACCTCCCCATTCCTGATCCATTAGCTTAATTAGTAGTTAAGCGTATAACCCGAACGGGTAGTAAGATGCTGTGTTAAATAAATAAATAAATAAAATAACACTTGATTCAAAACTCTTTCTACTATGTAACCTTAATACAAAAATCGTTTACACAAAAAATCACACACTCAACCAAATACATATTTGTTAAATTTTTTAGCACAAAGTTGTATTTAATCTTATTATTTTAAATAAATTGAACTCTTAATATATCACTCTCCACAAACCATTTATTGTTTATGCACGTGCAATATATATATCTCTTGAACGGATTAGTTATTTTTTATGAAACATTTTCCACATTTCTAATTATAAAACTTAAGTTATATTTTTTCTTCCTTAGTTTTTGGGGCTGTTATCGAGTTAAACTTAGTTTTGAATAATTTATAATATAAAGCTACATATTTTAACACTGATAAAATATTATCCTCCAATACAGCAATGCAAATAAATTTGTCATGTTGGCTAGCTAAAATATTTTTGTAGAGAATCTGTTTCCAGAATGTCCAAACTCCCTAGCTCTAATTTGCTCGAGTTTTTATATTAATACCTTTAAGTTAAGTTTGTGCTAATCTCACAATGATATGTAAACGTGGACATTAATAATCATGTAAATTTTTCAATATACAATATAGAGTTGCAATTAATTTACCCATTATTAACTTATTTAATTTGATAATCTCCAATTATTTTTTACCTACATTTAATATTTTAATAAATTTTACTTATCTCTTACAATTGCCAGTTAATTTCTTTATTAAAATACATTCATCTGCATCTGGTTAGATAGTCATCGTTTATCTTGAAAATATATTTAAATTTATATGCTATAATTAATTTTTACCTTCGATTTAATTTGTGTTAATACAATATTTCACTTATCAGACACTTTCGAAATACATAACGGGTTTACATTAGGAGATGCACTTTTCCCAATATTTTTTAATATAGCCTTAAATATACTATTAAGGCAACAGTGGGGAAGGTTTAACCTTAAAACGGTACAATTCATCTATTAGAATACACTGATGGTTATGGTGTTGGAGTTCTGTGCTGGGGGTCCGGGGTTCAATCCTCGGTCCCGTCACGGATTTATCTGATTGCCAAACCCTTCCTTCACCTCTGACAAGACGTGTATTAATCACAACTTGTGGATGTGTGGAATGCCAGGCCTCCACCGTGGTTCGGATCCCACGTTAAACTGTAGGTCCTCCATTTCATCTCACAATCACCCTACCATTACACATTAACGTAAGTGCGTGTAACCCGAACGGGTAGTAAGACGCGGTGCTAATGATAATACACTGATGGTTTAGCTTTGTTGGGAAATAGTTAGAAAGGTGTGACAAGAAATGTAGACATTTTATTGGAGGTTAGTGAGGAAAATACTAACTATGTGATCACACAGAGAACACAGATTGGGCTCGGAAATGTAGAGATTACTTCTAGCAGCATATCATTTGTCAGGGTTAATGAGTTTAAATATTTAGGAGCAATTTTAACTAGCAATAACGATGTTAGAGTGAAAATTGAGAAAATAATACAGTCGGTAAATGCATGCTAATAGTCAGTAAGTTATTGACGTCTCGCCTGCGGTCAAGGAATGTAAAACTCAGAATATACTAAACAATTTTACTGGTTGTTCTCTATGTGTGTGAAAGTGATTTCTTACCTTCCCTGATTCCAAACAATTTAGGTTTTTAGAAAACAAGGTGCTTAGGAATATATTTGGTCCAAAAAGGGATGAGGCTACTGGGTATTTGAGGTTACATAATGATGAGTTGCATAGCCTGTACTAATCACAAGACATTGTTATAATACTCAAGTCTCTTAGATTAGGGTATACAGGACTTGCATTGCGAATGGGAGATTCTAGAGCCTTGTTCAGGGTATTGACTGGTACACCCAATGGGAAAAGCCCATTGGGAAGACCTAGACGCATATTGAGGTATAACATTAGAAAGGGCCTGAAAGAAAGAGGGTGTAATGAGGTGTTCTGGATAGAACTAGCTCAAGATCGTAAAAAGTGGAGTACTTTTGTAAGTGCAGCAATGAGCTTTCGAGTTCCTAGTGCCATAGAGAAAGTAAGTATTATCTTTTTGACCTATCAGTCAAAACCTTTAACTAATTGTCACGTATTTAATTTCAAATCTGTAACTGAGATAACTCACTCTAGAATAAACATCAAATTCAACTATTTTTCCTAATATGTACCCACTTTATGTGTCAATTCAATTCTTCTAATCTTACTTCAATTATTCTAATAATAATTTATTCATTTGTTTAATGGTTTACCTAATTCACTCCACAGCAAATTCGAGTACGCTTACTCTAAATTCTTCCTTCCTTGTCCGGAAAAGTTCTAAACGTAGAATGCCGTTTTGTTGAATTAGTTGGTCGTAATATAATTAAGCATAGAGCATCTAATCTTTACATAACATGATGATTCGAAACTTTAAATGTTTTGTTCTTTTTTTTACGTATTTCTTATGTTTTAGTAAAAAAGTTATGGCTATTAGTAACTTTACTGACTTATACAGTATATTCAAGAGAAAGAGGAACGAAATAAACAATTTTACCCATTTACCTATTAAGGAGACAAAACTATACTATTGAAAAATTCACCCACATAACGTAATGAAGAATTGAACCCTAGCCTACCACCATAGTGAATGTTTCTATTACTATGATACTATTTATTAGCAATCATAATATATTGTAAATCATTTTAGAAAACATTCTAAAGTTGAGGGTAAGAAGCGTTATTTAATATTATATTATATTACATATTATATTGTAAATAAGTTATTGTCTTTTAAATGAGTTTTATAGGCCAATAAAATATCTATCTTAGGTGTGGAGAGCCGGGAAAGTCTAGAATAATATTTATTTAAAGGTTCAGATCAACGATTAATAATACATCTTTTAAAATTTGATGAATTTTAACGTTATAAATTTTTTTAAATATAGATATACTTATCATGTTTCTTAAAAATTATATTTGTATACAAGTACTATAAATTTACGAAATCTAGAAGACCATTATTCATACTGGTTAATTATACAAATATATATTTTAATAATAGAATATTTTTATTTTACCTTCGTACTAAAGCTTGAATTACCACGAGCATTATTAATTTTCTTTAATAAATAACAAATATTTTACAATAAATCATTGCAAAGTCTTAAACATGTATGATTAGAGCAAGTAGAAATATTTTTTTCTAGTAAATTTTCAAAAATAATACAATTAATCTAGTACGGTACTTACTTTTACCCCAAGCTATTTGATATTTTTTTTCTAAATGAAAGTCTTGAAAACTTATTAATTTGATTTTAAAACTGATTGAAAATCAAATATATTGGTGTTTAAAGAATTTAAGTCTAGAGATGTGCCAGTGTTAGCAATTACTTTTTTTAATACATTTTGTAATATTAAACTTACGTTTCGCCGAAGTGTTGTCAACAGTAATCAGCAACACGACGACCAGCGTCGCGAAGAAAGACGCCATGGAGAAGGAGATCCTCATGACGGACATTACGGATCTTGGAGGAGAAGGTCGTTGGATTCCTTACGTCTGATGACCAAGTCTTCCTTATTAATCAAGCTCTAAACTTCCGTCGCTCTTCGGTTCTAAAGACCAAGTGAACCTTCCGTCATTCAAACCAGACCTTTTTAAAACACAAAAATCCCTTGCACACTCGCAACAAACACCCCACCTCCGTCCTCCCCTTCCGACAATCCCCGCACTCAATCCCTCTCTCTCGGCTATCTAACCCCTACCCCCTCTACAACTTGTTGAAATGAGAAGGGGTGGGGGGGTGAAATGTAGGGGTTAAGAGGAAGTAAGAGGGAAAGGGGGAGGCAGTTACCTTCATGATATGAACTAGCTATTCCCTGTGAAGGAGGGATAGCGATGAAAAAGCGGGAAGGAAGATATATATATTTAGGAAGAAACAAAGAAATGGAATAGATTATAAAAAAAAAGTGGTAAAAGTGTGTGAATGTGTTAATTGCATTGGTTGGCTGCAATCGGATTACTTGAAACTTATAAAGAGACTTGAACGATAGTAAATTACATAATGAAAGACGATAAAATCCAGACTACAAAGATAGGAGATCTGTAATGGGATACTTTAAAGATTAGTTGGTAGAACTGGTAAACATACGAGTACTTAATACTCTCACTGCATATAATGTCAATTAAACCAGTCAATGAAATTAACCGATTTTAATCAAACATATTTATTTAAGCACATTCTGAAATCAGTTTAAACGGTATAGAAACATAGATATAGACTTGCCCGTGTGACCTTAGTTTATAATAAACAAACCACAGGTCGTTCACATTTATCAGCCTGGTCTCTGAGGCTAGATGATTAAAGCCACTTATAGCCGATACTGTTGCTAGAGTTAAAGAATTATACCAAAAAAAAAATTGTTCGACAACATTGTACACAGTTACGCACATTGTTTATTAGAAATTGTGAAAATATTTTCAAATATCCGCTATTAATAAGCTACCCATTATTAATTTTCCTCATAAAAACAAAAATTATGTTAATAATCGTATAAAACACTATTAAAATATAAAATTTTGAACTAAATTGATGTCATTTTTTTTAAAGTTGAAGTTTTTCAAAAATAAGTTGATAAGCTACACCTGATTTTTTTTTTTTACCAGGATACGTTCTTACTTATCATGTAAAACACTCTCCAGATATCAATTTTGAAAACTAATTTTAAAGTAATTTTTAATAAATTTAAAAATTTTCCTAATTTATCATCTGTAAAATACCTTTAAATGAATTTTAACCTAATATTCAGGTATAGGCCTACTGTATTAGTTATCTTGTAAAACACTCCACAGATATCCAGCTAAAACAAAATCGTTAGAGCTATACTCATAATATTTTGAATTTTAAGAATTCAATCATCGATAAACTATCATTAATTTAAGTTCTTAGATTAAAAAAAGTCCCTATGTATGTATGTATGATCATATAACATATAATATAAAGTTTGAACAAAATCTGTCAAACCATTCGGCTGTAGAATCTGGGACAGGCAGACATAGTCAGAAAAAATCTAAAGACTCAAATTGTTGAGTTCAGGAACACATAAAACGTCAAATTCTATCATAATTTCGAAGCCGAAAAGGATATATATGTATGTATATGAGAAATTACAAATTAAATAAATATTATCAGTCAATTTGTCAATTTAATTTCGATTCAAATGTTTAAAAAGTGTGTGATTAATCTGATCGTGTTTTGGTATTACCAAAGCGATTGAGTTACAATACATAGTTTTTTAACAATAAAATTGTTTGAATTTCGAGTACCCTTTCAATACAAGACCCAAGGAAGATTCCTTCGAAATTTCGAAACGTTCCAAGAAGATGTTCCTTTTACACTAAATCTTTATAGACGGACATCATATTTACAGAGATAGCCAAATAGAAATACCGTGCAAAGCATTCCATTAAATGCATAGTTTAGCATGAGAGTGTAATAATATTAATAATAATAAAAAAATTAAATGGTATTTCAATAAGGATTTGATATTTAAGGCTGAACATAGTTGGATAAGGACTGTCTTACTTTATGAATTTAATTTATTTTCATGTCTATGTGTTTGTTCCTCCCCTAAGAAATAGCTCCATACTTTAAATGGCTATGGAAATCTAGATTAAACTTGAAGCTTGAGAGACTTGTAAGCTATCCAGAGTAAGAGAGGTGGTAGCCGACAGCTATAAAATGTTAACAGATCTACTTTCATTATCCATTCGCCAAACCAAATGATCTAAAAAGGCCATAATTACGTTCAGTTTCTTTTACTTTTTTGCAGTCAAAACTTTCTCAACAAACAATTTGTTTTTAATTACTTTTTCTTTTAGGAGATTTTATATTAATTAAAATGCGAACTTATAAAGTAAACGTTTGGATATTCTCTTTTTTGTGGAAGCGGCTTCTGTAGTTCACATACAAAATCTTTACAAACAAAAGCTTTAAAGGGCTGCCTTCTCTTCATAAATTACAAAGGTTAACCGGACTAAATTATGGTGGTTGATGATTTAATACAAACCGTATTTGCTTGTGTTCATGCGCATGCATTTACAAAAAAAAAAAAGATGAAATTTATGATGAATGGCTCTTTCAAGGGTGGACTGGACTCGCAGGCCCCAAGTGGCCTGGGACTGCCATTAACACGCATTCATAAATACCACTGAAGCTATGTTTCAGTGTAAGCTGAGCTGGTGGGTCTAAATAATTAAATTTGTAATATTAGTAAATTTAATCCTGAGGCCATTTCAGCTACAATGTCAACTTTGAGTCACTATTAATTCCACTAAAAATGTCAATTTCTACTTTGTGTTAACAAGAAGTCGAGGGTCGCCATGGCCAAGGAAGCTTTAAACAAGAAGAGGTTACTGCTGACCAGCAAGTTGAGTTTGAAACCGAGGAAGAAACTGATTAAATTCTGCATTTGGAGCAGAAATTTGGACTCTTATAAAGATGGAAAAGAAATACTTTGATAGCTTTGAAATGTGTTTTTGGAGAAGACTTGAGAATATCAGGTGGACAGACAGGGTGATAAATTAAGGAAGTCCTAAGAAGAGTGGGTGAGACGAGAACAATTTTGGATGTGATTCTTCGGTACAAAGCAAAATGGATCGGACACATCCTTAGGAGGAACTGTCTTCTGCACGACGTCATAGAAGGAAAGGTTGAGGGAAAGAGGAGCTTAGGAATGAGGATTCAAATATTAGATGACTTTAAGGAAAGAAGAAAATTATGTGAACTGAAGGAAGAGGCAGAGGACAGGGCGCATTGGTGGTTTAAGTTCATTGACAAAAGAAATGGACCTGTCGTAAGAGAGAACACTTAATAGTAATTATAATTGACACAATAAAAAATACTTCTGAATTGTTCGGCGATAGATGGGGGCTTATTTTTGATGCATTTGATTTTGTAAAATGATCGCCCACCCACTACTTGTATAGCGTACAAAGCTAGAAACATTCAGTATTCAATAAACAAATGAAATTAGGTTTGGATTAAGAAATTGTTTACAAACAACCCCAAGAAACATCAAATTCCATCAATTTACATTTAATACCATTATACATCTTCACAAATGATGTATTCTGGACATCCTTTGACTCACTTACTAGAACTTTTGATTAAAATGTATTAAATACAATTTTTTAGACTTGAGTAGGTGGATTTATTTTAGTTTGAAGTTGTTGCGGTGGCCCAAATCAAACCGGTCCACTGGGATATTTCCGGATGTCCCGAAGGCTCAGTTCACCCTGAATTTTTCTCTAAGTTAATAAAAAAAAATATTTTATAATTTATTGAGGCCAGTTATAGGAAGATACAATTGTTAATATAATACTTTTTAAATATTATTTCACGCACTATAGTATATTATCTTGTTGCCACAACGGCGAAATAAAATTAGCTTTGTTAATATTTTTTGTTCTTTAAAATAGTTACGAAAAAGCCAACTATAAAGTAAGCCTTAAGGAAGTATTATTATAATCGTTCGAAAACACTTGATTGATAGTATAGTAAACGTATAAACCGAACGGGTAGTAAGACACGGCACTAAATAATAATATAGTATTACTTTAAAAAATAATTATTATTTCCACGTAGGTGGCCATTAGTCACTTTCAAACAGAGCTAGCAATAAAATTATGCTGCTAGCTGTTTGTTGCCACAACCCCTAAATTTGATAGCCTTATCTCACAATCAATTAACCGAAATATTAAATACACAGTTGCGCTTGAACCAAATAAAGCATAGAAGTGCAGTTTTATGCATTTTTTATATGACAAGAAAGAAATCGCTACATTACAACTTATTTTAAAAATTAATACATCTAAATGATTTTTCTTGTCTCAATTCCACTATTTTCTAGTGTGGTTACAGAAAATCATAATACGGTGCGACGCTTGTCTTAAGATCTATTACCTGCTTAAGTTACGAATTTTTCGTTATGTTAGACGGGCTCTTAAACCCTGTTCAAATGTATATAATTAATCCAACATGGAAAAATTGTATTAAAAGAGTGTGTATTATACGTGCATATTAAAATAGATAATAAATAACTATACTAATCTTTCATAGCTCAGATTTTTTTTTTCAAATCAATTGATAAAATGTACACCTATTTTTTGAAAAACAATAAAATGGGTAAATATTAACATATAGGCCTATTTACATATATAAAAGCACCACTTCTTACTACCCGTTCAAGTTGTACACTTATGTACAAATTACGTTAATTTGTTAGGTAAAATAAGGTTGAATTTAGAGTAAGTGCATTCGCATTTCGTAGAAAGAGTGGGAAACAATGTAAGATAAACCACCCTCAGTACACTCAACAGGGATTTAAACCCCACTCTCTCCCTCTCATCGGAATTCTAGTATATTATGAGAGTGACGCCTTAGCCACCGAAGCAGATTCAAAGAAGCTAAGATACCATTAACATACATGTTGTAAGTCTACCCATTAAAACAGGAATATAAAATTAAGATCAACCATTGTTTTTAATTTAATATCTGATCAATGAGTTGATAAATAAACTCCTACGGTATCAATATATTTAATAAAATAGTGTTATTCGCACTGGTAATTCATGGCGGGGAAAGCATGGGATCATTTATAATTACATATCATAAAATGAGTAGACACATGGTGTAGAAATGACCATACAAAGGGTTATTTTGGACATATTTTGTCCCGAGTACGTTCAAACATATTTGACGTTTAGATTAAAAAACAGTGATTAAGTTATTTAAACTTTATCTCGAAAACGACACATCTTTAAAGAGTGAAAAAAGAATTATGCTGAAAATTAAGTTATTAAAAATTAATTAAAATGTGTATGTAATAATAAAAATTGAAAAAGTAACTCTGTTAATTATATATTTTTGCCAGTCGATCTTCAAACTGTGATGTATATGCTCCCACTATAGACCTATATATGTCAATAATGACTTTATGGTCTAAGGTGTCACTCTAGCTATAAATTGGCCTGCCGATGACGGGTATATCAGGGTTCTAAAACCGGTTGGGTGTATCAGGAGTGTTTTTCTCCCCTAAATTGTTTCCACTCTCCTTCAACACAAATGATAGCACACTTTCTCTTAATTCAGCCTCCCTCATCTATAGCATATTAGTGTAATTAAAACAAATGCGTAAAACCCGATAAGGTAGTAAGATGTGCTAAAAGAAATATTTCTGGAAAAAATTATTTACTCTAGTATTATGATTTTAATGCCAATAAAGCGTTTTGGTAGGCATCAATACTTTATTGTTTTTACCTATGTAAGTTTTGTTTACTTCCTCTATTAACACGCTTAGCACAAAGATCTGAAAGGGGGTAAGCCGGAGGAAAGAACAATAAAGAGTGACTATATTATAATTAGCGTTTTAAACTAATATAAAAACCAGCGTGGAAATCAAAACGTGCGCCCGGTCACCAAATAAAATCCTGACCGCCCTGAACAGAGTATCTAACTTAAATAAATATATTTCCTAGTAAACTTACACATTAGATTTTAAGCTAAAAATGGGTATAAAAGAATACCCTCAGTGGCGGTCGTGTGGACTAAGGTGTTCAGGTTTTCAGTAGACTAAATTGTCAGTGATGGGAATATCTTGCATATGGAACGGGTGAGCTGAAGAGGGGGGGGATATTTCCTGTTTAATTCTTGTATGTTTTTTGTTGTTTTCCCCATAACCTCTCCATACTAAAGTTGGGTACCTACCTCTAAATATAACCTCCACATCCCTAAGCTTATGCTTAAGCTGTTGATAGAATTTTTTTTATTAAAAGTACAGGTAACATTTTAGGGTTAGTTTCTTTATGTATGCGTTCAAACACACACACCAAAATACTCACACCTTGATTAAATTTAATTTATCAAAATGCCAAGGATGTTTTATTATTTATTTGAGATATTCACCGTGCACTTTCTGAACCGATTGATTATATTATCGGCACAGTACATATAAACTAACTTAAATCTAGAACAGACACAACGTTCAACCCCGGCCGTTAGTTAATTCATCACTGTGATAACCAATAATAATTTTTCGGCCATGCCGAGAATCGAACCCGGGACCTTAAGCTCAGCAAAGAGACACGCTACCCACTGAGCTAAACTGTTGGACCTAAGGATTTTAAATAATATTGATAACTATGAGGTAATAAACTAGAAAATAAACTATGGATAGTATTACAGTCTGGATTGGATGGAACTTTTTTGACAGTTAAAAATATACTCGAAAAACTGTCATATAAGTACACGTAAAGTCAATTTATTTGAAGCTGTCACTTTTGATAGATCTTGGTAAATATGTATATAAGTATATATAGTTTTACAATATCAATGTTGGTCGCAAAAATATGTTTCTGATTTATAACATTTTCTTCTTACCAGAATTATACTAAACAGACTGTAGAAAT
Organism: Timema podura; assembly: GCA_033556935.1. Lineage (NCBI taxonomy): Eukaryota > Metazoa > Arthropoda > Insecta > Phasmatodea > Timematidae > Timema > Timema podura. Next base: position 38,630,528 of record JAVRXN010000001.1, read on the forward strand.
CTTGGACCTCACTAGCTTGTATGGAAATAATTTTATCCAAAGGTGATGAGGAGAAAGTTATTTATATTTAAATTAAATTAAGTGTATGTACAGAGTGTAAGTTGGATTTTGTACAGTTCAGAGATTGCTAAATGACCCGTCCTAAAATTAAACAAGATTGAGCAAGTTCATACCATTCAGTCAGGTACATTGGAGGTTATTTTTCAATTGGGTGATATTCCGTCTTTTTTTCAAATAAACGATGTTGCATTCTTTTAAAATTGGTTATGTCTTGTAGATAATAGAGTAGATGTTAAAGGCAATGCATACCAATATTATTTAATTATATGATTTTAATTTAATTTTAATTTTACATATTCCTGGTTTGGGCTATACGTATTTACTTAGATTCCTCGTCTTTACCCCATACATATTAGATTCAGAGAAAATGCATTCGCATTTTCGTGCAATAAGATTAGGTATCTATTTAGGGGGGAAATCCTTATGGTACCTGCCCAGTGTTTGAACCTCAACCTCCGCGTTAGCAGCAAACCATTCTAGACGAACTGACGCCTCAACCCGTGTGAAAACACAGTAACGTTATGGGTTGTATTAACTTTCTGTTTGGGACTGTGAATGTAATGTACGTGTGTGTGTGTGTGTGTGTGTGTGTGTGTGTGTTTGCGTGTGTGTGTGTTTGCGTGTGTGTGTGTTTGCGTGTGTGTGTGTTTGCGTGTGTGTGTGTGTTTGCGTGTGTGTGTGTGTTTGCGTGTGTGTGTGTGTTTGCGTGTGTGTGTGTGTTTGCGTGTGTGTGTGTGTTTGCGTGTGTGTGTGTGTTTGCGTGTGTGTGTGTGTTTGCGTGTGTGTGTGTGTGTTTGCGTGTGTGTGTGTGTTTGTGTGGTGTGTGTTTGCGTGTGCGTGTGTGTGTGTTTGCGTGTGTGTTGTTTGCGTGTGTTTGCGTGTGTGTGTGTTAGTATTTTGACTAATTTTGATCTATGAACTAGTAGGTGTAAGTAAGTCAAACTTGTTAAACAGATACGATCCCGACGTGACATTACTATTCCATAGTTGATCGATTTCTGTTCAGTTAATAATTTTTAAAAATTAAATTCAAAAAACTTGAAAACAAGTAATTTGGCGAGCTTGAATCTATCGTTGGTGAGTTGTTGGTTTCCCCTTTCACATTGATGAATTAATGGTTGAGGGCTGGATGTTGTGTCTGTTCTAGATTTAAGTTTGTTAATAAGCCATGTACTAATACAATAAGTCGGTTCATAAAGTGCACGACAAATACCTAAAATAATTATATATTATTATATAAATCGACCAAACATAATTCCTAAATTCTATAGCCGTGTTTGCTAAACTAAACTAATTTTTGTTTAATTATGCCAGCTCTTGAATATTATTAAATTAATAGTTCTAACACCCGCCTCGGTGGCGTAGTTTGCTAACGCGCTAGTCGTGTTGAGCTCGACCGCCGAGGACGGGAAAATCGAGGTTCGAATCTCGGTCGGGTGAACTGGGGGTGGTTTTTCCTAAATGGTTTTCCACTCTCCCTCCACGCAAATACGGGTTCACTTCCTCTAAATTTAACCCTCCTAATTCCTAATCCATTAGCGTAATTAGTACTTAAGCGTATAACCCGAACGGGTAGTAAGACGCGGTGCTAAATATTATTATTATTATTAATAGTTCTAACTTTTATGTTAAATTGGCTCAATTTTTATTTTTTTATCTTTGGACTTACAGCTAACTATGAATATTTTATTTAACCAAACACCTTGATAAGGGATGATTAAAGTGAATTTATAGAAAATACATCCGAATTGGCGTGGCAGAAGGTTGGAAACCATTTAGGCAATAAAAACTCAGCACGCCCGACCTTGGCCTCCTATTCACCAGCAAACCAGATTTTATGAGCAAAGGTGCTCTGAGATGCAGGTATTTTTATTCTAGATTTAACTCAAGTTCTATTATACGTTTGTATATTTGTATTTCTTAAATGTATGATTATATTACCCTTTTTTTTGCATCAAAGATTTTCAAACATAGTTTTGAAACCGTATAAATTCTTGATACGGTTAAAACTAACTCTCCCAGATATCAAATCAAACAATATTTATAGTTCATTAGGGGCGTACAATGTGTAAACCAAGTTCGACAGGTGGAGAAAATATAATTTTTGTACAAGCCTTTGGGCAAATTTTAATACCCAGTCATTTTATTTAAAAATGTTATTGATTTCAAATATTTATTTGTATAATTACACTAATATTTATGTTAATTTTAACAAACATTTCGTCCTAAATTAATCAGATTGAAAATTAGTAATCATATTAAATAAATGTATTTAAATAAATCAATAATATTGATAAAAAAGGTATTATTAATCAATTAATACACCTGTGTCCACCTGAGTCTGGTGGGTTATGCTTTCCAAAAAGTTGAATTTTATGCAAATTAATGGTATTCGAAGAGGAGCCTTTTTATAATCCTTGTCTTGAACTTTTCGAATAAAGGCTAATGAATATTTTCAATCCTTAGAATTAATCAATGCCATCACTATAATAATGAGCTCAAAAGCTGTTACCTCTTATAATTAACATTTTAGAAAACATTCTAGTTTAAAGTAGTAAGGAGCGTTGTAATAATGGATTAGGAATTATTAAAACAATAGAAGTAAATTTGGAATATTATTCAAATCATTCCTAATCATTAGAATAATCAAAGTAAATTTGTCATCAATCATTATTAGAATAATAAAAGTAATTTAAGAATATTATTTTAAAGATTCCTTATTATTAAAATAATAAAAGTTTGGAATATTATTCGAATCATTCATTATTATTAGAATGATAAAAGTAATTTTGGAATATCATTCTGATCATTCCTTACTATTACAATAGTAAATGTAAGTTCGGAATATTATTAGAATAATAAAAGTAAGTTTGGAATATTGTTTGAATCATTCCTCATTATTGGAATAATAAAAGTAATTTGGAATTGTTTTCGAATCATTCCTTATTATTTGAGTAATAAAAGTAAGTTTGGAATATTATTTTAAACATTCCTCATCCAACCTCTCATAATAGTTGCCTAATCATCCGCTTTATGCGTGTATTTATCAAGATATTTCTTCTATTCGCCAACATGTCCAGGCGATGGAAGCAAACGAGTAGACGTACATTTTTTTAAATTGCTTTTATTACGTTCGACTATAAATACCAAATTGCTTTTGGGCAGAACGTGGAATGTAGGCCAAAATGTCACGATCTGCCTCTTCGAATCGTGTTTAACTCATCGAAACTTTTTTTTTACTCAGTGCGTAGAACATGTTTCTAGGGAGTGGAAGGGTTAAAAGTTTGGATGTCCCCAGGGGATCTCCGTTCGTGTAAACTACCGGTGTGATATTTTTTATAAAGTTGAAATTTATTTATTTCTTGATTTTTAAGTGGAAACTAACATCTCATTAAATTTAAATGCTTTGTGATTTATCTCACGAGGTATCTTTCTTTTTTTTTTGACATTCTTAGAATATAAATAAAACAATTAAATCAGATGTTCCCAATTTTTTTTCAGCTGACGCCCCAATCCCCCCTGATAGAAAAAAATTTATTATAGTGATGCTTGTCACTGCTATGTTTTAATCAGTTCTTGAATATTGGTTTTTATGTTTAGACAAAGCATACCAAAAATAGTTTTCCACAAGTCAACCACATTGTTTATTGTTTGTTTTTTTTGTGGTTTTTTTGCTCTGAGAGTGAGGGTTGAATATTCGGTGGCTGCAATGATAGCTAGGTTTCAAGGATAGAGAGGAGAGCTGTAGAAGGGGAGAGGGGGCGATTCAGAAGCTTGCGAGCTTGAAAATTAATACATGCATGCACACTTTTGGTTGGTCACCGAATGTATTACAACTGGTAGACGGTGCTGCTAATACCTCTAGAAATTATTATCTTAATTACTTTTGAAAAGAAATTTTAAATAAAAAATATATATGTAAATTTTATATTATTTTTAAAGTTATTTACGGATTATTAGTTCACTCCCCCCACCTCCCGTAAGTGCTTCTCGCCCCCAGGCTAGGAACCACTGGACTAGAGTTGTGATCTTTGGACAACTATCATATATCAGTTAGAGTTTATTATAACCTAAAGGTATATGATTAGGTGAGTTTATTCAACAGACACTCACTTCTAGAGAGAGAGAGAGAGAGAGAGAAAGTTTATAAAGGGAAAAGGAAAATGTTTTATTGCACCCGGTTTGTGATTGGGAACTTTCTTATGTGTGAAGTTACAGTTAGACATCTGTTGGTGAAGGTAGTGCCAACTTCTTAGAACAGCTAGTGTCATTTTGTCAGCACAAAGAACCTTCAAGCCGCTTATTTTAGTTTTTTTAGACTGAAGCTGCTACTTTTTCATTCAAGTAGACGTATTAAAAACAAATAAAAATATCACAAGTTAAATAATACTCGTGTTAAACTATATGCGTATTTATTAAAGACACACACAATAACACTAAAGCAACAACAAAAAAAGTGTTGTGTGATGAAACCTCTTCTGTTAAATCATCCCTTCCCCATAATGACCAAACCAGGGAAGCTTAGTTGACAATGAGCATATATGAGCTCTCCGAAAGAAATTGTGTGATGATCCCCGTGGTATGGTGGTCAGCAGACCTAAATAACGACCTAGGGGTCCTTGGTTCAATTCTTGGCCGGTATCATGGTATTTTCAACAAATGGGGAACTATGTTACCGATCACTAAGGTCTGGTTAGTTAGACTTATGTTACCGATCACATGGAAAGAGCCTCCACGGAAAGAAGGTATGATTAGTACATTCGGGCATTTCCTGAGCAACGGTACATAAATATCGGATAATCTTCCCAGTAACTGGGCTACAAATTATTTATCCCATACATGTATGAATAAATAAAGAAATTGTTTGAAAACTCAATGAACCCAGAAGCTATATATTCGGGATTAGCCTCGTTTTATTACCTCATTTCCCTCTTTATTTCTCTTTTAAATGTTGACCTTTATACCCAGTGACACCTACCAACTATTTTTATATTGTGGTGATTGCAAAACCTTTACCTTCGAGTACCACTAAACATATAATTTATTTTTATCGAAAAGTTCTTATTTAATTTGTATAAAAGTGACTAGATATAATTTCACTTATTCATATATCAGGTTATGTAGTCTGCAGCAGTCACTTTTGATAGAAATTATCAATAACAATAAAACCACACTAATAATATAGTTAAACTTTATCAATGTTTACAGCAAAAAAAAATTGTATTTTTAAAAGTTTATTTATACCAATATCCTAATATACAAATAACTTTTACTGCATTGGTGTAAGTATGTTCGCAATATCATATAACTTAATATAGTAAATTGTGTGTTTGTGGATATTTATTGAAAAACAATAAAGATAAGATATTTTTTTAGTTATTATTCGACTATACGTTCCCATAATTTCACTGTATAACACCAAAAATAAGTTTTCAAAAGACCTATTTTTCAATAACGTGTTTTTTCTTAAACAAACTGTTTATAAAGTACAGCACAAACAACAGGAAGTGCGTGTTTTTCTTACGATTGCTTCAGCAAGTTAATTAAACTGTTGTTTTACTGATAGGAGATCTCCCTGTTCAAATTATTCATCACGAGATCAGATTCTTTGGAGCTAGGGAATAACCCACCTGGAGTTTGTTTACTGTGAATAATAAACCTTTAAAATTGAACAGGGAGGAAAATGTTTCTTAAGCAAACATAATTTAAAGTAGGATTTTGTTTAGGAAGAAACCTATAGAAAATACAATTTTTTTTTTATTCTTCAATGATAACAATTGTCCAAAATCTTTATTTTATAATGTTATGCTCGCTTAAGTGGCCGGACTCATTCTCGTATTTGATTGACCTGCTTATTTATGATGGGAGATCAGGGTTCAAATCCCGGTCGGGTCTACTGAGTGTTGTTTTTATTTTTAAAAAAATTTCCCACTCTCTTTCCACACAAATCCGAATATATTACATCCTAAATGCTTCCTTCCTCATCCTTATTCAATTAGAGTAGCTATCACATATGCATATAAATATAACAGGTAGTAAAACGCGGTGATAAAAAATCAATGTTAAATTATAGGTTTGGTAAGTCCTATTAAAAGCGACATCTGCAGATCACATGTCATGACGTATGAATAATTCAAGTATATCTAGTACATTTTTCTAGCTGTTAGATAAGGTTATTTCTATGAAAATTGGACTATAGTAAATAGGAATTTGAGAAACTTTGACAAAGTAACAAGTAAAACCACTGACCCAATATTTTTTTAACATCCAATAGAATGAAATTTGGTTTTGACAGAACTTTACCTGAATGGTGTAATTATTTTATTTCCCATACGGTAGTTAAATTCCAAAGCACTTTGAAAGTAATTATATACTACTATAAAGCCACATGGCTGACTCATTCACCGACATTAATGTTTACCCACTTCCAAATGAGCTAAAAACTTGAAATTTGGCGAACTTATAGCTTCTATCCTGTAACCGGTGGGAAAATTCCAAAAAATTTAAAAAAATTAAAAATGGCAGAGCAACTTTAAAGTCGGTGTGGACCTTTCTTTGGGGGTTTCTTGTGGCTAAACGGTCAGATCTATCAAAAAACGGCTCTGGTATTACATTAGTTTACATCCACTTGCAAAGAAAACTCATCGGGTGTCTGGGGGTTGAGCCCCCAACGAGCAAAGTGAGTTTAAGTCTGCAATCACAAGTGTAATAGATTGTTTCAGAATAACAAGTAGGCGTTATTGTAGGAAGAAACATACCACACAAGTTCTATCAAACTTTTTAGACGTAACTGTTTTGAATTGAAACTATAGATGTTTAGTAACTAGTATATACGGATGTGTGTGTGTTGTGTGTGTGTGTGTGTGTGTGTGTGTGTGTGTGTGTGTGTGTGTGTGTGTGTGTGTGTGTGTGTGTGTGTGTGTGTGTGTGTGTGTGTGTGTGTGTGTGTGTGTGTGTGTGTGTGGCGTGTGTGTGCGTGTGTGTGCGTGTGTGTGCGTGTGTGTGCGTGTGTGTGCGTGTGTGTGCGTGTGTGTGGTGTGTGTGTGTGTGTGTGTGTGTGTGTGTGTGTGTGTGTGTGTGTGTGTGTGTGTGTGTGTGTGTGTGTGTGTGTGTGTAGAGATAATGATTAATTTTATCCAAGTATTTATAAAATGAGTTAAATACTTCACAAAAATGATGAAGTACCAGAAAAAATATATAGGTCTATGTACTTGAAAATTTCACAATATTGAGCAATTTAAAATAAATAAGTTTACATTTATTCCCTACGAGGAACAAGTGCCTATTGAAGAGAATCACATTTTATCAACCATCTGGAAATTTATCATACAGCAAAATTTGTTTTAGTATCACCAGTTAATTGGTAACCTCATGCTGATACGGATTTTTAGGTTAAATTTAATAACAGATTCAATATTTTAATAGGCATTTTCTAAACACATGGTTAAATTTAAACATGACTTGCAAACTAAAATTTTTTTCTTATTGTTATGCTTAAGACAAAGGTTATTTACAGCTTACTATAAGGGATAGGTTTACCTTCCTCATCACTACTACCCTATTGTAATTATTTTATACATGCCTATAGCCCAAATGGCTGAAATCCATCCCGTGTTGTTCCTAAAATAATTGACCGAGTGGAGTGAGGTCGTGTTTTAACTCGACCGTTTGGGATCTCGTCTATCTTTCTGTTTGTACCACGATTACTTCCAAACTAATACGCTTTGAAACATTATTATTTAGGCTCCACTTGGAACTGAAAAAGGTCCCCTTTAATCTGAAGATGACCTTGGCAATCCATCGGGAACCCGTAAAAGTTAATTCGATTCATTGTCAAAAAATTTTTAAAACATAAGCCATAATATTTGAATATTCACAAAATTAATGTCATACCAACCCACAAAAAAAAAACAACAACAGCGAAACATATTACAAATCCCATTATTTTGTTATTGATGTTTTGGCCAAAGTCGGCTCCCTCTCGCAGGCCTGTATGCGCGCCAATCTAATTTTCTCCCGGTTTCCCACAGATTAGCAGTGTTAATTAATATTACCCTGACGATATGATGAAAACATTTAGTGCATCGTGGCGTGTTAATAAAAAAAAGGGGGGGGCGTTGTATGGTCAGAAGATTTAATCTGTTTCACGTCAATCAAAACTGTTTGGGAACAAAGTAATAATGACAGTAAAAAGATAATATTGATTGTTTTTCTCCGAAGGCTGTGGAGCTAAAAGCACCGAATAAAGTCTTCAAACCCCCCCCACCAGCTAGTCACATGTACATACAAAGACAGCGGTGGGTCTTTCCTTGTCTGGTTTATGGCTAGCTTATAGTAGGAGAATGAGGGGTAAAGGACCGGCTACACGGAGCCGCACCGCACCGCATTTTTCCGGTAGAATGCTATCCATGTTTTTAAATGCAAGTGGCTACACTAGTCTTCGAGAGAGCGTTGCTCCGCACTTTTACGGTGCGGTGCGGACAGTGTTGCCACCTACCACAGGAAATAAACGTTCGGGAGCTTCCGAACTTTGTTTTCATGGTAGAACTAGCAATTTGTTTCACAGCCGTTGCACGTGTGACGCTGTAGTCATTATCTTCAACATTACGTACAAGATAAACAATATTATATACAGCAACTTAATTAACAACAAACATTCTTCTTAGTTATTAGCTAACTTAAATCTTTATTTTTCGTAATTAATAGCTAACTTAATTTTATGAAAATAGGTGAAAACCTATGCAAGTAAAAACAAAAATACAAACTTATTTTGTAATAGAACTCAGTCTATAAAGAATAAAAATGGTTAGAAAATGCGGTGCGGTGCGGCTCGTGTAGCCACTTGCTAGAAAATGCGGTGCAGTGCGGCTCGTGTAGCCATACCTTTAGAATCCTACCTAGGAGTAGTAAGGTGTATTTTTACCTAAATGTTTCCCCTTTCTCTCTTCATTTTAACGTGGGTACAAATCCTCTCAAATTCACCTTTTATCATACCTACCTCATTATTTAAATAAATAAGCTTGTGTGAGAAGGAAGCTACGTAACCAGGGGAAAAGAAAGGTTTTAAGGTGTCCTGAACTCCATCCAGTGTTGTTCCTAAAATAATTGACCGAGTGGAGTGAGGTCGTGTTTTAACTCGACCGTTTGGGATCTCGTCTAGCTTTCTGTTGGTACCACGATTACTTCCAAACGCATGGATCAAGTTTAACAAGATTTGACAGGAAGATTCCTTGAACTAAGGCTGAACGACGTATTTGGCTACGTGGTTTTTGTTTATCCGTTTTAAAATTATAGCCGTTAAAAAAATGCATTTAATATATAATCCCAAGTGATTTGAATTTTAAAAATTTAAGTGATCAAACACCACAAACGTATTTTTATTTTTTGTTAATATGGGACGTTATTGCGAGAGTAAATTTATTAAAAACCACGGGAAAAATTATTAGTCTCGATGAATATAATGAAATGTTAAAGTATTATTGGTTTTCTATAAAACTTCATAAACAAGGGAAAATATCAACATCAAATCCAATGAGAAATTAGGGGAGATATTTCAATTTGAAATTCAAGGAGAAATTATGGGAGATATTTCAATTTGAAATCCAAAGAGAAATAATTATTAAGACCGTAAAAATTACAACATGGAGGAAGTGCGGTCCACTGTTCACAGTTCAGGGTGTGTGTATTAGCTTGCGTCCGATTCAGTTCTTGTTTTGATTTTGATCAAATTATGAATTTTTAGGTGTAATTTCATTATGTATTACGATATTCCCATGTGATAACAGTACCAATATAATCAAGAAAATTATAAAGTTAGTTTAATCGCTAATACATTTTTCAATCTTGAAATAAATCTTTTATTTTTTGTTTACGCCTATGTACTAATTACGTTAGCGTGCTAGGGATTATCAAGGTTGAATTTAAAGGAAGTGTACCCGTATTTGCGTGGTTACAAAAAGTGGGAATCCATTTAGGGAAAACCACCCTCATTACAGCCACCCGGAATCAAACCACGATCTCCCCTTCATCGACAGTCTATTATACTGCTAGAGTAGCGTCTTAGACCATGCGGCCACCGAAGTGGATCCAGTAACAAATTTTAATAATTTTTCCATGTGGAATTTCAGCATCGGCATGGGAAATATTGTTTTCTATTTATCTATCGATTTGTATCAACCTTTATGTGGCTACTTACTAAGATTACGATGCAGATAATGGAAATGTGTGGTATACAATTTGAGAGAAAAGGTAGATGCTGGAGTTAAAAGTAAGATGAAAACATGGAAATTACTCATGCGTAGAAAGAAAAAAAATTGCCTCCAGGAAACTAATCAAAATTCTATTTTGACCTTTAAGTTTGAACTGCCTGAACCAGTGGCGTGTGGAATACGTACGCCCTTTCTGTGTCTTACTTAAGGCAAAGTTTTCCACATACCACTAAAAATATATTAAAGTGGCTTATTCTAAATCTTTATTCTTAGCTTATTGTTTGTTCCATTTGCCTTAATTGACGTTCAAGTTGTACACATTTATTAACTACGCTAATGGGATAGGGACGGTTTAATCTGAAAGGAAATGTATCCTCATTTTCCTGGAGGTAGAGTGTAAAATAATTTGGGGAAATCCAACCTTAGTGTAATATATCGGAATTCGAACCCTGATCTCCTCGACATTGACAGTCTAGTCTTCGGTGAAAGTGATTCCTTAGACCAATGTGATCCAACTGGTGGTCAGTGGGCCAAATGAGGCCCAAACTCACTGAAAATGTTGCCCTCACACTTCACAGTCTTCACAGTCTTCACAATCTATAAGAAGAAGCCATATGGTCAGATACCTGGGAGTGACCCTTGATGAGGAGAAACTTCACGGCGCACATGGAGGAAGTGATGGGGAAAACTCTATCGGCGATGAACAAAATTATAAGCATGGGACAGAGGCGGTTTTATCTACCTATGCGGATAGTAAGGACATACCATCATACAATCCTTCTCTCCATTGTAAGCTATGGGGCGTGCATCTGGACTCGCAGACTAACCAAAGTCGTTCCAGCTAAGGTGATTCAAGGTCTACAGAGGAACATATCACTGAGGCTGACGGGAACCTACCTATCACACTGTAACAACGGATGCACCGAGTGTGGCCCTAGGTGTATGGCCGTTGGACCTCCTTATAAAGAAGAAAGGTGTGGCGTACTGGATAAAAAAAAAGGGAAATATGGAGAAGGTGCGACTCCTCACCACACCCGATGTGACAGCATTTGGAGAGGTGGAAATAGCCCTGTTGGAGGAGTGGTAGAGACGCTGGGATAAAAGTAGGACAGGTAGGAGGACTTATCAATTGTTCCCTAATGTGGTTGAGAGACTAGAGAATAAACACCTCCAGCCACCCAGGGGAACTTGTCCACTTCATCACGGGAAAAGGACCGTGCCCGGTATCTCTAAGGAAGCTGGGATTAATAGAGTCGGGGAATCGTGAACATGTGGTGCTCGAGTGCGTCCTTACACTAGAAGCAAGAAGGAACTACCAGAGAGATATCCAGGGAGGATTAGTAGGCAAAGTACTGAGGGGCCCGATCTATTGTAAATTCTTAGAGCAGATTGCACTAGACGCGTCAGATAAAGCAAAGACTGCCTACATAGATAGACAAGAGGTACAGGGACGAATAAGACGGGACGTTGACAATGACAATGACGAAAAAGATGACAGCGACATGAAGGGCGGGACTGACACGGACACTAGTGCGGTCTCAGCGGTGAGTGAGTAGATAAAAAAGGATTGTTAAAGAGGAATAAGCTGTAACAATCCTTGCCAGGATAAAAAAATATATAGGTGTCGGGAGGAGCAAGCACGAGCCCTGGGAACTGGATTCCAATGCGACTGAGTGTCTGGAGGAACACAAGGGATGCCCTTGTTATCCTAAGGACAGATTTCCAGTCGTATGAACAAATGTTAGTGGAGTAAATATGAACTCTGAGGGGTTCCCTGCACCGTATGACCCACCACCTTGAAAACAAGAGAGGTGGATTGGTGTTGATGGGCCCTCAGAGTCAAGATGGAGAAAGGCGGCTGCCCTGCAACCCTATGGTACCATTGATGCGATAGAGTTCCCCGGCAAAAATGGGAATAGAACAGTTGAGTTAGTTTAGTTTAGCTTAGTTTAGTAGTTAAAATAAATAAATTAGGGACGGGGGGAACTAGTTAGGGGGTAGATTATGAAATTAAACTGCCAAGGATGGAAGGAAGGGAGAAAACGGAAGTGTGGTGGCTAGAAAGTAGGCGGGGCACCAACTCCGATAGGGCGCCTTCCCAGGTGGTGGTTATGGGGATGCCCACCTCTGCTGGGCGCTTGTCGGACTCGGGAGTGAAATCCCGGGCACTGTAGAGGGCCCAACGGGGGGAGGGTACCGGGGGCGTAATATACCTGGGGTGGACCAAATGGAACTAGGGGTAGTTGAATTTCAATTAAATTAACAGCCAAAATCTGTGTTGTAATGTTAAAAAGGAAATTCATATTTTAATTGTAAAAGTAAAGTTAAAATTATGTGGAAAAACGGCCCGGATTTAAAGTTTGTTAGATACCGAGCCTGTAAACACTGAATAAATGAATACTTCACAGTGGCTTGGAGGAAAATGAAAGGAAATACCTCGGTGGTGGATGGGAAATAGCTTAAGATTCAAATAAAAATATGTATTTAAAAAGGTCATGATTTAATTTTATTATGCGTTTATTTTATTAGTAAATATATGTATAAACAACATGAATCTATAAGGCAAAATTGTTTTGTGAAAGTATGTGCTTATGCATATTTTATTTTTTTTAATGGAGATTTTTTGGCAATAGAATTTAAAAGATTCTACCAAACCAAAAGTGAAATTTATGTATAAGTATTGAAAGTAATATTGTTTAATTAGTATTTTTGGTAGGCCCATATTAATTAAGTTGATAGGATTAATAAATATATCTTCACCCCGCAGTGCAAAATGATAAGTCAAATTTGGCATTGAGGTGGAACATGTTGGCCCACCCTGTTTTTGACCATGCTATTTTCATAATGTAAATACGTATTTATTTGTTTGTAAAGAGGGGAATTGATTTTTTAACTTGGTATGAAACGAGGATTCAAATAATGGATGATTCAAATTCAAGGAAAGAAAAAAAATATTTGAGTTTAAAGGAGTAGGCAAAAGACATGGCACATTGGTGGTCTAAGTTCACTGACAAAAGGAATGGACCTATCATAAGATAGAACAACTAATAATAATAAAATACTCTACATTGAAAATTCACTATAACGACTATTTATATTTGTACGTGTCTCTAAGACACCTTCTTGGCGCCCAGGATATACAATATTATTTTTAAATATATATTTTGAGCTTACAGTAATTAAATAAAACCTTAAGGTACCCTTATAAAAGGGTATGCTGTCACAACCCTAAGCAATGTTGGGATGTGTTTTGATTTACTTGACCCGCCTTGGTGGCGTAGTTGGCTAACGCGCTAGTCGTGTTAAGCTCGACCGCCGAGGACGGGGAGATCGAGGTTCTAATCTCGGTCGGGTGAACTGGGGGTGGTTTTTCCTAAATGGTTTTCCACTCTCCCTCCACGCAAATGCGGGTTCACTTCCTCTAAATTCAACCCTCCCAATTCCTAATCAATTAGAGTAATTAGTACTTAAGCGTATAACCCGAACGGGTAGTAAGACGCGGTGCTAAATATTATTATTATTATTATTTTGATTTACTTAATTTTCTTGGACGTACTCTGAGTGAATGAAAGCAGTGACTTAGCGAATATGATGTAATGAGTTAGAAATATTAAAGAGGAATGCTGACTACTCACAACAATGTTGCTCTAGTTGGGAAGGAAAGGGGCCAAATCGAGCTATAAAAGTCTTTATTTTGTTTTCATTGGGGCTGACATATTACCATCAATTTCGGAGGCAGTTACGCTGCCCGACGCCGGACCATAGCAGACTATATCTTCGGGTCATCAATAGCACTTGTGTTTAGAGGGCAACCATCCAGCCCAGGGTCCCGAGATTGAGTTCTGTAAGGGGTCTCGAGCCATGTCAGTCATTCCATCAGTCTAAGTTTTCACGAGTAAGCCAGTTCTTCCACGAGCGCGAGAGTCCAATCGCTTATATTCCTTTTATACTTAATTTAAAATCACATTTTGTATTATCTCTTGGTACTTCAAATAAACCAAAATTCGTAACCCTACGTATTATTTCGAACCCACACAACTACCTTACCACGACTTAACCCCTCCCGCAAGCTATCCTGGCAGATTCATATCACAGTAGGGGAGGGGGGGTCGGGACAGTACATTTTTAATATGAAAACTAGATTAAAAAACATATTGATGTTTGAACTTAATATTTTTAAATGTCACGACCGGCTTTATTTACCTCCACTCGCTCAACTAGATCCTCTATAAACACGATATAAAATATGAAGTTTTGTTTACGTAGCACTCACTGTCGTATATTTGAGTGTCGCCGGGGTGAGTAGAGCTTGTTAAAACTGTACCTATGATATGTTCTCACTCACTTGTTCCACATATGAGCCATCAAACATAGGCTCTGCTCTACATACCTCACGTGGGAATATATTTTGTGTTAATAATCGGGCCAGTGAGTCTTCTGCGAAGTGATGAGAGCATTTCACAAGTAGAATTCAAACTCTGCTTAACTTAGCAGCATTTCACGCCACGCCACGCCTCTGGTAGTAATATCATGTTGACCTGAATGTGTGTATTCAAACAAGACTATCAAGCTTACAAGCCTACCCAAAGTATTTCGGTTTAGAACAGTTTTATTTCCTAGCTTGCATTTGGATCGAGAAAGAGGTTATTTCATATTTAAAAACTCATCGATAAAATATAAATGTTCTCAATGTCTTAATTGTGTTGGATATATTCCCGTCCTTATTATAAGGTTGTCATCGTTAGCATTTCCATTTGATTAGAGGTTACTTAATTTCTCTTTGTACTTAGAAAGGAGAGTGAGAGAATTAATAATCATTATTTATCAATATAATTCAGTCCAAGCCATGCTAATCTTTGTTTTTGATCTATTGATTAAACAAAATTACAATGGATTATACTTATATCAATTTTTTCACATGATATGTATAATTTACTTTTTGATATTACTATATTCATATTTTGAATTTCACTTTTAACATTCAATTATTGTTTTAGTGTGTCTTACTACCCATCCGGTTAGTCCACACATTTTCACAAATTGATTAGGCAGGTGAAGCTAAAACTTAGAAGAAATATACCTTCATTGGCGTTGTGATATAGGGGGGAATTTTTCAGCGAAAACCCTACCAAGATTCAAACTCTGACCTCTTCATCACTGGCAATCTAGTTTATTTCAATAGTTATTACGTATACTGACCGACCACCAATACGGGGAATCTAATATTATGCTATCTACCGTACAAATTATTCAAATTGGCTTTATGGTAAATACTATATTAAATGTATTTTGAACTACCATAATATTTAGTTGTAAGATAGCTGTTAAATCTACACAGATATTAAACACAAAAAAAATTAAGTATGATTTAAAATATCAAATCATTTTTATCTTTCGTCACTGAAGGAGCTGTGTTCAGTGTACGCCTGCAACTAGACAATACCTCTTAGTGTATTGTTATATGAGTTGCCTATCAACTTATTATCAGGCGTAGGCACTGACGTGCGTATTAAGTGCGGTCTTAATTAGTTTAGTGTACCTAAGAAATCTTCAAAACCTAAAAAAAAAAAAACTTAAAAATAGTGAACCAATTAGTACTAAGCTTGGTCACATTTGTAAATAAAATAAATTACGCTCAAACTAAATTAATATTTTTTTTAAAAATTTACAACATCATAAATATTAGTCACGTGACTGTTATAATAAGAACATGTTCAATGTACAAAGCTAAGAGCACATCCAATGCCATATTCATGGCCCCCATAAATATGGCACAGCAGCGAACAATTTTATTCATGAGAAAAAACTGAAGGTCAATACTCAAATATGTTTAAGGTGTGTGATATGAGTTAGCAATAACTTTGGAGTATTCCCTGAGAGGTCATATTAAGGTCAAAAGGAAACATTTCATGATGAACCATTTGAAAACGCAATATATTTTTTATTAAATTGAAATCCTATTTTCCCTGTATCATACACTTAAATTTAATCACTATATTATACACAAATAAAAATAATTATTTCTTATTTGAAAAAAATTAAGGACTAGCTGTAGGCTTATGGATTTACATTAAATGCATTTCAAGAAGAAAATTATCATTGGGAATATTCCAGATATATTTTTATATGTGAGTAAACTAGTACCACGACGGGTTTTGAATAATTTTGTTGGTTAATTGTATACGCGTTGTGGGATAAGTATTATTCAAAATCCGGGTTCGTTCCTTGCTTAGAGTCATTCTTTAACTAATTACTTTAAAATGTGAGTTTGTATGATAGTGTTTGGTTTCTTGAGTTTTATATAAAAAAAAAGGATTCCCGCCACTAAATATAGATAATATTTTGGTAGAAAATAACTTTTGCAAAATACAAACATATGTTTTGCTGTTAACATTGATAACATTTTATTATATTAATAGTATTATTTATTAGATATTGTAATTACCTAACAAGAATGGCACACGCTTCGGTGGCCGCATGATCTAAGGCACTATATTCGCAATAGACTAAACTGACTAGGAGGACGAGATCGTGGCTCGATCCTAGTAGGGTATATTAAGGGTGATTTTTACTAGATAGTTTTACACTCTCCTTCTATGAAAATGCTGGTTAACTTCCTTTAAATTCATCCTAATACCTAATACATTGTTGTAATTAGCACATAGCCATATAAGCCAAACGAGTAGTAAGAATCAGTTCTAAAAAAACAGTGGCAGTTACATATTACATAATTTTACGTATTTAAAAATCGGGGTAGGTTTTTTTTCAAGAGTAGATGTTCATATATATCAGGTGAATGCTGGTGTATTCTCTTAAAATATTTCATCCTAACCCTCGTTCTTTAGATCATCCAAATGCTCTGTATTATTTCGCAGCACACAAAAATAAATTCACCAAAAAGAGACAAATATTAATAGCTCAATAGAATAGCATTGAGGCAGCAAGTCAACTAATGGACATTGGACAGCACTTCTATTTTTATGCCTTGAAGTCACATTTCATTTGAATCTATATTTTAACACTCCAAACTTTAGAGCATCGTTTTTCAACCACACATTGCCGCAGTAATTTGGGGAAAGATAAAAATATTTGAGGAAATATTTTTTTAAATAACACAGTTATAATTTTAACTATTGAATTTCCGACCACAATCTTAATAAACGTTATTTTAATGATAAAGTTTATCCCTAAAAACTTTTGTATATCCTTTTTCAGTGCATCTTTAGTTTTTTTTTTTAAGTTGAAAATCGCTGTCTTAAAGCAATGATATGGGTATTTGTAGTAAATGAATATGTTTTTTTATAAATATGTGTCACCATGATGTGAAGTGACCCCTTTGAGCTAATTACGTTGACACCCACGTTAGATCATTCTTGAATGGAATTATGAGTTCTACTGTTGGTAATCCTGCCTAGAATACATTTCTTGGAATACATTTTGCAAAGATTATACACCCACACCAATTTTTTTTATGAATGGACATATCTGACAAATAGAAAAATGTTCTTAATCTAATTTCACATATTCATACGTTAATTTTTGTGATCTGCAGCTGTTATTTTTTATAAATATTATCAACACCTATAAAACAACACTAATAATAAAGTGAAATGTTATCAATGTGTACCTCAAAAAAAGTTTGTATTTTCTAAAAGTTATTTTAAAATGTCAATCTACAATAAAATCAAGGTATATGTATCTAATCTCACAAAACTAGAATATACGAAAATAACAAGGAATCATTGACAGGAATAAGGCAGAAATTGATTAGAAAGTAATTTATAAATGACAAAATCAAGAAAAATATAGATGTTGACAGTGTGTTTTTTTGTTGTTGTTATTAAAATAATTTTTAAACAGGTCAAACTAAATGTCAAAACTTAAATAATAGACGTTTTGATATTTTAAGGTTCATATCTGCACTGATGTACATGCTGTGTAAGAAATAAGACTTGCAATATACTGGAGTGCCTTTGACGATGCAATGGAAATGGTTATTAAAATGTGACTAAATTGTAATTTTCTAATGATCTCCACACAAATGCTGTTGCATTTACTATAAAACTCCTATAATCCCTATCCAATACATTATGCTGTTGAATATCCCTTGATTAAAAACGTATAAACTTATAAATAAACAAGTAATAATGAGTGTTATAAAGATGAATTTTAAAGAATTATATCCACTTTAATAGAACATTATTTTAAAAGACAATCTAGTTAATAATGTTTTTTCCTATCAGAATCTTAAGTAACTTCATTATAACCTTAACATTGAGCAACTTTTCCAATAAGGACCTCATATATCATAAAATAAGTATCTTAAATTAACAATAAACATAAGCAAATATTTATTTAATCTAAACTCAAAATTTAAATTTGTATTTTCAATATATATTTGTAAAATAGTCGCAGAAGTGTTAAGATAATTTAAAATTTGTTTTTGTATCTCATGCTCCCTACCATACCACCCCTCTTCCCTCCCACCTTGTGTATAAATTCAAGGGCTGCATTGTCTAAGGCGTCACTCTTGCAATAGACTAGACTCCCGATAAGGAAATCGGGGTCACAATTCCGGCCCTGTATACTAAGGGTGGTTTTCCTAACTGTTTTTATCTCTCACTCCTAGCAAATGCGGATACCGATTCCTCTAAATTCAACCTCTCTCATCCCTATCACATTAGAGTAATTACTACATAGGCGTGTAACCCGAACAGGTAGTTGGACGTAGTGCTCGAAAAGACTTATGTTTTTTAATTATCTAGGTAAATGAATATCAGTTTCTTTGTTCACTAAAATACTAGTATAATATAATTCATCTAAACAAAGTCTATTATCATATAAATTATTAAAGCAGTTTAAAAACTGAACACTGACCATCTTATTGACTGTAATAAAATGTTTGTAATATGTTAAAAAAAAATTATTTGTTGAAGTGTAAAAGCCATACTTACATGAAATTATAGCAAAGAAGAGATATATTTCGACATTTACGTCATCTTTAATCTTTATAAGTAGGAGATTAATTCACTTCATTGTAAGTTACAGAACACGGTTAATTTACTATCATAATCATTTAGTGATTAGATTAAACTTTACCTTTTTACTAAGACTCATTTCATTGATAAAAGATTACTAGTGTTTTTTTTAATTAATTAAATTTAGCTTTCAAAGTAGCAAGGTTTTTCAATATAAAACACGTAAATGAAGATGTGAATTAGCTATAGTCATTATATGGTTTTCTCTAAGATTTCATTTCCTCTTTGAGTTATATTATTTTTTTAAGTTCTGATCGACAACATTTTGTGAAACCTAACATGAAAAAGGCTTAGTGAGTCTTAGATTTATAAAAGTTTGGCAAGACTTTGTAGAAGTAATGTATGTTTACAGTAAACTTTATAACGTTAAAAATGGAAATCATACCAATTACCAACCCATATAATAAACAGACCATCATATAGCAACAAAGTGCTACACAACGTCACGAGTGCTTAGCCACGAGTCCGTAGATTAAGGACAAAATGTTTTATTTTTGTATTATTAGTGGGTTTCGTTAGTTTCGCATTGAAATTCCACATAACAATATTTTATTATTAAACAAGAATATCACTTCTTAATATTGTAATAATTTGATAATAAATGAAATATATTAAACTTATAATAAATGGGCCTAATATTATAAATTATTTTTAAGCCATTCTCAAAGTTACCGTAAATATTTTAAAAAGAAATAAGAATGTTTTATTCAAATGACGATAATTATGCACGTTACATATATTTAATATTTAATCTTATGTCTTCTTTGATAATGGAATAAAATAATTCAGCTAGTAATAGTTTCTTCCTTTATTTAAAAAAATGTATGCAATAAAAAACTTTGTAATTAATAGACCTAGAGTGTCTCTAAGCGACTTGCTAACCCATTCAATATCATATCTAATAATGAATATTTAATATTCATATTAAAAGGAAAATAAAATAACTCGCCAATTACAATGTAGACAAATTACCTGCTTTCTAGTTAAAGATTAAAGATATAAAGCTATTTTAATACAATACCTCATAAAACTTCTTAGGAATGTTGATTTAAGGAAAAAGTTTTAATCAGCCATGCATTGCCAGTGTGGCTATAAATGTTGTTTTAATATTTAGATAAAAGTTTTTTTTAATTATCTTTAAGATGATTTACAATACTGTATATTTTTATATGAAAAGGACATTTTTTAGCTACAAGCAGCTGTAGCTATCTGATATTATGAAGTCAAATTCCCGATTCAGGAGTTAAATAAACCTTTAATAACGCGTGATTTTAACCATAGTAAAAATCCCAGACAATTTATTTTAGTTTATAAAAATGTTTAAATACATAACCGCCATAGTTGTTTTATTTATTTAACAATTTCAACAAAAATACTAACAAAAATGTTACGAAGGTATGTCTTAATGTATAATACTGTTTATAAGTTTGACACAAAATGTATACTATTCACACATTTCGTTGAATAAAATGTTTTATTTGTATTATCTCTAGCCGTGAATTTATTTTTCACTTAGTGTTTTACTTAGAATTAGAAACAGTCCATGGTTCAAAGCACTAAGAAACTAAGCTCTTGCTGAGCACCATCTGATAAGCCCCAAAAGACACATGTTCATATCTGATCAGTACACATCCCTTAAAGATTTTCTGAGTCCCTGTTAGCTGTAATAAGTAACCCTACGTTTAACACACGATCTAAATATTGGTCTTAATGGTGGTAAATGGAAGGCCACTGACTAAAGTTCAAGTCGTTTAAAAATCCCAGACTAAGTATTAAATTGTTTGATATTTTTATCATTGTTTCCATCAAAATGTAGGTGAAATTTCTGAACAGTTGAAACAAAAAATTAAAAAATTGAATAATGTTAAGTAACTAAATTAAACACGGTAGACAAACCAAATATCAATTCAAAGGAGAAAGGTATATTACTCTTAAATAAAAAATGAATGCACATTTCATTTATTTGATTTAATTAAAATACATTTTAACTTGCTTTATTTAATTAACCGTACACGCTCACTTTTAAGAGATTCGTAACATACCTACAGCTCAGGGAGAGATTTTTCACTTTCTATTTTAACTTTTTTTTGACTTGTTCATTTATATATTAGCTTTAATATTACAGTCCATGACTTGTTTTGTTTCTTTGTCTTCATATGTTTACATATTTTAGTATTTATTATATTGTATTAATTAGGTTTGAATTTTTATCAACAAAAAATTCATTGTAGAAATAAAACATAACTTCTTTAAGTTTAATTTTCTACATTGTAATATCAACAGTTCTTGAATATTTGTCATGAGCAAATAAGCATTAGAACAAACTTTTTAAATAAAGATAAAATAATCATGTTCAAATTTTGTAATACCCATGAAAAATATTAAAGAGCTGTTTGAATTACAATGCTTAGAAAATTAAAATTAACATGTCTACTAAGGCAATATATTTTTTTTTCTAAAAATTTTCATTTGAAAACTCTAAAACATGGAGCTTAGCTTGAGTTCTATTTCACACCACCTTAGCTTATCATATAAAAGACATGCTATTCATTATTTACTACGACTACAAGACGATCTGGATTGCAATTCAAGAAGCTTTAACAACTATATTATCCAATTCGGTGGCCACATGGTCTAAGGCTCTATTCTCACAATGGACTAGACTGCCGAAGGTGGGGAGATCTAGGTTAGAATCTAGGTCGGGTGTACTGAGGGTGGTTTTCCAAAATGGTTTTCCACCCTTCCTCCACGCAAATATGGGTACACTTCCTATAAATATAGCCACTCTCATCTTCAAAAAACCATTAGATTGATCAGTACATAAGCGTATAACCCAAACGGGTAGTAAGAAGCGCTGCTAAAAAAACGATTATATTACTTACTCTATAGTAATAGGACCTCGAAAGTTTATTAACTCGCAGAATAAAAGTAGGCCATCTATCTCTATCTTGAGCTAGTTCTATCCAGTCCACCTCATTACACCCTATCTCATTCAGTTCCATTATAATGTTGTCCTCCCACCTGCATCTAGGTCTTCCTATTGGGTTTGTTCAGTCAATACTTTGAAGTGATGAGTACAGGGTACACAGCTCATCATTATGTAACCTCCTCCACTCCCCAATATATTCAGTCCTTTTTGGACCAAATATCATCCTAAGCACCTTGTTTTAAAACACCCTTTTTTTTTTAGTCGTGTAAGGTAAGAGACCGTGTCTCACACCCATAGAGAAAAACAGGTAAAATTATTGTTTTGTATATTCCGAGTTTTACATTCCTTGAAAGCAGGCGAGAGATTAACAACTTACTTACCGAGTAATAATTATGTATTACCTGACTATATTATTTTTCTAGTTTCTACTCTAATATCGTTATTGCTATATAAAATATTATATAAATATTTATATTTAATTTATTATCAAATAGTTATGAGCTTAGTTTCTAAAGTAAGCTACTCTTTCATTGATGACTTGACCTTCATAAAAAAACTTTATCCTAAGCATCCAAATATAGCGCATCCACAAAAAAAAAATGTAATCACTTTCTACCAAACCCAGTCCTTATATTGTGTGTCAAGGCTGATATTTTAAATGCCTCCCCCTCCCCCTTCCAAAACATCTTCTACCGCATTCTGTTCATTAATAATGACACTGCATAGAGCAACCCACTTGCTTAATAATCACCTCCTTCCAGAAGACAATATTTTTGTAGTTTTCATTGTTCCTTGGGTTTCATACGATTTCATGCTCTGTTATTGTTTACATGACTTGCCTGATGTTTCTTTCTCACCAAAAAAAAAAACAGTAATTATTTCCAATTAACTGAAAGGTACATTTTATTTCACACGGTAAGCCGCAAAGTAAAAGTAACAAACAATTATAGCGTCATTAATGTGAAGATTCGCAAACGAATGCGCGAGTTTCTGATACAAAGTTGTTAGAAAAAAAAAAGTAGAGTGAACTTTTTTTTTTATGAAAAAACTTCTGTCTAGTGAGATTGGAGGAAGGTTGTCCTGAGCTGAACTAGTGTGTGAATATTTTTCCGCCGTTACTGAATAATAAGCTGAAAACCACTAGAAAGTGAAATTATCTCATTGGGAACAACAGTGTAATATCTCCAAGGTTTACTTATTTGGTTCTTACCGGTAAGCTTTGTATTCTGGTTAATTAAATTGAGTATGATTCATTAGGCCAAGGTTCACCGCCGACCTGCGTTGCTGAAACTCTTTCATTCACTTGAAACCAGTTTTCACTAATTAAAAGGAACATGTTTATTCTTAATATATAGCACTCTTTAGGAAAATTTTTGATTTAATTTTATAGAACTATTTTGATTAAATTAAGGAGACGGGGTTTAAATGTTTGAATTAGTATTATTTTTAGTTAACTAACATTAATTGGATTTTTAATTTAAAAACTGTACATTATAAAATATATATTTAGCATCGCGTCTTACTACCAGTCAGGTCTGTTCGCTTTGATACAAAAGACTTAATTATATTCACGTCTATTGACTTTATGCTAGAAATGATCTAGTTACTAATGAATTATTAGAGGTCTCCGAAGTCTAATAGTCTAAGCGTCACTATCTTGTTAAAATGATCTGCTGATGGTGAGGAGATTGAGGTGTGAAGCACACCAAATCCCTACCCTATCAGAGTAATTATTATAAATGTTTATTATCTGAACAGGTAGTAAGATGCGGTGATAATAAAATAAAATAAATTTAAAAAACGAATTATCAAATTGAAATTATCATGTTGATTGTAGAATACACAAAATGGAAACATTCTTAATTATTTAAGGTAATTCTGCAGTCTTATATATACATATATCCTCTCCTCACTATGGTTTTATACGCATTAATTTAGTGGATAAGGATGATAAAGAACAATTGAAAGGAAGTTCCCAACCCCAACCCCCATATTAGCGTAAAAATTGATTGGGAAAACTACCCCCAGTACATCCTACGGATTCGAACCTAAGCCTCCCCATCACCGGAAATCAATTCTATTCTGAGTTTGACTCTTAATATGGTGTGAATACAATCATCGCAGTATCATGTCGTGTTTATAAGCTAAGCAGAGTTTGTTAAAAACTGTATCTGTGACATGTTCTAACCCATTCGGTCCCCATTTGACTAATACTACGTATGCGTTGCTTTAAATACTTCATGATATAACTTGTGTATTACTATTGAAACCTGCGCAATGAGTGTTTTACAAAGGGTGGTATGTTTGGTAATTACTCTAATAGAGTAGGGACGAGAAAGTAAGCTTTTTTGAGGTTATATACCCGCATTTGCATGGAATTATAGTGAGAAATCATTTGTAAAAAACTACCCTCAATAGACCCGACCGGGATTCGAACCCCGATCTTGCCTTCTTCCACAGGCCGGTCTACCACGAGAGTGACGCCTTAGATCATTCGGCCACTGAATAGAGTAGTGTGGAAAATAGTTAACAGGTGTCGACCTCACTGGTCTTGGGGTAAAGTGTTCGTGAGCTCAAACCCATCCGAGGCCAATAGATCTTTCTTCAGCGATAGAATTCCGTGACACAAATTTCTTTAAAGGGGAAGTAAAGCCGTCGGTCTCATGTCAATTGAAAGCAATACTTACTTCCACTACGAGTTATATCAAAATATGATTTTGCCATAATAAGGTAGGAAAGATTCCAACAGGGCTCTTTTTACATAACAATTCTATATTTTGAGTTTTATTAACAGACTAAAAATTATGAAAATTTGACATTAGCTCATTTTAAACTACACTTTAATTATATTTGTGGAGCTATGAGACTAGACGTGATGAAAAATAGCTCTAGATTTAGCCTTCCTCTAACAAATACAATAATTTTTTGATAGGCTCGCAACAGAAAATGTTAACATATTTATAACTAGCAGCGGGCTGTCCTCTTTACCTTTAGATAAGAAGGTTGGTATGTTTCTTTCCCCTCTTTCTCATTGACATAAAAAGGACGGTTGTAGGTGAAGGGCAAAAGGGAGTAAAAGATTATGCTGAGTAGAGAAATGGTTGCAGAAAAAAAACAAAGTCCATTGTATTTAAGGCATGTGGCCTGACAGCGGTTGATACTTTTCGCTGGCCGATGCGACCACCTTGACAGGTAGCGAGGGCTAGCGTCGATTGGCTTGCTTACAAGAGAAAAAGGATGAGGGAGGTAATAAGAAATGACTACTTAAAATATTTATTCTACAAGAAATTACAATACAGAAACCACTCTCTCTCTATCAGTGCCCCTAATTGACGTACACTTTCTAAACACAAGTTTATATCTGACACACCCGCATCTAGGATAGCATGGCTGGTAGGTAGGCGTCAATTTCGCAATAGACTGGATCACATAGAATAGGGGAAGTAGTAGTTAGAATTCCGGCCTAGTATACTATCAGGGTGATTTATTTTTAACAGTTTCCCATACTACCAACGAGCAACTGATGGTATATTTCCTCTAAGTTCCATCTTCCACGTCCCTGGCCCATTAGTATAAATATGCGGATAGCCTGGATTGGTAGTAAGAAGCGATTTAAATATATACAGGATGTACCGTTACATGTGGGACTCACATCAGAGGTGGACAGAAGACACAAAAACAACGAAAAAAAGTTATTATAAACATGTGTCCCATTTGACCTTGTTTCCAAGCTACAGCCAAGTGATTCCACTAAACTGTATGTATACCAAATTCAATATCTCTATAATTATCGATTAGGTATGACCCGCGTAGTTGGCTAACGCGCTAGTCGTGTTGAGCTCGACCGCCGAGGACGGGGAGATCAAGGTTCGAATCTCGGTCGGGTGAACTGGGGGTAGTTTTTCCTAAATGGTTTTCCACTCTCCCTCCACGCAAATGCGGGTTCACTTCCTCTAAATTCAACCCTCCAAATTCCTAATCCATTAGCATAATTAGTACTTAAGCGTATAACCCGAACGGGTAGTAAGACGCGGTGCTAAATCTCAATCGATTAGGTATGTCTATTTTTTTTCGAGTGTGGGTTTTCCTGTCGCCGGACACGGCACGGTCCCGTGAGTTCAGTCGACCATTAAATGGAATGGAGCCTTACACAACGTCACGGTCAAAGTTTTTTCCCGTACACGGCTTCCGTTGCACTCACGGCGCCCCACTGGACTAGTCCGGTGCCGTGGTCGTATCTAGTCGCAGTAGGGCATGCGAGTATATGGAGCTATTTACACGACGCGGGATTTTACCGTACGTTCATTCTGCATCATCAATTTTCAGTCCTGTGTCGAGTGCCAAACTATAAGTCCAGTGAAATTTCATCCCTCATTTTCGAGCTACTACGAACCAAGTTGCCACTTTGTCGTTGTAATAAGTACAGCGAACGACGAGTTGAACAGCCGAAAGTAATTTAATAGTTTTGCGTCGTTCTCTCGTAGTTTTGTGAACAACGTCACAAATGCTCCCACTCTGTCCCACCATACATTCAAAGGATGAACCCACCAAATTCTAAATTGTTATTTTCTTCGTAAATTTAATAAATACAAAGTAATTGCCAAGCTGGGAGCCAACCGACCAGACCTTGTTCCAAGCTTGTTGGTTTTTGGCCCTGACCAGTCTCCTGTCTGTACTTGACCTGGTTTCCCACTGGGGTTCAACCCAACCTCCACCAGGTTACTCAGACCCCCGGGGTACACCACTTGGTATGATCAGGATTGAGTAGGAGAGGCTATGCGGCATCCACTAGGTAGGCTCCATGTATTCAATGTTATTAATATTAGCACTGCGTCTTACTACCCGTTCGGGTTATACGCACTTACGCTAATGTGTAATGGTAGGGTGATTGCGAGATGAAATGGAGGACCTACAGTTTAACGTGGAATCCGAACCACGGTGGAGACCTGGCATTCCTTACATTCACAAGTTGTGATTAATACACGTCTTGTCAGAGGTGAAGAAAGGGTTTGGCAGTCAGATAAATCTGTGCCGGGACCGAGGATTGAACCCCGGACACCAGCATAGAAGACTGACACCTTACCACTAGACTACAAGGTCAACAACTATTCTATGTTATATGGATTACTCCTGGTTATTCCAAAAACTTTTTTTTTTAAAGTGCTACATTTTATTACATGAAGACTGCAGGCTTGCATTTAGGTTGAAGGTGGCCATTTTGAACACTTTCTAGAAAGTTAATCAGCTCCACATTAATGGACCGCAAACATGACTATAACTTGGAAACAAGGTTAAATGGGGCACATGTATATATTAACTTATTAATTGTTTTTGTTTCTGATATTCACCACTAAAGTGAGAGCCCCACATGTTACGGTACACCCTGTATATACGTAGAAGCCGAACGGGTAGTAATTCGCTGTGAAAAAAGTTAATAGTGCTCTTCCAAGGCATGTAAGTTTTTACAAAGTGTGAGAAATAAAAGAACCTAGTATTCGAAAGTTAAAAGCAGAATTACCAACATATAAATATTAAAAATTAGTTTAGTTTCCTGTGCATTAACCATACACATAAACTAGATTTGTTGCACTACTCTAAACTAGAACTGTTGGGTTTTTTCCCGCCAGTTGTTTTAGTTTGTAAGCAATGTTAAGTATTCATGGACAATGTTCAGTAATTATTAGCACGTTAGTAAGTTATTGTACTAAGCACACGCCCCTTTCGAGTTCGTAGATAACTGGACAAATTATCATATGGGTGCCAACATTATACCTAAGCTTTTCTTATAGCGGATTCTGTGTGCTTTTACATCAGAAGGCTTGCATTCAATTTGTAAAGAATCGTAAAGCTAGCATTTTTTTTTTACAAGGATAAGATTCTACACCCTCAAATATTTACTTACTAAAACATTCAAACTTTATTTTTATTCCAATTCCGTGCACATGTGTTTTGTATTCATTATTTGATTTTAAATAAAATCGCCAATATGCGAGCTGGTTATAAATTCTTATAGCTGTTTAAAGAAGTTGGTAAAGGTAGATTTACTCCAGCGTACTTTATTCTTGAGAGAACAGAATTTGATCTCCCACTGGTTGAACTTCCTCCGGTTTTTTTTTTTTAATAAATTGTGATTCTACATCCTCTTTCTAGGAAAATGTTGTTTATTTAAGGTATTTAACGTGAACTTTCTGAATCAACCGATTATATCAGGACACGAGAATTTCTATGAGCGAGAGTGAAAGGACCTAACAATTTTGCCAAGAAAGATATTTTCACATACCACTTTACATACCACGATCGACATGGGACCGACGGCTTTACTTTCCCTCCGAAGGAAGCTGTGCTACGGATTTTTATCACTCAAGAAAAATCCATTGAACTCGGTTGGATTTGAACCCACGATCATTGAGTCCTAGGGCAAATAATTTACCCCAAGAATACCAAGCTCTACTAGGTCAATGTTGATAATAGTTTAGAAATTTTATTTCACATAATAATGTCCTGCCTAGTTTATATAATAGTCATCAAACTAAGACAACCATATATATATTCATTATAGCACGGCGTCTTACCACCCGTTCGGGATATTATTATCAAAGTATGTTGAAAGCTTGAGATTTCAAAATTCGCTAATTTTAAGGCAAGTGTACAAGATACTATAATTTACTCTCACCAGTATCGAATCACACGTGGGTTAAGGCACCACTTAATCTGATCTGTATTACCAGTGGCAAGGTGATTGGGGCTCGAATCCCGGCTGGATGAATGGAGTAAGAATTTTTCTAAATCTTTTCCTCTAAAAATTATATCTTGCTCTTTCCTACTACATCATTGTCAATACATGGATAGCTCGTACGGGTAGTATGAAGTGGTGCACACACCAAAATAAAACCTCGCCTCCATGTTAGAAGACTGTTGACGAATATGTATTTTATTTCACTGGCCCCAGTTGACGTGGGAGTCCGCTGCGCGCGCACACCTGCGTGTCGGTCACGGCAACTCGCTCGCCCCTCCAGTGAAAGTGAAGACCGACTACACTGGCTCAGTGGCTGATTCGAGCGGATTTGACGTCACACACCTTACAACCTTACGCGTGTCATAGGGAGGAGGTCAACCCTGTCACCCCTGAGTTAACACCGTAACTATCATTTCAGAGAGAAACATTTCATACACAAGTGAAGCGAAGGAGAAAATTACATATTTTTTAAGCAGAAGATTGATATTGATCACGAACTTTAACTAAGATGTAGGTTTTCTTGGCTGTTGAAACGATATGATTAATACACACTATTAGGAAATAAACTTATGGCTCGCTTATACTTTACTGCAGGTTTATCCAATTAGTTTGATCATAAGAACCAAACTTAAAAATGTAAATACTTAAAAGGACTCATTTCAAAAAATATTGTGAGCATCTTAAGTAAAAAAAAAACCCAAATTGGTTACCTTTTTAATATAAAAAGAAAGGTACGATTAAATAAAATATTAATTATAATACTTTATTTATATCTATAAATGTTTATAGTTGTGATAAAGATTTTTTCTAAAATAAATTGGACTTCTTTAAAGACTATAAATTTGATTAATCAAATATAAGATAAAGTATATGATTCACAAATATTTATAAAAAAGAAAAACCTAACCAAATTTTATGTTGGTTCATCATCATGTTCGTGAGCCACAAGTTTAGTATGCCTGTTTTACTAGGAGTGAGTGGCTAGTAAGAGTAATTAATTATTTTTTTATCACCACGTCTTACTTCCTGTTCAGGTTATACGCACAAAAGATAACTACGCTAACGGGATAGGGATTAAGAAGAAAGCTTACTTGCCAAAATATAAAAATAAGCTCAATATGTTATGGTTTTGGATGTGGGGGTAAGGAATCATATCACCCCCTACGTTTTTATCATATATTGTAATTTTATCTCATCGTTCAAATTTTATATATCTCAGACCATTTTTAAATCAAATTCTAAAGAAAGTGTTCTAAATAAAACAATGAAACATAAATTATACGCATTGTGTAACAATGCATTTCACTATAATGGTAAACAAGAGAAATTAAAATATACTGATATAAAATTAATTTGCATGGAGAAGCGAAAAAGATGTTGGCGTTACCTGGGACATTACCAGGGACTTAATTTCATATACAAAGTGTCGTAAAGCGTGCATATTTTAAATCTTTGCAAACCTATTTGTTTTCTTCTTAATATCACAGAACTATATCTTAGTAAGTATAAAAATGAATATTAATAAATGATTACTGACAACATTCTTAAATGTGCATATGGCATAAGTTTATTTGGTTTCAGGCTAGCAAATATGAGAAATAATAACAGTAAAGTGTGCTTTGTCTCAATGTACCATACAGAACTCAGACTATATATTTTATAAAGTTTATACTGAAAGAAATGATGACTACAGTCCATTTTTTCGTAAGGAAAAACTTATTTGATGGATGGAAAATCTATTAGATTCGCTTTCATGTAGTAATGCAGCGAGTCATGTGATCTGACGCTATCAATTTTCATAGATAATATAAAAAAACACTAGTAAATTAGTAAAATGTTGGCCTCAAAAAAGTTCTGAAAGTTTTTTCATCTATAAATCCTACTATAGCATTAATGCGGCTGGATAGATTTTTATTGCCTGATTTGCGTACTGCTATAAGTGTCTAGAGTACGTTTATAAAATAAAATAAATGCCAAAATTTGTTAAATCAATAATATTAATCCACCACAATTTAATAGTTTAACTCTAAAAACGGTACAATAAGCAAAAAAAAATACAAACCACTTACATTTTTTATAGTAGGCATAGGTGGTAGGTAACATTAATATTTATTCAAAAATTATCAAAGTGAATTATCGATTTTTCAGTGACATAATAGATTCCCGTTACTTCATCAACTTAACTAGCGAATCAAGTTGTTCCTGGGAACATTATTATTTTTTTGTTCTAAAAATAATTAACAATGTTCCGGACTCGAGTTTTTACATTTTTGAGTACAAACAATTTTAATGCAACCGCATATTAACTTGGATCATTTGTTTTCCTAAAATTCCAATGGAAATGAATACACCATATTTACTGTATTGCATTTTAGACTGAAAACCATCAACGTTATTACAATGAAGTATAAATTATATTAGTTGACCTCTCGGTGGTCTTGGGGTGAAGTGCTCGCCTCAGGAGTCGATATTCGCAGGCTCAAATACAGCCGAGGTTGACAGATTTTTACTGAGACCTAAAAGAACCGTAAAACAACGTCCTTCAGAGGGGAAGTAAAACATCTGTTTTATGTCGATTGTGGCATATAAAAGAACCTTGGAAGGTATGTGAAAGTAAATTTCCAGTAAAATTGGTAGGCTCTTTCTTGTTCAATCGTAGAAATCCATTGGGTGGGTAAACTGAAAACCTGCTCCACCTGAAATTGACGTATCAAAGAAACTGCAACAAGGAATAGCCGTTGCTTCATTGCAGCCCTGTGGTACACATCGGGATTTAAGGTAATTAATAATCAAAAATTATATTATTTTTCAAATTATTATCTTCCATCAGGTGGGGCAGAGTAATTCATTTTCTGGATAAGACTATATAGGAATGGAAATTAATTCTGATAAATGTTTTATAAAAAAAAAGCTTAAAGACTGTCGTAAAACTTTTACTTACTGTGAAATTATTCTAATTAAATTTGGTACTAGTAATTATTTTTCTTGAATACTTCGTTATATTCAAAGGGATTTAAAATAATATAAGTTACTAATTTATTCTTGAGGTTTTTGGATTTTCTTCGGTATCTTAAAATATATTTATACGGTGCCGATAGACACTTGGTCTATATGTAAATCAAATTTAGTCAAACAAACAGACAGTAGAAGTTCAAATCCCGGATAGGTCTAATGAGGATGGTTTTACTTATAATATTTCTCATGCAAATATTGGTACACCTCCAAATTTTATCTTCATTCACCTAACAGATTAGCTTAATTTATACATACATCAATATAAATATATACATATAAATAAATATAAACCTATATATATATATGTACCTATCTATAGCTCAAATTGGGGTGAGATGTGTTAGAAAAAGTAATTATTCTCAAAACAAAGATTTGGAATATAGTAATGTAAAAATTAATTTACTCATAATTCACAAGAAAAAATCAGAAAAAATAAAACTTAATTTTAAAGAAACTTCAGAACTTTTGGTGAAATCGAAAACTAAAATGTAGGCCTACTAAACTAAAACAACAGATAAAGAAATAATCAAGCTGTGACATTTCTAGATAGACAAACTATTCTCGTCTTCAAATTTTACAGTATTGGGAAAATATTTTGAAAAATGGACAGACAAAATATAATGGAAAAAATTGTTCAAAAAATGTATTATCATGATATGTTAAATAAATGCCATCATATTTCAAAGATAACTTTTGTTCATATTTCTTTAAAAACGAACAACTCTTTGCAGATGATATTAGCTTATGAAATGTGTATGGACCCAAACACAGCATTTTCTCTTTAATTTGAAATTTAAGTAATGGTCTACCTAGAAACCATGGCAGATGATACGCCTTCTATACGGATCGTTAGGTAGATTAATAATGACATTATAACGTACAAACTTTACAGTAAAATAACTTTCAAGTAAATTATAGTTTGAAGTATTATTTGATGAGAAAATCTGTCATGGGAGCATAGGTACCTTGGGAAATAGGACATTTCCAAAAAATAAAAATTATCTATATGCGCCTAGCTACCCGTCAGGGATACCTACATATTTACACTAATTTATTAGGAATGTGGAAGGTAGAATTTGGAGGACATCTAACCTCATTTGTGTGGAAGGAGAGTGGGAAAATATTTAAGAAAAAATACCCTCAATACACCCAAAATAGGTTTGAACCCTGACCTTCCTATCACTGGCAAATCTGATTAGACGAGCATGACATCTAGTCCACGTGCCCACTGATATGGGTGAATAAATAAAATAATTATTTTGTATTTATATTTTTAGGAAATTTGTACATTTTTTCACTTTATGAGTGAAATTCATAACTGTTTTATAGTATAGTGAGTTTTTATGTTTGATGTTTTAGGTAAAATATCGTTATTATTTAATAATAGACCTATTTTCTTAGGTTAAGCCGGTTTCTAAGTCATGTTATATAATAGCAGGGTTTATAAATTTTATAATGAATACCCTCAATCTAAAAGAAATATTATCCGCATGGGTGGATACGTAGACTGAATGTTAGGCGCATCTAGTTTAATTTTTGAATGCTAGGCTTGCTGGAGCTCGAATCACGGTTGATTGTATTGAATATGGTTTTTCATAAATACCGTATTTATTCGATTCTAAGACACACTTTTTTCTCCGATTTAAACGTATTTAAAATCGGGGTGCGTCTTAGAATCGATGACTTAGAATCTCAGTTCTTTTTCGACCAACACTCGATAACTCACAAGACGATCTCTCGATAACTCACAAGACGATCTTGTATGGGATAGTGGAGATAAAGACGGCTCAGAAGAATTCGACTGATATTTAATCAGAAAGAAGTGATAAATCACATACTTAATGATAAATAAGTAACTATTTGTTGTTAGAAATTGATTTTTCTAATAAAAATATTAATTATATCTAGAATATTTTACCTTCTTTTTTGTGGCTATTTATTTTCTTAGAATTAAATATTTATTTATTTTTTTCCTGTTGGCGGTACGAAAAACTAGGGTGGGTCTTACAATAATTGATGTCTTAGAATCGAAGAAATACTAGTAGTTAATAATTCTCCACGCAAATACGGTTATATTTCCTCAAAATTCTACCTTTATCAACTCTACCCCGTCGATGCAATTAAAATGCGTTGAGCTAAGACGGGTAGTAAGACTCAAGTAAACACAAATATTCTAAGTGACCGCAATCTCCCGTAAGAAGGAGCTGTTTAATTTGTTTCAAGGACACACCTGTCACACCTCATTCATGTTATTTGTGTAATCGTCGGTTAGCTCTTAGCACAAGTGTCGAAAGTGATTTGTTCGGTAACTGAATGAGTCGAATTGCATCACCGACAGATGAATCACGAAGAGGCGCACAAGAAAGAAACACTCTCACAGAGAGCGAGAGAATAATAATCGATTTCCTGCTTTCTTACCAAAAAAAAAATGCACAGGGAGTTAATTGCGCGCGCGAACCCCCCCCCCCCCCCCCCCCACACACACACACACACACACACACACACAAACACACACCATTGCTTGGAAAGATATTATGCGATGAAGATGTAATAAATCCACATAAACTTCTGCCTTTCATAACAGTTCCAAAAACCCGCATAGGTGCATCATGTTTTCCAGTGACGTAGAGGTTGGGGTTAGAATCTCGTCCAGGTGTACTTAAGGCGTTCTTTTCTAAATGGTTTTTCACTCCTTTAAGCACATGCGAGTACCTCTCCTCTGAATTCTACTTTTCTTATATCTGGTGGAGGGTAGATAGTTCGGACGGGTGGTAAGACACGTCAGAAAAATAAAACTTTGGAATGTTACAAGAAATATTCTCATATTCATCAAACTCAAAGTTGTGTTTGATCACTTTTACAAGCGATGGAAATGTATTTACAATATATCTAATTTACGTTAATCGATTATTTTATGGATAATAATGTGACAGTCATAAAAAATAGGTGTGATTATATATATATACATATATATATAAATTCTTGAGCTGTGGATTCACACAAAAATCACAACGCGTCCAAACTGTTACTGGGTTTACCTACAAACTTTGTGATTTGGATGAGCATGAAACTTTACGTAAGTGATTTTTCGCCTGGATCTAGTTTACTCTACATTGCTTCTAAAAGAAGCAAACTATTCATTCTTCTAGGTGAAAAAATAAAATTGTTCTTTAGTATTTTTTTCCAACTGGCAGAAAAGGTCAAAGCTACTGTGAATCATATATACCATTCGCCCCACACACCCCTCAAAGTCCTTTCCAACATTAGGTATGTCCTGTGATTTAAATAACAATTACTTTCTTCAGTGTGAATGGTCAAAGTCGTTGCTATTGCGTTAGACTGGCCGGCTGATGACAGGGCGATCACGGTTCAAATCCCGGTTGGATCTAATAAGTTTTTTCCTAAATGATTTAACAACGTAAAATTTACCCAACTCTGACCAGATAAGTCGGGGTTTAATCACAAGTTAG
Organism: Timema podura; assembly: GCA_033556935.1. NCBI lineage: Eukaryota > Metazoa > Arthropoda > Insecta > Phasmatodea > Timematidae > Timema > Timema podura. The sequence continues at coordinate 38,665,984 of JAVRXN010000001.1, forward strand.
ATTAGTTCTATATTTTCATGTGCTTACCCATTTTTTTACCATCGAATACTGAATTAGTTCCCCCTTGAAATAAGCCAAGCATAACTACAAGATTTTAATTAGTACGTTTTACAACCAGTTTACTTATTAACTAATTAATTATATGCTTATTGACTTATTGAACTATATGAGTGTGGTGGATTGAGGGGGGAAATACTTCAGCATTCACCCGAATATAATATGGTAAACGACCCTATTTATCAAATGCATTTATTTTCCTTCATTCCCTTAAATACCTCAAGGTTTAAGGTGGGGATGTAGGAAACGTGAGTTAATATATACAGTTATCATATCAAAATATATTAGCCAAAATAAATCAAATAATTCTCCAATAGAAACCAAGTTTAATTTTATTCAGATGGTGATAACAATTGTTTAATATCTGTCAAGAGTGTCCTGGAATTTAATGACAACCTTTCTCTTCATTTAAAAAGTTTCTCATATAATACCGCTATGCTCGTGATGGGTATTTTAGAAATGTTGATATCACCATGTGAAGAAAATTAAACTCTTATGTTTCTACTGGAATAATATTTTATTTATTTTGTCAAAAAAAAGTTTTTATAAAAACTGCTAAAACACTTATCTTAGCTCACGTCACCTACATCTCCACATTAAGGTCAATATGTATAGTGTACGGTCCAATTTTCATAGTAAGAGCCTTACCCGACAGCTAGAAAAATTACTAGAACTTATTTCACGTGTTAATACGTCAAGTCATATGACCTGCAGCTGTCATTTTTTTTTCAATTACATCAATACTTGTGAAATTAAAATAATAATAATATAGTAAAATGTGTACATAAAAAATTACGTTTGTATTTTTAAAAGACAATTCCTTATGAAAATTGGAAGTTCAAATAATACGCACCTGTAGGAGAAGTTAAGGGATATTAAAGTAAAAAAGGTAACAAGAGCAAATGTTTGATTATTCAGCATTAACACGCTATTGCACAATTTTGAATCCAAAGCGAGTAGTATACAAGTAGTTTCCTCATTATTGTAAAGGTCCTCTATATCAAGTTACCCACTAGCTCATAATAATGATAAAGTTAAAGGAAATGTTTGCGTGGTATCCTTTCGCGTTAGTGACAACTAGTGAACACGGAATCACGTCCGTTGATTAATTCCAGAGGATAACTTTCCAATGTCCGCCACAGTTTACGTTATGAAATTAATTTCATCCTCTGCATTTTTAATTTCCCCTTGAACAGGCATTACATTCTTATCCTAAGTGTAAAAGTATCCACTCGTGCTACTTGCATTTAATTACACTAGTTAGTAGGGGTAACTAAGAGTAAATATATCATTTACGTGATGGGAGAGTGATAACTTTATGGATTAAAACAGACAAACTATTACATTTGATAAATACGGTGATAGCCACATCTAAATATAAAAAAAAATTAGCTTGAAAAATGAGAGTGGACACGGGTTCGATTCCCATGTCCAGGTGTCATTTTTTAATTTAAAAAATAAGAGTGATAACTGATAACCATTTTTATAGGTTGGACTCTTAGTCTAGCGGTCAGAATTCCTGGCTACTCATCTAGAGGGGCCGGGCTCCTTTCCCGATAGTACCTCCAAAACAAACTATACGAGCTTGAAGTTTATTCCACGACGTTCTCTGATTTAAGTCCATTTATTTCAAATGGTTTCATAAAAAGATTTTCTTGGTTCAACTTACTACCCGTTCGAGCTATAGGCCTACGCTTATTTATACTTATGGGTAGAGATGAGTAAAGTATAATTTAATGTAAATGTACCCACATTAGTTTTGAGGGAGAGTGAGAGACCAATTAGTCAAATCCGCCCTAATTACACTCGAGAAGGAATAAAACCCTGAACTCACCCTTATCCACCACTTTAGTTTTTATACAAGAGGTACGCGTTAGATTATGTAACCAGCGATGTGGGTTCCTAAGGTATGTCAGAACGGAACGCGAGTAATTTTACAGTTTTTATAGCATTACATTTGTTGGCCAAAATAAATTGCAATTCTACAGAAACTGTAAAAATACTTACGCTCCCTTCTGCCACACCTTAAGTAGAGTTTGATCTGGTAGAAAGGGATTTTAAGAAAATACAATAACAATTTTTTTGCATTCAACTATGATAACATTTAACTTATCAACAATGCCGTAGAACGATATTCGTATATATTGTGATAAATTCGCCCCATTATTTGGATTATTCTTAGACTGAATAGTACACTTGGTAGAATAAATTCATATTGATAATTTTATCGACTTTATTAATAATTACGGTCAATGCAAATACTTTTATTAGCTAACCTATTAATAACAAATATTGGGGTATGCATGCGGTTTAAAAACACACCAATACATGAAGACCCTTACGAGTCACACTCCCTGTCTCTCAAAATTGTTGGTTTTGGTAACTATGCCCTCCGGCCAATCAGAACACGTCTCTGATCACATGAGCCAATACTGGCCATACAGACGATATATGAAAACAACTGATGCCCTTCACCCTACAAGGTGCGGCCACACGGTAACCTCAAGTTGGTTGTTTATAGTTTATTGCACACACACACACACACACACACACACACACACACACACACACACACACACACACTCACTCCTCTAATACATTTCCACCCTCTGGTTTGCAATATGCTAGATTTCAAATCCTAACTTACAGTACAGTAACTTAACATTAAATTGGAATTTTTCAAGGCATTGGTATTATCCATCAAAAGGACAGCTTCATATAACATGACCTGAAGAATGAACACGTAAAAGTAGAGCTAGTAACTTTTTTTTCTAGCTGTCATGTATGTCCATTCGTAAGAAAGTTTAGGTATAGTTTGTGATTTCTACTTACAATCGCAGAAAATCATTTAGGCAGTAAATTATTCGCCATACATTACAAATAGAAAGAACTTCAATAGAATTGCACAATCTTACGGTGGGAGTGTAGGGAATGTGAGAATAGGTCAGTGATTCTGCAGTTTTTATACAAAAACTTTGTTTTGGGTAAAAATAAATAATATATTGCTCCAGTACAAACACAGAGCTCAAATTTATTTAAATGGGGATATCAACAATTCTTGAATATCTGTCGAGGGTGTCCTGGGAATTTAACGAAAACTTTCTTTCTTCTTTTAAAAAGGTTCTCATTTAATGCCACTATGCCCATGAAATATAATCAACTTAATGTTAATTTCACCATGAGAATAAAATTAAATTCTATGTTTCTACTGGAGCAATGTGTTATTTATTTTGGACCCAAATGAAATTTTTCTATAAAAACTGCAAAAACCATGACAATTTCTCGCGTCCCCTACAACCCCACCTTAATGTCCTTCAACTAATCAAAGACTTCATGTTTGTAAATTATAATTGTCTGACGAATTTTAGAGAAATAACGACACCTCATCGGATTTGTTCATCTAATATTCTCGATATAAAATGGGTTCCCAAATGACTCACTAAAGTTTTTAAATACCGTAATATAAATTCACAACGAAGGGGAAGGTGGACAAAAGCATTGTTCTCGTGTAGTCTGCTTTACTTGTATCGTGGAGGCCATGGTTCGAGTTCTGCCTGGGTGTATTGAGATGTTTATTCTAAATTATCTCTCGCTCCCGTAGTGCCGTTACGTTTACTCTAATTTCTACCTTCCTCATCTAAACTTTATTTTATTATCATCCCTTCTTACTACCTTTTCAGGTTATACGAATTTATGATAATTACTCTGATGAAATGGGGATGAGCAAGGAATCATTTTAAAGGTAATCTACTGGAATATGTGTGGAAGGAGAGTGGGAAATTGTTTAGAAAAACCACACTCATTAGACCCAACTGGGATTCGAGCCTCTATCTCATGAAGGCCAGTCCAAAACTAGAGTGACGTCTTAGACCCTTCGGCCACTAAAGTGGATCCTTACCTTATAACTCTATTATTATAAATATTCTGACAATCCGTAAGAATGGTAGGATGTGAAGCACAAAAAAAATTTAACCACTTTGTATATAAAAAGTAGTATTTCAGTTTTCCAACCAACGCGTGCACAAATTTAAAACAACTAATGTGCATGTTTAAAAAATAATAATTCTATCCCCCCGAATAGGTTAATTGTCTTTCAGTGGGCCAGCCACGAGCTCCTTGTTTAATCCTAAGCTGACCTTGAAGATTGTAATATCTTGGTAGATTATCTAAGTATTCGTTTTCTTCAGAGTGTGTATTTGATAATAAAGTACCGCTGTCCTAGTTTAAGTTAATTCACAAGTCATGATTTGATATAGCCTTGTGTTTATAAGATAAACATCATACCTTGAATTAAATCTAAACTTTTGTAACTAATTATGACCCACTTTGGTGGATTCATGGTCTCAGGCGTCACTCTCGCAAAAGACTAAACTGCCAATGATCGGGAGATCGGGACTCAAATACAGGTCATATATACTGAGGGTGGTTTTTTTTAAACTTCCCCTCCACGTAAATGTGAATACACTTTGTCTAAATTGTACCTTCTTAATTCTTAACATATTATAGTAATTATTATATAAGCGTATAACCCGAACGTTTAGTAAGATGCGGTTCTAGAGAAAACCAATTATCTTGACGTCAAGCATGGTTACATTTTTATTCCAAAAGATGGTCGTAATATAAATTTTGATTATTTAATTTGTTAATACTTTTCCCGATAAGATTATTAAATATTTAATCTAAAAGAGCATAAAAGATAAGGATATTATTATATTGTATTCACCCACATTAGCGGGGAGAGAGTAATTAAACCTCATTGATAAATCCCATGAAGGAGACCAGCCTGAGTACATCATGCAGAGATTAGAACCTCAAACTATCATCGGTTGCTAGCCTGACGCATCAAAACGGATGAATCGGTAAGGGTTTAACAAAATCGAGTTTAAAGCCCTTTTATTAATGGGATTTACATTAAAGGCTTATGTTTTTAGACACCCGGTAATAACTTTATTATTAAGTTTATCTCCATGGTTGGGATGGTTAATTTAAAGTGAATGCCACCGCATTAGCTTGGAGAGGTGATATGTAAAAAATCGCATGTGGAAAAACAACTTCCGAGCAAGATTTTGTATTTTATTTCACCGTGTCTCGATACGTATTGACTATTGGGGTTCTACGCATGACCGAGATTCAAACCCTTGACATCCTCGTCACCGTCTGTTGCAAACCTGAATACTTGATTGAATTTTAGGACATGTGAAAACTGCATTAATTTTAAGATAGGATGGAGGCAAACGCGAGTTTAAATTCTATATTCCTACAATTTTAATTGCCAAAATAATTGTATTGATATAAAAAAAGGTTACGGTGCACCGCACACACTTTCTTTTATCTTAATATAATATAAACATTTACTAAAAACTCTTAAGATTAAGTGAAATTAAATTGTATACACTGTTGCAGAAACATTCAACCAAAGAGCATAAACAAAATATATACTATTATTGAGACATTCAGAAAAGAACAAAAACTCACTTTTCAATATCTCCATAAAAAATATGTAAATTTGCTTATAGTTAAGAAATGGTTGATTATATAAACAAACATTTCAAACAGTAGATTTTCATTTTTAATAGTACTACCGCTTAACAATGATAAGCTATTTTACATCTCAAATAGTTGCGTAGATATGAACCAAATTGGAAATTTCTGCTATCATAAAGTAACCTTAAGATATTTTCATAGGAAAATGAGAATTGCCATTTTTTTAAATAATAATTAGACAATACCTAGAGACAAAACTTAATCATAATCGTTAGAGTGGATTTTTTTATCAAATTGATTCCTTCTCATTTGCCTTTCAGTAAGCTAACCTTAATTTTAAGGCTTTATATTTAACTCGCTTTGCTCTTTAGGGTCTTCGATGGCCGCGTGGTCCAAGGTGCTACCCTCGCAGTAGACTAGACTGCCTATGACGGGATAATCAAGGTTCGAATATAGGTTGGATTTTCCAAAGTGGTTTTCCACTCTCCTTCCACGCAAATTCGGCTACACTTCATCTAAACATAAACTTCCTAATCCCTAAAACCATTAGCGTAATTACTTTATAAGCGTTCAACCCAAACTGCTACTAAGACCATTACCAAAAAAAACTTTTGAGAATCTATGTGCATAAAATTTAATCAAACTGATCCAATCTACTAAAGCAATATTTTATTTATTTTGGAGTGAAAAATTATTTCATAGTAAAAAAAATGAAAAATACAAACATAAGCTCGAGTTTCCTTTTATCCCACCTCAAACCCAAACATATAATTTATTATAAACAAAAAAAGCTAATATTTTTAGACACCCAGTACAGTGTATGAACGAATAACAACACGAAGCATGTATCAAATTAGTTAGGAGAAGTTTTGAGGCATTGTTCATAAACTCCGTAAGTGATTGTATTGTACGAAGAAAACAATTACGTTTCCCGAGCAGTCCAACGTTTGTTTGTCAGAAATTTCACTCGGATCTGTTGGCCTTGCTGTTTTCCCTTTCTTCTGTGTGTCGGTTTCGTGGAGGGCTACAGAAAATTACAGTAATAACTTGGAAAAGGTTCGCGTATTAAGTAGTTCACACTTATGATTGCAGTCAAGCTACACACGTTTTATGATCTCATCTCACGGTCAATTAACCAGGATATTAGTCACACAATTGCGTTGAGAAACAAAATTCGGATCGAAACACAGTTTTTTGTATTCTTGACAACATTGAAATTAGAATTAGTGGGATGGTTGGGGGTTTCTTTTTTTTAAATAATCTTATGTTTTTCAAAATATCATAAAATTATATGACTATGCTAAATTTTAGTGTCCAACAGAAAACCACGCAATGATGCAACACATGGTTCGAACTTTATTATCTACTTAAGTTACGTACTATTCATGGGGTAGTGGTTTGTGCATTTTTTGTTGTAAAACTTTTTTTGGCCAAAATAAATCAAATATTATTCCATTAGAAGCAGAGTTTAATTTAATATATATGGTGATGTCAACAGTTCTTGAATATCTGTCACGAGCATGGCGACGTTAGATGAGAAACTTTTTAAATGAAGATAAAAATTGTTATTAAATTCCAAGATACCCTTAACAGATATTCAAGAACTGTTGAGGTCACCATGTGAAGAAAATTAAAACCAATGTTTCTACTGGAAAAATATTTTATTTCCTTTGACCAAAAATTGTTTTGAAATAAAAACTGATATCAATGTTTATAAAATAACAAAATATCACTTATAAAAATAGTAAATTATTATCAATGTGTAATTCAAAAAAGAAACCTTATTTTCTAAAAGGAAATTCTATGAAAATTTGATTTAATGTCTCGAATGCTTGGACGTGGCCCAGTAGTAACTTCGTATTCTTCAAAATAATAACGTAGTTCGTTTCCAAGCCAAAGCACAACATTTATAAATCTAGACATGTCTGCTTTTTCTTTCAATAAATAGCAGTGATTAATATTAGTTTGTTATTTTTAGTACCACGTTTTACCACCCGTTCGACTATACGCTTAATTATTATTTACGCTAATGGGCTAGGAATTGGAAAGGTTGAACGTAGTGGAAGTGAGCCCGCATTTGTGTGTAGGGAGAATGAAAAACAATTTAGGAAAAAAAAACCTCAGTTCACCCGACCGAGATTCGAACCTCGATCTCCCCGTCCTTGGTGGTCTGACTCAACACGACTGGTGCGTTAGCCAACTACGCCACCGAGGCGGGTCACTTCTTTATCAATACAGCCCTATGCCTGACTGGGCGACAGGGCGAGTGCTGACTTGTTTACTACCCCTTCCTTTATCAATGAGCACTGTCCTCACAATCTAAACAAAAGAAACTTTTGTAGAGCTCATTCCCTATAATCTTCAGTATTTAAATAAATCTGAAAATACAATTATGATGTTAAAGTTGAAATTATTATTATTACCTACTAGATAAACAAAACAATTTTCCAGATTAAAATGTCGATACCGATACTTACTGTTATCGATACTTTTCTTTCGATATTAGTACGGTATCGATATTTTTATTCATATACTTTTAATGAGTACATTATTGATACTTTTATTTCGATTCCACATCCCTACTCACAGTGCATTCAATCGGGGTCAAACCAGCTCTCAGTCTATAGTCGAGCGTTCTAACCGCCTACCTAATCCTCTTCAGTTGTGTGTTGATTTCAACACAACCTATTCGGTTATTTAACTTATTTATCTCCTGGATCGGTTGCACGCTCAATGTCAAGAAACGGCCTTGCAACAAATATTCGAGGCACGCGTGTGAAAAAGAAAGACACGCGCTGCAGTCCTTAGACAATGCGGGCTAGTATAACCAGTCCCGTGGGAGGGACAGTCGCCCGTGTCAAGGTGCCTGTATCAACCACGTCACTGAATAGATAAACCCGCTGGGTGATTTTTACAATGCAAGGTAAAAACAGAGGGCGAGACCCTCGTTGACGCCAGAGAACTTGGCACAGAGGTGCTACCTACGGCCATCAATGAGGAACCCGAGGTTCGATTCTAGATAGAGAGACCTTGGCGTGGACGAGATATTGTCCTTCTTGGCAATGAATCCTGATTCAAGGCGTCCAGTGGAGGTACACGCTGGTTGCGACTGGGTTCAACTATAGCCATGAGGCTAACTGGAAATTACATTGTTTTCACATTAAAATAAATGGTTCTCACTTCAGTCACCAAACGATCACTTTCTTGTTAGACTGGCTTGATGATAACGGGAAGATTGGGGTTTGAACCCCGGTAAGGACTACTGAAGATGGTTTATCCTAAACAGTTTCCAACCCTCTTTTCACGTAATTGCGGGTAGATTACCTCTAAAATGCTTGCTTCCTCATCCCTACCCCATTAGAGTAATCATCATGTGTGCGTATAACCTCAACAGGTAGTAAGACGCGGCGATAAAAATAAATAAAAAATGGCAAGACACACTTGAAAAACAAGTAAGGCCTACACATTTTATTTTTATCTTGTAACAAATATATTTTGAACTAAATTGTTGAAGCCATTTTCGGAAAGAAAAAATTGTTTAAAACATAAAGTCTTTGATTAAAATCAAAAATTAGCCCCACACCACATAACATTAAAATACCAAGTCTGATTGAAATAAATCGATTAAACCGGCTTGATTGTAGACTCGGGCACAGAAAAACATGAATTATTGTGAGTTTAAAGCTTATACCGTGTGCTTATCATCTAAAAAAAACTCCTAACTGTGTGTAATTTTATTCAAAGGAAATTTAAGTGTATAAAGTTGCTGAACCTAGCTTGAGCTGTTCAAATTTTCCTAAACAACAGATTGAGGTGTACCAAATGTTTCGATCGAGACCGAAGAAATGCTACAGAAATTGAAGGTAGGGTTTCTTGTTTAAAGAATCGGACCTGGTCGAGATAAACTATGTAAAGAGTTGTCTGCAACCTAGGGCCCGTGGGCCAAATCCACCAGTTGATTTTATCTGTCCCGCAAAAGATTTAGCAAACAAACAATTATGTTCATAAAAATAGACTAGTAACCTATGAGAAATATATAAGTAGAAATTTTTTTGTTGGATATTTCTTTTTTGTAAGCTGCCCCACCAAATATTTTTTAAACCCAATAGGTCCGCGATATCGAAAATGTTGTTAACCCTTAGTGTAGTTAAACGCACCAGTGGACACGTGAACAGGGGCGTCCGTCTCGTCTTGTTTAATTCGTTGGTAAAAGAGAGGTTTGGGTTTTAATCTCTGTCGGGAGCAATAGAGTGAGTTTTCCTAAATAGCTTCCCACTGTCTCCAAATGCAAATGCAGGCACACTTCCTTCATTCCCATCACATTAATGTAGAAATTCGTATTAAGTTGCGGTATGCGTGCATTTTTGTTATGAAGTTAGTTTATTAATTTTTTTTATCACCGTGTCTTACTACCTGTTCAGGTTATATACTATATGATAATTACTCTAATGGGGTTGGGTGAGGAAGGTTAAATTTAGAGGACGTGTACCAGCACTTGTATGGTGGGAGAGAGGAAAACAATTTATGGAAAAAATCCTCAGTGCACCCAACCGAGATTGAACCCAGATCTCCCCGTCATCGGCAGACCAGTATATTGCGAGAGTGATGGCTTAAACCATGCGGTCACCAAAGTAGGTTTGGAAACATTATTAGATCTACTTTCTCTTATTTCTACGTCAAGTCATGTTATATGAAGCTGTCTCTTTTGAAGACTATTTACTATCAATGCATATAAAATTGCAAACAAAATAGTAAAATGTTGTTAATTTTGGCCAAAAAAAGTTTTTGTATTTTTCAAAAGGCCTTTCCTTTAAAAATTGTACTGGACTAGTAATTTGATTTAGTCGCATTATCCAATATTGATTTATAATATAGCTAATCTAAATAAACAGGAGTAGGAGGAAGTTTATTTTAAGGCAATGCGACTAACAACCATCCATAGATAGAATAGAAAAATTTTTGTTGCAAAAAAACTCCCTAATTAACCAAGCCAGGATTCAAACCCCAGCCACTCGATTAGAGTCAGGAGTGCTAACCACATCGCCAAATTAGTTATAATTCGTGAATTCCATAAAAAAAAAATATCCCAAGGTTGTTGGTCATCCCACGCAAAGTCACAACAACAACAAAAAGTGAGAAACTCGCGAAAGGTAAAGTAAATGCACTCGGTGGGGGAAAAAATAAATCTAAGAAGAGTGGAGGGGGTAATGGAAGGAGAAAGTGCGTATTGAAGAAGCGAGAGAAGTGGGAGAATGGTTGGGAAAGGGGGGTGGGGCGATAGTATTCCCGCGCTCTCAACCAAACAATTCGCAATATTGTTATTAGCTACTGGAGGAAAAAAAAACCACACGCAGCTTATGCACTTTCTTTCTTTTTTTCCCCCGCCCCGCTAAGAAAGTACCTCATGTTCGATTATGTTACTATTGTTGGGCCGACAGTCCGCGAGTGAAGTTCGTGCGCTTTAAGCTCGGGACTTAACAGCGGTTAGTTATTTGCTTCTCTTTTGTTTATATGCGTGCTCTATTTATTTTTTCCTTTTGGAAGGAAAGTGCTTTTGTTTATTTACTACATCTTAACGTGCATATTAAGTTGATATATATTAATTTATAGTAATTTACCATGTATCATTTGAATTTAAATCTTTCTTTTAGTTTCTTTTTTAAAAGTATATATTTTAAGCTAGACTATAAGATCATAATACATTTAAAAATGTAATGAATCGATATAAAAATACGTTTAAAAATTTAATGAATCTATATAAATTTCAACTAAATAGAATGCATGTTGATTTTACTATTTAAATTATGCAAAGCTCCTAAAATTAATATTATATACTAAATCATTTGTACTGTGCCATTTGGAGGACGTAGCCGTTCATTTAGAAAAAATTAGAAATGTATAAAATTCGTAATCAAAAGTAATTTGCGGAAGAGATTATAAGTTTAATGTGGTTCTTGCTAAAACACATTTTTAATGTTTTTAATCGTCTTTCTTCAGAAATGTATAAATAAAGAATCAAAAATATTACATATTAAGCCTACATACAATATATACATAATATATTTGTTCCTTTATTCTTTATTCCTCATACTACCACATATGTTTGAATGAACAAGTGGTGCACTCATGGGGAGCAAGTGGGGCAATTGTCCCCCTAATATTTACATTTGAATAAAAGCTTAAAACGCGTGAATTACAATTATTATATAAAGCGCTAAAAATATGTCAAATGCATAGACCAATTTTAATACCAGACTTACGACTCTATACTCAAAAAGAGCGTTGTTACACACATCAACAGTGACCCTAAAATTACAAATTGGGTAAAAAAAGTACAGAAATATTAGCTTAGATATGGTTAATCTATAAGATTTTTTAATCAAATTAATATATAATTTTGAAATCTATGTGAATTTTCAAAATTAAATAACTTGATTAATCATTAAATACGCCATACGTATTAGATTGTTGGAGACTTTTTAATAAATGTGTAAATACTTAACGAAACTGGTAAAAACTAACGCATATAATTAATTTATTTTATTTCAAAGGCCTACTTATATTTCAGGTACCATTTTATTTTCTAGACTTGTTCATATTATTTAGTTGCTATTATAATTCACATATTTGATTGTTCAATTAGCAATGCACATGCGGTGAATATGCTCTACTCGATGGAATGCCTCGTTCACACTCGCTACAAACATTCATGATGACATTGACCGATCTTTGACTGGGACAGGGCCGGTTACAAACAAACAAAAAATATCCCCGTGTGCGCGAGCTTGTCGAGTGAAAGAAGGGAAAATATAGACATTTTTTTTTGGAGGGTCGTCATCGTTTTATTGCCGCATGGAGCGCCGTTGTGTTAGCGAGTGTGGTGTGACGTCAGCATCATGACATCACGTGATATTCTCCCTCGTTGGTCCTGTTGGCGAGTGGCGAGTTCCCTCAGGACTCTCTGGATTATCCTGAATCTAGTCATGTGCAAAGGTAAAACAAACCATTTATATCCATAGTTATTTTGTGGATGGATTTTCAGCTGGGTTTTTTTTCTGCTCATCATATTCTTCTTTATAACGGTGTCTTACTGCCTGTTCAGGTCATACGCATCCATGAAAAGTAAGCCAATGCGATAAGGATAATTAAGGAAGCATCTTAGAGATAAGTTACCCAAATTTGCGTGTAGGGTGAGTGATAAACCTTTTAAGAAAAATCACACACAGTAGACCCAACCAGGACTCGAACCTCGATCTCCCCATCATCAGCAGACGAGACTAACAAGAGAGTGACTGACGCCTTAGACCAGGGGTCAGCATCTCGTTGATCGCGCAGCAATTTTCAGTCGATCTGTATGAAAGCTACATCCTAGCTATAAGTCGATCTTTGCGTCTTCTAAGCTTTCAAATATCAAATACTTACACATAGTTTTTGAGAGTGAACAAAATTCGGTCACAACGCATCTGTCAGAAGATTATTTGTAGAGCATGAACAATTTTGAAGCAATGTATGAACTACCACCGTTTTCTTACTCTCTGTTTTCTTGAACAGTCCATATTAGGAACAAAGCACAAGCCATAGCGGCATCTTCGGTAGACATTTTGTACTAAATTTTATTTAGCAGCACGTCTTACTACCTGTTCAGGGTATACGCCTATATTACTCTAATTGGTTGGGGATTATGAATGTTTAATTTAAAGGAAATGCACCCTCATTTGCGTGGAGGGAGATTAGAAAACCATTAAGGGAAAAACTACCCTCACCACACCCAACTGGGATCAAACCCCGATCTCCCCGTCTTCGGCAGTCTAGTCTAACACGAGAGTAGCGCGTTAGACCACGCGGCCACTGAAGTGGGTTTGTACTCAACTGAATTCATGGACGAGAAACAATGTTTGTTTAACTGTTTGCAAACAATATGTTTTCCATGTTTTCAAATTGTTTATGTTTTTGAACAACAGGAAACATTGAGAAACAATGTTTCCAAGTGCGTACTAGGCTTAAAGATAACAGGTGAATAAATCTATTTGGTGCACCACCCCTTACTACCCATCTGTACTATCCGCATATTTACATTACTGGGATAGGTATTTTTTTAAACAAACCTTAGAGGAAAATAGCCTACATTTGCGTGGAGGAAGAGTTTTAATTTGATTTGATTATAAATACACCTCAGTACGGCCGGCCAAGATTCAAACCACAATATTCTTTCACTAGTAGCCAGAATAGACGAGACTGACTTATTTGTTTGCTTATCCAGCGGTGCTGCTGGTATAAAGGTGTCAGTCATGTATATAGTCTGGTTTTCTGGTAATTGGGAGGTCAGGCTTCACGCTCCGGACGGGTGAACTGAATTTTTTTTAAATAGTTTCCTTACTCTATCTCAACACAAATGCGGCTATACCTTTTGTAAATGTAACCTTTATCATCCATACTCTATCAGTTTAAATTGAGGATAGCGGGTAATAGGACATGATGCCCGCGACTGGAAAATTGTGTTAAGCATAGAAATGAAAGAATATTCATGTCCGACACCTTAGCCTAGTCGGTAAAGTTATTGAGTTGAGGGTCCCAGGTTCGATTTCTGACATAGCTAAGAAATTTATCATTGTTAAAATAAGTTTCAATTTATACAATGATAAATAAATGACCGGGGACTGGGTGTTGTGTTTGTTCTATATTTAGTTTTGTTTACTAGTCATGTGCTGATATAATCAGTCGGTTTAGACAGTGCACGTTGAATTCCCCAAATAACAAGAGTAATAATGAAAAAAATATTTTATTCGAGGTATTCAGCGTGCACTTTCTGAACAGACTGATATCATCACACGACTTACAAACTAACTTAAATCTAGTATAAGCACAACTTACACACCCCCCCACCCCGTGATTTTTAACATTGTGAAAGGGGAATCCCACATTTAACCAATGATAAATTTTCGGGCATGCCAGGAATCGAACTCAGAACTTTTAGTTAAGGATACAAATATACTACAGACTTCTAAGGTGTCGGACAAATAAAATTAACAGGAATGCCAGGACTCCACCGTGGTTCGGATCCCACGTTAAACTGTAGGTCCTCCATTTCATCTCACAATCACCCTACACATTACACATTAGCGTAAGTGCGTATAACCCGAACGGGTAGTAAGACGTGGTGATAATAATAATAATAATAAAATTAACTATAAGTAAAAATATAACTCCTTCAAAGGTGTCTGTACGGATGCCAACAGCACTCGAGAGCAACGAAACGAACAGGAAACAAATGCTCGGAAATTAAGAAGACGTGATTGTTTTGTTTATGACCGGGAGGAAGGATGCGGGACTTGATTGTAAGGCCGCTTCGTCACACCTACGTGCCGTATTCAATCTTGACCCTGTAGCCACGCTAGCCAGACGAGCACGTAGCGGCGATAGGTACGGGCAGGTGCGCGCCGATACTTATCCAGGAGCATAACCTCAAGGTCCGCTGTGTTTAGTGTAATGTATATTTTGTGAAAATATATAGCAATGGTCCTCAAGCGACGCGATTTCAGGACCAAACTTTCTACTACAAATCCCTACTTTTTACTTTCTCGCTATCTTACAGGTAGAGAAAGTATTGTGATAGTCAAAAAAATCGAACTCGAGATTTTGATGAATGTCTACGTTTCACGACCCCTCCAATCCGAAAAAAGTTGTTTTTGAATTTCCGTCTGTCTGTACCTCGGACTATAGCCTAAACTATTTTACCGGTCGGGCTAAGACTTGGTATCTTAGGTTTTCATAGGGTTGCCCCGAGGGTTTTTGGAATTGGATATCCAACTTTAAAATTAAGAGTAGTTTCCTTAAAGGCGGAAAGATTAAAAAAATTCATTTTATCAAAATAGGTTTTAAAGATTTTGATTAAATTTCATTTATAAGCTTTTATCAATATTACAAACCAAATGGCTACTCTCAAGTTTTCGTCAACATGAATTTAAGGGTTCCGGTCTGTTGCGTTAATTCAAATTTTTAATTTTATCTCCGTAGGTCTTGGAGATATGAAATTAGTTATCATTGCATACATGTAGATATATTTATAGTGGTTTTTGTAACGTCGTCTGTCTGTGTGTCTGTTTAACCCTATAATTAAGAGCAGTTTACTAAAGGATAAAAAGAGAAAAATTACATTTTCTCAAAATCGGCTCTAACAATTTTGGTTTAAATTCGTGTCTAGGCGTTGATTAAGCTTATAAACCAATCGGCTTTTTTCATTCCCCCATGAAAATGACATTTAGGGTAATTTACAAAAGCAAAATTGTATACATCTCCGCCAATATTTGAGATACTAAATAACTTATAATTGTAAAATTGTAACTTTTATTTGAAATATTTTTTTATGAAACCAATAGTTTGAGATATTGGCAAATATATTAATACAATTTTGTGTGCTTTATTTGTGAAGAGATACTACAATATTTAAGTTTAAACGCAATAATTCTCTAAGGCCATAAAGTAAGCGAATGAGTCTTTCAAGAGGTTGGATGTCTTTCCTTTAACCTCTTAGGGGAAATGTTTGTACAGCACAGGGGCAAATCCAGGATTTTCGTGAGGGGGGAGAGACGTGGGGAGGGGGGGCACCTCAAGAAATTTTGACATAAAATTTCTTTAGAGTAAATCTTAAAGTATTTTTTTAGTGTAACGCTAAACTTGAGAATAATCCTCTAATGAAGGGTATAACTTGAAATTTGCGATTAGTATTGAAATTTATTAAAAGAAAATAATAAGAACATCAACAAATAGTGATTATTAAGAGGGAAATAAGTTTAAACATTATAACAATTACTATAAATGTTTAGCTATCCAATCAATTAGACAAAATAATTGGAATTATTCAGATTTCGAACAATTGAACTTTAACTCCACTCTATAGTATAGCTAGTTATTTCTCATTATAAATAAAAAATGTACCACTAATCCATACTAACTTTTTGTGTGTGGTATTATTCAAAGATTTTGTTTAAAGTATGTTATTTAAAAATAAATAATTTTAAAGATCTCTATTATTGATCATTGAAATAGTAATAATAAAATTATAAAATTAATTTAAACCTAAACAATATTTGTGCAACAAGGTGAGAGGCACGCAACTTAAATTTTGTAAATTTCATTAATGCCTATTTTTACCTTTATGATATTAATGTGATTGTCTTAAGTATTTATAATAATTACCGCATATTAATCATTTAATAATATTACCAATAACAATTTAAAAAATTGAAATCTGGTTAGTGAGATATTATTACGTGACAGTAAAACTAGTAGTGACTTTAACATTGATTTAATTGATTTAATTTCTTGAAGGGGGTGCGCGACCCCCACGCCCTCTCCCGGATCCACCCCTGGCAGCGCAATGATCTATCTTTCTCATTTTAGACTCAATAGTCAATAATTACCTATTTTATTGGTCAAAATTTATAAAAGAGAAATTTAATAGCAATGCGATAACCATAAGATGTGCATACCCTAATAAAACGCCGAAAATTTTAACCGGAAATCAAAATTTTAATACGAAGTGGTGACCCTTGGGGACCCAATATCGATATTTTTTATTTGTACAAAGTTACAACTGAAGACGTTAATCCTTTAAAAATAAAATTATAAAATTTAAAACAGTGAGTCAAAAATGTTTTACATGTGTATAGCGCCATTTGTTCTCGTGTTCGCTAGTGTATATTATATTACGGATGTGAGTAAATATCTCTATTTTTAAACACTAGAGCGAGAAAGTCCGTGCAGAATTCGGTACTATTTATTTTCGATCGGGTATACGCATATGTATTAATTACTCTATTGTGTTGGGTATATGGAAGGTTGAATTGAGATGTAGTGTACCCCCATTTGCGTGGAGGTAAAGTGGAGAATCATTCAGTAAAAAACACCCTCAGTACACCTTACCGGGATTATAACACTGATCTTTCTGTCATAGGCAGTTCAGTCTATTGCGAGAGTGATGCCCTAAACTATTCGACCAGTTTAGCCTTGATAATAAAAGGGCATAATTTATTTGGAGAGATTTCACTGTGTATTTTATTGTTTTTATTGGAGCATGATTAGTGTGTTAACACATTTATGACGATACATATATTTCACTTATTAAGAAAGATTCATTCTTAAATATATTTTTTTAATTGGTCACACAAGATGACAACTATTATTGGTTGCGTTTGACACCAAAACTATAAACTGTTTAGTTTTAAAGGCTAGGGATAGGGAAGGTAGCTAAGAGCTGTGTTTTCCAACCTGTGGTTCTCTAACTGATGCTGGTCCGTAGATGGACTCATTGATGTCGGTCGGCAAAGGCATTTTCAGTTA
Organism: Timema podura; assembly: GCA_033556935.1. Classification (NCBI taxonomy): domain Eukaryota; kingdom Metazoa; phylum Arthropoda; class Insecta; order Phasmatodea; family Timematidae; genus Timema; species Timema podura. The sequence continues at coordinate 38,683,864 of JAVRXN010000001.1, forward strand.
TACTTAATTTTTACGATTCTGGGGGGGAAGTATATTTTACAAAATACAAACATATTTTACGGGATCAACATTGATATTATTTTACCATTTTATTAGTGTTATTCAGTCGTGTTGAGTCAGACCACCGAGGACGGGGAGATCGAGGTTCGAATCTCGGTCGGGTGAACTGGGGGTGGTTTTTCCTAAATGGTTTTCCACTCTCCCTCCACGCAAATGCGGGTTCACTTCCTCTAAATTCAACCTTCCCAATTCCTAATCCATTAGTGTAATTAGTACTTAGGCGTATAACCCGAACGGGTAGTAAGACGCGGTGCTAAAATTAAATTAAATTAAATTAAATTAGTGTTATTTTATAAATATTATTAGGATCTATTGAAAGCGACCAGTGCAGATGATGTGACTTGACGTATGAATATATCAAATAAGTTTTACTAACTTCTATAACCGAAAAAAAGTTGCTTACTATTTTAATCGGATTTTTTTATAAAAACAAATTAAAATTAAGTTACTTTTACTTAATTATGCTGAGATTTTTTTCTAAGTTGGGGCATGTAGTTGAAACAAGTTAAGTGCAGTTTTTTTTTTCAGTTTTATGGCAAAAAATTGCCTGGCCAACATAAATAAAATATTGCTCCAGTATAAACACTGAGTTTAGCTTTCTTCACATGTTGACATCAACAGTTGTTGAATATCTGTCATGAGCATAGCGGCATTAGATGAGAAACTTTTTAAATGAAGAGAAAAAGTCGTCATTAAATTTCCAGAACACCCTTGACAGATATCCAAGAAATGTTGTTGTCACCATGTGAAGATTTTTTTTTAGTACCACTACGTCTTATTACCCGTTAGGGTTGTACGCTTATGTTCTAACTACGCTAACGGCGTTAGGGATTAGTAAGGTTATATTTAGATGAAGTGTACCCGCATTTGAATGGAGGCCGAGTGCAAAACAAGTTTGGCAAAACCACCCTCAGTACACCCAACCGAGATTCGAACCTCGATCTCTCAGTCATCAGCAGTCTAGTCTACTGCGAGAATAGTGCGTTAGACCATGCTGCTACCGAAGTGGGCGTGAAGAAAATTTAACTATGTTTGTACTGAGAATTATTTTATTCGTTTTGGCCACACAAAAAAATTGCCATAAAAACTGCAAAAACACTTACGCGCGCGCCCTACATTCCCACCTTAAATAATTTACATTAAAGTTAACTTGGTTCATGCGTAGTTCAAACAAGTAGTTAATCTTGGGAGGGTCAAATTATACTACTACTGACTCACTCACTGACAATGTTTATCCACTTCTAGATGAGATATAAACTTGAAATTTGGCAAATTTATAACATCTAGCCTGTAACTGACGGAAATATTCAAAAAAAAAAATTTAAAAATTAATTCCCGAAAAAAATTCAAAATATCGGAGCAACTTTAAAGTCGGTGCAGACCTTTCTTTGGAGGTCTCTTGTGGCTAAACAGTAAGACTTATCAAAAAACTGCTCTGGAATTATTAGTTTACATCCACTTGCAAAGAAAACCCACTGGGGGTTTGGTAGCTGAGCTCCCAACGAGCAAAGCGAGTCAACCCTATACATCTCAATTATGTGTTTGTAAAATATATTATTTAATTCGTTGTTTTAAATGTGTGATTATGTGTTAAATTAAATTGATTCTAAACAAGCCATCAATTCGTTGATCAAACTAAAATTGTTATAGCTAATTCACAGAGATCACAGTTAATACAAATGGTCACATGAGAACTCGCCCCAAAGTTTATAAATAGGAATAGTTTGTAAAATAACGTCGAAAAATAAGATTTGAGCCAAATTACGATCGCTATTGAAAAATAGGGGCTGGTTCTCATACCTGTTCCTTGTTAGTCCTACAGACGTAATACATAATTTTTGCTGGTCTAACGATAGGAAAAATGTCAAGAACCATTGATTTAGAAGAAATGCATCCGCATTATTTTGGATAAGGTATGGGAAAACCAAAATGATAAATCGTGTGGGGAGAAAATCAAGTAGGCCCTACACCCGACCGAGAATCAAACGTAGACCTATCCTGTCACGGGAAATAGTATATTGCTATACTGACGCCTCAAACCATACGATCAACAATGGTGGTTTCACAAATATCTTATTATAGTATTTATTTTATTTGAAAATATATTATTATGGGATTTTAAATATATAATGGGTTATAAATTAAATTGAATTAAATTTAAATTGGCCATTATGGTGGAGGATGTTATATATTGTTACATTTAATATTCACTAATAATTTTTAAAGCAGGACGAAACTATTTTTAAAATCGTAAACGTTTTCTTCGGTATCACCCGGACCCAATATGGTGGCCGAATGATCTAAGGCGTCACTCTCGCTACATACTAGACTGCCTATGGCAGGGAGATTGGTGTTCGAACACTGGTTGGGTATAATTAGGGTGGTTTCCCTGAATTGTTTTATACCCTCCCTCCACGCAAATGCGGGTACATTACCTCTAAATTCAACCTTCCTCGTCTCTAACTCATAAGAGTAATTAATACATATGTATATAACCTGAAAGATATCAAGACGCGGTAGTAAACTAAAAGTATCAACCTGAATCGAACCTAAGTCCCTTAAAACTTGTGGTCAGTCATTTTAGCCATATAGCCACGGGGATGGCATATCAATGTACTAAACACGTTCACAATGGCCTTCGCTTCATTGATATGTTCATATTGTCATATCTGCGATGACGTCACGGATCTTTGACGACAATGCTACTACTCCAACATTTTGCGGCGTGCATGTGTGAATAAAACCGAGCTGTTCAATGACACACGAATCCACCCACACACGTCAGCGTAACCTTCCAACCGTAAATCGTTCTAACCGAGTTGACCAAAGTGTCCGTAGCATAACGACGCTACAGATGGAAACAAAACTTATTACTATGTGTATGTTCAAAGAACCGTATCACTTTTACTAGAACTACTATCATTTTTAACTATCATGCTTTCGTTTTCACAAGTCCCCGAGTTGGCGGGACGATAGAAAGGAAAATGTAAGCGCTGAGCGTGGGAAAATTAGAAAGTGAAAATGCTGTCAGTTTGGACAAAGTGGCTGGTAGTTGTGACAGGCTAACAGATAATTGTACAGTCCAATTTTCGTAATAAGGACCTTTTATAAAACAAACCTTTTTTTTATGGGGTTAACATTGATAACATCTTACATAGACATGTATCTATATATACTTTTTTTTAGCACTGCGTCGTACTAGCAATTCGGATTATACGCCTATGTACTAATTACGCTAATGGGTTAGGGATTAGGAAAGCTTAATTTAGAGGAAATGCACCCTCATTTGCGTGGAGGGAGAGTGAAAAAACTATTTAGGAAACCCACCCTCAGTGCACCCGACTGGAATCTAACCCCAATCTCCCTGACCTCGGCAGCCTAGTCCAACACGAGAGTAGCGCGTTAGACTACGCGGCCACCGAAGTAAGTTACAGCCCTGGTATTAGGTATCACTATAGCAATAGACTGGACTGCTGATGACGGGGAGATTGGGGCTCAAATCTTGGCCGGGTGTTCTCAGTGGTGTTTCCTAAATAGTTTTCTACTCTCTCCGCGCGAATTCGTGTACAATCATTAGTCATCCCCAACACATTAGCGCGGTTAATAAAGTACATACTTGGGTGACCTATGGTTTAGGAGTAAGGTGTCAGACCTCTGTGCTAGGGGTCCAGAGCTCAAACTTCGGTCCCGGCACAGATTTATCTGATTGCTAAACCCTTCCTTCACCTCTGACAAGATGTGTTTAATTCAAAACTTGTGAATGTGTGGAATGACAGGCCTCCACCGTGGTTCGGATCCCGCGTTAAACTGTAGGTCCTCCATTTCATCTCACAATCACCATACCATTACACATTAGCGTAAGTGCGTATAACCCGAACGGGTAGTAAGACGTGGTGCTAACAATAAGAAGAAGAATATACATAACCGCTTTATCCGGACGGGTAGTAATAGGTGGAGCTAAAAAAAAGTGACAGCTGCAGATCACATGATCTGACGTATGAATACGTGAACGTTATCTAGTAGCTTTTCTACATGTCAGATAATATCTTTCCTATTAAAATTGGGCTGTACCTGTAACAGGATAACACACCTTTGTAACATTAATAATGATGTTTAGACTTTGATTGACAGCCTCTTTTAATTCTTTACATCACAAGTGTTTGTCAATGTTTTATTTTGTTTATAATTATGTCCCGTAGATTTGTATACAAAAAAGGTGGGAAGGGGGTAATGATAAGTAAAATATTGGTTAGTCATGGTTCGAGTATTGTAAAGCTATAGTCGGAAAAAAAAAAGTGGATGAAGAAGAAACACATTTGGTATTTAGGCATCGCTTAAATTTACTGACCACAGATTATAAAGTTGTTACTATGAACAGTTCTTGCATTATGTATATGCTTTCATTAATTGTATTAGGGTGCTTAAATGGTTGAACTGAACTGTCTTACTTATAAAATAACTGAATATAGGACTTTCTACATTATACTAAAGTTATCCCTAAGGTTTTTAGCTGTTCTGGCAAACTTTATTAAAAACGCGTGCCTAATTTGTCGATAATTTTCCTAGGAGTACTTCTGCATGCCTGTGGAGATTTTTGTCAACAAAATGGAGTATTGAAGTATTTAATCATATTTTAGTTATTATAAATTTTAATATAATTATATATCATTATGTAAATAGTACCACAAAGGTATACAAATATTACTTTCATGTGTCTTACTACCTGTTCAGAATGTGGAAAAAAATTATTTTATTTTTTGCAGCACGTCTTAATCGTCATTAAGGCTAACCACATATTTACACAATTGTTGAAGGGAATATTAAGGTATGATTTGGAGGAAATGTACACGAATTTGCGGGGAAGAAGAGGGAGAATTAATTTAGGGGGAAAACTACCGGGATTTGAACCTTTATCTCGTCATTGATATTGCGAAAGTGATGCTAGAAAATTCTAACACAAACGCCGGTAGAAAAATAATTAAAAACAATTTATAGAAAATATACTTATACACTTGTTAGTTGTTATAGCTATTTATTCACTCGCAGAAATATTTGTAAATAATATTATATTATCTTTACACCCTCAACCTTGATAATATAACGAGGTAGATTAGGCAGGAAAAGAACTCGAGACATCAACGAATGCTGTGGACCACTTTGGGTTTGCGTGCCATAGGTTCACCAGTCCTAGCCTAGACACTCCCTTATCAGATAACAGAATGATACCTGCTCTGTTGGCCACTATTCTCGTGTTAGATTAGACTGCTGAAGACTGGGATATCGGGGTTCGATCCTGGTTGGGTGTACTGGGGGTGGTTTTTTCCTAAATGGTTTTCAACGCACTCTCTCCAAACAAATGTGGGTGCACTTCCTCTAAATGAATCTAATCCTTTGAAATCCTAAATACATTAGTGTAAGCAGCACATTGACGTACAACTCGAACGGGTAGTAGGACAAGATGCTAAAAAAAAAATTCCTAACATAACTCGAATTATGTTCGTCATCATCACTAGGATTCCCTAAACATGGGAGCAATTTGAATGTGTTATTTTAAAGATTAAATAATAATGGAGTTATTTTCGATGGGCATAGTGTAAAATGTTTAATATTGTCACTAATAAAAAGCTTGTGTTTTTTTTTATTTGCTATCTTCTAATATTAGATGGTTTGGTAATGACAAGGCTAGCTCAGAAAATAGCATAGTTTTTTTTAAATCCGTAAAGACCAGGGCTAGAATTCCGGCTTAGTGCTACAACGTGGCTTCCAATTCTCATTCTATATCCTTCAAAATCTCCTGCTTTATTCGATTCTTTCTTGATTTGAATTCTCTTAAAGCCAACGCATGTCTATTTTTTTCAAACATACATTTTGTGCTTTTATGGTTTAACATTCCCTTTCCTAATTAATGAAGCTTGATTTATTCCAAACATCTCTCCTAGTTTTGTTTCTTAACGTGGGGTAGAAGACAACGCGAAAAAATGTGTTTTTGCAGTTTTATTTCAAAACGTTTGCTTGGTCCAAATATTTCTCCTTTCTACATTGTAATTTTCTTCACGTAGTGACTTCAACAGCTCTTGAATATCTGTCAAGGCTGTCTTGGAATTTAATAACAAATTTTTCCTTTTATTTATAAGGTTTCTCATATAATGCCGCTATGCCTATGACAGATATTCAACAACTGTTGATATCACCATGTGAAGAAAATCAAACTTAGGCTATGCTTCTACCGGAGCAATGTTTTATTTATTTTGTACAAAAAAGGTTTTGATATAAAAAAATTGCTAAAATATTGTTATTTTTCTCAAGTACTCTCTACCCCCTCCCCCCTTAAATATTTTCCCATCTTCTGGCGAATAAATTTATACTCTATTTTCTTCAAATTAATCTCATCGTATTGTTCTTTTCTGATTTCCCGTCCTCTCACCAGGTGGATTATGACATTTTAATCCTGATAAGTTTGTATACTCTTCTATCTTCTACCTACGCTAGGGCAAGGGAATTTCTTATAACTTACAAGTCACCCTACCAAACCTTCTCCCTTATAATAAGTCATTGGGAACCTTCTATTCCACTTCAGTGGTCGAATGATCTGAGGCGTCACTCTTGTTAGACTGGCCTGCTGATGACGGTGATATCACTGTTCGAATAATGGTGCATTTACCTAAATGGTTTACCAATCTCCTTCCAGGCAAGTGCCAGTAGATTACCTCTAAAGTGTTTCCTTCCTAATTCCTAACCCATTAGAGCAGCGATTCTCAACCTGGGGGGGGGGGAGCGCCCCCTTGTGGAGGCGTGAAGAACTTTTCGAGGGGGCGTGGAAAAATTTGGAAATTACGTTAAAATTAGCTAAGGATTGAAAACACTTTTTTTTAATCCATTTTCCAAAATAAGATAATTTTTTCTTGAGATATTGGCAACACTGCCTACCAGTTGTAAGATCCTATATTCAAGAACTAATAAAAACAAAATTCTGCCAACAATCACATTAATTTTTAGTGGATTCATTTTTACCGTGACGCTGCTGTTTTTGTATAAAGAAGTGATTAGAAAACAAGATTTTTTAAACATGTTTTTATAATTGTCTCAAATAATATTGGGAAGGGTTGACGGGGGCATTTGATTAAAAAATATATGATGGAGGTTAGGGGGTGGGGAATTGATTATCTACAAAGGGGGACGTCAGCTCAAAAAGGTTGAGAACCACATTATTAGCGTGATTATCTTATTTGCGTTTAACGTTAATAGGTATTGAGGGACGGCGATTTTTAAAAAAATTCACAAAATAAGGGTTATCATGTTTTTACCTCGACTCCTCAAATGTAGGCTACTCGTATTTTCGGGGCTGATGAGTGGTGAACCGTTTAAGATAAATAAACTTCCTTCACCCGGCCAGGTTTCAAACCCCAACCTTCACGTCACCAGTGAACTAGGTTATATGAACCCAACATATTATCCACGTGACCACCAATGCCGGTTTTTACATCGTTAGATTGTTCGTGAGTGACTAATGGACGTAGACAGATGTTTATAAATTTTAAAAAAAAACTAAAATTTTCTTTTAAGAATTATAACACCACTATTTCAGAACTAAAGATAAAATAATAATAAAAATGAACTATTTTTACCATGAATTTCATGAAAATATTGCACAGTAAATTAGTTCTTACCTTCTCTTCAACTATCAACCAAATCGCTGTAAACAAACACGTAAATTACGACCATTTTATTGCATTCCTTTTCTCTAAGAAGATTCCTTCCTCGTCAAAAGATCCCAAGCACTTGCCTTGATGGCCCCTAAATATTGTCTAACAAGTAACTTCAAACAATGGAAACAGAAAGTGCAATAAAACAATAAGGCTGGCGGAGCCATTGTTTCTGATAGAGATGTCAGAGTAAGCCGCAAAACACACACACACACACACACATTAAAAAAACGAGAGTTAAATTTATTAGTTATTTTCTTCCGCACGCGACTTGTATAGTCGGTTAGAGTAAAAACCAAGCACTTTATTTATAGCTACTATTAGTAGTCGTAATACGTTCTAGTACCATTGCTATTGGAGATAAAAACTGATTCATAAAAAAACTAGTAGGCCTGCGTTTTAACACCATGGCTATTAACGACTTACTCTAAGGGCATGGGATCAGGAAGTTTAAAAAAATGTTAAATCTAATTGGCATGGAGAGAGGATGGGGAAACCACAGTGATAAACCACTTTGTCGAAGACCATCTCTAGTGTACCCAACCGGGATTCGAACCCTTAACCCAATTATTGGTGACTGAGCACAGTGATAAAGCACACACATTTGACCACTCATCTAATGTTAATTGCTATGCGACATAAGTTAATATGACGAGATAGGGAGGTCTAATCTTAATAGTTTGAGTAGCAATAGCATCATAATTTGTCATCAATATTTTGATTGGTTTGCTGCAGCTCTCCTCTACCTGGGCCTATCCTGAGCCAACATCTTCCGGTATGATATTCTAGAAATAATTTCATCAAACTCTCATTTAAGAGTATGTGGCCGATAATATTAACCTTTTGTTTTCGCAAGCGTATCAAACTGTTCCTCTCTTTCCTTGCATTTCTTAACACAGCTGCGTTGGTTACTCTCTATCCATGATATTCTCAACATTCTTCTTTAGCATCTTATTTCAAATACTTCTAATATTTTCTTTCTAGCTCTACCAATAGTCCATGTTTCACTTACATACTTGGCAACGCTCCATATATATGCCTAGAGGAATCTAGACTTGACATTTGTAGCAATCAGACGAAAATAAAATGAGCTACTGTCAGGTTAAGTGTAAAATAAATTTAATTCATTTGTGCTATTTAACGTGCACTTTCTGAAGTGAGCGATTGTATCAGCATACGAGAATTTCTATGAGTAAGAGCGAAAGGGCCTACCAATTTTGCCGGGGGAGGTATTTTCACATACCTTCCAGGGTTCTTTTTCGTGCCACAATTGAAATGGGACTGACGGCTTTACTTCCCTCCGGATGAAGTTGTGCTACGGTTTATTATCGCTAAAATAAAAGCTGTCGACCCCAGCTTGGTTTGAACCCACAAACATCGGGTCCTAAGATGAGCACTTTAGCCCAAGCCCACTGAGCTTAACTAAGTTACAAAGACACAATCAATTCCATAAATTTTTATGGGATTATAATCCTCTACAATGCCAGTATTATAGTGGTATCGACATATGAAGATCCTTTAGAAGAAGTATATACAAAATGGATATCGGGTGGATATCAATGAGAAAATGACACTGTATTGAAGATTACGTTTGTCACCCAGTCTGATCGACTTGTTTGAAGAGTGGCTGGTCAGAGAAGCCCTGATGGGACGCTGCAATTTCAATATAGTAAGACGCGTCATCAGCACAATAAAATATTTAGACGATTTAGCATTGTAGGCCAAAAATAAAGAATGGGTGCAGGAAATGATGGACCGGCTGGGGGAGAAAGGGAGATGATATGGCATGGAGATCAACACTGAGAAGTCAAAAGTGATTGTGATTTCAAAAAATGAAGAGCCACTGAAAACTAAAATTGGATACCAGGAGTTTGAAAGCATAGGGCAATTCAAGTACCTGGGACGTCTGGTGACAAAGAATGCCGACTGCACCAAGGAAGTCAGGTCAAGGATCGCCATGGCCAAGGAAAGTTTTGACAAGAAGAGATTACTACTGGCTAGCAAGTTGAGTTTGGAACTGAGAAGTAAACTGATGGAATGGTACATTTGGAGCATCAGGCTGTATGGAACAGAAACTTGAACTCTTAGGAAGATGGAAAATAAATACTTTTAGAGCTTTGAAATGTGGTGCTAGAGAAGACTTGATAAGCTCAGATGAACAGGCAGGGTGACAAATGAAGTCCTAAGATGAGTGGGTGAAAACAGAACCATTTTTGATGCGATTCTTTGGTACAAAGCAAACTGGATAGGACACATCATTAAGAGGAACTGTCTTCTGCACGATGTTATAGAAGGAAAAATTGAGGGAAAGAGGAGCTTAGGAAGAAGGAAATAAGAAAATTCTGGGAGCTGAAGGAGTAGGCAGAGTACAAGGAGCATTGGTGGTCTAAGTTCACTGACAAAAGAAATAGGCCTGTCCTAACATAAAGCGATAATGATAATAATAATTGAAGATTAAAGTAGCAAAATTTGCCATCGTCTATTCAGAGTGACTGTTGCAGACATAGGCTTAGCCTTAGAATGTAAATTTGGTAACGTCTTAAGACTGTCTTACTCTTGCAATCCGACTATATGAATCCTATCAGACACCTCTTTTTTAAGAATGGTTTTGATGTGACAAAACTAGAAATTTCATTATTTTCTAACTGATTTTCTATGAAATAAATAGATCTACAAACTACCGTCGGTTTTATTCTACTTTAAATATAGGATTAACGTAGTAATCAGACCACAAAATCATTAATTTAGTTAAATAAAACCAATTTATTTCATAGTAATACATTCTCGGCTTCAACCTAAACTGAGCCTTGGATATTTAGATCAGTAGATAGACGTCCTACCAAGATAAGGTTTCGAATGTTCTCGTATCTGTGTTACATTAAAAGAGAAAGTCAAAAAATTAAGATTAAAATCTTTAATGATTACTTTCATATACTCTTAACTAATTACCTGTGATAAAGTAGGTGTGGTAGAGGTGCGTTTGAATAAATAATTGGTCCTGTATTTGAGAAATGATAAAATGATAGCGTGAAAAAATAAAAAAGTTTTGAATTCTCATTTCATGTTCACAATTTAAGTTTGTCAGTTTTACCATACCCCGCTTCAGTGGCCGAATGGTCTAAGACTTTACTCTCGTGTTATACTGGTCTGCTGAAGATGGGGATATCAGGGTTTGAATCCCTGTTGGGTTTACCGAGGTTAGTTTTTCCTAAATGGTATCCAAATCTCCTTCCACATAAATGCTGGTATAAAACCTATAAAATGCCTCCTTCCTCATTCCTACTCCATCAGAGAAACTATCATATGTGCGTATAACCTTAACGGGTAGTAAGTCGCAGTGATTTTAAAAGCAAGAGTTACCATCAAGTATAGCTCGAGTTGTGATCTAACACATCATTCGGCTTATAACGGGAAACGTCGGGTTAAAAATTAACTTTTTATTCTTCCTGAAGTTTTCCTTATTTTTTAATTGATATTCTTGATTATTTTCTAAGAAATCACGAGAAACATTTTCCTGGTGTATGATAAGTTTGGTGGTATAATAATTTTAGCAATTTGCATGGTAATTAACTTATTTTTTAAATTAAGGAAATATATGGTGTCCTTATTTTAAATTTAAACACAACGTCGTGTTCATTTTTTTTAAACGGGGGGCAGTTATTTATCATGTTAAATCATTAATTCGGTTTAAAGTTTGTACAGTATCGTTTATAAAAAAAAAGTTCAGTCAAAATTACTTTACTATACGCATAGTGGTCATTTTTCTACTATGGTAAAAATTATTTATAAAGCTCTGGCTTCTTCTAAAATCATATCTAAAATAAGGGTGAGTTTCATCTCGTCTTATAACTAAGTAAAAACTGATCGTTGACTTTAAATGATACGACTAGGAGTTCGAATGGTCTAAGCGCTAAGGCGTTGCTCTCTCAAGAATGAACCTCTGATTATGTGGAGATTAAGGTTTTAATCTCAGCCGGAGGGATTGGGAAGGTTTTTTTCTACCTACATTGTTTTCCAATCTCTCAACGCAAATTATGGTGCACTTTCCCTAAATCAAACTTTCCCAATTCCTAACACATTAGTGTAACCAATATATACGGTATAACTTTAACAGTAGTGAGTCGCAACCACAAAAAACAAAAACAAAAAAAAAAGCCGATACCTTAACACAATCACTATCATTATATAATGATCACAAATTCAATTCTAGTCGTGAGTTAAAAATATTTCACTCTTAGATTGCATTTTATTAATTTCTTTCTTTGTTGTAAATTAACTAAGGTCGGATGTTTGTGGTTTAAATTGAGTTGAGTTTTATAATCCTCCTATAGCGATACAGGTGCTATGCATACCTACCAATAAACGACAGTTATAACATTGGAATTGAAATGTGTTTAACGGTTATGATGTAATTTAGTATTACGTCTGTAAATACTTATAGCACCAGTCATTGCATCCTTAATTTAAACCTTTGGTCTATGTTGCTACTTGCATTTCATGACGAAGAATGGATTGGTGTTACGTTATATTTCTAAGCGCAAATATAAGTACACGATATACAAACTAACTTAAAGTGTGACGGAAGAGAACGCGGATTAAGGTCCAAATTTTTACTACTTTTATAATGAAAAACACTTTTTGTCCAAAATAAATAAAGCATTGTTTCTGCGGATACTTTTAGTTTAATTTTCTACAGTTAATAATATCAACAATTCTTGAAAATTTGTAATAATCATGATAGCATTTTAGAGAAACTTTTTAAATGAGAGTAAAAATCATTTTTTTTAAAAAGTTGAGATTGCTGAATGTATGAATTTGAACTAAACGTATCTACCGAAGCAATATTTTTTTATTTTGTAAAAAAAAAAGTTGTTATAAATTCTTCAAAAATGTTTGCTATTTATGTATCCTCGCTAATGTTCCCTTCACCATTTCAATCACTCAAACTAGTCAGATTTTCATAGGAAGAACGTTACTTGAAAACTGTAACTCATGTTTGTCTCAGTGGAGGAAATAATATTATAATTATTGTATACACAGTCTTAGTGCGTTTAATTAACGATATAAAGAGAAAGCATACATTAATCCATAAGAAAGTATTATTATAAGCTTTTGATAGCTTTTAAATAAATTATAATTAATCAATCAAATAAGCTATATTTTTAGAATACCAAATTTTAGGGAATTTCAATAAATGTTGATGATCAAAAGTTGATTCGTTATAAAAATCAGGGTTTGAAAACAAGCCTAGATATTTATTAATTGGAAAAAAGGACGAATTTAAATAGTAAACATATTTGTTATTGGATTTAATAGACAAGCGATTAAAGTTGTTACGTACGGTTATAAACCACATCTAAATATCATATTCTTTAAATTGAAAAACGACATCTGGACACAAGAATCGAAAACGTGACCTTTGACTTAGCACGCCAATGGTCTGACCACTGAGCTATCCAGGAGTCATCTCATGATCAGGGTCGTTCTTTACTCATAATTTAATAATAATAATATTTAGCACCGCGTCTTACTACCCGTTCGAGTTATACGCTTAAGTACTAATTACGCTAATGGAGTAGGAATTGGGAGGGTTGAACTTAGAGGAAGTGAGCCCGCATTTGCGTGGAGGGAGAGTGGAAAACCATTTAGGAAAAACCACCCCCAGTTCACCCGACCGAGATTCGAACCTCGATCTCCCCGTCCTCGGCGGTCGAGCTCAACACGACTAGCGCGTTAGCCAACTACGCCACCGAGGCGGGTTACTCATAATTTAAAGGCAGAGTCTGTGATGGGCGTGTGGAAATCGTCAGAATCCCTGGCTATACAAAGCCCTCCCGAGTAAAAGGTGGCTGCGTTATCTGATAGCTCGTGATATTAATTGATCGCTCAATTCTATATGGTGGTTTTCAGCACGTCTCTCACAAACTCTTGCCTTAAAATATGAGTGAATAATTACCTTGAGTACGGGACGATTCGTGGATAGCTCAGTGGTAAGAGCTTTAACGTACTAAGCTAAGGGTCCTGACTTCTATTCCCGTGTCCAGGTGTCATTTTTATATTTAAAGAATATTATGTCCATCAGTACTAACCGCAATAAACATGATTACACTTAAATTGTTTTGGGGTCTCATTACCCAATTAGACACCGGTTAAGGCTTACGTTGCATTGAAGTATTGTGATTAAAATATCCTCACAATAAATAAAGAACTTTCCTAGTATTTTATAAATCTAAAAACTAGCTTCGTAGCTTGAATTGAACAACACGACTTAGACTAGGTTTAGCTCTGGTGAGTTTGACTCTAGACCTGTGGTTGATCTTTTACTCTTGCCATCAGCCGCGAGTTGAGCGCTTGAACAAAGGAATGATAGTTTTCACTTTTTTTTCCCCCCGTCACGTTTGGAAGCATCCACGATCCTCCCTCGCTTCAAGTGCCATCGGGAAGCCAAAATAGTATTACACAACGACGTGTCAAACACGTGTCCAGTAATTGTCGTAACAATATATTCCCATTCCTTACCTTCAAGGTGTAGCTTCTGTGATCACCTTTCCATGTTGTCCTGGCTAGAGGCGTCATGTAATAATTGTAACAAGAGTTGGGCGAATGCTTTCAGACAGGGGTGGAAAACTGTGGCATACATACGATATTTATGGCCCACCACTACTTTATAAATTATTTTTAAAAAACCTAACCTGGAATATTTAACTAAGAAAACTCAATAATAAGTAATCATATGATTGTTTTTAATATTATATTTTTTATAAATATATAGCTTGTATGATTGATTTATCCATTAATAAATAGCTATATAATTATAATTTCTTTTAAGTTTTCATAATAGCCTTCGTATGGGCCATAATCTTTTTTAGTGATCCATATAGTAAAAAAAAATTAATTACATGTTCAAGGCGATGGAATCGCAATGACACGCTTCGGTTTCCGTGTATTATAAAGCCTCACTCTCATAATGGACTAAACTGATGATTACGGAGAGATTTGGATTCAAATTTTGGTTAGATGTAACGAGGTAGGATTTCCTAGATGGTTATTCACTCTTTCTCTAAGCAAATGCGGGTACACATTCTCTAAATTCAACCTTCCTCATCCCTAGTACATTAGCGTAACTAGCTCATACGTGTATAGCCAGAATTGGTAGTGATACTTGGTGCTAAAAGTGTGTTTTTTTTAAACTAGAATCACAATGGACTCAGGTGCCCATTGTAGAAATTTCGGGTTTTGAAACCCAAGTATTAGGTGTGTTTAACCACATGTAATATTCATATTGATTTTCCCATCCTTTATTCTCGTCCCTGTTCTGTAGATAAGTTATTTAATGAACTTGTGTCAAATATACTAAGAATTATGTTTACTATTCTAGAAATGACCTATTATTTCCTGGCTGCAACTAAAAATTAACGTAAATATAAATTATTTATAGATACCAATATTCGATAGCATCTATAGTGTTTGAATAGTCAAATAGATACATAATTCTTCTCATGTTTTATTTTATTCAGATATTTCACGTACACTTTCTAAACAGAAGGTAATTTTTACACAGTGGGATCCAACGTTTCATTACTAGTGGGCTAATCTGCTAAATGCAAAAAGCTGCAAGCAAAATAAATTATAATGGTAGTGAACCATTACATTTTTATATTATTTTTCAAAATCATTGGAACCAGTGTACAAGTTCAATAAATTAGAATTTAATATAATTATAATATTTTGTGAGATTAATGAGCCTATTTTTAGGCCTATGTTTTTCAATAAGCCATATCAGGTTTATGATTTTTTTCTAGAGGTATACGTAACTTCAAAAACTTAAAAGAATTAATTTTGAGGAAAGATTTCTGCTTCAATAATTGTAAAGCTTGAAAAATATTGACAACTAAGACACACACGTTTTATTTTGGCTATTTATTACTTCTATGTACAGTACATTGCAGATTAATTTTCAAATGCCAAAAATGTGTAGCAAATAAAAACTTATCAATTTAGGAAGAAATTTGTTTCAATTCTTTTAGATAAAACACTGTACATTATATTTAGTGTCTAAAGTTATATAAATACACAAAATATAATATATTTTTCAACATAAAACGTTTTATAAAAATTTAAAACTGATTCAATTTCGGCAGTATTTCATATATTAAATTCGGATTCACTTCGAACTAAAAAAAAATTGGCTTCGTACGTACCTTACTTTTTCTATAGTGATAATTCAACCCCGTTGAGATTGATGGTCCAGAAAATAAAACATGTTTTGAGATAGATATTGAACTAGATTGTATTAACACATCACTTTCAAACTAACCTAACACAACACCTTATAGAACACATTTAATGCTAGCTCCAATAATTTGAATCTCTGCGTATTAAGATGAACCGATAGACCAGTGGTTTCCAACCTAAGGGTCATGACCCCCTTTGGAGGTCACGGCATGTTGTAGGTGGGGTCGTAATGCTTGTTGAAGTCATAGCTTATATTTACTTTATAAAGTGACCATAAGAGTTATCTTCTTCTTCTTCTGTTTTGTCCATGATGTCAGGATTCAAATTCCAACCGGGGATACTGTGTGTGACTTTTACTTAAATGGTTTCCACCTTCTTCTTCCGCTCAAAAAAAATCAAAGACAAAATTTCATGTCAAAGCCTGCAAAAGGTTGGAAACCACTGCATAGATAGAATAATGTATCTTATTCTTAGAAAGAGCTGAAAGATAATATCTTTGGAGGTTGGTAGACCTATTTAATCATTCAACTATGGAGACAGCCATTCAAAGTGAAGGTCAATCAAAGGAACGCTTATCCTTGGCACGTCGATGGTTTGGGATGAGTTCATCTGTGACTTTAGTATTGTCCTCGCGAAGAAAATATGAATCGTTAAATATTAAACTGGTAAGCTATAAGCCTTTGGATGAAGACATTAAAGTCTAATCGATTTGTGTGCAATTTATTTTTTTAGTATTACTCGAACTGGTGTTCAAGTACTCTAAGGCGTCAGGCTCGTAGTAAACTGATTCACCTGTGATTGAGGTTTGAATCTCAGACGGTACACTCTAAGTGATTTTCCACACATGATTTATTGGTTAAGGTTTACCACCACCCTCTACAGATTAATGTTGTTACATTTCCTCTTAAACTATCCTTTTTTATCCCTATCCCATGGATTAATCTGTCAAATAGCCCGTTAAGTTAAACTTATCATATAAAAAAAATTATGGTCATATTTCATGTTGGAGTAACCCTAACTTAAACTAATATATAAGTGCATAGGACAAGGATTTTTTTTAGCACCGCCTTTTGATACTTGTTCGGGTAAACTTTTATGTACTAAATACTCTGATGGTTTTAGGGATTTGAAAGGTTATATTTAGAGAAAAGTACACTCATTTTCGTGGAGGGTGAGTGGAAAAATATTAGAAAAAACTTCAGTACACTCAGCCGGTATTCAAATCCCGATCTCCTCGTCATCGGCAGCTCAAGTCTATTGCGATAGTGATGCCTTAAACTATTCTAACACCAAAGCAGATTTTTTTTAATATCAAAAATTCAAGTAGTTGTATATTTTTGCGGTTCATCCCGATTCAAAAACTTAACAATGCCTACTATTTTATGCATCTAAGTGTACACGTGCTAAAATTAGGGATGGGACCTTCGAATCCTATAAACTCTCAAATCCTAAGGACTATATGATGTTCATGGAGTCTAGAAAAATCTGTTTCGAGATTCACAAAAATAAAATCACAAATTCAAATTTTAGTTTAAATTAGTTGTTCAGATCTTATACCATTTATCAGTGGTTTAGATGAACATAATTATGGGGAAAGCTTGACAACGAGACCTCAGAAAATGATTCAACTACTTGATTTAGTGTATTACAACCCAAAATATTAACATTTAGCTACATTTTTTTTTCAAATAAACTTAAAATAAAGTGTTAAGTAAACTTTGTATCATGTTATCTAAGCTTCGGATTACACAGTGTTATTTATAATGTAAAAAAAAACACTCCCTAGAAACACATTGCAAAGGCTATTTTAGAAAAAACTTTAAATTTTCCAAATCAGTCTTCGGTTAGCTACCCTTAAATCAATTTTCTTAAAAAAAAAGTATAAAATGCTTTTTAGAACCTAAATTACTCCCTACATATCCAATTTGAACAAAATTGCTACAGCCATTTTTTTTTAAATTAAGATATTTTTCAAACTCAATCATCAGTAAATGTTCCTTAATTTCAGAGCAATATTAATAAACACGATTTAACTTCTAGACATAGTTATATAATATCTAAATATAAAGTTTTAATAAAGTCTATCAAAACATTTCGGCTATAGCTCAGGGTGTATACACAGACATAATTTTAAGATCCACTTTTTTTTAGTTTCGGGACACCTGTAACAAGATTCATCATTATGTATAGAGAAAATCTTCATGATTGCAACATTGTCTCTGTATGAAGAAGTATTTTTTTCAGCACTACACCAGTTCGGGTTATTCGCCTATGTAATCATTACACTGATATGTTAGGTATTTGGAAGGTTAATTTAGAGAAAGTGCATCAGCATTTCCGTGGAGGGAGAGTGGAAAACAATTTAGTAAAAACACCCTCAGTGCACCCAACCAGAATCAAACCCGATCTCCCCGTATTAAGCAGTCTAAAATAACACGATAGTCGCGCGTTTGACCATGTGGCCACCGAAGTATTGTAAGGTAAAAAGTAGATAAAACACATTAGTGTCAGAACTGTCATTTATTAACTTAAACTATTTAATCAAAGGACACGGTTTAAAGTACAATTCCAACATAAAATTTATCACTAATTCATATTAGATACATAAAAACAAATCCTCATCAATGCAACAATTTGTGGTCGATTACAGACAGATCAGTGCGAGTGCTGACCGCTCACCCACCACTTTTATACACAACATTTGAATGAAACAGAGTGTACACTCACTGTAAATGGCTTTGCGCGTGAGAAGTAAGGAGAAAGATAGGAGGAAATGCCTCTGTGGTGGTACCCATTGTCTTTTCATGTCTATTTGAGGCGAAACAACACGCACACCATCTATGCGGTGAGTAATGGAACTGTAATCAAGCAACAACCTCCGTGTCTTTCGCGGCGGGAGATTCGGACACGCCCAGGCTAGACTTGTCACGTCAGAGAGACAATGATCGCGTATCATTGCGGACAGTTTTTTTTTATAATTTCTTTTCTTTTACTCAGTCACACACCCTTATCTTGAGCACGCGGACTAGGCGTCACACTCGTCTAGTCTGATTTTTTTGGTGATGAGGAGGTGTGAGTTTGAATCCCGACCGAGTATACTTACGGTGTTTTTTTACAAATGGTTTTAATTGGTTAAGAAAAAACCTGAATGATGTGCGCCCACAAGCGAGTTATCGAGCAGCCGCTACCGTTAGCGATAACAGTGCCAACATTTGCGGATATAAGGTGTCATGTGATCATCACAAAGATCCCTCAGGCCATTAATCTCAGTTTTTTAAACCGGCGCTGCTACTTTATTCAAGTAGCTACTCATTTGTCCTCACGAGGATGAATTTGACTTCGTCCCAGAGTCACTGCTTCGTAGATAAATCTTGAAAGCACCAAGGATCGAACCCAGGACCTCTGGACCTGTAGCTAGGAAGTTTAACCACTAGACCACAGAGGTTGTCATGGTTTAAGAAAACCACCGTTAGTAAACTTGTTTTAAAATATACGATTTTAATCCAAACCATTGCGTTTTCACAAATTATGTAAATATAGTATAAAAGACATTTTTATTTTTGTAAGAGTTTTTCCTTTTAATACATACCATTATATTTATAAATATGTTTTATCTAATCAAACATCACAAGCTTTGTATTTTTGTGGTTTAAAGTAAAGACTCCGTATTTTGATTAAGATCAAAATAAAATTCATCTAAAAACAATAAAAAAAATTAATCGAAGACACCCAATTTAATGAAAATATTCAACAATATTTTATGCACGAAGTAGTTTTAGTTTTAAGAAATAAAAATATTACCTTGACACAATCTTGTTATTTTTATTTTAAGAGTTCATGTGACCTATTAACTATTTACTTTGTACCTTAACAATTAAAAATGAGCTAAATTTAATAAAATCTATTAGACTTGTTTTCAAAGATATGATAAACTATCTATTTATTTATATATTTATAGGCTTACTCGCCATTAACCGATGAACAATTAAACATTATTAATTACCAAATTCAAACCAAATTATTCGAACCATTTAGGCTATAATTAAGATAGCAAACATAAAAGCATACAAAAGGTATCTAAAAAAAACAACTTTTTAACTAATTAATAACATAATGATTACAATTAAAAGTAGCACTCAAAGTGTCACAAAAAGAAATAAAATCAAGGTCTTCAAGTATTGAATATATAAATCTAATGGGGCAGCGATGATGTGAATAAGTATAGAGCATTGTTTTGTCGTTTACCTGGAAGGGGCACGGGGTGAATAGGGTGTATCGAAACAAGGGTTGATACTCGCTACACTCAGTCAACATTGAACCCTGGATCCTTGGATCAAAACCACTCACATTAATTCCAACTTTAAAGATGATTGAATCTTAAACAGGAGGAAACTCTTTAATACATTTTGAAGCACTAATTTAGTTGTAAATATGTCAAGAAATTATTAAAGTGCAATTGTATTTTGCCACCTACTCGTGTCACGTGACACGGATGCATACCCACGCAATGCGTAGAAAGACACAGGAAACGAATATTTAATTATCATGGCTACACTGCAGACGAGATGGAGAAATAGATACATTCGAGAAGATAGGTTACTATACACTTAACATAAATCCAGCGATACAAGAAAGATAATGAGGGTATACTATAATTTATGTACAGAATGTATCATAGCATGTGAGACAAAGTTAAACAGTGGACATGAGACAAAACAAAATGGAAAGGTTTACATAAACATGTGCCCCATTTGACCTTGTTTCCGGGTTATAGTCATGTGGAGCAACTTAACATTATAGGAAGTGCTCAAAATGGTCATATTTGGCCTGAATAATTAGTGTGCTAGGGAGGAGAAAGGTTGAATTTAGAGGACGTATACCAGCATAGAAGGATAGTGGGAAACCATTTAAGGAAAAAATTCCGTACACCCAACCAAGAAACCGCTATCCCAGTCGTAGACAGTCCAGTCTATTTATAGAGTAACGCCATAGACCAATCGACCACCCTCAAGGAAAACAGCTGGTTTTCGAATCTTGACCGTCCTATTAGATGCAAACAAGTGCATTGAAAACCTCTAGATCAACTTATCTCGTTTTAAACCTAGTGCCTTCGTTTAGGTCGTATCAGCAAATATGTATTTTTTCTCACTATAAAATTATATATTTTCCAGTAGAGGAAAGATAAAAATAATTAAATATTCATTCCTGTTAGATTTATTTAGTAATTTTAATGTGGGCACAGATTTATCTGATTGCCAAACCCTTCCTTCACCTCTGACAAGACGTGTATTAATCACATCTTGTGAATGTGAGGAATGCCAGGCCTCCACCGTGGTTTGGATTCCACGTTAAACTGTAGGTCCTCCATTTCATCTCATAATCACCCTACCATTACACATTAGCGTAAGTGCGTATAACCCGGACGGATAGTAAGACGCGGTGCTAATAATAATAATAATAATAATTTTAATGTGACTTAGAAATTTTCTTGATATGCATTTATGAATATTTAAGTTCAAGTACAGGAAATAAATAAAGATTCTTAGTAAAATGCAATGTTATATATATATATATATATATATATATATATATATATATTTATATATATATATATATATTGGCTCGCTTGCTTGAATGGATGATATTTCCAAGTTTTCTTAACTCTTTATAAACACTATCAATTTTGTCACAGATAACTTTATAATTACAGATATTGAACTCAAAACTTGTTTCAAGAATAAAAATATTGCTGATATAAAATCCCTGAATTATCTTCAAAAAAAGTGTAAATATTTTACGCTTTCTTCAAATTGTTGAAAATATACAGGAATAATCTTGGTATCCATCCGCAACGGTGGGCACAAGGATAAATGCGTCAGGTGACTCGTGTTTGGTTTACTTGTGATGAGAATGTTGGGAGGTTTGAAACTCAGAAAAGGAACTTTTTTTTTTTTTTTTTTTAATGATTTCCCGCTCTACCTCAAAGTAAACGTTGGTATATTTTCCTTTCTAAACTCTGTTTTTCTGGGAACCCGGTTGTGGCAATAAAAACAAACAAATTGGGACCACTCTTGAATAGCCAAGGGAACAAAGGGCACACAAATTGGGACCACTCTTGAATAGCCAAGGGAACAAAGGTCAGACAAATTGGGACCGCTCTTGAATATCCAAAGGAACAAAGGGCACACAAATTGGGACCACTCTTGAATATCCAAAGGAACAAAGGGCACACAAATTGGGACCACTCTTGAATATCCAAAGGAACAAAGGGCATACAAATTGGGATCACTCTTGAATAGCCAAAGGAACAAAGGGCACACAAATTGGGACCACTCTTGAATAGCCAAGGGAACAAAGGGCACACAAATTGGGACCACTCTTGAATAGCCAAGGGAACAAAGGGCACACAAATTGGGACCACTCTTGAATAGCCAAGGGAACAAAGGACACACAAATTGGGACCACTCTTGAATAGCCAAGGGAACAAAGGTCACACAAATTGGGACCACTCTTGAATAGCCAAGGGAACAAAGGGAACACAAATTGGGACCACTCTTGAATACCCAAGGGAATAAAGTGCACACTATAAAGGAAAACTCTGGTGCTACAAAAGCTCACCTCAGCTGTTGATCTCGTGGTTATCTTGTGTCTCCTTGATTATAAATACAAAATTCTGTTGGCTAGGTTTTATGGGTACGGATGGGTCTTTATAATAGAAGGGTATTACCCTAACCTGAAATCACCAATGTCCCCAATAGACAGCGAATACGGAAGCTTAATGTAAATAATTATTCGATTCAGTGGAAGTGCTTTTTATTTGAGTAGAGTGGTCGTACTTTCAGCCGGTACGAGAATCGAAGACGCAGATAAATAAATCTTATGAAACATCATTAACAATTTATATTAAGGTTCAGGACGACAAGAAAACTTTAGGTAAAACACGAACACAATAAACATTAAACGCGTACACGAAACACTGCTTGTATCGACACAAAACTTAACGGCGGGGGAACTACTTCTCCAATAATGAAACTCAACACAAAGTTTGATGCCAACTGACAGCTATGCATGAACGTCTTAATGCACAATACAACAAGAGGGTGAGGGGGTAAGGGGGTGAAGGAAGCAACACTCACTATCAACAACAACCCCCTCCAGTGGCATCTTCCACAACTAAATAAGATGGCTACAACAACCCCGTTTGTGTATATATGGATATTCCAGATGGGTAGTAAGACGCGCTGAACAGACAAAAATGTATCCTACCACCCAATATTGACCTAATGCTATCTTTAAGGGATGTTTGCCTCATAAAATAAATATTATTTGCTTCAAATTGTTTAACTAGTTTGTACGTTTTGTATATCAAATAATTTTATCACCACTTCGTGCTATCCGTTCGGGATATACGAAGTATATCACTTCAGGCGGACGCCTCGGTTAGCGATAAAGTATCAATATTTGTCAGGCTCCACGGATTTTGTTTGGATTTCTTATTTCTGGAAATATATTTTTATTCTAAGTTTATACTTCCTTTAGCCCTTCACCTACAACCACTGTTTGTCATGTCAGTAATAAAGAGGGGAAAGAAAACTACCAAACTTCCTATGTCGAGGTAAAGAGGACAGCCCGCTGCTAGTTCTCAAATATATTAAAATGTTCGGTTGTGAGCCTATTAAAGGATTACTGTATTTGTTAGAGTAAGGATAAATCTAGAGGGCTTTTTTTCACTAAGCCTAGTCTCTTAGTTACGCAAATATGTTTAAAATGCCGTTGAAAATAAGCTAATGTTACATTGTCACATAATTTGTTCTATTAATGACACAAACTATAAGGTTGTTAGGGAAAAAGTTCCCTATTGGAATCTTTTGACTTTATGTTGGTGTGAACCATATTTTGAAATAATGCACCGTAGAATTAAATATTACGTTAGAGGTGAACCTCTGCATGCCACTTTATCGCTTACCGAGGAAGACCCCTTAAGTTTAAGAAGTCCTGTCTCATAGCAGTATGACTTGATGAACTATCAACTAATTAATTTAACTCTCAATTATTTTAAGCAAGGATCACTTACTGGGTGTTTCAGACGTCCAGAAATCCCGCGTTAAGTAAGATGTGGTTTGTTATTTCAAAATATGGTTCATGTTCAAATGTAGGTGAGAGGTATATAATATATGTCCCTATAAAATTAAGAAACTTAAATTTTAAGTTTTATAATTTTAACAAAATTATGGAAAGATGAAATTAACTTATTTTAAAGACATTCAAGGAGGCAATAGACTGGACTATCGATGACGGTGTATCTGGGTCGAATCCTGGTTTGGTGTACTGAGGTGGGATTTTTCCTGAATGGTTTTCCGTTCATCTTTCAAGCTAATACAGATATATTACCTCTAAAACTCTTCCTCCTCCCTCAGCCCTCCTTACCTCATTAGTAAAATTAATCTGCACACTTTTAACTCGAATGAATAATGAGACAGATAGTGATAAAAAAGAACCAAATTGTTAATAAATGTGGAACATTAAATAACAACTTTATCAGGTCTACTATAGTGTACCAACATTTTTATAAAGCATTGTATTCATGGTTAAATTTCAGTATTCAATTGATGTTATGGTAAAAAATTATTTAGAAAACAGTTAAGTTGATCATTATTATTGTGGAACCTGCTTTGATGGTGGCCGCATGGTCCAAGGCGTCACTCTCATGTTGTACTATACTGCCGACGACAGGGGAGATAGGGGTTCGAATCTTGATAGGGTGTACTGAAGGAGATTTTTCCTAGATGATTTTTCACTTTCCCTCCATGAAAATGCAGGTACACTTCCTCTAAATTCAACATTCACTATCCCTAACTTACGAACTTACGAACAGGTAGTAAGACACAGTGTTAAAAAATGTTGTAGAATCCACTTCGGTGGTCGGATGGTTTAAGCCGATGTCACTCTCGTAATAAACTGGACTGTCGATGATGGAGGTATCGGGGGTGTTTCCTAAATTGCTTTCAACTCTACCTCTCGCAAATTCATGTACACTTACTCTAAATTCAACCTTCGTCATCACTAACACACTATCGTAACTATTACAAATGTGTACAACCAAAATGGGTGACAAAAAAATTGTAGAGACTAAATTTTGAAACGTCCTATGGCCACCCACCTACTCTCATCTTCAGGAAGACGAATTACACGATACGTAATCAAGTGTTTATTGCTCCATCATCGTTCCTGCTTCACAATAAAACAAATCAATGCCTGGCAAGTTTATTCAAATGCTCCTTAGAAATTGCGTTCCTGTCCTAAGCTCAAACAGCCGGTAAGTGTCATCCCACACGAGCGATATCGGTAAATGTCAGGATGAGAAAAGGGGAAAGTTTGACCTTGATGAGGTCGTAAGGCTGTGGTTACGAAGGTAGGTTGATTACCCCAGTGTAAGTCACTAGTGCGACCAACATATCGGGTGTTCATTATCAAAGTTAACAGTCGTTTAACGTTAGCCGGCTCTAATATTCGAAACTTGGCATATTCGAAACGGCTAACAGCATTTTTGTTTATGTAGTTTTTTTTAATACTTGAACTAAACGGCTGAGTCTAGGGGTCCCGGGTTCAATTACCAGCTGGTACCTTATAAATTTTTTCTAACGGTCGCCAGAGTTTGGGGATGTACGATTAATAAATTCGGGCTTTGGCTGGGCTATACCATATTAGTACTGGATAATTTCTCCTCCTTCTAGTCTATAAATCTTTTAGCCCAGACGTGTGGTATTATATAGTAGCTGAACTGCCGAATAAAGGTTTTACGTCGGTAAAATTTATATTTTTTAGGATACAAAAATCTAAAAAAAGGAGTCAAAAGAAAATTTCAGACTTTTTTTTTTAAGAAACCATGATAAATTTAGTTGTGTCTATTTATCTTTGTTACATTGAATAACCATTTATATAAATACTGTATGTACATACATGTATTAAAAATACTTTTTGTAACTATGTATGTTATGTAATGTATAATTATTTTAACTCTTTAGAGGTGTATTAATTTCATATTCGAAAATTTGCTTTTCCGAAACGGGTTCAGCTCCATTTATTTCAGTTATCAGAGGTTTTACTGTATTGCACTCAAGACGAGGCGTATTAACAAATAAACTGACCTGAATATCACCTGGACTAGAGCGTGAGGTTCACAATTAACTGTATTACCTTGGACAGGGAGGTCAAATCTCATCCTGGTGAACTGAGGGTGGTTTCCCATACGTGGTTTATCACTTTGTTTTACCCATCCCTTCTCTGAACTAATGCGGGTACATTTACTTTAGACTTAATTCACTTTTTTTATGGCACCACGTCTCTCGACTTGTTCACGCTAAACGCCTAAGTCCTAATTATGCTAATGTGTTGGGGATTAGGAAGGTTGAATTTAGAGAAAATATAAACGCATTTTTATGGAGGGAGAGTGTAAACCATTTAGAAAAAAAAACCATTAGTAGGCCTACAGCCAACCGGTGTTCGAACCCCGATCTCTCCGTCATCAGCAGTCCAGTCTATTGAGAGAGTGACGCCTTAAACCATTCTACCACCGAAGGTTCCACTCCATATTCGTAACTATTATGTGAATCCGTTAATAATTAACCTTAATGTTTAACGCACTAATCAAAATATAAACTTATTCTAAGTATTTACATTAAAGTGGGTAGGTTTAAATAATTATTAAAAAACACGTTTCAGCGTGAAGAGTGTATGGGAATTCCACAGCGAGAATAATATGCGGTCTAGGGGTAAGGTGTCAGACTTCTGTGATGGGGGTCCGGGGCTCAATCCTCGGTCCCGGCACAGATTTATCTGATTGCCGAACCCTTCCTTCACCTCTGACAATATGTGTATTAATCACACAATGTGAATGTGTGGAATGCTAGGCCTCTACCGTGGTTCGGATCCCACGTTAAACTGTAGGTCCTCCATTTCATCTCACAATCACCCTACCATTAACCCGAACGGGTTGTAAGACGCGGTTCTAATAATAATAATAGTAATAATAATAATAATGATAATAATAATAATGTTTTAGACAAAATTGATTCATAAAAATAAACTAGTAGGCCTGCATTTTAGTACCACTTAGTCTAAGCGCATGGGATTAAGAAGGTAAAAAAGAGGAAGAAAATATAATTGGCATGAAGAGTGGATCGGCAAACCACAATGATATACCACTTTGTCAAAGACCACCTCTAGTCTAGATTATGTGCGTAGTGTGATTATATAATCGGTGCGTATAGCAAATGCGTGCTGAATACCCCTATAAAAACACTACTGTTGTTAATATAAAAACAGATATTTATATTTCAGTTCAATGTGGGTCGTTGTTTCATAACTTAAACGTTATAGAAGACTTTTTTTTAGGATATCTATTTGTGAAGAGCTTGTAGCGGGAAAATACTATATAGTTTCGGCGACCAAAAGTGCAATTTCATTATTTATATTTTAGTACAAAATACGAGTATATGTAGGCTATTATCTTACCAGTGGGTACAGGGATAAATGTTTTAGTATTATCTAGCTTGGTTTAAAGGTAGCGGGGAACTAGAGATATGAGCTGGGGTTACGTACTGAAAGTGCAAAGTCAGAATTCGTATACCGGCTTTGGATTATATTAGAAGCGCACAAGATAGGTTCATCAAATCTCCATATAGCAACACCGCAAGAAACGTATTTTTTTTTTTCAGAAATTACAAGTATAATTAAGTTTCATAATTCTCCACTTATCAACCTAACCTAACCACCATTGTAAAGAGTTAGGTAGTTGTTCCCCCGTAGTTTAATTATTTTATTGTAATTATTGTCAAGAATAAGAGGGTTGTTTACAATACATGTTTTTCATGTTGCTACTTTATGCATTTGTTATTTTATTCCTGTGATCTTTTGATACAAGGTCTAGGTGCTTTTTTGATCCATATCTTGGTGCGCTCTTTTTTATGAGTTTTTCCCTCTTGTGCGCTTTTGATGTTCTCCGCCCAGCAGAATGTAGTGAGATTTTTTTTTCTAAATGATGCTTCCCTTTTCTTAATCGTAAGTATGCTTACATTTCCTTAAAAACTATCCCTTATCTCTACCCCAATAGTGTGAATATGAGAATATGTCGGATGGGTGCATAATCACATTTAAAAATAGCTTAAGTACATTACAACTATCTCTAATAAAATGTATCTTATGAAAGTATATTTCCAACAGACTGTAATCTTAAATGAGTTTTTACCCAAACCAAAATAGCGTCATAGTGATTTCCACTTTATCCTTTCTTTAAAAGTCCCTCGTACTCCAAGAATAATACCTAACAGTTCGAACCAAACGATGCATCTTGGTGCTTTTTTTGTTTTTTATACTAACTAAAAACCCAGTGGGAATTAAACTAGTAAAACTGTTTTACCATATTTTGAAAAATACAATATAAAATTGAAAAATAATTATGTTGAAACTAAAACGATATTGAACTTACCCGCTTCAGTGGTCGAATGGTCTACTGGGTCACTTTGATGTTAGACTGGTCTACTAATGCCGTGTAAATCGTGGTTTGATCCCGGTCGGGTGTATTGAGGGTGAAATTTCTCCTCGTTGTTTTTCAATCTCTCTCTCTCTCTCTCTCTCTCTCTCTCTCTCTCTCTCTCTCTCTCTCTCTCTCTTCTTTCTCTCTCTTTGCTAATGCATTCAGCCCCCGAAGCGGATTGTTCTAAATTGTTCAGAAAGTGCACGTTAAATAACTTAAATAATAAAAAACATTTGTTTTGCTTGTTGTTCAGCTGACTCCACCTCTCGACGGGTGAACGCCACCCTTCCCTCAGAGGACCTCGCAGTGTACGAGGGATTCAGCAACAACCCTTGGGGGTCCTCCAGAAAGGTTCATACGGGGATGTCCTCCACCTCCTCGAGGCACCGCTCCAAGAGAGGGGTCGTCGACCTTTACAGTATGGTGATGTGCGCGACGGGTTGCGACCCTCTGGCCTACAAGGGGTACGGCTGCTACTGCGGTTTCCTCGGCTCCGGTTACACGGTGG
Source organism: Timema podura (assembly GCA_033556935.1). NCBI lineage: Eukaryota > Metazoa > Arthropoda > Insecta > Phasmatodea > Timematidae > Timema > Timema podura. The sequence goes on from JAVRXN010000001.1 coordinate 38,712,905, forward strand.
ACGGCATCGACAGGTACGACCGAGCTTCTTTGTATCCTGAGCTCTGTAGTAGGATTGTCCGACATCTTAGTTCAGTTGATAGTGTGTCTGCCTATAGAATCAAGGGTCCCGGGTTCAATTCTCAGTATGGCTGAAACATGTGTCATTGGGGAAATGTGGGTTTCCCCTTTCACAATGATGAATTAACGGCTGCGGGCCAGGGGCGGGGGAGTGGAGCCGGATATTTAGTTTGTCCCATATTTAAGTTAGTAGTGAGTGATAATAATAATGCGCATCTGAGGTACATTATTCGTAACCCAGTAATGGAAATATTAGCCAGTACTAATGTACCGTTGCTGAGGGAACGCCCGAATGTCCGTGGAGGCTCTTTCCATGTCCCGATGAGATGAGATGATGGTAGATAGGATGAAGGTGTGGAACCAGTGGAAACACTTAAAACCTAACTAATCAAACCCTGGTGAGCGTTGAGGTAATTCTCCTTTCGGGAAAAATACCCAAGGTACCAGTCGGGAATCGGACCCAAGACCCCTAGGTTTGGAACCACGTGCACTGACCACTACACCACGGGGCTGGCGAATAATAAGTAATATGCTGATATAATCAGTTGGTTCAAAACATGCACGTTAAACAGCCCAAACGAAAATTATTTATTACGATTCTGGTAGAAAGGACATATCTGGTAACTAAAAAATTTACTAAAATTACTTGTATACGTTCATAATTCAAGTTATGTTATATTCAGATCGCATTTTTAAAATATAGTATTAAAATTTATAAAATACTTGACAAAAACTAAAAAATTACATGCCTTGTGCTGCTTTTTTTTAAATTTAGAACTACATTTTTGAATAAAAATCCTACTTCTGGCTATCTAAATGAGATTACTTTCAATAGGGTTATATTCTAATAATAGACGAGACAAATATAAAAATATTGGTTTCAACTTATTGATATTTGCCAGCTTTAAAGTGTTTCTATATATACATGCACCGTACAAACCAATGGAATGCACAAGGAACCCGCTTCGGTGGCTACATGGTCTAACGCGCTACTATCGTGTTAGACTAGACTGCCGATGACGGGGAGATTGGGGTTTGAATCTCGGTCGGGCGTGTTGAAAGTGGTTTTCTTAAATGGCTTCCCACTTTCCCTACATGCAAATGTGGACACACTAATTGTAAATTCTATCTTTCTAATTTTTTACTAGCATCACATCTTACTACCTGTTCGGGCTATACGTATGTGAACTAATTAAGCTAATGATCTAGGGATGAGTAAGGTTGAATTTAGAGGAAGTGTACTCACTCACATTCGCTTGAAGGGAGAGTGTAAACTCAGTATACCTGACTATGACTCGAACCCTGACCTCCCTGTCATCGGCAGTCTAGTCTTTCGCGAGATTGATGTGACTCAAATTGGGAATTCATTAATATAAACGTTGTATGCTTATTTAATCTATGTATTTATTTCCGTGTTCCACGTTTTACTACACTTTGGTCTCGTCGTGTTCCTACACTAATGGTGTAGAGGCAAAGAAGATAAATGTATAAGAAACATACCATAGTTTATGTGGAGGAAGAGTGAAAAAATTAAGAAGTAAAACATATCATTTTACTTTACTAGGATTTGAGTCTCAACTGGTACCTGGAATACCAGACAGGATGAAACTGACTCCCTTGTCTGCGTGCACACTGACTCGGAATTGTATTAATCAAGTAATAAAACACGGGCTGGTTGTACTAAGGTTGTTTTTTTACTAAATGGTTTCCTACTCTTCGCAAGTGCTGATACATTTACTCTAAATTTACCTTCCTCACCTCTTCCCCATTAAGGTAAATAATCAGATAGTTCTAAAGGGTGGTAAAACGTGGAGAACGAAAAATTAATTTAAATAAAAATAATTAATTTGAACTAATGGTAAATATAAAACACAAAATAAGTAAGACTGAAGACTAAATTTGCAGTCCCTCAACCCACTGAGCTATTGAGGTTTTAAGCTCAAGGACAGAAGTCTGTACGCACTTATAATAATATTGTTTCATAATCACGTTTAAAAAAAAAGTACTGTGCAATCTTCAAATATTTCATGCAAAAGTATGTCAAATCTAAAGTAAGCATTTCCATAAGGTCGATGTGGTTACATAGCAAACAAATGTTTACTTTTCTCTCGAACCTAAAATGTTTTAAAAGTAAGTCTCGTTTGTGTACATAGTTTTTTCTTAAACATCTTTGGAGCAAATACCTCTCATACTAGTGTTGTCATATATGTGAAGATCTTGGCATGAGAATGACGGGTATTGTATAATTATTTGTGATGAAATATAGGTCCGAACTTTGGTTGCTAGTCTAGAAGTGAATGAGTGGTGACGTAACCACAGAGTACTAAAGTGTGTATCATGTTTCATTATTGATGTTTCCGTCCAGCTCTTACTCCGTCACTCTTGGTTGGTTTGGACTTAATTGACTCACTTAAAGAAAGACAAATCAGACCAATGTCCACATTGCAAAGAAGAGACGTAGACCTACTATTAGCACTTACTTTTATTTTTATTTGTGTTCCAGCACTTTTTACTTTTGAAGTTTTAAAATATTCATCTATTTTTAATTTATCCTTTTTTTATTTATTTCGATGGTAACAACTGTAGAGTACATTTGATCTTAATAAGTAGGTCTATAAACTTGAGTAATGTAAATTTAATTGAAAATATAATTATTTGTACTTCATATTTTAATTATTTTAACCAGATTTATTTTAAAGTGAAGTCTAATTATTAATATTCTCACCCACACTAGTGGGTGAACCTATAATGGCGCTAGTCTCGTCTTGTCTTATTTGCATGTGACGAAGGCTTGGAGTTAAAATTCTGGCTAGGAGAACTGAGATTTATTTTTTTCTAAATGGCTTAGCACTCACCTTCCAATAAAATATGGGTCCATTTCCTCCAAATTTTACCTTTCTTAATCAATTAGTGAGAATATTCAATTAGCTCATATAGGTAAAACCCAATACATAGGCCTCCTAATCTTAAAAATTAAGATTACCCATTTATCTAAATAAATTTCAAGTTAGTTATGTATTTTCTTCTACCATATTGCAATACCCGACTGGATGATTAGTATTTTAATCGAGCTAATTAACTAGGGGTAAGTAAATTATAATATTAACGAAAAATATTTGCCGTTAAAACGGAGAGTGAAAAACCATTTGCGAAAAAGCATCGCCAGGAAAAACCAGTCGATTTTAAAACCCTAACCTCCAAATAACAGGTAAATCTTTATATTAGCCTGATATTTAGTTCGCTTGTCAAACGATGTGGTTTCCTCTAACATAAATAGTATCACTTCTTACATATAGGCTTTACAGCCTCGTAGAGGCATTGATAAACTTAAGCGTTGACTTATTTTAACTAAAACAATTCTTCTTGCTTGCCGAAGGTGAAAATATCTATATTGCAATATTTATTATGATAATAGCAGCTCTGATGCTACAAAATCACAAAAAGAGTCCTCAACTAATTTAGAATGTGTATCTGTGATCATAATAGCAAATGGCTGCGTTTGATTAAAGAAATGTGTACCATGTGACCTATTCCCTTTATCTTAAGAGCGACTACATTTGGTTTAAAACATCGATGTAAATGAAATAATTTTACATTTGATGTTTAGCAATTTTTTTTTAAATTTAAATAAATCAAAATGTAAACGGTAGTATCTTTCACCACAGTTTTAAATTAAACCCTATTTTTAAATGGCAAACCATTATTTAAATATGGTAGGGCAGTTTAACATCTGAAATAGATCCTAAACCCTGCTCGAACTGTTTCGGTGGTGTGCTTTGACATATAGCTAAGTATAATAATTGTTTAAAGCAAAAAAATATAATATATAGATAAATAAACTATGTTTTATTAAAGAAAAACATATACAAATTTACATTCAGTTGAAAACTATGTGAACATTAAATGTGAGATATACTACAGTCCAATTTAGATAGAAAGCAGCTTTTATTGACAGTATAGAAATTAATAAAATAATGTCCATATATTTATACGTAAATTCATGTGGTCTGTAATGTTCCCAGTTCATTGGGAATATCAATATACATATAAATTAACGTTAATAAAAAATAAAATTCTATCAATGCTGACGGAGAAAAATATGTGTTACTATCCTCTTAAGTTCCTTCCTATCAGAATCCTACTATACAGAGATATTAAGATCTCCAAGTAAAAAATTATACAGGTTACAGGGGAGGGCAAGACAATTATTTCTAAGTATTTAACTTGGGGTCGTCGACAACAAATGGCGGTTCTACGAGACTCCAAAGTTGACGCTGTGTGCACCTATGGGGTAAGCAATTAATTAATCTTCAGCACATTGGTGGAGTGTGGGGGTGTAAATCATGGCAAGTAACATGCATTAAATTACCTGACAACAGGTACCCATAAGTAATTGTTGATTCTTTCAAAGATATGCTTGTTAACCCTGACAAGGGCGCATAATGAGAGTGCAGAAGAATCTCGACTGAGTGAGTTGATTATTTTCTTATTGGGGGCGTTTAATGTCCCTCATGTTGACAGTAAACAGTGCAATGCCACTATGCTAAGCTGGCACTATCGTGTGAATCGGGAGTGGGAGTAATGGGGATGCCTATGTTGGTTTGAGTGGCGTGCTGTATGTGTTGCCTACTCCCCAGGTGCAAACAGTGCTAGCTTTGACGTCTTGTAGAATCGCCATTTGGAGCCGCCGACCTCATGTTCATTATGTTCAAATGCTTATATTTATTATGATGATATGAAAAACCCTGTATGTCAAGTGTGTGTGAATATGGATACAATCAACATCAGAGGAGAATACTTTTGTCACAAATAAAAACACAAATAGCATTGTTACCAGTACTTGATAAAATGTATCAATATATTATTACGATTAGTAAAAAAATACTAACACTGTGTAGTTTTACAAACACACTAAATAAACCCTCTTCTTATTTACTTTTACTAATTAAGGCACAACAATAGCAGCCATCATATTTAAGGTAGGATATAAGGGAAAGCTAGTAAAGGTAAATCTATTTATGGCCATTTTTATAACAAACTTTATTTTGCAAAAAATAAATCAAATTTTACTAATTCAATAGGCACGTGTAGTTTAATTTTCTACATATAGTGATCCAAACAGTTCTTGAATAACGGTAATGAGCATGGTAAAATGTCCACATAATTTTTATCTTCATTTTAAAAGTGTCTGTTAAAATGGCATTATGTCCACGACAAGTATAAAATCATTGTGGGAGAATATGTGTGTGTGTGTATGTGTGTGTGTGTGTGTGTGTGTGTGTGCGCGCGCGCGCGCGCGCACGCTCTTACGTGTGTTTGTGTAAAACAATCAAACAAACGTATCCACTTAAGATATGTGTTATTTATTTTTGTGAAAATTGTTTCTAACTATGGAAACCGTATAAATACGAACCTTAAATCGATTTTCCTTCCATCCCACCTTAAAATAATTACTTTTTATCTTCGTAAAAAAAATCAAAAATAAATATTATGATGATGATAACAGTATTTTTTTCTAAATAAACAAAGATCACATTAAAATTGGTTCTGCACGTTTTACGATGTATTGAATGCCACGACAGAAACCAAACTTTTAAATAATAACTTCGATATTTAGTTATTCCATAAAAATTGTAAAATAATAAAAAATACCTAAAAATGGTAAATAAAAAAGTAGTGATAATTTCGTACACATTACAGAGAAATTCTAGAGGGTTTGGCAGCTCTGAACGTGTTACTTATCATGCGCACAGACCCGTGTACGTGATGTCGCAGCCTCCAGCACACTCGGAACAGGGTGTACCCTCTTTGTACAAGCTGTCCCCTATGATGTTCCCTCCAGGACCGTAGTTGCACGCCATGTAGTATATATTCCAGACGCCGTCGGGGTAGTAAATGAGACCGCAGCCAACCAATTTCGTGTCTGCCCAAACTACTTGAGTGTAGTGACCGACGACTTCAGATTTGGGCTCAGGAAGCCTGAAAATAAGTTTACATTACTATTATTATTATTTATTTTGTACAACGCATCTTACTACCCGGCTGAGCTACTATCATAATTACACTAACGTGCTAGAAATGAAGGGAATATAAGTTAGAGAATTTGTGCAAGCGTTTTCGTGGAAGGAAGAGAAGACAATCAGGAAAAATGCATCCTCAGTACACATGGCTGGGGTTCAAACCCCATACCTTCCCGTCAATATATCGTGTGTCCATCTGATGCAGGCGTTTTGAAACCCCAGATTATTTATGAGGTGGTTTAATATTTCTACTTTCCCTCGATCCCTTGAAGAGATAAGTATTGTGATCATTAAAAAAAATCCAAATAGAGATTTTGATAAATGTTGACCGAATGTGAACCGAAAAAGTGGTGTTTGCGATGCCATCTGTCTGTCCATATTCAGACTAGAGCCGAAACTATTTTACCAAATGAGCTGAAACTTAGCCTCTAGGGCTTTCATAAAACTCCCTTGAGGAATTTTTGGAATTAGATATCTAACTACTAAGATTAATGGTAGTTTACTGAAGGGCAAAAATATGTGTAAATTATTTTCTCAAAATCAGCTCAAACGATTTTGATTAAATTTTTTAGCTAGGCATTGTTTAACATAACACATAAAATAGCAATTCTCATGAAAATTAATTTGGAGGCACTTTAGAGAAGCTAAATTCTCCAAATTTGATCATATGTTCGCAACTATTTGAGATATGAAGTAACTTAATATTGTAAAGATGTAGTACTATTAAATACATATTTATTTGTTTTAAATATACTTTTATAAAATCAATGACCTATAATCAAATATATAAATATATTTAGATATATATATAATAAATAAATACAAGGGGGGAACCAAAAGAAACCGGACTTTTGCTCTAAAAAATTAATTTATTAGGTTTTTTACTAAATTATTTCAGTCTCTTTCAAAGTACACTCCATTAAATGCGATGCACTTGTTTCGAAATGATGAAGGGTGCCCAGAACAAGCATGATCTTCAACACTCATATCACCACGCTGAAAGCGTCCAAACCACTCGAAAACTTGTGTGCGTCTCATAGCATACTTCTTGAAAGACTGTTGAAGCATTTGGTAAGATTCCGTTGCCGATTTTTCAAGCAGGAAGCAAAATTTCAAACAAACTCTTTGTTCCTTTAAATCGGCCATAAGGATTTCGCTGGCAGCAAACGAGAAAAGTTGAGAAAAATAACACTACAATCAAACTTAACTTTCTACGCAGACGCCGCTTGGGCAATTGTTTTGGGAAGGTCTTTAGTAGACCCACCTAGCGGGAGAACTCTCTACTACGTCTAGGAACGGCCACGCGCTTTCAATCCGTATACATTTAATTTTTCAAGTCCTTGATTATGAAATTGGTTGGCTCTGCTCTTTGGGGGAGAGTTTATTCAACAATGTAAATAATTTCGTTGAACAAATCTGGTTTGTTTTTATTAAATGTTATTTTAATGTTAAAAAGAGAAAAAGTCTGTGCGGTGCACCTCACCAATTAATTATTAAAATATTGTTTTCACCAAAATGCAGGCGAAAGCAATGACCAGTTAAAACGATTAAATTTTACGTTAAAAGTGTTTTTAAAAATGTGTGATAGCTTTCCCGTATTCTTTTAAAATGTTTTGTTGTGACCTTATAAAAACATTAATTTATTTGATAGAGGAAAGCTAAAACTAGGTTTCAATTTTTTTTTTTTTTACTTTAATCACGGAAGTACACATTTTCGCGTAATAATTTGTTGAATTTTTTTAAATTTTAACTCAAAATTTAAGCTTTTTAACTGTCAGAAACCTTGTGATAATTTTCGCCTAGATTTCGCTTAAGACATTATTAAACAACCATCAAACAACTTCTTAAATAATGCTGGATTTCTAAATGTCTGTAACGCGTGTCAGTGCTGTCTTAACTAGCACCCTTAGGTAGAAGTGTAGGGAACGCGAGAAAAGGTGTTTTTCACTTTTTTTATATAGCAAAACACTTTTTGGGCCAAATATATAAAATATTGTTTCGTATTAACATAGAGTTTAATTTTCTTCGCATGATGATATCAACAGTTGTTGAATATCTGTCATGAACATAGCAGAATTAGATGACAAACTTTTTAAATGAAGAGAAAAAGTTGTCATTAAATTTCAGGACACGCTTTACAAATATTCAAGAACTGTTGATATCATCGTGTGAAGAAAAGTAAACTATATATTAGTTTTATATTTGATCTTTGACCAAAAAATGTTTTGATATAAAATCTGCAATAAACATTTACCTTTCCTCTTGTCCCTGTATCCCCATTTTAAAGACTTCATCTTATTGTAGGGTAGAATATATGTACCCACATTATCTAGAAGAGAAGATGAAACAATATATGGATAGAGACACTTGAATCAAAAGCACACTGTAATATATATATATATATATATATATATATATATATATATATATATCTGGTTTTAGTGAACTCGGTTGTAGTGAACATTCGGCTACGGTGAACATAATTTATTGGTCTCAATACATTTCAATGTGTGTTGAAAGATTCGTTTATAATAAACCCTCAACTTCGGTTTTAGTGAACAGAAAAATTGAAACTTTCAATAAGAAATATCATTTTAATACCATCATTCTAAAAAAACATGACTTTTTGGTTGTTTAAACTTGAAGACACCGATTATCTACCCTAGTTCTTGTTTAGATAGCACAAAGCTTGACTGAAAGTACGGAATGTGGAGGGTTTCGTTTAAACAATCACTGTATTCATTGACTTGGCTTAAGTTTTAATACCTTGGTCTGCGGCAAGTAAAGGAAGACAGTCTTCTGAGTTGTATTAATACGACAGGAGTTGCAGGACAGTGAATGACAGTTTGTGGCCAGTTAGTAAGTTTTTTCACTAATTCATTTCTTAGAGAGGGTATATTAAACTCAAAAAATTAGACTTTTCTACTCAGTTTAGTTTTTTTGAATGTATGGATAGTGTGGAATCAGTTGTGGAAAAAGCACAGACTCTAGAGAATAATTTGGAAAATATATTATCTAAAACAGTATACAGTAAACAATAGTATGTAGTCGATTATTTTAAGATTAATTAATAGATTTCAATGAAGAGTGATTGTATTTGAACTCTTATTTCGTTTGTCACCAACCCACTAGTTTCAGATAAAAACAAATCTGTTTTAGTGAACTTTGGAGATAGTGAACAAAATATCTGAGTCCGTAGAGGTTCATTATAACCAGGGTTGACTGTATATATATTTGCATTGTATTGTAGTTTTTTTCACTTATATATAGTGATTTTGAATGATCGTGCCAAAATTAAATGAGTGGAAAATGGTGCTAACACGACTATATTGGCTTAAGGAACCCATGATCGACAATGTCCCCATAAGGCGTAATGGATCCACAAACATTTGAAGTGTTACCTGAATTGCAGGCAACTTTTCCAGCATGCCAGCATCAGCACCGCTAGGTGATGGTATTGGCACCATGGAAACGTGGTGCCTTGTCCAAACTAAGGTCACATAATTAATACGAGCATGTCCCATTAAACAGGAAACAGGTTCCTGCTATACAAGAGAGGAACAGAGATGAAGGAATACACATTCAGGGAGCTACAGTAGCCCCATGTCTTCTTTGGTGCTGACTGACAGCTCACAGATGACAGCTGACGGCTTTGAAAAGCTACCAGACCAAATTATGTATTCCTACGCTGAACCATATGATCTGCAAAAATCATGTGTTTAGCAGCTGTCACTTCTGACAGTCAAAATTTAGGTATATACCTAAATGTTGACTGTTAGAGGTCAGCTGTGAACTGTCAGTCAGCACCAAAGAAGCCATGGGTCTAATGTAGCTGACATTCACCTTGTAGTACGGACGTAATGAAGCATGTTCGCAGTAATAATGTGATATTTTAGCTGAATGAGATAAGACGTTTTGATAGTGCCAATATTATCATCTAGTGAGTGGTATCGTCGCTAGCATGCCTGAAAAGTTGGCCAAACTTCAGGCAAAACTTCAAATGTTTGATGATCTACCTTACGGAAACATCGCCGACCATTGGTACCTTGTACCAAAATAGTCGTCATAGCACCATCTTCCATCCGTTTCATTTTGGCACGAACATTCAAAATCCCCCCATTATATGTATGTATAAATAAATACATATATATATAAAGTAGGTTGACTGAAATTTGTAGTAAATTATTATGACTTATCACCAAGAACTGTCCATAATATGATGATATAAATAAATATAAATCAACATAGGTGAAGAATGATACTTGCAACAATATTATCCAGGATATAGATAGTTGGCACACAAAGTCAAAAGCTCATAAATCAATATTTGTGGCCATGTTGTAATTCTTCACTTAATTGAATATTAAATACAATATTGGTCTATTTTCTTTAAGGTGGGTTGAATGAAAACACAAATTAAGGTATTTAGTTTTAAAAGTTTTAGTGATAAAAATATTGTGGGCAAAATAAATAAAATATTGATTCGGTAGATATGTTTAGTTTAAGTTTATTCATATCGTGATCTCGGTAGTTCTTGAATATTTATTATGGGCATCGCAGAACTTGACTGTGTTCATTTTTTATTTTTCATTAAAAAATACGTAGATATAAGATGCTTGAATCCTCAATTCCTTGAACACCTCTAATCCTATGGTGTTTTAGAGATTCTAGATTCATAAAACTCTCAAAATGCCTCTCTAATACAATTTATGAGTGATTTGATATAACAATTTTAAGCAATTGGTAAAAGAAATTATAGAGACTTTTGTAGTTGGAAGATAAACCAAAATAACCACAAAAAAATGATAATATAATATAACTCGCTAAAAAAAAAAAAGTAATATCTTTGTTAGTTATGTCGTAATATACATAAAAAATTTGTCAATGACATCAAACCTCAAGCAGCTTTTTTTTTAAATAGATTTTAAATATTTTCAATTTAACTAAAATTGAATTTTTAAAAAATTGAAGATTTGAATTTGTATTCGAGATTCCAAAAGAAAATATAAGATTCGTATTCGAAACTCGGATTCAAGAAAAGATAGGAATCGACCCATATCTAGTTTAAAACAAATTATGCTCTTAATAAATCTACTCTGCAAATACTTACTTAAAGCAGTTGACATCGGTACGGTTGAAATGTTTTACTTCATCGTAAAAGTCTCGTACTTGCAAACTTGGGTTGAAACTATGATGAATCGTTGATCCGGTCATACAAATATTTTGACCCACGTTGAAGCGTTCTGTCACATACCACAATAAAAACATTTTTTAAATAATTAAATTAGCCATATATATATATATATCACTGGTTTCCAAAATTTCCGTAGGGAGGTGGATGGATTAAAAGGGGACTAGGGTGTCACGTGCTAAAAGCTAAATAAAATATATCTATAATTCAGTAGAGCGTCGATAATTTGGACTAATTGAGGATTGGCCCATTCCGAATCATTAATTTTTCCAGATTTCAAATAATACAGTAGTTATAACCAAAAAAAATTAAAAAAAAGCGCAGCCGGGATACTTATGAAAGCTCAGTGTTAAGGAAGAAATATTTTTACTTTATTTAAACAAAGAATTTACAGATTGTTGTATTTTTTGTTGCTAAATATCATAAATTTTGAAGGACTGTAATATGGCAAAAATCTAACAACGAAAAAGTCTCCAATTTTTTATTTCATTCTAGAGAGTTTTGAGGTGATTTTTTGGCTGCCATGTCTCTGATAATGATACCATTGTGGTTATTTATTTTTTTCTTGGCGATCCGGATTTTTGACGTCAGAATTATCAACGCTCTAGCCCTACTGTAGTTTTAGGAAACATTTTGGTTACTGTCCAGAGGTACTCTAAAACTCATGATGTTTGACAATAATTAGAATTATTAAAAGCACAATTAATGTAATAATAAAATAAATGGGCCAGATTAATAAATGTTTATTAAAACAACCAAGCTACGTTTTATAGCTCGGACGCGTCATACCACTACATTTTTCAAGGCTGGTGCCATGAAATGTCAAAATATCGACCATCAATGAAATGTATATGAAGGCACGGTGGACAAAATAATTGACAATTATATTTCATTTATTTACTTTTCAAATATGTATACACTTTTTTTAAATTAATAATGTATATTTTCTTAAACGTAACATATCTTAAATAACTTTTTAAACTTTGAAAACGTTTTGATTAAGTTTTGACAATTTACTTTTATAATATTGACGAAAACTTTGTGTTTATGATTTTAACTTTGAAAGATACTGTTGTTTTAGTATATATTTATTAATCTGGTCCATTCGTGCTTTTAATTATAATTACTGTCAAACATCATGAAGTGTGTATATATATATAATGTATATCTACATCATAGTACACTCACTTCAGTGGCTGAATAGTCTAGGGCCTCACTCTCGTGTTAGATTGGCCTGCTGAAGACGGGAAGATCGTGGTTCGAATCCCGGTTGGCTCTACTGAGGTTGGTTTTCTCTAAATGGTTTTTCACTATCTCTCCACACAAATGTGGGTATACTTCCTCTAAATTGAACCTTCCTAATTCCTAACTCACTAGAATAATTAGTACATAAGATAAACTAACATGTGGCAAAAAATATGCGGTGATAAAAAATAGATATCATAGTTTACATTTTAAATAGTTTGTAGCCTTTAAGTGATAAAATAGTGCTATATTATTTATTATTAAATATGTATAGTAACAAGGCCGTACCCAGAAATATATGTATGGTGGGACGGGTGGATGTGTTTCTTACTGTTATATCGTGGTGAAGGCCCCCTAGAGATGTCAAGGTGGGTTTTTTTTTTACATTAAATAACCTATTAAGTAATTTTAAGTTTTCTACAAACTTAAGTAAGGGTTAAAGTGAATTAATTTTATATTATTTCAATAACTTACTTGCTTAGGCATTGAGAAGGAACCCCAAAAACATTAATACTAACTTTAGAGAGGGTTTTCAGCCCCTAAGCTATCTCCATTAAAACCCTTTATTCTAGTGTTTAGATCCTCTCTGAATGTCGCAAAATATATGGGATTGAATCAAGCTCAAATTGTAAGTAAGAGTAAATATTTCATGTATTATTAATGTATTATTACTATTTGAATAAAACTAGATTAATTAAAGTATTTGTAATTGATTCACTTTTTTAAAAGCCAAAATATTTGATTAACTATAGTTTATTACGTTAAGTCCCACCTTCTAGTGTCTTTAATGATTTTGATATGTGTGCAACTATATATTTTTTTTAAACTAAGAAATTGGGGTGTGGGTTGAGAGGGGTTGGAGGGAATTGATTCTATAAAGGTCAGTTTGGATAACACTTTTCTATACTATAATATAGTAGCTATAATTTATTAATTTAAAATATTAAATCATGAAACAATGTATTTTGTCATAAAAAAATATGTTAAAGTCAACTACAATCAAAATTAATCCAAGTTGTATTGATGGATAATTTTAAGTACCTTTCTATCTCACATTAGAAACAAACATTATACATTTCTTTTTCCTACTTGATAAAAAAAATCTTGTAAAAACCAAAACTTGATATCACCTTTATGAGTATTTATAATCATATATCTACAAACTTTTGAGAAATAAATGGTACGGCGCACCGCACAGACTTTCTCTCTCTTTCTATAAACTCGTAAGATTTCTGAACGGAATAATGTACATTGTATCATCACCACTCCACATAAGAACACGCATAAAATAATATACAATGATATAGAATCAATGAGAAAAGAGGCGCATCTTTGTCCACCTAAGAGCATTTCAAACAGTTAAATGTTTTAAAGACCTTAATAAAATGGTATTTGAAACATTTGCTGACAGCTTGGAAACATGGATCTGCTTTACATGTTCCAATTTATGAAAATTATATTACTATAGATGAATGGAGGGAAGTAGAAAGAAATCTAAGGAATCCTAAAAGTTATAAAAAAAGATTAATATTGGGTCCACGAGGGTCAACACTTCGCATTAAAATTTCGATTTCTGGTTAAAATTTTAACATTTTATAAGGTGTTGCACATCTTCAAGTCATCGCATTGATATTTAATTATTCATTTATACATTTTGACCAATAAAAAATGTAAATATTGACTATTGAGTCTAAAATGGAGATAGATCATTGCTGTGAAAACATTTCTCCTAAGAGCTTTAAGGAAAAATAACATACTTTTTAATTTCTCTCATCTTACAGGTAGAGAAAGTATGGTGATCGTCAAAAAAATCGAACTCGAGATTTTGATGAATCTTGACATTTCATGACTCCCTGAATCCGAAAAAGTTGTTTTTGAATTTCCATTTGTCTGTCTGTCTGTCTGTCTGTCTGTATGTACCTCCAACTAGAGCCTAAACTATTTTACCGATTGAGTTAAAACTTTATATTTAGAGTTTTTATAGGGTTCCCCCGAGGGATTTTTGGAATTGGATATCTACCTCTAAAATTAAGGGTAGTTTACTGAAGGGCAAAAAGAGAAAAAGTCAATTTTCTCAAAATCGGCTCTAACGATTTTGATTTAATTTCATTTATAAACATTAATAAATATTCCAAACAAAATGGCTACCCTCAATATTTCGGCAAAATGGATTTAAGGGCTCCGGTCTGATGCGTTAATTAACATTTTTTATAATAGCTCCGAAACTATTTGAGATATGAAATTACTTTGCATTACAAATATGTATATATATTTATAATACAAATATCTTATTCGAAACATATTTTTATAAAATCAATAATTTTCAATCTATACGCAATTATATATATTTTTTAACTTTTTGGACATTAAAGTTTAAGTATTGCGACCGTAAAAAAAACTAACCTGAAATGTTGATGGATGTCAACGTCTCATGACCCCCCGAACCCTAAAAAATAGTCTTTGCAATGCCGTCTGTCTGTGTGTCTATTAAAACTTAAAATTAAGGGTAGTTTAGTAAAGGGCAAAAAGAGAAAAAGTCGATTTTCTCAAAATCGGCTCTAACGATTTTGATTTAATTTCATTTATAAACATTAATAAATATTCCAAACAAAATGGCTACCCTCAATATTTCGGCAAAATGGCTTTAAGGGCTCAGGTCTGATGCGTTAATTAACATTTTTTATAATAGCTCCGAAACTATTTGAGATATGAAACTACTTAGCATTACAAATATGTATATATATTTATAATACAAATATCTTATTCGAAACATATTTTTATAAAATCAATAACTTTCAATCTATACGCAATTATATATATTTTTTAACTTTTTGGACATTAAAGTTTAAGTATTGCGACCGTAAAAAAAACTAACCTGAAATGTTGATGGATGTCAACGTCTCATGACCCCCCGAACCCTAAAAAATAGTATTTGCAATGCCGTCTGTCTGTGTGTCTATTAAAACTTAAACTTAAACTTGAGGGGGTCAGTAGATTAGACAAATCTAAACAAGTGCCGTGAGTATAAACATGTCACTGTCATGCGCTTGAAAATATGTGTTTTTGAATGTGCTTGGCGTTTGTCGTCTCAAACAGACAATGACACCTAAGCTCATTCGAAATATTGATAGATAAAAAGTAAGTGATAAACTTGCATTTTCAACGCCACAGATATTTGGAAGTTATCTATAAGTATGTTTATCAAATGTGAAAATATAAACAATAATATTATTTTTGAACATTAGATCTTGAGTATAAGATCTGTGTTACGTAACACTTTAATGTACCCTACCCTCCCTCCCATGCAACAGCATGTAGACATTAAAGCTCCCCCCTCCTCCTCCTCCTCCTCCTCCTCAGAGCGTTACGTGGTTTATGGACGACCACTATTATATTCAGATCCATCCAATACAATACTTACCACATCTTCTACAAGAGTCGTGATCAATTTGACACTGATCCACCCAACGTTGAGCTATCTCTGCAAGCTCATCGTCCCAGCTCTGTAAAAAGACATATAATACAGTATTAATTAATGAAACCTAGTTTTGTACCAAGTTTACTAACTGTTGCTTCCTCAACTCATGCTAATCTAAATATAGTTTAGTTTTAAAATAGTCTTCTTATCTAGTACACATTCCTATTTTCTATCATGTTGGTAGTTTGGTTTTTCAAACTTCTTTAACAACACCCCCAATTTTCTAGATACATCTATTTTCCTCGTGTTGGCTAGATTTGCCAAACCCTCATTTCACAAATTTTGCATTATCTAAAACAGTAGCGTGTCGTTAAATGTTTCAAGGGTAGGCAGCATTATTTTAAATTGTACCTGAGCAACCCTCAACACTCATTTATCAGGTATCGAGAGGAATACATTCCCATGTGAGGTTTTAAGAGCAGAGAATATGTATGATTGGTCAAATAGGACACAAGTGGGTGAGAACATATTACAGCTACAGTTGTAACAAGGTCTGCTTCCCTTGCAACATTCCACGAGACGCCACTGATTTCAAAATACCTAACTATTCCCCTCATGTAGACAACACTAGGATGCAGTCATGTATTTCTCCAAATCTCCTCTCATAATTTCCTCAATAATTTAAAACGCACAAATATTTTCCTCGTGTTGGCAACACTTGGTTTTAGTCCTGGATTTCCCCCAACCCTACCTTCACAATTTCCCCGATATTCTAAGATACATAACTATTTTCTTCATGTTGGCAGCACTGGGTTGTGGTCCCGGGTTTCCCCGTCTCTCCTTTCCCAAAGCTACAATATTCCTCAGTCTGTTATGTTCGTTCACAATGTCGTCTTTCTCTGTCTGGTTGAACCCTCGGGAGAATGGAGTATTACACGCCGTAGCGACACCCTCCTGGAAATGTAGAGTACAATATAAACCTGGTTTCCGTGGGAATATGGTATATAATAAAGTGTGACTCTCACTACACTTAACGATGTTCATATCGCTATTGTAAGGGTCTTATTCACACTTGTAATAGTCTGATAGTCATGGTAATATTATTCTCATCTAAACTTATGATAATGGGATTGCCATAGGAAGAATCTTGTCTAAATTGATGATAATCTTAAAGCCATAAGAAGCGTATTATCGAAACTTGCGATAGTCTTATCGCTATAGGAAGGGTCTTATCTAAACTTGCTATAGTCTTATCACTATAGGAAGGGTCTTATCTAAACTTGCTATAGTCTTATCACTATAGAAAGGGTCTTATATAAACTTGCTATGGTCTTATCGCTATAGGAAGGGTCTTATCCAAACTTGCTATAGTCTTATCGCTATAGGAAGGGTCTTATCTAAACTTGCGATAGTCTTATCGCTATAGGAAGGGTCTCATCTAAACTTGCGATAGTCTTATCGCTATATGAAGGGTCTTATCTAAGCTAGCGATAATCTTAAAGCCATAAGAATATTCTCATCTACACTTGCGATAATCTTATCGTTGTAGGAAGTCTTATCTAAACTGGTGATAATCTTATCACTATAGTAATGAGTCTTATCTACACTTACGATAATCTTATCGCTATAGGAAGAGTCGTATCTACACTTGTGAGACCCGCTTCGTTGGCGTAGTTGGCTAACGCGCTAGTCGTGTTGAGCTCGACTGCCAAGGACGGGGAGATCGAGGTTCGAATCTCGGTCGGGTGAACTGGGGGTGGTTTTCACCTAAATTGTTTTCCACTCTCCCTCCACGCGAATGCGGGTTCATTTCCCCTATAGTCAACCTTCCCAATTCCTAACCCATTAGAGTAATTAGTACTTAATCGTATAACCCGAACGGTTAGTAAGACGTGGTGCTAAGTAAAAAATAAAAAATACACTTGCGATAATCTTATTGCTATAGGAAGTGTATTAACTAAATTTGAGATGTTTAGTATGATCACAATAGGAAGAGTCTTAACTACACTTACGATTATCGAATCTTCATCAAAATAAATCTTATCTGATAGTTAAAAACTTGACTAAAACTAGGTACTGTTAAATTAAGCGGGAAATTTTCGCTGAATTGGAATGTTTGTGAGACTTACTTTGTAAAGACACATGGTGTGTTTATCTTCGTTGCATGTTAGATCACAATAGTCTACTGACAATACAGTTGTTTGAGCTACCGGCAACAGAATAGCGAGGAGATTTCTCAGTTTCCACATTGTCTCGTATGTAGCCTAATAAACACTGGAGGAACAAAATACTTGTTAGTTAATATTCTAGAGTAGAACAATGCACGAGTTATTTATTTTCTACAATCCCTTAGCGCTTCTGTCTACTAAACAAAGGATTAATTTTCAGCATGATTGTCAAATGTGGGGGGAAAAAATCTAGAGTATTGTCGGGGTACTAGGGATTGTGACTGTCCTAGATTTAATTTATTTTTTATTTCTTGTTTCGATACAATGGTTTGGTTCATGAAAGGAACGTATAGTGCACTTTTTTTCATTTATTTGAGGTATTTAACGTGCACTTTCTGAACATACTGAATATCAGCACACGACTTATAAACTAACTTAAATTTTAAACAGACACAACACCCAGCCCCCAGACGTTAATCTATCAGTGTGAAAGGGAGTTCCCACATTTCACCCAATAACAGATTTTTGGGCATGCCAAGAACCTAACCTGAGACTCTTATCTCAGTAGACAGACACAATACCAACTGAGCTAAGGTGTCGGAGTGTACCTTTTAACAGAATGAGTTATAAACATTTATTATTTCGTGGGGAGGGTGTGTTTTGGGGGAGTAATAGATGATATTATGATTTTATCGAATATTTATTTTACTAATTAAATTAATGGTATGTCAAAGTTACACAATTAATAATATTTGTGATGAATAAAAAATATTAACATTTTGAATAGAACAGGTTTCTGAAATAATTATACGTAATTTATTCAAATAATCTAATCTTTATATTAATTCTCCTTCTACAATTTTTACTTGATATTGGTTATGTGTTTACTAAACTTCCTCGTTGATCTATGATTTGTTTAATAAAAAATACTACTAAATCTCCATAGTTAAAGAGACAGTTAAATGAACTTAAAGATCCTCTTTGAAAAAAACCCTTAGAGCAGCTAGCACACGTAATCTTATGTTCTATTCAACTGAGCACATTATTGTAAATATATATATATATATATATATAATCCTAAAAAAATACAAATAGCACTAATTTAGTACTTTATAATAAAATAATATATTGATTTACTCATTTATAACATTCAAAATAGAACTAATCTTCCATTAATTTGCTGGAGAATTCACAATACAAAATATTTTAAAACGGTAAACTCTCGAAGAGTTAAAATAATAAAAATAATATCTGGACTATTAGTTAGATAATAAACTAATGTTACCTTATGTCGTTTGGGAAAAAAAAATTTTAAACGAATCACCGAAGAAGTAAGAGTTAACGAAACCTTAAACAGCAGCCTTTTCTTTAATACCAAATCCAATAACGCACATCACAGTTAAATCTTTTAACTACTGCCCTGCGGTTAAGTGTTGGTTAGTGTCAAGGATTATATGTGAAATGTGCTCAAAGGATTGCCATAACAAGGGTAATGAATCATGGAACAAATATTTTTGAGTCAGCTCTAAGAACGCGACTAATCACAAAACTATGGGACCGAGCGTGCTTTGTAACTGTCCCAGAGTAAACTTTTTAACACTCATCCGTTCTTGGAAAGAAAATAAAATGCGTTAAGATTAGTTTAAGAAAAGTTAATGACTATACCTTCTGTATAACACGTAGTGTAATGTTATTCTTTGAAAACAAAATCTCAGTATGGATAAATTATTTTTAGGTACATAATTGGTCGAGTGACCCAGCAGGAATCCGATAAATATTGTGAATCACTCGTAAATTCTGCTAAAATATATTATTAGCTCATTATTAATTAAAAACAAGTATAGAGCATCACTGAATGAACCAGGATGCATGCTTACAAATTTGAAAGATGAATATTAAAAGGGCTAATATCGTAAATGTTAATACTAAACTGATTGGTGAGCTAAACTTTTCCTTGATCAGCTTCATTAATATATTATCTAATCAACCACTTTTTTTTTGAGAGAATTAATTTGGCAGAGTTTATCTAATTAAATCTAATCCTCGTAACGATTGTCCTGATATTCATTAGTCAAAGTATAATTGAAAAGATAAAGCTTAAATAATACTAATTAATATAATAAGCATGCTTAATCTAACTTATATTTTAGTTTATTTAGTTTTAAAGTTTTGTTTTAACCTTTTAAAAAAACCTCCTGAACCTTAGATGAAACGTGTAAGGATTAATTTTAATGCGTATAGAATGAGGGCCTAATAAAAATTAACCATCATCTATATTAAATAAAATATACTCTACTCACCCTCCCGAAAACTCTTCCAGGTACCTCTTCATAATAAAACAAGTTACGGTCTTCAAGCTGAGGAGACAGTTTTATGCGTTAAACACATTTAACTTGACACTTGTGAAGTGTTCTAAAGTCACGTCGGTTTTGGCCTTAGAAGTCACACTTGAAAGAACATGCACGTTTCTACCTCTTACGTCACGTCCATCCCGAGTTAATCACGTGAAATGTCTGGAGGCTATCTCTGTACTAGCAATTTTATATTTTGCAGCCAAAGCTACGCAAATTGTAAAATACTATTTCTATTATTCCTTGCTCTGCGTCTTATTTACCTGTCCGGGCTATTATAATCATCATCATCATTTGACGTTTCCGCCTCTACGGGTCGTCTGGCATATCCTCTTCCATTCCTGTCGATCTTTCCAAACTTCTCCTTCAGCCACGCTCCAATCCGCTCCTTTAGCTTGTATATCCTTCTGCGCTGGGTCCATCCATCTTGTATGTGGTCTTCCAATAGGTCTTCTACCCTTCTATTTGTTCGTAGAGCTTTCGTAGGCATTCTGTCCTTCTCCATTCTCATCACATGACCTAACCACAGCCACCTTTTTTCTCTTCAGTGTATCTTCTAATTATATAACTTTTAAATCATCCCTAATTATTTCATTTCTTATCCTGTCTCTTCTTGTTACATTCTCAATACCTCTCAGGAACCTCATCTCTGCTGCCTGCAATCTATTTAAATCTCTCTTCGCCCATGTCCAGGTTTCAGCCCGTCCGGGCTATATACACACTAACCATGATTGATTGTGGATGGGTTTAGAGGAAAAGTACCCGTATTTGTGTGAGGGGAGTGTTAAAAATAGAACATACAGTTAATACCAACTCTAGTACACTCAGCAAATATTCGAACTGGAACTCACGTAGGGTGGTGTGAAAAAACTTATAATTAAAAACAACCACAATACATCCAGCTAAGATTCGAATCCGGACCTTACGGGAGGGAAATGTGAAAAAGTACATATTATTAACAACCTCAGTACACCCAGCCAAGGTGCGAACCCGAAAATCGCGTGAGAGGACGTGGAAAAAAAATATTTAGAACACCTCAGAGCACCCTGACAAGATTCGAACCGGTACCACGCGTGAATAAAATCACTCACAAATCAGACCTATGTGATTGACGTCTTAGCATGGGTGTCCACCGATGCTTGTTCTTATACTCTTGACACTTTCATAAAAAGAATAAAATTATTTAATTAGTCAAATTTGACGAGCATTTACAATAATTACGTTATTAGTAGAGATAATTATGTTTATTAAGGTATCGCATTATAATCAAGGTGAGTATGGAATAATTTGAAAACAAAAAACTAAATAAAATGATCACGCAAATATTATTAAAACTTTATATAATTTTCAAAGCCATAGAAAAGAGTTTTTTTTACGTTATAAGATAAATTAGCTATAGTCTTATTCCCAGAAGTACTAGGATTAAAAAAGTACTAGGCCTCTTGAAACTATGTTCCAATGGCAAAGAGAATATTAAGTACGTAGTTGTATTAATGCTATGATTTAGTTTTAGTAATATTAAATATCTTAATAAATTATATTAATATATCATTAATAATAGTACACAAACCATGAATTAGAGTTAGAGTACTCGGTTCGGGGGTTGAATAGTATAAGACAGTGCCACTCTCGCAATAGACTGGATTGCCAATGACAGGGAATTCGAGGTTCGAATCCCTGTCGAGTGTTTAGAGGGTGTTATTTCCTAAATACGTTTCCATTCTCTCTACATGAAAATGTGGGTACACGTGCTCTAAATTCAACCTTTTTTTACTAGCACATACACTTAATAAGTACGTGTGCGTAGGGTATAACCAAAACGGTTAGTGAGACGTAGCTACAAAAAAGTATTAGGGTGGTAAATGTCAGCCAAAGAGGATACAAGAATGGACATTTTCAAACTTGAAACAAACATTTTAGATTTTGTATTTTTGTGTTTTGTAAACTAACAAGTCAATGGTGTACTATAGCAAGATTAGTGGCTCCGGGACCACTGTTTGTTCCTTAAGCATGGAAAGTAGGCCCACACCAAATATTATCAATAAAAATAGGGGGTGATAGTGGGGGAGGGAGAATCACAATAGCTTCCATCCTCCCAAAAAAAAAAAATAGAGAATGCTCTTTGTTTTCCTTCAAAAGTATCGCTGCTTTTTTTTTTAATGTTTGACTAAAAATAATATAACAGATATCACGAGTTGTATATTTCAGTTAACGTGAAACAACAGTTCACACGCAACACATTTTATCTAAAGTAATATTAGCACATTTTAAAGCTGTATCTTTGAGCACGCGGACTAAGGCGTTAACCTCTTCTGGTCTGGTTTTCCGGTGACTGGGAGGCTAGTGAATCTTGGCCAGGTTTACTGGGGGTGATTTTTTTCCCAACTTTTTTTTTTTCACTTTCATCACCCACGTAAATGCGGGTATGTTTTCTCTCAATTCTACCTCCCTTATTCCAAACCATTTTTGTAGCATTGACGTGTACAAAATACAAGAACTTCCATAAATACATAACATTCTTTGTTTGGTTGCATGGTTGGATAGTGGTCAGTTTTTTTTACGGCAGGAAAAGCTAATTTAAGAAGTTTACGGCAATTCTTGGGAACCAAAACTTACAAAAATAAAATAGCTCAAACCTTAACTGGCGCTGGCATAAATAGTTTTTGCACAAACACTGGCTTGAAAAATTACCAAATTAGAAATGTTTGTGAACACGTAGCTATGACTGGTTGTCACGTGGCGTTTCGTTAAAACGTAGCTTGGTGCCAGTGTATGTCTTAATTTAAACAATTATTCACATTTTATTTTCAAGATTTAAACCTTTATAATTTGTTTCCGTTTAGTGATATATTGTAAAATACAAAACTAAACAATTTTTCAGAAAATTTTCCCCCTTTTGAGTGGATCTTATTTCAAATGTTTCATAGATGCAGAACTGAGGGTTTAACTAATAAAAACCCAGACTTTTAGCTTTATTAATTAAGTCGATTTTTCAATTAGTTGATCAAATCAGCTAGGTACTAAGGTAATTCAAATTGAAATGTTAAAAAAAATCTCATCAAGAAGTATACATGCCAAGAAAAATAAAGATAAAGGAAGAACAATTATTATTGATAGTAAAAAGGTAAAAATAGTTTTTCTATGAAATTTTAAATAACAAATATATATATAATTTATTCAAGGAACTTATCAGCATATTCCGGTAGCAAATATTCCAAAACCTGCAATGCATTGCTAAAAAAAACTCCATGACGTCATACCAACTGATTGGCCTCAGCATGTGGCGAAGATAGTACCACTAATTGCGGATAGATTATGTAATGTGGTCAGCACAATGAATCTACCAGCCATTCATCTCAATTTTCTAGACCGGAGCCTCTACTTATTTATTCAAGTAGCTCGTCAATTATTGTCCTCACGAAAACTGAGTTTGACCCCGTTTCAGACCCACTAATTCTCAAAAAATCTGAAAGTGCTGGGACTGAACCCGGAACCTCTGGATCATCAGTCATCAACTCAAGCCACTATACCACAGAGGTGCTCAAAGAATTTCTAAGCATACAGAAACTAAGTTGTTTAGTTAATATAATTTGGAACACGAGCACACGTTTTACATGGATGGTTATTATTATATCCACCCAAATATACCAGAATATTTTATTATATAAATCAAATGAGGCGAAAGAGATTTAGAAATAATATTTTTCAAAACTAAAATAACATTAATTAACTCACCTTTATTATACGTTAATGTAAAATAATCCATACACGTTAATGAAATTAAGTTAATGAAGTATTAATGGGTCTTTGAGATAATTAAATATGGTAACAATAACCAAACCAATGTTCACGTAGTCTAAAGCACCAAGCTCGCAGTTGATTCGTTAGTCTATTATCAGTTAGGAACTTTAAAGTGCATCGTGGCACTAACGAAAATACGCCACATAACCTTTTCTTGAGTTAGTTCTATCCAGTTCACCTCATTACACCTTATCCCTTTCAGGTACATTCTAATGTTATACTCCCATCTACGTCTAGGTCTTCCCAATGGTATCTACCCATTGGGTTTGCCAGTCAATACGCTGAACATGGTTCTAGAATCTCCCATTCAAGCTGCATGTCCTGCCTACAGTAATCTACGCGACTAGATTATCCTAAAAATGTATTCTGATTAGTACATGGTATGTAGCTAATAATTGTATATAACCTCCTCAACCCCCCGGTAGCCTCTCCACTTTTTGGACCAAATATCTTACAAAGCACCTTGTCATCGAGCACACTAGATTTGGTTTCGTCATTTAAGTTAAAAGGCCACGTGTCACACATATAGAGCACAGCAGGTAAAAATTAATGTTTTGTATATTATGAGTTTTACGTTCCTGGACAGCAGGCGAGATGTCAACAATTTACTGATTGAGTAATGACGTGCATATCCCAACTGTATTATTTTCCTAATTTCCAATCAAATATCTTTATTGCTAGTTAATATTGCTCCTAACTATTTAAACTCTTTTACCCTGTCAAACGATATGCTGTTCGTAGTAATATCTAAATTATCGTCCTCAATATGATTGTGTTCTGTGTGAAACCATACTTAGTCTTTTCAGCGTTCCCTTCTAAAACTTATTTCCTTATTAGCCTAAAGTAAAATGTTTGCATTTCTTGCAACAACTTCCTTACTATTGCCTAGCATATCTAAATCATCTGAGTTTCGTAATAGCTGCATTGTGCCGTTTAATGTCAACCACTCACTACTTTCTTGCATAACCGTAATAGCATACTCTAGGTCTATGTTAAAAAGTAGTGGGGGTATTTATTACCGACAACTTGTGATCAAGGGCAAATATTTAAAATTTTAAATGTATCCGTATTCTATCCATCCATATTATTATACCACTTAGGTTTGAGTATAATTTTTTAACCGAAAAATACCTTTTATCTATAAACTTTTAATACCGAAATCCTATTTTTTATTTAACGAGAGCCAGTAATTATTTTACTTGCCACAAATGAGTTATTTGAGTTGAATGGTTATTTGATTGAGTTGGTTAACTTCCCAATTTAAAATGGCTTAAAAAAATCTCATATCCATGTTATGATGAAATCACAGATTAATAGACAGGAACTTAGCTTACGTATAGCTTACTTATCTATACATCCTATTATATTTAATAATTTCACAATTCAACTTTTTGAAGAGTTTTTGCTTCTTTCTTTTTAAAATTGATTTATGTGTTTGGTTTCAATTTCTCAAGATGCACGAATTATGGTGATTCCCACTCTCAAATCATGAGTGACCCTTTTCCATGTTTCATTATCTGAAATATGCAGGACTGTCGGTGATTCCCAATCCCAAATCATGAGTTAACCTTGATTTTTATTCAGATTTTGCAAGATGCACAAATCTTGGTGATTCCCCAACCCAACTCATGAGTGACCCTTGATTTTGTTTCAGATTTTGCAAGATCTACGACTGTTGGTGACTCCCCAACCCAACTCATGAGTTACCCTTGATTTTGTTTCAGATTTTGCAAGATCTACGACAGTTGGTGATTCCCCAACCCAAATCATGAGTTACCCTTGATTTTGTTTCAGATTTTGCAAGATCTACGACTGTTGGTGACTCCCCAACCCAACTCATGAGTTACCCTTGATTTTGTTTCAGATTTTGTAAGATCTACGACTGTTGCTGATTCCCCAACCCAACTCATGAGTTATCCTTGATTTTGTTTCAGATTTTTCAAGATCTACGACAGTTGGTGATTCCCCAACCCAAATCATTAGTGACCCTTGATTTTGTTTCAGATTTTGCAAGATCTACGACTGTTGGTGATTTCCCAACCCAACTCATGAGTGACCCTTGATTTTATTTCTGATTTTGCAAGATACACGAGTGTTGGTGATTCCCCAACCAAACTCATGAGTGACCCTTGATTTTGTTTCAGATTTTGCAAGATCTACGACTGTTGGTGATTCCCCAACCCAAATCATGAGTGACCCTTGATTTTGTTTCAGGTGCTGCAAGATGCACGACAGTTGGTGATTTCCCAACCCAAATCATGAGTGACCCCTGATTTTGTTTCAGATTTTGCAAGATGCACGACTGTTGGTGATTCCCCAACTCAACTCATGAGTGACCCTTGATTTTGTTTCATATTTTGCTAGATCTACGACAGTTGGTGATTCCCCAACCAAAATCATGAGTGACCCCTGATTTTGTTTCAGATGCTGCAAGATGCACGACTGGTGCTACAACTCTGCTGAGTGTCCAATGTTCCTAGAATACTTTGTGCCTTACATATGGAAGTGCCACAGGCGAAGACCTCTCTGCGGTAAATATTGTCAATATAAGGTACACAAGTTGAGCTAGTGTTCAAGAAAGAGACATACAATTTATATGTTATTAGGTTCGAAAGAATTAAAATAATAAGGTTAGAGCTATGTATTTATTTCTAGCAAAAATACCAGACATTTATTGAGCAAATGTGTATCCATTCATTTATTTATTGTTACCGTTTTTGTTGAAAATAATATTAATTAGAAAATCTTAACATTTCTGTTCCTACAATAGTACGCAATATGATTTAAATCATCCGAGAACAGTAGGTGGTCGTAAATTGGTCTACTTTTGTGTTTGATGTTATAACTAAAATTTGATTTTTCTTTAAGAGCACACTTACTCACTTCCTCTTTTTGCCTCTTCTTACAGATGTGACCAATTTGGCTATAATCGCCTTATAACTTTATGTATCCCACTACATCCTGTACTATGTATTAAGTGTGATGTTATTTCGTGTGAAGCACTTAATCAAGAGATATGTAGAGAGCTTATACAACTACCAAACCTATACAAATTATATCAGTTATTAAATGTGATATTGTTCTGTTTGAAGCACTTGACCAAGAGGGGCTGTGCGCCTACCGACTTTGCGAGTGTGATCGACATCTAGCAGAGTGTCTACGGAGGTATCCTTGTCCGACGACCAAGGCCGTGTGTACGTCATCCCCTTGGAGGTTACTTCAGAACGTCTTCATGCTGTGAGAGGTCACCGACAAGTGTTAGGACAGTTACTCCGTTCCAAAAACAAAAACCTGTACTGTTACCAGCTTGATCCCGTAAAAAGACACTGAAATATGGCATTTAGGGGTCAGAGGGCAAGCTTCAATATCACGACATATCTCCGATCAATTTCCTTGAGAATCACCGTAAAGTGCTACATTTTATAAAGATCCCAAGAAAGAGACTCAGGCATATCGTAGATCAATGGCCTTGTGAGTCACCGTAAAGTGTTACATTTGATAAAGAGACCGAGAAAGAGATTCAGGTATATTATCTTCTATCAATTTCCTTGTGAGTCACCGTAAAGTGTTACATTTGATAAATATCCCAAGAAAGGGATTCAGCCATATCTTCGATCAATTTCCTTGTGAGTCATGGTAAAGTGTTACATTTGATAAAAATCCCAAGAAAAAGATTCAGGCATAGCCTCGATCAATTTCCTTGAGATTCATCGTAAAGTGTTAGTTACATTTGATAAAGATCCCAAGAAGGGGATTCAAAGCTTGATCTCTTGGTTAAGCTCTTCAAAGCCAAATATCAAGTTTCAAACGTAGGTATTGACACTTTCATCCCAAAAATAAATCCACCTTGAGCATTTTTATGAACTACAATGTGTAAATTATAAAATGTATTTATGATATTAGTGAAATTATCATGTGACGTTACCCAGTGAAGTTACCAAATGAAGGCTAATGCGCTCCTTCAAAGTCACAATTCAAGTTTAAATTCCCGTATTGCCCTTTTTACACGAAAATTATTTCAGTTTCGGAGGATATTACAATGAACTACAAAATGTAAATTGTAAAGTGTCTTCAAAACATTAATTAAGTTACCATTTGAAGTTACCTAGTGAAGTTACCAAATGAAGGATAATATATGTCTTCAAAAATAAAACAATGTTTTTTTAAATATATATGTTGAATCAATTGTTAGTTTTATTCATAACACCAGAAAATCTGAGTTCACCTTCAAATTATAGTTTACAAATGTTCAAAGCTATGTTTTAACATTTTTTAAAAGAAACACCTAAGAAACACAAGAATAAAATCAGTGTAAATTATTTAATCCTTCAGGAAAATAAATATTTACTGTTTTAAAATACTTTATATGTGAATTGATTTATTTCTTATCAGAAAATAAAATATGAAATTAAAGTAATTACTGTCGATGTGCAGCTAGCGCAAACAATCAGTAGACCTATGACAAATAAAGCTAAAAAATATATCAAATAAAAATGACATTTTTTACGGGTAGTAATACTAAGTATTAATAAAACAATTAATACGAAGAACATTTTGACGTCATTAACCTTTTCAAATATAGTACCTGCTAATAGATCCAAGAAATAACCGTCATTGTAAACCTAATAAGTATCCATATTTACGTGAGGCATTTATTTACAAGAAATGTATTTTTATCCTAAGTTTGCAAGTTTAGCATGTACGGACTCGGGAATATATTTTAATGATAATTAAATTGTAGGCACGCCCTTATGATGAGTTTAGCGCCCATTTTGAAGGAACTAACGTTAATCCAAAAGTTAAACTATATTAAATATGATTTATATAAAGCATCTGATGAAAGAGTAGTTATTACATAGGCCTAATGGTTGCTTTTGAAGCGCATGAATACCGAGTAAGAAAGGGAAAGTAAATCAAATTTATGTATATAATATATCTTAGAAACTATATATATATTATATACTTAAACATACAGCCCCAGCATTTGTAACAAGACATTATTTTTTTCTTCAATTTATGTGTTACATTTTCTCTATAAGGGTTGTGCTTTAGAATTTTAACAAAACGATTTAAGTCCGTTGGCCCTATAGAGTGCAAGTATAAAACCTATTTTGTAGGATGTGGGGCGGGAGGGTGAAAGGCGTGGCGTGGCTTCACAACCGACCAAAGTATCCTTCCGCGCCAACAAGAACAGATGGATCATGGAAACCGTAAATGGCACTAGTTACCGGAGAGGTATTGAGGAAAAATCATACGTTTGTAAATTTCAGTTTTCTCGAGAATGAGTGAAATTTTTTTAGTAATATCCTCAATACCTCTTTTAAGATAACGTAATGTTTATTAGGTGTTACATTTTTTATTTTTTGCTATGCAGCCGGCAGTTTTCTATAGAAAAATATCAAAATTATTGATATTTGATCACTGTTAAAATTATAGTGGTGTGTATATAAAAAGTATAACATGCTTCTATTCTTGAACGAACCGTTTCCGAAAAGAAAATTGCAAAACAATAAAAAAAAATTGAAGATAACCGTTTGTTCCCATGTCTCTGCATTTCCACGCTAAATAAAACAGGCCATTCGCCTTAAACATGAAGAATAAATTTGTTGGATTGAAATAAAACACGTTTAAAGTAAACATTTTTTAACTCTCCTAAAAAATATGTGTGTAAGTTTATACCTACAGTTAATTTTAGTTTTACGATTCAGTTTGTTCTTGATATGTTTTGATATTAAACATCTGTATTTTAAATACGATATCTATTGCATTAAAAATGTGAAATACGTCTATTTAATAAGGTAGTGGAAGACCGAAAAAATCTGCATGTTATAAATTATTGTATATCTATTGTAATTATGTTGAGAATTGTAACGTTACGCCATTGAAACCAAGGAAGGCATGCAAACAAAAGATAGAAACCACAAAGTGAAATGAACTATTTTTTACTATTGTTATAGATATAGTTTTACAGGTATAATTCGTTTACCCCAAAAGGTTCCACTACGGTTCACCTGATATGATATGGCCATAATGGATATTACCAAGGTAAGACTGTAAGTTCTCACAATAAACGGAGCTTGGAGAGCTAAAGTAAGACCATTAGCAAGCTTATATTAGTGGTGTTGGAGTCAGAAAAAAAAATGGAGATGTCGAATGGCTTGGCTTGTAAAATATAGGAGGTAGGGAGGGGGGGCAATGTACCAATGCCCCCACCTCTCCAGTTTCTGCGAAAATGCTACCATCACCTCTTCATACAGAATAATATGAATGTACTTTTAATAATAATAATAAGTCGGTGTAAAACTTAGTTTAAGTTAATACTTCCTTTACTTGTATATACATTTGGACTTCAATTAACATTCACCCCACTTCAGTGGTCGAATGGTCTAAGACGTCACTCTCGCAAGAGACTGGACTGTTGACGAGGATATTGGGGCGTAAATTCCGGTCAGGTGTATTTAAGCTGGGTTTTTTTTTTTCTAAAATGGCTCCCTACCTTTCTTCCAGACAAATACAGGTATATTTCCTATAAATTACATCTTCCTCATCCCTAATTCATTAGCGTAATGTATATATAGACCTATATATGCGTATGACCCAAAAGGAAATGCGGTAAAAAAAAAAGATTTGGGGGTAAAAGATCAAAAAAATAGAGATATAGTTATAGGGGTCTAGGGTTGATTAACAAATAACCGGCAGGAGGGGAATAAAAGAACAAAAAACAGGGTGTAAGGAGGAGATAAAATAGGGGGTTATCCCATATGTAAACATTTAATCAAGTAGGTTATTGAATGTCTCGTTTTGGTTAAATAATGTATATCTTTATTGATTTTAAAATGCTACAAACATACACCGATATAAATATTCAAATGTGCCCAAAACAATTGTGAATATAATATTACAGCATTAAAAAAGCAAGGTCCAGGTAAATATTGATGTGATTATCGAGACTTATGACTATTAAAACGTGGAGGGAATGTATGGGACGGTATAAAAGGTCAGTGTTTTTGCGATTTGTATAGAAAAATATTTTTCTGGCCAAAATAAATAAATTATTGCTCCAGTAGCAAAGTTTAGATTAATTTTATTCACGTGGTGATATTAACAGTTGTTGATTATCTGCCATGAAAACAGCGGCATTAGATGAGAAACTATTTAAATGAAGAGAAAAAGTTGTCATTAAATTCCAGGACACCCTTGGCAAACATTCAACAACTGTTGATATCACCATGTGAAGAAAATTAAACTCTACATTTTTACTGGATTAATACATTGATTTATTCTGAGTAAAAAAGTGTTGTTATAAAAACTGCAAAATCACTTGTCTTTTCTCGCGCATAGACCTTGATACTTGGTGTCACATTTCGTTCCTTTGGGACAATCAGAGCAGGGTTTGCCCACTTTGTACACTGCGGCCGAGAGAATGTTTCCTCCAGGTTTGTAGTTGCAGACCACGGTGGTTACGACGCGGGAACCCTTACCAGGGTAGCTGATGTAACCACAGCCCACCTGGTGGGTATTTGCCCACACTACCTGAGTGTAATGACCTGTGCTACTAGCTCTAAACACAAGAAGGAAAAAACAACGTATCAAACTCGTAAATAACACCACACTAGTGAAACTGCCCATTTCATGAATTGGGCAAATTTCTGGTCATTTCGTGAAATAGCTTCTTCTATTGAACATTTCACGAACTGGGCAAAGATTGCATCAATTCTTGCCCATTTCATGAATTGGAAATAGTTGTGCTATCTAGTAAAGTTTAATTAAAATTTGTTTTAAGATACATATTATATATCACCCGCTTCAGTGACCGAATGGTCTAAGGCGTAACCCCTGTGTTATACTGGCCTGCTGATGACGGGAAGGTCGGGGTTCAAACGTCATTTGGGTCTACTATTATTATTATTATTATTATTATTATTATTATTATTATTATTATTATTAGCACCGCGTCTTACTACCCGTTCGGGTTGTACGAACTTACGCTAATGTGCAATGGTAGGGTGATTGTGAGATGAAAATGGAGGACCTACAGTTTAACGTGGAATCTGAACCACGGTGGAGGCCTGACATTCCACACATACACAAGTTGTGTCGGGTCTACTGAAGGTGGTTTTTCCTAAATGGTTCCTCACTCTCCTCTCAAGCACCTCCACCTCTAAAATTCTTCCTTCTCCCTCCCTACCCCACTAGAGTAAATATTATGTATGCGTTTAACTTAAACAGGTAGAAAGACACGGTTATAAAATTTTAAAATAAAGCTGCTGTCACCAATTTAATGTCAGAAGACGTAATTTCAACCAACGTGACTACATTTTCAAATCATATTAAAGTATACAACTAAGAATGAAATAGAAAAAATTATATACATACAATTATATATCTTCTTGTATCTATCTATCCATCTATCTATAAAATTAAGAGTTTGTGTATCTGTGTGTGTGTCTGTCTGTCTGCCATGAGCGTTGCGCGGTACCTATCGTAGGCATAGATATGAGATTTTAAAATTAATAGCCCCTGTGCTCGAACATATATACCTTGAAGCAGGAATTTTAAAATTTGGATTTGTATTTTTTAATTAATTAAAAATTGGATCGGAAGAAATAAAATGAAGAGTTTTATCATATTTGTTTGAAGTAAAGAAAAGCTTTGCCATGGATAACCGCGCAATCCATTGTGTAGGTATCCAAGGCAAAGGCGGGTACTTCTGTAGTATTTAATAATATCTATTAAACAATAATTATTATTTCTAGTATCATTATTAAAATTCAATATATTTTAATAAATATTTCCACTAATGTATTTGTGTGCACCTCGTATTACTACCCGTTCGGATATACACATACCTACACTAACGAGATAGGAATGATTAGGGTATAATTTTGAAAAATGTACCCGAATTTGTGTGAAGAAAGAAAGAGAAAAAACTCTTAGTACACCCGAAAGTGATTCGAACCCCGTTCTTCTTGTCACCGGCTAAACCGTCCGGTCTATTTCGAAAGTGACGCCTTGAAGCTGAGACCATGCTGTTATTGATGCGGGTTAGATCTATTTTAATATTTTTTTCCGCGGCGTCGTAATACTCGTTCGGGCTATACAAATACTTAAATTACGCTAAAGGAGTGGGAGCTAGGAAAGTATAATGTATGAGGAAATGTACCTGCAATTGCATGATTGGAAGTAAGAGAAGAAAGTAGAAGTTCAGATGGACAAATAGAGTGACAAATGAAGGAGTCCTAAGAAGAGTGGGTGAAAAGAGAACCATTTAGGATGAGATTATTCGGTACAAAGTAAAACTGGATCGGAGACATCCTTAAGAGGACGACGTCATAAAAGGTAAGGTTGAGAGAAAGAGGAGCTTAGGAAGAAGAAGGATTCAAATATTGGATGACTTGAAGGAAAGAAATGTGTAAGAGCTGAAAGGAGGAGGCATAGGACAGGGTACATTGGTGGTCTAAGTTCACTGACAAAAGGAATGTCGTGAGACAGAACACATAATAATAATAATAATAATAATAATAATAATAATAATAATAATAATAATAATAAAGCCCAAACGAGTAGTGAGACGTGGTGCTATAAAAGAAAAGAAAAATAGAGTGGATATGATCGTCATATAAAGAGTTCGCTTACGTGTGCTATTGTAGATAGACCATATCACGGGTGGGACTGATTGTACTTGAGTAATTTCAAGCTTACTCACGTCAATTATACTTACACATATCGATCTACGTGACTCTTGTTGAACTCTTTAACTTCATTGTAAAATGACGCCACCACCAAACATTTCCCAGACCGAGACCGGCCTTCATACGTGTAGTGAATGTTTTGTCCGACATAGGTTTTATCAACTGAAACACAACAACAACCAAATGCAATATTTAAAACATGTTCAGTTCGATCTAGATGCGAAAAAACATTTTTGATAGTTTTAAAAACTTAGTAAAACAATTTACTTATATCTATAGGCTAAGTTATGTAATGTCACATATAATAATTATTGTAACTCATTATAAACCATTTTAATAGGCCTACCTATGAAATAAAACAAATAATAATTTTAAATGTTACCAATGTTACCTAAAAAAAGCTTTGTTCGTATTTTATTTAAAAAAATTCATCCTACCAGATCCATATTATATGTATTATTTTCTAGATATTGATTATTAACAAACAAATTAATTAGTGCGCTCAACAAAAGTAAATTAATGACTTTTTATCTGGTAGGGATGAGGAAGGTGGGCGTGTATCCGCATTAACTAGTAGAGAGGATTGAAAGACAAATTATAAACCACATGTTGTTAACCCCTCACCAGTTATTCCGTTTAGAATTCGAACCCTGACCTCCACATCAAAAGCTGCAAGGCCAACGGTGTGGATAAAATA
This sequence comes from Timema podura, assembly GCA_033556935.1. Lineage (NCBI taxonomy): Eukaryota > Metazoa > Arthropoda > Insecta > Phasmatodea > Timematidae > Timema > Timema podura. The sequence goes on from JAVRXN010000001.1 coordinate 38,747,547, forward strand.
GAAGAGTACAAATATTATAAAATATATTATAATAGTTAAATAATTATAATAAAAATAACTTTTTATTTTATACAATAAATATACCTACAAACAAACAAAAATAGTCTGTTCGTTGTTATTATTATAGTACAGCACGTTTTACTTCCCGTCTAGTCCGTCCACATATTTACATACAGACACATAAGAAATAAGGATTAAAAACGTGATTTAAGGAAGTGCATCCACACTATCGTGAGAAGGGATAATAAAAATACACTCATACTACACCTTATCAAGAATCATCATCGCTAACAATTTATCCCTGCGAGTGTGACGCCCTACTGCCCTCAAACAATGTGATTTTTTTTTCAACGTGTCTCACATGGTACATACATTTTCACTAAAATTTTACCTTTTTCATCAATATTCCATTAGCGTAGTTAATATATTTTTATAGCCCGACCGGATACTAGGACGCCGTGAAAAAATAAATAGGAGCATAAGAAGAAGGAGGATTCAAATATTCTAAGTTCACTGACAAAAGGAAAGGGCCTGTCGTAAGACAGAACGCCCTGTAATATTACTATTATTATTATTATTATTATTATTATTATTATTATTATTATTATTATTATTATTATATAAATAAGTCAATAGAAGTCTTACGAGTATTCCTATTTGCATCGTGTCCATCTTTACATTGGTCGGCCCAACGTTGAGCTATTGTGGCAAGTTCCTCGTTCCAACTCTAAAAAATTTACAATACATATAAAACAAAATTATGTGTGTACTTTTAATAATTGCTTGGTGCATTTCGAGCAATCGTAAATGTAATTAAAGTGATTGACAGTTGAACCATGGTTATTTGAACTTTTCTACACAAAATAATTTCCGAAACACGTAGGTATCCGAGCTGTTCATATCCTATTGCAGGACATTTTGTATCTTTCATTTATCCTGTAAGATATCAAGCTTACCTTGTATTATTCCATTATGGTATAGCTTATAAGAGAGAGTCATAGTATAATCAGTCAAGGTTAGACTGCTACATTAGAAAATAAACGAAGTGTGGGTAAATAATATTCCACTCATTGATAACATAAAGGTAGTGTGGTTTTAATCTTCCCCACGCTTCAATATTTCTGTATACGTTACAATTTTCCTCATGTTGGCAGCACTGGGTTGTGGTCCCGGGTTTCCCCGACTCTCCTTTCCCAAAGCTACAATATTCCTCAGTCTGTTGTGTTCGTTCACAATGGCGTTCTTCTCTGTCTGGTTGAACCCTCGCGCGAATGGAGTCTTGCACTTATCGGCCGGACCCTGAAAGATTTAAATTGAGATAGAGTATAGGTTTTTATGAAGGAGAAATAATATATAGTTGTGAAATAAATCAATTGGATTAAATTAGTTAATAAATGAAAAAACTAATAATAAAGTTGTATAATTTTTAACAAAGTGTGAGGTATACAAAAAGAGAATACATTAAAATACAATTTAAGTCATATAAATGACATAGAAAGACAATATTGAGAATCGTTGGTCAAATCATTATGGTACAACATATTAAAAACAACAAGATCAAATAATTAGGCTTAAGAATTTAATTTTGTAACTATTAAATGTGAAAGATATTTTTTATCGTGGAAAACCTACTAACGTTATATTTTTGTATGTATAATGATAAACGAAATTTGAATATTTGATATAATACAATTTTATTAATAATTTTTTTTAGTTAATCCATTCATTTATTTCAATTGATTGATTTATCATTGATATGATGAGGTGGCAAGGATGAGGTGGTATGAACACGTAATGAGGATGGAAGAGGAGAGGATTCCAAGAAGATTAATGGATATGAAGTAGGCCTAACTGCAGCAAGAAAAACTCAAGTTAAAAGAGGCCAAAGAGGTTAAGAAAAAACGTATCATGATCATCAAAAATTTTGTTCACACAACCAGAAGATGCGCATCAAGAAAAAGAGGAATATAGCTATTTAGTTTGTAGTGATCTATAACTAGAGCCACCTTCAGAAGACTGGATTCAGTGTAGTCACTGCAAGGAATGGGCTCATGGAAACTGCACATCCTACTTTGGGTTCAGAACATACTTCTATGACGAGTGTCAAAAGTAATTGAAAGTCAAATTTTATAGTAGTTTCTAAATAATTATGAATTAATAACTTTAAATAACCCTATTAGATGATTAATTTGCTTATGTAGACCTATATGAACATGTGAGATAATTTTGTTTGATTTTTTACGCTAATTGTACATGTTATTTGTGGTATATCAACTGAATAATTTTTTTTAATGTTTTAGTAATATACTGAATTTACAATATATATATATAAGGCAAGTACAATGTTTTATATTAGTGATATTTATTGTATTCTCATCTGATTCACTTTTCCTGGGTATAAGGGAAAAGCGAATAATTTGTAAGATTTCGTAATTAATGGCATATTATTAAATATATCAGTCTAAATCAACTCAAACTTTTATTTAAGTTAGAAAACACACTTCTAAAGAATATGACATAGTAATTAATGCAATTAGTTGTAAACAGAACTTTCAACAATTTTTTTTCCTCTTAGCATATTCGCTTTACCCGGGTTTCCCTTATGTAGGTAAGAGACCGCAAGGGAGACCAAGGAAGAGATGGGAGGAACAGATAGCAGCAAGTGTGCAAGTGAGAGGAGGAGAATGGAAGAGAGTGCGGGAGGAAGAATGGTGTAAGGACAGAGGGAGATGGAGGCATTTTACTAAACAGATCTGGTGGCCACAGGCTCGAAACAATTCATGATGATCATGATCATTATATATAAGTGCTTGGTCAACCTAATTTACTAGATAAACTTCGCCTTATAGTTTTTATTCTGGTTCATTAGTTTTACATTTAGATACCGACAAAATGATTGTGGAAGTGCTTTATCCCCGCTTCCCAAAACCCTCTCCCCTCTTTTTCCTTAACCCCTCCCCCTCATTCCCTTTTTTCCAGCACTGCGTCCTATTACTAGTTCGGGCTATACGCATATGTACTAATTACCATAATGTGTTAAAGATTATTAAGGATGGATTTGGAGGAATTGTACCTACATTTGTGTGGAAAGATAGTGGAAAACCATTTAGGGAAAACACACTCAATAGGCCTACAAAACATCGTTTCCAAATAAAGATGTGATATATATCCCTTTAATGCACCGCTGGAGGTAAACGATTGTCTGGTTGTGGACAAAACTGACGTCGGTTGCAAAATTTTAGACGACGATGAAATTGTGAATAATGCTGAAACCCAAGGATGACTGAAAATGATAAGGAGGAAGAAAAAGCTGTCACTGACGGAGTAACAAACATAATTGGTTACACAGCGAATCTGAAACGATGTGTCAAAGTGCATTGAGTGCGTTGAGGTTCAAGAAGATGTGGACTACTCCACACAAGGGTTATTTATGCGTCACATTCGTCACATTGCTTCCGAAAAGGATCAAGTATCATTGAAGAGAAAGTAATTCATTGATTTTATTTCTATGAAAAATATAATTATATACTTAATTTGTAATTACTTTATTTTAAAATATCTATTCTAATATTTATAATATCATTTACTCTCGTAAACTTCATAGATGTGATCCCGACACCTAACGGATAATCGATATTCCACTGTTTATATATTATATCGAAATATATACATGCGCGATATATATCGCAAGAAGAGGTCTGAAATTTTAAAATTAGTAGCCCCTGTACACAAACATATCAACCTCAAAAATTTAATTTTAAATATTTCACTATATATTTTTAATATTATTAAAAACTGGCTCGGAAGAAATAAAATGAAGAGATTTTATTCTCGTATGCTTGAATAAAATAAAAGCTTCAACCGGAACAGCCACGCAATGGCATGTAATATATGTATTTTAGATACACACAATAATTTTAATATGAATACTAAAAAATACGGTAAATCTTCACTTTTTTTTTTGAACTGATAAAAAATACTTTTTCAATGATGAATCGACTAGATATTACTACTTTAATAAATGGTTTAATAATTACTTAAATTATGGATGAGAATCACAGCTCTAAAGGAAGTCAACCCGTATTTGCGTGAATGCAGGAAATGGGGATAAAATACCGCGATTAAATCACATGTGAGAAACTACCTTCAAGTGCACATACCTGTAATTAGAGTCCCACCTCTTCGTCTAACGGCGACCAGGTACAATTCAAGAGGTTAATTTATTCTAAAGATATATTTAAATAATGTTTTACTCACCTCATCGTAAAGGCACATGGTGTGTTTAGGGCTTATTTTGCAATAGGCTTTTGATGATTTGGATTGGGCTATGGCTACAGTTATTACCAGCAGTAACGTGACGAGCCAATACATTTGTTTCACCATAGTATCCATGTGTTAATTCTGAAAAAGGAAACATAGTTCATTAAAGAAGAGTGGAGAAAGTGTAAGGGATGGACAGGGTGAGAAATGAGGAAGTGTTGCAGAGGGTAGTAGAGGAAAAGATAACGAGGAGAAAAACTTTTTGGTCGGGTCACACACTACGTAGGGATTGTTTGATGAAGAGGATCGTGGAGGGGAAGATAGAGGGGGAAAGAGGAACAAGAAGGTTTGGAATGCTGACAAAAATCGGAAAAGGAAGAAGCTCAGGACCGAGGTAAATGGAAGATGTCCAGTTGATTACCTGTCTCAGGACAGATTCACAGAAGAAGAAATAATTCATTAGTATATCCCGCATATTGTAAAATATTTCCTCATTTAACTGTTTTTAAATTTAAACTAAATCTTAGAGGGTATAAACCCACACCAACATAGGCGTCAGTTATGTCTTATCTGGTTTACAGGTGACGGGGAGGTCAAGGTTTGAATCCATATCGGGTGTAATGAAGTGTTTTTTTCTAATTGGTCTTCGTCTCTTCACCTGTGCAAATGTTGGTACATTTACTATATACGCTACCTTTCTTATATAGGTACCTACTTAGTGTAAATATATGGATAATCCAGCCGAATATTAACATATATATATTACTAAGTAGATAATAAATAATTTATATTTCAATAAAGAATTAATTTAATCTTTCTTGAAATGTTTGTACCATTTAAGGTGGTACGGAAGGGTAAGCGAGGAAAAGCAATCGCTTTGTGCAGTTTTTACGGCAAAACCTCTTTTGTCCAAAATAAATCAAATATTGCTTCAGTACAAAATATAATTTAATTTTATTCACGTGGTGACCTTATAATTTCTGGAATATCTGTCAAGGGTGTCCTGGAGTTTAATGACAACTTTTTATCTTCATTTAAAAAGTTTCTCATATAATACCGCTATGCTCATGACAGATATTCAGGAACTGTTGGTATCAACATGTGAAGACAATTAAACTATATTTGTACCGGAGCAATATTTGATTTATTTTGGCAAAAAAAAAAGTTTTGCCATAATAACTGCAAAAACACTGGCCTTTCTTCGAGTCCTCTTCCATCCCACCTTAATTAGGACAGTTAACCAAACTCAAAGGAGTCGAATTATGTATCAATGTATCATGTCTAAGGGAGTTTAACTATTTTATAGTTTATTAAAACACGCTTCAGTGCCCAAATAGGCTAAGGCATTACTCTCGTGTTAAACTGGTCTGGTGATGTTGGGATATCGGGGTTCAAATCCCTGTCAGGTCTACTGAGAGTGTTTTTCCCTAAATGGTTTCGCACTCTCCTTCCACGTAAGTGTGGGTAGATTACCTCTAAAATACTTCCTTCCTCATTCATACCTCATCATAGTAATTAATTATAATGTATGTATATAACCTGAACAGGTAGTAATACAAGGTCAAAATACAGATATTATTAAAAGATTGTAATGATATTGATTTGGACTGCTCTCATATATTTAAAAAGTCATGGATGAAGGTATTTTTCTATAAAGTATTGTATGTAAATTATCCTTTTAAGACTTCATCCATGGAGAATCACCCGCTTTTCAGAATAATCTAGAAGGATTGCACCATTGAAACTTATTTTTTATTTCAAAATTTCACTCCGTAGTATTTACTAAACAAGCAAGAGACGCCAGCTCCCTATACCCAATAGGAAGCTAGTCTTCAAAACACCTGTCGCAGGGAAGCTTTCGATTGGTTGGTTTTGATACTGGTCACGAGAGGTCCAAGGGACAAGGGGTATGTCATATATAAGCTGTTTCTGCGTATGAACACGCAGAGTGCCGACGACATAAACCTAGAGAACGTGTAATATCACGACAGTACTACTAACTTATATACATAATTTGTATTTCAAGTAAAATTGTATAAGAAGATATAATCACTCCAATAAATCGTGTACAACATCAACAGTTGTATTTATTTAAATAAAACAAACATTAATATAATAATTGGCACTCGATCACGGGACTATAATAACCAATTATCTCACAATCAATTCAAGAAAGCTGTAATTGGCTCCCAAACGCGGGACAATTATATCTCAATAATATCGTATCTTAATAATTGGCGCTCGATCACGGGGTTATAAAAACCAGTTATATCTCCAAACATTCCGAATCGTTTTAATTGGCTCCCAATCGCGGGATAGTTATATCTCAATAATAATTCCGTTTTATCATAATTGGCGCTCGATCACGGGGCTATAAACACCAATTATATCCCAAACATTCTGTAACACTTCAAGATACAAAATAATATGGAAAATCTCATTGTTTTAAACACATAATTAATTAATTTGAATTATTCTACTAAAATTAACACTATAATTACTAAAGAATCACAGTAAATACAAGAAAATTAGTATAAACCAAAGTGCCTGATTGTTTATTGAAGTATTCCTAAATGGGTATGATCCAATTTACTTGTCACTTACTTAGCTATGTTAAATCTTTAAGTCTGAGTGAACTATGCAAAGTGACTGATGTGTTTCAAACTCTGATTGTATATATATAGTATTTTCTTATGAGAATCTAAGCTGAAATTCATATGTTGTAAATTTTCCGTTGACGGGACATTATGTTTCACATCCGTTTAAGTTAATAAACGTGAAAACCTTTTCAACTTATTTAATGGCAAATTATCAGTGCAGTAATTCACCTAATACCTCAAAACAATCCATCAGTAATATATTGTAAGACGACGACACTTCCTTGAAAATAAGTTATCCTTCTATTATATCATATTTAGTCTGAATATGTCACGTAGGTCGATAATGTCTGTTTTAATACTGCTCAACGAAATATTATTCAAATACTTCATCCTCGAAGCGACATTTTAAAGATAGCTCCCAAACTTTAACGGAAATGGTTCGGTAATTAATATGTGTAGATATTCCTGCACAAAAGTTTGCAACTGTTTAGTTTTACGAACAAGCAGTGAGGTACAACATCTTCCTCTCCAAACATAAACCTGAGGATGATGTAAAACTACATCGAAACTAGTCGTCAAATGGTGACTGCTCAAGCAGTGTCACAACCTAAAGGATAAAGGGATTACTACTAGAATCTTCAATCAATAAATTCCAATTTTTATATTTTCTATGTCTATTTATTAATTTTTCAACATTTTACAAATTTTCTTTAAATAATTCCTTAGTCATTCTGTTTCTTTTAAATTAAATTTATATGATAAAATACATCATCTTCAGTGATAAATATTATAATAATGAGTGAATAACATTAATTTGTGTTTTACAATATCAAAATATTAGACCATTGCTCTTGAGCCTAATATCTTAAATGTGATATTTTTCAATTTTAATGTGTTTTATCTATGTTACAAGGGATCTCATGTTGAAATAGAAATTTCGAGTATCATTCTTTTTTACTTTTATTGTTTCCATCCCATGGCCTGGGTCAATGTTTTATTCAAGCCATATATGTTTTCCACTACCGGCTGGCTAGGCCTGTTGTATCTTCATATGCCTCATAATCTATCTTAAGTCTAGGAAAGGCACAACATCCAGTCCCCGGTCGTTAATTTATCAATGTGAAGGGGTAAACCCACATTTCACCAATGATAATTTTTTTCTGCCATGCCGGGAATCGAAGCCGGGACCCTTAATTCCCTATACAGGCACGCCACCGACTGCGCTAAGATGTCGGACAAATATGAATATATATTTGTTCAGTAACAGTGATAGTTACATATGTTATTATTTCATTGTTCGTGTCTGTGGGAGTTCATAGATCATTCACTAGCACTTTTACCTACTTAAATAAAGGATACAAAGTTCGTGACCTAGTATGGCCTTAAAAATTATTATTGAATGAAATTAGGGTTTTAGCTTTCAGAGTGATAAAATGATATGTTCTAGAGCTATTATTATTATCATTATCATCATCATCATCATCATCATTATTATTATTATTATCACCGCTTCTTACTACCCATTCGGTTTATACACACTTACGCTAATGTGTAATGGTAGGGTGATTGTGAGATGAAATGGAGGACCTACAGTTTAACGTGAAATCCGAACCACAGTGGAGGCCAGGCATTCCACACATTCACAAGTTGTGACTATTACAGGTCTTGTCAGAGGTGAAGTAAGTGTTTTACAATCAGATAAATATATGCCAGGACTAAGGATTGAACATCGGACCCCCAGCACAGAAGTCTGACACCTTACCCCTAGACCACCAGGTCACCTTTCTTGAGCTAAATTATCCTGTGAGCCATGTGTTTATATACTGTAATCAGAACGTTCACGGTAAATACATTTAGTGAAAACACTGTTCTTACTCATCTTGTAAGTAATTACTATTTGTAGAAAGGCTTTTTTAGTAAACAAATAAATCCATTTTAATCTTTATTGTGTCCAACTAAAAATTGACTATCTCACAACTTGATATTAATTGATTCTTAACTAATTATTTTTAAAACCCGATTTGGTGGCCACGTGGCCTAACGCAGTAGACTATACTTCCGATGACGAAGTGATAGAGGTTCGAATCTAGGTCGGATGTAATGAGGGTGGGTTTTTTTTCAAACGTGTTTTCCACTCAAATTTGGGTACACTTCCTATGAATATAAATTTCCTAATCCTTAAAACCATTAGCATGATTAGTACATAAGATAAGTACATAATCACTTGATAAGACGTGGTTCTAAAAAAAGTTTTATATATGTTTTTAATTCAATTAGTCGGCTTTAACTTAATGCCATCCAAGAAACAAACAAGTATTCTCATATGGTATTATGTTGGAATATATGTAAAATGAGAACCGGAACGGGATTTGAACTCTGGCTGTCCAACTTCACATGCCGACTGCTCTACTGAATGAGATATCCGGGATAAACTCATAATCATTAGCTAAGTGGTAGTACAACCCTTACGACAGATGCGCAATACATTTCAGCGATTACTTTAATTATTTACGATGTGTTCTGTATTTGTCCAAAGTAGGAATATTAAATTTTAACTAGATATAGGACGCTCGAATCCTCTATAACTAGAATCCCTGCGAATCATGTGGTGTTCTAGTGATTAGGGATTCGTAAGACTCTCAAAAAAGTAGCTCGATTATAGTTGAGGGGCCTAAACTTAAAGGGGTACAAGTACACTTTTCTTACTTCTGAGATAAATGGCTTCAAAGTTGGTTGGTTATTGTAAATTCTGAGTAAAAATGTTGTTTGTTTTGTATAGGTTACTTAGGTGGAAAGCTGCATACTTTAGCTGTTTTTTCATGTAGTTGAAACCAATTTATATCATCATCTTGTTAGTATATCATACAATTCTTTAAGCCCTTGCTTTCACTTATACCCTTCTGCCTCCAACATCTACACTTTTACCCCTTTGCTATGAAGGGATTGTGCCAGTTAATTTATAAAAGTACTGCATTTTATCATATTTTTATTGATACAAAACTATTTTAAGCACTTAAAAAGTAAGAAGTTTTACAAAAGTACAAAAACTAAAAATAATTTTTAAAAAAAATTGTCTTCTCAAAATTCTTGAAAATTATTGTTTTCTCTTCTTTCCTAGTGAAACATAAAATAATGGGGACCCTAAGTTCATTCATTATGTGACGCCTCCATTTTGGTTGGTTTTTTTTCTACTCATCATAGTCTGATTGTAAAATGTCATCACCGCTGTCCTCGATTTCTTCTTCTCTTTCATTCATGTTTCCTTGTCGTGTTGTGTCTTGTGCTCCTGTAGGTTTTATTTTCCTTCCTTATACTTCATGGGGCAGTGACTTGTAGAAGTTGTGGTGAATTGGAGGAATGAATGGGAGCAGTTCCATTAGGTTCCTGAACTTTGGTAGTTTAATTTTTAGTGGAGTTTCATAGAGTGAAGTTAGCTCAATGATGGGTGGTCTGCCAGAATTTATTTTAAATCAAGCCGTTCAAAGAACATTTCTTCATTTAAAGTATCTTTGTAGAAGAGTGAGAATGGTGTGGACTTCTCAAAATGCAGCCATTGAATTTTTCGGATACCAACTATGTTATCTTTCATGTGAATCTTCACTGCCTGGATTGATCGAAAGTCGTTGAGTTCCATCTTTTGTACTTTGAATTTTCTGCTGGCTTTGGAAACCACTGAACACCAGTCATCAGGAACAAAAACATTAGGACATTTCCTCTTTACCTTTTCGATAACAGAAAAAATCCTGATCACACTCCATGAAGGAGTGTCCTGACACCAAGAATCGGTGATCTACCGATGCTACAGGAGTATTACTGATGACATGAGCCCAAAATTGGACAATACTCTTATTCTTGTTTTGCCCACCTGCATTGTCACTAAATGCATCTATATGGTTAACTGTAGGTGAAAGATCTGTGATAAACCTCAGAAGGCAAGATATTATATCCTGAGAGCCTCTTGAACCCTCAGTTTCTGACCACATAAACATTCTGGCTTTTCCAATCACAATATCGTGTACAGCAAAGTTATACACCCAAGGCTGACGCAAATAATACACTTTACTGCATGTCAACAGAGGTGTTGGTAATGTTTTTTGTAAATCAAAAGAAATTGCAACACGACTTGGTAACTTCCTTGCTAACTCTCTGGCATTTTTTCTTGCCTGTTCTTGCTGGGTCAGCTTTACGTAAGGGAAGTTCTTTTTCTATCCTCTTCCTCAGTTGCATTTTTGATTGTGTTGTTATATGTATCACATGTGGTACATGTATCGCTGGAAGCTTAAATTAAAGCAAGTATTAAAAATCGTCCTACAATAATGCAGTTTCACTGGTAGTTTTCCTTCAGTTTGACACGTTTCTAAATATAGCTCAAACATTTTGTTTACATTAAGTGAAGAATCCAGGTTACTGTCTATTAGGATTATTTTTCCTAGCGTAGTGAGACTTAAATTTTGGGAATGACTTGAAATGATTTTTGACAAAATCAATCTGAGAGGGTGGCAGTTTGTTTTACGGAGAATGACGGCCTCTTTTGTCAGTCTCTTTGATACCACTAGTAGTTTAGTTTGTTTGACGGAGAATGACGGCCTCTTTTGTCAGTCTCTATGATACCACTAGTAGTTTTCTTCCTCAGAGAATTAGTAAATCGTTTGTTACTTATATCAAGCGTTCTTAGTAAAAACTCTTTGCTTACACGTTGACCTTTCAAAGTTATGCAACTGCTCATATATTTTGAATACTGGGTGGGCGTTTGCATCATGTCTTTTTGGGTTCAGTTTTTCAATGCAAGAATTCATAAATGCTGCCTGCGCCTGCGGATCCCATGATCCAAATTCCCAGTATTTCTCAAAAATGACTTTCTTGTCTTCGTCAGAGAAATTGTCATTACATTTATAACGGCATGCATGGACATAATCTTTAACATTGGCTCCATAGATAAAAGAGTATTAATGGCAAAGAGATACAAGTGAGCTTATACTCTTTTGCTTGTAAGCAGATGAAGGTTTCTACAAACAGTGTAATTTCAAGTCACCAGAGAGCAGCACTGAGTGGGAATTTAGTTGTATCCCTTTGCCATTATCTACTTTGGTGTATCTAGTTTGGATTTATGCACTTAACTCATTTTTCACTTAAACGTCACTTGTATCCCTTTCCTTTTAGGCCCCTCAGTTATGATGACCTTGACTTAAAACAACAGTTTTAAGTAATTATTGGTAAAGGGTATTGTATATAAATATGTATTTTGAAGGGTAACAAAATCAAAAATCACAGACAAAAAGACAAAATGGTGTTCATATAAGTAATTTACTAAAAATAAAGGACTCTTTTGGTGGTTTATGAAGTAATAAACATGACAAACAAAATGGCGTTTGCGAAGAGACTTACACAGTTTTTATTTATTAATTTTTTAAAGCTTTACATTTTAAATAAAATGATATACATTTAAAGATTCAAATTTGAATTTAAGATTCAAAAGAAAATTTAAAATTCGTATCCGAGAAATATTAGGATTCGATCTATCTATAGTAATTATTTTGGATGTTAATTATTTTATATGCAGATTATATCCTATGTACAATGTGCATGAACATAAAGGTTGAATACCACTGCCCTAGACCATGTGATCACCGAAGCGGGTACTAGTATTATATTAAACTGAATAATTTTTAGAAACTATTAGTGCTATGTGAAATCCATAACAAAGAGTGTGATAAACGTAATTATTATTGTTTATATATTTATTAAATAAAGGCTATTGATGATTTCATCTAAGGGAATAGAAACGAGAAGATTTATTAGAAGAGATGCACCCGCATAAGCGTAGAGAAAGGGTGGTAAAACCAGATATAAAAATCACATTTGGCAAACCACCCTTGGTGCATCTGATCGAAATTCAAATTCGTACTTCCCTGTTAATATCTACTACTAGCAATACAAATATAACGCCTTGGACAACTATACCACCGCTGCGGGTGTTATTGATTGAAGTTATTAAACTTTGTTCAACTCAATGGTTGTTAGTGAAACTCTTTCAGTGGTTTGGGACAGATATGTGTGTGGGTGGTTGATACATTAGGCGCATAGTCCCGTGTCTTTGGCATCGCATTTTGTTCCTTCGGGACACTTGGAGCAGGGTTTTCCCTCTTTGTACAGGCTGGCTCCGATCATGTTCCCTCCCGGTCCGTAGTTGCAAGCCAGTTGGTTCTTATTCCAGCTACCAGAAGGGAAGCTGATGGAACCACAACCCACCAGATGGGTGTCTGCCCACACCAACTGAGTGTAGTGACCGGTACTGGAACTAAATCTAAACACAGGGGGGAGGTAAACAACGTGAATCAATGCGCACGCTTGAACTGTGGGGGAAAAAAAACTAAAACTAAGGAGGAGGATACAATATTTAGGATTTTTGAAGTGCTTCACGAAGTGCTAACCATCCGGGCTGTCCACATAGTCACACTAATGGGGTTAGGGATGAGGACGGTAGAATTTAGAGGAAGTGTATAAGCATTTGCGTGAGGGGAAATTAGAATAATTCTCCTCAATACACATTAATATTATATAATATATATAAAATAAAAATATGTTATATATCTATATAAAATATGTATTTATATATGTATATATAAATACATATTTTTATACATATATAAAATATTATTATTTATATTTTATATATATTATATAATATTAATGTGTATTGAGGAGAATTATCCTAATTTCCCCTCACGCAAATGCTTGTACACTTCCTCTAAATTCTACCATCCTCATATATAAATACTATGTCCATCGTAATGACTGGAAAACCCAATGGGTAGCCTAGTCGCAGATGGGTGGATAACCATAGAATGGACCTGAAAGAGACAGGGTGTAATGAGGTGGACTGGATAGAACTGGCTCAACATAGGGACGGGTGGTGAACCTTTTTAACTGCAGCAATGAACTTTCGAGTTCCTAATGACGTGATTATGTAATATATAATTATTATAATATAGCAGAACAACCCAGCGTTGCCCTGGGTAACCACGCAATGAAATGAGTGGTTGTCCCTGGCAACGCTTTACTTTGCTTCAAACAGGCAGAAAATTAAAAATTGTGTATTTTATTTCTTCCGACCCAATCTTTAATTAATTTTAAAAATTTAATCCAAATTTTAAATATGCACATGTTTGTGCACAGGCGCTACTAATTTTTAAATTTCAGACCTCTGTGTGATAGATATCACACAATGCTCATGACAGACACACAGATACATAAACTATTCATTTTATTAATGTAATATATCATTTTAATTTCATTTAATTTTAGCACCGGGTCTTACTACCCGTTCGGGTTATACGCTTAAGTACTAATTACACTAATGGATTAATAATTGGGAAGGTTTAATCTAGAGGAAGTGAACCTGCATTTGCGTGGAGAGAGAGAGAGTGGAAAACCATTTAGGAACCCCCCCAGTTCACCCGACCGAGATTCGAACCTCGATCCTCGGTGGTCTGGCTCAACACGACTGGCGCGTTAGCCAACTACGCCACCGAGGCGCGTATTAATGTAATATATACGTAATAAATTATGTAATATATTGTATGTATGTTAATATGATATATACAATATATGTAGCCTATAGATATATAATATGAAAATATAGTTCAAATTGTAACGCACATCAATGTTTAAATACTACAGATTTACCATATAGAGTATGTGTTTGAAAAAAAAGTAAAGTTATAAATAATATGAATTATATATGTAAGCTTATATTATATCCTCTGTTGTAATTTGGGAAAGAAATTCTTATTTCTACGTTTATGGCCAAAATTATCAACTACTATAAGTTTAATGGGTATGAATATTAAAAGGTGTTTTAAAGGAAATGTACCACCATTAGTGTGGAAAATGAATGGGCGGAATCCATACTAATAAACAATATATTGAAAATCATCGCCCAATGCACCCAACTGAGGTTCAAACCTTAACCTCCCCCTTATCACCAATTCAGTCTAGAAAAGGAAGTAGCCATCCCACTTGTAGAGTTACAGTCCAATTTTCATAGTAAGAACCTTATCTGAAAGTTAGAAAAGTTACAAGCTATATTTTTATGTATTCATGCGTCAAGTTATTTTGTCTACATCTGTCACTTTTGATATATATTACCAATATCTATAAAATTACATTAATAATGTAATAAAATATCAGTAATGTTGACTGCAAGAGAGAATATGTTTCTATATTCTTAAAGGCTCTTCCTATGACAATGACCGTAACTCCATTTAACTTACGTAAACTTATCGACCCCACCACTGTTGAAACTGGTAACCTCTCTGAAAAAAACTCCCACAGAAGAACTTTTGTTAAACTGAGATCCTCCTTTTGATGACATCGACGTGAAAGAGTTTTGGCCGACGTAGAAAGCATCTATGACAAACCACATTTGAAAAAAAAATCAGCTAACTATGATGATACCTTCCAATCACAATTTTAATGATTTTTATAATTTAAAAATATTTTTAAAAACTTTTAAAAAATCATATTTCTAAGGAGGGATATTTTTTCATTAGAAAAGCTATTTTTTAAAGTGTGATGATGAATACAAAATATAAAGAGATGAGTAATAATTTGTTACAACTTCCTGCTTGGCAATAAATTGCCTGGGTTTTACCACATCACGTTGTCACCACATAGCTAAAAGTTTAAAACGTGAAACTAATACTTTCAGCAAGCATTCCTAGAGTTCTACCGAACCAATTTTCATCATTTGAAGAAAAATATGAAAATCTATTCACCTAGAACTTGCACAAAAATTTCAATTTTAAAAATATTCGAAGGGGAAGCCACAATTTTAAAAAACGACCATTTATTTCTATAGCAATTTTTCCAATTTTATCAAAACAATTTTAGTTTTCTTTTTAAAAGGCATAAAATGATTTACTTTGAGGATTATCATAACAAATTTAACAAATTTTCAGTATTAAAGCCAAAATTAGAGAAAGTGATTCCCACAGTTTTACTGAATCGATTTAAATTTTGTTTTTAAATTAAAACTTACATATTGAAGGTGAAAGTAATATGATGGATTGGATGATGATCTATATTTTATAAATCTAGACTCTACATTTATAACAAATATTATTAAATAGGATGATAAAATTTAACATGAAGGCACAATATAATAGTGTTCCAAGTTACAAGGTAATACACATTATTAAAATATAATAACAGGCCCCGTTTTATAAATGGGCAAATACCCAGAGAACAAAATTTTAGGGGGTTAAAGAGTTTTAAGGATTAGGAAGGTTATATTTAGAGGAAGTGTACTTGCATTTGCTTGGAGGGAGAGTGGAAAACCATTTTGGAGGAAAACCCCTCAATACACCCGACTGAGATTCGAATCTCGAATTCTCCGTCGTCGGCAGTCTAGTTTAACACGAGAGTAGCGCTTCAGATCATGCAGCCATCGAAGCGGGTAAGTTTTACTCTTACTTTGTAAGTAAAAAGTCTTATTTATTTACTCACAAGTTACTTCATTTTAAATTGTTATAGGCCTATCTAAAATGTCTATCAAACATAATAACAAATAAAACCTATGGTTACTATAATATATTAGCTAGGGGACAAGTTAAGGAAAAGAATAGGGGGGGGGGGGGTTGCGTGAATTTACCTTGCCCAAGGTTCCATTCATCTAAGTTCGGAGTCTGTATAGTAATATTAATATGAAATACAACAACCCAGCTGTAAAAAAATACAAATATCTAATATTTCTTATTAAAATCTATTCATTGTTTGAATTGAGCCTTTTTTTTTCCTACTTAGAGGCAAGATTATTTTTTTTTAAACTCCGGGTCATGAGCCCACAATCAAGCCATATTGACCGAGCATCCGCCGTATATTGACGATGATAGTGCCAACTTTTACTAATATAGATCATATGGTCAGCAAGACGAACCCTCCAGCCATTAATCTCAGTTTTCTAGACCAAAGCCGCTAATTTTTCGATCAAGTAGCCCCTCGCGATGCTGAGTTTACCCCGCACCAGACCCACTGCTTTAGAGAAAAATTTTGATGTGCTGAAGGTCGAACCCAGGACTTATGGATATGTGAACCAGGAACTCTGACCACTAGACCACAGAGCCTGTCGATTTTATGACAGAGTGTGATAAAAATATAACATTATAAATATGACAACTCTAAATAATCTGAAAGTTGAAAACTGACACCTGGACACGGGAATCGAACCCGGGAGCTTTGACTTATTACGCCAATGCTCTATCACTGAGCTATTCAGGAGTCGTCCCGTTCTCAGGGTCATTCTCCACTCATATTTTAAGGCAGCGTCTATGATTCTATGATTCTATATTTTCAGACTATGATATCTAGATGGAGTATCCCTCTCTAAAAGCACAAAAAATAGCTTCGGCTATTTGATTCTTAAATCTAAATAAGATTGAAAATAATTTTCTCGTGATATTCAAATGAAATACAAAACACTTCTGAACTGTCCATTTTTATTATTTTAGTTTAAACGACAAATTATATTAATAAATATTGCAGACTGGTACTGAATAAGCTTACCAGTATTCCTGCAAGCGTCATGGCCACCTATACATTGATCCACCCATCGTTGAGCTATTTTTGCCAGTTCCTCATTCCAACTCTGAAAACACAATCCATAATTTAAATATCGTTCTACATTAAGTTGCATTAATTTGTGTATACACTTGAATGTTAGAGGCTTTACAAAATGATAAGTGCTGGTGCAATACTTGAAGTGGCTCACCATTAATAATAATTTAACACTTTTGAATAACAGATAATAATACAAATCTATAAAATAAATTTAGTTGAATAAGCACTCATTTATTTCAAAAAGAGTCTGAAGATTATTTTACATACAAAAACATAAACTTTTAATATATGTATATATTCCTTATAGCACTGCAGCCTCATAGATGGCGATGCATAAATAACACAGGCCTCATTATTGAGGTGGGGGAAGGGGGGGGTAATTCTCCCCTTCATCTCCTCCCCTCACAATTATCTGCTTCAAATGGGAAACTCTTAATACCGTAAAAAAAAACAGTGAATTGTTTCCTTCAGAAAATTGATAACATTAATTAATACGTTTTAAACCTCAGTGATTTTGGGGTAGAGTGCCTGCCTCAGTTTCCGATGTTCGTGGGTTCAAACCCAGCCGGGTTGGACGGATTTTTTTATTTATTTTTTTGAGCGATAAAAATCCGTGATAAACTTACTTCCTTGGGAGGGAAAGTAAAGCCGTCAGTTCTATGTCAATCGTGACATCTGAAAGAATCCTGGAAGGTATGTGAAAATACCTTTCTCGACAAAATTGGTCAGCCCTTTCGCTCTCGCTCATAGAAATTCTGGTGTGCTGATATAATCAGTCGGGTCAGAGAAAATGCACGTTAAATACCACAAATAGAATAAATAAAAATAACACATGTTGGTGATAGCTCGGAATTAGTTTTAAGTCTCGCTGCAGTAGCAAATTTATCTTTAAAATATATATATATATATCATGTATACGTTACCATTTTCCTCATGTTGGCAGCACTGGGTTGTGGTCCCGGGTTTCCCCGACTCTCCTTTCCCAAAGCTACAATATTCCTCAGTCTGTTGTGTTCGTTCACAATGTCGTCTTTCTCCGTCTGACTGAATCCCCGTGAGGTCGGGGTGTTGCATGCTGCAGCTGCACCCTCCTGGGAAGTTACAACAAACAATACAGGGTGCCCAATATTAAACTCCCCTAAACTGAACTGTATGTGCTTAAAATGTTGTGGTCTCGTGTTAAGACACCCTGTACAATATGTTCGTAGTTCATCTAGTAAAATACTGTACAGGAAAAGGTATCTTCTTACACTATGAGGTGAGCATTCATTTTGGTAAAAATATGGTGGTCCGATACCTTAGCTCTGTCGGTAGCGTGTCTGTGTAGTGAGATCGAAGTCCAGGGTTCAATACCTGGCATAACCAAAAAAGTTATAATTTGTTAAATGTGGGTTTCCCCTTTCACAATATTATGAATCAACGGCTGAAGGCTGGATGTTATGTCTGTTTTACGTATAAGTTAGTTTATAAGTCATGTACTGATATAATCAGTCGCTCCCTAATAAATACCTCAAATAGATTTTTTTTTAAAGAAAAATCAGATTATAGGAAACACGAGCTAACATTTATTTGGTCAAAATAAATCAATTCTCTAGTAGAGAGATAGAGTTTAATTTTCTTCACACGATGATCTCAAAAGTTCTTGAAAATCTACCAAGGGGGTCCTGAAATTTAATGACATCTTTTTCTCTTCATTTAAAAAGTTTCTCATTTAATGTCACCAATACTCATGAAAGATATTCAAGAACTGTGAAAAAAATTAAACGTTATGTTTCTACTGGACCAAAAAAAAATTGCTAAAAATAAACCTGCAAAAAATCAGCTTTCTTTCTCGTTCTTTACACTCCCACCTTAATAAAACTTAGTTGTATGCGTGTGACAATTTGCTGAGTACCTCTGTAGTAGGCTAACATACCTTATATATGCACATGGTATGGTCTTCGCATATTGAGCAGTAATCCACTGATAGAACTGTGTCCAGAAGGAATGCCAGAAAAAACACAACGAAAGTTATTTGTTTCCACATCTTCTCGGTGTATCCTTAAAAATACTGAAAGATAATTAAACATATGCTATAAATTAGTAAAACGTTCAATATGATGAGCTCTTTATAGTGTATTCGGATTGCCATATAAAGGACGATTTATAATTAATAAAGTAATAATTGTAAAGAATAAATATCAATTAACAGTTTTGTATTAAATAGTAATTACTGTAATGTCCTTATGAAAGAAACCACAATTCATTTTATTTTAATTAGTTTAAAAATGACACCTGGACATGGGAATCGAACCCGAGGCCCTTGGCTTAGACCCAGGTTCGATTCTCATGTCCAGGTGTCATTTTTTCAAATAATTTTAATTAACCGTAAGGAAGTCAACTTTGACACTAAAGGTATGTAAAGAAAATCCAAATGTTAGGAAAGAATTTTCAATGCACTAAAACACATTCAGGCAATATATACCCTGATTTTGGTAGGAAGCCCGTTTTGAAAGGTCTTATTTCGTAATATTGTGTGTGTTAATATTTTGGTAGTATAAAAGGCCTTCCAGAGCGGTGGTAGGAAGTCCGTTCTGTAAGGTCTTATTTCGTAATATAATCCTACTATATATTAATATTTTTGTAGGATAAAAGGCCTTTCAAAACAGTAATAGGAGTCAGTTCTGGAAGGCCTTTTATCCTACCCACTAGTATGCAGTAGGGTTGTGGTAAGAAATAAAACCTTCCAAAAATGGCTTACTACTGAAATCAAGGTTTGAAGGAATTTCTAAAAATATATAATATAATAATAATAAATATGTATTTATCTTATTTTACAAAATAATAATCATTAAGAAGTAGGTGTTAGTGCACTAACCAAATAAATAGTTTTTTTGCGTGTAATATAATATAAACTTATTATATTATATTTAAACTATTTATCCGTGATTTTCAGACAACTTCAATCAATGAAGGTTGCATTTGAAAAAGTGATAGCCATAGGATTTCTTTTTATTCTAAAGGCATATGTGAATGCCTAATTCACGTTTTTTTTTTTGGGGGGGGGGGGGCAATATCTTCCAAGCCCTATTAAAAATAACTACTTTAAGAAATAGCTCCTTGTAGCACTCTAAAAATTGAATTAATAATAAAAATAACATACTAACAAATCTCAATTAGAAATATATTATAACTCTAAACAAAGTTTAAATATATGATATGACATTATCATTATATGCTTATTTATATAGTTTATTATAGTTGGAAACCATATTTTCAAAAATTGTTTATCAATAAACTACCCTTAAATAATTTTTCTCAGAAAAAAATATTATTTTTTATAATCAAATGAAACAATTTTCAGATATAAATGTTGAACATAATTGTTCCATTTCTTTAAAAAAGAATCGAATTTAAAAAATGTATCATTAGTAAACTAATTTGATTTAATTATTCTTTTTTAGAAATACTAGAATGTATTCTTTTTTATCATATCCTTTGACACCCCTTATTAACTAAATTACTAAAGCCATCTTAGAAATATGTTTAAGTCTTAATAATCAGTCATTTTAATTTTAGGGCTAGAAACAAAATCACTATTAGACCTTGAGGTATGATTATTACTATATTATTATTATTATTATTATTATTATTATTATTATTATTATTATTATTATTATTATTATTATTATTATTATTATTATTATTAGCACCGCGTCTTACTAACCGTTCGGGTTGTACGCACTTATGCTAATGTGCAATGGTAGGGTGATTGTGAGATGAAATGGAGGACCTACAGTTTAACGTAGGATCCGAACCACGGTGGAGGCCTGGCACTCCTCATATTCACACGTTGTGATTAATACACGACTTGTCAGAGGTGAAGGAAGGGTTTGGCAATCAGATAAATCTGTATCGGGACCGAGGAGACTTGAGGTATGATCATAACGTCTAGATATCAAGTGTGATTTAAGTCTATTTGAACCTTTTGACTGTATTTCCAGGAACGGAAAAATAAAAGAGAGGGTCGTACAGACAGAATTGTAAGAGATGCTTTTTTTAAAAATCTAAAATGTTTTACAGTTTAAATACTTTCTCTGTGTGAGAAATATTTTCACTTCATTTACTAGTGATGTATAACGTGCACTTTCTGAACCGACTGATTTTATATCAGGACACGACTTATGAACTAACTTAAATCTAGAACAGACACAACACCCAGCTCCCAGCCGTTAATTCAACGCTGTGAAAGGGGAAACCCCCATTTAGTGAATGGTTAATTATTCCGACATACCAGGAATCAAACCCGAAACTCTTAGCTCAGTAGACACAAGCTATTGACTGAGCTAAGGTGTCGGATTATCTACAAACAAAACTGAGAACGTAAACAGCTACAAATTACTGCATTACTTGAATCTATATCTCTGATTCATTTTTTAATTTGTTACCCTCGACTCTATAGTTAATAACGACCTAAAATAGGTGGTAAAAATGACGAGGATAATCTTAAATATAGTGCACCCGCATTAAATTGGAGAGAATGGAGATAGAAAAACTAAAAGGAAAATGTTCATTCAGCGGAAATTCGAAATTACTACTTCCCCCAACGGCGTGTCATGGATCGCTTCCAGGGCAAAGCAGAGCTTGTTAAAACTGCACCTATGATACGTTTTCCCCTCACTCGGCCCCTATTTGACCAATCAGACATAGACTCTGCTGTACATGCCTCACATGGGAATGTATGTTTGTTGATAGCTGGCCAATGAGTGTCTTAGCTAGGGATGGGAATAATTCACAGGTATAGTTTAAACAAGCTCTACTTACCCTGACAACGAGACACGACACGCCACTGATCCCGGTCACCTAAAATCCAGTTTATTCTTTTATCAACGTCTTAGACCTCACGATCAATGGTGCGGGCCCACCCTATGTTATGACGAATACAATAAGTAACGTTTCATTTATCTTTACACTTACCCCTTTGAGAGTACTTGATCAAATTAAAGGTATTTAGTTAATATGATATGCGTAACATTTCTTGGGTGCTGGTATATATATAGCAATATTCTGGCTACAAAATTATAACATATTCATATTCTAAACTAAGTCAAGGTGCAGCAGGAGTTGAACGTAACAGTTATGTGTTTCACGAGTGTCGATGTTTATTTAGAGCAACATTAAAAGCGTATATAGTTCAAATGTATTCGTGTGCATGCATACGTTTACATGTATGAACAACGTAATAAGTAGCATCACATTACTAACAATACGTCTGATAGTAAAACATAAAATTACACTTATTGTAAGTAGTATTATCGTGGGTAAAAGCTTTTAGAAAATACATACATATTATTTTTTTCAACTGTCAAAATTGATAAAAAATAATAATAGTACTTAGCACCACCACGTCTTACTACTTGTTCGGGTTATACACTTAAGTACTAATTACGCTAATGGGTTAACAGTTGGGAAGGTTTAATATAGAGGAAGTGAACCCGCATTTGCGTGGAGATAGAGTAAAAAACCATTTAGGGAAGAAAAAAAACAGTTCACCCGAACGCGATTCGAACCTCGATCTCCCCGTTCTCGGCAGTCTAGCTCAACACGAAGCAAGCGCGTTAGCTAACTATACCACCGAGGCGGGTAAAATTGATTAAAAATAATTGTATATATTACTAGGTAGTATAATTTTGGTCAGTGGGGGGGGGGGGGGGGGAGGAACACTTTTAAGTGAGAGATTGATGGATTGGGCACTTAATAGTATAATATATTAATTTGAAATAAATACAATAAATCGTCAGCAGACTTCAACTCCATACAAACCATTCATATGAACGTTAGGTACTCCTTAGAGTATGTCCAAGGTAGAACTATTTATTAGTGAGAAGGGGAGCAATGTTAGGTTATGTTAGGTTAGGTTTGTATTGCTCAATCTATCATAGGAGGAAAATCGTGATTCAAGGTAGCAGTGCCCAATCAACCTTGTGAGGGAAATCGTACTGCTAGATAGCAATGATCAATCCACCTTGTGAGGGAAATCGTACTGCTAGATAGCAATGATCAATCCGCTTTGTGAGGGAAATCGTACTGCTAGATAGCAATGATCAATCCGCTTTGTGAGGGAAATCGTACTGCTAGATAGCAATGATCAATCCACCTTGTGAGGGAAATCGTACTGCTAGATAGCAATGATCAATCCACCTTGTGAGGGAAATCGTACTGCTAGATAGCAATGATCAATCCACCTTGTGAGGGAAATCGTACTGCTAGATAGCAATGATCAATCCGCTTTGTGAGGGAAATCGTACTGCTAGATAGCAATGATCAATCCACCTTGTGAGGGAAATCGTACTGCTAGATAGCAATGATCAATCCGCTTTGTGAGGGAAATCGTACTGCTAGATAGCAATGATCAATCCGCTTTGTGAGGGAAATCGTACTGCTAGATAGCAATGATCAATCCACCTTGTGAGGGAAATCGTACTGCTAGATAGCAATGATCAATCCACCTTGTGAGGGAAAGCACCGCGTTTTTCTATCCGTTCGGGTTATACGACTATTTACTAATTACTCTAATGTGTTAGGGATTAGAAAGTTTGAATCTAGAGGAAGCGTACCCTAATTTGCATGGGGGGTAGAGTGGAAAATCATTTAGGTAAAACCACCCTTAATACATCCGACCGGGATCTTACTCCACTCTCCCCGTCATCGGCAGTATAATCTATTGCGAAAGTGATGCCTTAGACCATGCGGCCACAGTAGCGGGTGTCAAGAAGTTATCAACTTGTTTCTTAAGAAATTGTATTCTTTAACGAGTATAAAACTTCTTTACTTATACGTCTTAATACCCTTTCAGGTTATATGCATAGGCCTACATTAATTACACTAATGGAATATGAATGAGAAAGGTATAATTTGAAATGAAATGTAAACACACTAGCGAGGAGGGAGCGTGGGAAACAATTTTTTTCTATTATGATTTTTACTACACCCTACGGGGATTAGGGATTAGAAATCCATTTTCCCCGTCACCAACAATCGAGAATGGTGTGTTGGACTGACAATGAGATCACTAATGAGGGTGTCTAGAATGATATCTCATTAAGAAAATATTTTCACTGTTTTTCCAACAGAGTGTAAGCTTAGTAATGGCTACTCTAACCATGGTTGGATATTTCAATAAAATATCTGCAACCACAAAAATGAAACATTGTATTTCATGACCATCATACAACATTCACGGCCATGCTCTAAATGAGGTACGGTATCGAGAGAAGAGGGGTTCTTGAAGAAATACCTCTACCCTGCAGCTCGACTCTTAAACATTTGAAATAAATTATTTCTAAAAATCTCACACATGTGGTTACATAAAAGTGATATAAACAATTGTTTAAAACTACTGTGACTTTATTTTATAACTATGGGCTGGGCTTTTCTCCGATAGGCTCAATTTTGTATTTTGTTTCGTCTGAAGATTGTTTACCCTGTTGTTTATATATATTTTTAGGTTTTTCATAAGAGGGTGTAGAACAAATATTTGTGTCTATGGCTCTGCCAGGTTATCAGAATAGGTAGTATCCACCATCTTGGATTTCTCTAGTTTTAGATAAAAAAAATTCATAAAGACTACATGCTACATAGCATCCATACCAAATTTCAGCTCTCTAGGACTCAATTTGTATGCTGCGACTGCCATATTGAATCTGTCATCATGTATTTTTCAAATTTTGGAATTTTCTTATAAAGCTAGCATGCTCCATAATGTCCATACCAAATTTCTTATTATTAGGATATCAGGAAGTGGTATAAAGAGCCCTAGAAGGACATACAGGTAAAGCATGGATTTTATTATGTAGATATTCCAATTCACTCAATAATTACATACAGAAACTTATGATCCAAAAGAACTACATATCTGTTTATTTTCGTAACATTTTTAGATCAAGTTATTTTAGAGTTAAAATAACGCTTTGTATATTGTAATAAAATCCTGTCTAAGATTCAGAGAGCGTTTCCATTCCACTTTTTGGACACCTCATTCCCATCTTCTGAATTGAAAAAAAAAAAATCTGTGAAGCTCTTTATCAAGAAATCTCCCCAAATCCTTGAAATATTTCCTTCTATAAGGATTTTTTTTTTTGCATCACGTTTTAGTAACCATTAGGGCTATCCGCATGGATTTTAAATGAGTTAGGTAAAATTTACAGGAAATATACCCGCATTTACATGTGTGAAGTCTTCATGCGACTCTCCTTAGATTATTTTGAATGAAAATTAGGGAAAACAGGAGGAAAACATTATGTGGAATGTATTTGAGGGTGAAACGTTAGACCAGTGTTTCTAAATGTTTCGGTGGTAGAGGACCACCAAATGGAAGCTATGTCCACTAGGTGACCGCTGGGAATAAAGGGGTTCATAATTATGCAGGAAAATATTATTTTTAGGCAATTCCATTTTAGGACTATAATTATTATACATACACACAAACCTAATTATACCGTTCCCTTATGGTGTAGGGAAGAAAACGTGCATGAAGCTCAAAAAACAACTCTGCATTTAATGCAGCCTCACTAGCATCCTCCCTTTGCTTCTCTTTCATTATTAAAAGTCTTAATGTTTCTCTTTTTCACACATTAGTCTACAAAATTTAGCCATGTCTTACAGGGCCTACCCCTTCCTTTTGATCCACACATTCTAGCTTCATATATGTGCTTGATCACTCGATCCACTCTCATATTCTCCAAGTGCCCAAACTTAAAGACAGTTCTTTCACAATGACCTTTTTGATTCCCTTTCAAACCGCACTCCTTCGGCACCCATTCATTATCGACTCTGCCGATGTGAGGTTTTACACATACATTTCTTAGATATCTCATTCCAACCGCATTCACTTTATTATTAAATTATTTATTATGGCCAAATAGAAGCTTTTGCTATAAAAACTGTAAAAACACTACTCGCCTCTTCTCATATTCCCTACATCCCCACCACAAGGATGCCATTTGTGGATTTTGAAAGCTAGCGTGAAATGTGTTTTTGTATGTAATAAATGTCACCACCAGCATCACACAAGTATAGCCCAATTTTCTTACAAAGAACAATCTAAAAGGTATTTTTTTCATATAAGAATCTAGTTGTATCGGTCTATAATGTGCTGGCTAACCCACTTTTAAACATATATACGAGGTATGTATTGGCCTGGAAATTTTTTTTAGGTATTATCATGTATTGTTAATAATTATCTTTGACACACAATATGGGTTTCACAAATAAAAATTTGTCATAAAATTATTATTTATTTATTTACAAAAGTTTATTCCCCTGGATTTAATTGAAAGTTGTACCTTGTTAAATTACATACAGGTTTTAGACAATAAATACCATCAATGAAGTTTGTGAGAGAAGAATGTTAACTGTCATGAGGAGAAACAGGATTAGGAATGAAGTTGTTAGGGCAAGAGTGAGTGTACAGGGAGTACATGAGATAGTAGAGGAAGCAAGGCTGAAATCATATGGCCATGTAAGGTGGATGCTAAAGAAGAGAATACCAGAGAGAATGATGGAAATCAAGTATAGAAGGGAGACCAATAAAGAGATGGGAGGAGCAGATAACAGAAAGTGTGTAAGTGAAAGGAAAAGAATGGTGGAAGAATAGAGGAAGATGTAGGCATTTTACTAAACTGAACCAACTACAGGCTGGAAACAATTTATGGTGATGGTGATGATTGTAATGATGATGATGATGATGATGATGATGATATATTTAATTTTATAAAATATTAACAAATGTTACAAATGTTATTTAAAATAGAGAATCTATTAAGAAGGCCACAATTTATAGCGTGTTAACTCCACCCATCAAATTCACAGGTCTGCCCTTGTACTTCTTCGAAATGTCTTGCTGGATCTGAAACAAAAATATCTTTAGTTGCTTGTTTTTTTTGGGGGGGGAGAGGGGTTCATCTTAACCATATGACTTTAAATAGATTAACAAGAATAGGAGCAGACTTTAGGTCTCACCTTCTTCGTTCAATGAATCCAAATATTTGACTTTTTCTTTGTTTACACTTGTGTCATCAGCATTTACTTACAAATTAAATAACAAGTACAATGATAGCATAAGAAAATTAAAACCAGTTTAATATTATATATCATTTTTCTTAAAGAATAAACATGTATTATATATAAGAAATTAAGAAAATATTGTTCTTTTAAAGTGTCTTTGTTTAAGCTACCCAGGTTGACAAACATAATAAACAAAATAATACAATTGAAAGAAAGCTATAGACAATTTTGTGTAGCCTATTTGTTAAGTGGCAAGCAATGGTAAGTCAAAATTAAAATTAAAAAATACACCCTACAACTTATTTTAATATAAAGGTATCCACCAATATAATGTCTATGGATCCAAATTTGATTCTCGATTTGCTGTTAATTTTATGTTTTTCCGCCATCAAGTGGTAGATTAACATTCTGTGGCTTTGTGCTAGACAAATTTTAGATTAAGTAAGTCTCTATAGTAAATACCTCCGCCTGCAGTTGTTTGGTCTTATCGATGACAAGCTTAAGTTTAGGTCTGAGTGTGTTGGCTTCACTATGAGCCTCACTCCTCCTCTGTCTGACCACCTCCTGGGAGGCTACCAACTTCTCAGCAGCGGCCAGCTTCTGTTTCAATGAATTGGCCAGCATATCAACGTATCTAAGACATATAATACACCCTACAGTCTTTAAACATAATATCTTCCAATTAAGTCTACATCTTTTCATAAACATTTTTTATGGGTAAACCTAGGGGTTACTATTGGTTAGATTAATTCACTTATAAGATCATAATTTTTTTATTTAGTATACTTTAGTTCAGTGCCAATCCGACACCTTAGCTCAGTCGGTAGGGTGTCTGCCTACCGAGCTGAGCGTCCCGGGTTCAATTCTCGACATGGCCAAAAAATGTATCATTGGTGAAAATATGGCTTTACCCTTTCACATTGATAAATTAACAGTCGGGGACTGGATGGTGTGCCTGTCCTAGTCTTAGGTTGGATTAAAATTTATATGAAGCAACAGGCCCAGCTGGTAGTGGAAAATATAATTATGGCTTGAATAAAAAACTGACCCAGACCATAGGCTGGAAACAGTAATGGATGTAAAGAGTCCAGTTCCAATACTGGCTATCAGCTACAAATTTAAGGAAAAGTAGGATGAATTTTAAAACAATGTACCCACATTTGCCTTAGAAAGAGAGAATGAAGCCAGGAATGTGAAAGACACCATCTTCTCTACTATTCTAGATCAGTGGAGATTTAAACTTCGACTTGGACATTTCGAAGCTTCACACACTCCTATTAATAATAAGGTCAAATAATGAGTTGGCCACAAAAAATTAAGTTTGTATTTTTTAAAAGTTCGTCCCGTTTAAAATTCTATTACCTATAAACCCAAGAGTCCAGACAACGAAATAGACAGTTACAAGATCCAAGCAATAATATTAACCTTCAACACAGCATCCTACTCTCTTCTGCTGAAGAGAGCCTGCCTGACATACTTCAAAGATTACTGTGATGTGCTCTGTTTCAAATGTCAAAGATTACTGTGATGTGCTCTGTTTCAAATGTCAAAGATTACTGTGATGTGCTCTGTTTCAAATGTCAAAGATTACTGTGATGTGCTCTGTTTCAAATGTCAAAGATTAATGTGATGTGGTGTGTTTCAAATGTCAAAGATTACTGTGATGTGCTCTGTTTCAAATGTTAAATATTACTGTGATGTGCTCTGTTTCAAATGTTAAATATTACTGTGATGTGCTCTGTTTCAAATGAGAATGTTTAGACCAACATTTTTTTCTGTTAACTGTACAAGCTTTGCCCTTCTATCATGTTTTCATTTTTTATTGGATCCAGATATTTGGTATTAAAAAAAATACACAGCTTTAAAGTAAAATTTATTTGAGTCTGGTGACAAGTAATGCATTAAATTTACATCCATTACTGTTTCCAGCCTGTGATAGCTTCATATGCCTTATAATCTAACTTAAGACTTGGACAGACACAAAATCCAGTCCCCAGCCATTAAGTCATCACTGTGATAGGGTAAACCCACATTTCAACAAGTCATGATGCATTGATGATTTTATTTTTCCACCTTAACAGTGAATGTATTTTCTAAACAAAAAATAATAATATCCTTTTCTTTTCAAATTTTGTTGCTTCTCATGGTTCAGAAGTTGAACCTTTAATAGGACTCACTGAGCTTTCTTTAATTTATAGTATAGGTAAAGTAGAGCTCACTTTGGTGAATTTTTGATGTTGTGGAGATGCTGGGTGCGTTGATCTGTTATATCAGTCAGAGCTCCTTGCAAATCTGACAGCATTTTCTCTACACTTTCTGTGCTCTGAAGTTGCAGAATGGTAGGGGCATCCTGTAGTAGGCTCATAGAGAGTAGGTCACCTGAAGATGACGACCGCATCTCGTGGAGACGAATCTTCAGGAATGACTCTAACTAGAGAACAAATATTTAGTATTTTTTACTAGAAAAACTGGCAAAGACTAAAATGCTGGATCACTTTTTTAGAAAGAAAATAATCTTTGATTTTAATTTTTGTTATAAAGCTTTAACTCAGCGAAAAAGAACTTACTTTCATCTGGTAAATTTTGTTGTATGTGGAAAAAGGTACAAAAAAGGATAGAAATAAATAAAAGGGAATTAAACCAATATGGTTTATAAGATAAAAACAAGAACGCAGTTTACACTTTATATCACTGCCACTGGACAAAGTGGTAATGGCTCTCTTAAAGAAAATCGAACATTACTGTTCAAACCATCAACCTAGATATGATTCTATCATAACTTTATTATTATTATTTAGCACCACGTCTTACTACCCGTTCGGGTTATACGCTTAAGTACTAATTACGCTAATGGATTAGGAATTGGGAAGGTTGAATACAGGAAGTGAACCCGCATTTGCGTGGAGGGAGAGTGGAAAACCATTTGTGAAAAACCACCCCCAGTTCACTCGACCAAGATTCGAACCTCGATCTCCCCGTCCTCGGCAGTCGGGCTCAACACGACTAGCGCGTTTGCCAACTACGCCATCGAGGCGGGTCTCTATCATAACTCATCTGGAAGGAGTGTGACATGTTGGACACAGCTTACAAAAAAAAGGAAACCAGAAAACAAAAGAGGGATGAAGGAAATTGTTCAGTAATGAAAGTACACATAAGTAGGAACAAGTAAAAGAAACAATTAACATAAAGGAGAAGCACAGGAAATGAATATAGGATGTGAATATATTAAATAGCTCTCCCCTTCTTCCACGTATAACAAAATGTACCTCAAAACGTGAAAAGAACTATAGTTATGAGGTAAAGTTATTCATATCATTATTTTCCAGCTCATAAGAACCATAAAAAGTTGACAAAACAATACCAAACTGACTATTAACTATCAACACACATGAAATTATTTTAAGTCATATCTGCTTTCGAATCTCTCGATTATATTTTTATAGTATCTTTTTCAAGTCTTAGATTCTGCATACACACTAGTGTTTTGGAATTACTTCTTTGATTTCATCAATGAGAGTGTTTCTTGTTGAAGGGTTGTCCAAGATTGTTAAGGCCTCTTTCCCTTTGGCAACACCTCCTTCTAGACCAGAAGACTCCACCACTATTCCAGATTCTTCTAAGGAAATGTTGAAGTCTATCTCCTAAAGAAAAAAGGAAAAAATACTATATGTTTGATGGGGAGGGGGAAGAATATAGCTTGACCATATAATTAAAAAAGAAAGAAAATAACTTGACTAGAATGCCTTCATTAACTGTGTGATGTGCTCCAAAATTATTACATACAACAAAGATGTTATGTAGAAGAGTTTTTTTTAATCTCTAAGGGGCAAAGTACACATTCGGTTATATCGGATGTAAGCGTTGCTAATGTTTTCAAGTCACTGTTCCAATATAATTTAATTTTAATTTAAGATATTTCTTAAATGCTTTTTTAGAAATCAAATCAAATTTTCACTACCACGACATAATAAATAGTAGAGAAAATTTATTATTTTTGTAGCAAACATTAATAATATTTTACTATTTTATTAGTATTCTATTTGGAAGAAGGTACAGAAAAGGTGGATAGAAACATATAAAAGGGCCGAACACAATAAGGCTTTTACGATGAAAAGAAGAACACTGTCCACACTTTAAAGTGCTGTGTTCTTTTCATTGTAAAAACCATATTGTGTTTACACATCCCTTTTATATGTTTATATCCACCTTTCCTATACCTTCTTTCAAATATGACACAGCGAAAAGAGGTTTTCCTTATAGAGATATATTACTATTTTATTAGTGTTATTTTATAAGCATTGATATCTATCAAAAGTAACAGCTGCACATCACATGGATTGATTTATGAGTACGTGAAAGTAGATCTTGTAACTTCTCTGTTAGATAAGGACCATTTAATTAAAATTGGACTATATGGCTTGATCAGCTAAGGTAATCATGTGATTCCTCCTCATCAGTGTTGTATTTTCAGTGTGACTTGAAATAAATGTAGCTTTCCTTTTTCAGCACGACACCAGCTTGGGAGACTCGATCAAATTTCAAAACCAACCATCACAGTTAGTGCGCAAGCACCTAAACCAACCGGTTAAATCAGAATGCATGAATACTACAAAGCAAGAGGCTAGCACACTCTTTAGACCAAGCTTGCAGACTGACTACATCTACAGGTGTGAGGAGATTTGAAATAACTTGTTAAAACATAAGCGAATGTGTCGTTCTTGTTTTATTTTGGTTTGTTTCTCACACAACAAAATAATTAGAAAACATACATCGTAATTTTATTCTTAAAGATCTGTCTATCAACTAGAAAATAAAATAAATTAGTACTCAGCTGTTTCTAGTTTGTGTTGCAATGAATCAAGAGTCTAAATATATTTGATATATTTTGGCTAGCGTGTCAATTGCTTCAACACTCAAGGAGATTCAACTCTCATTTTTCAGTGAACATCTGAATCAGGCTTTAGACCCACACTTATTGATATCTATGGGTGCTAATAAATCTAATTTTTTGAACTAGATACTCTAAATAATTATTACGAGTTCAACGGGTTCACTAACCTCAGTCCCCGCTCCATCACCAGCCGATGGGTTCACAACTTCAATGCCACCCCAATCAATATCTCCTTCGCCTTCAAGAGTTACGTCACCAAAATCAATGTTGGCAGCATCTGCATCCCCCAAACTTCCAAAGTCAATACTGTCACCTGTATCATCTCCAAAATCAATCTGAAATGTGATATTTAAGATATATGGAAAGAAGAGTAAAAAAAAATCATTTATGAAGGTCAGAATTTAACTAATTTGATAAAGCCCAAGAAAAGGACTTAAAATTTTGTATTGTTGGCTTCATAATAAAAGAGTTGTGTCAAAAGTATTCAAATGCTACCAGAAACTAAAGAGAGTTAATTATTGGTTTGGTATTACAAGCAATAAATTTTAAATGCGTAGTTTATTTAATGATTTAATCTATTTTAATTTAATTTTAACTTTTAACATTTGATGAATGGGTTGCATCTATTGTGTAATCCTATTATATACAAGTGTATCCTTACATCCTTATTTCACAAGAGCGTTTTGTTTCCATTTAAAATCCTATATCTTACTGTTCCACTGTTTCCTGCTGCATCATCCTCTGGTTCATCATCGAGTTTGATGTTAAGCGGCGGTTCCTCGATTGACAGAGGTGGCTCTTTATGCACCCACTGGTACGTCGAGGTGTTGCCATTCTTTTGTTAAAGATACAACATGCGCGAGAAATTATCACCTTTATTTCACATTAAAGGCTTGACCAAATAAGAACAAAATTAATATTATATATTAGTACCGTTTTGATATATTAGACTATTTGAAAATATTTGTTAACGACACATAGACCTTTTCGAACATTAAATTCAACATACTGTCATATTGGTGCACTCCAAACTTACGCAATTATAAAGACACCCTCACGCATGGCCTAATGGCTAAGCCAATATTTTCGATTATGGAAAGCGAGAATCTTAATAAGAAATATTACGCATCTGCAAGATGAGCTTCTTTCTCTTTTCATTCCTCATTGGTTTATTTGTCATAAGCACCCTTCACCTCCCTTCTACCCCATAAATGCCTTTGTTTTAAAACAACATTCTGATTTGACTTAAATATGTTATGAAATTATTTACATTATAGCACGTACTAAGCAGGAGTGGGTGGACTGGCAGTTTCCAAACGGACCAGAACTACAAATAGGACTACCCTTAACATATATTAATATCTACCACTAAAGATATGTTTCAGTGTAATCTGATGTGATTAGGTGAAGTATTTAAATCTTTATTATTAGTTAATTTAATCCCAAGGCCATTTTTCAGCCACATTATCGATGATCAGTTTATACTTTCTACTGGAATAAGAAAAAATGCTTGGACAATAACTGGGTGTATTTATTGATATATTTAAGTTTGTAAAATGATCCTCCCCTCGCTACTTGTGTAGACAACTAAATACATCATTTTACGTTTTTTTATAAACAACACCAATAAACAACAAACAGGATGGTTTTAAAATTAATGTCATCATATATGTTCACAAATGCAGGCGAGTGAAATGAGATTTCTGAGAAGCAAGATTGGTGTGACAAAATTTGACAGGATGAGAAATGAGAGAGTAAGAGGAATAGTTATGGAAGATCCAGGACAAGATAGGAGTAAGGAGGAGTGTGGAGGAAAGA
Source organism: Timema podura (assembly GCA_033556935.1). Lineage (NCBI taxonomy): Eukaryota > Metazoa > Arthropoda > Insecta > Phasmatodea > Timematidae > Timema > Timema podura. Next base: position 38,781,777 of record JAVRXN010000001.1, read on the forward strand.
AGAGAGGACTGGGTCAAGGTGGAGGAAGAGAGGTTGTGGGACCAAAGGAGGCAGTGGAGAGGCTTATGTTCCAAACAGGCCCAACTAGTGGCTAAACGCTGTTCATGATGATGGTGATGATGATGATGATGATAATATGTTCACAAATGATGTATTCTGAGCATCTCAAACTTAAATTCACTGAAACTTTTGTTTAAAATTTAATTTGGAAAAAAAAAATTAAATTGAATGATTGATTCTTTATTTGGTTTATAAAAAGAGCCGAGTTGCCCATACATATACAAACAACCAAGTATTGGCGTGGATCGAAACCAATTAGTTTTAAACATTTAGGATAGTAAAAGAAGTTTACAGAAATTTACTAGGTGTCTTCATCCGGTCATACAAAATAAATTAGAAGCAGGCTTTAACTACCTCTCATTATGATAGCACTAATATAATATATTATAAAAAAATATATATTAATATGGTCCACATGTGTACATGTATGCAAACACACATCCTAATTTGGTATATTGATAACAACAGCAAAAATAATTCAAATCTACACAATTCACAAACAGTAAGTCCCTAGGTGCATTGTCATGTACTATTGATTGATTAATATATTTATATTAGTTTAAAATAGTTGTGGCAGCCCAAATCAAATCGGCCCAGAGGTATACCTCCAGGTGGCCCACTCAACCACTGATTTCAAGCTCATATTAATGAAAAAACTATTAGATTAGTGGTCAAGTCAAAATAAACTTACTGATTAGATACTTTAACAGAGAAATGCAGCCTCCTGGATACTCCTTGCCTAAAACAAACTTGACAAACTCTGAATAAAACTGTGCGGCCGACTCCAAGTTCTTGGCGTTGCCCGCAATCTTAGAATAGATGGCTGGCAGCTCAATGAGCCTCTCCACCAGCTCATGTTTTATGCGATGACCCTGTATCCCAAGTTGTTTGCATGTTGTCTGGAATTCTCCTCGGACAGAGTTTGCTGCCTTGCCATAGTCCGCTACTTTTTTGTCACACTCCTTAAATAGAGCAAATAAAAGATCATAAGTTACTGATGTATATATATATATAAAATCTATAAAATAAAATAAAGAAAGGAGAACAAGGTGTGCATATTTTCTAGAGAAATTAAAGACCTCCTAAAAGTTTGATTGGAACAATGAGTAATAGAACGAATATCAGTTCTTCTTTATTTAAAGAATTTTTTGTGTCCAATGCTTCTCGATGCCGTAGCTCAATTGACAGTACATATGCCTATTAAGCTAATGATTACGTGTTTGATTCCCGGCATGGTCGAAAAATGTAACATGGGTAAAATGAGGGTTTGGCCTTTTAATGACAAATTAACAACCGGGAGCTGGGTGGTGTGTATATGCTAGGTTTAAGGTAGCTTTTTTTTTCCATTGTACTTTACTACTTATTTGAATTACACGCTTATGTACTAATTACGTTATTGGTTTTAGAGACGAGGAAGGTTATATTAATAGGAAATATACCTGAATTTGTGTGGAAGGAGAGTGGAAAACCATTTTGCGAAAACCACCCTCAGTACACCCAACTGAGATATGAACCTCTATCTCTCTTGTCATCGAGAGTCTATTCTACTGCGAGAGTAACGCGTTAGACCATGCGGCCACCAAAGCGGGTTTTAAGGGAGCTACCAGGGGGTGAATGTTGTAAGCCACCCATAGCCCCCCTGGTACACGTTGATCAAGGAAGGAAGCTTGAGCAATGTTAAAAGATCCCAACAAAGAGGTGGTGTCCAGGACCGTATTTTAGGTGGTGCAACATGTGCAGCTGCACAGGGCGGCAAAATAATAATTAAATGAGAAAACTATAGCAAACTTGAATGTAATTATAAAATAAATTTGTAGCATTTAGAGTGATATATAAAAAAGGAGTAAACTGTTAGCTATCTTTCTTCATTCATTAGAATAGAATTTAGAACTATTCTTCTGCATCTACGAGAGATTACAGCACTTGCAAATCGACTCAAGCACTGCATATGTTTAATTCTCGTACTTCCACTGCATATGTTTAGTTCTCGACCTTTCAAATATGTACACTGCACTTAAGATTTGCAATTGTACTCCGGCAACAAACTGTTCTGCTGAAAGATAATTTTCAGCTTTAAAAAGGATTAAAAATTATCTACCAACAGCCCAATCTCAAGATCGACTCGTCAATCTTGGAGTTCTTGATATAGAATCAGATGTTACAGTGAAACTGGAACTTGACGAAACGCTAAGGCTAGGAGAAAACCACTTCTCTAACTGTAGTAAGCTTCTTAAATAAGGATTATTTTTTGCTCTTTTAATACTATATATTCTTCAGACTTTTTATTCACTGAACTTCAGTAGGATAGTAAAATAGTTGTGTGGTAGTATTTTTATAAACTTGTAAATTTCTAGGTTATTATGTGTCAGATTTCAATCAAATTAATTATCATTTTTAATGAGTTTTCACAACTATATATCTGCTAGTGAATGCTGTGAGCAGATGAAAAGTAATGTTGGTGCTTGAGGGAAAAATGAGTGAGTGTGTGTGAGTGTGTGGGGGGGCTTAAATAAATTACTGCACAGGGGCATAACATACCCTAAATACACCAAAAAGCATGAGATGAGGAAGTTAGAATAGAGGAAATGGACCCACAATGCGAAGAGGGATAGGGAAAACTAATTATAAATAAAATGTATACAAATAAATCCTCCTTTGGTGCAGCCTTCCTGGCCAAGTTTAAAATATCAACCTCAAAATACTACCAATTAAATCAAGAGCTTGACAGTTTAGAAATTAGACTGATCAATTTTTATTAATTTTCTCAACTGACCAGTGTCTAAATTTTTTCCTTAAAGGGTTAAACTTACAAAATGTATGTTAGCAGTACTATTACTAAAATATAATGTTTTAAAAATTAAAACAAGTAAAAATAATTTTAGAAATACATTGCCAACTAATGTAACTTATCAGAAAGATTTGTTCTAGAGGCAGAACCTGAAAATGATTAGGAGACCTACCTGTTGAAACTGTTCACATTTTGCTATTTGCTTCTTAATGCTTGGAACTTCATAGTTGACATTTCGAATCAACATTTGAGCAGCTTCTGATAAGTAAACATTGTCTTTTTCATAAAGCTTAATAATCTCTTGCCAATCTTTCATTCGCTTTGACCCGTATGAGCCAAAAAAGTTTTTACTATCAGCTTCTGTTTCTTTGAGGATGTCAACAATTTTCTTGCAATGAAAGTAATTAATATCTGAAATAAGGAAAGGGAATAAGTATGTTTATTAATACCCAGAATGAGATATGTTTTTTTATTTTATATCAATTTAAAGGAAAGACTACTTATTCTATGGCATAAGAACTCAAAAGTTCACTGCCGCACTTTCAAAAGTACGCCACCTATCCCTATTTTGAGCTACACAGTCCACCTCACTACACCCTATCTCTTTAAGGTCCATTCTAATATTACCTTCCAGATCTGTGTCTAGGTCTTCCCAATGGTATGCTCCTATTAGGTTTGTCTAATACTCTGAAAAAGGTTATAAATTCTCCCATTTGTGCTGCATCTCCTGCCCACCATAATATACAAGACTTGACTATCCTAACAATGTCTTGTGATTAGTACAGGGTATGTAACTCATCATTATGTAAGATCCTCCACTCCTAAGTAGCCTCATCCCTTTTATAGGACCAAATATCTCCCTAAGCACCTTGTTTTTTTGAAAACCTTAAATTTTTCTTTAGTCGTGTAAAGCAAGAGACCACGTTTCACACCCGTAGAGAACAGACGGAGAGGTTACCACACTTAAAATATTATTCCAGCCTTGTATTTGGGAGAAGTAGTTTTACAATTTATTCGAGTATTTATTAAATTTAGGAAATAAGTACCTATTGTACATACATACAAATCATTATTGAATTAAATTATGATAAGGCAAAGTTGAAGGGAAAAGGGGACCAGGGAGACGACAAATGCAACTGATTTATGACATCAAACAAGGAGAGATGATGAAGTTTTAGGATTTTAAAAAGGAAGCTGATGATAGGCCATGCTTGAAGGGCTCAGCTTGGACAAGGCAACGGCTTTGATGAAATAAACTATATCCAATGAAAATAATAATAATAAATAAGAGGGGAGTAAGTCTTGAGAAATCACATGTTAAAAACCACCCTCAATGTACTCTTGACAGAATTCCACCTTCAACCTTTCCATCAACAGTAGTCTTAGCCACTTTGGTGGCCGCATGGTCTAACGCACTACCCTCGCAGTAGACTAGACTGATTAAGACGGGGTGAACAAGATTTGAATCTTGGTTGGGTGTACTAAGAATGTTTTTTCAAAGATGTTTTTCCATTCTACCTCCATGAAAATGTAGGTCCACTTCCTCTTAAAATAACCTTCCTAGTCCCTAAAACTATTAGCATAATTAGTACATAAGTATATAACTCGAAGGGGTAGTAAGACGCTGTGCTAAAAAAAACTTGTGCCAATTAGACCCTGATACCATCAAATATAGAATCTAGCATAATGTTCACAATGATTATTCTAAGATCTGGTAGATAAGTGTGAATATTTATAATGTGAAATGCAAAAAGGTTTGTATGTAGATATCGGCTAAATATATATATTTATTCTTTTGTGTGTGTGTAAAATTTGGATTATGAAATATTTTCTAGGCGAGAGATAGTATAAAATAAATGAATCAACACTATAAAATTATTTTGTTGTGGTGTAATCGACTTGGTAAAGATAATGTTAATTGTATCTAAATCGGTTGGCACCCTTGTTTTGATAAATAATTAAGTGAGGCATTAGCAGCTCATGGTGTGCTGCCAGACAAAAATGTTATTGTACAAGTAATTAACTAGATTTACAATCAACGTTAGTGAGAGAAATATAACAATTTACTAATACGAAAAAGTAGTGCCTTGCCTAATGTGTAAGATTCTTAAATATTTGATAAATATTATATCCTTGGAAAAAATAATAGGCCCCTGGCATATTGTAAAATTATATTAAAGTATCTAGCTAATTAATGCCTAATAGTTAGAAGATAGTTGAACCGATATATTGAAAGTGCAAAAATAATTAGTTTCAAGTGTATTTGAGATGTAGGTTACATTATTAGAAAGATGAAAGTTTTAAAAATGTGATTAGCCAAAATTAAATGAAAATGTTATATTTTTTAGCACTATGTCTTACTACCCATATGGATTATACGCTTATGTAGGCCTATTTTTTTAATTGTTGTTGTTATTGTTATTTTTTATTGTTATTATAATCATTGTTGTTCTTGTTATTTTTTATTGTTATTATCATCATTATCATTATTATCATCATCATCATTATTAGCACCACGTCTTACCACCCATTCAGATTATACACACTTACGTTAATGTGTAATGATAGTGTGATTGCGAGATGAAATGAAGGACCTACAGTTTAACGTGGAATCCGAACCACGGTGGAGGCCTGGCATTCCACACATTCACAAGCTGTGATCAAAACACGTCTTGTCAGAGGTGAAGGAAAGGTAACCAGGACTGAGCCATGATTTCCTCATCATGGGGGATCTAGTCTATTGTGATAATAGCCCCCTAAAACTATGCAGCCACCGAAGTGGGTTATTTAAGTGGAGGATGCAAATAAATTGTGAAAAATAATCTTAAACAAAATCTTATTCAAATAATGAAAGGAAAGCCAATTATAAGTTTTAAAGATGTGAAACTTACAGGTACCAGATAGCAGCTTCATAATGCCTTCATGTACAGGCATGTCTTGTATGGCATTGTTGATTTTAGTTCTGATTGTAAGGACTTGCGATTGCCATTCTCGATTGCAGTGTCTCCGACTAATCAACCAATCGAGCAACTTATTGGTGTGAATATCAATAGGAAGGTCCTGTTCCTTTAAGAAAAGAAATTAAAAGTTTATATATATATATATATATAGCGTATATTTACCATTCAGTTTGAAAGTTAGTTATTTTTTTTTTAGGAAATTAACCTCTTTTTTTTTGGCCTCTCAGACAATTTTTTTTTTTTAAGTTCCTACAGCTCAACATACAGTAGGCCCTATTGGATTTTGGAAGGAAGACCAGAATTTAAAGGATACAAAAGTTAATAAAACAATTTTAATGTGTTTAAATGTCAAGTCATGTGATCTGCAACTGTCATTTTTGTTAGATATGATCAATATCTTTAAAAAATAATATTATTAATAATAAAGTAAGATGTTATCAATGTTGACAGCAAAAAAAAAAGTTTTTTTTCTAAACTGTTCTTCATATGAAAATTGGACTATAGTTAGACCTAACTCAGATGTTTGGTGGTTTTTATTTTTTTAAATGGCTGGGTAAATAATTGTATTTTAGAAAATTGTATGTGAAAAGAGAGTATTTATTGAGCAAACCCTTAAGGTTCTTTAACAATTGCTACTACTAACCAGTTGAATATTTCAAAACCTACACACACACTACTTACCAAACCTTAAAACTCACCTGTCCGTTAAATTAAGATTATACATATGGAATTAAACCGTTATGATAATAGAGGACAGGTTATGAGAGTTGAGGTGACAGGTCATGGATAATTGTTATCCCTGCATCATACCATGAACCACTTTATCAATCCAATTCTATCCGCCCATTTAAAAAATGACAAATTAGCCATTTAAAGGGGTTTGACTTTCAGTATAAATAGTTATACATTTGTCTTGAGTTTATCAAATTCAATCTTTAAATTAGAATATGGTGTAGACTTCTATGTGTCAAAATAATTCATTATTACCATTTAAAAAAATCAATATCTAGGCTAAGCTAACCTGACTGTTGATGGGTTATTGTAAAGTATATGGACCAGTTCTGACAAGATCAACCGATTAACAGCTGAAAAGTACCGGTAGTATCAGTTTATTGTTAATTAAACTTATCTTCCAGGAAAACCATATATGAATAATCTTGAGAGGATTTTTATATATATTAACCCGTCAACATAATATAGAGATATCCTTTCTTCACACATTTTATGGAAAATTGCATCAAATTGTTCAAATGGGTAGAGAATGTTAAGTCTAAAGTTCCTTTTGAGAAAAAAAAAATCTCAAAAGGAATTGTTAACGTTCTTGACTTGTTCAAATAGTTAACTCCAGGTATAATTTGGAGCGCTATGTTAATAGGTACTTACCTAAAATAATAGACACTATTTTTATCATCATATATTAAGAAGGATTAATTTAAATCTCTATAAATTATTTTTTTCAAGTTCTCGACCGCCTCTGTGGCCTAGTGGTCAGGATTCCTGGCTACAAATCCAGAGGTCCTAGATTCAATCACCAGTATTTTTAAATTTTTCTGTGAAGCAGCGGGTCTAGAACAGGGTCAGACTAAAGGTGGGGACACATTGGCGTCACGTCACGTGAGGTCACATGAGCTCACGTAAGCAATCAAAGTGTGAGTAGATTTATTTCTGTTGATAAGAGGGGTGTGCATTCACACTGGCGTCACTACATACACATCACGTGAGGTCATGTCTCCTCATGTCTCGTCACGCCCTCACGCGCTCTCACAATATCTGCGGCAGCACATATTTCGTGAGCCGTGAGTCCGTTGAAGTGTCGTCAGTGGACAAGTCGTTTAGTTTTCTTGGTTGTTAGAGTGTGTTAATTATGGAGGAAATGCTTATTGAAAAAGTGCGTAGCCGAGCTCCTTTATAAGATCATGTAAGAACTGAAATTCTTCCTTTGTCATTCTAAAATACATTTCATATCGACTTGGGTGTTCTTTAAGTTCCTTAACCAAATGATAAAACTCGCCCTTCTCCTTCCTTTTCAAATTTACTTGATGCACCCACACCCTTTTCCTACGAGCCACTGTATTAGCCACTAATACTGCACAAGCATTTTCCAACTCTTCTTCAAACTCAGATGAACTGCTTGATCCACTTTTCTCCATGTTTAGTCCAAGAATGAAGAACTTTAGATAAGAAACGTATTACTGAAAACGAAACGAGAGCGCATGTTGAGTGACATGACGTGACTATAGTGTGAGTATGTACAGCACGTCACATCATATCTCTACTATATGAGGTCACATGAGCTCACGTGACGTGACGGCAGTGTGTCCCCACCTTAAGCCTCATGAGGGTAAATTAGGAGCTACTTGAATAAATAACATTTCCGGTCTAGAAAACTGAGATTAATGGCTAGAGGGTTTGTTGTGCTAACCATGACATCCTCTATCCGCAAATATTGGTACTATTGTCACCAACATACGGCGGCCTCTCGGTCAGTATAGCTCGCTTGCAGGTTGACGTCTGAAATTTTTTACCCTCAAGTTCTCAAAATAAGAAAATTCATGGCTATTGTGATTTCCTTTTAACATGATTTTAGATGTTTGTCAAATGTTATACTCTATCAGAGAAAACATTAAATAAAACTGTTATCAGGCAAACGCTCCACCAAGAGTGCAAGAGGAAATGGCAAAGATGTATCACATTTGTCCTTAGACCCAAGGACATGGTAGGGTAGGCTTACATCAAAAACCTTGTTGACAGTAAGAATGTGTTTACGTTTGTCCACATCCTTGACGGCACAAATGACTAGGGGTATAAGACGAGGACAGATTAAATATGTAAAAAAATTGGCTATATAGTGAGGGCAGGATTCTTTATATTTTGACTACCTATGTCAAATTATGAGAATTTTAATGTTTTCTAGCATCTCTATACACACAATCAGAGTCTGAAGTTTCCAATTATAATGGATCAAACGTGATGAAAAAATTATAAATAGTTGAAAAAAATTATTTGAAAACTCATCTAATTGGTATTTTAGGCACGGGTCCAATAGAAAGCTAGACATTTTTATTTATTCACACATGAAAGGTGATGTTAACTTCGGTTTGGTTTCTTTAATGGAAACATTAATATTTTGCGTCAAAATATACAATCCCACGATAAAATATTTACTGTGCGGTTTAGTGTTTGGCGATCTACGCATATGCAGTGCATTTGAGATGTGTGACTATCTGTTTCAGGTTGTTTTGTTGGAGGACGTTCAAAGCTTTTTTTTTAAGGTAGGCCCCCTAATAAAACAAAAATTAATCATTCACAAATTTAGAAAACTGTAGTGTTAGTAGACGCTTAATGTGCAGGCCTAGTATTAATACATAAAATCACCATTGGGTTATTAATCTGAGGTGTTTGTAACTGTTCTACGAAAGTTTCGTTAGCGCGGTTGTTTCGTTCCGCGCAATGCCACAGCATATGGCGGAACATTACCCTGTAAATTAGGTGAGTTTAAGTTTGTTTTTTTGCAGTTTGGAATTTAATGATAAGGTTTGTTTTGTTATAGTCGGAAACTTCAAAATCGTGTACGTATCGGTGTTGGAAAACATTGTATTTCTAAAAATTTGAAGATGAAAAAAAAGGGGGGGAATCCCGCCCTCACTTCATACTGTCCCCGATAATTTTAATACAACCCTTATCATACAGTCCATATGTTGGATAGCTTAAGTGACTTGCCTGAAGTTATTATACAACCGTTATTCGTTAATAAAATCTAGTGACATACTATTCATCGCTAAACATACCTGCATGATAGTCTGTTAGTCTTAGTCAAAATAAAATTATGAAAATATGAATTCAATGTTATTTATAGAACTATTTACTACATTTAAAAACATGCACCAGAAGTTATCTATCAAATAAAGTTAATAATAATAGTAATAATACGCTGCCATTATTTTAATTTACAGGTTGACCAGCTTGAATATGTTTAGTATTTACCTAGCTTGTACAATTTATTTAAATTACTATAATTATTATTAAGACGTTTATCAAACAATTAGATAAGCAGTAACAAACAAAATAGACAAAAATAATAAAATGAATTATTCGCTGAACTAATTTCATATTAAAACTCCAATGAAGGTTAAAATACATCTTGATACAAAACAAATATTATCTTATGGGAGAATTTATATTTTGGATGTTGGCTAAACTGTTACTTGTCATGTCGCATACTACTTTCGTAAATATAAACATTAAAATTAAATTGATTACAGATAAGCTGAAACATTATTAGTTGGACAATCAAAAACGAGAGCTATAGCTAGTTATCGCAGAAGTTATTTGGGGGAAGTAAGGGAACCTAATTGAATATTCAATTTATTTTATTTGAAAAGTTTCAATTTTGCATAAATCATGTCAAGACAAGGTACAAGATTGGATACGAAAAACGTCAATTCTGAACTTTTCACTCTAACGTATGGAGCTTTGGTTTCTCAACTCATGAAAGATTATACAAATGTTGAAGATGTTAACAAACAGCTTGAAAGAATGGGCTACAACATTGGTATCCGTTTAATCGAAGATTTCCTGGCACGCACAGGCTCTGGGAGATGCTATGATTTTAGAGATACTGCAGACAAAATTCAAATGGGTTTTAGAATCTTTTTGGGTGTAACGCCGACAATCACTAATTGGAGCTCTGCTGGTGACGAGTTTTCTCTCCAGTTCGAGTCAAATCCATTGACAGAATTCATTGAGCTTCCAGACCATTGCCTCAACTTAAAATATGCCAACGTGTTGACTGGTGTTCTCAGAGGGGCTTGTGAGATGGTACAGATGGAGGTGACCTCATGGTTCGCCCAAGACCAGTTGAAAGGAGACACTGTCACTGAGCTAAGGGTTAAATTTGTCAAACGATTGGAAGATGCTATCCCAGCTGGTGAAGATTAAATCATGCATTCCATGGTATTGTTTATTTTGTTTAGTTTTGCACCATCATGTTACTAATTCACATGTACTTGCAACCATTAAATGTCTTAGTACTGAGATATATTGTAAATAAATCTTTTAAGGTGTCTATTGCATAAACACCTTCTTTTGTAAACATACTACCAATGAGCATTATAAATCATAATAAAACCAAAAATCATAATTTTGACATTTCAAGTAAACTTACATATAAAATATATTTACTATAACTAATTATGTTGTGTGGAAGTGCTTTTTTCATGATAAACTTTCTCTAAAAGAAGGTGTAAGTGTAACATACTCTTTTTACTTAACATGTTTATTTGTGAAATTACTTAGGTCTGTATTATAAGAAAAAATAAGTTTATTTTTTGTTACGACATTTAAAAGTTAAATTATTTAGCTCTTATTTAAATTGTTACTAACCAAATAAAATAGTAATAATATTTAACTTTTCTAGACCGGAGATACTTCTTTATTTGATTAACTCCTCATTTGTCCTCACAAGGCTGAGTTTGACCCCGTTCCAGACCCACTGCTTCACAGATAAATTCTTTATGCGCAGGGGATCGAACACGGTGCCGTGGTTTTAGATAACTCTAGAGACCCCGGATACATAAACAGGGAAGACATAGATAAACAACATGTGAAAGCAAAAGATAAATATTTAATGTGGCAAGTTTAACAATACATAGGTTAAATAAATTACAAACACTCCAGTTTGCCAGATTAGGCCAGTTAAGAAACATGGCAATACTTTGATCTAATACGAGCGAGCTAGTGGTCTCTTCCTAACAGTTTGGTTGGCGTGAAGTGCCGCAATTAATGCACAACAGACAAATCCCTGTTGATGCTCGATACAGATTGCCCCATTCTAACAAACATGTTGCATCAGTTATGATACAATAACATCTACATAAATGAGCTACATGATGGATTAGCAAGATAATTAGTTGCAACTTTTTACTTCTAAATAATATAGGGACAATTTAGAGAGACAAGTCAGGTACCCTACAATTAGGGAAAGGACTGCTCATACTAGTTAAGCTAGCATAAACTTTCTCATCTAATCTACAATGGTGATGAGGTGATGAGAGTTCATTACAGACACACATGTCCCGATAGGATTACAAATGAAAGTTCCGGCTATAATATGACCTGGAACGCAACTAATTGGTCTGAACCAGGCTCAAGGAGATCAAAACATGGGGGGTGTTTAGATATGACCCCTTAACAAGATTATATCAAAGGTGCATAGAAAATATGATCCATGCCAGATGGGCATAAAAAACCCACGAGTTGACACCACAGCAAAAGGTGAACAACAATTATCAAATTATACCACAAACGCGAGCCATGCCAGATGGGCATAAAGACCCACGAGTTGAGCACCACAACAAAAGGTGAACAACAGTAATGGCATGAGGCGCGCACAAAATAACTCTAGGAAAACCGACCGATGCCTAATTAGGTATGCCATCAGGCCTGGAACATCCTAAACAGCCCCTTTCACACTTGGGAGGCCCTGCAGACTACAATATGGTAATGCAGGCTTTGGAGTGAGAGACACTTTAGCTAAGCTGTTGGTCTAAAGGACCAAGTATGCAGGTTGATGTGAAACTTCACCTCAGGCAAGTACAAAGTCCCATGAAAACTAAAACTACCTAACCCCAAATAAGCTTAAGCTACTAATTCTCTCCAGTATGAGGAGAGTATTTCTAAGACCTACAACTAGGCTATAATAGCCGCCTACTCCCTAGCATCATTAAATTATAACATTACGGCAGGCTATTTCCGCCGGCACCATCGTCATGTCCACTGTTGCGCAGAGATTAAGTCTTGAACGTAGGCACGCACAGTGTGTTGAATCCTGGGTTGGCTGGTGTAAATACTGTGCTCTTGCCCCGCGAACCCTGGCGTTTTATAGCGGCCGAGTTAAGCGAACCATTTAGGAGAGGAGAAGGGGGAATGGCGTCCCACGACACCAGAATCGGCATGTACACCAGCACCGCGAGCAGGCGCGCTACACAAGATCTCAGTCAGTGGAATAGAAAGCTCGGAGCGCTCTAGTGCCCCATCGCCGGTCGAGGGACAAGTAGAGTCCATCAGATAGAACTATTCTCGTTCGGTGAAGTCGATGCGTGGTATGTAACAAACACATGTGTAGAAATAAGTACATATTTAGGAGTCCATATCCATTTTACACCGAGACAGGTTGTTCTTGGGAGTTTGATTTAAGTTGTACGGGCTTGACTAGTTAGCCAGCTACAACGGGAACTCTGACCACTAGACCACATTGGCAGTAGTACTAACCATTTCATGGAATACACTAAATTAAAGTCATAATTAATTCACCAAACTATTTTTTTCATTGTTCTTATTTACTTAATTGTGATACATGTAAACCTAAACATAATTTACAGTTTGATTTTTATAGTAAGCTTGTTATTTTAAAACTGGAAACTCATGTTGCCACATCACCATCATGAGGTGTAGTAGCCTAGTTTTGCCTCTTGGCAGGTCCAGTTATGATACTCCTACGAGTGTATCAATGCTGGGACAGTCTCTTGGTGTTTTCATATCTTCTTCTAGCATTGATTGAATCCAGCATCCGGCATCTCCTTACTCTTTCTTTTTACCATTTATCATTCCTTCAATTAAAGTCTTCAGCGGGCATTTCTTTCTCATACAATGTCCTAGCCAAATCATCTTTCTTTCTTCAATTTTTTCTATCATTTGTCTCTATTCTACAATTCTTCTCAGCACTTCCTCGCTTCTAGTTCTTTCTTCCCATTGGGAGATGTAAAAATATTACAATTGTAGGGTTTGTTTACATTCTTAGTCCGTTTAGTTAATGGTGTAAAGATAAATTAGGCTTATACAGTTTTGCAAATGTGGAGCTGATTTAATAAACTAGCGCCTCCGGTCTAGAAAAATGAGAATAACGGTCAGAGGGTATGTTGTGCTGACCACATGTCATCATTCTCTATTCACAAGTGTTGGCACTATCGTTGTTAATGGCAGCGGCCGCTCAATCGGTATAGCTTGCTCGCGAGCTCACACCATGGAGTTTTATTATTTCATAAATATTAATGTGATCCACAAAAGGGATAATTGCAGACAATTGTTTAGTAGTAATTTTTATAATTTGTCAACAAAAAAAGTTCCTTCCTAACTAAATCAAACTGTAGTTTGTGTTTGCCTTGTCTGTCCACAATAGAAATGCTAAGTACTGGAAATGTTTGAAAAATACTAAAGTGTAAAGGCCTTAATTATAATAAGTTTGTTATTAAGTAAATAAAAGGCAGTAAATGCACAGTGAGTAGATAAGAAAACCTGAGACCATCTAGAGTTGATTTATTGAATGAAACATTAGATGTGCCATGTTAAATTGTTGATTTATTATAATAGACGCTAATCATACAGTATGCTTAGAAAATATATTTCTTAGTATTGTTATTACTATTGTCAAATAAAGTGTAAACTTTATATTAAACTAGAATATATATTTATTTGCAATAGGTTCTTTTGATTAGGCATTTCAATATAAACTGGGGTGACTTGACCCCATTTTTGACATTCAGTTGTTCATGTTTTTGCCAACAATTGCAGTTTTTGGAGTCTGATGCCTTAAGCTGCATGGTCACTGGTGTAGGTATGAATAAAGTGATGACTAGTGATACATTTTTGAGACCTGAGGACCATACTTTATTATATATTCTATAGTGGGTCTAATGAAGTAACAAGGTGGACACAGGCATTCATTTTTCAAATTTCCTGACTTTTCCAGACAAAATTTAATTTTTTCCCCCAATTTTTATTATTATTTAACGGGCACCTTCTGAATCAACTGTTTATACTATATCAGCACACAACTTATAAACTAACAAAACTAGAACAGGCACAACACCTAGACCCTGGCCGTTAATTCATCACTGTGAAATGGAAAACCCACATTTCACCATTGATAAATTTTTCGGCCTGATAAATCGAACCCAGAACCCCTTAACTCAATGGAGAGACACGCTACCAACTGAGCTAAGGTGTCGGACTTGACTGAATCATGTTTTACCTATTTATATAAATGTAAACTACTAAGTATAGATGGACTGTCAATGGCCAACATGATTGAACTAATATAATTTATCTGTAACATGTATTGATGAGTATGTTGACAAAGGTGTTAGTCTCATCTCTGATTTCCTGATTCTGGGGAGGTCAAGGCTCAATTAAAAACCAAGTGGAATGAAGAGTTATATCCTTAATGGTTTCCCACACTCCCACAAAAAAAAGTATGTTCATTTCCTTCAAAAAATCGTTCTCAATCCTTAGATAAATGTTTCAAAACTAAATAGCATTTTAATTGCTATTCCTAGATTTACACCTTAAAATTTTGATTATAACATTACATGATTTTGAATGAACTGATTAAATATATCAAAATCAATGTTAAAAACGCAAAAAAGTGAATGTCAAAATGATCACAAGCCAAGTATTGGAGCGATCACAAAAAAAATAATTCTTGATCAAGGTTTTCAAATTAAAAAGATTCAATAATCTCAGAGGAATGAGTCTGAACAGATTAAATCAACAATATCATTGTTGCTTTTCGATTTATTTTAATTACTCCCGCAAACAAATGTTATGAAATACTTGGTCGAACATTATCTAGTGAATGTGATTGTGACCTTTCATTCCAATTAAACCTAAACAAAGTTTGCACACTTGTGCAATACATGACCTTGGTGTAAAGTGAAGAAATTAATCAAAGCAACACAATGTGTCCCAAGGTTAATTATTAGTTTACTAGACCTCAATTTTGTTTTTAGCACCGCATCTAACTACCTGTTTGGGTTATATGCATATGTACGAATTATGATAATGAGTTAAGAGATGATAAAGGTTGAATTAAGAGGAAGTGTACCCAGATTTGTGTGGAGGGAGAGTGGAAAAAATGTATTAAAAAAACCTCAGTACACCCGACCAGGACCTGAACCACATTCATCTGCAGTATAATCTATTAAGAGAGTTGACACCTTAGATCACTGAAACAGGTTTTACCTCAATTGCCATTTACAATATTGAAGAGGATTTAACTTAATATAATATTGAAGTTTCTCTTGTTTCGATTTAATGTGGATAATGCCAAATTTTCCCTGTTCCATGGTCAAACTCTCATATTTCAAACTTCCCAGACTCTTCCAAATTTATTGTCTGGGGCCACCCTGAAAAAGCACACAAGTGATCGGTTTCTACTTTTCCATTGACTAGTATTTTGTATGATGTTCACTATGTGCTTCTGAAAAACTGTCATGACTGTCTATGAGGCAGGCTAGACTGTTTGGACAACTTATGTGACTCAGTACACATAATTTATAATAAAATCATATCAATGTATTAATTTTTTTAATTTACAGTCACACTATGGATTTTTTTTAATCAACACATTTAACTGGTAAATTTTTATACTGTGGTCTGGCCTGTCATGTGATACGCTGTTGATTTTAAAAGTATGGACAACTAATAGAGGTGTGCTAAGGTAAAAGGTGAGAAGTCAAAGCAAATCTTGAAGTATGAGAAACGAAGTCGAGGATAAGGTTTGTGAAATTATCACATGACATTACAAAGCTTTGCACACCACTCTTAACTAATGTGTTAGAAGAAAAGAAAGTTTATTTAAAAACCACACTTGGAACACTCATAGAATGGTTAGAATTATCTTTTTAAAAAAAACACTTTACAGCACAGTAATATTTAATAATAATATAACAAAATGTTTTAAGATTCGTCAACACTTCAGCAAATTATACTTATCGGCAGTAGTATAACTGATGAATATTTTAGTTTGTTTAGAATGTACTTGCTATAAAGTTTAAATAGTAACTCATTTTTTCTGTTCAGATTTTAATCTCTGAACAATAGTTAAGGAATATATGTTTTTAATGATTTAAGATGCAAGTAGTTTGCAAAAGTTTATTCTTTCAGGCAAAATATGTTCCATTTTTTAAAATTAAAATCAATACTTATATAATACTTCAAGATTTTTTATTAGAATTGTATTTCAGTTTGTGATAAGCTTATATAACATATTGAATGAAAGTTTAAAAAGTTTAAGGCATTTAATGTTATTTCTTAATACTACCCATGGATTGAAATGAGATATGAACAAATTTATTTAAAACTTTTGTTTTGACATGTCAGATGAAGTTTTGATGGAGTGATTGTGAAAATTCAAAAGTGATGACACCTAAACAGCAAATTGAACCCTGCTCACATGGCTTTACACAATCACCACTCTACTGAGCTAGCAGGCAGGACACACAATAGTGAGACCTTACTGAAAAATGTATCGTTAGTGAAATGTAGGTTACCTGTTCACAATGAATAATTAAATTACTGGCCGCGGACTGGATAATGTGCCTGTCCTAGTCGTTATATTATAAGGCATATGAAGCTATGACAAATTCACTTGCATCGTGTTTCCTAAATTGTGCAGCATAGCTGTCAACACTTGAAGGAAAAAAAAATTGTGAATATGTTCGCAAAAATTAATCATTGTTAGTACATGAATGGATGCTATTCCTGTTTACTTTTACTAGCTAAAGTATTAAAAAAAATCAGTAAGCCTCCTTAAAAAAGAACTAATTTTTCTTTCCTTACATTAAGAAATCAGCAATGAAATATTATAATTAACAAACAATTTATTTTCTTCATGAACACAGAACACACATAACAGATTACACAATAGTATTGAGTGTTAAAATCATAAAATAAGATATGATAAAAAAAATAACTATTCTCATACAATATTTCAGAAAGTTCGAGAGTTGGCAGCTATGCATCATAGCTGAATTTTGTGCATATAAAAGGTAAAACAGATGCAAGCGGTCCTTAACTTGCACCTCGTGATTTTCTTACTGTAGCAAAATAATATTACACATTTTAAACTATTTTGATTCTTAATGGAATGCCCACACTTTAATTATCAATGATTTAAGGTCACATGACTATAATATAGTGCTGATAGCATGATTTCCTTAGCCCAATCAAAAAAATTAAATCTCACAGATTTAATGTGTAGGCCCTATTGAAATAAGCAATAAAGAATACATTTGATCATATTATTTAATTTTAAAGTGTTATGAAGACATACTGGCTGACTAAATAAAGATCAACTTTAATGACAAATAAAACAGAGAAAAATAGATCAGTTTCTTCACGGCCAATGAGCATCACTCCTCAAACATCAATCAGTTGACAGATCCAATCAAATAAAAGTCAAAACATTCTTTCCTAATTCTTTAGTCATACAAGGTAACAAACAAACAACTCTGGCAGCGACTACTAGTCAATCCTTATTAAATAGAAAAAATCAACAAATCTTTATAACTTATTAAATTGTTCTTAGCCTTCATTTATTACCTTTTCTAAACCTTGAGAAGTCATTGTACCAACACGAATAAAAACAAACAAACAATACTCTTTGTTTAGGATCCCAAATAAAGCCTTTTACTATTTAGAACCTATTTGCGACGGTTTCTTCTCGGCAAAGAAGTTCCTTAACACCAACACTTGTCCGACTGTAATCACAAGAATTGCGAATGTCTCCAAGACAGACCACCACATGACTCGCTCGTTTAGATCTTCGGCGCGTTTCCGGCCTTGAGCTTCGCTCAGCCGGTGGTGAGTCTGGTAATCAATTATGCTGTTCAAACTCTTGTGAAGCTCTTGCGCAGATGACTCCATCTGTGACATTAACAAAACTAAGTAAACAACCAAACTGGTCAGAGGCAATCGACATGTTTTAAAATATAGCCTATTTTAACATCATGCATCTACTACTAGTACAAAGAGTAGAATAATATAGGTGACCTGGAGGGCTAGGGGTAAGGTGTCAGACTTCTGTGCTGGGGGTTTGGGGTTCAATCCTCGGTCCCAGCACAGATTTATCTGATTCCCAAACCCTTCCTTCACCTCTGACAAGAAGTGTATTAATCACAACTTGTGAATGTGTGAAGTGCCATGCCTCCACCGTGGTTCGGATCCCACGTTAAACTGTAGGTCCTCCATTTCATCTCACAATCACAGTACCATTACACATTAGCATAAGTGTGTATAACCCGAACGAGTTGTAAGACGCGGTACTAATAGTAGTAGTAGAAATAATAATTGTCGTACCCGCTTCAGTGGCCAAATGGTCTTTCCTGTTCTTCTGATTACAGGGAGATCGAGGTTTGAATCCTGGTCGAGTGTATTGAGGGTGGTTTTCCTTAAATGGTTTCCCACTCTTTCATGCAAATGTGGGTACCCACATCTAAAATGCCTCCTTCCTCATGCCCTACCCTATTATAGTAATTATCATATATACATAAACCTTAACAGCTAGTAAGACGTTACAGGAAAAAAAAAGTATTGTTAGCTAACTTCTCAAATACTAGATAACTTACCATAGAGAAAATTAAAGATTGATTTCAATCAATATTTATAATAACCTGAATTCAGTGTTCTCATGGTCTAGGGTGTCATTCTCACGATATAAGCCTAACAGACTGTTGGTTATGAGGATATCGTGGTTTAAATTTAGGTTGGGTATATTGAGCGTGTTTTCCTTCAATGATTTATCACTGTCCCTTCACATAAATATGGGCACATTTCTACCTACTTAATCCCTACCCCTTTGGTGTAAACATGTGAATATAGTGAAACCGGTAGTTAAACATCACCAAAAAAAACCCTTTTTTTTTGCACCGCAGTTTATTCTCTCATCCCAGGCTATCTGTATACTTATTTATGCAAAGAGGATAGAGATGAGGAAGGTATCATTTAAAGGAAATGTAACCATATTTGTGTGTAAGGCGTGTGAGAAACTATTAAGAACCCCATGGAGTACACTTGGCTGGGATTCGGGTTATACGCCTATGTACTAATTACACTAATGGATTAGGGATTTGGAAGGCTTAATTTAGAGGAAATACACCCATATTTGCATGGAAGGAGGGCCATTTAGGGAAAACCACCCTCGGTGCACCCAACCAGAATCAAAATCCGATCTCCTCGTGATAAACCAAAGATTAATATTTACTAAAACATTTTGACCAAATTAAATTTATCAACTTCAAAAAATTACCTTAGCAAAAAATAAGCATCACTTCTCAAACAAAGTACTGTTATGTGCAAATGAATTTGTCATTTAAGCCGAGTTTAAATGATCTAATTCGTTCATCACTCTCATAGCAGACTGGATTGCCATTGACGGAGATTTTGGTTGGGTTCACAGAGATAGTTTTTCTATCTATCTCTAAGCAAATGTTTAGGTGAACTTTAAGTCATATCTTCCTCTTAACTACTCTATAATTGTCAATATAAATGAGTAATATGACATGGTACAAAGAAATACTTAAAAAGCAAGGTTACCAGAATTTACTTTTGATCGTATTTAGGGAAGTATGGATTAAACAAGTCAACCTACCCAATATAAAAATGTGACTAAAAATAACATGATACCAACTTTGGTGGAAATATATAAATGTGACTTCTGTTATCTAACAAAATAGACAAATAAGGTGGGTTCTTTTTGTAGTTTTTTGATGTTAATTTTAATTTAATGGCAAGACAATATTTTTTTGAGGAGAGTAGGCCCTATAGTTTATGTAGGTCAGTCCACATAAAAAATTATTTTTATCTAATCATTATGATTAAATATAATAGGCTATGTGTTTCAGTACCTATATTATAAAGGTTTTAAGGTGGCAGTTCTGTAAATATATCTTTTTTTTTCCATACCGTAGTTATGGCCTACTTAGTTGAACTTTTGTAAGCTCAGGGAAGTGAGTTTTATTAATAATAATTTACTTAAAGATCTACAATATGTGTTTGATAAAGGGAATAAAGTGGTAAGATAGAAATAATATTTTGTTTATTTATAATTTTTTAAAATCAAACACACTTAAACTAACCTCCCAAAAAAATTAAGCAAATAATCTTACGCTAATTCTTAGGGCCTAAAGTCAATTAAAATACAATTTTGAATGTATTAGTGGTATGTTTAAAGAAAATAGTTTTTTCCATACAAAAGTGTAATGTGTGTATTCTGATGACTTAATTATTTAACTAACGAAATCAAAATATTATAATCGGTGATTTTTTGTGGGTCCTATAAAATAAATAACAATGAAAGATAAGATTATTTTGGCAATAGTACGCTTTATTTGTCCAATTTTATAGGATCTTTGTCATTATTATGGTGACAATGTTTGGATATTTTATTCAATTTATTACACACACATTTGTAAGTAAAATCGAATGACACCAAGATTTATAAATGTTTAACAAAACTTGACAACACATCACCCAAATCATTTTCTAAATGTTAATATTGACAATGACATAGGCTACAACTTTCCTGTGCTTTGCATTGCACCCATGATCCTGCGCAGTAAAATAGATATGACATCATCCCAAGATGATTTGTGTTACACCTGTAATCCTGCATAGTAAAACATAAGCCTATGTCATCATATGATATATAGGCTACCTACCATGTTTAATTATTGTCGAGTAATTTATTGTATTTATGATTATAAATTTAATTTTTCTCACTAAAGGTTAGGTTAAGCTGGTTTGGGAAAGTGTCATAGTAATGAACGTAAACTGGTTGTCTTGTTATTTCCATGACATCATCAATAAATATGTAGCGTATGTGAG
Source organism: Timema podura (assembly GCA_033556935.1). Lineage (NCBI taxonomy): Eukaryota > Metazoa > Arthropoda > Insecta > Phasmatodea > Timematidae > Timema > Timema podura. The sequence goes on from JAVRXN010000001.1 coordinate 38,803,245, forward strand.
TGGAACCTTTTCAATATTTTTTTTGTTCTAATAGATTCTACATGTTTTTATGTTTGTTAGAATGTAAGGAAGATATTAATATTTTGGTTATTTTAAGAAATAACTGGCCGAGAGTGAGACTTTTTTTGTAAAAAAACATTTTCTCAAAATGAACCACTTAAGTTTTCTACCCATAAAACTACCAGTTTGTTAAATTGTTATATCCTTGTTTATAATATAAAATTAAGCTCATACAAACCTGGGTCATTACAGTCACATGTTCTCCTAATCCTGGAAGAGGCTGTTCATCCCCTACTTGGAAGTCCATGTACACAAGCTTATGAGAGAAAGTAGAAAATTCATTGCTGAAACAAGCAGCATAGACTCCAGATATTTGGGCGGTAAATGTGTGTGTGTCAAATTGACTTTTGACTTGTCTATAAATTATTTCTCTATTCGGCGCTTCCAAGCTCACGTCCACGTCATATTGACCACCCGTCACAACCTGCAAAATAAGTGTTTAGGTTAGAATAAAACCACTCCCTTTCTTGCAATGTAATTTCAAATGTATGCCGTATGTATGATTTCGAAAAAAAAAAAATAAGCTGTCGTGAGTGCTATAACTAATTACCTGAAACTCTAAGGTTGCAGTAACATTTTTCAATATTTCTTGATAGAAGCATTCTTTAGCATTATCAGGCAACTCGAAAGTTAGCTCGACGCCGTCTGCCCAATAAAAACAAGCCAGTATTGCTGACAATAATGTCCAAGCCGCACAGCTATCCATCTTAATGTATTATCAAGCCAGCATTTAATCAAATGGTAAGTTTAATTAACCAAAATTAAGAAGTTAACGTATAAAACATTTGATTTAATATTTCTACAATTATATTAGCAAACGAACGTGGCCGGAAATAGAACGCGACACTACTGCCATCTATTCGATTTGAAAAACCATTTGACCACTGCCACGCGTCGTCTGCTAATTCTATAAATTCGGTAACTGGTGTTAAAAAGATATTGAATAATATGTATTACAGTATTAGTTCAAATATTTAGAATATATATATTAATCATATAAATTTGCACATAAACACAAAAAATAAAACTCAATTTCTTACTATTAAACATAAAAGTTTACCTATGCAAACTTCTGGATATTGATTAGAACTATCATAATAATATTATTAGTAATGATTCTACTAAGATCAAATATTTTCAATTTAATAAGGTACCTATTTATTTTTACTTAAAACATTTCACAAAGTCAAGTAAAATCTAGGATTGAAATTATTTTCTAAGAGAAAGCATTAAGACGTCTAATATAACATAGTCGAGAATCGATATCTAATTTGGCTGGCTAGCATGTAGTACCAAAACATTATTAAACATAGTAATAAAAATGTTGTTTATAATTTAGGTAAATTTAAGGTATACAGAACTATAACATGCGATTTTCATTTTTATGTGGTCTTAATATTCAAAGAATAACAATTGTTTTCCACAAACTTGATCTATTTTCTGTTTTACGAATATCCCCAATATGTTTCTTGAAGAGTTTAAAACATTTTTTGAATTTTCAACATATTTTTCTGAAGCAGAGTGTGATGAAGGTGTTTTTAATTTATTGGCTGTAAATCACAATGAATACCTTCAAAATTGTACCGAACTATATAGTCAACATGATGTTAAAAATAAGTATAGGCCCAATATGAAACATAAGCAAGCCATTAAAAAATGTTATTTATTTGAAATAGATGAAAACAAAACAGTAAGTAGTCATTTAACACCAACAAAATGGGAACAAAACCTAAGTAATCATAACCATTTGGAAAAGAAACTCGCTATTTCTAATACTAATTATTCAAATTCAAAGGCGATTGTCCTATCTTCAAAAAATCACTTAAAAACCATTTCAAAATTACAACATTCAAAAAATCAACCATTAACAAGTCCTTTTAAAACTTTAAAAGCAAACATTTTTAAGCTTTGTGATTATAGGGGTAAGAATCGTCCTTTGCCTGAATTGAAGCATATTCATATAAATTATTCCCTTCAATACATAGCAGCAGAAATTATACATGACTTTTGGAAGCGGTATTTGTTCCGAAAAATATTTTGCTATCTCAGAGATCAAGTGCACTTTTATAATGTCTCAAATCCTTCAAGTATTTTAAGACTTGTTAATCCATTAGAAGCCAATCTGTTGGACGCTGCGAGTGGTGGATATTTACGTTTCCGTCTCTGTGGAGTTACATTTCCACCCCAAATAGTATATAAAATTTTTACAAAAAGACCAATAGTGGTTTTGGGTTCTGTGGATACTACCGATGTAAACAAAAACAAATCAAGAAGAGGATGGAAATTAGCTGAATTTGAAAGGAGTGAATCAATTAGTACACCAATGTGCCAAAGTGTTGGTAAGGCCCCAACACTGAAATACATAAAAAGAAAGTACACAAAGAATATTAGCACAGAAAACAATGATTGGAGACCCTATTGTGAATCTCATTTCGGTTCTGCATTTTCACTACAATATATGAAAAAATCAGAGCAGAATAACTTTTTTGGAGCATGTATTGGAATGAACAAAAATTCAAAAAGTAAACAAACTGTTGGAAATTCGCGACAGATGTGCAACAGACAAATCGGTACCAGTCAAAGACTCCATGATGGACTTCATCTAAGCGTAAAAAATAAATCGAAACCAAGGAGCACATCTCAAGAGGTAGACCTACTTCTGTTCACTGAGGAGACAGAACATCTTTTACACTGGGCAAATAATGCTTGTTTGGAAGAAAACATTCCTACCATATCCTAAAACTCAACAAAGATAATATTCATATACAGAATTAATTAACAACCTACATAGTAACATTAAATGTAGGGCCTAAGCAATAAAATTTTATTTAGTCATAATAAATATGATTCTAGTGTTACAGTTATTATTATTATTATTATTATTAATAATTGTTATTATTATATATTATTATTATTATTATTATTATTATTATTTGAGCTTTAGCTCCTGCCACTTATAAATTAACCCTAAAATATAGAGATAAATAATTCCAAACTTAGAATATACAAAACAATAATCTTGCTGGTTGTTCTTTATGGATGTGAACAAGGTCGCTTAACTTACATGACAAAAAAAAAAGGGTGTAGGTTTTGGAAATTATTTATAGCCCCTAATATGTTAAAATTAAAAGTGTAGGCATTTTATTTAGATTAAAGCAATGGTGGATCCAGAGCCTGTTACCGAGTGGGGCGATTAATTTTCATAAGACTTCTTCCAGTATGAATTTAATAATTGTAATTAATACACATTTTAAATTGTTATAATTTTAATCATAATTATATTGCTTGTTTATACAATTAATTTTGATTAAAAATAATAAAAAGAGGAGTTATAATATAAAAACACAATATGGTTATTAAATTCGTAATTTTAATATAAAAAACCGAAAACAAAAAAAATCATTGTCACAACAAAGTAATAAGTAAGTACAGTGGCCTAAAAAGGCTTTAATAGGTATTTATTAGAAAAATATGTCATTTAATACAAATAATAGGCTATCATATTAAACTTAGTCATCTGATTACTGGAAAATTTTGGTTTCAAGCCACTTGATTTCTTTGCACATTGAAGCTAAGTTTCAAGAGTTATTGACTAAGGTTACGTAGGAGATAGGGCGAGAGAGATGTTAGATTCAGTAATTCTTTACAACACTAAGATAGGTATTGATTTCAATATTTTCGATTATTTTCTATGCATGGGTGTTGTTCGCCCCCTTCTCCCGAATCAGCCAATGAATTAAAATTATTCATATTACGATTTCTGTAGCCTAATACAAAATAATGTTTCCATAAACATGGAGTCAGCCAAAATGTATCTATATAGGACATAAATGAATATCATATATTAAAATTAATATTTTGTTTAAACCATGTATAGTTCACTTTTACAAGTTATTTAAAAGAAGGAGGTAAGTTTTTATCAAATAATTTACAAAAGTATTATATATTAGACAAATTCTTTTTATAATATACAAGCATCATGCTATAATAACGATCTAGGAAGCTTGAAAGCAATGGTAAAGTCCTGATATCTTGTGGTAGGTTACTGCACTATGTATTTTGTTTTTATAAGTGGTTGTGAATTGTGGTAAACATGGTAAGTAGTAGAAATTTAAATTGATTTTATTTAGTTATACAAACACATATATTTATTTGTCTTAAAAATCGATTTGAAAGTTTTGTTATAAATGTATACCATCTAATGAACAATATTAAAATAATTTGTTGACTCTTGTAATGCTTCAGGAAATTCTTCTAATAAAGGAGGATTTGAGACTCTTAAGCATAATGGAGTAGGTGGTTTTTAAATCATTAAATTGTGTGCAACACTAGTAAAAGCAAGTTGGATTTTGTTTTATAAATGCTAGGAAGTATTTTATGTCAGAATTTTAATTAATGTTAAAGGGTAACTTAATTACAACTCTGATTATAAGGAACCCCTACTTTGTTGCCAACTTTGCCAAACCTTATTATAAGGATACGTTTATGAATTAACATAAAAAAAACTATGAACTAAGGTAGAAATGGTTTTTCATTATATATCAGGCAATTCCTCTCTACGTTAACAATCTTGCGACTTATTTGTCATTTTAAATAGATATGACAGCCTATTAGCTAAAGTTTGACACACAGGGCTACCAAATCACAGTGTAGACTACAAACAATATGTATAAAATAGGTATCAATGTAAATATTATTTAGCTACCCGTAAATATATACTCTATTTTAACTACAGGATAAGCCCATCTCTGAGTAACATGTAAATTCAAGTTAGAAAATGCCTTGGAAGCACATTTCTAAAATAAATAACTTGAAACAATTAGAATATACAAATATTATAAATGAAAGAAAGCAAACAAAATATTTTGGTGTAAAAAACTCGCCGATTTTAACTTAAGAGAAATAATCTAAACTGCTTATTAACATAGCCTACTATAGTTAAAATTAAATCATGTTTGAATATTTCTTTTATAATTTATAGGCCTACTTAATAAACCTCAAACATAACATAAGTCAACTCTTTTCTAAGAAAGCACATTGAATACTTAAAGAGTCAAAATAAGTAGGCTACAATTAAATATAAAATAACTTATGCAAAAACTTATTACAAACATCAATTCTATCTGTCCTTCAAAAGCAAAAAATACTAAAAACAAAACATTATTAAAACAGTTTGTTTATTTGATGAAATTATCACAGTTCTAATTTGCATTATTAATAAAATAAGTCAAGAACAGGTCAATATAAAATTTGTTTATGGTTTATTTAAAAGTAAAGGTATTTTAATGAATTAAATTTTATTCCACAATATGTAAGTTTATTTATTGCTGGCCTATTTATGATTAATTTTTTTATGCAGAAAAGTGGGTAAGTTATTGAATCTTGTGTTTAACTACATTTTAAATCTAATAAGATACATTAACTTACTAAGTGACTGTTACTTGTAGAATATTTATAGTTAAGGAATCTTCTAGAAATAACAAGGTATCTACTCGCATGAAAAACCTGGAATTCTCATAAGATTTCTCTTTGCATGGAAAATCAAGGAATTTAAAAAAAATTTTGGGGTGACTCAGATAATTTTTTGAATATATACAACATTCTTACAACCTTAATAAAATTTCATGCCTAATATTTTTGCAAATATTTACTATAAACCATTTTAAAAAAAGCAATGTTTTCCCATATAGTTATATTAGTTATAGGCTCAATTATTGAAAAGTTAAAATGATTAAAATGCGAATTCCAAGTAAGTCAAATTTACTCTTTTAAAGAAGGATTTTGGGTAAAAATATAGGAAAAAATCTTATAATCAGCTGGAATTTTAATGAATTTTTCCCTTCAAATTTGAGTAGGCCTATAAATTATACATAAACAGCCTAAATAACTTGTCATTCTGTGATTTTTATAACACTTTGGTGAGATCTTGTTCGTGAACTAGGTTATTTACTTATGAAAATTCTATTAATTTTAAACCAAATTGGTGTAAATTTGTTGATAGGAAATTCTACATATTTCTGAGAATCCTATGACTTTTAAAACCATTTGTTTGAATTTGTTGGTAGTGAGCCTAAATCACTTACTTGATGGTTTACAAGTTTGACACGTTATTTAAAATTTTAAACATTAGAAACTAAAACTTAGTAGGACAAGACGATATTAAAATTACCATACTAGACCACCTCTTTTGATCTAGTGCTCAAAGTTCCTGGCTATGGATCCAGCAGTCCCGCGTTCGATCCGCGGTACTTCCAGATTTTTCTGTGAAGCAGTGGGTGTGGAACGAAGTCAAACTCAGTGCCGTGAGGCCACACGAGGAAATACTTGAATAAAAAGTAGCGGCTCCGGCCTATAAAACTAAGATTAACGGCTAGAAGGTTTGCTGTGCTGACCACATGACACCCTTAATCCACAAATGTTGGCAATATATTCGCCAACATATGGCTGCCGCTCAGTCGGTATAGCTCACTTGTGGGCTGACACCATGGAGTTTTTTTTTTTTTCTTCTAGAAAATTAATGTTGATCAATAAAATGTGACCTGCTTCAGTGGCCACATGGACTAACGTGAGCTACTCTCGCAGTAATTTAATTTTTTAATTTTTAGCACCGCGTCTTACTACCCGTTCGGGTTATACGCTTAAGTACTAATTACACTAATGGATTAGGAATTGGGAAGGTTGAAAATAGGGGAGTGAACCCGCATTTGCGTGGAGGGAGAGTGGAAAACCATTTAGGAAAAACCACCCCCAGTTCACCCGACCGAGATTCGAAACTCGATCTCCCCGTCCTCGGCGGTTGAGCTCAACACGACTGGCGCGTTAGCCAACTACGCCACCGAGGCGGGTCTCTCGCAGTAGAATAGACCGTCGATGACGGGGAGGTCGAGATTCAAGTCTTGGTCGGGTGTACTGAGGGGGGGGGGGGGGGGGCGGTTCCAAAATGGTTTTCCACTTTCTCTATCTCCTCCCTCTCTCACTCCTCTCCCTCTCTCTCATCCCTAAAACCAATATCGTAATTAGTACATAAGTGTGTAACTTGAACTGGTAAAAAAGTTCCCAAATTATTCTACATGCATAATAAAACTATTTTAAAAGATTCATAACTATTTATAGTCCATGACTACTACTCCCTTCTCACCTTTCTCTTCCTCCTTCCTTTCTTTATTTGGTTCAGCCCACCTCTTCCTCTCATTTCCTTTGTGTTTACCCAATCTTTTTGCATTTCCATCTGTTTCACTCTAACTTTGCTGCTAACATATCTCCTTTAATAACTGATCTCATCTTTGTTGACTTGTGCTAAATATTTACATCACTGTAATAGCGACTCATTGCCACCAATGTTCACTAAAGATAATCACCCAAAAGTCTAAAAAAAAACTACTTACAGGATATGATATTTTGTTAGTAAACTTACACCAAAAAAACCAACAATCTGAAAGATTTATAAATAATTTTAGCTCAAACATTCTGATAAAACAGGGCCATTTTGTAAAAAAAAAAACATGGTCAAAATTTATTCACAGCAGAGTTTAATCGCCATTCATCCTGAAATATATACCTGGTAGGAAGAACAGTTTTAGAAAATACAAACAAAATTTTTTGGGGTCAACATTGATAGCATTTTAATTAATTATTAATGTTATTTTATAGGTATTATCTATCAAAAGATAGATTTTATATACATCACATTAATTGAGGTATAAATATAATATGAAAGTAGTTTTACTAGCTTCTGTGACTCATTTACTGCTCTTCCTACCAGAATCCTATTATAGCAGTCTTACCTTGACGTATCACACTATGTGCCTATCTTATAAGCTGTACCATAGTGGAACCATGCAAGGTAAGCTTTCTCTCTTTAAGGATAAACAAAGGAAGGGTCGATTTTTTTTTTGTGTATATGACAAGTCAAAGGGCAAAAGGAATTCAGCAAGTATGTTACTCTTTCTGCCCAGTATAGAGTCTGTTCATGATAGGTTTTTACCTGGATGACAGTTCAAAAATCATATGTTTAAGTTTTGGGTTGCCAACACTCTTGTAGAATATCACTGTTTTGTTATAAATGGTAAGTTTTTAATTACATGTTATATTTTACATTTAAAATAAGGTAAACTTAAGTTTTTTCATATTATTTCATTACATTTAATAATTTCTTTTTATCCAACTCGAAACTTTATTTTAAACATAATTAAAAGTAGACCTAGTTATTCTTCGTTTTGGAACGTTATTGACTATGTGTAATATAGTGCATACATCAATACCTTTTAATACAGGCATCGTATTTACTTGGAAAAAAGAAAATACCTGTATTTTTTTATTTATAATAAATTATTTTATGATTATTTTATTGTATTTCTAAATATTTAACTGAATAAAATATTTTTATCCACTGCGTTGGGGCATCATTGTAAAGAACTTGTTTCTGTCATGTTCAATCACATGGTTTAAATTCGTCGGTCACCATTTTAAAGCTATTTTTGTTAGACCTTTTGTGGAAGTGCTGTGAATAATAATTTTTTTAAGTGGAATAAAATGATAAATAAGCTTTGTTTCTGACCTCGAATAAATATATAAATAATATTGGCCTAAATCACTATGGTTAACTATCACATTCATATATTACCATCTTTTTTCATTACAGTTATCCAAAGTGATGTCAGCTGTTGGCGTAGGGATATATTAGGGACTATTTCTAGTAACTATTTGAGCTGTCATCCAAGTAAACTAAGGTCGTGAATGAATTATACTTGAATGCAGACTGTTTGATGATGTAATGGTCCAGTGCCACGTCAATACCATGCACCTGTTTGGCTTCGATTTTAGTGCACAGGATAGTCAGGGGAGAACAAACTATTCTCTTTTAAAATAATTTATATTTTATTTTTAGCTAGACTAAAATAAAATTTTAATACATCAAGTCATGTTATATGCAGGTGTTACTCTTAATAGCTTTTATTAATACCCTTAAAATAACACTAATAATATAGTAAAATGTTATTGTTGGCAGCAAAAAACCCCTAGGTTTGTATTTTATAAAAGCTTCATCCAACCAAAATCCTAATATACACATTCGATACTAGTCTCATGCAAACAACGGGTTTATCTGATAATTTTAGTTGGAGATGTAGGGAATGCAAAAAAAGGCCAGTTATTTTGCACTTTTTATAATCAAACTTTTTTTTTTTCATAATAAATCAAATATTGCTCCAGTACAAACATCGAGTTTAATTTTCTTTTCATGGTGATACCAATAGTTCTTGAATATTCATCATGGGCATATGGCATTAAATGACAAACTTTTTAAATTAGGATAAAAAAATTGTCATTAAAATCCAGGATATCCAGTCCCCAGCCGTTAATTCTTCGCTGTGAAAGGGTAGACCCACATTTCCCCAATGATAAATTTTTCGAACATGCCTGGAATCGAACCCCGGTTCAGTAAATAGACACACTACCGACTGATCTAAGGTATCGGACTTGTAGAGTAAAATAACGCTAAATAAAATAATAATAGTTAAAACTTTGATATATTGCACTATGATTTCTATTAGTCCCTTTCACACATTTAAGGGTGTTATGTTTATGAATGTTATAAAATATTAAAATATCGGTAAAGATATCGGATAAAACTCGCGGATGCTGAACTGCTATTTTGATAATCCGCTTATATCATTACAAATTACTTCAAATGGCCTGTCCTTCTAAGATACAACTTTTTGTTTAAAAAGTGTACTTTAAATGTGCTACTAATAAGTAATAGGCCCTAACTATTACTGACCTCACAGGAAGTTGCTGTTATTACAATCATACTCAAAGACCTGAGCTTTAACCCCGAATGGGTGCATTGAAAGGTGTAATTTCTATATACATTCTTTTTAACACCGCATTTTACTACATGTCCAGATTATATTAATAAATACTATTTACGCTGATGGAGAAGGTTGAATTTAGAGTAAGTGTACCCGCATTTTTGTGGAGAGAGAGTGGAAAAGCATTTTGGGGGAAAAAACACCCTCATTACACTCGATCGGGATTTGAACCTCGATCTGTCATCCATAGTCTAGTCTTAACATGAAGGTGACGCCTTATACCATGCGGCCACTGAATCAGGTCTTTATTTCTATTATTTTTCAGAGAGAATACTATTGGAGTTCTTAAACATTCACCTCCCATATCATGTCGCCTTTGATTAGATATTTTGTAGCTGATAATCAGGGCCCGGAACTTTGTTTACCTAAAAGTTCTAAAAAAATTGACTTCTAATTTTAAAAAAACAACCTAAAAATGTAATATAAACTCAATCTAAATCAAACATGGGAAAGGGAAACAAAGGGAAACTAAAAAAAAAAAAATGCAATGAAAAGCCTTTAACAAATACTCTCTGGCATTATCCTAAATATATTATAGATTTACAAATATCTGGTTCAGAATAGCTACTCCTTTCCAACGCAACCCTCTTCAGCTTAGTTTCAGTATCTCACCAGGAATGTGTATTTTATGACCATACAAGCAAAGAGAATACAAAGTTCATCGACTGCACTAAATTCTCAGTCCGCAACTAGGTGGTTGAAAACTATATGTTTGAGTATTTATGCTTTATAAAATATCGTTTAGTATTGAAAAATAGACTTATTCAACACCAGCTGTATCCCGTTCTTCGCACAGGATATTGTGTTATTCTCTAGCTTCGTGGGAAGTTAGAGAATTAGTGATGAGTGAGTGAATGAGTCAGGGCTTTCGCTTTTATGTATAGAGAAATAAATGCTTTAAACTTATTCAAAAATGCATACAAATTACGAAAACCAAGAGAATATGACCTAAAAATCCAGAATTACAAAAAAAGACCTATAAAAAAACTTTTCTACGACCAGAGAATCATGAACAAATAGACTTATTTTGATTGGAAGAACATTAAAACATATTTCTTTGTGGCCTACATTGATAACATTATGCTATATAAAGGTTCGTACACACCAAGCTCGCGAGCTGTTAGCCAACAACTGACGAACTTGGTGTGTACTAGAGATCGCGAGCAGCTCGTGAACGATGTTTTTGTTCGGTAGAAATTCGCTACATGAGCTATAACATCAAAGACACTGTTAGCGAACACGTGGCGAACAGCACTTGCAGTGTGGACCGTGTTTATTATTATTATTATCTTCCTCACTCAATGACATCGACATTTTGCAAACTGTTGACGGACTGCTCTATATGGCGAACATGACTTCACTATGCAAAACATTTGGTGTGGACGTCGTACTTGCGAACTGTTCGCGAATAGCTCTCGAACCGCTCACTAACAGCTCGCGAGCAGTTGAGTTTGTTCTGTACGGGCCTTTATTTGTGTTATTGTCGACATCGGCGGTCTTGGCAGTGCTCGCCTCCAGAGCCGGTGTTCGTGGTTCGAACCTAGCCGAGGTTGATGGGTTTTTTATTGAGCGATAAAAATCCGTAGCACAAACTCTTTTCAGAAGGGAAGTAAAGCCGTCGGTCCCATGTCTATTGTGGCATGTAAAAGAACCCTGGAAGCTATGTTAAAATACTTTTCCCGGCAAAATTGGTAAGCCCTTTTGCTCTCGCTCATAGAAATTATCGTTTGCTGATATAATCAGTCGGTTAATAAAGTTCACGTTAAATACCACAAATAATTAAATAATTATTGTGTTATTTTATAGGTATTGATACTATCTATCAAACGTGACGGCTGCAGATAGCATGACTGTATGAATATATTAAAATAGTTTTAGTTACATTAGTAATTACTAAATACTGTTCTTCCTACCAAAACCAGGGTATTTATGTACAAATGAGTATTGTCTGTGATTTAAAATAAATAAATGACATGTCATCAACATCCGTGCCTAGTTATAACGATCATTAAATCGCACTGGAGTAGGAACAAAGTGCTCGTTTAAAATAAAAATAGTGGATTCCCAATAAGGTGGACTGTCGAGTGAGATGGGGGGAAGCGGTAGGGGGGGTGGGGTGGAACACGCGTCGGTTAGAGCCGGCCTTGCCTCAGCTGGCGTCGGTTGAGGCTCCGGCTGGTCTTAGCGGCGGTGGCGTCCCCGTCAAACAACCCTCCCACCCCAACAAACGACGATCAATGCCAGGTTGTATTGCAGGTAGGGGAGATATTGGCTAGGGGCGGTAGAATAGAAGGGGGCTTTTCCCCCCTTCGTTACTTGGCGAGTTGTAGAGAGAGTGGAACTGCGACTGCGCCGTCGAGCTGGGACGTTAATCTCGAATATTTTTTTAACATTTGTTTTGACTAGGTGCTCATCGCCCCCTTCTTACTATATATGTTTTTAGTTGCTCTACGCTTATAGAGAAAGTATTATAATTTCGAAAAAAAGATTATGATGAAGCTTGACATTCTAGGTTTCCTCTAACTCAAAATAATTTGCTCTGTCTTTAGGCTTACCTGAAGCTACATCCAACACGTGTTAATGGAGTTTGTTAATTTTATTCCAGCCCTAAAATCAAGGGTGCTAAACTGATTTTTAAATTCAAATTTTTCTAAATTTGCTTTAGCAATTTTGATCAGAATAGGTACTATATGGGAGTTTTTTTTATGATAAGTAAAAATGTATTCTGGTTTTTCTTAAAAATAATCATTTGAGATTAGTTTACTGTAGACTTATTTTTGAAAACTCTATAGTAAATAAAATTACACTAACATTTTTGTATTAAAAAATTAGATATAAAGAGTATTTCATACAATGATTTAAGATACATCAGTGTGGTCCAACTGGCAGCCCTTGGGCCAAATGCGGGCCACGCTTACTGAAAATGTGGCCCCCACACTGTCCCGGAAGAAAATTAAAGGGAAACCCCGGGTGACATGTGTAATAGCAAATGATTCAATTACAAGTTTTTATTTAAAAAGGTCATGGATACATTTTACTATAAATTTTGGCCTATTTGATTAATACAATATGTATAAATATATTTAAGCTGTTATGTGAAAGAATATTTCATAATAAATTTTTGGGAATAAAATGTAAAAATGTGTGAACTACTGGTGTTGCGGTGCGCCAGGTGGTCTGCAGGAAAATGAGTGGTATGACAGAATCGTATTTGCTTTCTCAAATAGCTTATAATATTTTGAAACTAAGTTTTCAAAAATAAGTAGGCCTACTCATTAATCCAATCTTAAAGGATATTTATTAAAAGGTCTTTTGTAAAGACTTCACAGATATTATCCATTTAAAAGAAATTGCTATGTAAATTTTCGAAATTTTTCCATAATTTTCTTTGGCGTCCTCTCCTATTCCATCCTCATTGCATACCCAAAACATCTCAATCTTGCTTCCTCTATTATCTTTTCTTATGAAAATTAAACTTTTAAAATGCGTATATGAAATAAAGTTATATAAATATGCTGTCTTTACCGATTGATAAAAACTTTCCTCAGAAAATCGTCTATCAAATTCATACAGCACCGTATGTTTTCATTACAGTTATCCAAAGTGACAGATGTAAGCTGTTGGCGTAGGAATATATTAGGGATTATTTCTAGTAACTTTTTGAGCTGTCATCCAAGTAAACTAAGGTCGTGAATGTATTATTTTATAAGCCAACTATCCCTATCTTGAGCTATCCAATCCACTTCATTACACCCTAGCCCTTTCAGGTCCAACCCGAGTGAGTAGTAAGCCATGGTTCATGGTATTTCAAAAGTGACGGCTGCACTTGCAATGACTTGGCGCATGAATGTATGAACTTTGTTTTTAGTAACTTTTATGAGTGTCAGATACTGTCTATTCCTGCCATAATCCTATTTTATGTATGAACTATATATTTGTGGTTTACTGGGCCAGTTCTAAGTGGCATTAGACACACAGACACTTGAATACACCATAACTGCCGGTGGTTTAAACGGTTATGGCACCGTGACTGAGACGTTAACGGGTGACCTGAAACTCCACATTCGTCAAGGGCACGCGATCTCTTCGCGGCTTCTGGTTCGCTGCTGAGCGTTCCCCCAGACCACTGCGTCTTACTACCCGTTCGGTTTGGATTAATTTATTATATCAATAAGCCAATGTTATATGAATACATTTTTTTTAGCCCCATATCTTACTAATCGTTCGGGCTATACGCTTATGTACTTAATACGCTAATGGTTTTAGGTCTTAGGGAGGTAATATTAATATGAAGTGTACCCGCATTTGCGTGGAGGGAGAGTGGAAAAACCACCCTCAGTACACTCGATCTAATCTCTATCTCCTCGTTATCGGCAGTCTAGTCTACTGCGAGAGTAGCGCGTAATATTTTATTTATTTTATTATTTAACACTGCGTCTTACTACCCGTTCGGGTTATACGCTTAAGTACTAATTACGCTAATGGATTAGGAATTGGGAAGGTTGAATTTAGAAGGAGTGAACCTGCATTTGTGTGGAGGGAGAGTGGAAAACAATTTAGGAAAAATCACCCCAGTTCACCTGACCGAGATTCGAACCTCGATCTCCCCGTACTCGGCAGTCGAGCTCAACACGACTAGCGCGTTAGCCAACTTCGCCACCGAGGCGGGTTAGCGCGTAATACGACGCAGCCACTGAAGCGGGTATTGAGTAAGGTTGAATTCAGAGAGAGTGTACCGACATTTGCATGAAAGGAGAAAGGAACGCTATTTAGAAACAAACATTTTCTACTAGCTGCCAGTTATCAACAATCTATATTCTAACAGTCTCATAGAAAGCCCACTATTTGGAAACTGGAAATTCAGGTTGTCACGATGGCGTGGATAAAAATATTATTTTTCTTAGTCCACTTGATTAATAATCTAAAGAGCACTAATCTCTAGGTATTATTGGAAGATATTGATAACTTTTTAATTACTACATCTGATAAAACATATTTTTACACTGCCAAATTTTAGTTTCATTAGCACCGCATCTTGCTACCTGTTCAGGTTATACGCATATATACTAAATACGCTAATGGGTTGGGGAGGAAGGTTGAATTTAGATTAAGTGTAACCACATTTGCGTGAAAAGAGAGTGGACAACTATTTTTAAAAAACTACCCTCTGTACCACCCGACCGGGATTCCAAAACTCTAGCTCTCTGTCATCGGCAGTCTAACCTAACACGAGTGATTCCTTAGACCTGGCGGCCACATAAGCAATTATTTAGTTTTTGTTTTAATCATTGTTGGTGGTCGAGTGTGGGTTTTCTATAAAAATCAGGACTTACGTCAAAGTTATGTAATTTGCAACTGTTACTTTTGTTAAGCTACGTTTATACAACGCAACAAGTTGTACAACTTAGTGTTTTGAAACAATGTTTTACAACTTGTTATAAAATCAATGGAATAATGTTTAAAACATATTTCGTGTTTTACAACCTCTTGAAAGTTTCCCGTCGGTTGGCGGTAAAGATCAAAGAAACTTTTCCGTTTTCAAATATTTTACACAAATAGAGGACTCTCGACATTGTCAAACCCGTGGCTACAGCCTACATTGTTTACCCCTCCCCTCTCCACAACTCGTTCCAACTACCCTACAACTGAGTTTCATCAAGCATGTGCAGTGTTTGTCTCTAGATAGTAAAGATGTTCGAACCCAAAACCGTTTAGCCCTATTATTTTGACTAAACAACACAACACAAGCTGCGGCCGCAAGTACGACGTCCTCCTCAGACGTCATGATGCAAACTGATTGCAACATGCAACTTGTCTAGCACCGATCTTCGTTTTTTCGCTTATTTACAACAAATGTTGTATAAACACTAAAATGCAACAACTTGTTTTAACAACATGTTTTGTTGCATAGTGTAAATGGACCTTTAGATATTAAATTATCAATACCTGTAAAATAATCCTAATAATATGACAAGATGTTATTAATGTTGGTAGCAAAAAAAAAAATTGTATTTTCTAAAAGGTGCTATTAGGATAATTCAATACTGTCGGCTTTTAAGCAAAGTAGTAAAACAAAAACTCTTATTAGGATTTCTGTCGGCTGGTAAACATTGGTTTTGTCGGAGCGAAGAAAGGGAAAGGCACGTGGTAGGGGTTTGAGGGGTAGTTGGTAACACGTGGCGGTGTCGCGCTAGTCTTGGTGTAGACCGCCTTGTTGTCGGACCTTATGTACAACCTAATGTCGTGTGATAGTACAGTGTGGTTTTTATCTCTCTAAGTGGCGGCCCGATGAATATTTCGCGTGTTGGTGGTGCGTTTGTACGAAATGAGCTACTTTTAAAGGGTGTTGAGTTTTCACCTTATTGGTATGACCTTTCATTACAGGATCGTACTAAAACTTTTTGTTTAAGCAGGTGGGGAGGTGTGGGTATGTTGGAAGAGTTAACTCTTCCTACACGTCAATACGGGCACATTTCCTTTAATTTCTATCATCCTCATCGCTAACGTGTAAGCCGACGAAACTGGTTGTTAGACGCGGTGAAAAAATAACACTAGCCATGAAATTTAGGAGGAATATAAAAAATATTATCATTAATTACTTTCACCCGCTTCGATGGTCGCATGGTCTAACGCGCTACTCTCGTGTTAGACTAGACTGCCGAAGATGGGGAGACCAGGATTCGATCCCGGTCGGGTGCGCTGAGGGTGGTTTTTCCTAAATGGCTTTCCACTCTATCCTCACGCAAATGCAGGTGTACTTCCTTTAAATTAAACCTTCCTAATCCCTAACACATTAGTCTAACTACATAGTAGTATAATCCGAATGTAGTAAGACACGGTGCTAAAAAAACTTAAATGGGTTGAGATTAAATTATTATTATTATTAGCACTGCGTCTTACTACCCGTTCGGGTTATCCGCACTTACGCTAATGTGCAATGGTAGGGCGATTGTGAGATGAAATGGAGGACCTACAGTTTAACGTGGGATCCGAACCACGGTGGAGGCCTAGCATTCCTCACATTCACAAGTTATGATTAATACACGTCTTGTCAGAGGTGAAGGAAGTGTTTGGCAATCAGATAAATCCGTGACGGGACCGAGGATTGAACACCGGACCTTTAGCACAGAGGTATGACAACTTACCCCTAGACCACCAGGTCACCTATTTCAAATTAAACAATTTAAACTATTTCTATTGTTATAGGGAGGGGCCTAGCCCTTTTCCTCTAGATTTATAGGCTGATTTTGGTAATATCTGGTAGTTACTAAAGTTAATAAAATAATTTCAATATACTAATACATCAAGTCATGCTATCTGTAGCTGTTACGTTTGATAGATATTATCAATAACTATAAAATAAAACAAATAAAATGTTATCAATTTTAGCCGCAAAAAATTATGTTTGACGTTTCTAAACTATTCTTACTAGTACCAAAATCAGAGTAGGTATATAATTGTTTTCGGGAAATACTAGATACCAATGTCATAATATTTTGTTTTGGATTTGACCGTGAACTGCCGATCTTTGAACCTGTTTCTGCGTGATGTGACATGTTGATTCTCGGCCGAGTGTATTTGAAGTGCTTTATCTACATGTTCCACCCCCCCCCCCCCCCACCCCACCTCCTATATTTACACACAACTGCGTGTTTTTCCTCTATGACCATTCGTCCCGCCACCCCCTAATCGTTAAAAATGCTCATGTTATAATGTATTAACTAAAATTTAGAGTACAAAACATTAGCTAACAATTCACCACTTTTTTAAAATATACATATGAAAAAATCAAATTATTATATTTTTAACAACTCTTCTGAACCAATTAATCTGCGCCTAATATTATGGTTTTCAAATTTATCCCATTCTAAGCGTATGTTTAAAACTTAAATTTGTCCTCAGGAAGTATTTTGAAAGTTTTTTTTTCTATAGTTTAGTTTTTAATAATTGTGTATAAACATTAAGCAGTTTAGGAATTTTAAACAGCCAGAATCTTATTTTTTCCCCTAAAATTTTATAATGGACCATTCATTCCCTTTAAAACTCACTTGATCACACGCCTAAAAACAAATCGTTACTAAACCATTTTTATTTTAGTGGTTTTAAAAAGCTAGTTCTCGGCCTATTTTTAAATATAAGATATTTAAAACACCGAACTAGTCCCTAAAGTGTCGAAACTTTTTTTTTTACATATTATGTTTGTCTTTTGATATCAATAAAGATAATTGAGCCGTTAAGCTTCATGTGATAAACAATTGTTAAGAGTCCTGTTTTATTCCTGATGATATTTAAATTAAGGCCTTATGTAATTTAAAAGAAGTGTGTTGGGGGATAAGCTAAAATGATTCGGAATTTAGTCCCAATTCCAAAGAGACCATTATGATGTAAGCACTTAAAAAAACTAAAAAAAGTATATATTGTAAGTTTAAGTGCACTTATAAAAAGCAACTATCTCGACCACTGTTAGTAATAACTTTTTTTATATGCTACAGCGCTTGTTAGCGCCCTGTCTGGCTACGCGCCAACCCCCCAACTTCTCCTTTTCTTGTTCTTCTGTCGAGATCGCTCAGCTTTAATTTCATTTCACCAAACACACTGGTCCACCTGGTTTTATAGAGAAAATAGAAAACAAAATTATGGTATTAATTATGTAGCAGAGGCTTCTCTTATGTTGGGGCTTCCGGGGCTTAGCCCCGCATCATAATAATCATCATTATCAAATGTATAGTACATTCACGACCTTAGTTTACTTGGATGACAGCTCAAAAAGTTACTAGAAATAGTTCATAATGTATCCCTACACCAACAGCTGACACAATGTCACTTTGGATAACTGTAATGAAAACATATGGTAATGTGTGAATGTGATAGTTAACCACAGTGATTTAGATCAATATTATTTATCTATTTACTTGAGGTCGGGCACAAAGCTTATTTATTGTTTTGTTCCACCTAAAAAAAATTATTATTCACATCACCTTTACAAAAGGTATACCGAACATAGCTTTAAAATGGCGAGCGACGAATTTAAACCATATGATTGAACATGAGAGAAACAAGTATTTTACATTGATGCATTTACGCAGTGGATAACATATTTTATTCAGTTAAATATTTTGAAATACGATAAAATAATCATAAAATAATTTATTATATATTAAATAAATGACAAGTATTTTCTCTTTTCCAAGTAAATACGATTCCTGTATTAAAAGGTATTAATGTATGCGCTATATTACACATGAAAGATAACATTCCAAAACGAAGATTTAGTACTTTCAATTATGTTTAAAATATTGTTTCGGATTGAAAAAAAAAAAGAAATGATTAAAAGTAATTAAATAATGTGAGAAGACTTAAGTTTACGTTATTTTAAATGTAAAATATAACGTGTAATTAAAAAACTTAACATTTATAGCAAAACAGTGATATTCTACAAGAGTGTTGGCAACCCAAACCCTAAACAGATGATTTTTGAACTGTCATCCAGGTAAAAATCTATCATGAACAGACTCTAGTTCTGCCTCTTGGCAAGTCCAGTTATGATAGATACTCCTTATAATATCTCCTTTTTCCTCTTCTCTCTTCCCATTTATCATTCCTTCAATTTCACTCTTCAGCAGACATTCCTTATTATGCAATGTCCTAGCCAATTTATCTTTATTTTTTGATAATAAAGGGAAGTTTGATTTTGATTTTAATATAAGTAAAGTCCTACGTGCTAGCTTAGTTGGTAGCGTGTCTGCCTTCTGAACTAAGGGTCCCGGGCTCGATTCCCGGTATGGCAGGGAAAAATATTATTGGTGAAACCCTCTTCAGTGTCAGCATAGTCTTAAGGAGTCACTCTCGCAATAGACTAGACTGCCGTTGACGGGGAGCTCGGGTTTATAGTCCCATTTGGGTATACGGAATTTTTATAAATGTTTCCCCCTTCTCCCTACATGCAAATGCGGGTACAATTCCTCTAAATTCAACTTAATCGTCCCTAACACAATGGCATAGTTAATACTTATGCGTACTACCTAAACGGCTAATAAAACGCGGTACTTTACCAAAAATAATATATTATTAGCGAAATTGGGGTGTCCCCTTTCACAGTGATGAATTAACGGCTGGGGAGCTGGGAGTCGTGTCTGTTCTAAATTTCATTTATAAGTCGTGTGTTAATAATATGATCACTTGGTTCAAAAACTCTACTTTAAATATTACAAGTTAATAAAATAGAAATAACATATAAAATCTCTTGCGATCAATAAAAAAAAGTCTTTTCTATTCCAAAAAAACTTTTAAGGAATTTTCGAATCCTTGTATTTCTATATCTAGCGAGATTTAGGACGGGTCGCTTCTATTCGGTTTCCACGCAACTGCGGGATACATTTTCTCTCAATTATACCTTCTTCATCCTTACCCCACTCGTGTAAATTTGTGAAAATAAATGTACTGAGAAAGGTTTTCCCTAGTTGGTTTTCCACTCTTCCTCCATGCAAATGCGGGTACATTTCCTCTAAATTCATTCTTCCTCGTCCCTTACACATCTGCGTGTAACTCAAACTGGCAAGGAAGGAGACGCGGTGAAAAAACAAATAACTGACTTTCATCTCGCTTTATTTACTCTCCATAATATCCTTTATTCTCCACTAACCTTCTCTCTTGCCCTCATTTAGAGATAGACAGAAGGTGATAGACAGAAGATCAACCGATCTGGCTTTGTCATTGATGGATGTGCCTTAGATCAGTCAAACGATTATGTTAAAAGGTGAACCAGTTTCTGTTATAAATCCAAACTTAGTGGTAATTTTTTTTTTCGTGAAAGCCGATAGAGCTCGGAATAAAACCGTTGACCTCTTTATGGGATGACTTGTATCTCTTTGTATCAGTGCATTTCTGTGAGCTTTAACTCAATAAAGATATCGAGTGCTGAGGCCCTTACCTACCTCAACTCTGGAGCTCCAGTATAAATTAGAGGGGCGGGGTCCATTTAGCAGACGTGGGGCCCTGGGCAAACGTCTGCCACCCCTTCTACCCCCTCCCCTAAAAAAGTTTAATTTTTGATTAGTGTTAATACATTAGTTTTGTACCTATATATAAATTTTCAGACGTATAAGATTTCACTAAATCCCCTAAAAGGTAAAAAACATGTGACAATTAATGCTAGAAGCCGTGTTTTTTTCAACACATTATAAGAGATGATCCTCCCCAACCCTACGTTAGATTTTCTTCCCCAACGAACTTGATCCGAACCTTAGTATATCCACCATAGGCAAACAAAACATCGTTGGGGTAGAGTTAAAACGGAGAACTCATTTAAATCGTTAAATAAATCAAATCACACGATAATTTTTTATTTGTTTTTACATTCTAACTCTATATTTGGTAGATCGCCTATACATGGAGCATACTTACTATACGAGCGTTCAAACAAAAATGTCCTTATGACAAATAAGCAAACGCGGGGCTTGCCCTAAAATGTTATACTTAAAAAAAATAACTTAACTAAAGCAATTTTTGCTCACGAATGTACACTTCGTTTACTGTGGAAGGTAGCAGTTTTACCTTTAATGACTTACACTGGCCCTATCTTATAAGTTCTAAGCTACACCATAGTTGAACCAAGCAAGCTAAGCTTGAGACCTTTCAATCATAATAATAATAATAATAATGATAATAATGGCGTGTTTGTGCTACATCAATCTGTAGCTCAGGTTTCGGAAAGATAAGCCAGTACTAATTACCGTTGCCCAGGAGACGCCCGGATGTAAAAATCATTGTACATCCTTTTCACGGAGGCTCTTTCCTTGTCCCTATCAGATGAGAGGATGATAGTGAATATGAGGGTGTGGAGCCAATGAAGATCTTAAACTAACTTAAGCCTAACTAACCAAACCTATGTGACCATGGGAATTATTACTCTTTCGAGCAAATTCTCCCGGTACCAGCTGGAAATCGAACCCGGGGTCCTCTAAGGTCAGCAGCCTCTGACCACTAAACCACGAGGCTGGTTACCTTGTAATATAAACAAAGTCTACTAAAAGAGTCGTAAATAGAGACGTCGCGGCCCGCGATCCCCGAGGTGGACACCTCCCTGGTAAAATATAGTAACTGACCTCGAACGCGAGGTAAGCCAAGTGAGTCGCGGTTTTAGATTCTGGGAAACAGTTACACATGTTCCCTTAGTGGGACTAACGCCATGGGGCCGGAGAAGAGGTGAATCACGCGTCACGCTACTGCGTATGATAGGACCATTAGATTCGTGACGATACGGTCCCGAACGAGCTGTGATCTCAGATCGTTGGGGTCATATGATGTGAGTGTGTAAAATGGGGGAGGGGGAAGCGTTTCGGGTCATCAGGGTTTTGTTTTTTATATTTCTTCGTTAGTAAACATTTCTACTAGTTTAATAGGATTATGGTAGGAAATAACCCTAACTAACCAAACCCTGTCGACTGTTGGGATCATTCCCCTTAAAAGAAAAAATACCCAAGATATCAGCTGGGGTTTGAGCCCGGGATCTTTAGGCTCGTAGCCAGGTGCACTGACCTACTACACCACGGGGCCGGTTACAGCTGTAGATCATATGATTTTACGTAAAATGTATGGAAATGGTTTTAATAATTTTTGTAACTCTAAAAACACTTACGTCATATCTAAATCGAACCGTAGGCCCTCGTTTACCCCAAAAGGTAGCAAGCTTACCTTACATTGTTCCTCTATGATGTAGCTTATAAGGTAGGTCCATAATACAAGGTGAGTCAAAAGTCAGGAACCATAGGGTTATTCACTTCAGCTTGTTTTGTCTATATTATATGCTCAATATGGTGACCTTCTTCAGCGAGTCCCATGTTCAGACGACGCTTCCAGTTTTTGAGGACACTGAGGAGTGTGGCAGGCGGTATTTGCGCGGCACATTCCATTATCCTCCCTTGCAGATGGTGTAGGTCACGAATCTTGGTGGAATAAACCATTGCCTTCAGGTGACCCCTTAGGTGTGAAGTCAGGGGACCTCGCGGGCCACTCAACGGGGCCTTGCCAACCTATCTACCTCTCCGGAAACTGGTTATCCAGCCACTGAAATATGATTAAACCATAATGCGGAGGGGGGGGGGGGGGCACCATCCTGCTAAAACATTGTAGGGAACTCGCCGTCCTCATTCAGAACTCATGGGAAGACACACTCCTCTAAGAGAGTCTTGTACCCTTTGGCGTTCAGGGTACCACTGATAAAAAATGGACCAATGATGCTCCCACACCATTATCTTCTCCGCACCCTGAATCTTGTACGCATCTGTCCAATGGGGATTGGTGTCACTCCACAGTCGCCAGTTCTAATTGTTGACCTCACCTTCACATAAAAGTAGGCCTACACCTCGTCAGTGAACAGAATTGACGCTGCGAAGTCTGGGTTCTCCTCGATCCTGCTGAGTGCCAATTGGCAGAACTCTGAGCGAAGATCGGGATCGTTCTCACTAAGGTGGCGGAGCATCTGCAGTTTGTAAGGATGCAATTTTGATTCATGCAGATCTCGAATAATGCTTCTCTGGCAGATGTTGTTCTCATGACGCAGACGCCTGATGCTCTTCAATGGACTCTTAAGAGGCAGCTGATAAAATTGCAGTTGACATTTCCTCGTTGGTTGCCGTCCGGGTTCTTATCTGAGCGAGGTCTATCATAGACACTGCTGGTATCCTAGAAGCGTTGGAGCAACTTCACGACAGTTGTTTAACTCTGAGCTTTGATCAGGAAAGTTGTGATTTTTGACCAGGTATAGGTAAGGATTTGTTATGAAGTTAAGACCTTCTTGAGCTGCTGATCCATGAGAATAAGATGGGCCCCCTTCGATGGCTGCATGATCTAAGGCGCGCTACTCTTGGTAGAGTGTATTGATGATAGTTTTTTACTCTCCCTCCTCGCAAATGCAAGTACATTTCTTATAAATATAACCTTCATCGTCCCTAAAACCATTAGCGTAATTATTACATAAGCTTATAACCCGAATGAGTAGTAAGACACGGTGCTAAAAATTAAAAAATAATTTAGGACGAAGCTTATTAATTAATTCTTAAGAACATACACAAGCATTTCGAGATATAAAGATATCTTATATTTGGACGATAACGTCCCCATTTGGTGTATGCCTAGGAACATTCGAACTTCCATCTTTCTAGGTCATATTCGGAAAATAGTGCAGCTTTTTTCATTAGTAAGATAAGTAGAAATTGACCTATTTTATTTTATTCATAAACTAGCATTTTGACCTGTTCTTCGCACGGGTAAACCGCATAAAAAACTATATCGAATTGGGACGTTCAAATTGGGCTTGTCAAATTTTTTATGGTTCCTATTTGCTCAATACCAAGCTGACTGATAATCCCAAACCATTTGTGACAGTCAATACATTTAAATAAATTAGTTCTTTAACCAAATCATTACCCAGTCTACAAATTGGGTGCACGAACAAACGCAATCGTTGTCTAAGCATTGTTATATAAACATAGATATATTGGTAAAAAATAGCATCACAGTTCACCAAAAAGCATAATTGAAATAATTTTAACTGGTATGGAAATATATTGAAAAATAAACAGGAACTAAGTTTTCTCCTTGATTTTTAGGTATGTAATGGCATTGCCACTTTATTCAAAATAATCTTTTGGTGTTTGTGTTTGTTTAGTTTTATTTTTTCTATTAATTAGCGAGATTTTGACTCCTACCCATTTTCTGGACTTTGACATGCATAGCAAATTTGGATTTTCTTTCACGCAAAAAATAGGTATTATAATCATTTTGAAAATATTTCAAGCTACCCTACCCGGCCCCCCATTTATTTCCCACAATCACATTTTGAAATTTTAAAACTTTGTTGTTGTTTTGAATTAGTTCCTTTGTGTGCCCGCTAAATTTCAATTTTCAACCCAGATTAAATGTCGGGCTTACATTTTAAAATTCCACAAGTACAGATAATTTGTCTATCCGGAAAAGTTCCTTTACTAACCTATTAAATTTAAATTTTCTATCACACTAAGAAGTAGTTTTTTCTCAAATATTGGAAAAATCATGAGCGCACATGTCTTGGAACAAATTTTGAAATTTACGGTATATTAATATTATCTGGAATGGTGTTCCAACCTGCTTTCAAATATTTCAATTTTATACCAAATTGAGAAGTTTTTTTTCTATTAGCTTTGGAAATCTCTATCTACTCAATGACTTATTTTGAAATTTAACATTTAAATACTTTTAGGAGGCTCTTGGTTGGTCTATTTACCATATCGCCAAATTCCATTTTTATATCCTACTAGCTTTGGAAATATCCACTCCCCGCAATTTACCCACCCCCCAATTGGAAATTTAAAATTTTCAGAATCTTTTCGTTATTTGGGGCTGTTCCTCTACATTTATGAAAATGTTTCAATTCCATGACATACCGGGAAGTGTTCTTTTTCTCTTAAATTTGCCAATTTTGAGGGGAAACGCCCTTCTTCCCCATCATATCTGATCCCTAATTATTTTGAAATTTAAAACTGTTCAGACCTGCTTGACAATCTCATCTTCAATCACACTGAATAGTAGTTTTTTAAAAATAGTTTTTGAAATTTTGAAACCCCCATCTCACCAATCCCCCTTAGAAATACCAAATATATAAGAATTTTTTTTTTAATTTGGAGTGATCCTTTCACATACCTGTTAAATTTCAATATTAAATCTCACCTAAATTTTCAGACTCTTCTCATTATTTGAAGTAATTAGTCCCTATAACTTTCTGACGTGTTTTAATTCTCTATCACACCGAGAAGTAGTTTTTTTAAATTGGTTTATAAATTGGAACTTCCACTTCCCCAACTTCAACTAAAAATGTCAAATTTTAAGACTTGGGTTATCCAGAATGGTTCCTTCACCTTCCTGCTAAATTTCAAATTTCTACCTCACTTTTTTTTATATTCACCCTCACCCTATTTTTAAATTTCCCATTTTTAGACTTGGCATTAATTGGCATTAATTCCTTACCTGCTTGCCAAATTTCACTTTTCCAGCTCATCAAAAAAGGGGCTTAGGTTTTTCTGGACACACACACACACTTGATGTTTTATTTATTAATATGAAGCAACCCCCACCTCTTTCCTCCCATGTGTGAAAATAGATTCAAGACCTCCGTTCCTTAGAAGACTGATGGCGAAATGGATGATAGCGGACATGTGCCTCATCCGTCCTCATCCGTCAGAAAAGACGTGACGTTCGTTTCCAACTTAGTCCCAGCGAATGTTACATTTGCAAAAGTCGGAATTGCTTACACAACGTTTATATTCGCAACTTTTTGTTTGGTTTTTAAATTCTTTTTAATGCTTTACGTTTATTTATTTTACACGTGTGTGATTTCGAGATAAGTTTAGAAGTTTACGTCAATGCCGAAATGTTTAATGTCTCGACATAGAATTTTAATTTTGCTTTTAAAGATTTATTTTTTTAATTTTTAAAAAAAATGGGGGATTTTTATTTTAACTTAAAAACAACTCGCGTTGGTTCACGTGTGATCTAAATGCCAAGCTCATTTGGTCTGGTTTCCTGTTGGTTGGAAGGTCGGGGAGTGAATCTCGGCTGGCTGTACTGAAGGCGGTTTTGTCTAAATGATTTCCCACTCTTTTTATTTTATTTTTTATTTATCTAGCACCGCGTCTTACTACCCGTTCGGGTTATACGCTTAAGTACTAATTACACTAATGGATTAGGAATGGGGAAGGTTGAATTTTAGATGAAGTGAACCCTTATTTGAGTGGAGGGAGAGTGGAAAACCATTTAGGAAAAACCACCCCCAGTTCACCCGACCGAGATTCGAACCTCGATCTCCCCGTCCTCGGCGGTCTGGCTCAACACGACTGGCGCGTTAGCCAACTACGCCACCGAGGCGGGTCATTTCCCACTCTTATTCCTCACAAATGTGGGAACGTTCATTTTTTTTTTTTCTAAATTCTATCTTCCTCACACTAAACATATAAGCGAATATATATTAATTACAAGTTGCAATACCTAACATTATATGCTACACTTTATTTCAATTCACTTAATTTAAACATCCAGTAATTTATTCTTTGCCTAATAGAATAAACCCTTAACTTAATAATAAGTACCCGCATCTGTTGATACATGGCCTCAATTGTGTCTGGTTTCCGTTGACGTAAAGGTTGGGGTTTGATTTTTTTTTTGATGCTCTTAGGTACTTTTTACTTAAATGGTTTAAGTCACTTTCACTCCAGACCAATGCGGGCTCACTTTCCCTCTAAATTATATCTTCTTCATACCTATCCAATTAGTGCAAATGTGCTGATAATACGTACTTTTTTTATATATATAAACGGGTTCGTAAATAACATTTTAAACTCAATTCAATGGCCGAATGGTCTAAGCCCTAAGGTGTCACTCTTGTGTTAGACTGGCTTGCTAATGACGGAGAGATCGGGGCTCGAATCCCGGTTGGGTCTCCTGAGGTGGATTTTTCTTCTTCCATGCAAATGCGGGTAAATTACCTATAAAATGCTTCTTTCCTCATCCTTACCCCATTATAGTAATTATCTTAATTATTATATGCGTGTAACCTGAGAAGTTAGTAAGACGCGGTAATAAAATAAAACATTTTAAATTTGGTTCCTCAAGACCTGTAGTTGACCTTCATATTCACTAGGCCATGGGGAACGAGCTATGACTGAATCGAACAAGTTTTCATCCAATTGAAATATATAAAAGAATAGGCCTAATTTCTTGGTGATTAGGTCTTGGGCAGCACGTATACTCTGATTTTGGTAAGAAGAATCGTTTGGAAAATTCAAATTTATTTCTTTGCGGCTAACAACGATGATATTTTACGATATTATTTGTGGTATTTTATAGGAATCGATAATATCTATAAAAAGTGACAGCTGCAAATAACCCGACTTGATGTGTAAATATATTAAAATTGTTTTAGTAACTTTTGTAACTTACAGAAACGGTTCTTCCTACCAAAATCATACTATAGTGCTTATTTTCTTGAGCACGGTGAGTAATTATACTAAAAAATTTGCCGGAACATCTCGTGCGATTTGATTCTTCACATGCCATAGCTCATAATTTGAGGGTACCTACGGTTTACTGAACCTTTCGGGTTTTTTCCACCTCTTAGAACCTTGTGATTGAGGGTTCTTTCCGCGTATACTTTCGGCTTTGTTTTTTTCACGGTTTGAACTTATTTTAAAGATCGGTATCCATTTCATTTCAACCATGATATTAAGGTAAAATATTAGAAAGCTATGTTTTGACGCGGTAGTTTGGTTCTAGATGTTCTGTCAGTCATAACGATTATAATAAGTAGATTGGTTTGAGCACTAGTTATATTTTCCTTGTTTTGTTTTTAAGTTGATTGAAAACTCCGTCACTAAGAAACTTAAAAAGAACCTTGATCGATGTATTACCGGCCGTCATTCAATTATTATTTTTATTGTGGTTCGTTTAGGAAGTGTTAAATTCACTGTCTTATTCGGTGAAGCTTTTCCTAGTTTGGTCATTTTGTCGGGACCTTAGATCCATCGGCAACGCGATTGTGTACTGAGTTAAAAGCTTCGGGTTCAATCCCCGGAATGTCCAAAAATATTACCTTGCTACCATTTTTGATAATGTTGAAGGTTTTTATTTTCGTGCAGTGATGATTTAACGTCTGGGGATTGGGTTTCCATATGTCTTTTATGTATTTAAGTCACTTTGAAGGTCTTGTGCTGATAAAATCAGTTGGTGTAGAAAGTGCACGTTAAATATCTATAACAGAAAAACAACTGGGAATTCACATAAATATGAATATAATATTATATCCTGTGGCAAAGAAATGTCTACTTTGATTTTCTTACGAATTGACATATAAAAAACAATATTTTTTATAGTCGACATTGATAAAATCTCGCCATAACATTGTTATTTTATAGGTATTGATAGTATCTATAAAAAGTGACAAGATCACATGACTTGTTGTATGAATACGTGAAAGTAGATCCAGTAATTTTTTTTCCAGTTGTCAGATACGTAAAATAATTGGGGTATGTTGGCTGTTATTTCTGTGTGTATCAAGTATTTAATGTGCAAAGAAGGCGTTTTATTTATTACACACTTAACGAAAATCTATTGGTGGTTTTAACTAGTACGTTTCGCATCATTTTGTGTGAACGGCGTCTTACTACCCGTCCGGGCATTCCTAATATTGACACAATTGGAGTAAAGAGGTGGAAGAAAAACTTAACCCGCTTCGGTGGCCGCATGGTCTAAGGCACTACTCTCGCAGTAGATTAGACTGCCGATGACTGGGAGATCGAGGTTAAAATATCGGTTGAGCGAATGAAACTATTTTTCCAAAATGGTTTTCCATTCACCCTCCACGCAAGGGAGGGTACACTTCCTATAAATATAACCTTAGCGTGACTAGTGCATAAGCGTATAGACCGGACGGGTAGTAAGATGCTGTTCTAAAAAAAAATTAGAGGAAATTTACTCACATTTTCATAGAGAGTAGAAAATTATCAGGAAAATAATGTTCTTGGATTTATTTAGCTCTTTTTTTTTATGGACAAATTGTTGCTCCTAATTTTAGTGCAGCCATGGTAATTATTTTTATTTCCATCCATGCAAATTATACATCTTTGTTCTAATTTTATGATGTCCAAACTTCTCCCAAAATAAGATGATTTCCTTCCTGGTTTGAACTATACATCTGGTACAAAATATTTAAACTGATTAAAAACTTCGTACATTTTTTAAACACGTTTTATTACCCATTCGTGCTAGACGCTTTATTTACTAATTACGCTAGTAGGTCATTGATGAGGAAGGTTGAATTTAAAGGAAGTAAACTCGCATTTGCTTGGAGAGCGTCGGAAACCATTTAGGAAAAAAAAAAAAAACACCCTCATTACACCCGACTGAGATCGAACCGCGATATCACCGTCATTGTCAGTCTAGTTTATTGCCAGAGTAGCTAGCGCCTTAGACCACGCGGTCACCGAAACGGGCCTTAAAAAGTTTAAAAGGCTTATAGGTTTCACTTTTTTTAGAAGAGAAAAAAAAAAGGATGTTTGTGTGTCACGCAGTACTGCGCTGACTATAGCCAGTAAAATCAACCGTCAGTTGGCACGGATATATTTTTTTCTCTCCCTCCGCAGTGTCTGGGCTGCTGCGAGCGTGAAATAAGGCCAGGCCAGGCAAGACCGGACATCGCGCGGTGTGATCAGTCGTGTGTACAGTACGTCCTCCGTGTTCGCGAATAGAGGAACCACCGGCATTTCGGAACCGGAATCTACGTGTGCGTCGTACTAGCTACCATCGCGTGCGTGTGTTAAAGATAATATGTTTACCAGGTGGTCACCGACAACTTGGCCCCGTCGGTAGAGCGTCTACCTACTGAGGTAAGGGGCCCGAGTTCGATCCCTTGGTACGACCAGAATTGTTATAATAGGTGTAAATTGGAGGCTTATCCTTTACGGTGATGAATTGACGTATGTGTTTGTCTCTTCAAGAGTTGATATAGTTTACTAGTATTGTTTTGGTACAATCATTTGGTTCAGTGTGTACGTTAAATCACGATAGTAAGCCGTACCGGTGGACATACGGGCAAAGACGTCGGTCTTTTTTGTCTGGTTTGCCGGTAGTGGGGAGGTCCGGGGCTCGAATAGATGCTTGCTCTATTGAGGGCGTTTTCTAAATGGTTTTCCGTTCTACTCCTCCATGCATGTGCGGGTGGGTGAATTTCCACTAAGTTTTACCTCCTGTCATCTTTACTCACTGTGGGCTTATTTATTGTTTGTTTGATGAATCTGCAACCCGAAGGTTGGTTTGGTGCCCTTACCATACATCTTTACGCTGCCCTCCGGGCATGGACTTTGCCCTTCGGCTGGTTAGTGCTGCCCACTCCATCTGCTAGTAAGCACATATATCATGGAAGTTTATTAAATGCGGGGGTTCCCCATTGCCTTTCGCACTGAAATTTTAATATTGAGGGCTAAAGGACCTACCAATTTTGTTGGGAAAGGTATTTTCACATACCTTCAAGGGTTTTTTTACACGCCACAATCGACATGGGACCAACGGCTTTACTTCTCCTCCGAAGAAAGTTGTGCAATGGGTATTTATAGTTCAGAAAAATCCTCGTCGAACTCTGCTGGGTTTGAACCCACGATATCGGGTCGTCCTGAGGCAAGCGCTTTACTCCAAGACCACAAAGGTTGAGTAGGGGCCGTATTTATGTAGTCGATAGTCAGATATCAGCCAATCCTCATTTAACCTGAACTGCTTGTAGTTAGAGGAAAATTTTCCGCAGTGGTGGCTTGCGGTGGAGGGGTTAAATTGTAGAGGTGGCACCTAGAACCTATTATACTTCAAAATACGACGGGTGGGTTATCATAAGGTGGCATGGGGCTGGGGAAAGGGGAGGGGTAGTTATGAAGCACGGAGATAAGGGGGAGACAAAATTTCGGGCCAACCTTAAAATTATGTTAGTTAACTTATTGATAATAAAAAATTGAAGTATGATTTATTAACATAACGGGTCTACAAAGGCTCTCATTTATTTGTTTCTTTACTACTTTTTTTAGAACCGCGTCTTACTACCCGTTTGGGCTGTGCACCTATGTACTAAATGACTAATGTGTGAGGGATGAGGAAGGTTGAATATAGAGGCATTGCACTCGTGAGAGTGGAAAACTTTTTAGGAAAAACCGACCTCAGTCCAACCTACTGGTATCGAACATCGATCTCCCTGTCATCGGCAGTCTAGTATTGCGAGAGTAGCGCATTAGACCGTGCGGCCACCGAGGCTTGTTTGATGATGTTTTTGATGTTAACGCCCTTAGGAGAAATAAATCTTAAGTTCTTAAGTATAAACGTTGACATTTAGGATATCTATACCTCGATTACATTATACCATCCGGGAAAATCAGGGAAAACTGGAAATAGTTGAGAATTCGAAGTGGTCGTCAGAAAAACTGGAATTAGTCGGGAATATGGTAAATTAAAAAAAATATCCGAGAAAATGTTGTAAATTAGTAGATTACATTGTGATTCAAATTGTCTTTTTTTGTTTGTAGCTGTGTAATATATTTTATAATTTTCTAGTAAACTATGTTAATACAAATAAAAAATCTTTTTTAAAATTTCAAAAATTATTATTATTCATAAAAAATTGACAAAAACCTTGGGGGGGGGGAGGGGGGGGCTATAGAAGGGTGTGACATACTTTTGAGTCGAGAATTCTAAGAAATGATCAGGGGAAATCGGGGAAAAAGTCAGGAATTTCATTGGTCAAGTTGAGAAGACACCTTGATTTATATATTCCCATTTAATCAGTTGAAATTATTTTACAGAAATAATAATTGAAGATTTTCCGTCTCACATCTCTACTTGTCCGTAACTAAGATATTGATCGACTCCCAAGACTAAAACATAAATACGGGCTTAAGTAGACACATTCCAAGTAAAGTGCCATGAAACAATAATTAAATAAAAGGGTGAGTTTGGAAGACTTCTCTTGATCAATAAGGCCGGTGGTACGTGCGGGGGTCGAACCGGAGGCGGGTATGACGTGGCGGGGCGAGGCGGGCGTATTTCCCGGTTTTCTAGACTAGCTCCCTCCACCCGTCACACTGCGTCAACAATTTAGTCTTCGTGACGGTGTTTTATTCGAGTGAAGTTACTTCGATGTCGGTCGTTGGCTTAGTTGGCTCTCCTGCGATTTAACTTTTCGTGTAATCTTGTGAAATTTTTTTGTTTACTTTATGTTTTTTTATGTTGAATTTTAATGTATAAGCAAAGTGATGTTACACTAAAATAAAACGCCAACTTATTGGTTAAATGACTTAAGTATGTCGACGGCTTTCGAATTATTACTATTATTTATTTATTTGCTTAGCACCGCGTCTTACTACCCGTTCAGATTAAACGCTTTCGAACCATTATTAACTGACCGTGGTTAAATATTTTTCCTCGTGAAACTTTAAATAAAATATCGAGTAATTATGATGAGTTTAAGAAAATAAGCCGTTAACGGTTAAAGTTGATATTTTTTTTTGTCTTACATGTTGATATTTATAGCTTTTGCAAATATAAACGATAATATGGTGTTAGTGCGATTGGGGTTTTATTTGGTTTTGTAGCCGACAGTTCTCATAAGAATACTATGTTATTTAATGATTTTAATATTTAAATTAAGTTTGTGAGGAGCATTTTAGCAGTCACGATATGAAACAAGATTAGGGATGAAGTTAACCGGGAAAGAGTTGGGGTACAGGGAGTAAAGTCTGTTCAGCGTAGGAATTGTTTTCTGAAAGGCTTTTTTCCCTACCAGAAAGCTATTATACAGTAGGATATTGGTAGGAAAAAAGACCTTTCAGAGAGTAATTCCTACCGTGAATTGAGTTTACATGAGATAGAAGAGGAAGCAAGACTGAGATGGTATGGACATGCAATGAGGATAGAGAAGGAGAGGATGTCAAAGAAAATGCTGGAAATGAAGTATGTAGGAAAAAGATCCCAAGGGAGGCCATAAAAGAGATGGGAGGAGCGTATAACATAAAGTGTGCAAGTGAGAGAAGAAGATTGGAAGCAATTAAAGTAGTAATAACGGTGGAAGGTTAGAGGAAGACGGAGGAATTTTACCAAACTGACTCGGCGACCGGCTCGAAACAGCTGATGATGATAAATATTTTTAAAAAATAATATTTTTACAGTATTTTTTTTGCACCGCGTCTTACTATACGTTCGGGCTATACACACAGTATTATTACACAACCTATTTTGTACATTGTTTTTATAAACTATAAAACATTAACATTTTTGGGAACGTGTTCGTAAGAAACGAATAATTTTAGAGTCTCTGGACATAGCTATAGTAAGTTTCTGGTAGGAAGAAATTTTTAGAAAAGACAAACATATTTTTTTGCCGTCAACATTAATGATATTTTACTCATTCCCCCCCCCCCCCCCCCTCCTTAGATATTTATACTATCTATGAAAGTATCAGCTTTAGATCACACAATTTTAACTTATATTGGGACCATTTCTCAAGTCTAGTAGGCATATGTTTTTCAAAGGTGCTGTTCGGAAGTGGTCCTCCTATAAAAAAAATCAGGGCTTAGTTATAATTTACGTCTGTAAAGATTTGACGAGTCTACATTTTTAGACTAAGCGCGTGTATGTCAATCAAAGTTCAAAATAATATTTGTAAAATTAGTAGTTAAAAAAAATGTTCCTTACTGCAGTAAAGAATTTTCAGAACAGGACCTATATAGTAGGATTCTGGAAGGAAGAACATATTTTAACAGTTAGAAAAGTTCCTAAAACAATTTTAAGGTATTAAATACATAAGTCATGTGATCTGCAACTGTCATTTATGATATATATTATCAATACCTTTAAAATGATATTCATAAGATAGTGAAATGCTATCAGACAAAAAAAGTTTGCTGGTCAAATAGTCTAAAGCGCCAGGCCCGCGATAAACTGGATTGTCGGTGACGGGCAAGTCGTGGCTCTATTCACTTCTGGGTGCACTAAGGCAGTGATATTCAACCTTTTTTTATTCGCGTACCCTAAGATATGATTTATCTTAAACTTTGTACCCCCAAAGATGTCACGCGTACCCCAGGTTGAATACCATATTTGAATCGGTATTAAATTGATCACTGGGGTTTTTCTTATCCCAAACGCATATGCAGGTGCATTTACTCTTAAGTACCCTTTCCATATATCTTTTATAACCGGCACCGGTTAGCACTATACATTAATTAATATGAGACACATTAGTTTGTTTCGAATCTCGGTTGTATTATTTCTTTTCTAAATGGTTTCACACTCTCCACGCAAATGAGGGTTCATCTCCTTTAAATGATACCTTTATCATTCTAACCACATTTAAGTAATTAAAAGCGTACATTACGAACGGCTAGTAAGTATGTTGTTATTTACCATTGTGTTAAACAAACAAACAGGTTCCAGCCGATCTGTAGAGCTTTACCTCACTTGAAAACTAAAAGTTTCCCACAGTTGTTTTGTTATCTAAACCCGCAATATTTTTATGACTTGGAGAAGTTAGATGTCGAGTCAAGTTTCTCATGTTTTCCATTGTGGTTTTTTGGTCGAGAAAAGTGTTTTATTTTTGTTTTATGTTGCTTGATAAATGTTCGAAACAGGATGCACTCGTTGTTTTTTCTAGATGACCTCGTCTCTTAACCCCCCCATTCCCATCACCACCTTTTATTTCTAGTCTAAATAGCACATTAGGAAACATTCTAAATTAAATAGTGAGGAGTGTGTAGCCTAAATTTTTTTTCGTCATCGCTTCTTTCTATCCGTTCGGGCTATACTCTTATGTAGCCTACTAATTACGATAATTGTTTAGGGATCATTAAGGTTTTATAGGCCTAAATTTGGAGGAAGTGTACCCACATTTTCGCGGAGGGAGAGAGTAAAACCATTTTGAAAAAACAACAACCGAGATTCAAACCCCGATTTCCCCTTCATTGGCAGTCTAGTCTATTGCGAGAGTAGCGCGTTAGACCATGCGGCCATCAAAATGGGTCCTATATTTTTAATCAAGGAAATAATTTCAGATGGTTTGTTACACGATGAACTGTAATAAACATTGAGTGAAAATGGAATATGGTGCATAATACAAATAAATGTTATACAAATCATTATATACTGATTTCAATTTTTTTTACGGAATAAAGTCTTATAACTTCAAACATTACACTAGATTGAGACTTTATTACGTAAAACCAATATAAAATCAACATATAATAATTTGCATAACATAATTTTTTAATGGCTCTTTGTTACAGATCATTGCGTAACAATTTGAAATAATTCCCTTCGTTAGTAATATTCTAAATAGTCTGGTGCATATTTAAGTAATAAATAAGGGCAACTACAAGGTCACAGGGGCGGATCCCGGATTTTTGTGAGGGGGGGGGGGGCTTAGAGGGCGCAGACGCTTTCATGGGACTGGGCCAAGGGAGGTTCCCTTTCGTGAAATTCTGGCAGAAAATCCTTCAATGTTTGAGTGGACAGGGAGATTGGGCTTTGATCCCGGTCTGGTGTACTGAAGGTGGGGTTTCCCTAAATGGTTTTATAATTTATCTCTCCGCGCAAATGCGGGTACACTTCCTCTAAATTCAACCTTCCTAATCCCTAACACATTTGTGTAATTAGTACCAAACGCCCCTTAACATCGAATATCATTTTGATGACTAACGCTGAGCTTTTTTTTCTTGCGAGGTTATAAAACGAAAGGGTGTGATTGCGCTACGATCTAATTATTACATAGCAATATAATATGTTTGCTTCGAGGACATGCTTCCGATTGGACTAATTGGACCCCGCCACCGTTTCGGAGTCTTAATTGGCGGCAGGAATTACGCTTTGGCAACCATGATTCTTTTCTTACATTTGTACGCCCAAGTCTTAACAAACGATCAAAGACTTAAACAATACATTCTAAAAGGTGCGTTGTCCAAGCTGCGACATTTACCTGTGACTGCGGCTGGAGTCGCAGTCTTTGCGCATGCGCTGTCAGTGCCACCGTGCACTGGGCGATCAGGTCGCGCGACCAAGAATGTCCTATGGTTTGCTGGTCGCTAAATGCGCGCACTCTCAAGTAACCATGGAGAATGCGCGCATTTAGCGACCAGCGGCGACCGCCGAGGGCACGAGCGACGCACACGCGGCCAGTCGCTGTCGTCAAA
Organism: Timema podura; assembly: GCA_033556935.1. Taxonomy (NCBI): domain Eukaryota; kingdom Metazoa; phylum Arthropoda; class Insecta; order Phasmatodea; family Timematidae; genus Timema; species Timema podura. Next base: position 38,839,915 of record JAVRXN010000001.1, read on the forward strand.
GTCACCGCATATGTATGAAACCGGGTCAGTATGCGCGCACTTAGCGCGGCGGCCAGTCGGAGTGTGATTATGGCTACGTTGTCTCACGGGGGTCATTTCGATACAGATGATTCTGGCCACCTATACCAACCGCTCAGAATATTGGTCGCCGTGGCTAGATCGTCAAGTGCGCGCCCAGCCTTAGAGTTTGGTCTGCGACAAGAGGCGATGGCGGCACGTGTCGCAGCACTGGTGTAGTGAGCAGTGCTTGCGGTTAGAGCCGCATTGACAGTAAATTGCGTCTTCCGAAAATTCGTTATGGTAGGCCTAGTTAGATACGATCATAATGTAATCCGTCAAGGTAAGACTGATAGGGTAGATGGAGTGTACACCGAGCCGTGATTTGAACCCCGAACTTCTCGGCAAACCAGCCAAGATGAGACTAACGCCTCGGCTACAGTAATGGCCTTGAGGAAATTCCTTAACAACCCATTTTTACAGGTGGTTTTCATTATTCGTTCGATGGAGAAGGGTGGGAGAGGGTATAAAAAATGTAAGTTTGTGTTATTTGTAGTTTCGTTCCTGGAGGTTTATTTCCTGCCAGGAGAGTTGGTTAAAAGCTATGGTCCTTCGTGTCTGTTTATCCCTGCCTTGTTTGTTGAATAATATATCCCCCTGGGTCAGAAAGAGAGGGAAAAGTTTCGGAAACACGCAGCGAAACAGCCGCACAAGGAATAGTAGGAGTCGTCGGCTGCCTGACCTTTCAGATCCGAGGACAATCCACTCGTGAAAGATTTTACTAAATTTGACTTTAGCTAGTCATTGCTCGTCGTTCATTTTAAACTGTATAGGTGCTTGTATGATCTAAGGCCATGGTATTTAACCTTTTCTGTCCACGTATCCCCAGAAATGATTTATCTTCAACAAGTTATACATATTTTCTAATCTACATTTAAAATAAATTAAATCCAAAATAATGTACTTAACATTTTAAATATTTTAAATTTTACGTGCCCCCTTAGATGTTTTCGCGTACCCCAGGTTGAATACCACTGTTCTAAGGCATCACTCTTGCAATATAGTGGATTTTTGGGAACGGGGAGGTTGGGTGTTCGAACCCCGGTCTTTTTAAAAAATACAAATGGTTTCCCACTCTCCATCCACACAGATGTAGATACATTCCCTTTAAATTATGCCTTCCTCATACCCAACCCACAAGTGAGCCCGGGTAAAATGACGCGGTGAAAATAATAATGGATTTGATGAAAAATACCATTTAAATAAAGGTAGGATCCTGGAAGGAAGAGTTGTGCCTTACAGCAAAATTTGCTACAAAATTTATTTAAGCTATTTTAATATGTTTATACGTCATGTCATGTGATCAGTCACTTTTGATGGATACTATCAACACCGATAAAATAATCATACTATGGTAAAATTTTATCACTGTTGACAACATTCAAATATGTTAAGCTATTTTCTGACAGGGATTTCCCCCCCCCCGACAGGATTCGATTATACATGAACAAATCTTTACAAAATATGATGGACGGATGCTGAGCGTAATTGGCCAATTGGGACGGATGGATTATGTTTAAACTTTAGCTGATTACATTTGTCAATCTCATCTAGTATGCTTTCCGGGTGCTGAGGAGGCTGGGATTTGATGGGTTTTCACTCATCCCCACTAAAATGCGGGTACATTTCCTCTAAATTATACCTCACTCTACGCTAACCAATGTGCGTTATTAAAATGGGCATTGCACAGAAGTAACGTAAGACGGTGATAAAAAATATAAATAAAAAAAGTATATCAGTAAGTGGTAGAGTCTTATCACTGTTAATCCTTGTCACGATGTTGTAAGCAAGGGAAACCCTCTGTCCGGTGCGCTACCCTTCCCCTTCCTCTTTACCTTCGGTTCCACGAGGTAATTTCATTAACGATGCTCTGCGTCTTCTTTCGCCGCCGCCGGTCTCGTGGCGAGTGCGCAAAGATCCGCCCGCCTTCACACGCACGCACTGTGTTGACGCCGCCAGAAAGGGAGGGGTGGTGGGGTGGCCGGTCGTCTGTCTGTCGCCCAGTCGGGCACCTCGTGCTGTTCGGCTTGAATCGACTGGCAGGGGGAAGAGCATGTTTTTCGTGTCGTCCGCGAGCCCAGTATGCGAGTCCGCGTTGGTTGATGTTGCTTCGCTTCTTTTTTTTTTTTGGGTGGGATCGGCGTACTGATATTGCCATTGTGATTGTAAGAGCAAAGAATACTATAATAATTTTTTTTTGGTCCGTGCTATCAAGTCACGTCACTTTCAAAAGAACCACGTGGTAATTTCGAGCTACATCAGCTAAAAAAAAAGTACTTAAAAAAATCATTTTGCGAGATGTATACAACATGAATTATTCTAAACGGCTTCATTTTAACTGATTAGTTGAGTTTTTAACGACCTTCGACTAAAAAGAGTGTATAAATTGAGTGATGAATATCATCAATATAAACAAAGCGATGTTTTAATGTTTTTTAAATAATTTTTTGAGATGACCATAAACATTTGTCGGCGTTACTAATACGCTAAACAAGACACACGTGATGGGAATACAGTACTTAGTTGAATCTCGATTGTTCTGATTTGAACGAAGCCGGACCCATCTCGAAACTTTCGAAAATTCGAATTGCACGTGATAGCCGGAAGAAAATGAAAACACATGTTTTTTTTAGTGTAAAAAAGTGCTTACTATTTATCTTTTAAATTGCATGATACAAAGTAATTTCGAATATTATTTACACTCCGTTTATCCTGATAGGTAGGAGTCTCTAATGAAGGATTGCAGTAGGGCCCTATCTTATAAGCTACGACATGGTGGAAACGTGCAAATTAATCTTGCAGCCTTTCATGGTAAACGAAGTGTACATTATTATTATAACTTGAAAAAATAACATGTGTTTTTTTATTAACTATTTGACTTGTGCTTGCTGAAGAGGTGAGAGTGTAGGCAACGAGAGAATAGAACAGTGTTTTTTCAGGTTTTTTTTACCAAAACTTATTTTAGGTAAAAATAAATGAAATATAGCTCTAGTAGAAACTTAGGAGTTTAATTTTCTTCACACGGTGACCTCAACAGTTCTTGAATATTTGTCAAGGGTGTCTATGAATTTAATGACAACTTTTTCTCTTCATTTAAAAAAGTTTCTCTTCTAATGCCGCTGTGCTCATGACAGATATTCAACAACTGTTAAGTGGTGACCTGGTGGTCTAGCGGTAAGGTGTCGGACTTCTGTGCTGAGGGTCCGGGGTTCAATCCTCGGTCCCGGCACAGATTTATCTGATTTCCAAACCCTTCCTTCAACTCTGACAAGATGTGTATTAATCACAACTTGTGAATGTAGGGAATTTCAGGCCTCCACCGTGGTTCGGATTCCACGTTAAACTGTAGGTCCTCCATTTCATCTCACAATCACCCTTCCATTACACATTAGCGTAAGTGCGTACAACCCGAACGGGTAGTAAGACGCGGTGATAATAATAATAATAATAATAATAATAACTGTTAATATCATCATATGAAGAAAATTAAACTCTATGAAAGCAATATCTTATTTATTTTGAAAAAAAGTTTTGCAAAAACACTGCCCTTTTATCGCGTCCTCTACACTCCACCTTAAACACTCATTCTATGTAAAAGTAAATGCACCGAGCGTATCCCTACATCGAACTATGCGGAATTTAGGAACTATCGAGATTACTATATTTACAATATCTCTTCCATAGTATGGTTTAACAGGCGTTACGCTCAGCATGTCGTCTGCGCGCTCCAGGTGCTATTAAAATAGCCGCCTTATTTGATGTGCCTTTCTCCGCGTCACAAGGTCGTTCCAGTTTTACAGCCTTCGCTTGTAAACCGCGTGGACTTGGCTCAGTGACGAACTAGGAGGAGGAGGAGGAAGCACGCGGCAAGATTTGAACTCTGGTGTTCTTGTGAGAGGGCGTTCGTGATGGTGGTCGGTAGTGACTCGTGTGCGGGGATAACAGTGATCAGTGCTACAAGTTGAACAGTGACGCGGCGGCTCGGCCGAAATAATGCGTGACAGCGGGAAAAGAAGCGTTTTCGAATCGCTTCTGGAATGGGAGTAAGTATTATTATATCTTAAATTATCATCGTTGTTTTTACATTAAAAAAAAGTTTTTGTCTGTAGGACGCTTAAACTAAATTAGATTAGATTGAAAAAATGACACCTGGACACGGGAATCGAACTCGATACCTTTTGACTTAGCGCGCCATTGCTCTACCACCGAGTTATCCAGGGATCGTCTCGTGCTTAGGGCCATCTTCACTCATATTTTAAGGCAGCTATTGGCTTTGTTAATTACCCGACGATTTCACCACGTACGCAACAGCGAGTGAAGAATGACACTGGGCACGGAACGATTTCTGGATAGTTCAGTGGTCAGTTCTTTGGCGTACTAAGCCAAAGGTCGTGGGTTCGATTCCCGTGGTCAGGTGTCCTTTTTCAATTGAAAGAATAGACATTTTTTGTCAAAAAACATGTCTTCTTATATGTTTTCTTTGTAAAATAATAATACCAAACAAAACGCTCAACCAACACACCATGAATTGGCACATACAAAATAATAATAAAATGCCTTGTTTGTAGGTTTTCTAGTAATAATTACATACTTGGCAGCGGGTTAGCGCAGCGCAATATTGTCTAACCCGCCTCGGTGGAGTAGTTGGCTAACGCGCTTGTTTCGTGTTGAGCCAGGCTGCCGAGGACGGGGAAATCGAGGTTCGAATCTCGGTCGGGTGAACTGGTTTTTTTTCTAAATGGTTTTCCATTCTCCCTCCCCGCAAATGCGGGTTCACATCTAAATTCAACCTTCCCAATTCCTAATCCATTAGCGTAATTAGTACTTAAGCGTACAACCCGAACAGTTAGTAAGACGCGGTGCTAAATAAAAAAATGATGTATTGTTTAATATTGCATGAACCCTTTTCGGTGGTCGAATGGTCTAACTCGTCATTCTCGCAGTAGACTGGACTGTCGATGTCTGGGAGATCGGGGTTCGTATTCTTGTCAGGTGTATTAAGGGCTATATTTTCCTCAATTATTTTTCACTCCCCCCTCTACGAAAATTCAGATACACTTCATACAAGTTCAACCTAACCCATCCCTAACACATTGGCGTAATTAGCTAAAATGCACCTGCTTTGGTGGCCGCATGATCTAAGGCGCTACTCTCATAGACCGGACTGCCAATCTTGGTTTTATCCCAGTCGGGTGTACTCACGGTGGGTTTTACTAAATGGTTTTCCACGCAAATGCAAGTACATTTCCTTTAAATTCAACCTTCCTCATCCCTAATCCATTTACGTATTTAGTACATGCGTGTAACCCAAATAGGTAGTCAGATGCAGTGACAACAAACAACAATAAGACATTGATAGAACGCCAGAAGGGGCAAATTAAAATGCTAAAATACACAGCACATGTTTCACAAATGCATTAAAGATAAGTTATGACTTAACAAAACCTAAAGATCTCGGGTTGTATTCCCGTTTCCGGGTAGATTTTTTTTCAACAAATTTAAAAATAATTTTCTGATCAGTATCATTTTAGGTTAGTTATTGATATTATTATCTATGAAAAGTAACTGCCGCAGATCACATGGGTTGGTTTATAAATACATATGATATTTGTTTTAGTTAATTTGCTAACTATAACGTATCAAACGAGTTTATTTTTGTCTACATCTAACCATAGTAGAAACAAACAGCAATTTACGGTAAATTTGGAACACTATTTTTTTTTAGTGAATATGTTTATTTTCCTTTCAGCTTTGATAACCATGCATGTTAGGCTTATCGTGTAGCCGCCTTAATAGTAGGTTAGGTCTACCTTGCGGTTTTGTGTGTCTATAGTCTAGTCACGTGACACGGAGGGGCTGAGTCAGTCGGTAATCTTATTACGCTCGGGCTCCGTCATAGCGTGAGGTGGGTGTTATGGTTGGTACGACGTGCGGCTCACCCCACACCCGAACTTTTCTTTTTCTGTGGCACCCACGGGGCTTCTGCGTTTTGGCACGACGTGCTGGGAATCCCCTTGTTTAGCGTTGTTGTTTGGCACACGGTCAGGATTTTATTTTCCTTCCCATATATATCAAATTGTTTATTCGTGAGTATAGTTTGCACAAGCTGAAAAGATGATGAAGCAAAGGTATGCGTCAATGTCGGCACCATTAGGAAAGAGATAATTTAAGTATAAAAAAATAGGACGACAGAGATACAAGATTTAATGTTTTTAGAATAGGTAGTATAACAGCTATAGTGGGATTTTGGTAGGAAGACACTTTTAGAAAATACTATTTAAAAAAACAGTTTACTATTATTATCAGTGTAATTTATAGTTATTGATAATATTTATTACAAGTGACAGCTGAAGATCACATGACTTGACGTATGAATACGTGAAAAATAGATCTAATAACTTTTCTAACTTTCAAATAAGTCTCTTCATAGTAATGAAAATTGAACTGTAATCTTCCCGATCTTGCCTCTCCCGCGTGTCACTAATTAACCAGTCATGTTTTGTTGTCAATTTTTAGTATTTTTTTTAAGTTAAGAGGATTTGGGCCAGCTCCGGTGACCGCATGGTCTAAGGAGTCACTCTCGTATTAGACTAGACTGATCGCGTTCGGATAGATTTTTTTCTAAAAATGGTTTTACACTCACAGAAATGCGGATACAATTCCTCTAAATTCAACCTTCCTCATTCCTAACTCATTAGCGTACGGTAATATTAGTAAATATGCCGGCAAACCAGTCGCGATTCTAGCAACTTGGAACACGTGAGCACAGATTCTGTTTGGACAAATGTTATCTAAGAACATTTTGAGCTTAACGTAAATTAAAAGAAGCTGGAAATGCAAATAAACATTTTTATAATATGCTCAGAGACTGGCACGGCCGCCTGCAATAAAGGGCACTTGCTCACCCTGGAATTCCCAACTTAATTTAATACATGAAATGTTTTCTTTTACAACAAGAAAACATTGTTAACATTTTTTTTATTAAGTTTGCCTTACAAATTGTTTTTTGCTTCAGACAAAGCTGCTTTTGTAAAAACAGTTGTGATTAAATTTGGTAAGGAACGAATTTAGACACTCAGCTTATATTTAATCAGGCAGTGTTTTTATTTAATGCTGTGAAACGATTTCAAATTATAAGATTGTAATAAATTAAATAATTTCAAAAATGTTTATTTTATCTCACTAAAATAAAAATTTCTTCATATATTTACCTTCAAAGGGCTTCCTTCCTAAAAAAAAATACCCACGCTTATTGAATCATTGTATAATGTACGAAAAAGATAGGAGATTTTTAAATAATGTTAAATCCCTAAAAAGGTGACCTGGTGGTCTAGGGGTAAGGTGTCGGACTTCTGTGTTGGGAGTCCGGGGTTCAATCCTCGGTCCCGGCACAGATTTATCTGATTGCCAAACCCTTCCTTCACCTCTTAAAAGACGTGTATTAATCACAACTTGTGAATGTGAGGAATACCAGGCTTCCACCGTGGTTCGGATTCCACGTTAAACTGTAGGTCCTCCATTTCATCTCACAATCACCCTACCATTACACACTAGCGTAAGTGCGTACAACCCGAACGGGTAGTAAAACGCGGTGCTAATAATAATAATAATAAATCCCTAAATTTAAGGTAATATTTATGAAACCAAATTACAGATACTTATGTAATTGAATTTTTTTTTTTAATGTTTGCCATTTTATTTTTATAAGTTTACTAGTTGTGTTCAGATTGAAGCAAAACCATGATCTTTGCAATTTATATATTTTTAGAATTTTTACATTGCCATTAGAAGGTTTTCTAGGCGTGCTCATGTGTGTGGGTGGGGAAATATATTTGCCCCCCTTATCTCCCTTCAACCCCACCAGGAAAAAAATTCTGAGAGCACCATTGGTGTTTGGTAATAGGAATTGGTCAAGCAGTAAATATTTTCAACACCAAGGGATGACAAATAGCGAGTGCTCTTGACTCGCTGATGTTGAAAATAGATTGCAGGTTCCGGCTGGAAGCCATTTTCCTCCGCCAGGCGTAACAAGGACCTTAACCTTGAAACAAACTGGGGAAAACAGGACAGATTATACTTGACATTAGTTTATTTGTTAACACTGTATAAACCCTCGGAGAACATCGAACGCGCATGGGGGGAAGGGGGGGGGGTAATCTTTATAACGTGGCAACCATGTTTTGTTCCTGACAACTTCCTATATTCCTTACAATAATTACAGTGAAATAATAAAACTACAGGGAACAACCTCCATACTCTTTCAATAGTGGTTAGGTTTGCTTAGGTTAGGGTAGGTTAGGTTGATAATTGGCTAATTCATTAAACTACTTGTAATTTCTTAAAAAATTACATTTCTTTCTTTTACCAATCATACATAAGCTCTGCTGCTCTACATACCTCACATGAGAATCAAGTTTGTTGATTCCTGGCTATGGGGTTTTTGCTGAGTGATGTGAACACATCACATTGAAAGTTCTTCCTACCCTGGCAGCACTCCGCGAAATTTACTCTCAATTTTTTTTTTTCTGCAATCCTAATTAGTCGGGATGATAAGATGACGATAGTAATGGTGTCACGATGATGTCCTTTTTTGGATTTTGAGGTGTTGCAGCCCTAGTCAAGGTCGAACAATACTGATTATTATTTTTTTCTTGGAAGGGAGGGCCCTAAAAGTAAACTTCCTGCAGTTTTGGAGTCTGGGCCACGTGGCATTGCCACGTGTCTCCCGGCGAAAGGCTTTATCGGTTGCGCTTTTCTTTGTGAGGTCTCTTTAAATCTTGTTATCGCGCTCAAAGTCGGCTTCTGTAAATACTTGTTACTATTCATTTACAGAACAAATTAAAAATTAGGATCGATTATTGGAAAGTCCGAGGTTATATACACCTGGAATATTTCTAAACAAAACTTTTTATTTGTATTAGTATGTTCATAAAAAAACCTCTAAGGCGTGAGCCCGCAAGCGAGTGGCCGCCGCCGTTTTAGATGATAGTGCCAACATTTGTGGATAGAGGGTGTCATGTGTTCACCACAATGAACCCTCCTTTCATTAATCTCAGTTTTATAAACCGGAGCTGCTACTTATCTATTCAAGTAGCTCCTCATCTGAGTTTGACTTGACTCCGTTATAGATCCACCGATTCACAGATAAATTCTGGAAGCTCCGTGGATCGTACCCGGGACCTCTGGATCTGTAACCAGCAACTCTGACCACTAGACTTTCATAATAGTGACAGAGAAATATGAACGGTGCGTATATTATATTAGAGGCAAATTTACAATGAGGCAGGTCGAGACTGAATGAAGTTACACCTGACGCGCAACCTGACTTATATCGACACGAGTTGTCCCAGCCATGTCAAACTTCTCTCAGCCGAGGCAGTCTCATTTACTATTTACCTTTAGTGTATACGCACCTTTAAGCACGTACAAGATAGGGAGGATGGGATTCGAATCTCGCCTGGGTATACAGAAGGTATCCCTCCCGCCCTAACATTTTCCCACAATCTTCCTCCACATGCGTGTACATTTATTTTAAATTCTACCTAACTCATACCTGCCCCATAAGAGTAATTAAATTTCCTTAACAATTAAGCTGATGATTAATACTTTTTTCACGTTTTATTACCTTTCCGGAATATCTGCATTAAAATTACGCTTATAGAGTGGGATTGAGAAAGGTATATTTGAAAGGAAAAGTAGGTCTGTCCGCATTCGTAGGGGAAGCGAAGCATTTAGGTAAAACATCGGGTCCACACCCGGCCGGTATTCGAATCAAGACCTCTCGGTTACCAGCAATCTGGTATATTTGTAGAGTAGTGACTTAAGAGTTAGACCTTGCGGGGTTTTGTGCGTTTTAACATTTGGAATTTATATTACTTAAATTTAATAATGGCACCTGTACACGGGAATCAAACATGGGGCCTTTGGCTTAGCACGCCAATGCTCTTAACAATTGAGCTATCCAATAGTGGTCCCGTTCCCATGGTCATTCTTCACTCATATTTTAAAGCAGAGTCTGTGATGGACGTGCGGAAATCGTCGGATAAAAATGTGTGATCAATTAAGATCACGAGTTGTCAGATAACGCAGCCACTTTCAACTCTGTATGGCTTTATGCTGCCAATAGTATGATGACAATAATTTGTGCAAATACGCATATCTTGATGGATAGCAAAGCTCGCCTTGTCCAGTCCAAGTGATTTTGAGTAAATTAGGAAAAACTGTTATTTAACTTTACGTTTGGAATTTGGTAGTTATTTAAATTAAATTGGTAAATTACTAATGTATATATTTCCTTTAATATAATCCAGATTTTTGGACATAATCAGGAGATATTTGATTGAATGTTTTGGATAAGGCGAATTTTGAAAAATATCCCTGGATAAGGCAAGTTTGGAAAAAACAAAGCCTTGTGAAATAACTTTTAAAAATAAGTATTTGTCTTTAATATCATACAACCCACACAGCTGAAAAATATGTTAAATGTTTTTATAAAAACTTAAATCCTCATTTCATCTTAATATTCTAAATCATACTCTTCAAGCCCATTGTTTCTGTCATTTTCAGTTGTAGCTTCCTCAAATTCAGCAATGAGCTCTTTCTGAAAATTGAAAAATAACACCTAGAAACGGGAATCGAAGCCGTGTCCAGGTGTCATTTTTCAATTTTCAGAATACGATATCTCGATGGAGTATTCCTCTCTAAATGCACAAATATTAGCTTCGGCTATTTGATTTTTAATGAGTTCTTTGTAAAAGCTTAACTCTTCCATCTGTGTCCATTTCAATCCAAAATGCTTCACCAAGAGTTTTTTCAACATCTTCAATCTTCGCTTTCTTCACCGGCACTCCCACTGACATCTCATTGGGTATGATGATCCCTGGGTGTTTATTCCTTTTGCAGATTGTTTGAAATGCACCAATATTGGTCCTATAGTTCACTTCACCTCTTATTGTAAAGTTTGTCTTCACTCATTTGAAAATCAATCTTTTCGTGTGAGCGAACTTGAAATATCACTGGCTTGGGGATTTTAAAACAGCATCGGCAGAAATTTTCCAGTCATAAACTGGTACATCACTTCCCAATTTTATGACAGATCCATGATCAGCAAAGATACTATGGTATTCTTTTGGGCAAATGATTGTATCCTATTCTTTCACATTCTTTCACATTCTTTTCCACTCTACCAAATACTCTATCGGGCGGTATGTAGGAATGGCCAACTATAGGAAAAATCAACTTCACAGTCTAAACATTCTCAGGAGCTTCACACCGCAGCCACTTTGTAATCATCCCTAGCATAGTGCTGTTCTTATTTTGTCCAGCAATGAGCTATTTCTGAAAATTGAAAAATAACACCTGGAAACGGGAATCGAAGCCGTTTCCAGGTGTCATTTTTCAATTTTCAGAATATGATATCTAGTTGGAGTATTTCTCTCTAAATGCACAAATAATAGCTTCGGTTATTTGATTCTTAATGAGCATCAGCATAAAATTAAACAAGTTGTATTCCATAAAAGTCAATATTTTTCAGCACATGATGAACAGCAGTTGCGATTTCATTGGATCCTTTGAAATATTCTTGTTCCATCCAAGTATAAATTGTAAATGTGTCTTTTGTTTGTTCCGACCTAGATCCTCCTTTGCAGTCTGTAAAATTGTTCTGGTATAATTGGCGGCTATAATATGATGACTGATCCGGCACTTTAGGAAGCACCATATTTTTCTGGCAATCGAAAGAAAACTTACATAGGGGCCTACAAGACCTTCTTCTTCTTGCAACATCTTAAAAAATGCCTTCCCCTTAAGTATGTGCACTCTTAATCTTGTCATTGTATCCAATTTATCATCCTCACATAAATCTAGCCGCTTTAGTTTACCTTTCAGTTTAATACAAGTTGAGCAGACATCTTTGGTAGGGGTCTTTTAGCTTATCTTATGGTCTGTAACAAAAATTGACCTAAAGTATTGGTACTTGACTCTAAATTGTTGATCTTCACAATTTGAGTTGTAGATACTTCACAACTTCCTAATGGTACAGTCACTTTGTAAATATTGCCTTGATGATTTGTTGCGGATGTAATGTGATTCCACAGGTTTCAATTTTTCAATAAAGCTCTTGACTGACTGTCGTTTGACTTCGAATGCTTTTGACCGTTGATCTCAACCCCGGTTTTCTTTTGGTGACCTTCCTGTCTCTAATTGTCGTTTACAAAATCGTTGTACTCTAAATTTGGATATCCCTAAAATTGAGAGGAATGTTTTTTGTCAAACTGGCAGAACTGATGACCCACTTACAGCTTTGAAAGTTTTCACAAAGTATTTTCTTGAGCTACTAGATAATTTGGATCGCTCTCGTTGCTGTTGCTATTGTGTGGTGTACTTCAATATATAAGTGACTTGAACTATTTTCGTAGGATCATCAAAGAATTCTTCATGAAATCGCCTTATGTCGTGCATCGACAATTTTGAACATTTGCAAGCCCCTGAATTGTGACCACAATTCTCTTTTTTGAGCAATGTCTTGGAAACATACCTAAAGCAGAAAACAAAGTAAAATAACAGGGACTTATATTACTTTTTAATGGTAGACTTAAGGTAGGCAAGGGCTTGGTCATAACACAAGTAATAACTGCTGTTTCTTTTCCAATTTGCTGGCTCCTTGGCTCTTTTCCTGCCTCTTCCCTGCAAAGTGGGAACTTTCTTAATATTTCCATCCATTCAAACTCTTAAAACATTATAAATTATACCTACAGGTATTATGTATTATAACCTAAAGAAAGATAAAAAGAAACTTTAAAACACAACACTAGTGAATGTATCAATGAAATAATTAAAAGTTCGACCAACTTTTCACTAACAACTATCTCATAGTTATGGACAAGACAAATTTAGTAAATTAACACACTACTCAGATGAATATATTAGCAGGATAAGACAGGTTTTGGAACTAACATTTTAGACTTGGATAAGACGGCGTTTTGAAACAACACCATTGGAAAATAAGTAGAGCTCTGCAACAAAACAGGATTTTAATAGGTCATTATGAACCGTATACTGCGAGTTTTGTCATATATTTTTCTCTATAATAGTAGAGAACTTAAAACTGGCGCGAACCGTAGTGCCAACTCATTTTTTAGTAATTTTGGATAAGGCGAGTATTGCAACACACTAGTTACGGCTAAAGAATCATCTAAATATCTTGTTCGCTAAGTGTAATATTTATTTGCGGCTATAACTTGGTTATTAAAACATTATTTGAAATTTCGTTTAAAGTTTAACTGTTAAACGGCTAAGAATATTTTTACCTCACCAAGATTTGAAACTAAGTACGGCAGAGAAAATTTGAATAGAGTCAGAATGTTTGACATTATTGCTCACGTGCGTCCTTGAAAAACAATTCAATTTGTTCGGCGAATACAGCATTTTTTGGTTGTCATCCTTATATTATAGAATTTTTCATGAGTAGTTTTGTATTTAACTTTGTGTGAAAATCACTCCCGATTGCGCAATATGAGTAAGGACCCCCCTTCCCCTCTGCCTTCATCCACCTTTTAATTTATTTCTGTGTTGTTGATAATTCGATCAATGCTAAGATTCATTTAACTAATTATAAATTAATAATTTATCTTTTATTTTAAAATTGTATTAAAGATATCTGTAAAACCTACGGTAATTTAATAAACAAATGTGGCTGACGCACACTTTTTAGATTATTGTTTATGACTTTTTAGTGTTATTATCATAGATATATGAAGTTCCTCTTGGCTCTACAGGGCGCCTTTAAATTCCCCCCCTGAGGCAGGCAATCCCCCCTCAAATAAATAAAGACCTTCCTCCGCAAATTTCTGAGCGAAGATGAAAAAGTGCTAAGTGATTACAAGCAAGACTGGCATGTATATCTTTCCTTTAATGAAGCCGTGGTGGTTGGGGAATTACATCATAGAGGACAGGGTTGGGGGTACGGAAGGGGGGGTTTCATATCGTGCAACCCCAAGACCAGGGAACCCCTTTCCCCTTTGACTAGGGGAATGCGTCCAACCTACCCTTATTTTACCTTCCTGCCTGCCTTAAACCCTCCCACTCATCAAATTAACTTGACGTTCTGCAAGTATGAGTCTTCGTAGGGGGGGATTTGTAGTTTGTACAATCAATGTTTTGTTACTGTGGGATCTTCTGACAAATATATTTTTAAGGTGAGGTGAAAGGGACCGCGAGTTAAGCTCTATATTCTACAGTTTTTTTTTTGTGTTCATGACAAAGGACTTTTTTTGCTTAAATAAATACATTTCTCCAGTAGTAGATACCTTTACTTTAATTTAATATACCCAGTAATCTCAACGGTTGTTTAATATTTGTCATTTATCAATAAAGTGTTTTGTTTAAAAAAATCCTGTAAACATACGAACTTGATTTCGCGCTACTCCCCCCCCCCCCCAACACCTTTGTGGGTATTTAACGGACGATTTCTTAACACATATTAGCGTACGACTTACAAACTGGCTTAACATTAGACAGCACGGCTAATATTACACATTAGTTCTTGGTGACAAGATATTTACTAATTTGGTGGAAGGGCGAATCCGGACACATAGTAAATGTAGCCCCACCCTGAATCGAACTAATGTCCTACAGATTTGTGGGTAGCGACTTAAAAACACTTTATTTTAATCATTTTATATTTTAGATTTAAAAAAAGTGAGTGACAAAGAGAGACTTTAATCTAGAAGACAATTTTTAGAAGGAGCATTATCATATATTTCTTATAGATTCGTTATTTGGAACATACATGTTTTGACATTACATTTGGGGCTCGTGTCGACCTTTTTAATAACTCTTGCGTTGAGCATTTTCATTCCACGCTACCAGACCGGTAAGAAAACATTGAGGTAGTATATGGCCCCGTGTTTGGTGTGCCTTCAAGCGTCCAGACGCTGTATTAGGGGCGTCCCCGACTCAGAAAAGAGGTACGAAGGGGGGAGAGGCGGGGGGGGGGGCTATCTTCAAGCTTATTGATCGCGTAGTACGAAAGGACCACTCCCCCTACTCCCACCTCCCCCCCCAAAAAAACACTTTTGCCCTTTCCTCTTTGTCTTGACACAATTTACAAGTCTCTCCCTAGCAATATCTGCGCGCTTCCTTCCTTCTTGATTACATTACAGCGTTCTTCTATCCTCAACCCTGCTACCTTCTCGTTTCGTGAACAACCCCTCTCACAACCTTCTCTACCCTAACACTTTTTGAAGGGTCTATCGCAACGCTGCTGTAAAGGTCCTCTCACACAGGATGCGACACGTTACGTCACGTTGACGTGACTCAACTGATAGCCATGCATTCTAGTGGACGTATTGCGCACCTCGCGTTCCCAACACTTTTTGATGTGTTTATCGCAACTCTACTGTAAAGGGGTCATCCATAAACCATGTACCACCTTTTTTTAAAAAACTATTTTTGACTCTCCTTCTACACATGTAACTCCAAGTAGGCATTCCCCCCTCCTTCCTGTGTTACGTAACTTTTCACATCAAGAGTGAATTACATTATTTCATAGAGAAACTTTTATGACACTAAAAGAGGGACTCAGATTATAATAAAAACAGAATGGGAAATTATCGCTTAGTATGTTTACTAATGATAAAAACAGGAACAAAGTATTAGGTATTATTTTATTATTTTTTAAACATTAGAATAAGAAAGACCATTAATTGGGAAATAAGTTTGTTCGATTTTTGATTTGTACATTCTAATACCAGTACTGCCATGATCGTAGCCAGATTTTTTTTTGGGGGGGGGGGTGGGGAGGGGGAGGGGGAGAATAAGAGGCCGCTCCTATCCAACAGTTGTCAAGTTTTTTTTAATGTCACTAATCTCTCATGAAACCATTTAAAGTGTTTTAAAACATAATTTTGGTTGTTGGGAGGGGGTGGTGTGGTGGGGTGAACGCCCATTAAATGTATACCTGCTTTATCCCGGGTGGTTATTAAGGATTTTAAGCATAACATAAAGGTATGATATAATAGTACATACTTTCTCATAATAGACCAATAGTCCATTATGTTTTGGGACGAAATTTTCGAAAATTTGAATTATCAGCAAACTATGATTTAATTTTAGGACTTTTTTTCAGATTTTTTCTTTAATGATCCGATTTAAAAAAATCCAAGGGAGCAGGATTAGAAAGGTAAGGGCTCGCATCAGCATGGAGAGAGAGTAGTATAACACTTAATATATAAAAAAAAAATAGCTTCACTGCTCTTAGGGATTGGATCTTGAGACACGTGACCGAGAGTCAGGAGTACAAACATAACCTCGACAAGAAGAAACGATTCCAACAACACTTAATCACAAAAAAACACTAATTATATGTTCGGTTTTCACCACTAAGGGCGTTTAAAAAAATTTCTGATATCTTTTTAAACTTCTAAATCTGTGTTTTAAAATAATATTGGGTTAAAAAGTTTACTAGATCCTTAAAAAAACAAAGTATAAAAAACACTTCTTAAAAATGAGTCACAGCTTTTTCTACGAAACTAGATCTACTCTGCTTTTGTGTGATGGGTGAGTAAGACACAACACTCATTCATGTGAAAGAGAAAGTTCCTATTTTACAAATTGTACCTTTTTAGACCGTGACGTTAATATAATCAAGGGCCCCTTATTTTGCGCTGCAACTTTTTACCCGTTTGGGCTATCCTCACTTAGTCACACTAAATCGGGCAGGGATGAGGAAGGTCCAATTATTTGCGTAAAGGGACGACAACCCTGTGGAGATTCTAACCCTTACCTTTACGTCACCAGACGAGGTTGACGCCTGAATATACTCCATTCACGGTAGGAATTACTCGCTGAAAGGCCTTTTTTCCTACCAATATCCTTCTATATAATATATTTCTGGTAGGGAAAAAGGCCTTTCAAAAAACAATTCCTACTCTGAACATACTTTACGCGTACCCATCCACGCGGTATAACTACCGCGTTCTTACTTTTGATTCCCATGATCTCTCAAGTTTTCCACCACGCCTCGCACTCTCATATCTCAACCGAAGTGCGCTTGTCTTGATTGTTTACCTAGGTGCGTATCGTGGCTTTTATATTTATTTGTTTCTTCTTCTTTCTTTCCTCCTCTCGTTTCCTTCCCATGTTTTTGTGAGAAGTAATTTCGTGAAAAGGTGACCTCAAGTGGAAAACTGCCGTCAAGGTTTGTTTTACTTCCGTTCACCCCGCGGTAAACAAGACCCCCCCCCCCCTGCGCGTTGGTAGTTTTTATACCCCCCCACATCTCATTCCCTCTTCCTCGAGATATCTAACATGGCTTTATGACGGAAGTAGTATACATGATGCATGGTTCCACCCCTTCATACCTAAAACTGTCTATATCTAATGCCTTTAGAGCGTTCATATCGAAAACGGTCTATATTAGTGACGCGTTGTTATTGTAACTTGTATCCTGTTGTGACGTCACCTGTAACCTTGAACATGTACGTGCTTGTCTGACATCTTCGTAGCCGGTATCCTGTTGTTGTTATTGCAACTTGTATCCTGTTGCCCCCTGCCCCCGCCCCCCGCCGTTGTGACGTTACCTGTATCCTGTACGTGCTTGTCTGACATTCGTGTTGTCTGACATCCTCGTTCCACCGTGCTTGTGTCCCGGGTGTTACGCGTTGTTATTGTATCCTGTTGTGACGTCACCTGTTGTTTCTCAGGCGTTGTATCCTGTTGTGACGTCACCTGTATCCTTGAACATGTACGTGCTTGTCTGACATCCGTGTTGTCTGACATCCTCGTTCCACCGTGCTCGTGTCCCGGGTGTTACGCGTTGTTATTGTATCCTGTTGTGACGTCACCTGTTGTTGTAATCTGTATCCTGTTGTGACGTCACCTGTATCCTTGAACATGTACGTGCTTGTCTGACATCCGTGTTGTTATAGCAAGCTGTGTGTTTGTCTGACATCCTCGTTCCACCGTGCTCGTGTCCCGGGTGTTACGCGTTGTTATTGTATCCTGTTGTGACGTCACCTGTTGTTATTGTAACCTGTGACGTCACCTGTATCCTTGAACATGTACGTGCTTGTCTGACATCCGTGTTGTTATAGCAAGCTGAGTGTTTGTCTGACATCCTCGTTCCACCGTGCTCGTGTCCCGGGGGGGCATTCCCTACACCCCCCGCCCCGCCAGGTAGATATGACCGTGCTTGTCTGCAGCCCCCCCCCCCCCAGGCCCCACCCCGTCGCTCGGGAAGGAGAATAAAACACGGATATGCTCCCTCCCACCCGCAGCCCCGGCGGCGACTATAGGGTCTAGAACAGCAGCCGTGGCCGGGGGTATAGAATATGTTAGCTTACAGCACAAGAACTGGTTGTTATCGTTTAGCGGTTGCTTGTTATTGTCTGAATATCCTGTTGTTATCCCTCCAGGGCAGCCATTAACTAGTAGTAGAACTTAGGAGGACTTTAAACTCTACGTGGAGTGAGGGAGAGTAGAAAACCACCCCCAGTTCACCAGGGCGAGATTCGAACCCACGACCACCCCCCACCATAACTATGAGTGACACAGCAAAATGTGCGGTAAGGGTATCGTCCGTCGACATGCACCGATGTAGGTATCAGCCATGGGGAAGAAATACCTACAGTTTACACTGCAGGGATTCAATTTACCTCAGCTGGAATTAGATGAGCCTGACATTTAAAAGGCGTGCACACAGGGACTCAAACCTCGATATTTATAGCACAGCTAATGTCTGTTAGAACGGTCGTACTTCCTGCATGTACCCGCATTTGATTGGAGTGAAAAAATCAAACATCGATCACTCTGTTATTGGCCATCTAGTGACGCCTTAGACTATGTGGCCATCGATGCATATATATACAATGCATTGTGACGGTAGATTGCTACCCAAGGACCTAGTCTTTTTTTGCCAGTGATGGGGTTCAAATATGGTCGGATGAATTGATGGGTTTTTTTTCCCCTCCAAATGGTTTCATTATCTACCTTCACGCAAATGAGGGCACACTTACCTTTTAGTAATCCCACTGTGGTATTGTGTTAAAAATAGCCTTGTTAAAAAGCTCTTCCTGCAACCCCACCTTATTGTCGGTCGACCAGGTAGCGTCGATCACCCGCAATTGTTGATTGTCAATAAAATGTTATTATTTTTTAAATCCCTAGAATATGTTGTGACAATATACACGTGTCAACAATGCCAGAATGGTAAATGCGAGTAGTTTATAATTTTAACTAATGTAAGGTGTCGTGCGTGCACTGTTGTGACGTCACCTGTTGTTTTCATTGCCTATACACCGTTTGTTTTTTTTTTGTTAAGAAGGGAGAAACTTCTCATCTTGTGAGGTATAGTCCATTTTCGCTAAGAAGGGACTTCTCAGGGAACCCCGGGGGAGCACCCCCTATGATCGCTCGTCGCTCGGATATATATGCTTGACACATAAGTGGCGTCGGGCGCTCACGACACCTACCCCATGTGCTAATGGCGGGGGGAGTGAATAAAACACGGAAACATGCAGGCCGTGGCGTCGGGCTCATGACACCTACCCCCAGACATGTTGTGGTGGGGGGGAGTGAATAAGACACGGATATTACAGGAATGACGCATATATTCGTTTATAGATGTGTTAGTAAAATAGTACCTGACCTAGCACCTCAGCCCACTCATATAGAGCTAGTATTGCAATGTGACGCGTTGTTATTGCTGTTGTTGTTCCTGCCCTTGAACATGACTGTGCTTGTCTTGAAAATCACCTCGGTTCCACGTGCTTGTCTGGCACCCGTGTAAACACGAAGACTGTGCTTGTTGAGGGCACCCCCAGGCCCCAAAACCACCCCCCTATGATCGATAATTGGTGATCGATGATCGACTAAGGGACGTCAAGGGGTGAGATGTGTACCCACCGAACCCTCCAACACCTCCTGAATGAAAGAAATAAAATAATAAAATTAGTGATGTACTGTCATTTGCGGAGGGTTGAAATGTGAAAACAGTCAAAGCTATAATTTATGCTTACTCCTGCTAGATATCTTTGACGGTAGTCGAACCGGGGACTTTTGGTGTAACAATATAGCGTTTGTCGACCTTGCAGGTAATCTAACTCGGGACCCTTCGCAAAGTGTGTGTAATAAAATAAACTAGAACCCTAGGACAGCTTCAAATACAATCTAGGGCAGTTAATTTATCACTATGAAGGGTTAAAACGTTTGGCGCTTGTTATTGTAACTTGTTAGTTACCCCCAGGGCAGCCATTAGCTTAGGAGGACTATACTCTGTTCGGTAAAAGATAAACTATAATACGTGTATCTGAATGGGATGTCAAACCCGGTCCTCAACTCGTATTACTAACCGATCGGGTTATACGCACTCATGTTGACGTGTGAGATGACCGGCGTTGAAGCCTAATAACAGCGGATGCGTAGCGAGTACCATAAACTAAATACTTAATCTCCCCATTTTATTTTATAATGTAGACTTATTTGTATTTACATATAGTTTGCAGCAATATAAGTAACAATGTCCCCATAACACTCACTCTTCCTCAACTTCTCGAACATTGATGATGAAATAATACAATAGTATGTAACATACATAAATATACACTTCACGTGAAAATAAGATAATTATTTACAGACACATCCCTAAGACAGTGGGGAAGTGAAAAAAAATAATAGATTTCTTACAGTCTGTTGTAAAAGAAGAGCAAAACTATAATTGCTACCACCGCCAAAGAGAAAGTAAATTAAAAGGATTTAATTATTTTATCCATACAAACTCTGTGTGAGAAAATGATACTAATAAAGATATGTAAACATTGTTTTAAATATTATTCGTGTAATCATTTCCATTTTTTAGTGTACCCGACTGAGGAGCTCCGGTTGGAAAACAATAATAATGTAATTTATAAGACTAATTGTAGTATTTTTAACGAGAAAGACAAACTATTTGTAACATGTTATTTTACAGAGACAAAGTTTGTTAGGGTTCTAGTTAATTTAAATAAAATATAGTGAAAAATATATTTTGGAGATAAAATAAAAATGTTATGTCCAAAAGGTGAAAAATCAATTATTATTCTATAATAATATTTCTGTATGTGACCAATTAATGAGTACTATGTTTTATTCATAAAAATAAACACATAATTTTGTTGATCACAATAACCAATCTGTAATTATAAAATTTAGAAAGTAGTTTCTGACACTTAAGAAAGTTACTTAAACTACTTTCATTCATATATTCATTCGTCAGATGATAAAATCTGCAACTGTCACTTTTGACAAAGCGTATTAATGATGAAAAATAATGTGCAATTTTTTCTTCATATCATTAGTAATGTCATTGGTGCTGAGTTAAAAATTTTTTAGTAGAAATTCTTAAAACTGCTTGTAGGCCCTAAATGATTTTTAGCACCGTGTTTTAATAACCGTTCGGGTTCGGGTTATAATACGCTTAAGTACTAGGCCTCGGTACTAAATTATAAAGTCCAGTTTAAAAATTATTTTAACATATATGTACAGTTGGTTTCAGATTTGACTAGAATAAAAATATATACAAACAACTAATTATATTTTAATAGAAATAAACAGGTAGGTGGAGAACTAGATTAGATTTATTAATATTATAATTAAGGACTCTACAACATTTTGATTTCTTGAGATAAACATACTAGGTTAACGAAGGTCATGACTTAACAAAATTAATAGGCACCAGTATGGCAACAATAATGAACATATTAATTTAATGATTAATTATACAGGTAAACAGCTTAAAAACATGTTGACAAGAAGATATGTTCTGTAATACTTAAGAAATTTTACCAATGACAGTAAAAAAGATGATTGATAGAAAGTTAAAATAGTTGACTTAAGTTATTATTTGTGAAACTTATACATGTAAAAATGAAACATATTAAAATGAAAGTTAAAACATAACAAGCAACATAATTTCACAAAATTAATAAATGAGTGTAAGGCTTTATTGTTAAAAAACTTGTTATTCGAGTCAAATGCTTCCTAAAATATTTTTGTGTTAACTATTGAGACAAGATTAATTGGATAATTACTAGAAATAACAGATATGTCATCCAGGTTATGCTTAAACAGTTATTATATGTTATAAATACATATATTCAACATTAGTGTGGAGTGAGAACCATTTAAATAAAATCATCCTCGGTAAACCCGACCGCAACTCGAACCCGATTCCTCTCGCTATTTAACATATTCATACGCCGAGTCACGCGACAGAATCATACGTCGAGTCACGTGATAGGCGGTACAAATAAAAGTTCTGCCCGAATGCACTAGTTTGTCTTTGAATAATACTATCTGTCTAGATGATAAGCAAATAAAACATTTTTTGATTATTTAATAAAGCATAGGAAACTAGTGATAGAAGCCTTTCATAAATTTACCCTGCGGGGGGGTTATACATGTACAAAGCGGAATTCATCGACCTTGAGTGAAAAAAAAAGAGAAACTAAACAATCTTCCAAAAACTTTGACTTTGGCTGTCCTAAACACCCGGATAGGGAAAATTGTTTGGAAAAACAACTTTCTGGGAACTTGTAATTACCTAGTTTACAACTCGGAGGAAGGTGGAGGAGGGAGGCGGATAGAATACCTATTTAAGACCTCTCTGCAACCCTGCTAACCATTATAAATGGTTGACCATCACCATCACCATGGATATTCTCAATAAACTTCAAAACGTGTCGTGCTGCGTGCAGAAGCAGGTGAAGTTGAGTGAATTAGATATAGGCATACCATATCCGGTTAAGAGTTTCAAATCGGTAACAACAAAGTTTGGCAGAAAGATCATCGCGCAACTGCGAAATAACGAATTCACCTATCTTCCTAGTCGCATCTCTGAATCATTCAACGACGAAGAGCTGCAAGAGCTGAATACTAAGAAGCTGGCGCTGGTATACAAAGGGGTCGCCGGTAATACATCGGACATCTCGTTTGAAGGTTGGTTCAAACTTTGATTATTTAGAATGAGCAGGTACTGGATCATTATAGTCAGCCTATTTAACCCAATCTGTCTAAGCCGCCGCTGCTCTGAGAATCGGGACTGTAATGCTAGACCTTCGAACCAGGAGTACAAGTAGCTGAATAAACAATTGAACTTGTGTCTTTTAACAGGTGCAGTCTGATGTGAATGCTGACTTTATCTGTTCATATATAGCATTTAGCTCATACTTTTTTTTCGATTATTTTCTGTTTCAGAGGTAGTGTCCGATCTCGCGGATGCTAACCGTGATCCTTGGGAGCTCGATATATCCAAGACGTTCGAGAAACAGCGACAGCTGAAACGTCCTGTTATGGGAGAAGAATCTCAGGGTATCGTGAAACCAGAGTTTACAGTTCGTGACAAGAAGAAAAAAAATAATCCAACAAGTAATAGTCTGTTTATTGTGTTAGATTAGATTGTGTTTTATTTCCAAGACATTTGTTTAATATGACATGTTAGATTTCAACTATATAAACCAGGCTTTAGTTGATAAGTTAGGTTTGATTTGCTTATGTTTAATCATTTATTCGAGATATTTGTTTAATATACCAAGTTAAATTTGTTTGTGTGTTTATTCTTGTGTTAGGTTAAAAACGAACTTGTCATTTTCCTTAACCAATGAGTTTATGTTAAAAGCAATAATTTTATACTCAAACTTAAAGCATTATCACCAGGCTCTAACTCGACTCTGTTCTGGGGATATTACACCATTCCAACATCAGATGAGCTCTCTCTCTCTCTCTCTCTCTCTCTCTCTCTCTCTCTCAAGATCAAATTTAAGAGTTTAGGTTAAGATATTGAACTTTAACTAGGATATATTTTTATTATGTTAGATTAGATTGTTTTATTTCCAAGACATTTGTTTAATATGACATGTTAGATTTCAACTATATAAACCAGACTTTGTTTGATAAGTTAGGTTTGATTTGTTTATGTTTAATCGTGTATTCGAGATATTTGTTTAATATACCAAGTTAAATTTGTTTGTGTGTTTATTCTTGTGTTAGGTTAAAAAACGAAATTGTAACTTTCCTTAACCAATGAGTTTATGTTAAAAGAAATAATTTTATACTCAAACTTAAAGTGTTAATAAAACCAATCTAAATATCATGTTTGTTCTTTTTTTTACTATAGTATAGACATATCCTCTCTACTAGGTTATAGACTGTTGCTGACATGGTTTGTCTGAACAGAGTTTTAAAATTTATTTTCAAAAGTTATATGGGTAATGGTTATACAACAAGAAAGATTAATGATTGTGCTGAAAAGTTCAGTTGAGTTTTCATTGGTAGTGACCATTAAAGTTTTGAAAGTTATATTTTTATCCAAATAATTATTTAGCGTAGATTCAAGACATGGTTTTCATTTAGACCTAGGTGTGGCGACTTCAATCACTGGAAATGTGTGTGCTATAGCTTCTTTGGATTATAGGCCTATATGTACCATTCGCCATTATTAAACATTCTATCCTCTACTAGCAGTAGTTAAATTTATAGGTACTTTGTTTAAAAATCTGTAATTATAAAAAAATATACATTATTTAACTGCTATTTTCCCTTTAGAAAAATTATACAGTGTTATTTGACACGGCAAACACCCCCCAGATATATTTTAAACAAATTTTTGAAGCCATATTCACTAAATTTTTAAAAACCAGTAATCAGTCATGTATACTTAAACATAATATCCTGAAAAACAAGCAGCAGTTTTATTTGTCATGTCAAACACTCCCCAAATATTTCACTACAATCAAAATTGTTTTAACCATTTACAAATATTTTAAATTTTCACTACATATTGATAAGTAATTTACCATTTATTTAAGGGTCGAAATTAAAATCCTAAAACCATCCTGAGCTATGATCATACACAATCTTAATATTAAGTTTGAACAAAATACAATAAAACATTTCATCTGTAGACTCTGGGACAGACATTGAGATATATTACATTGTAAGTTTCACTTTTGCTTCCGGAGCAAATAAAACGTCAAGTTTGTCATAATCTTGAAATAGTAAATGTTTATGATAAGGTATCTAATAAAACCCTTTATTGTAGATTGAAAATAGTCAAGATAATTAAACCAAAATGTCATTTACTTATAGGACTTTAAGTAAACAATTTTGTTCAAGTTGGAAATATTAAAAAGCTTAAACAACAACATTCATGAGAGCAGTTATGAATACGAAATTTAAATGTACAAGGTATTTTATTCATTGCTAATAATCATAATATATTGTTTTATACAAATTAACTTTAGTATTAGGTTTTAATGCCAGAGTGATTTTCGTATCTCTCAGATTTTGCCCACAGAAAAATTCAGGCAATTTCTTTATATATTAAATGTTTTAAATATATTTAACGCTTAAGATTGCTGCAATTTTAAGAATGATAATTATGTTGCTATTTGTTTTGCTTAGTCTTTTTCATATCCTATAAACATTTTGAGCATTTAAAAAAAAATAATTGAAAAAAGATAGTTATTAAAATAAGAATTTCTAGTTACCATATTTTTTAATTGGTTTATTAAAAATAATTATAAACCTGTATTATTTAAAATATTTTTATCCATTGTTCTCTCACCGATGATTATAAGAATGATAAATCTTTGAAATTATTTCTGAAAATGTATTCATCATCAACAATGTTTTGAATCAAAGCTTGAAGTTACATTGTAAGAAAAGATTTAATTATCTCATCAGCACACAACTGAATTAATGCTATGTATGAAGTGGACATACGGTGAGTTTTAAAACATTTATGATGTATATCAGCTTATGAAATAACCTCAACTGTATATTCCATCTTAAAATATAGATCGTATTTTTTTTAGAAAATATTTGTTTAAGATGGAAACGAAGTAGATGTGACAGTTCAAGTTAAAGAAATACATCATTAAATTATTTATTTGCTAACCCTCTTTTAAAGACAGCTATAACATTTAAAAGATTTTGAGCAATTTTTTCTGCATGAAAACAAGCATATTTTATGCACCCGGGATACTTTTTATCAGCCAGTATAAATCTCCACCTATCTGGTTATATCTAGTCAAATAAAATTAGTTGTTTGTATATATTTTAATTCTAGTCAAATTTGTTTGTATATATATTTTAAATTCTAATCAAATTTAAAACCATCTGTACATATATGTTAAAATACTTTTTTAAAATGGACTTTATAAAATTAGTACCGAGGCCACTATTCCCGCTACAAGCTCAAGAAATTGGTTAGTGTTTCAATAATAACTATAATTTTTTTGTAAATAAATATTCCAAGTATACTTTTCATAGTATGAGATATACTTGTAAAAAACACTTTGATTTGTGTAAATAGATATCCCAAGTATACTTTTCATGGTGTGAGCTATGCTTGTATAAATAAATATTTTAAAGTATTTGTAAAAAAAACTTTGATTTGTGTAAATAAATATATTTTTAATTGTGTGAGATAAATTTGTTAAAACTTTTATTTGTGTAAATAAATATTACAAGTATACTTTTCATGGTGTGAGCTATGATTGTATAAATAAATAAATATTTAAAGTATTTGTAAAAAATCAACTTTGATTTGTGTAAATAAATATATTTTTAGTTGTGTAAGATAAATTTGTTAAAACTTTGATTTGTGCGAACGATTAGTCAAGCTATTTAAAATACAACTTTCCAACATTTCCTGCTCTATTTTTTATTACAAACGTTAATAATTTACGCGTAAGATATTTAAATGTTATAGCTATCTTTAAAAAGAGGGTTAGCAAATAAATAATTTATTAATGTATTTCTTTAAATTGAACTGTCACATCTACTTCGTTTCCATCTTAAACAAATCTTTTCTAAAAAATACGATCTATATTTTAAGATGGAATATACAGTTGAGGTTATTTCATAAGCTGATATACATCATAAATGTTTTAAAACTCACCATATGTCCACTTCATACATAGCAATAGTTCAGTTGTGTGCTGATGAGATAATTAAATATTTTCTTACAATGTAACTTCAAGCTTTGATTCAAAACATTGTTGATGATGAATACATTTTCAGAAATAATTTCAAAGATTTATCTTTCTTATAATCATTGGTGAGAGAACAATGGATAAAAATATTTTAAATAATACAGGTTTATAATTATTTTTAATAAACAAATTAAAAAATATGGTAACTAGAAATTCTTATTTTAATAACTATCTTTTTTCAATAATTTTATTTTGTTTTTTAAAAAATGCTCAAAATGTTTATAGAATATGAAAAAGACTAAGAAAAACAAATAGCAACATAATTATCATTCTTAAGCGTTAAATATATTTAAAACATTTAATATATAAAGAAATTGCCTGAATTTTTCTGTGGGCAAAATCTGAGAGATACGAAAATCACTCCGGCATTAAAACCTAATACCAAAGCTAATTTGTATAAAACAATATATTATTGATTATTAGCAATGAATAAAATACCTTGTACATTTAAATTTCGTATTCATAACTGCTCTCATGAATGTTGTTGTTTAAGCTTTTTAATATTTCCAACTTGAACAAATTGTTTACTTAAAGTCCTATAAGTAAATGACATTTTGGTTTAATTATCTTGACTATTTTCAATCTACATTAAAGGGTTTTATTAGATACCTTATCATAATAATAAGATATTTGTAATCATAAACATTTACTATTTCAAGATTATGACAAACTTGACGTTTTATTTGCTCCGGACGCAAAAGTGAAACTTACAATGTAATATATCTCAATATCTGTCCTAGAGTCTACAGATGTAATGTTTTATTGTATTTTGTTCAAATTTAATATTAAGATTGTGTATAACTCAGGATGGTTTTAGGATTTTAATTCCGACCCTTAAATAAATGGTAAATTACTTATCAATATGTCGTGAAAATTTAAAATATTTGTAAATGGTTAAAGCAATTTTGCTTGTAGTGAAATATTTGGGGAGTGTTTGACATGGCAAATAAAACTGCTGCTTGTTTTTTTCAGGATATTATGTTTAAGTATACATGACTGATTACTGGTTTTTAAAAATTTAGTGAATATGGCTCCAAAAATTTTGTTTAAAATATATCTAGGGGGTGTTTGTCGTGTCAAATAACACTGTATAATTTTTTTAAAGGGAAAATGGCAGTTAAATAATTACAGATTTTTAAACAAAGTACCAATAAATCTTTTTATAATGAATATCTGGGGTGTATTATATTATAACAATATACTAGTTTGCAAGGAAACAACTGTATTAGGTTGTTCAAAATGGGTATCTGTGCAGTGTTTTAGATGATAGGTAATGTTTATTTGAAGATAATTTTATTTTGACTGACATTTGAGAATTTTTTCATATTATATAAAGGAATATATAAGAAAGTATATATACTTTGTTGACAGACTACAATATGGCCCTTTCCTTCAAGATGCGCTTTACATTTTCTTGAAGCCCAGATTCTAATTAAAATAAGACATTATGCTTTTATATGTAAAAAATTAAATTACAAATTAAGGCAAAAAAAGTTTAGATTCAATAAACCCACACATTACATTATTTTGAGATATGTTTAAACAGCAGATGGAAGTTTTCTTCTTTTTTAATTTTGTGCGGTTGATTTTTGTTTCCATATTCCATTCAATGGTTAGAATAAAATTAAATTATTCATACTATTTTGTCTCTTAGTATTCACTACCTTTTTTAAATGCATCATTGCAATGCATCATACCTTTAAATCTAGCTATGTTATATAGGCCTAGATTTTATAGTAGATTTAATAACATACATTCAACCGTATAGCAGTTAATACACCCGTAAAGTTATATTTGTTTTTTTTTATTGATGGTAAATAGGCCTAATTTTAACGCCTTCGTGTTGAAGTATAAGCTTAACCAATAAAGAATTCCAACTACAAACTATTAAAAAAAAGTAATGTTTATTTAAATTATAGAATAAATAAAACATTAATATCAAAATAGAGTAGGTTCAAATTTTGGAACATTTATAAAATTAAGTCACTAAATGTTAGCCCGTGGAATGTTTAAAACCTATCATTTATTGTAAACTCTTAGTAGAATTTATTTTAATTGGTTGTAGAATTTATTTTAATTCGCGTTGCACTTTATTTGAGTTCTTAACGAATTTATATAGCATAGTTTTTTAATTTTATAGTTTTATTTTATCATGACATGTAACTAGTATTCCCTACCTGAGATATGATAACAACAATGATATATGTTTAGACTAAGTGATATTTATTTAACAACTATAACGTTTAAAACATTAACAGTTTCATTTTAATCTCACTAAGTTTACCGTGACATATTTAAAGACACATAATATTTCTATGAAAAGATCCACATGACTTGTGGATATTTCTCCATGATTCTATTTGGTTACATCTTTCAAAAGTCAAATATAATTTATTAATTAGCTGATATATGTGAATGCTTAGTGATTATATGCGAGATTTATGTGATTGAAAAACATTAACAGTTTCATTTTAATCTCACTAAGTTTACCGTGACATATTTAAAGACACATAATATTTCTATGAAAAGATCCACATGACTTGTGGATATTTCTCCATGATTCTATTTGGTTACATCTTTCAAAAGTCAAATATAATTTATTAATTAGCTGATATATGTGAATGCTTAGTGATTATATGTGAGATTTATGTGATTGAAATGTTTTTTTATACATTGTAATTGCTTGAAGACAATCAAATAATACACATTGTAAATTATTAATTATAATAATATAGTGACATGGTAAGTTTTCATCAGTTGTGTTGATAAGCTATCATATTAAATATAAAGGCTCATTCATGTTAACCTATAGGTTTATTTCTACGAACAATTATCAGTTAAATCTAGTCAGAGCTTTTTATCAGCTGAATTTTATTGAACGGTTCAAAGGTAGCATTACATGTATTAGAATAGAATAACGCGTGAGGTCTTAAATAGGTGTTCTTGCCGACTCCCTCCTCCACCTTCCTCTACAAGCCCCTCAACCCTCTTACCTTTACATATATACTCCGAGTTGTAAACTAGGTAATTACAAGTGCCCAGAAAGTTGTTTTTTAAACAATTTTCCCTATCCGGGTGTTTAGGACAACCAAAGTCAAGGTTTTTGGAAGATTGTTTAGTTTCTCCTTTTCACTTAAGGTCGTTGAATTCCTCTTTGTACATGTATAACCCCCTCGCAGGGTAAATTTATGAAAGGCTTCTATCACTAGTTTCCTATGCTTTATGGAACATTAAATATGATAATTAATTATTAAATAATCAAAAAATGTTTTATTTGCTTATCATCTAGACAGGTAGTATTATTCAAAGACAAACTAGTGCTACGAGCTGTTTCTTAAACTTTATGGAACATTTAATAAGTTAAATACTTTTTTATCGATATTCAGACTGTTTTATTTGTTTGTAACATAGACGGGTAGTAAGTGGTGACCAAGAGTAAAGATGAGTCCAGAGTCGATAGGTGCGGTACAGCGTGTAAATTACGAGAACAGGTTCATCAGCGACGAGTTCTGGTTTGAAGATAGAGGATACCTTCAAGAATCTTCAATCTATCTATAAGCTATAGTGAATGGGCTCCAACACTATAGCAGATTGAGAAGAAAGCGATCTGGACTATACTGGGTCTGTAGACTTGGTTTATACACTTAGACGTTCAGCCTGTTTTGGAAAAGATAAAGCCTCCTTTATAAGTTTTCCAGATTGTGTTATTGTAAAGGCTTCTCAAAATTATACTATCCTCGTGTATTTACTGTTCATGTTATGAAAGACTGGTATTTAGCTATGATTAATGTTTATAAAGAGAGTCGGGATATCAAACCCTGTCCTCCGGAGAAGAGTAAGCCATTTTATTCTAGAAATTCTATATTATCACAATCATTAATCTTTCTTGTTGTTTACCACTATCCATGTAACTTTTGAAAATAAATTTTAAACCTCTGTTCATTCCTGTCAAATCTTGCCAGCAACAGCATATAACCTAGTAGAGAGGGTATGTCTATACTATATTAAAAAGGACAAACATGATATTCAGATAGGTTTTAATAGCACTTTAAGATTAATTATTAAATAATCAAAAAGGTTTTATTTGCTTATCATCTAGACGGGTAGTATTATTCAAAGACAAAATAGTGCTACGAGTTGTTTCTTAAACTTTATGGAACATTTAATAAGTTAAATAATTTTTTTATCGATATTCAGACTGTTTTATTTGTTTGTAACCTAGACGGGTAGTATATATTCTTAACATAGAATATTAGGTTTGAAACTGTGTCTGTTCCCCGATTATTTAGCACATAAACGTGTAATCGTAATGAAATAGTAAGATTCGAAAACAACTTATTTGGTTTCCATACGCTAAAATTAATATTATATTAAGTCTTTAAATACTCACATCGATGTCAAATATTCTGTAGCAAGATGCTTTGTCGCGCTAATGGATTAAGAATAGGGAAGGTTGAGTTAACCAACAAACCACCCCAGCGAGATTCGAACCTCGACAGTCTAACTCACGCCGCAGGACTACTACGCAGCTCTTACACGCCGTCACCCCCACCAAACAATAGCGCGACCTGCAGCTATCGTCGTCAACACCGATCCACACACCGAGCCCGGCAAGCATTGGGTCGCCATCTTTATCGACAAGAACGGTGCGGGAGAATACTTTGACAGCTACGGTTTTCCACCCCGTATAAAGTCACATCTGGCATTTATACGCAAAAACACTTGTCGCACGACTCATAACACGATACAACTTCAAAGCGTAGCCTCGGACGTTTGCGGACATTACTGTCTCGTGTACCTTCTCTATCGCGCCCAGAACATTCCGATGAAAACTTTCCTCGCCCTATTCTCGCCCACCGATCGTGCCGCCAACGACGCTAACGTGTTGAGATATTACAACACATTTTTCAAGACTGTGGGTTCCTGCCGCCGCCGCCCTGCAAGAGGGTGCGTCCAATCGGCGTGCGCCTATAAAAGGGGCGCTCCGATGGCCTGCCGGGCATAATCATGGAAGGCCAAGACGTATGCGCAAGGCAGGTGAAGCCGCTCGCCGTCGCCGGTATTTTCAACACTCTATTTCCGCTGGACGCGGTCGACGCCAAGCGAGTCATCGTCGGCATGAGCGTCCAGAACGACTTTACGCCCTATGTCCAGCTAGAAAAATGCGGCGGGAACTGCGCCGTGTTCAACCGTACAGAGTGGCAAGAACTGGGCGGCTACAAGCAGGTCATATCAAAGTTTTTCACCAACACGCATCCTCCGCAGAAGATCACTCTGACTAACCATGAAATCTCCCTGAGACGTATGTGCGGTGACCGTATGGTGGTCATCAGCGAAAAACAGGACGCGGGACTCAAACGGGTCGCCTATCTAGCACCTAGCTGGGCGCGTCTCTGCGATGTGTGGGACCTCATCGACGCAGCCGTCGACCGCAGGGATATGTGGTCGACACCTGTCGCGCGCTATTGCAACGATCTGATCGACACGCTCGTCGTAGATGTGTGCGACGAATCGGCGGACGTCATCGACCTCGATCAGCCTACGGTGGAAACGCACATCAGAAACCTGGATCTCCTCAGTGCTACCTACTATACACGACAAGTCGTCGGTTTGGACTATTACATGCTGGATTGTGAACTGAAAACAATTTTACTGACACATCTAAGAGACACTGTAGAAAAACGCATGAACGAATATATGCGTCATTCTTGTAAAAGTGTATAATATGTCTGTAAAAACCTTTAATGTATAATAAATGTATGTTTTGTAATATAGTGTTTTATTCAAGCAAATAAAAAAATAAAATAAAAAAAAATAAAATTTTTTTTAAAGTCCTCCTAAGCTAATGGCTGCCCTGGGGGTAACTAACAAGTTACAATAACACCCGGGACACAAGCACGGTGGAACGAGGATGTCAGACAAACACAGGTTGCTATAACAACACGGATGTCAGACAAGCACGTACATGTTCAAGGATACAGGTGACGTCACAACAGGATACAGATTACAATAACAACAGGTGACGTCACAGGTTACAATAACAACGCGTAACACCCGGGACACGAGCACGGTGGAACGAGGATGTCAGACAAACACACAGCTTGCTATAACAACACGGATGTCAGACAAGCACGTACATGTTCAAGGATACAGGTGACGTCACAACAGGATACAGATTACAACAACAGGTGACGTCACAACAGGATACAATAACAACGCGTAACACCCGGGACACGAGCACGGTGGAACGAGGATGTCAGACAAACACACAGCTTGCTATAACAACACGGATGTCAGACAAGCACGTACATGTTCAAGGATACAGGTGACGTCACAACAGGATACAACGCCTGAGAAACAACAGGTGACGTCACAACAGGATACAATAACAACGCGTAACACCCGGGACACGAGCACGGTGGAACGAGGATGTCAGACAAACACACAGCTTGCTATAACAACACGGATGTCAGACAAGCACGTACAGGATACAGGTAACGTCACAACGGCGGGGGGCGGGGGGCAGGGGGCAACAGGATACAAGTTGCAATAACAACAACAGGATACCGGCTACGAAGATGTCAGACAAGCACGTACATGTTCAAGGTTACAGGTGACGTCACAACAGGATACAAGTTACAATAACAACGCGTCACTAATATAGACCGTTTTCGATATGAACGCTCTAAAGGCATTAGATATAGACAGTTTTAGGTATGAAGGGGTGGAACCATGCATCATGTATACTACTGACGGAAATGAGCGGCGACGTTGGCAGGTGAAGTATGAGTTGTATTAGGGCGTGCTCATGCTCCTTTTTCACAAGAATTTCCTTTGGGG
Source organism: Timema podura (assembly GCA_033556935.1). NCBI lineage: Eukaryota > Metazoa > Arthropoda > Insecta > Phasmatodea > Timematidae > Timema > Timema podura. The sequence goes on from JAVRXN010000001.1 coordinate 38,873,841, forward strand.
GACGCGAGAATTTATTTTGCAAGTATTGATGTTTTGTGGGGTTTGCCCCGGGGGTGTATCTTATTTTTACACAAGTGTTTTTTCAACTTTTTATTTAGGAGATTGGCTGCTTTCATATTGCATTATAGTCTAGTTCAGGGTTTATGAAAGTGTGAGGTAAAGAAAGCGTGATTTATAATGGTTATAAACCTTGAAAATAAGTGTTCAAAAATAACGTTTCAGTAAACTACAATTAAATATAATTGCCTCAGAAAAACAAACATATCTTGGTAATCACAATTAATAGTCTATAAAATTTTCAAACAAATTATTGCGAAAACTTTTTTTTTCCCCCCCCAAGAAAAATAAACATTTAAAATTATTTATATTGTAAAAAACTTACCACATACCCATTTCTAACCAAATTATTAAATACATTTTTAAAATAATCCATTAAAAATGTTATCAGAAAACTACCCTTAAACAAATTTTCCCCCGAAAATAATACTTAACAGCACTGCGTCTTACTACCCGTTCGGGTTATACGCTTAAGTAATAATTACGCTGATTGGGAAGGTTAAATATAGAGGAAGTGAACGCGCATTTGCGTGGAGAGAGAGAGAAAAACCATTTAGGATAAACCACCCCCAGTTTACCCGAGTGAGATTCGAACCTCGATCTCCCCGTCCTCGGCACTCTAGCTCATCACGAAACTCTAGCGCGTTAGCCAACTACGCCACCAAGGCGGGTCCGAAAATAAAATATTTATTTTAATTTATCTTGTCAAGCACTTCCCAAATATACATTTTAAATACTATTGTTAGATGAATATCAAAACACAGGCCGCAAATAATTGTAGTTACGGGAATGTCCGTATGGAGGAGAACACATTTTAATTAATTAATTAGTTGAAAAAATAACACCTAGAGACGGGAAACGTACTCAATACTTTCGGCTCAGCGTGCCAATGCTATACCAGTCCCGCGTCCCTAAAAAAATCTTTCGAGATTAATTGGGTCTTCTTTATAGTTAGTCACTCACTTATTTTATGAGTGGCACTACACATAATAGAATTCCGGTAGGAAGGAAATTAGTTATTTTTTTTTTAAATGTCTTCATTATTAGTTTTATTTTATAAGTACAGAAATTATCATTGAAAAATGACAGTTATAGAATATATTACTTGACCGTAAACTTATATGGAAACTTTTTTTGTAACTTTTATAACTGGTAAAAAAGTTTCTTTAAGTATAAATCCGACTGTACCAAATTTGAATATCAAGCTTCGTGCTTCGTTGAATCATTTACCTTAACAAATGCACCCGCTTCGGTGGCCGCGTGATCTAACGCGCTACTCCCACAAAAGACTAGACTGCCGATGGCTGGGAGATCGAGGTTCGAATCTCGGTCTGGTGTACTGAGGTTTTTTCCAATATATTTTTCCCACTTCCCTCCACGCAAATGTTGGTAGGCTTTCTATAAATATAACGTCCATAATCCCTAAAACCTTTAGCGTGATTAGTACATAAGCGAATAACCCGAACGGCTAGTAAGATGCGGTGCTAAAAAAACCTTAACTAACATGTTAAGTTACGACCTTTTCTCGCATTGTTTGTCTATTCTGATGCAAAGTTTAGTAAGTAAGAAAGGGATATCCATCTAATGTTAGAAGGTCATAGTGCAAGGTTGGCTGACCTAGTGTTCGATCCTAGGTCAATAACGTCAACTGTACGTATGTCTGCCTGGTATAATAGAAAATTCTTCCAACGTAAAAGCCCCAGTGGTTTTCCGTTTTTTTCCAACCATACGTGCAAGATCAGAGGTTGAGATAGTCCAGTACTCACTTCACCAGAAAAACTTCATCGGCGCGGTGATCACGCGGACAAATACGTCATATCTCGTCTAGTCTGGTTTGCTGGGGACGGGGATGTGGGGGTTTGAATCTAGGCCGGATGTACTTAGAATGAATTTTTCTTAAATAGTTTCCCACTTAACATCCGCGCAAATGTGTATACATTTCTTCTATATTATACCTTCCTCATTATGATCCTATTAGTATTATTAAATGTAGTTGGTCCAGGCGATAAAAATATAACATAACTTGAGACAAATTTAAAAAAAGTGAAAAGGTATGTTGGTATAAAAATGACGTTTTAAATCTGTCATTTCAGTCTTTGATACACGGTACTGTAATATTAGCGGGATTAAATAGATATTTACCCGCTTAGATGGCCGCATGGTCTAAGGCGCTACTCTCGCAGTAGACTAGACTGCATATGACGGGCAGATCTCGGTGGGTGTACTGAGGGTAGTTTTTCCAAAATAGTGTTTCACTCTCCCTCCACGAAAATGCGGGTACACTTCCTATAAATATAACCTGCCCATCCCTAAGACCATTAGCGGAATAAGTACATAAGTGTATAACTCGAACGGGTAGTAAGATGCGGTGCTTTAACACAAATATATTTACCCGGCTCGGTGGTTGAATTAACTCTTAAGGAGTCACACTCGCAATAATCTAAATGTCCAACGACAGGGATATCGGGGTTCGAATCCTGGTAGGATGTACTGATAGTGATATTCCTAAAGGTTTTCCCATCCTCCATCCACGCAAATTAGGGTACACTTCCTCTAAATATAACCTTACTTATTCCTAACACATTATCATATAAACAGAAGAAGTAGTGAATGCCGGGTCAAGAAAAAATTCTTATGATATATATTAAAAAAAATCAAAATCGAACTATTTTGTTTACATTTGTATAGTCTTATTAATAACTTCCAAACAATTATGCATAGTCAATTTTTTCTTATTATTTAAAAAATAAAATAATAGATTATTTCAAGAGATATTAAAAATGATATGCTGGTGGAAAACTGCCTCTTTTAAGTACCTTACTTATTGGGCCAAAAACTTTAATCGATCGATTGAGTGGTTGGCGTTCAAAATCCTGTCCGGGTGCCGTCTCTATGGATCAACACATTCTTATCATATTTTCCTTCTGGGAAGGTGTTGTTATCTCACTATGCATGCAATTATACAGCGCTCCGTCCAATAAATCAAACTTTAATACATAATATCATACTTTATAATTTTCGAATTCGTGTGTTTTTGATCATTTAATTTGTTCATAGGTTATTTGGTAAGTTTTGGATTCAAACCCCGATCTTCCCGTCATAAGCTTTCTAATCTATATTCTAATATAGCAGAGTTACACGTTAGACCATGTCACCACCGATTCGGGTAAAGACGGGGTTCAAAATTCTCACTGGGGTGTATTTAGGGGTGGTTTACCACTTTTTTTTTTATCCTCTCTCCAAGATGATGAGTACGCAATTCCTCTTGATTACACTCCTCATCCTTACCCTAAAGATTAATCCGTCAATAATTCGTGCGCCAAACTTTCTGTTTAAATAAGCTGCTCATCTTATGATAGCTATGCAAATGTCCATGTGTCTGGACTGTTAAAGACAACTTGACCAACGAGAAATAATTTTGCGGTCGCGATGTTTTTTTGAACACCTTGTTGGCAAGCTTCCTCTTCCCTCCATAGTTTCTTACCGAGTCTCCTCCTAAAACAGACACATCATGAAAGAGAAAAGGTAGAAATCGCCCTTTGGTGTTTGTTTTTTTAAAGTTCCTCTTCCCCAATTTTTCGTTCCCAAGGGATTACAAGTGCACATTAACTTGCGGTCCATTTCTTTTTTCCTCGGCTTCTTCCCCCTCCCCTTCTTACCTTTACCCTCCCGTCTGTATTTACGACTTCTTAAAACCTTGTTCTGTTCTGCGCGAGTTATAGCCGCAAATCTAACAAATTACGTTATTTATGAGGGTGTAATAATGAAACAATGATCCTTTATTTTGCTTTACACCCCTCATGTCAGACTAACTCTTTTGTATTGTTTTTCAACCTCTTTTTCAAACGTCGGGTTTTGCGTGCCTGAATATAGCTTCTTGTAGGCCTGGCCTATGTTTAGTAGATTACCTATTGCTTCATAACGACTATTGTACTATTTAGTGTCTCACACAGCAGGAAAACCTGGTAAAGTCAAAGAATTCGGATGTTCTAGGAGAGGCCGGTAATTTTGTTAATTTGTCAAAGAATGGTAAAATAGACGTCGCTTACTTACTCTTTAAGAACTTGAAAGTTCATTGCCGCACTTAAAAAAGTACGCCACCTGTGCCTATCTTTAGCAAGGTCTACTTCATTGCATCTTATCTCTTTCAAATACATTCTATGTTATTCTCTCATCTGCGTTTAGTTCTTCCCAATGGATAGAGCCCCGTACAAATGGTTTTATTTTTAGTTAAATGTCATTTTTTAAATCTCCCTTTTTGGTGTTATTTCGTGTTTATTCAAAATTACATGTTATCTGAGGGGTTTAAGTATTATTTACATATTGAAACAATGTATACAAAATTAAAATTTATTATTGAAACCTTATATATTTGCTTTAAAATTCTTTGTAAAGTTTGTCTGCATATTTCATAAATTTTGTAGCCTAAAGTTAGCTTACTCTACAGCAAAATATTAATAAAATTACAGCATGGTCAAAATTTCTGCTTAATTTCATCTTAATTTCGTGTTTATTTAAAGATTATTTTTGTAAAAGCGGTGTTATTTCGTTTTATTGGAAGATTTCGTGTAACTAGACGATTTCGTTTAATTTCGCTTTTCAAAAACATTGTAAATCATATCTAAAAACTATCAAATTAAAAAGTACTTGATTCCATCTTTGTATGGCACTTTTCGCTTTGTCGCGTCTCACCATTTTTACGGGTTTTACCAATGGCCTCTTCCATTTAGATTTGCCAGTCAGTTCCTTGAACACGGTCCTAAATTCTCCCATTCGCGCTGCATCTCCTGCACACCGCAATCTACGAGACTTGAATATCCTAACAATGTATTGTGATGAGTACAGGGTATGTAACTCATTATTATGTAACCCTCCCCAGTAGCCACATCCCTGTCTGGACCTAATATCTTCCAAAGCACCTTATTTTCGAACACCCTAAATTTGTTTTCGTCATGTTTCACACCCATTGAGAACAACTGGTAAAATTATTGTTTTGTATATTATAAGATTTATTTCCTTAAAAGCATGTGAGATGTTAACAATTTAATGAAAGAGTAAAAGCATGCGCATTTCCCGACTGTATTCTCTTCCTAATTTCCACTCTAAAATAATTAGTGCTAGTTTAAATTGTTCCTAAATATTTAAATTCATTAACCCTGTCAAATGACGTTGTTCATAGTAATCTCTAAATTATCGCCACCAATGCGTGTTCCCTGTGTGAGCATATACACTTTAGGCGTCACTATCTTTTAAATATTGGGAGAATAGGATGAACCCATTTTCCCTTTAAAACTAGAAATCAAAAAAATTTTAAATCTAAATATCACGAATAATATGATATACAAATTAATTCTACAAGTCATATAAAATAATTACGTTAAACGTGAGTTTTAATTTTTCTGAATGAAAAAATTCACTGTTTATTTAACGATTTAGGGTTCGGCCAGACTGACAAGCGTGCGAGCGAGCGCGCAAGCGACTGGGTGGCCAAACTGGTGAGCGCGTATTATTTATTATTATTTAGCACCGCGTCTTACTACCCGTTCGGGTTATACGCTTAAGTACTAATTACACTAATGGATTAGGAAATGGGAAGGTTGAATTTAGAGGAAGTGAACCCGCATTTGCGTGGAGGGAGAGTGGAAAACCATTTAGGAAAAACCACCCCCAGTTCACCCGACCGAGATTCGAACCTCGATCTCCCCGTCCTCAGTGGTCTGGCTCAACACGACTGGCGCGTTAGCCAACTACGCCACGGAGGCGGGTGTGAGCGCGTAATTAGCAGATAGCTCTCGTTAGTTGTCGACGAGGAGGCTACGAATCTTGGCTCAGTGAAATGAGGGTGGTTTTTGACAAGTGATTTATTGTTGTGGTTTTCTCCTCCTCTCTCCACGCTAATGGTGATTCTTATTGGTAAAGGCCTACTTTGATAATATTGGAGTATTTTAACATATTATTTTTACATATATATATATATATATATATAATATGGTTTATGATCTTACCAATTAAATTAGGCCGTTAGTAGCAAGTGTGCTAAGCCTATCGATATTAATAAAAATAGAACCAGTTCTATCTTTCAAGCGTGCGCGCTCAGTCGCTCGCTCCAGTCTGGCCACCTCTCATTACAACCAATGTGTTCTATTTTATATTTTAGTCGCTCGCGCGCTCGCTCGCCCAGTCTGGCCGCCCCCTTAAGGGTGTCCCATTTGAGTATATTATTGGAAAGGAGAGGGACCTACCCTTCTCCCGTCTGTCGCCCCCGCTTGATTGACATATATTTGAAACGTTACATAGATTTACCCTTTTCACAGGACCTGCAAATTCTTCAAGAATTTGTCGCCGAGTGTATAGTAGCTTTGAGGTGTTAATGGTTCTCAAGAAAGGAGCCTCAACCAAAATATGAAAAACTGTATCAGCTGATTGGTAGCGTTGTTCCAGGAGTCTAATGGCGATACAATGCTTCTAGTGTTCATCTATGAGGAGCTGCTGGGAGGAGTCTCACCTATGAGAGTAAAAACTGCAAAGTATCAACAGATGTTTGATTGGTTGCGTTGCTTTAGGTGCCCATTGGCGATACAATGCTTCTAGTGTTCAGCTATGAGGAGCTGCTGGCTCTCAAGATAGAGGAGTCTCACCTGAGAGTAAAAACTGCAAAGTATCAACAGATGAATGGTTCCATTGTTTTAGGTGCCCACCGGCCAGTGGCGATATGACGCTTCCTGTGTCCAGCTATGAGGAGCTGCTGGCTCGAGTAAGGAGTCTCACAGATGAGACTATACAACTTCAGAGAGAGCTCACCACGCCTCTTCTCAATACCACATCCACGACTCTTGACTACAACGAGAATGGTGAGTGTGTTGCGTCGTCCGTGAAATATTTCATTTCTGTACGATGAGTCCCGTAGTTCGACTAAAACTGATATTGATCATTTGTTTAAATTAAAAGCTTAGGGTGCCGATACATACACCGAAGAGTGTTCAAAAAAATGTCAAACTTTGGATTTATAAGGGGTGTGCGATTACTCGAAAACTCAAGTTGAGTTTGAGTAACTGCTTGAACTCGACTCGGAAGATTTCTACAAAACTTGAAAAATTTGAGTACTCGGAATTTTATAAATTTTTCTCGAAAATTCTGAGTTTAGTTGATTTTATTCAGTTTAAAAAATATGTTATAATAAATAGTCTCTTAATATTTACTTTTTCTGGTTAAAAAATTGTACAATTATATTAAATATAATTAAAAATCCGAATTGATGTGACTATATAAAAAAAATTGTTTTTAAAAATATATGTATGCATTTACGAATTATAAATGGATCTTTTATAGAAATCCAACTTGAAATATTTCTCGTACAAATATCGCTTTAATTATATTACCACCCGCCTCGGTGGCTAACGCGCTGGTTCGTGTTGCGCTGGACTGCCGAGGACGGGGAGATCGAGGTTCGAGTCTCGGTCAGGTGAACTGGGGGTGATTTTCCCTAAATAGCTTTCCACTCTCCCTCCACACAAATGTGTAAGCGCATAACCCGAACGGGTAGTAAGATGGGGTGCATATATATATATATATATATATATATATATATATATATATAAAATTATAATTTTATATATATATATAATTATATTACCTGAACTCTAAAAAAAAACTCTAACCGAATTTGACTCAAAGTGAAAAGTAATTACTCGCACACACCTAAAAATATTCAAAGGGGAAGCTGCAATTGTAGAAAACGACGATTTCTTGAGTTCTACCTAACTAATTAATAAAAAAGCATTTACTTCGAGGATTATATCACATTTTTTTACGTTATTTGGTAAATGTATGGGCTTTATTAAGACAGGGTTTCCGATGTAAAAAATTGTTGAGGTAAAAATGGGCCTTGAGCTATAGAATAGCACAAAAATCACCAAAGGCTTGAACTTACACTGGACTTTGGAATTGAAGAAGCAAGAAAGTTGACTTAGGCGATTTTTCGCTTGAGTACGACTCGTTGGTGATAAACCCTCTGTTCAAATCACTTAAAAAAATAACTTCCACACTTGACTAATGTATTTATTGGCAAAACTTTGACCTTTTGAAAATATTACTAGAAACCTATTTCGTAAAGGGACCCCCTCACCCCCCCCCCCCCCCAGCAGGCTAAGAAATGGCTTTATCCTGTGCTTGGGGTCTCATTCGGTCATACATTAAACGCACACTTAATCTGAAAATCAGATCTTTGGCATACCATCTTGATCTCGCACTCCTCAGTGGGCATCGCTGCGTGTCGCGCATGCGCATTCAAGAGTTACCCACAGGTTTTGCATCCAGTTTCTTTAATGGAAAAACACTAAAATGTGCGTTCAACTTTGAGATTTGACGTGATTTGAGCTCAGAATAAAAAAACCCCACTATACTTTGATTAGTTACTTTTAAAATAAATTGTACGGCAACACAAATGCGGGTACACTCTCTCTAAATTCAATATTTCTCATCCCTAACACATTAGCATAATTAGTACTTAGGATGCGTATTTTCCAAAAGGGTAGTAAGACTTGGTGCTATATTAAAAAAATACTAAATTTTCACAACCATAAGGTTTTTTAAATGTTAGTTACGCTATATTTCTTTTTAAAGGCTCTTAAAAATGCTTACTATTTATATTCAGCAATGTTAAACTTTGTGGTAGGAAGAGATGTCTAATGTTTGTGATAGGAAGAGATATCTAAAGGCCTTCTTCCCTGTCAGTATTCTACTGTCTATAGTAGGATTTTGGTAGGAGAAAGGACCTTTCAAACGTTCCTTCCTACCATAGGCGTATTATGGATCAAGTTTCATGATAAAATGTTGTGTTAAAAAAATGGGGTGTGGCTGTGTCATGGACACGGCCGTGTGTTATACGTGAATACGTTTAAACTTAAACGAACATCGTAGCTTCTCCGAGTCAAAAGTTATACTAATTGCATATCTCGATACGCAGCAAAATAACCTCAAAATGGCGGCGCTTCCCCCTCCACCGTGCGCGATGCGTCACTGTTCTCGCTTATCGTAATGAATTTCTTTGATCCTTTAGCTATCCAGTGGTATAATTTAATTTTGGATGCAGAGGAAAGATTCGAAACTACAACACCAAACTGTATCCCCCGATTTTGTTATCATTAGGTTTTTTGGATTGCCCCCGTATGGTAGCAAATTTAAAGACGTATTCACGTCAAAAAGCGCTCCGATAATATTTAAATTACACCTGCATCGGTGGGCTAAGGCGTCAGTATCGTCTAGTCTGGTTTGCTGGGGACAGGGAGGGAGGTTGCTGATTGTACTGAGGGTGGTTTCCCCTCAATTATCTCCTCCATATCCCACCGTTCTCACCCCTTCCTCGTTAGTGTGCTGTTAGCCCGAACATGTGGGTAATAAGTGAAGTATCCTTCGTACAACCTCCAAGGTGACAAGCTTTCTTTGCTTTATTTCACTCTGATATAGCTTCAAGGCTGCCATTCACCTGGAAAACACAAGGAATTTTTGATGTCTGGAAAAAAAAACCCGGGAGAACAGAGGGGCATTTTGCAAAATCTAGTGAAAATACTGGAATATTTGTTAGTTTGGGATATTTAACTGAAAGCTTAAAACTGGTCTTTGGATGAACGAAAAAGTAAACCGAGGAACTATTTAATAATAAAAAAGAAATTTATTACTCTTTGTAATGATCCTAATTTATATTTCTTATTTTTTCCAAATTTAAATAATTATTTTTATTTTCGGTACAATTTTTTATCAATATATTCAGCCATTTTATTTAATTTCATTTAAATACTCTTTTATATCATTCTATTTGGTAACAAAACCACACTAGCAATGTGTTTATTTCATGGTACTATCTTTTTCTGCTAACATCTTTTAAAATTTTCTTTCATGATGTCATCCTCCTTTGTTCTGGACGGGGAAGTCCCGATAAAGAAGAACATCACTCTGTGTTGGAAACTTAATTTGTGAGGACGTGGTTTGGCAAAATCTTATATATTTAAGTAATCTTTTTATAAATATGGTGTAATATTTTATTTAAAGAATAATTAAATAATTTCAAAATTCAATCTAAATAAATAAATGTAAATTAAAAGGTGTTTTAGTGAAATAATAATTTATATTCAACTATCTGTATAATCTGCGTCTCAGGCGATCATGGCGTCATGGAATGTTGTCATAGTTAATCAATTTTAATAAAGTAAATAAATTATACTTAAATTGCCGGGCAGTAACGACAAAGGAAAGGGCTACGATAGCTAGCTGGGCACGTATATTCACGTAACCGTAATAATTGTAGCCCATCGCGAGGCACGCACGTAATCGCCATATATTCTTCAATAGAAGCTGACTGGAAAAGTGGTGATTCATCTTGGAAAACACAAGTAATTTGTTAGTAATAAAATAGTGGCAATCCTGAGCTTATAAGGTCTAGGATCATAGTGTAATCCGTGCAAGAAAATACTGTTGCCTTTTAGGGTCAACATAGTGTACTTGCAAACTGAATATCTTGCATTGCACGAACACATCGGGTTTGTCTTTCTCCCCGGCCACAATTATACCAAGAATTTTGAGCTCATTTTGCTTACAGCTCGCCATGAGACTCGTTATATCCAGCTGAAGCGTTGTGTCACGAAAACTCATTTTTTGAGATTGTCTGATTGGATTAAACAAATCAATAAGGCTCTCGGTTCCGTGACTGCCGGCTCGGATTAATTAATCTAACAATGTTAGCTTTGAGTTAGATGGGGACGTTGCATTAAGCTCTGTTGGTTATTGACTGGAATGTGAGGCGAGTCAGTTGCCTGCTACATCATTCATAGAAAGATACTCGAATTATTGTTCCACGCCGGGGTTATTGACTGTCGCGTGCCTGTCGCTGGCTGACATGCAATATAATGATTAATTCTCTCTTAACCACCTCTCACGATACGCACATTTGTTGAGTTTGTATGTGGTCACAGACAATATTAGGGTTGAGAATTTTATAGTATTTAGATTATATAGACACTTTACTTTGGGACTATTTCTGGACTAAACTCCGAATCACGAATACTACTCCGCCTATTTTCGCACTATGTTTAGAGATTTCCATCGACTTGCTCTTCGGCTCCAAGCGGCTGTCTGTCGATGTATGTCTGTTGACGTTTTCAAATGGGTGTCGATACGTTCCTGTTGACGTTGTCAAATGGGTGTCGATACGTTCCTGTTGACGTTGTCAAATGGGTGTCGATACGTTCCTGTTGACGTTGTCAAATGGGTGTCGATACATGCCAGTTGGTGTTGTGAAATGGGTGTCGATACATGCTTGTTGGCGTTGTCAAATGGGTGTCGATACATGCCTGTTGACGTTGTCAAATGGGTATCGATACATGCCTGTTGACGTTGTCAAATTGGTGTCGACACATACTTGTTGACGTTGTCAAATGGGGTGTCGATACATACGTGTTGACGTTGTCAAATGGGGTGTCGATACATACGTGTTGACGTTTTAAAATGGGTGTCGATACATACTTGTTGACGTTTTAAAATGGGTGTCGAAACATGCCTGTTGGCGTTGTGAAATGTATGTCGACTAATTTCTGTTGAATTGGTCAAGTGGGCGTCGATTCATCTCTGTTAAAGTAGTCCAATGGTTGTCGATACATGTATGTTGGGGTAGTCAAATGTATATCTATACATATATTTTAAAAGTCTCAAATAACTATCTTCACGTGTATATTAATGGTATCTATCGGATCTCTATGTGTGTATGTTGAAATAGTCACATTTATCAGAAATGAACACAAATTAATCAAAAATTAAAAATATGCTAGCATATTAAAAGTTGTCTTTACACGATTCTAATTTTGGTTTTGTGAGATTTTTGCCATAAAAACTGGAAAAACACTGGCCATTTCTCTCGCCCCCTTCCATCCCACCTCAAGGTTAATGTATGGAACTGAAATATACTATAACTAAGTATTTAAATGAGGTTTACTGACTGAAATATTTATGATATTAATATTTTTAAGTATTTTATTGTGTACACTTCATATGAATGTATAGTAATACTAAATTTCAGCCCCGTACATTAACTACTTTACCTTAATAATGGTACGCAAAAAGCATAAAATAGCAAGTTTGACCCCTTAGAACTCGTGAAATGTAATGATCTGAAAGTATCAAATCACCATTATTATAGCTTATACTTATACATTTGATAAAATTGTGCAATATAATTTTTATTGTCGAATTAACTTAAGCAAATTTTGAATAGAGAATATTTTTTATATGCTGTAAAAATACAAATAAAAATTAACTTAAAAATCCAAATTCGTTTCGTGGACCTCGGGTTGGGAACCACTGCCCTAATCCATTAGTTTAGTTAAATGCGTATGGACCGGTTTGTTAGTGGTAAGCGGAGCAAAAGGCAGTTTATTTCACATCAAGTAGTTAAATTTTGTCTAAGGATATTTGTGTTTAGGACTGAGAAAAATGTGGGCTCAAAGCGATGGTTTGGTTGTCTCACTCTCAGTCTCCACAGCCATGAACATATTGTCTCTAGACAAATGTTATTCTGTTTTCAGATGAATACTTTAGTCACCATTTATTTATTCTTGCCAGTTGTGTTCGACCGTTACTGGCTTAGTCTGCCAAACTTGACCAGCAAGACGATCGACTGGACTGAGTTTATATTTTTCATCATATTCACTTTAGGACAAGGATTTTCAACTTTTTTACGGTGCGTACCCCATCATTTGTAAACCCTTATCTCAAGTACCCCGATTTTTAAAATGAATTGACTAATTAAAACCCGTAGTATTTTTTTTTATTTTACTTTCTCTCGACCCCTTGTGTGATCGTAAAAAAAAAAAAAATGACCTCGAGATTTTGGTGTTTCATGACTCATTGAAACCAAAAAAATTTGTTTTTGCGATTTTGTTTTTCTGTATCTCAGACTAGAGCCGAAACCATTTTACCTACTGGGCTAAAACGTATATCTAGGATTTTCATAAGGCCCCCCCCCCCCCCAAAGGAGTTTTTGGAATTATATATCCAACCCTAAAATTAGGGTAGCTTACTGAAGGGCAAAAAAAGTTCAACTCGATTTGCTAAAAATTTTTTAACGATTGTTATTAAATTTTGTATTTAGGCACGGTTTAAAACATTACACACAAAATGGTAACTCCATTTTTCCAATTAAAATTACTTTAAGGGCACTTTAGAGAAGCAGAAATTTCTAATTTTGATCAAATCTTCGCAACTATTTGAGATACAAAATAACTTACCATTGTAAAGTTGTAGTACTGTTTAAAGTAAAAATATTTTCATTTTAAATATATTTTATAAAACCAATAGCTTATTTGCTATAAGCAAACATATATAATTTCTTTGGAGCACTTTGAAATATAAAATTGATTGTTATGCTCTTTGATGGACAGAGATGCTCCTCTTTACTTAAAGGTACTGTAACATTGTATATTATTTCTTCTATGCTCTTTGGTGCAGTGTTTTTGCAAACTTGTGTAGAAGCAGGTACATTTATTCGAATATATAGTTTCAAGAAAAAAAAAAGCAACACAAAGTGTGTGCACTTGGAGTTCTCTACATATGTAGTTTATTATTATTATTACTATCTGATATTACGTATTCAAGTTTTTATTCTATTAAACGTGGCCAACCGCCACCGAAATGTAAATCCGTGTGAAGTCTGGCCGGGTGTCACGCTGCAACTCAATATTCCGCTGAATGGGCGCCTCTACCACGTGGCTGACATGCTTGTATATAAATAATCTGTGTAGTAACAGCTTCCCTTCCTGGAGCTAGTGTAGCGTGTTATGTGGAGGGTTGGAGGGTGGGGGAGTCGGGAGTCGTACGTTCCGGGCTCGTTTCATTATTAAAACATGGCCGCCACGCCGTATTACCATATTATCCCACCTCCACCCTTTTTATGCGTATCGATTCCTTCGGGCACGAGTTTCCAATTTAACCCACCTTTTAAAAAAAATGTATATAAAGTGCCGTCAAAAAGAGGGGTGAAAGGGGTTGTAATGGGAACGAAAATAGAGGGTTGAAGGGGGGGCTTATTCTGCAAAACCTTCGCGCTCTGCTTTAGGTTCAGGTGTTTTAGGTACTTACCCGATTATTTAGGTTCCAGTGGCTTGCTCTCTTAATGAGGCGGTATATAACGTTTGTTATGTTGGTAGGTATTGTCTTGATGAGGTACATTGAGGTTATCATACGATAGTAGGGGCCAGTTTCATAGTCAGATTTAGTACGCCTCAAGTGCGAGTCGATACTAAATACAAGACGTCACCTACCTGAAATTGAATGGAATGGGCCAGTTTCATATGCGGAACTGGCCCATTCCATTTTGGTCTAGGTAGGTGTTGTCCTGTATTTAGTGTCGACTCGCACTTGAGGCGTACTAAATCTGACTATGAAACTGGCCCTAGGTGTCTTGACAGTTTAAAAAGTTGATATAACTAATTTAATATATTCATAGTCGACCTCGGTGGTCTTGGAGTAAAGTGTTCGCCTCGGGTCGACGGACTTTTCTGGAGCTATAAGAAATCGTAGCACAACTTCCTTCGGAGGGGCAGTAAAGCCGTTGATTCCATATCGATTGTGGCACGTAAAGAATCCCTGGAAGATATGTGAAACCCCCTCTCCCGGCAAAATTGGTAGGCTCTTTCGTTCTCGCTCATTGAAATTCTCTTGTGCTGTTATAGGCCTAATCAATCGATCCAGAAACACTTATTACATTAACATTAAACACTTTATAAATAAATAGTAAATAAAATATATTCATACGTCAAATCATATGATCCGAAGCCGTCACTGTCTTCTGGTGTTCACCACAACGACTTTTGGTTCAAATCTCAGTTGGAACAAATTTAATCGGATGGTGGTGAATTGGGTACTTTGTATGCGTGAGAAATTATTAGATTGGGCGCCGTTGATTCGACTATAAAGAATTGTAAACAAGTGGATTGAGCACTTAATAGTAGGGAGTTTAAAATAGAATGTTAGTTAGAAATGAATACAATAAATTGCCAGCAGATTTCAGGTCAGTATAGGTCATCCAGCTGAACGTTAGCCACTAGGTACTGTAGGTTTGAGGAGAACTAATTTTTGGTTGGAGGGGAAAGTTTAGGTTTGATTAGGTTAGGCTAGAACTGCTGGGGGGAGGTAGGAGGGGATATTGGTGATATCCTGGGGTAAAAATAAGTTCTCAGGTCACTTACCTCCATTTAATCTTCACGTGAAGCAAGGGCAGACAAGGAATACGAAAACATCACTACTACTACTAATTTTAATTTAAATACTAACTATACATTAGTAAGTTATAAAATAATTCTACATAATTGGGGTTTAGTACTATCAGAAAAAAAATTGCATTTCCTTTCCACTTTATTTGATTACTTACTTGCCTGACACTTTACTTACTTGCTTGACACTTTAGCTCAGTCAATAGCGTGTCTCTTCACTGAGATAAGAGTCCCGGGTTCGATTCCTGGCACGGCTGAAAAATTCATCATTGGTGAAATGTGGGTTTCCCCTTTCACACTGATGAATTAACGGCTGGTGACTGGGTGTTGTGTTTATTTTAAACTTATTAGCCGTGTGGCGATATACTCGTAATCAGTCGGTTCAGAAAGTGAACGTTAAATACCTCAAATAAAAATGAAATTATTACTTCCATTACCTTTTTCTTAGGATATAAAATAAATGTATTACATGCCTGGTATGACGGGGAGATTGAGGCTCAAATTCCGGTCAGGTCTACTTAAGGTGTTTTTTTTTTCTAAATTGTTTCCCATTCTTCTTCCACGCAAATGCGTTTAGATAACCTCTAAAAGGCTTCCTTCTTCATCTCTACCCCATTAACGTAACCGGCCCCGTGGTATAGTGGTCACTGCACTTGGCTATGAACTTAGGTCTCCCGGGTTCGATTCCTGGCTGCTGCCATGAGTAATTTTCCTTAAAGGGTAGAAGATGGGTCTAAGCGTTTCTACTGATTCCACACCCTCATACTCACTATCCCCATCGTCTCATCTCATCGGGACATGGAAAGAGCCTCAACGGAAAGGATGTACGATTAGTACATTCGGGAGTTCCGTGGGCAACGGTACATTAGTACGTGCTAATATTTCCACAAACTGGGCCATGATTGATACATATACACACCACGTAATTATTATGTCTATAACCCGAACTAGTAGTTAGACCCAGTGCTAAAATTTAAATAAATACATTTTATTAATGTTTGTAGCCTTCAAATATCACCCTTCCCAACGTGTGACACCGATAAAACAATAATTCCAAGATTAACTTGAATGTAACCAAATTGTTCTTTAGAATTGTGATGATAGTGTCACTTTATAACATGTTTTTAAGACGTTCAAATTCATTTGCAGTCTCAAAAGTAAAGAGTAAGTGCAATATTTATATTAAAAGTATTTATCTACCTATTGTTTTAAATACAAAGGAAATATTGGAAAGGAGAGACTTAATTTGGTCACAGCCCTCCCTCTCTCAAAATAAATGATAATATTAATATTATAAATATGTCATTGTGTACAGCTTATATGAATGTCTAGTTATACTAAATTTCAGCCCCATAAATTAATCACTTAACTTTAACAATGGTACGCTTAAAGCATAAAATAACAATTTTGTCACCTTTTAACTTGTGAACTGTAAGGATCACACAATTATTTAAAATTGTACGATAAGATGTTCATCGTCGAAAGACCTTAATAAAGGCTTAATATTAGGATCGCCGTGCAAGTTTGGACGCGATGTAGACAAAGCTGCTTAAGAGGGGGAGAGTACAAAATATGTTTCCTCTTGTGTTGTGCAGAGCGCGTGCTGACGTCGTGTGACGTCACTACCACGTGCGACAACAAGAGGGGCGTGTCTTTAGCCGGCTGGACCACGCCTACTGGCCGGCAAACCCCGCCTACCGCAGCATCTTGGAGGTAAGAACTTTATATTCCTCGTTTTACACACACACACACGCACACACAGGCAAGAAACTGTGCATATAGCTCAATAAACAACGCCGTACTTAATCCATCCTCACTAATTTTCTTCACACTTCCCTATGTTTGCATACTCCCTTCGCTTCAGCAACATCCATACAACCCGCTTCGATGGCCGCGTGGTATAACGCGCTACACTCGTGTTGGGCTAGACTGCCGAAGACGGGGAGATCGGGATTCTATCCCTGTTGGGTGCATGAAGGTTTTCCCCTAAATGATTTTACACTCTCCCTCCACTCAAATTAAGGTGCACTTAATCTCAATTAAATTCTCATAATTCCTAAACCATTAGTGAAATTAGTGCACAGGTGTACGACCCAAATGGGTAATAAGACGCGGTGCTAAAAAAAACCCATCTACATATCGAGTCATACATGCAAACTGGCATATTTGCTTCGTCACTCGGGCCACACTCATCCTCTCAAAATGCCCAAACCAACGTAACACGCTTATTTCACATTTATATGATATAATTTACATCTTAAATACATAAATAAATGGCGCTCTCAAATCAACTAGGCCTCTTGTGGCTCACACTAAATCTGGCCCTGACTATTCCGTGTTTATAATGAAAAAATATATTATGTGGTTTTTTATTATTATTTTACGTCCCCCTTATGATGTCTTCACGTAACCCGAGCTGAATACCATTAGTCCTCGTGTCCAACGAAGCAATTTTTTTTTAAAAGCATGAACATTCCATCTTGACTAGTGTGTGTGAAAGGGTGGAGGTTGGAAGGGCAGTATAAGCCCGTTTTGCGGTTGCGCCATTGGTTTTTATTTCACTGCCCGGTCGATAAAGTTGTGGCAGAGCTGCTCCTCGAATCTGCCGAGAGATGGAACCTCTGTGGTTACCGGAAGGTTTCCTCTAAAACACTGGGTAATACTATCAGTATTGCTGCTCGACGAGTCTCTTCTTTTTCACATGTAGGAAGGGCTGCATTTTCCTATGCGTGGACAATGGCTGCGTCAGCTTTTGTGAAAATGTTTAATGTATTATGACAGTAAGTTTGTTTTTTCTTATAGTATACGGTTCTTTTAAAATGCTGTTGAGAGTTATTTAATACAAATCACAAATATATATATATATATATATATATATATATATATATATATATATTCTATAAAGCACTGTATTATTAACAAAAATACACACGTATACTCTTTTTCATAATTTTTTTTATATCCAATTATTCACTTTTGCACCTTAGATATTAATCACCGCTTATGGGGGAGGGGGGAACTCAACATATTCCCTCCCTGCACCAGCTAAAGGTGTAATTATAAAGTTTCGTTTGTGTCCGACACATACGTTTTTTGTATTGTAACAACCATGGTCGTGTCTAGTTTTTTAAAATCGAAAACAAATCCGCATGTCCTCACAAACCCGCTTTGGTGGCTGCATGGTCTTAAGCCCTAAGGCTTCACCTCTTATAATAGACTGGACTATGCCGATGACGGGGTGATCGTAGTTTGGATCCCGGTTTGATGAACCGAGGGTGGTTTTCACCTTAAACGGTTTTTCATTATCCCTCCACGCAAATGCGAGTAAACTTCCTCAAAATTCAACCTTCCTCATCCCTAACTCATTATTGTAATTAGTCCATATGCATATGACCTGAACGGTTAGTGAGATGAGCTGTCAAAAAAAAAAAGCATGTCCTCACAAACACACAAACAGTGCTGCCAACTGTAAGATCTGGATACTACTTTTGATATAATTTCACCACCTGTACAATCCAATTTTAGGATATTTTCTAAAAGTAAAATATCCTGTGACCCTGCTATAAAGTAACAAATTTTACATAAATTTCTTTTTTTTTTTAAATGAAAATCGGTGGGTTTATCAATATAATGTCAGAAAGTAGTATAACATCCTACCGGTAAAAATACAATCCATTTCAAGTCCATGTACTATCGCTAGAGACTATAGAGTTGGCAACACTGCACACAAAAAGCAGTGTTAAGTGTTATTTTATTCTTTGATAACTCAAGGAGCGATAGTAATTTATTTTTAAATTTATTAGCAAAAAAAATGTATTAAGGGTAAAAACTCCTTCTCCCACGCCCCCTTCACTAAACAAGTCTATGATAACAATTAATAAACCTAATTTAGGAGTAAATGCTCATCTCCTTTTTGGTGTGAATTCAACGTGCTGCGAATTGCGGTGTACGCCGTGAAATGACTATGCGGCAACCTGCATTGTGTGCTTGTATGGCGTATCGTATTAACGAAGGTTCAGGGGTACATCAACTTGTTCTATTGCAATATTGTTTTTTTTTTCACTTTTCTACGTCATTTAGACAAAATTCAGAATTTATAAATATCTCATGCTGTCATAGTGAGACTGTTATTGGTAAGCCGGGTGTACTGATGATTTTCAGGTCCCCCCCTTCCCCCTTCTCCCATCACTTGGTCCAAGCAAATGTTTTCACATTCCTTCTACCATATATTATGACGTTAATAACCTTTGTACTAAGTGTCACACAGATGGTTAAAGGTTTATTCCTACTATTGTAAACAGAACACAATTGATACCGGTGAGGTCACGACCGGTCAAAATAGGATTTCTTAACTTAATGAATGTATATTCTACTCGGCGAGTTTTAATTATATACAGTTGAAACAAAAACCATAAATTCTTAAATAATTCTAAAAATAGTCCTACAGTGTCAAAAATTATTGTTTTTATCTTTAAGTAGTTTTTTTTTGTAAATTCTTGTTTATAAATTCCCTACAATTTAGGCTATTTGGCTTGGTCACAAAAATGGTATGTATCTTCCTGTCAGGATGTAGATTAAAAATGTCCATGGTAGCATATGTCTATCTAGAATATAAAACAAGAAAAATCTAAAATTAAAAAGCAAGTCAAGGTTTTTAGGGAGAAAATATTAAAGTTACTGTGTAAACTCGTCAAAGGAAGAGGGAAAAGGTTATCGGCACATAGACAAGAGACAAGAGTGAATTTCTAATTTTCTTCCTTCTCGTTCTATTTTGTACATTGGCGTCTAAGTGTAATAGTGCTTGGCCTGCTTAGGTGCGTCAAGTTTAAATGCAACCCGCTTCGCAAAATAGCGTCTAAATTTCCAAATAGGCAACGTCGTTAATTCTCGCATATCTACTGTATATCTCGATTACGGATTACAATAGTTTCATTTAATCTGTTGAAATTAATTATTTTACAGAAATAATAATTGAAAATTTTCTGGAAAAAAACACAGGGAACATTTTCCTTCTCACATCTTTATGTATAGCCTGATCGTGGACTCAAGCCATGGAGTTTTTTTTTAGTTCTCTAGTCTCCCACCCTATCTATCCATGGCCCATAATATCTCACCTTGCTATTGCCTCTGTTGTATTTGATGGCATGTAAAAGTGTTATTGGCAGCGTAGCACGGTTTTGAAGTATGTAGTTAGCAAGTGTGTGTTGAGGAATTGTGTGGCGAGGGTGAAAGGTCTGAGCTTTGAAAAAAAAAGGGGGAGGAGAATCGGTTTTGAAGTAGACAGTCTGACACCCATCAAAGACGATCTGTGTCGAAAGATAGCTTAGGGGGGAGTGGGGGATTGTTAGTGCAATGACAAAGAGGGTTTGAGGGTGTAAAAGGTGGAATGGGGTTGTATAATGAAGAACGAGAGAGGGAAGTTGGCGGAGAGGGCAGGAAACAAATTACTGGTGTTGTTGGGGTCTCTCTACATATATTGCAGGGGGTGGGGGTTGAAGAAATGGGGTAAGGGGGATTTACATACGTTTGTGTCTTAGATGGTGGTAGAAAATAAAGATGCTGTAAATTAAAAATGACTCATTTCGCTGGATTTGAAACATTTGGTTCTTGTCTGCTTAGAAAAATAAAATGTTTAGGGGCCGTCCTTTAATAATTACGTAAGAGTTTTGGGGGGGGGTGAGGTTGTGTGAGGTTGTATTAGCTATAAAATTAAAATTATATTTCACCCGCTTTGGTGGTCGCGTGGTCTAACGCGCTACTCTTGCAGTAGACTAGACTGACGATGACGGGGAGATTGAGGTTCGAATCTAAGTCGGGTGTGTGTACTGAGTGTTTTCAAAATAGTTTTCTATTCTTCCTCCACGCAAATGCGGGTGCTATTTCTCAAAATATACTCTTCCTAATCCCTAAATCCATTAGCGTAACTAGAATATAAGAGTATAAACTGATCGGGTAGTAAGATGTTATGTTAAATTTTTTATTTCATTTACTTACTGCGATTAAAGTAGGTAATATAAAATTTCATATCATTCGCTTTGTTACCAATCCTTATGTCTAAAAATAACAAAATTATTTAAATAATTTAATTTAATAAATCGTAAAAATGTACCTAAGATAGAGGATGGTTCGAAAATCGTGGGAAAAAAGCCTCACGTAATTTTTGAGACGGCCCTTTGGTATTTTCTTATATTGCTACAGTAATCACTTGTTAAATAACGTTTTTTTTTTCTGGGCGTCTTCAACGCGTCTCAGCGCTCCTGTAGGCGAACCCCTTAAGACATTTTTCTTTTATTTGTACGCTTATTGCCAGTGATCTGAAACAAAATAGTTTTGTGTTCTTTTAGTTCATATGTTTTGGCACTAGGATTTTAATGGTTGACTTTGTGGGGTAGGGAGGAGAAAAATATTTTAGAGGATGTTTACCAGCATTAGCTCAGAGGAGGGATTGAAATAGATAACATAAAGAAAACTACCGTGATCCACTGGGCTGAGATTCGAATACTGGCCACCCGGTCAATATCAATCTAATCTGTTGCGAGCCTGACACTGACCGCGCAACCATTGGTCTGGCCAAGACAAAACGAGAAGCACCGTTTGTTTCCTAGACAAAAAGTGGAAACATCGGAATCTAACTGATTTCCTAAATCAGTGTCAGGCGTGCTATCCATTCACCAAACATTGCTGGTGGTTAACTCAATTATTGGTATAGTTATGTAGAAATATGACTTCAGTTGAAGCCTTTAAAAATATTACGATATTTCCGCAGAGTGAATTCAGAGCGTGTTGAGGAGATTACTTTGCGCGATAAGTGTCAGGTGTTGCATGAATCAGTGCGGCGTCGTGCAATGTGTCAGTAGGGCGTTGCGGGATGAGTCTGTGCGGCGATGTGTATGTGTGGCGTCGCGTGCTGAGTCAGTGCGGCATCGCGCAATGTGTCTGTGCGTCGTCGTGCGATGAGTTTGTGCGTCGTCGCGTGCTGTGTCTGTGCGGCGTCGAGCGCTGTGTCTGTGCGGCGTCGAGCGATGTGTCTTTGTGGCGTCGTGCGATGAGATTGCGCTGGCACGTGATGAGTTGAATCTGTCAAACGCCATGTGTTTGTGTGTAGGCATGTCATTATTCCTATTGATTACCATTTTAAAGGGGCGTAAGTTCCACTTGAACGACTCAGCACCCTCCACCTACTCCAGTGTAGTTGACTGTCATAGCTCCGATGTTTCATTACATGAAGGTTTTTATATTTTCACGCGTACAGTCACGGAAATTAAAAAGCGTCTGCGTCCCACACTCTTAACATAGGGTTTGTTAGGTTGTTATCTAGAGATGTGAGACGGAAAATTTTTCAAAACGGAAAACTTTAAATTATTATTTCTGTAGATTAATTTCAACTGATTAAATGGATAATAATAGTAACAACAGTAATAATAATTAGTGGTAGTGATAGTAGTAGTAGTAATAGTAGTAATAGTATTAGTAACATCTGCTTCGGTGGCCGCATGGTCTAACGGCCACTCTCGCAATGCACTAGACTGCCGATGACAGGGAGATCGGGGTTCGATCCCGGTCAAATGTACTGAGGGCAGTTTTCATAAATTGTTTTCCACTCTCCACGCAAATGTGGGTGCAAATCATATAATTCAACCTTATGCATCCCTAGCACATTATCGTAATTAGTACATAAGCATATAACCCGAATAGGTAGTAAGACGCGGTGCTAAAAAAAAGGTAGTAAAGAAACAAATTAATGCGATCCTTTGTAAACCCATTATGTTCATAAATGATTCTTCAATTTTTTAAGTTAACTAAAATAATTTTAAAGCTGACCCGACATTTATCTCCCCCCACTATCCTCCGTGCTTCCTATCTACCCCTTCTCCAACCTAAAGTCCCCTCCCCCATTTTCTTATAACTCATTCGTCTTATAGCACACTATATTTTGAAGTATAATAGACTCTAAGTTCCCCCTCTACAATTTAACTCCTTTACCGCAAGCCGCCACTGCGGAAAATTTTCCAATTCAAAATTTCCCGGAAAATTTTCATCTCTATTGCTATCTACCATAAACTCGCTTAGATCGGAGCATAATTATAAAAGAAAGCTTGGCGGAACCAAACCATATCATAATCTTGATTAATGTTATTCTGTCTTTCTAGAATTGTTTACACACACGCGCAGACACGCACGCACGCACACGGACACACACGCACACACACACGACTCTAGTAGACAAGACACATCGCGCTACCTTCTGCTATGAAAAATCTAAAAAAAACAAGGAAAAAAAACAAGAGAGCGTATTTCACGATAAATCCAAAATTTCACCTGTTGCATACACTCCTAATCCCTTTTATGAGTATAAGTGTATAGGAATGAGCTGATACGATTATTTTAATATGTATTCAACCCGAATATTGTCGGTACATTATTGCAGCCCGCGAGTAAACAAGAAACATAAACTTTGGTCCTTGGACATAAAAAGGTTGACGACCCCTGGTCTAAGGCGTCACTATCGTGTCAGACTGGCCTGCTAATGTCGGGGAGGTCAAGGTTTGAATCCCAGTCGGGTCTACTGAGGGTGTTTTTTCCTAAATGGTTTCTCTCTCGGTTTTCACGCAAATGCGGGTAGATTACCTCTAAAATACTTTCTTCCTCATCCTACTCGTTAGTTTAACAATCATATATGCGTATAGCCTGAAAGAGGTAGGAAGATGCGGTGAAAAAAACCCCAACCAAACAATTGTTTTAACGCCGCTTTGAAATATGCCTCGGCGTTATGGAAACGCGTGAGATTTTATTAGTAGTGCATGTTTATATAACCTAAATCCTAAACTCCCCTAGCCGCCCGTTTCATAGTTGAGTGACTCTTGCGTAGGTAGTTAACATTGCATTACATTTGTTTTTTACAGTTGGATGGTCATGTTTTACAGGGAGAGGTAAAATAAGGACACCCGTCCGCTTCCGTGCTCGAATGGTTTGAAGCAGTGGGAGTAAACCTTTTTGTGTTCACTTAGCCCTAGATTTAATTTCTCTTCAACTTTTTACCTCCAAAATTGTTGGTGCGTACCCTCTACAACCCTTCCACGTTTGTAAAATACATTAATTTACACCCTATATACACTTTTAGGCTAAGAATGATTAAGTTTGTATTTACAAGAAATATTCTGAGAGAGGGAAAACAAATCTTCAAAACACCTGGCCGGAATTTGAACCCTGTCACTGGCAAACCAGACTAAATAAGATAACTGCCGATGACGGGGAGCTCGAGGTTCGAATCTCGGTCGGGTGTACTGAAGGTTTTTCCAAACTGGTTTTCTACTCTCCCTCCACGCGAATGAGGTTACACTTACTATTAATATAACCTTCCTAATACATTAGTGTAATTAGTACATAAGCATATAACCCGAACGGGTAGTAAGACGCGGTGCTAAAAAATATAAAAAGTATACATAAACATACATTTCATTCACAGTTGTGTATTATAATTCGGACGAGTCTCACCACTCCATTTTTCAAGGCCGATGATTTCATGAAATGTTGAAAGATCTCCCTAATGGTTTCGCTTTCTTAAATGTTACACGTCTTTTATAACTTTTCAACCTAATAAACATTTTAATCAAGCTATGACTATTTACTTTTAAAATAATGACATTTTTGTTTTAATGATTTTAACAGAATTTTTTCTTGGTTTTAATATTTATTAATATTGTCTATTATCTATTATACATTTCTGCTTTTAATTTCAATTATTGTCAAACATCATTTGTGAATTTTCAAGTTTATAAATAAAACATTTAATTATTTTACGCTACTAAGAGTGTTCCATTTGAATAAATACTTTTTGTTTTTTTATTTATTTATCGTATTTAACGTGCACTCTCTGAACCAACTGATTATTTATCAGCACACGAGAATTTCTATGGGCGAGAGCGAAAGGGCTTACCATTTTTTCGGGTGAAGGCATTTTCACATACCCGCTTGTTTCTTTTACATGCCACAATCGACATAGGACTGACGGCTTTACTTACCCTCCATAGGAAGTTGTGCTGCGGATTTTTTATAACTCAAGAAAAATCCGTCAACCCTGGCTGGGTTTGAACCCACTAACACCGGTTCCTGAGGCGAGCACTCTACTCCAAGACCACCGAGGTTGACAACAAATTTGGGGGGGGGGGGGAACCGTTGCCCCCTAACGACGCCCGTAATTGTGGGTTCATAGTAACTTCAGTCGCAGTCCAATGGTGACTGCTGTATCCAAACCTAATATTTTGTCTACCCCTGTTTGTCGTTAACATTCCGGTGCGTTTGAGTGCCCCCATCCCTTCCTATCAACGCACAAGTGCGTGCAGTGAGTCATCACTCCGTCCCACCCTTCACACTCTAGAAGGACGTCATCCCCTTCCAGTGTGGTAATCGTACCGCTTCCTCGCACTTCTGCTGGAAGTAGGGCCGCCAACTGTCCTGGATTACCCGGGACACTCCTGGAATTTAACTCATTATCCTGTTTCCCGAGTGAACACCACAAGGGACACATAAGGTCCCGGAAATCAAGAAAGTTCTTGTTGCGCCGTTCTACGATAATTTACACTGCACTACTATCCAGAGTTCTGTTTAGATATTATAAATAAAAATGACATGATTATAAGTAATGTATTTCCAAACATTGGTTTTTATTAAATTAATTTTATTCTAAACATTTGGAATATAAGTATGTTTGAGAGGTACATTTTGTCGGTAAGATCTAAATGGGTCTAGGTAAATTTTTCGAAAACAAGTTATTCGAAAATCAATTTATCGAAATCAATTCACCGAATACAAAACCATCGAAAGTAATTTTGTCGAAAATCAATTTTTGAACCATCAACTTTCCGAACAATATATTTGTCGAAACAACATTTTTCGAAAATCAATTGCCCGAAAATCATTTTCCCGAAGTGAATTTACCGAAAATCAATTGTTCGACAGTCAAATAATCGAAAATGAATTTTTCGAACAATCAATTTTTTTGAAGAATCAATTTTGCAAGTTGCAAATTATTATTTTTTTTTTTTTTGGAAAATAAATTTAGCGAACTGCGAGTTTTCCGGGGGCTAGTTTATCGAGGACTGGGAATCACCTACCCCTATCCTCACCCCCTCATAGGGAGGATTACCCCTAACCTCACCTAAACTAACCTAGCTAGAATTTTATTATACTTCAAACTTATCTTTCGAAAAAAATTATTTCCGAAAACCTCCTTTTTGAAATATTTATTTTGAAAAACAGATTTTAGGTAAATTCACTTTCGAAAAAGAAGTTTTCGAAAAACTGCATTTCGAAAAATTTATTTTCGCCTAATTGATTTTCGAAAAAGAAGTTATCGAAAAACTATTAGTTCGAAAAATTAGTTTTCGAAAAATTAAACTTCGAATAATTGAATTTCGAAAAGTTGCTATTGGGTAAACTCGCCGGTTACAGGTTCTGACCAAGGTGAAGTGCGAAAACAATTTTGAGATGTTTTTCTTAAACAAAAATGGCGGTTGGGGGGGAGTAGCTCTAACAGCTGATGGGTGAATTTATGTAATCCTACTACATGTACTGAAAATCGACGGGAAATGAGCATTTTAATTTTATTCTTTGTTAGATTTGGGCGTATTTTGAGTAGTACTAATATTTACACAACATATAAAGCTAAACATTGCTTTCCAAAATTAACCTTAATAAAACCTAAGATACATATGTAATATTAAAAAGGGCTAGATAATTATATTCTCTTTCTTTCTTTTACCCATAACTAAACGGTTTTTAAGTACCTACTTACTGTCATGTATTTCTAGCTAGTAATTGCTGTCCATTTTAATTTAAAATCCATTGACTACGACGTTATACGCGTTTAAATCTAACATAAGAAGTGATGCTCTTTTTAAATTGACGCACAAATTCTCAGTTCATTGGTCGTAACCATACTCTTTAGTCTGGTCAAGGAAAGTGTTAACAAACCGAGCTCTGGTATCGTCTTGGTCATAAACATTTCGTTAACGTCGATACCAAGTCAACCGCGAAAACTCGCCTAATGCAGCCGGACTCGGGTGAAAATGATTGACGCTCGTGTTTAAATAAATTATTGTGGTAGGACTTTGTTTCAAAATATAACACCAAACTTGTTTTTCAATTGTAGTAAAAAAAAAAAAAAAGGAAAAAACTGGGAAGGGTCCTTTATTTGACAACACTAAAGATTTTTTTTTACATAATTATGGCATGCATAGAGTGACCTAGTAGAATACTTTTGGATGTTTGCTCTATTTTAATAAATAACCAAATATATCGCACGTTAACAGTTATCTGTACTTCACTTTAACTTAGCCCTAATCAGCTTCGCACTAATTTAGTCATAACCAGAGCCCGAATTTTGATGACCAAAAAATGGTCAATAAATGACCAATTTAATATATTTAAAACGCTATAGAATGATTTTTAAAAAAACACTAAAAATGTAGGCCTAAACCTAAACTTGGAAATACTATACATGAATAGATCAAACAAAATCTTTATAACCTTAAATTAAAATAGATTTGTATTAAAAGATAAACCCTCGGTAAATAAACTTTTAGATTTCACCAGGGCTGCTCTTAGGGGTGTGCGAACGATGCGGCCACACAGGGTCCCTGAGCTTTTTTAGGTGACAGAGAGGAAAAACATGTTGCGGTTTGGACATTTCGTAAAGTAGACCTATTTAGGCGACCTGGCCAATATTGTCAGAGTGTAAAAACAAATAAAAACATTATCGTGTCGTTTGATTTATTGAACGAGTGAAGCGAGTTCTCCGTTTTAACTCCGCCGATTTGCATCTGTCTGTCTGGGGTGGATAAATCTCACGATAACTTTTGAACACATTAGCTGATTTAATTCAAAATTAGCACAGTTGTTCTTTGTACCTTTATACAGATCAAGTTCTTTGGGAAAGAAAATCTAACAAAGGTTTGTGGAGGAATTAACCCATTAATGTTAAAAACACGGTTTCTAGCATACATTAGTACATACATTTGCCTTTTAGGGCATTTCGTGATAATTTATAGGCTGAAAATTTGTACAAATGTACAAACTACTGTAATGACACAAAACAAAAAATAAAAAACTAGGGGGAGGGGGTGTGGCGAGGCAGGTAACCGGGTGCCCCGCAAACGAGGTTTGCCCAGGAATCCATGTCTGCTAAGGGCAGTCCTGCATCTGTTAAACATTAACGATTTACAAATACCATATTCAGAAACATTAGTTACCCCCTTTCACATAAATCTTGCACGGCTTCACCAAGGAATTTTTCTACTTCAAACATTAAAGGGTGTACAAAGTTCATTTGGAACCTACATATTTTGTCACTCTTGCAACTGATGACCTAAAAATCCCAAATGACAAAATAACAATACCTATAAAAATATATTTCTACAGCCAGGAGATCTTGAACATAGCTTATGTGCACAATTGTCTGCGATGTACCAAATAAAAGATGACATGTCATCAAAATCCGTGCCCTAATCATAACTAACTCTCTGTTGGAACTCTAAAAGCTTATGGCCGCCAGAACATAAGCTCGTAATTCAACCCTGTTCTGAGCACATCCTCATCCAATCCTCAACAACCTCACACCCTCACATCCTTCAAACCTATTTTCACATTATCCTTTCATTGACTTCTTGGTCTCCAAGCGGTCATAAATTTCTTCATCATGCAACTTTCTCCAGTCTCCCCTTTGTTTATCTAACTTTGTTCAAAATATCTTTCTCAGCAACTCCCAATTTATTCTCTTGGTACAGAGTCAGAGACCACGCTTCACATCCGTAAAGAACAACGGATAGGATTATAGTTTTGTATATTCTTACATTAATATTTCGATGACTAATTTGTTCATGAAAGCTTTTTTTAGATCTATTGATCCGTGGACAAACTACAACCCGTGGGCCGCGACTTTGATATATGCGGCCCGCACACACACTTTCTTGATTTTATTAACAAAAATGACAAATTAAATACATAATCGGTGCATATTTTTGAACATGTGAACAAATGAACAAGCTTGTTTATAAGGTTACATGTGTGTAAGTATAAACTTGTGTTTATGGTAATTACGGTAGTTATATGACTAATAAATGTATTTTTGTGTGAAAATAAAGTTTATTATTTAGTAAATTTAGATTTTTGTCACATGCTAGAGAACTTACAAATGTCCACGTGGCCCTCGGGGAGAAATGTTTGCCCGCCTCTAGCTTAGAGATTAAACTTCTTTTTGTGTTAAACATTGATAACTTAACCTTTCATGGTAAGAAGGAATGACTGGAAGGTATTTTTTCCTACCAAAATCCTACTATATAGTTGAATTCTGACATGGGAAAAGGCTTTTAAGACCACCTTACCATGAACAGGGTATATATTATTAGTGTTATTTTTATATGTATTGATAATATCTATCAAAAGTGACACATGACTTGACGTATGAAAACGTGAAAGTAGAACTCTAGTCCATTCTCCAAAGAAGTGGTGGTAACTGACAGGTATCAAAAGCTACACAGTCTACTCTCATGTGTATCAGTTCGCCAAACCATGTGATCGGCAAGACAATATGTTAATTTGTTGTAACTTTTGCCAGTCAAAATCTTTTTCATCGAACAATTTGTATTTAATTAGGTTTTTCTTTTAACCGTTGTTACATTTTCTGCTAGCTGTCAGTTACCAACATTCCAATGGCGAATGGACTTCAGTAACTTTTTCTAGCTGTCAGATTTATCCACCCATTGAGGTATATCTTGCTGGTTATTACGTGATAGTAGTCACTAGTTGAAATTTTTGTTTCTCTACCGAATTAAATATGAAAGCATCGCCCGTGTGAATGGAACAACATGGACGTGATCATGCCGTGATGAATATAGTGGGGGGGAGGGAGCGTGGCTGTCCCTGGTGCGGTAAATCAATACTTGGGATCAGCTGGCATTTCTGGCTGGAGCTTGCGCCATGTTGCCCTCGCCCTAACGTGGTATTCGCATAAGGTCACAACAGTCAAATGTGGCCATATAATCATTAACATTCTTTACTCACTAAGACTCTCGGCTCACATCGCATTTGACCTCAATTGACGGACAGGACAGGGTCCGAATCTTGACATGGTGCATTGAGAGTCGTTTTTCCACTCGCGATTGTCACTGTGATTTTTACATCCTCTTCTCACGCTAATATGAAGAATTTCCTTCAAACTATCTCGTTAGAAAAGGCTTATGTTTTTGCAGTTTTATGGCAAAAATTATTTTGTACAAAATAAATCATATATTGCTCCAGTACAAACATGGAGTTCCCTTAGCAAATATTCAAGAAATTTTAAGGTCATCATGTGAAGAAAATTATATTCTCTGTTTGTACTGGAATTTTTTTATTATTTTGGCTAGAAAAAGTTTCACCATAAAAACAAAAAACCTGGCTTTTTCTCGCGTCCCCCTCCCCCCCCACCACCCTTATTAATGCTGCGCCAACCACTTTCAGTTTAATATTACGTTAACTTTTGATCTATGTTTTATGGTAAAATTGCTGTGATTTCTTCTAAAACTTTCTTCCTAATTTCAGAGCAAATATTGTTGGAAACCATTCACGTTATTTTCATGATTATATCAATCATTTGGGCGTTTTATTGAACATTTCCCCTTTAATTTTGTGCATCTGGCCATTATCTTTAATTTTTTGCAGACCTAACCTAACCTAACTTAACCTAACCATCAGGCAATTAATTCCCTTTCAATTTTGTAAGCCTAACCTAAAGTAACCACCGTAAAAAACGTGGTTCAAAAGTAAACAAACACAAGGTAGATCTAACAATTGTTTTCACAACCGTGCCTAAACGTCCTATGACTAACCTTGTCCGTTTATTTCAGCTAGGTTAATTCATGATAATGCCAATACCAAAGGTCCTACGTGCATTTTTAAGGGATCTTAAGTTAAGACAGATATTTATCCTTCGTTCACCCCTCTTACATTTCTTTAGTGCATTTGTCTTATAAAAGCAAAGGCTGAATTCTTCAAAGAAATGGGGGGTGGATGAAAAATATCGGTCTAAATTTACGGCTCATACTATAAGGGTTAGGAATGGCGAGAGTCACTTAGATAAAATGCATCCGTAATTAACGTGTAGAGCGGATGGTAAAACTACAGCCAAACATCACATACAGAAAACCAACCTCTAGTGCACTCGGTTGAGATTCGAAACTCAATCTGACTCCCTAGACTGTTTGACCACCGGTGTGGATTGGGTGTTTATATAGCCATGGGAGTAAAAAGGTGGAGGTCGGGGACTAGATCCCATCCCCTATACATTGTTGAGCACCTTGAAATTCATGGACTAGGTTTAATAATCAACATTCAAACACACACAACTTTGATTGGTTGCTTTCCACTCTTCCTCAACGCAAATACTGGTATATTTCCTCTGTATTCAACCTTTCTCACCCGTAACACATTAATGTAATTAGTAAATATTATGGGTGTAACCCGAACGGGGTGCTCAAGGTGGGGTTATAGGGGACGAGAAAAAAAGAGTGTTTTTGCAGTTTTTATATTAAAATTTTTTTGGATCAAAATAAATGAAATTTATATTGCTTCAGAGCAACCATATGGATTAGTTTTCTTCACATGGTGGGCTCACCATTTCTTGAATATCTGTCATGGGTGTCCTGGAATTTATTGACAACTTTTTCTCTTCATTTAAAAAATTTGTCATCTAATGCTGCTATGATTATGCCAGATATTCAGGAATTGTTAATATCAACATGTGAAGAAAATTAAACTCTGTTTGTATAGAATCAATATTTAATTTAATTTTGCCAAAACATGTTTCGATATAAAAACTGCCAAAAACGCTGGATTTTTCGCATGTTCCCTACGTCCACACCTTAAAAATATAAACTACATGGTGGCTACAAATAGGGAAAACCTTAAAAAGTCAAGGATTTTTTTTATAACAGTGAAAACAGGGAAATGTCAGGGATTGAACTAAAAATACGGAAAAATCAGATAATTTAGATATTTGTCTATAGAAACTATTAATTTCGTACCTAAACACTAAAATAAATTAGCTATTTTATTTCTCATCAAAATATATTTCCTAGAAATGGCATTCTTCTAACATGAGATGGTTGTAGAACGTTTGTTTATCCATGCCACCTTTACACAGCACTACAAATAATACTTAAATCAACCTTAAAAAAGTTGATGTTTAGTAGCTGTTAGCATTAAAAAAATATGTGACACTATGTAGTAAATATAAAAATTGTCATCCTCCGAGGAAAACAACACTTTTGGATGTATTCTAGTTTTAAATGTGTGTCCTCGCTTCAATCTGCATAATTTCATGAGGTGTTTCCTTTGTGTGTTTGCTGCAGGCTGGCCGCGCCACCCCCAGAGGATGTCCAGTGGCCGGTGAGGGGTGGCAAGGTCGCGAGCCACCTCGCCGGGGTCAGGCGCCGCGATAAGGCGCACGCGCCGGCCACGCCACCGCCCCCGGTAAGTCTGCTGCATTCTACTACCCCTCGATACTATCCGCGTAACATCGCACAGGTGTGGCGTCGCTTTATACAAGGCAGGGGGTGCCGGGGTTCAAAGTGCCACCGGGTCTACTAGGGGCGGCTAGTTTTGTGATTTTCACTCTGTCACCTGTGTTTTTTTCTTAAAAATTCTTTTTAAAATATTTAATTTTCTTATGTCGAGAAAGTAATCTTGAAAACTTTTGATCTTGAGATTATGATGGCTCTTTAATTTTTATGTTCCTCTGAACTAAAAAAAAATTGGTTTTTATAATTTTGTATTGTCTATTCCTGGGACTACAGCCTAAATGATTTGATGGATTTCGTTCAAACTTGATATTTAAATGTTATATGGTCTTAGCTTGAGATTAAATCTTGATTTATAATATAGCTCTAAAATTAAGAATATTATAATGATTGATTTTTGAAAATTCTAAACATTTCGGATATGGCCTTTAAACTATTTTGTTCAAAATGGATGTCTTGGGAGTGTTTACTTGATTAATAAAAATCTCTTTTTGGTTTGCTTTAAAACAAATCAATTTAATTTACCGAAGAATTAATTTTGAAAGTTTGATTTTTGTCAAGCCATAGCAATATTTTTTTAAGCACCTCGTCTTACTACTATCTGTTCGGATTATACACCAGCAATATTGTTAAAAAAATACATGTGTGGAGTATTTCTTAAGATTATCGAAATATGTTTTTCTCAGGAAAGATTATTTAATGGTAGTTTAGTTATAACAAATTTTTATCTTTTTTGTTTCTTATTTATATAGACTATACGTTAAAGTATGTATGCCATTTATTTATCTTTACAAGTTTCGCAACCTACTTCCTAGCCAAGCTACCCGGATATTTACAGTACACCAATGGGGCAAGGAAAATAAATGTATAATTTAGAGGAAATATTTCCTTATTTACGTGGAAGAAAATTGGAATACCGTTTAATAAAAAAACATACGCTTATCACATCCGGCCATACATGGAAAATCATGTTGGACTGACGCGTTTGTCATCGTGCCCACCAGTGCAGATACCTTCCTCATCTTATGCCCTCTAATCACTGTAGTTTGTTTCAAGTGCCTAGTTGTCTGAGCGGGAAGTATGGTGCGAAGCGCTTGAATACGAAGTTAAGGCGTCATGGTTTGTGATGTCAACTAGGAAAATGACATAATTGTGAGTAATATAATTATGTTTTAATTTCACAAACCTTGGCGGCCATTAATGTCGCAGACTCGGTACCGCATACAGCGTGCTTGACTTCAGCTCTAATGACAGCCTGGTGCACTGGGTAAATTTGTTCAGTCAACGGTTTTACAACCTCCCTCCTGGGAGATGCTGGTACATTTCATCAACTCTCTCATCTTGTGTCCTTAAATAAGTGTAAGCTGAGAACAGCACAAACAACAGCAGGACGCATAGCACTAAAAAAAATGTATGCCAATAAAAAAAAATATTCAAAAATAGCGAAACAGTGAAATGCCTGCACTAACTTACAGTGTTATAGAATGATTGGTCTTTTATTCAAAGGACCAATCTTTCTATGATGGATGGTCGATGTTGCTAGTATTATCTTATTCGAGTATCTGGGCTGAAAGATAGCAGCAACTAGCAGATACATAAGTGTACGTTAATGCTGCATCCTCGCTGCTGGCACATGAATGCTCGCTGTGATGCTTGCTATTGAGCCTTTACCTTGCAGGTGTTCACATTGATGTAGGTTACTGGCATGAGAGGTTGGTTGTGAGTCGTGTTTTGTGTTATTGGAACGTGTTTCGTGTTAAGGAGATGATGTCTCAGTCATCTGATGACATTGATCGTGATTCATTTTTGACAAACATGTGGTTTGCGACAAGGTGAAGGAGTGCAACCTTTAAATCAAGAACGCCATCGCCAAGGTTACTTTCACCAGTTCTATAAAGAGATCAAGAACTATTCAGAGAGGTTTTTCTGGCACTTAAAGGACCGGCTACACAGAGCCACACCGCACCGCATTTTTCCGGTGGAATGCTATCCATGTTTTAAATGCAAGTGGCTACATGAGTCCGCACCGCACCGGCGCGGATGAATCGTGGAGAGAACATTGCTCCGCACTTTTGCGGTGCGGTGCGTACTGTGTAGCCACCTACCACCGGAAATAAATGTTCGGTAGCTTCCGAACATTGTTTTCATGCTAACTCTTAAGCACTGTAGGGATGGGCGAAACAATGATTTTACGATATCGGTGATCACAGTGAACTTGATTTTAAAAGAGCAGTGATTTATACCAGTGATTATTCACAGTGATTGGCAGTCCTGTGTCAGCACTTGTAAAACTAGGCATTTATTTCACAGCCGTGTCACGTCTGACGCTGTAGTCATTGTTTCCAACATTACGCACAAGATACACAATATTATACACAACAACTTATTGAACAACAAACATTCTTCTTCTTAATTATTAGCTAACTTAAAACTTTATTCTTCGTTATTAATAGCTAACTTAGTTTTATGAAAATAGGTGAAAACCTATCCAAGAAAAAATAAAATACAAACTTATTTGGTAATTGATTAAATAGAACTCAGTCTATAAAGAATATAAAAATGGTTTTCCTTTTTTAGTTACAATAATCTTATGCTTGGTTTAATAAAATGCGGTGGGGGTCGGCTCCGTGTATCCGTGTCACCTTTAGGATGTCACAACCGACCTTTCTGTATATTTTTGTCCTATTGAACCAGAAATTGACTGAAGGAACCAATCACAGCTCAGGCTACAAGATGCCCGACGATGGTCGAGGTTCGGAAAATAAACTGATTCGTCATCATCGCTATAACGAGGACAGCAGCGGGCAGCGAGGCGAGCAGCGCTGATGCAGGATAATTGCACCAATAAAGATTACTAGTTTTGTTTCATCATCGCCACACATCCATGTCCATAGCTCGGCAATGTGCCATCAGCGAGGATGCAGCATAATCGTACCCTTAGACATGCAGTTCCCACAGAATTTTTTTTACAAAAATCAGATGTTTTCTTTCTTTATATTTCTCTCTTTATTTTGGTCGGTTATTCTTTTCTTCTCTTTTATATCTTTCATTTCTTAGTTTTCTCTTTTATCTCTCTCTTTATCTCCCTTTATATCTTTTATCTCTTTAGTTTTTAGTAGATTCCTCTTTTTACTCCCTTTTTTATTTCTCTTTTATTTATTTATGTTTTCTTTTACTTTGTTTTCTCTCGCTTTCTCTCCTCTAATATTTTCTTTGTTTCCTCTCTTTTTCTATTTTTCTTTGTTTTCGTTATCTTTATTATTTTGTTATCTATGTTTCTTTCATTTCTCTCAAAGTGAGTGCATTGCGGCGTAACGCCCTTTGAGTAGGGGGGGAAGGAGGGGAGTTGATGACATTACTACAGCCTACATAAATGTCAAGCTAATCTAATTGCGCAGCCTGAAGCGTTCGTACCGACTTGCCGTACTCTAGAAACGGCTCCAGTTTGCTACTTATGTATATGAAGGATACAGGGGGGAAAGAGGAAAGTCACATAACACACATTTTTCACGACAACTTTTATCAAACCTAGTGAAACGAAATTTCTGCGAAGCAAGATTGGAGTGACAAAATTTGACAGGATGAGGAATGAGAGAGTAAGAGGAATAGTAAAGGATGAGCCAGTCCAGGACAAGATAGGGAAGGCACGACTAAGGTGGTGTGGCCATATGAGAAGAATGGAGAGGGAAAGGATCCCCAGGAGGATGTTGGATATGTTGAGGAGGGGGGGGAAGGCTGAGAGGAAGACAGAAGGGACAAATGGCTTAAAGGAATAAGGAGGAGTGTGGAGGAGAAAGTAGAGGACTGGGCCAAGGTGGAGGGAGAGAGATAGCCGATTACATTATTAAAATCGCTGCCCGTAGCTATCTTGAAAAAAAATAGCTCTAGAACAGTGCTTTTCAAATTTTGTAGAACCATTACCAAATTTTTAGAACGTTGAACTTTGATGACTCACTTAGCTTTAATGAACACGAGCAAAAGTGGGAGGAGGGTTGGAGTATTTTTTAATTAAATGATTATTGTATTACTTTTGTTCTGAAATACATCATTTTATTATGCGCCTTATTTATTCCCCTTCTCCAATTTTTTTTTTTCGTATTTTTACTTTCCCGTTTATTTCTTTCATAATTTTCTATTTTCCAAAAATTACAAAATATTCAAAATATCTCTCATATCTTGGCTGGGGCCGCTACCTCACTCAACATCACTTTAAAGAGTAAGATGTGCTAGTAGAGGGGGAGGGGGGAAAATGACGTCACGAGCCATCGGTAAAATGTCTCAGCGGGGCGCATAATATACATCCTCCCAGATAGATCTATCGATCAAAGCCCACGGGGACGTGAAGACTGTGACGCACGTTGAGAGATGACACTATAAATGTTCCTCCATCGTTCTTCTCGCTTTGCTGCAGTTCGCTCGTTTGTTGAGACTGAGAGGGGGAATGAAGGGATGGAATGTTCTCTTTCGTCCCGTATTATGTCTATAGTCTTTAGCATAATCGTGGTAAGATGATACACCTCATCTACTTTAGGAGTGGTGGTGACAGCCAGTAAAAGATACGAGATCTATTCTGATGTATCACTTCGCCAAACCATATGATCTGCAAGATAGGTTGATCTGTTGTCACTTTCGGTAGTACAAACTTTTAACAGCAAACAATTTCCTCTTTATTTCCAAGTAGTTTGCAAACTGTTGGCAAACATGGGAAACAGAATGTTTGGAAACAATAAAAAAAAACACTGTTTTCCCATTCAGAGGTCAGTTGAGTACAAGATATCTGCCGAGGAGGATGCTGCTTAAAAAATTAGTGTGCACTGTTCGAAATTGCACACTGAGGGCCT
This sequence comes from Timema podura, assembly GCA_033556935.1. NCBI lineage: Eukaryota > Metazoa > Arthropoda > Insecta > Phasmatodea > Timematidae > Timema > Timema podura. The sequence continues at coordinate 38,911,551 of JAVRXN010000001.1, forward strand.
TTAACTTTTTTTTTCCACTTCATTCGGACCAACTTGATACTTTTCGTCTATTTCATTATAAGCATCCCGGTTTTTTACGTGATTTTTATAGTCCACGGATGTCACATCCCACAACAATGTGTTTGTGTGAAATATATCTCTAAGTTCCAATATATTTTCGGTTGACCAGGACATGACAAACCAGGAACTAATGTAATCTCTATGAAAAGCAGAAGCAAACTGGTCCACGTTGTTTGTTGTCGGTAATGATGGCAAACACATCCAGACAAGCAAACATGATTTCTTGTAACCCATTTGAAATGGATGACAAGAAACCTGTTTCCTTCTTGGAAAACACGACGATTTGTTTTCAAACTGTTTTCAAATGTTTCCTAGTGCGTACTCATGGTGTATACTGGATCACGAAAGCCACCAAAAAGTCACTAATTTTTGTTTCTCCAACTTAGTCGACACCCTGGTAATAGGACTTAATGTTTTTCTTTTGAATTATTTTCAAGTCTTCTGCTAGCTGTCAGTTACCACCAGTCGCGGATTCAAGGGAGGGTCAAAGGGTCAGTTGACCCCCCTGTGAAAGTTAGAAAATTAATACAAAAAACAAAATTAAAGTTCAAATTTTAGAAAGGAAAATACAATACAGATAAATTATACAGTTTTTTGTCTCTTTTTACCCACAGACACCTCATAGCCAGGTCCACATGTGCATTATTCGTCCACGTTTATTCAAGTTTAGATATGACTCACGCAAGCGTGGAAAAAAATATTCGTTTTTTCCGTATGAATATTTGTTGTGCATAGCGAATAACGAACATTGTTTAGCATAGAGACAGTGAACTACCACACATCAAAGAAGACTAATAATCGCCTGAGAGCAGTTCTAATAATCACCTGAGAGCAGTTCATCCGCGAACACCGAATCTAGAGTATGTGTGGACAGCAGGTGCATTGGAACTATTGGGGGGGGGGGGGGGCTGGAAATAATTTGTCCCTCCCTGGAATAAATCCCCCCCCCCCCCCAGATATATTTCAAATTCTCTGATATCGAATATAAAGCTGAAAAATGGCCTTAAATCAAAATCCAAATTACTTCTAGATGCATTCTCTTGTCAAATATTTTCCGGAGAAGACCACTTTAAATAAATACTAGACTAAAGGCATCTAACTGGCAGAAAAAGTCAAGGGAAGAAAGCTCTAAATATCTTCCAAGGTCATCCGAATTTCATAAATGTCAAGGGGAGGACAACTCCAAATAGCTTCTAGATGCATGTCATTTTGAAGAATTTTCATGCAAGGACATCCCAAACAGCCTAGTTTCTGAAATAATTCAATTTTCAAAATGTTTTCGGTGGAAGACCACTTCAAAGATTCTCTTCTAGAGGTATCTAACCATCCTAAAAAATTAAGGTGAGGCTCACTCTAAATAGCTTCGAGGGGCGTCCAAATTTCAAAAATTTCTAGGTGAGTAACACTTTAAATGGTGGCTTATAATTGATAAAAGAATCTAATTTAAAAAAAATCAAGGCAAAGACTCCTCATTACTTCTAGAGTGAACCATTTTTCAAAAAATTGTTGAAGGAGGGCCACTCCAAATAGTTTATAAAAACTATCTGATTTTGAAAAATTGGAGAGGATGACCACGGTTTAAAACATACATAATATCAAATTATTAAATGGCTTTGAACAGAAATCTAATATCGTAAGTAACTATGCTATTTATAATTATGACTCCCCTATGAAAATTATCTGGATCCACCACTGGTTACCACCACTCCTATAGCGAATGGACTCTAGGTTTAGATTCAGGGGTCGGGAACCTTTTTGGGCCTCGATCGATTTTAAAACTTTGAAAGGTTTCGCGATCATTCCATCGTTTCACCGTTTGCTCCTTTTTTTTTGTCCATATCTTTTCTTAAATTCAGTATTTCCTCTACCCGCTTCGATGGCCGCATGGTATAAAATGCTACTCTCGCAGTAGACTAGACTGCCGATGATGGGAAGATCTAGTTTCGAATCTCGGTCTGGTGTAAAAAACTTTATTTTGTTACTGTTGACATTGGTGACATTTTTGCTATATTATTATAATAATTTTAATTATTATTTTGATATATATATATATATATATATATATATATATATATATATATAGGCTACTATTTGTCAGAAGTGATAACTACCTAACATACGGTTTGACATATCAATATATTAAAGTATCTCTAGTAATGCTTGTATACTTAGGAAATATACCCTCATTTTCGTGGAGGAAGAGTGCGAATCCGTTTAATAAAGAAAAAAACTCACTATAACCGGTGGTGTTTCGAACCCCGACCTCCTTATCACTGGCAAGCTAGGATGGATGAGCCTGTCCAGGCTATACGTATATATGATAATTACTCTAATAGTGTAGTGATGAAGTATTTTAGAGGTAATCTATCCACATTTGCGTAAAATGAGCGTGGGAAACCATTTAGTAAAAACCACCCTCAATAGACCCGACCGGGATTTGAACCCTAATCTCTCCGTCATCAGCAGGCCAACCTAACACGAGAGTGACGCTTTAGACCATTTGGCCACTGAAGCCGGTACAAAGGTGTTATGTTACACACCTTAAGGGGGCCGCCTCGGTACGTGAGAAAGTATCATTCGTGTTAGACCTCATGTCTTAAAATGAAATGCTCTGTGCTGTTTTCTTGAACTACAGCGTCTGTCTCTCTCTAATCTTATCCTCTTCACACTTACCCTACCACCCCATGTCAGAAGAAGAGAAGCAAGGAAATGGAAAACTATTTCAAGGTCAAGAGGAATAATGCGCGTGGCTGATCGCCTCCCCACTCACTACACAGTCCAGCTGTCCGCCTGTGTTTATCTTGTGATATTTTGCTAACTTGAGATTCTCGTGAAGGGTTCACAAACAAGCACAATCCTCTATTGATGGTTTAACTTGTCTTGAAACCTTATAATACGAACGGGTAGTAGGACGCGATGCTAAAAAAAATGGTCTTGAAGAACACACACTTTTAACATGTCACGTTTTTTTTAGGAAAATGTGAATATTAACTATACAATAATTAATCACGTGTAGACTAAATTTCTATCTTACCCTTACTTAGTTGATAGCAGGGCGTCGGAACCGAGGAGTATAAGGAGCTCTAACACACGGCCCTATACCCCCAACCCTTCTTAGATTTATTCTATCTGTGTAAAATGTTTAGTAAATACTTATAAATATGGAAGATGTAAAAAAAAAAAAAGCCTTCAACTAGCTTCTAAAAGCATTCACTTTTTTTTTTGCTAAAAATCGGGAATAATCCTCCCCCCTTCCGACCTCATCGTTGTTAATCAAACCAAAGAGGTTTTTTCCTTTTAGAACTGCGTCTTACAACCCGTTCGGATTACAAGCTTATGTAATAATTACTCTAATGGGTGACCATGCGGCCACCGAAGCGGGTCAAATTAGTTAACTTTTACTGTCAACTAAAATGAGATAGACTACACATTGTTATATCACCTACACTGTTTACGCCTACACAAAGCTAGAGTTTACATAAATAATAGGTTAAATGGTCATGTGTAACCTATTTTCAACAATTAATTCATTTTAATTTCAGGTGCCTATTCAGGCTATCAGTAATTTCCACTGATTATTCTAGCTGATAGGGGAAGAGGAAGGAAAGTTTTGATGAAATGTACCCGTATTTGTTTAGAGAGAGGGCTACGGATAAACTACCCTTAGTAAACCTGGCCGAGAATCAAACCCCGACCTCCTTGTCACTGGCAATCTTGTTTAGCTTGATCCTTACGTTTTAAATAATTAAATCAACTAAGAACTTATTAAAAACAATAAGAAATAAACAATATTATTAATGTTGAAACACATTGACTGTTTCATATAATACACACACACACACACACACACAGTGGCGGATCCAGAAAAAAATGACAGGGGGGCACCATGATAATTTATTATTATTATTATTATTATTATTATTATTATTATTATTATTATTATTATATTGCTACCTTACATCCTTTTAAAATCTCGTATCTGTATGTGAAAATTAATATTTAAACAAGATTTACAATGCTATGTTGGATATAAGCCTTTTGAGTCCAATGATAAATGCTGATAAATAATTATTTATCTTTAAGAGTTTTATTTAAGTTTTCGAGTGTGTTTTCTATCAACCATGTTTAGAACCTCTTCAGGATATATTTCAATACTTTTATTTAGATTAGGCAATGAGCCTGGCCAAATTATAGAGTCTTCCCTGACCTATTGTTGATCTCAAGTAGTTTTTAATTATATTCAACGAACTATAAGATCTTTCGGCTGTTGAAGTAGTAACTGGTATCACACGGGTTTCAATGGGCATTCGATGTTATTGACAAAAATTAGTAAGCTTTCATTGGCGTATCGACTTTTACGGATTCCCGCCATAGTTTCAATTCTCCTTGAAGTACCCCTCTAGTGGATGAAAACACCAGATCTATGTGTTTTATTATGTATATATGTATATATAAGTGTATATATGTGTATATATACATGTATATATATGTATATATATATACATACACACACGGTAGAACTCCAGTCACCCGAATCGCCAAATATCCGGATCATTATCAGGAAATAAAATAAAAAAGGAAAATACTGTACTGTAAAAATGATATTTTAAAATTACACTACTACCGTACACATGTACATTTAGTATCAACTTAGTTTTTACATAAATACAGTACTGTAGGCCTACTGTATGATTCAAGTTCATTGTATTCTTGTTTACAGTAGAAATAAGTTTAAATTTACTGAATTTTTTAGCTACAGTAGAGTAGATTTTGCGTTTTCTTTCGAAACATTGCCTTAATCTTTAATTATATTTATTATATTTATTATATATATATATATATATATATATATAAATACCCTTCATACATCGAGATTCTCAATAATATCGAAGTTTTAGTGAATCCCCTTAACATTTACATAGATAAACTGTTTATATAGGCCTGTATCAAAATACAATTTTATATATAGAATTTATTCCAAGACAAATCGGGAATTTCCCCCCTGAAATGACATTGTTATAAGAAAAACAAGTGAGAAAAAATAGAAACTTTTTTACACAAAATATGTAAAAACATAAGAATTCTAGATAACTTTGAAGTTTTTTCGAAGTAAAATATGTTTAACACGTTTTTTCTGGATAAGTCTTGATTATATATAATCATAACTTGTACATAGTGTGATACATGTTTACTTATTTATAAGAAAAGGTTAGTTGATTAGAAAGTGTTTTTCTAAATACAATATACTACACAATACAAGAGTATGAACAAATGGTACTACACAATCATACTTATCTCTCTCATGGTCTATTATTGAAAAGTCAGTCATCAGTAAACAACACATAAATGACTTTTTAATTTAAAAAAACTAAGTACACTGTGATATTTGCAATTTGAAACACTCCTAAAATATCTATTTATAACCAAATAGTTTAACTTTTTTAAAAACATTTTCAATTTAAAAAAAATCTTGTCAACAGTAAACTATTTTTTTTTAAAATATAGGACTATGTTAAGTTTATGATATAATATTTTTTTTTGTAAAAAAGTAAGTCGTTAAATGCATTTTAGAGTTAACCATCAAGTTGACCAAATAATTGTTTCAAACATTATATACAAAAATAAATTATATTTATAACCTTCTTTCCTTTTACTTCACGAACGGTGTTATTTCACTTTAGGTCATTTCTTCTGACACGTGTAACCACTTGTGTTGGTTCTCTGATTGGCATATTTCGTGTAAAGCGTGGATCTATCAGTTCCGGTAGAAGGCAATCCATATAGAAACTGTTTAATTTGTCTACCATTTTGACACTCCAGAAACTATCTTTTTTTTCTATCTTCTGCACTAACATACCTAATGGTGTCCATAGTGTAAAAAAACAATGATGTATTTTTGTTATGTGTAGCTGACCTTGCACTTGGTACATATAAGGATGAACCTCCTTCAGGTACAATTTTCCATCTTTTATGGTACAAAAGCTAACTTTCTTCTCTTTAACTGCGTCTTCAGGTGTGAAGTTAGCTGCTCCTGCTGGACATTTCACTTCAACAATACCATCTTCATCCACCAGGCCATCAGGTGTAGCTGCAAGCCACGGAAGCTTTTCATCTACAAACAAACCCGAAGGCAAAATTACAGTGTTCAAAAGCTTCTCAAGCTGCGCTATTGCAATCGGCTCTTTTTCAATGCCATACTTGGTTGCTTTAGACCCTGAAAAATCATTATACAATAGAGAAATGATAGTTTTTGTACAAGAAGTTGATGGTCGCATTCTACAAATTTTTCCAAAATTAGATGCAGTCAGGCGTTTGGATCGTTCACTGTACCATATTTGAGAATTTAACTGGGAGGTGGTTAAGTGTTGAAGATTATTTCTCTGTTCATCATTTAAATGTAAGTTAGCCAAGAGAGCATTTTTCTTTTCTTCAAATTGAACAGAATCAATGTCGTCAATCGTTTCTTTTTCCTGAACATTCCCATAGTTTTTGTCAGGGCCAGAAAATTCAAGTTTTCTGCGTTTATTAGACTGAGGATTAGATTTTCTTCTTGGACGCCTTTTCTCAGCCGATCTTTGTTTCTGTTCATCATGTTTCTTTAAGAACAAACCATGGCTGTTGTTGGTAATGTGTTTATGTATCCATCTCTGCGCGTTTCCTTTTGTATTATGGGAAATTACAGTCATTTCACTTCTCATTTGGTAACTTCCTCGCAGGGAAAAGTTGACTCTCTTACCACCAACAAATTTGCATAAGATACTATTAAAGTTCTCTGCTATGTTGGTAGTGACGTTGTGAATTAGACTTTCAGCATGATGAACTACTAAATTTTTAGCAGCCATGATTTCATCCCACATGCCTAAAATTTCTAAGTCGGAAACTAGATTTTTTTCGCCCTCTTTTGAACCTTTACAAAAGTAGTTCCGCTCTAGGAATTTTGAATGGTCACCAAAAACATGATGGGGCCCATTATGAATGTCTTTACAAAGTTCTGCCACACGAAGATGATGAGGTAGATCTGTTTGTGAAGCTCTGTATTTTATGGCTGCTGTTATTGCTGAACGAAGACGCAAGAGTCTAGTTGAAAGAGCCTTGCGTGCAGTTGAGGGAACTGGTCCAGCATCATTTTTTGTTTTTGCTGCGATTTCCCGCAGTCTACGTAAATAATTTCTTAGAATGTGATTGGTACATTCTATTTTTATAATACAAAAATTTGCCCCATATGGTTTTGCTTTCGCAAGTTGCCGCGTAACACTGCTGTCACCATCACCTTAAAACATTAGAGTTAGTTTCATTAGAGTGGTTTTATTAAATAATTATAATTTTATATTTCATATACAAGTTATATATATGTTCATTACTTATGTAATAAATTGAGAAGTAGAACTGCGCAAGTATTATTTCCCACAACTTTATAATAATATCACCCTTCATTTAAATATTTTGTACTTGATATTTAAATTTAAAGGGATGTTAAGTTTGGTAAGATGAGGATAGGTTGGGATTGTCACAAAAATTGGGCTTTGAACAAGGTTCATTAAGGTATTTTTTGGTAAAAAATATATAATAAAATATTACACTTCGAATAAGTAATGTTTGAAATACACAAGGAAAAAATTAAATAATGTGGTTCAAATTAGCAATGTTAGTGTAAAAAGTAAAAATGAGAACACCTTATATGAAAATAATAAGTACATACCTTTTGGAACTACTTACCTATAAGCTTATGATATTTCAAATTGTGCATAGAAACACTTTTTTTAAAGCCTTCGACTATTATGTCAGCCTCCATTGCTGTGGAAGATTTATTCCAATTTTTGAAACACAAATGTTCATTAGGAACTTCATTCTTTGTTTGTGCGTGTGCACATATACAGCAGTAAGAGTTCCTTACACTTGCGAAAATTACTTTTTCCGTTCTTTTTCCGATGATGCATGCCTAAAAAGAATCATTTAATCATGTATACAAACAAATTTATTAAAAACACATGTCAATTATGACACTCATATAAAAGTGTAAACATAACAATTTTTGTATAATACTTACCACACCGGACAAAGCGTTGTAATTTGTCTTAAAGGAACGCTTGCACCATGCACCGTCTGCTACTACAGTGATGAGAGGAATACCATCCGCATCTATTTTTCCTTCTGCAAGAGCAAGTTCAGCTTCTTCTTTAGCAGCGGCCTGCATTCTTTTCCAGGCAACATCATGGATCACAGAAGACAATTTCTTTTGGAACCTATTAAAACCTTCCTTTGACATGCATGGCATATCCAATGTTGAAGTAATATCTTTCATCTGTGTGTAGCTTTGTCCATTCGCTATCATGCTGCTGACCCACGCGGTATTTATTCCCATATACTTCTGTCGTTTATCAGGGTTCTCTGATTGTAGAGTGGTTTTAAACCCACACATATTGCACTGAAAAGTATAGCTACTCTCCATCCCTTGCCTTTGTTCTTTGAGCATTACCATGTTGGAAAAAGAGCAACCAAATATATCACTATGGCTACTTATGCGTTTAATTTCGTTAAACAAGTGAGCAACATCAAAAATTCTCCGGCCATAAACTTCTTGCTCTGGGGATCTAAATTCAGTCACTATCTGCTCTGACCTTTTGCAGGTTTTTTCAGAAGGAGATAGAGGTAGGGGCATGACACCTTCTAAACAGTAAAAACTACTCTGATCAAATGTATACATCACATTTTTTATTTCAGAGCTTGTTATGGCAGTACTAAGCTCAGACAATTTTGAGCAGCCAGTCGTATCTAGCTCAGACCATTTTGAGCAGCCAGGTGTATCTAGTTCAGACAATTTTGAGCAGCCAGGTGTATCTAGTTCAGACAATTTTGAGCAGCCAGGTGTATCTAGCTCGGACCATTTTGAGCAGCCAGGTGTACCTTCTTGCTGTTCATTTAAATTATGCCTAGGTAAAACCCTGTCGTTCTCTAGATTTATTTCCTCAAATTGCATATTACGAAGTGACGTAAATGTTTTTGGAGATCTCCTAGAAAATAATTGTTCAACGTCAATCCAAAATTTTATAGATAGTTTACATCCTTGAAAAAAAGAACGAGTTTAAAGTGGGATAGAGATTATTGTTAACTATACGTTGTGTGAAGTAGTACATTGTGCCCCCGAAGGCTTGGTTGGCAATAAGATAATTTTAAGGGCAGATAGTGACAAAACAGTAACCGTAATGAGATTACAAAAGGAGGAGTTAGGGCAGTGATTCCTAACCAGGGTTCCGCGAGAATCTCCAACCTTTGTTTTTATTAATCTGACAATATTTTTTGGACAGTGTGGAGATATATAAATATAGCTCATGTACCCGAGGAAGATGAAGAGAATAGTGCCGATAGTAATATTAAAAGTGAGGTTGGTAAGAATAGTGATAGCCCAAGTTCAAGTACCGGAGGACAGTAATTAGTAATAGTAAATAGAAATAGGCAATAAATAATCCTGAAATATTTTATTCAAAAGTATAAATTTATTATTATTATTATTATTATTATTATTATTATTATTATTATTACTCGTATTTAACAACCCTAATGATCTATATGTCTATTTTATAATTTACCCTTGTCGTACCTAATGTGTGTTTCCCCGAGATTTTATGAAATATTTTAAGAGTTCTTCTAAAGAAAAAAGGTTGGGAATCACTGGGTTAGGGTCGCTTTCCCACGCAGGAGGCCAAAATATTATTAATATTGGATGCCTTAGCAAGCTATTTAGCGTTCAACTTGGTTTATTTTAGGGGAGACTTCAATTCAATCTATAATATATACGGATAATATAGATATATCGAGGTGAGTGCTCATAGAAATAAGAATATATAATAAGAGGGCAGGGAGAGGGGTGTTGGGTGAGGGGGGTATTGTGTTTTTTTAGAGACCAAAAACAATTATAATGTATTACTTCATCAACAAAGTGGGGGTAGTTAGAGATCTTTACTTTAGTTTACTATTGGTTGGAGAGTAAACAAGACAGTGTTAAATTATTTTCCAAATTAAAACAAAATCGTAGTGAAAGATAACTCCAAATAGTTTCTGAAAGCATCCAATTTCCAAAAGTATGTCGGTGGAAGCACACTTCAAATATATTCTAGAGCAGGGGAGCACACAGAAATTATTCTAAAGGAGGATCCAAAGTATAGAAGTTACAAGTCAATAATCAATTAAATCCATTATTACTAAACAAAATACTTAATAACGCTATACAGACTAGACAGCGTTAAATCCAGTTGGGCATGTCTCACACTCAGGCATGGATTCAAGGGGGTGGGACTAAGGAGCTATAATCCCCCCTTTTTGAGATATTTTTCAAAAATTAAATTGACGGATTGAAGGGTGCTGTGCTCCTCTGCAGACATACGTCCAATGTGTTCGAACAACACATGTTTCACCCCGTTTACTCCGAACCCTGGCTTTCCCGCACACTACCCTCCTATCTCACCACTCCTTTGTGTAGTAAAGAGCGTGTTATTTACTATTGACTTATTTTCATATTTTAACTAAAATACAGTCACTTGAGTGAGGCATCTTTATTTTTAACAGTTCATTTTTATATTAATTTAATAATTATACTCACAAACTAAATGTAAATTCTACAGTTAATATACCTAGAAATTAAAGCTGGCAATCAAATCGAAGGTAACATATATTTAACCCATATAAGTTTAATCAGAAACAATTAGGTACAAAATATAATTAAAGGGCACCATTTTGAACCTTAGAATTAAAAATTTTTCTCCAGGGTGAAAAGCCCCTAGGGCACGGACCACCATTTTATTGGTTCCTAAAGGTGACCTGGTGGTCTAGGGGTAAGGTGTCTGACTTCTGTGCTGAGGGTCCGAGGTTCAATCCTTGGACCCGGCACAGATTTATCTGATTGCCAAACCCTTCCTTCACCTCTGACAAGACGTGTATTAATCACAACTTGTGAATGTGAGGAATGCCAGGCCTCCACCGTGGTTCGGATCCCACGTTAAACTGTAGGTCCTCCATTTCATCTCACAATCACCCTACTATTACACATTAGCTAAGTGCGTATAACCCGAACGGGTAGTAAGACGCGATGTTTATGATCTTTTGGTTCCTAAAGGTATTTCTTTTGTGGTGTAGGCACTCCCCCCTCCCCCTCATGACATAATCATGGATGCACCACTGCTCACACTGTATCAAGACATTGGGTTATTTTCAACCACTGCTTTAAGGTGATTTAACATTGCTAAATCGTCCCTTTGTATTTAATATTTTATTTATCCTTCATGTTCTCCATGGGGGGCTGGGACCCACTGGACCCCATTTGTGTGTACGTCCCTGTTCTAGAGGAATATTATTTTTAAAATTTTCTGGGAAAGGGTCACTCCAAATATATTCCAGATACAAATCATTTAAAAAAATCCATCTGACAACTCCAAATTTATTCTAAAAGCATCCTATTTTCAAAAATGTCCAGGTGAGGATCATTTCAAATAGCATTTAAAGATTTACATTTTTTTTTAAATTAGAGAAGACCACTTTAAATAGTTTCTAGAGACATCTATTTTTATTTTTCAATTAAAGGCCAGGACCACTCCAGATGGCTTCTAGAAGCATTTAAGTTAAAAAAAAATTTTGTAGAAGACTTCTCCAAATAGCATTAAAATAATCTGATTTTCTAAATTTGGGGAGGAGGACATCTCCAAATAACTTTTAGGGACATCCAAGTTTCCAACATTTATTGCGAAAAGGGGCAGAGTAAGGGAGAGGTGAAGGGGGGAATGCAACTTCTCAAAAAACTTATTTTTCGTTTGCCACCGCCGCCTCCCCCTTCCACCCTTCTACACAAATAACGTTCCGCCACCAGTGGTAGCAACCAATCCGTGCAACTGGTACAAAATTATGGTGCACCCCTGAACATTTTTTTTTTAAAATTTACCTACTACTGTTAACAGGAGAATTTACGGCCAAGAGGTTTACAAGGGCGAAAGTTGAGAAATAGAATTTTATAGCTAAATTTTCATAAATAAGTCCTAGACTTTAATTTTTTTTAATACAGTAGTGATGAATTTTTATTTAACTAGAGACATATATTTGCTATTAATAAAAATAGAGCCTAAAAAGACTTTTCTAAAATCTTACTGTGGACAGGGGTGGACTAAGGTGCAAAAGAAACAAGCGGACACTTGGGGCACCAGTGGCTGCCATGGGTGGAATTTCGTAGCTTGCAATAACTATAGCAAATACTATTTTGATTATAGTACTTATATTTATATAAAATATATTATGTGACTGTATATACAAATACATCATTGGATGCAATTCTTGTATTGTAAATTCTACGTAACCCTTTAGGGTGAAGGTTATCTAATGTACCTAATACTATTTCTTTGTTATGGTACGCAATTAATTATAACTAATGTCAAAACTTTATAGTTCGTTTCATAACTATTCATATAGCCATTTTCCAGTGTAATGGATGGTATGGTATTGTTTACAACTTGATTAAATTATTGCAGACTTCAACAAAGACCCCAGGATTGATTTCATCATCGCCACGATGCTTGAAGGGTGGGGCGGGATGAGGGGTGGCAGAATTATTCTCCGCTTGTGACAATACATTTAGTCTGCCCCTGGCTATAGATATTTCCTTCACCATAATCACCATGGTTTATGATAGTAGGCTGATAGTATTGATATAAGAAACCCATTATTAGAAATATATTAGGCCTAACAATTAGCACAGAAAAGTCAACAACCCTAAGAACTCCTCCCCCCCCCCCCCCCACACTCACACTAAGACCACACAAACATAGATATTCTATATTAGTGGTTCCCATCCATTTCCAGTTCACAGACCCCCTCAAGCCAATGATAATTCATCGCGGCCCTCTAACCTCCCCAGCCATACATGGTGAGATAAAAACACTTACACATTTATGGTACTCTACGTAACCAATTATATATATAAATATTGTCGAACAGGAAAAAAGAGATTTTTGAGAAAATTGTGAATACCATATATTTTTATATGATGTGAAAATTCAAATAAAAGAAAATTTAAAAATACTAGGGCTTATATTTGTTTCGCGGGCCCCTACAGGTGCCTTCGCAGATCCCTAGGGACCTGCGAACCCAGGTTGGGAACTTCTATCACATTCAATCTCCGAGTGTGGTACATTTAGTAGACTTATGTCAAATATAACGTGTGGATATTATTACTAAATTGGACAAGCGGCCAGGATATTATGGATCATGAAAATGAAATAAATACCGTATGTATGCTAGTAGCTATGTAGCTATGTTCACACAAAACTATTTGCTCCCGAAAATTTATAATGGATAACCTATTAATTTAGTTTTCCTACCCCAGACAAAGCTGACTAATCTCCAAATTTATTGGTTCCATAGCTTTGTCTTCAAGTTGGGTTGAATCCAACATTGTGGACATTTCAATGGGAGTGGACTGAGAAAGGTTTACTCTGTCCCGACAATCAGCTTTGTCCTCTCTGCCTGAAGAGAGAAAAATGCCTTGTCTGAAAAAAAATAATTATTTAATTTATTGTTATCGATTATTAGTTTTTTATGGCCTACTGTAAGTATATCATGACAAAACACGTTCTAATTTGAGTTAACCGTTTCTTATAGAACATTTGTGTTCACTATTATTATTATAATTATTAAAATAAATTTTATATATATATATACTTTGTTCTATCAAATAAATGTTCCCACGGCTTTCTTTCTGTTTTTTTGCGGCGAGCACAAATTCGTAATTTTGTTTTTTCCCCTCTACGTTTGTCTTCTTTACGTGTCACGTAATCCATTTAAAAAATAAACAAGAATATGTGTCACAAGCAACTAAATAAAAAATATATAATTGAAAGTATTTCAAACTTAATAGAAAACTAATTAATTACTGTGCCAAACATTGTTTGGGTCTTAATTATATTAAATGAGCAGACTATATTTTTAACTCATCACTGATTAAATATGACGGGATTTCTGGAAGTCTGCACGAAAACTTCTCGCCTACCGAGGCGGCCCCCTTAATATTGAAAAAGCAAATTCACACTTACTCATAAATTAAATATATTGCTCAAGTTTTTTATATTGTAGAGCTGATTTTGGAACTTTTTCAGTTGAGACAACCAATCAGGCACTAAACATTGTAATAATTGCTTTAGAGTTAACCTTCACGTATCAGAACTGAATTAATATTTATTAAAATTAAATGTTATCTGGCGTGTAATAAAAATTTTGTTTTAATATATAGTTATACATATTTTAAGAAATTAAATTGTCCATTATCACTTTGTTAGTAATTAGTATACGTACAGTAAATATATACTTTTCCCTCTTATTTATCTTTATGTAATGTTTTTTTTTACAGTCCAAGGAATGACCAAATAAATAAATAAATGTTTTATCCAAACAACAGAATTCAAATTATGGTTCTTTACTTCACAGGACTAGCTTTATGAAACTTCCGGACGGGATTTTAACCCCGTCCTCCTGAATATAGGAGCAACACGGTAAAATGAAACTAACACGCAACCGTTGAACAGTGAAATAGACCCTGTTTTTATACTAATAAATCAGTATGATCCATTAATAAAACGCTTCTTCCCCTTTTTCCATCCTAATTTTTTGCGGCGGGCAGATAGTCAAAGTCTAGTTTTTTCCCCTTTACGGTAGTCCCTTTTGCTTGTATTATTGTTCATAGTAGTTTTAATTTATTGAAAATAACAATATAATTCTATTTTATTTATATATAATTATAATGGCTATCATAAGAAGGCAAAGCATACACAACTGTTCGGAAACACAGAACCCGTTTGTAAACACGTTTACAGTAAAAGCTACAATAAATATTATTTTTAATATTTTCTAATGAACACCTAAAACTTAAAAATGTGCCGGCTCACTGTGCGTTGTCTCAACTCTCAACAAGGCGAAGGCAGACATCCAACTAAAAGAGCGCATGCGCAAGGAGTCAACTGCCTTTCCTTCTTTCTCCGGCTATTCTTTACTTCCAAAGCGTAGATGGAGGATATGACTGCGCCACTTGATGGCTGAAAAGCAGTAGCTTTGACGCATCAAAACAGCAAAAGGAATTAACAATTATCTTCACATTTTCTGTTGTGACCCTATCAAAAAATGACTTTATTTGTTTTTGAAAGGTTGTGTCTAGGATTATTTATAAGTTACCCTCGTCTCAGAACTGTGACAATATACTTAAGGCCATTTAAAGGTCATTGAAAATGAGCAAGTTTCGAGTTTTCATTAATTTTTTATATACATAGATTATCAAAATGTAAGGTTGATAATAATAAATAAGCATGTTCCCCACCTTTATCTTCCTTTTAGCTTAAGTCAAGTTTGTAAAAAATTAAACACTACCTAACCATCGCGTATTTCCTGAACGTCTGCAACGCATTCCAACTCTCTGGTAGGCGGCCCCCTTAACACAATTTGCAACTAAAGTTTTTTTTGGTGCGTGAATGTTGAATAATATATATTAAGAACCACACCTTAAAGGGTTTTAAAAACCTTTATTTGAAACTGACAACTTGGGGGTTAATTATTCCAAGGGTGGTTCATAAATCCAGTGCCCCTTACCTCCTCCACCTTTCTACGTCCATGCCTCGGCCACCTTAGCAGCGCATAAGGGCGTAAGTTAGGTATATAACCGTTAATGAAGTTCCCCTTCAAGCTTTTGCTTGTCCCGGAGTATTGATTCGTCAGAGCTTTCCCTGTTGCTCAGCACGCAGAAGCTCTGTAGCAAACTTTCCCTCCCACCACTGACGGGAACTACTGCGAGTAAATTCTAAACCAAACCCTGATGTCCTTACGAATAGCCTTATATTACGTAAGGCTTTCTTTTTCTCATTATATTTGAAACTCTCCCTCCCCCACATAAGGTGTATTTCTCGTCAATCCTCCCCCATCTATCTTACGTTTTTTTTTTTTACAATTATTAAATTATATTATTTTAATCGTTTAGTTATTAATAAGATTAACATTAATTAATACAATAAATATTATTCAGATGTTGAAATTCTTCAGAACTTCGCAGGGAAACAGATTTCAAAACAATCGCGGCGTCGAGCTGTTTCCAGAACTGCTCGCTTGATCTGGGCTGACAATATGGTATTCTTGTCGGGGATGTGAAATTCGGAACCCAGAACCTTTGTGTCCCAGGTTTGATTCCCACTGGTACCTCGGGTATTTTTCCCGAAAGGGGAACAACCCCAAAGGTCAGCAGGGTTTGGTTTTGTTAGGTTTAAGTGTTTCCACTCTGGTTTCACACCCTCCTATTCACCACCATCATCCCCTAATCTCATCGGGACGTGGAAAAAGCCTCCACGAAAAGGATGTACGATTAGCTCATCGGGGCGTCCCCTGGTCAACAGCGGCCCTACATTAGTACTGGCTAATCTTTCCATTACTAGGTTACGAATGACGTAGCCCAGACGCGCAATATATATTTATATAATGGTAGCTACTTTTATTTCTAACACAATGTTTTTGAGAATATCTGGGAGCATTTGACTGACGTATGGCCAGTCTGCTCCCTGTTGGTGATTGCCCCAGTTGGCGGACAGCATCTGAGTAAGATGGAATTCGGCTCTCAGGTCACGTCTACTCTTGTGTGCAGGATCACCCTCATACCACACGACACGCTGAAAGAGAAGGCGGTCAAAGATCTGTCTCTCGGTGGTGGAGAATAATATGCAACAGCGCCTGTTATATTGGCCGTTTAGTAAACATCAGACCCGTACCGGTGGATACGCGGACAAAGTAGTCACTCTCGTCTTTACTGGCTCGCGTGTGATGTAAGAGGTCGGGGCTCAAGTCCCAGCTGGTTGTAGTTAGGTCTTTCCGAAACTGCCTCCATGAAAATGTGGGTACATCTTCTCTAAATTCTATCTTCTTGATCCCTACCCCATTATTTTAAACACTCTATTTTTCTACGGGAGAAATATTTAATTTATTTTGTCAAAAAAAACAAAACTTTTTTACTCTTTTATACAATATAGTGTTTGACATAGCTGCTTTTAAACATCTGTGGCATAAAATTGTAAATTTTAAAATACATGATTAAAGACAAAATCTAAACTAATATCAAGGTTCTAAATACCTACTTATTCACGTTTTTTAAAACCTTAAGGTAACCCGCGTCGGTGACTAAACGTCAACCTCATAATATAGTCTGGTTTGTTGGTAACAAGGAGGTCGTCGGGGTTTGAATCCCGGCCAAGTGTACTGAATATGGTTTTATTTTTTACACCACATTTCTTATAAACTATACCTTCCTTATCCCTAACCTTATCCATTTGTTTGATTAAATGCGGTTAACCCGTACGGGTAGTAAGAGGTGATACAAACAAAACAACTTTCTGGTAGTTTTTTCTTTGGTAAATTAAAAGAACAGAAATATTTTCAAATAAAAGTGGGAAGGAAAAAAAAAACTAAGCGAAAAAGAAAGATGAGCAATATTGCTGCTAGCGGGGATGAAAACGCTCCCGGTAGTTCATCATCTCTCCGCGTAGCAGCAGCGGTAACTTCTCTCCTCCCCACTCAGCATCAGTGGTGCGTTCCCCTCCTCTACCCCCTCTCTTACATCAACCTCCTGCAGATAATGCCAGGAGCGCGACGACGCTACTGAACCCTGGATTGTACTCATCAGTTCTAGTGTCGTGTGGATATTATCTTCCCCCTCCACTCACACGCGGTCATCCTGTGGGAACTTTTGCAGCGGCTCGCTTTCTCATTTTCTTAAAACAGACGAGTGCCATTGTGCGGTGCTTTATGTAGTGCGTCGTGCCGTGAGTTTTCTGCCAGGAAAAGTTTCTCATCCTGTTGTGTTTTTAATTTTTTTTTGCCAGCTCTTAGTGTTATTTGGCTCCTACGTATACTGCCATTTTTAAATTGATTGAATCGACAATCACTCTCAATGTGTAAGGAAGGGTGTGGCAAAGTTTTTAACATTTTGTGTGTCTTAATATGATTGTGTCACTACTTAAAAATAGACTCTGGTGAAGTGGAATTGTTTCCCCGGAGATGCGTTGTTCAGATGTTTGACAGATTAAAGTCTATTCGGGTGACTGCGTTATGGTGTTTATTTGCGTGTGATGGTGTTTATTTGCGTTCTCTAAATGTTATGGTGTCTGTTATTTTTTGATAACGACTAGTTTTATCGATCGTTGACGATCATTTAACAGTGAGAAAATATGTAATAAGTTTTTGAGTTTCATGTCAAAATATTAAAAATAAATAGTATAAGTCTTATTGGATTGGGTGGGAGTGTTATGCGATGACCCCCGCGTACCCCACGTGACCTTGACCTGGTTATCCGTCCCCGCCCCCCAGTGAATGGCGACGACGCTACCACCGCCCCCACGCGACAAAGACAAGGCCAACAATAACAGCGGCAGCAGTAGCAGCTTGCGGCGACCCACCTCCCTGGTCGGAGGCGGTGGAGGTGGCAAGGCTCAGCACCAGCTCTTCCTCATGGTAAACAACAACGGCGGGGACAACAACAACCACCCCGGCGGCGGCGGCCCCCAAGAGGGCGGCAGGGTTGGATGGAAGGCGTCAAAGACTCAGAGAAATGAGCTGCGTCTGGCGTTGGGGGCGGATAAAGGGGAGTTAGCTGGGGTTGGACCGGCGGTTGTTGGCGGGGGGGCGGAGGTGATCAGGGGGCCACGGAGAGTCGGTGACCAACCGCAGCTGTCTAAGAAGAAGGACGGGAGGCGGCGTAGCAGGCGTGGGGGAGGAAATAAGGTAAACGATGCCTCGATCCTCCTTCCCTATACTTTGAAATCATATATCAGCCTTATGTCAATAAATATTGACTTTTTGTTTGGGAAACTTAACTCAAACCTGTCCATAGAAGGATTTTGGTGGGCCGAAGAGGGAATAGTACGCAAAGAAGTCGTGATTTTTCAAATTTTTTTTATGGTATATTATGAAGAAATTAATATTAAAAATTAATTATATATAATTTAAAAACATAAAATACTCACCTCACCAGAAAAACGCTCATATTTAATATGTAAATACTTTAAAAAAATGTCACACCATGACACCAACAGTATTTTAATACGCAATAGTTAAGTTTTGTATTACTAGAAACCATATCAACCGGACTAAACCTAACCTTATAGGTCTCAACAACATAGTTTTCATAAAATTCCGGAATCTTGAAAAATTCTTCACTAAAATACAGTCGTTTATTTTTTCAAACTAGCTTCAATTAATTTACAATATTATTTTTGCCATCACTTGAAATTTTCGTTTGTTTTGCATTTAGATCGTAAAACATATTTTATTTCTAATAATATGACAGAGGGAAATTTAAATATCCTGCCTTCTTTGAGTATTATTCCCGAATAAACTTTCAGAAATATAAACCTCTTTGCGGTTAACCCCTGAGTCCTTCAATATAAAAATGTCGTGACACCTATACCCTAATTTTGGTACGAATCCCGTTCTGGAAGGCCTTAGTTTGTATCACAATCCTACTGCATACTTTTCTGTATAGTATACCGCCGTCTGTTATACTTCTGGTATTTCTCTATACCCGTGCTTTTTTAAATGGAATTCCTAGATGTAGATATTAAATTAGAAAAGGAGCCAGCCCATGTTTCGACTAATCAGGAAACACTACAAAGTTAAAGGCCCTTGGCCCTGTTGAGTGCAAGTCCAAAACCTACTTTGTGGGATGGTGGGCGGGATGGTGAAAGGCGTGGCGTGGCTTCACAACTGATCAAAGTATCCTTCCGCGCCAACAAGAACAGATGGATCACGGAAACCGTAGATGGCGCTAGCTACCGGACAGGTCTTGCGGAAAAATCATACTTTGGAAATATCAATTTTCTCAAGAACGAGTGAAATCTTTATAGTAATATTTTCAACACCTCTTCTAAGATAATGTATCAATGTTTATTAATTGTTACATTTTCTTATTTTTTGCTATGAAGCCGGACGTTTCCTATTGAAAAAAATGTCAATTTTATTGACATTTGATCACTGTTAAAATCATAGAGGAGGTGTGTATATAAAAAGTATGAATTAATCGACATGCTTCTATTCTTGAACAAACCATTTCCGAAAAGAAAATGGCAAAACAGTAAAAATTCTTGAAGATAAACGTTTTCTCCCATGGCTCTGCATTACATCGACGTGGAACCACGGTTGAAATAAGACCTGAGCGCCGCGCAGGTGTGAGTGAGTACACGTCTCAGTTCCATCGCAAGTCTGTATGTTTAGACCAAACCTAGTTTGACCGACCACAATTTTGAATTTTTACTGATAAGACTTGACACGACTAGACTAACTTATTGGTATTTGCATCGGTGGACACGCGGACTAAACGCCAATCTCGTCTAGTCTGATATGCCGACGGCGAGGAAGTCGATGTTAGAACTCATGCTGGCTGTACTGAAGGTGATTTTTCCTGAATGGGTTCCCACTATCCTTTCACGTAAATGTAGGTACATTTCCAATTCTACCTTCATCCCAACCTAGCCTATATTAATTAGCGGAGTTAAAATTTGTAGCCCCGGCGGTTAGTAAAACACTGGGAAAAAATAAAATTGTATAACTAGCCTTTTACCTGTACAGTACTTTTACTCAAGTATTTTTCTCGTGTTCGCTTTTAATATTATTTTCTTTCTATTCTTCAAACCCTTTCTCTTGTTCTATTTACTTTTTTCCCAGACTCTTACGTAAAATTTTGCTTTTCCTCAACTCAGGATCATTTATTATTTCTCACTTTCTCTCTATCCTCTATTTTGTATTTGCTTTCTCTCTTTCCCTCTCTTTTTGTTTCGTGTTTCCGTGGTTCTTTGTTTCTATTTTCCTTGGTTCTTTGGCCTTAGTTTCCAGGGCTCTTTGTGTCTCGTTTTCATAGGTTCACCCCCCCCCCCCCCTCCCATAGCTCTTTGTTTCTAGTTTCTATGGTTCTTTGTCTCTAGTTTTCTTGACTCTTTGTTTCTCGTTTCTATGGTTCTTTTTGTTTTGTTTATCTGGCTCTTTGTTTCTAGGGTACCTGGCTCTTTGTTTCTAGGGTACCTGGCTCTTTATATCGCATTTCCAAGGCTTTTTGTTTCTCGTTTTTTTTTTACCCTTTGTTTCTTGTTTCCTTTGTTCTTTCCCCCTCATCCATGACTCTTGTTTCCATGTCTCTTTCGTTCTCTCCTGTTTCTATGGATCTTTCGTTGTCTCTTGTTTCCATGGCTCTCTCGTTCTCTTTCGTTGTCTCTTCTTTCCATGGCTCTCTCGTTCTCTTTCGTTGTCTCTTGTTTCCATGGCTCTTTCGTTTTCTTTCTTTGTCTCCTGTTTCCATGGTTGTCTCGTTCTCTTTCGTTGTCTCTTATTTCCATGGCTCTCTCGTTCTCTTTCGTTGTCTCTTGTTTCCATGGCTCTTTCGTTTTCTTTCTTTGTCTCCTGTTTCCATGGTTGTCTCGTTTTCTTTCGTTGTCTCTTATTTCCATGGCTCTCTCGTTCTCTTTCGTTGTCTCTTGTTTCCATGGCTCTTTCGTTTTCTTTCTTTGTCTCCTGTTTCCATGGTTGTCTCGTTTTCTTTCGTTGTCTCTTATTTCCATGGCTCTCTCGTTCTCTTTCGTTGTCTCTTGTTTCCATGGCTCTTTCGTTTTCTTTCTTTGTCTCCTGTTTCCATGGTTGTCTCGTTCTCTTTCGTTGTCTCTTATTTCCATGGCTCTCTCGTTCTCTTTCGTTGTTTCTTGTTTCCATGGCTCTTTCGTTTTCTTTGTCTCCTGTTTCCATGGTTGTCTCGTTCTCTTTCGTTGTCTCTTATTTCCATGGCTCTCTCGTTCTCTTTCGTTGTCTCTTATTTCCATGGCTCTCTCGTTCTCTTTCGTTGTCTCTTGTTTCCATGGCTCTTTCGTTTTCTTTCTTTGTCTCCTGTTTCCATGGTTGTCTCGTTCTCTTTCGTTGTCTCTTATTTACATGGCTCTCTCGTTTTCTTTCTTTGTCTCCTGTTTCCATGGCTCTCTCGTTCTCTTTCGTTGTCTATTCTTTCCATGGCTCTCTCGTTCTCTTTCGTTGTCTCTTGTTTCCATGGCTCTTTCGTTTTCTTTCTTTGTCTCCTGTTTCCATGGTTGTCTCGTTCTCTTTCGTTGTCTCTTATTTCCATGGCTCTCTCGTTCTCTTTCGTTGTCTCTTATTTCCATGGCTCTCTCGTTCTCTTTCGTTGTCTCTTGTTTCCATGGCTCTTTCGTTTTCTTTCTTTGTCTCCTGTTTCCATGGTTGTCTCGTTCTCTTTCGTTGTCTCTTATTTACATGGCTCTCTCGTTTTCTTTCTTTGTCTCCTGTTTCCATGGCTCTCTCGTTCTCTTTCGTTGTCTATTCTTTCCATGGCTCTCTCGTTCTCTTTCGTTGTCTCTTGTTTCCATGGCTCTCTCGTTCTCTTTCTTTGTCTCCTGTTTCCATGGCTCTTTTGTTTTATCTTTATCTGCCTCTTCCTTCACGACAATCTGTACTTGGGAGATGAAGTGAGTGTCAGGTTTTTACAGCTGGAACGAACAAGCCGGCACTTCTCGTCTTGGAAAGTCATGGAGACGGAAATAGTGCAGAGAACGTTCGAGGGTTGCGTCGAGCTGCAAGTGTTTTGTTTCAACACTTCTTTATTTTTCATACTCTTTTATTATCTTTCTATTTCTCTCGTAGAATGCACCCACCCGTGTTCCCGAGAATGTAAGTTTCATTTCCTGTTGGTAATTTATTTGACTAGGTGTAACAACCTTTTTTCCTTGTTTTTTTAAATTATAAATGATGCCTTCAGAAATAACCCTCTTCTCTACTGCTGGGAAAAGTGTCTTCTTAAGGTGGGAGTTTATGGGCTGCAAGAAATGGCCAGTGTTTTTGCAATTTTCAAGCAAAACTTATACTGGCAAAAATAAATAAAAAATTGCTCCAATACAAACATGGAGTTTAAATTTCTTCACATGATGATATCAATAGTTCTTGCATAGCTCTCATGAACATATTAGCAATTACGAGAAAAATTTTAAATGAAGATAAAACGTCATTAAATTCTAGGATACCCTTGACAGATATTCAAGAACTGCAATTTTCACTCCCCAACGCTTAGTTCGATCACCCCCCCCCCCCTTCCCAACAAGCTTCATCTGTATAAAGGTACAAATAACAACTATATGCCAAGTTTAACTTAAATCGGTGAATGCATTCATAAGTTATTGTGAGACATAAAGTCTGTTCACCGTAGGAATTGTTTTCTGAAAGGCTTTTTTCCCTACCAGAAATATATTATATAGTAGGATATTGGTAGGAAAAAAAGACCTTTCAGAGAGTAATTCCTACCGTGAATTGCGTTTACCCACCACAGGCAAACAGACAAATGAAAATAGGTGGAGTTAAAGCGGAGAACTTGCTACACTCGTGCAGTCAATTGAATCATATGATTATAGTTTTATTTGTGTCTACACTCTGTCAATATTTGTTAGATCGTAGGCCTATACACAGGGAGTTTACTATATGAGCGCCCAGGTAAACATATCCCACCCCAACTTGTTTTTTACCCTCAGTCACCTAACGCAATCACGCGCCCCTGTAAATTCCATGATGTGAGGCCGCACTCGAGCTATACCGACCGCACGGCCGCCGTCGATAGCGATGGTACCTACAAGAAGTAGGGATAGAGAATGTTATGTTGTCAGCACAACGAGCGCCGCCGCTAATCTTAGTTTTCTAAACAGGAGCTGATATTTAATTGTGGAAGCGCCGGGAATCGAACCAGATATCTCTAGAATTGTAGCCAGGAACGCTCGCCACTAGACCACACAGGCGGTCACAAATATAAATATATATTTATCCCTACTTATTATAAATTGAACCCTTTAAAAAAATAATTTGGGGGATCTTATACTTTGATTTAGCATTCACAAATAACATAAATTTTCACTTAATCTCCGGAGTTCTCCCAGCTGGCGGAGTCCCCTGGGCTTTAACCCATACCTTAATCCGGCCTTAGACTCTTGACAGATAGAAAATGTTACTAGATATATTTTCACGTATTCAAACGTCAAGTTTTGTTATCTACTGCTCTCAATTTTGATATATTATCATTACCTATAAAATAACACAAATAGCCTGATATAGTAAAATGGAAGATTATCAATGTTGACAGAAAAAAAAATCTCTTGTATTTTCTAAGAAAATCAAGGTATGGACAATGCCACGGTTTTATATTCTTGAAATACGATCTGTTTTTCTCTTATGTTCATTACTACATTTATTTTATAATCCTTCTTGCAAAATTCTAAGATGTATGAAGCCACGTCTTTCATGACTAAGCGCAATATAACTGTTAATTAAAACGGTTTAATTTCTGCTACTTGGCTATTTGCGATTTACGGAACAAGTTGAAATGTTATTTCTTCCTTTCAAGTCTGTTCGAATTCTGTTCAGGTCTATTGATTTTTTTTCTAAATTATTTCCTACTCCTTATCCACTCAAATGCTAGGCTAATTTAAAATTCTACCTTCTCTATCCCTATAATATAAACATAATTGGATTGTTAATAGTCGACTTAGATGGTCTTGGGGTAAAGTGTTCGCCTCAGGACCCGATGTTCGTGGGTTCAAACCTAGCTGGGGTCAACGGATTATAACTGAACGATAAAAATTCTTAGTATAACTACCTACGTAGGGGAAGTAAAGTCGTCGGCCCCATGTTGATTGTGGAATTTAAAATAACCATGGAAGGTATGTTAAAATACCACTCCCGGCAAAATTGAAAGGATATTTCGCGCTCGCTAGTAGAAATTCTCGTGTGCTGGTTTAAACAAGTCAGTTCAGAAAGTGCACGTTAATTACCACAAATGAAATGGGGCGAAGAAAACTATTGTGAATAATCCGTTTGGTGAGAAAAACAAAAATCAAATCATTTTTGAAACTGAAAATTGGTTTCGGCCCCTCAACGTCAATTATTTGGCGTCGCCCCATTTGAATTGATGACCTATCGGATGACTCAAAATTAAATCGCCAAGCGCTATCGTTTCGCTTGACAATGGCTCAACTTTTTATCAACGTGTCCCGTGCCAAGGTTTTAATGGCTCCCCGGTCGCCATTATTATTGAACGTCGCTTAATACTCAGGATATAGCGAACGGTGAGCTTGGTGTAAAACCGATAGTCGCTGGATGCCCTTGGGTTGCGCTAGGGTTGGTTTTATTGAGGGACGCTTTCGTTACACCGTTGTTTGTTGGTTGGGTGAGGGTCGGGGGGAGAGGGGTGTAGGCCGGTGATTGCAAATGGAGGTTGCGGAACTCGACAAGGGAGCAATCGCCGGTACGGTTGACCGTCGCCCCGCACTCATAGGCAATAGGACAGACGTGTGAATTTGACCTTAAGGTGGGTGGGAGTGTAGGGAACAAGAGTTAAAGGGCACTTTTTGTTCTATTTTTTTTTATCAAAACATTGTTTTGGTCAAACGAAATCAAATAGAGTAAAGTGGGGCAAGAGGACGCACTTAACGTTTAAACACATGTATAAGCTAAACATATTTGTTAAATTATGTCAATTTTTGGGATAACTATCTTCATTTTATTGTCATTGAAGTAGACATTTTTAATAATTTTTCAAAAAATTATTTTAACCAATTATTTAAAAATTGCAAAATTTGACAAAACGGTACTTTTGCCCCATAGGTGGGGTAAGAGTACGTTCGCTACGGGGTAAAAGTACGCATTATAAATATTATAAAAAACAACTTATGATACAGACTTTTACATTATAAAACTTCACAAGACATTAAAAAAAATGCATTATAGGGTTATTGAAGAAAGTAAACTATTTTACCTTTTTTTTATAACGAACTTATCTAATTGAAAAATCCATTTCCTTGACCTATAAACTAGTTGGGAAACAATTTTAAAGGTTATTTAAAACTTATTTAACAATAGTCGCACATAAATTCACTTGACCCTTCATAATTAGAACACGCTTCATGCCACCATTCCTTGCAACTCTTGCATTGCACCCAGTCTTCTAGAGGTGGATCTTCATACTGTTCTTCGCAGCTGGGGCAGAAAATGTCCTCATCAACTTTTGATTTTATTGTTTTTATTCTTTTTGAGAGAGACATAATGGGAGTATTAATTTTAGATCTGAACAATGATTTCCTAGCTTGACCAATAGCATTTTTACTTTCTTCTTTTATCATTAAACTATTTTTAAATGGTGTCCCTGTTATGATTTGAGATTTTTGCCCTCTCTTTCTTCTATTTTGATTTTATGTTCTTTTAGGGAATGTTATCAGGTCTACTGGATAGGTCGTTTGTTGTTGAGGTACTAATACAAAATTTAAAGAGATCAATGGTTTATGGTTTCTTGTGTGAGCCACAAGTGTTGATGGCTGAGGCTCTGTTGTGGCAGCTGAAGGTGTTGATGGTTGAGAATAACTTGTATCAGCTGAAGATGTTGATGGTTGAGAATATCTTGTATCAGCTGAAGATGTTGATGGTTGAGAATCTCTTGTGGCAGCCAAAGATGTTGATGGTTGAGAATCTCTCGTGACAGCCAAAGATGTTGATGGTTGAGAATCTATTTTGGCATCCGAAGATGTTGATGGTTAAGAATTTCTTTTGGCAGCCAAAGATTTTGATGGCTGAGTCTCAGATGTTGCGTTTGATGAGCCATTAGATTGGTCCGTAACAGCTAATGGAATAAACTCTTCTGAAAATACGTAACGGTTAACAGGGAAAATACCACACATATTAAATCCATTAATACCTTAAGGGCCAGTTTCATAGTCAGATTTAGTACTCCTAAAGTGCGAGTCGATACTAAATACAGGACGACACCTACCTAGAACAAAATGGAATGGGCCAGTTTCGCATATGAAACTGGCCCATTCCATTCAATTTCAGGTAGGTGACGTCTTGTATTTAGTATAACGCCGCACTTGAGGCGTACTAAATCTGACTATGAAACTGGCCCTTAGTCATTGTGGCACATCTTTGGTAGGCATTGCCAAAAAGTTGCACGACTTGAAATTGGGAAACTGTACGCCCAGGGTGACTCAATAACCATTGGTCGCAAGCTTGTGAGTAAAAATCTTTTAGTGGCGTAAAAAAAACATCTGTCCAAAGGTTGCAGTTTGTGAGTAATATGCGGAGGGATGGACAAGAGATGAATAAAATGTCCTCTGCAGAAGAGCACAGCATCCAAACTCACGTGTGAAGTGTGGTTGTCTACAATAAGCAATACGGGGTTCTCTAAACTTGCCATTACATTTTTCTGAAAATGCTTCAACCAATCTTTAAATAGTTCTGTGTTTATGTACCCACTGTCAGAACACATCATAGTTGATCCTGGAGGGGCTCCATTCATTAGCTCTTTTTTTCCTCTTTTTCTTGGAAAAATTATCGCAGGTGGCACATAATTTCCACTGGCACTTACAGCACAAACAATGGTTATAAGTTGTCCTCTCTCTCTGCAGACACAATTTTACCAACAGCTTTCTTTCCTATGCATTAAACATATATGTATTAATTTATTTTTGTATACCTAAATGTCTTAAACAACCTTTTGGTATCCTGGAAAGATTCCACACTTCGCCACTGATTTTCCCTATCTACTAAGGGTAATAATAAAGCTATACATTAATTTGTTTTCAGAAAGGAATGGTTCAATGGATTGATATAAAGCGAGAAATACTCGTAATCAAGAGTTGGGGTAAGAGTACGCAGTGCGTACTTATGCCCCGCCTCTTCGTGCGTCCCCTTGCCCCACTCATAGTTTTACAACTCACCGTAAAGTGCTATCGCCTAGTGAGAAACTTCCTAAATAGTGTGGATACTTTTGTTTACATTAAAAACAGCTCTTTCGAAATATAACAATACATCTTAGTTTTAATAAATATTTTAGGTAGATATTACGTTTGCTAAATACTGCCAAATTACATCAGAATGCATAAAATCACAACTTACCGCATTGTTTGGAAACGTGTTTTCAGATTCAGCTCAAACTATGTTGACAACCTATCTGCCATGACACCTTCCTAAAACCAAACAGTGTGGCCGACTGCTATTTTGCCAAAATAGAAATAAAGCCAATGCGTACTCTTACCCGACGCGTACTCTTGCCCCACCTTACTCTAATTCTCCAATAGAAATCTAGAGTTTAATTTTCTTCACATGGTGACCTCAACAGTTCTATTAAGGGTGTCCTGGGGCAAAGCTTTATATCTTTATTTAAAAGCTTGTTATATAATACCGATATGTTCATGACACATATTAAAGAACTGTTGACATCAGCATGTGAAGAAAATTAAACTATGATATTTCAACTGGAGATATATTTTATTTAGTTTTGAAAAAAAGTTTTGCTATAAAAACTGGCATAAAAACACTGCCCTTAAATCGCGTTCCGAACACTGTTAGCTGAGATAATGCCAATCAGCTTAGGTTGATAAAACCGGTAATACACGAGTTTAGTTCTGACTAGAATGGATACAAAACTCTTTTCTATGACCCTATTCCTATGCAGACTTTTGTAAACATAATCTAAAAGTAGAAATTTTCCACTCAAAAAATCCATATTCCGTTTGATCATTAAGACCTAAATACGCGGGAAATGAAAGGTAACTGGTATATGAGTGTAGAATGTATCTTTATGAATATATTAATATTTTTTATTTAACACCGCGTCTTACTACCCGCTCGGATTATACGCCAATGTACTCATTACACTAATGTGTTGGGGATTAGGGATGTTTAATTTAGAGGGAATGCACCCGCATTTCGGTGGAGGGAGAGTGTAAAACCATTTAGGAAGACCACCCTCAGTGCAATCGACCGGGATCGAACTCCAATCTCCCCGTCTTTGGCAGTATAGTCCAACACGAGAGTAGCACGTTAGACCACGTGGTCACAGAACCGGGTCCTATGAATATAACGGCGTAATTTAATAAGGGGAATAACAACCCAAATTTTATTGGCATTTATAATTCTCTCTTCCGCTTGTAATAAAATGTACTTTTCGAACATGTGATCAAGGACAAGTCGCAAGTTAAAGATGAGGGTGGAAGTTTCGAACTCTCTAGACTTGTTTAACTTCATCGACGGTCACGCAGACAATTGAATATATATATATATATATATATATTCATACATATATATATATGTATGTGTATATATATATATATGTATGTGTATATATATATATATATATATATATATATATATATATATATATACACACTTTGTTTGTTGTGATGAGGAATGTCAAGGTTGGAAATTCCGGTCTGGCGTACTGATATGAGGTGACTTCTTCGAAAATAGTTTCTTCCTCTCCCTACACCATTCGACGTCTAGATTGTAGAGGTCTTCACAGTGGAGCTACGGCATATAATGGCTACAGTCCAATTTCTTAGTAATAGATTCTTCAGAAAATATAAACATATTGTCGTGACCTAGCCCCCCATGGGCTTGATTTGTCAGGATAGCTTGCGGGAGGGATTGGGTCGCAGGCAAGTAAATTGTGTGGGTTCGAAATAATACGTAGGGCTACTAATTTTGGTTTAATAGAGGTTACTAAAAGATAATACAAAATGTGATGTTAAATGAAAGATAAAGAAATATAGAGACTGGACGCTCGCTCTAGTGGAAGAACTGGATTAACTCGTGGGAACTTAGACCGATTGAATTGACTGACACTGCGCGTGACCCGTACAGAACTCGATCTAAGGACCCTGGAATCGACAGATGCCCTCTAAGTACAAGTGCTACTGATGACCGGAATATATAGTCTGATATGGTACGGCGTCGGGCAGCGTAACTGCTTACGATATCGATGAAATTATGACAGTCCCGATGCCAAAAAATAAGTCTTTTATAGCCCGCTATGGCCCCTTTACAGGCCAACTAGATCAAATATTGTTATGAATGGTCAGCATTCTCTTTCAACCTTTTTAGTCCATTACGTCATATACGATAAGCCAGCACTTTTTAACACGTGCGCCCACTCTAGTTATGTAAATCAAAACAAACATTTCTCAGTGGTTATGACCATATTTTCTTTCCGACCAACATTAGTAATATTTTATTTTATTATGTGTTATTTTCATAGGCATTGATAAAATATATTATCTACAGATCGCATGCACTGACGTATGAATACGTGAAATTAGATGTAGCCTAACTTTTATAGCTGTCAGATAAGGCTATTTCTATGAAAATTGGACTATAGTTAAATTTAATCGAATTTAAAAAATAACAAACTAACTTATTATGTCAATAAAATATAATTAAAATGCCATGGCCACGACCATTTTCAAAATCTATTCTATTGACATAATTTATTAATGTGGCCTTTAGTTTGAAGGCCTGGAAAGATAAACAAAAAGTTTAAATTTGAAGAACATACGGAAAATATTGTTTTTAAAGAATACATTTAATATTTGTAACATTCTCTTACTTTAGAAACTGGGATTTTTATCAACAGCACCCTATTCTTGCTACTAGTTTGTATTCATTTCTAATCAAATTTCATGTTAAAATGGATCCCCGTTTGAATAAGCACGCCGCCCTTTTAAGAAAATTGAGATCTAGGGGCATCCATCAACTCGCCAAAGGTATATTGTTTACATCGCACTGTTTATCAATTTGCCATATGCCATTGCCAGTCACACACGCATCTACTCGCCATGCGCTTCCCGTACCCTATGGTCATGACATCTGTGCGCGTCGTGTCATTGCAAAGATCTACCGCGATTATTGTGGAGCGAACTAACATAACCTACATAACCTAGCCTACTCAACCTATCCTACCGAACCTAACCTAACCTAACCTAACCTAACATACAATACGCACTTATCTGAGTTTTCAGATCATGTCTTCGACAGTTATGTTGACGAGTTTGGGAAATTTCTCACTTGAAATATGGGCCAGTAACGAGAAAAAACTTCCCTGGATGATTTGCTATCTCGTTCAGAGACTCGGTTCCAATTATCTAAAGAAGTGTTAAAGAGGTTCTTTTAAACTCGGGACAAGGCCGAGTATATTTGGCTCAGTCGTTGACCCTGTCTGGGGCCGCTCAACCCGACTAAACTTGTCTCGTATTGCGTCTTAATGTGTGAGAACATTCACTAATGTGAACTAGGTTCGTGGACCGAAAGCAAAGTCAGAATTGATTTGATCCATTTAAACAAGAGGCTAAATTGTAAATTCATATATCCATTTAAAACTTGTTTTGGACTAATAGGACACTATTAGGATGACACTTTTTTTTATTCACATGAAATTGGGAAGAAGGGGAGGGAGGAAGATGCAATCGGTCATTTATTCTGTGTCTCTCTACAAATTTCAAACAAATATTTATTTTGATCTTTTTTTTTGTTCTTAAATATTTTTTTAGCACCGCATCTTACTTCCTGCTTAGGCTAAACGCATATGTACTAATCACGCTAATAATTATTTAGGGATGAGGAAGGTTGTATTTAGAGGAAGTGTACCCGCAATCTCGTGGAGGGAGAGTTGAAAACCAAATCGGGAAAACTACCCTCGGTACACCTGACCGAGATTCGAACTCCTATCTCCCGGTCATTGGCAGTCTATTCCAACACGAGAGTAATGCCTTATGGTCCACCAAAGCAGGTTTTGTTCTTATAATACTACCCATTGTCCTGTCGTAAGAAATTAAGCTTCTGGAAGTGGTCCTTGATACTCGATACTAATATTGTGAATCTTGGCGTAGAGTCCTAGCGCTGAGACTTGTGTTGTTAATAATAATAATAATAATAATAATAATAATAATAATAATAATAATAATAATAATACTAATAATAATAATACTCAGACCAGTGGTGTACCTAGAAATTAACTTGAAGGGGGGCAAGGAGGGAGACCGTACAATCAGTACTGTAGCCAAAACTAAAATTTGAGCAGGAGAGGAAGATAATAAATATCCTGCATCAAAAGATCTGATACAGTTAATTTTTTCTGCTATTTGGAGCTTTCTTTATCGTAACTAAGGGCAGCAATTAATTATTATTGACCTTGTAAACAATGTATCGAAGCTATTTATTTTGCCCCCTCCTCCTTTCCCAATTGGTAATTTTAGAAGCACTTTAAATGTGTGTAACATTTCACCCATTTAATATCAAATGGTAAAACTGGTCTTAAAATGTCCATCTTCATTGGTTTAGATTTTAGTTCTTCATAAATATGATGAAGGATTTTATTAATATTATTTACTGTCTGGGAAGGGGGCTACAAATTACCCGCTTTCCCTCCTTTGAGTGCGCCACTGGCTCAGAAATTGGTTCTGAAATATCTGGGTCGTGATTACCCCGGGTGACCCCAAGACCGCAAATAGTTTTAATAAAAAACTTGAAATAAATGAAGCAAAAACTAAAATATTGAACACTGTAAATGTGTTTAATATATGGGCTACAATCCCGCTACATTATAAGACCACTATTAAAAGTCCCCCTAAAATAACCAACTGAAAAAATAAAAAGTAAAGAAATCGCAGTTTCGATACATTGTATGCAAGGTCGCATACATTATTTAAATCGCTGCTCCAAGTTACCATAAAGAAAGAAAAAAACACTCTTAATATTTTGAGGGTCATTTATTATTCATACAATTTCTTAGCCTCCGGCGGATATGGGACCGTGCTCGCCGAACCCCATCCACCCCGAAATTTTGTTTTGGCTGCAGCCTTGATTCACTTCCTCCCCAAACTAAATATCTGGTTGCGCCAAAGTGTGTTCACTACACCCCTGTGTACTTGTATCACTCGTTGCTGGCGAGCGAGCATCACACCGTCTCGTTGAGCGAAGCTGTCGGGACGAGGTCGATACTGCTGCCTAGAGAGCGCTCGCAGCGCCGCCACGGCCGGTGTACACTTCCTGCAACATGTTCACACCCTTCTGGCAAAGTTTTAATTCCATAGCTAGTGCATTGGGGAACGTAAGCCGTAGGATTTGTCTTGGGAAGAAACCTTTTAGAATATACAAATATATTCCTTTGCGGTCAACATTGATACCATTTTATTATTTTATCGTTAGTATTAATTTATAAGTATTATAGGTGTCTTCCGTCTACCTATAGTTACAGCTGCAAATCCCATGATTTTACACATATCTGAAAGTTGTTTTTAGTACGTTTTTTAACTGTCAAAAGAGTTTATACCTATCTAAATCGGACTTATTTTCTTTGTCTCACAATGCTTGGTCAAACTCGACAGGTACCCTTTGTTTACCTTCTTAAGTAGTAAGCTTACCTTCGTAGACCTCGGTGGTCTTGGGGGTAAAGTGCTCTCTACAGGACCCGATGTTCGTAGATTCAAAAACCCAGCTGGTGGTCGACGGATATTTCTTGAGCGATACAAATCCGTAGCACAACTTCCTTCGGTGGGTAAGTAAAGCCGTCGGTCCCATGTCGATTGTGGCATATACCTTAATACCGGCCCTTTCGCGCTTGCTCATAGAAATTCTCGTGTGCTGATATAAATCAGTTGGTTCAGAAAGTGTCCCTTAAATACCTCAAAATAATTAAGTTCACCTTCCATTATTTCACTATGACATAGCTTATAAGATAGGATCATAGTTCAATATATCAAGGTACGGAGTCTACCTACTAAAATTAGTTTTTATTAGTTTTATTTAACTTTAATTTAATCTGACACCTTAGCGTGTCGGCCTACTGAGCTAAGGGTCCCGAGTTTGGTTCATGGCATGGTCGAAAATTTAGGCCTATCATGGAGGAAAATATGGTTTTACCCTTTCCCATTGATAAATTAATGGCCGGGGACGGGTTGTTGTGCCCATCCTAGTCTTAAGGCCTTGCCAGCCGATAGTGGGGAAAAAATTACTTTAATAAAAAACTGACCCAAGCCTTAGGCTGGAAACAGTAATGGATGTAGGATTTTTTTTATGAAAGGACATACCAAAAAATGTATTTAGCGGTGAGAGAGGGGCTCTACCTGCTTCTTTTTGCGGTGAAGGTCCCCAACAGGAGGTGACAGTACTTTTTTTTTTAACGTTTAATCTCTCTGGAAGTAATTTAAAATACTTTAATCTTTAATTGGGGCTGTTTATACTACGGATTTAATAAGACACTATTTAATACTTTTAAGTTATAGAACAAATATGCCTATTGTTGGAAATCTTCCTCGGTATTTTCATGGCTATATCAACCGTATTTGGTGTCTTTGTTTTAAAGTTTTTCTGCCAAATCCCTGAAACCTTAATAAATATGTGAAACTAATTTATGTAACAATGCAAATATTGTTGAAGGTCCATAACCAGAACTATGAATTGATAATTCCAGACAGCACAGTATTTTCACCTTAAAAAAACTAAATAATAAACATAATTCAAACCTGTTGCATCTTCAAGAAATTTGCAAAACATCCGTACAATTCCCTCAACATTTCCCACTTGTAGTCCACCAAACTAAAAACATTCCTGCATCTCTGCGTTTATAATATAATTTTGTAGTTATAACCAGGGACGGATCCAGATCACTTTCATAGGGGGGTCATAATTAAAAATAACATAGTTAGGCCTACTTACGATGTTAGATTTCTGTTCAAAGCCATTTAATAGTTTCTCATTCATATTTGAAATTATGTATGTTTTAAACCGTGGTCATCCTCTCCAATTTTTTAAAATCGGATGGTTTTTATAAACTATTTGGAGTGACCCTCCTCCAACAATTTTTTTGAAAAGTGGTGCTAGAAGCTATGAGTAGTCTTCAACTTGATATGTATTTTTTAATTAGATTCTTTTATAAACCATTTAAAGTGTTCCTCACCTAGAAATTTTTGAAATTTGGATGCCCCTCGAAGCTATTTAGAGTGAACCTCATCTTAATTTTTTACGATATTTATATACCTCTATAAGTTAATCTTTGAAGTGGTCTTCTACTGACAACATTTTGAAAATGGAATTATTTCAGAAACTAGGCTATTTGGTGTGGTCCTCGCCTGAAAATTCTTCAAAATTACATGCATCTAGAAGCTATTTGGAGTTGTCCTCCCTTAAACATTTTTAAAATTTGGGTGACCTTGGAAGCTGTTTAGAGCATTCCTCCTCTGACTTTTTCTGCCAGTTAGATGCCTCTATTCTATTAGTTATTTGATGCGGTCTTCTCCGGCAAACCTTTGACAATATAATGCATCTATAAGTAATTTGGAGTTTGATTTAAGGCCATCTTTCAGCTTCATATTCGTTAATATAAGACGATTTGAAATATACCTGGGGGAATTTATTCCTGGGGGCAGAGTCCCCCACAGTTCCGCCGCTCTTCTCTCCACAGATAATCTATATTTGGTATTCGTGGATGAACCGCTCTCAGGCGACTATTAGTCTTCTTTGATGTGTGGTAGTAAAGTCTCTTTGCGGAAAAATGTTCGTTACTCGCTATGCGCGACAAATATTCTTACATAAAAACTAATTTTTTTTTCACACTTGCGTGAGTCATATCTAAAATTGAATAAACGTGGACGAATAACGAACATGTGTACCCGGATTAAGAGGTGTTTGCGCGTTAAAAGATAAAAAAGTTGTATAATTGATATGTGTTGTATTTTCTTTCTAAAATTTGAATTTTTATTTAGTTTTTTGTATTAGTTTTCTAATGCTCACAAGGGGGGTCAACTGACCCTTTTACCACCCTCCCTCTGAATCCGCGCCTGGTTTTAACTCTCTGCTTACATGTGACGTCATGGCAGATCAAGATTTCCCATGTTAGTTAATTTACGTTTTAATCGGTGAGTTTTAAAGATGTAATGTTGAAACAGAAACCATAAATTCTTGAATAATTCTAAAAATAGTGCTACAGGGTCACAAAATTATTGTTTATACCTTAACGTAGTTTTTTTGTAAACTTATTTTTTATAAATCTTCTAAAACTTAGGCTATTTGGTTTAGTCATGAAAATGGGCTGTTGGAATCTTCCTGCCAGGATGTAGATTAAAAAGTCCGTGGTAGCAAATGTCTCTCTATAATAGGAAACAAGTAAAAGGTAATTTTAAGGATCAAGTAAATGCTTTAAAGGAGAAAATAATATAGTGAGTGTGTAAATTCGTCAGAGGAAGAGGGGAAACGGTTCAGTAGATAAACAAGAGCCCTCGCTGTGTGAACATTTTCTTCCCTCTCTTTCTATTTCGTACATCGGTGTTTAAATGTGATAGTGCTTAGACTCCTTAGATGCGTTAAGATAAGTTGCAAAACCGCTTCGCAAAATAGTTTCGAAATCTCCAAGAAGCACCGTCGAATATCCAAATAAAAATAGAAACAATAAAGGCCCGCAGAAACATCGAGAGATGATTTGTAACGGTTGAATTTGTTCCACTGCTCGCTGCCGCCTCGAGCTTTATGACCTGACATTACAGTCATTTTGAATGGTCGGGTCCATAAATAAAATGGAACAATTTTTCTTGGAACAATCAAAAAACCGAGGAGGAATTAAAACACAGGCTTGCAAGGTGGATATTCATACACTAGCGTCAAACGCTAGCTTAAGGTTGTGGGAACACTTTTTCTCAGAAGGCTACAAAAAAACATTCTAGCCAATCTATCCTTTTAAAATACATAGATTCCTTTGAAATAATATATTCTGCTGTCCAGTAATAACCTTTGATATCATCTCCAAATTACTTTTATTCCGTGATACAGGTTCTGGAATGAACAGTTGACAAAAAAAAAAACCCAAAAACACGCCATTTCAAAGAATAACTGGCCAGCGATGCAAAACACAATCACCGTTTTCAACCTCCAGACTCTTATCATATCAACATTTACTAAATGACAGATATAGGCTTGTATATATAAAGATCCAGGATCTGGGTTATATTGTGAATGATCATCTGGTTATTTGATCACCACGTCATACTACCTGTTTAGGCTATACGCATACATAATAATTACTATAATGGAGTAGGGATGAGGGAAGAAGCATTTTAGAAGTAATCTACCCACATTTGCGTAGAAGGAGAGTGGGAAATCACCCCAGTCTACCCGACCGGGATTTGAACCCCGATCCCTTCCATCAATTGGCCAGTCTAACATGAGAGTAACGCCTTAGATCGGGAATGGGTAAACTACCGCCCGCGGGCCAATACGGTCCGTCGATGTGTTAACTCCGGCCCGCGGGATAAGTATAATTGAAAATATGTTGCGTTGGGATTGCCACCCTTACCCTCAACATTTCCAAACTTGGTAAAGCATGTCGAGAAATACATGTCACTGTTTGCATCCTCATACATGCGAACAAGTGTTTTTCAACCATGAAACTTACTTACTGAAAAGAATCTGTCTTCTCTTTTGATAATCTACTCACTCATCTCACTCTCTGAACGAACTTACAAACATACCACGGGCCACTAAGGTATTTTATGATGATTATATATTCTCAATGGATTATTATTCATGTTAATCTATTGTGTGTGTTTATATTTCTTTTTTAAATAATTTTGAAAAAAAATAAATGATTAAAAGTCTTTGGTCTGCCATTTTTTTCTTTTTCTCATTTGAACCTTCTGTACGTAAGTTTGCACATCCCTCCCTACCTTAGACCATCTGGCCACTTTTAAAAACATGATTCAATCAATATTTTTATTTAAACTTTTTTTTTCGAGCTATCAAACTATGACTACAAAATTCCAACTTTATATTACTGACTAGATAATAATAACAATACATCTCCGTGTAAACAATATTATTGTATCTCTGGGAAGAAGAAAAGGTGTAACCTTTCAGTGACCGGCTGATTTCATTTTTAAGGTTAGAATAAAATTGCTATAATAATAATGATGACGACATTATAGAGGTCCCTTTTATGGAAATAAAATCGGCAAATCAAGTTTACTTGCCACATATTCCTAATTTATGGTTTGACAATGTGGTAAATTTCTCTCTGGTCGTCACGGGAGAAAGTTTGGCGATTCTTAGCAATGGAGGAACTATACAGTATATCATCTCTGAGGGAACTACATGGATGGTATAGAGAAATGTCGTTGTCATTATCTTGTTTTCTTTGGTCAATAAGACAAGTTTCGCAACGCTGGTTCGTCGATATTGCCAGTAGCTCCTTACCTGGCACACCACCTCCCGAAAAACCCGAAAGCGAGAGGAGATTTGGTAACAGTTAATCGAGAGATAGAGCGAAGCTAAAGCTTTCATCCATATGTCTTGTAGTTCCCTTAGAGGCAGAGGCGCACCCAAGATTTTGAGTTGAGGGAGGGGGGGAGGCTTTTTAAATAATTTTCATAATTGCAACATTATATATTTCAATTACTGTAATATTTGGAAATTTAATTTGCAGTAGGGGGATAAGAAAGATAGAGAATCAGCGATGCCCCCTAAAAAGTGGGGTTCCGGGGATTTCGCCCCCGGGAAAATTTTTTATTTCAAAGGATGCAAATGATAATATTTAAGCTAATTTATACCAAAATTGTGGATCCTCGGCTAACCCTCTAGCAATGTGTACTCCACTGGTAAACAGGTCTGTGTTTACACATTCTTCTTCACACCAAGGATTTGCATTTGGTGGGAGTGGGGGGTCTATAATGTCTCAACTGCCACTTACTCTCTTCCTGATACAATAGTGTTTACTTGCTCTAAAATTATAATTTCAATTACGGTACCCTCTTCAACTCTTTATGTACAAAGAGTAAATACTTTAACCATTTCTAGAAAATATTACGGTATCACAGGTCCAGTTTTCATTTAAGTGCAAATTTACAGTAAAATTAAAAACCAACAGAAAGAAGTATTCCTTTGAAAAGCCCTAATTACTGCACAAATTTAATCTCTTTTATATTAAATATAATTAAACAAAATATAATTGATTAATCGACGGAACATAATGCTATGCCCCCCGGTGGGTGCGTCCCTGCTCAGAGGTGATATCGGGTGTAGTTGTAGTGTAGTACTACGTTGCTAATGAAGGTGGGAACGATGTCGTGATGGTACCCCCTCGTTTCCTGCCTTTGTTTATTGCCTCTTGTGACCCCTCAACCCTCCAAAGGCTCTGTTCCAAGAACACCTACTAGTGTCTTCTAGGCGATCTCCCTCCGTCACACTCACTAATTGTCCTTAAGGATGAATTTTTCAATATTAGCACTTGTTTGAGCCCAAACTATTTTAAATCAGATTCTAGATGTGGTGCCAACATATTGTATCTTGGTCCCGTGGTAGAGAGATTAGCGAGCGCGAACAAGTCTAGGACTTTAGCTCTATCCAGGGTGATGTATAATATCAGGGCTGACCTTAGCAAACTTGAGGACCTGAGGGAATTTAGTTTGTGGTGGCCGTATTTTTGTTTATAGTGCTTTTACAATAGTTTGCACCTATATACCAATTTTCGGCCGTATAATGTATCAGGCATTGCCCTAAAAGGTAAATGCTAAAAGCCGTGTTAAAAAATAAACAAACACATAAGGGTTGATTTTTTCCAACCCTTCGTTAGGTTTTCTTCCCCAACAAACTTGATATGTATAAAGGTACAGAGAACAACTTTCCCGAGTTTGAACTAAATCTAATAAATCGTTCAAAAGTTATCGTGAAATATACCCACCGCAGACAGATACATACAAATCGGTGGAGTTAAAGCGGAGAGTTCGCTTCACTCGTTCAACAAATCAAACCACAAGATTATGTTTTGTATTTGTTTGCACACTCAGACAATATTTACTAGATCGCCTATACAGGGAATCTATTATATGAACACGCAATCAAAAAATTCCCCACCCAAAGTTGTTTTTTCCCTCTCACATAAAGCAGACATGGGGCCCTGTGCGGCCTTACCGTTTACACCCCCTTAGGCTGGCCAGCGGTCACACACCAAATACAACATTTTGTTTCGCGACAAGACATTTTATATTTTGTTGCAGCGTGTCGC
The DNA here is from genome assembly GCA_033556935.1 of Timema podura. Taxonomy (NCBI): domain Eukaryota; kingdom Metazoa; phylum Arthropoda; class Insecta; order Phasmatodea; family Timematidae; genus Timema; species Timema podura. The sequence goes on from JAVRXN010000001.1 coordinate 38,951,509, forward strand.
AACGTGTTGCAGACGTCTCGACTGCCATAACATTCAATAAAGCGCCGCCCACTGCTTGCGACAAAAGGCGATGCTACTTTCATTTTTGTCTCGCGACAAAACATGAAAGACATTTTGAACTTTGCATGCGCCAGGCCCCGAATAACATGTGAATATTCTGCCATGTTATTATTTAAATAATTTTGAAAACTACTTTCCACTACAAAGCTCTTAATGTATCTTTTTTTATTTATTGGGTGAACCCAATATTCTTTTTTATGTTGCACGTCAAAAAGCTCTGTGAATTGCCATGAAAGAATGGCTATGCCTGCTTTCTCATTAACCATCAAAGTCACCCAACTGCACAAATTCACTTTTTTTTTTAGAACCAACTAAACACTGCACTCAACTCTTTGATGGCTCACATACAAATGGCGGGAAATCGAACAATTATAACTGGTTGTGAATCAAAATGTCTCGGACGTTTCTCTACACCAAATGAAACGTGATGCGACAATTTACCTCGGAACAAATTGTCAAAGACTTATAATATGTTGTATTTGGTGTGTGGCCAGCCTCAAGGCCGTAGCCAGTGTGTGTTTGTGGGGGGAGGGGGGGGGAAGGTTAGGGGTTCAAACCCCCCCTACATCCCCCGAAATTTTATGAACAAAATATATAAGGCTTAATTTAGGGTTCAAACAATATCAAAATTAAGATATAAATGCAAATTAGGAGGCTGTGCTACCATAAAAAGCACTTCAGAGAGCTTCTAGAGGTGTTCAGATATTTTCCTAGCCTTCAGCAGTTAGGGTAGGTTATGTTGCCATAAAAAAACACTTCTGATAGCTTTTAGAGGTGTTTAATATCTAGAATTTTTCCTAGCCTTCGGCAGTTGTGGTGTTATGTTGTCATAAAAAAATACACGGCCCTGACTAGTAATATGCTTACGGTTACTGCTCTTACCAGATGTTTTACTATACTTCCTAGCCCTAAGGTTGGAATTTAAGTGTTATGTTTTTTTAAATTTATAGTCCCAACATGTCTAGCTATACACATGATTATTACCAGGAGCTAAGATAGCGCTCTCTGAGCTTCCTGGAATCCTGTTAGAATTATCGCGAGTGAATACGCTCTTTAGTAGTGTAAAGTGCGTTTCTGTCAGGGGTTCATTAGAGGGGGTTTTGGGGTAAAGTGCTCGCCTCGGGATTCGATGCTCTTGAGTTCAAACCCAGCCGAGGTTGTCGGATTTTTCTTGAGCGATAGAAATCCGTAGCACAACTTCCTTCGAAGGGGAAGTAAAGTCGTTGGTCTCATGTCGATTGTGGTGTGTAAAAGAATTATGGAAGGTATGTGAAAAAACCTTTCCCGCCAAAATTGGTAGGTCCTTTCGCTCTCGCTCATAGAAATTCACGTGTGGTGATATACTAATAAGTTGGTTCAGAAAGTGTACGTTAACTACCTCAAATAAAAATACAATCTGATTGCCATAAAAAGCTCCGTTATATGAAAACTGGAAACTTTTGTTGAAATAATGGCGGGGAAACAAAAAATAATTGTACTTACACTTATAATTCGTTTAATTAATTATTTAAAGATAAATTATACAGTAATCCACAAGAAAGTTTAATTGGAAGCTTTTGATAACTTTTCCTAGATAAACTTCATCTAATAATACAAAGGAAGTGTTGTGTGTTTGTTTGTGTGTGTGCGATGCCGGCCAATCTAGGCAAGCAGAGATCTGAAATTTTTAACATAGGTGGACGGAAGGGAGTCGGCACCATAGGTGGTGGTGATGGGGCGGGGGGGTAGCGCTGATATAATTCTTGCAAGTATTATAAACAAGCAAATTTCTAGATGCCAATGTTAGTTAATTTTCAATCAAGGTTGGCGGTCCAAGTGGCTTCCAATAAAAAAATCGTGTTGCGATACCAACTAGGCTATGATCAACTTGTATGGTGGTCACGCTGCCTATGCATTGGATTGGCGGGAGGTCTGAGTCCGGATTCTAACCAGGAGAAACTGAATTTTTTTTTTTTGCATCATTGAGTCATGAAACAGTGTCTAATAAAAGCTTTAATCTTTTTAATGATAAGTTTTAAGTTTGAAATAGTCATATCACATAAAAGAAAAAACAACCATTATGATTTTTATTTTATTTATTTGTGCTCAGTTTGCAGACTTGATGTTTTCAGACTTGATGTTTTCAATCTGTGTAGTAGACAGGACAGCTGGCCGTGTGCATTGTAGTGTATATTTTCTCAAGTCTGCCGCGATATTTCCCATCTGCCCTAACCTTGGCTTCTTTGAGGAAGTGCGGTGGGAGAATCCTCCCCCCCCCCCCCAACTACCTTCCTCACCACCCCACTGTTCTCCCCCTGCCACCTCTCACAGCTGTCGCTCGTAGAAATCATGGATCATGGCATTGTTTTCATTAGAGGACTTACCGGGCGGAACAATGGTTGAGGAAAGTTTAATGCCAGGGATTCTCACATGTACTATACTATACATGCTGCTGATCTAAAAAAAAAGTTATGTTTACTTTATGTTTTTAATTACTATACGTATTTAAAATGCAAGTAACTTTCTCTTCTTGGGATTTTTTTAAAAAAAGTACAACAAATTATCTTTATTATTACACGAGAGTAAAGAAGAGTTTGGAAAGTTGCATTAGCAAATGTTGTTTTTTATTTTTCAAACTAAGGCACCCATTCCATAATTTATTTGGAATTTGGTGGGGTAAGTGGAAGTGAACCCTCTAAAATCCAAAGTGAATTGAGACAATTACTGTGACAGTATTATAAAAGTAAATTCTTTTTAGTGATAAAAGTGGTTAGTTCGTAAACATTAAGGCATTGCATTTTTGGGCTTAATTTTTTAAGTGGAAGTGTACAGGATTTTTTCATCCCATCTTTTTTTTTTAATATCATTTAGCATCTATCTGCCGAGAACATCAACACCTGAGTTTCATGCAGTAACACCTTGTTTGAAAGCCCGAAACAAAAATGCTACAGTAGTTTGTGTGTTTTCCTAATATCACTTGTGTGTCCTGTTTTCTAGGTGGAAAATGGGAGTGTTGGCAGCCATGAGGAGGTGACAGCGGCATCACTGCTGGCTCGTCTGGGAGTGACACTGGACAGGCAAGGGGTGCTAGTCAGGCTCAACAACAAGGAGAATGTCATGGAGGAGCCCAAGGAAGAGGATGAAAAGAGGAGTGTCGAGGTAAAGGGGAACAAATAAGTTCTATATTCCTAAAAACAATCATAAATATATGCGCATAAACGAAGTAATGTCTACCTGCAATCAAAGCAGTAATGCACACCTGAAAACAAAAAAGTATGTGCACTTAAAAAAGTCATATTTACCTCCAATAAACACATTAATGTACACCTAAAACAAAGAAGTCCTCTACATCTAAAACACAAATACCTGCACTCAAATAAGCATAATAGTAGTAGGAAGAACAGTGTCTGACAGTTAAACAACTTTCTAAAACTACCTTATTATATTCATGTATCAAATCATATGATCTGCTAATATCACTTTTGGTTGATAATATCAGTACCTATTAAAATTAACATAATATAGTAAAATCTTATAAATGTTGACTGCAAAAAAAAAGTTTATATTTTATATACCACCCTTCCTACCATGATTACATTATACACTTGCAGGACTGCCACACACATGGCAAACTGGGAACACCGTGGAAACACAGGGAATTTTTTTTTGTCTCTGGAAAAACTGTTAAAAGTATTGGAATATTTGTATATTCAGGACATTTAACTGCAATCTTTAAATAAGAAAACATGAACTGAATAACTATGTGTGCTGATTCAAACACATGTTATATCATCCGACTTCTAAGTTGTCTGAAAAATTATTGCTCAAGGAAAATGCAGAGTGTTTTATGGAAATAAAATAGTGGCAACCCTAGATAATAAATGCAATTGTTATTTCATGTTTGATAGGTGGATCAAACTTAAATAAAATATGTATACATTTGCTAATAAAAACCTAGCTATGAGGAACCACACAACCATGCCAGCGTAGCTCTAGTAATAGGTGCAGTGGTCGACGACAAAGTTCTCTCACATATCATGTGTGTTGAATGACACATTGAGAACTATGACAAATATGCTAAGTAGGAAGCAGTGGTACACCTAGGGGAAAGTGGGGGAGCATCCAACCAGGGCGTCCCCCTTCTCTATCCCCATACCCAAGACCGCAAATAATTTGAATAAAAAGTTAAAACATATGAAGTAGAACTATAATATTGAGTACTTAAGCACTTCTTAATGCATGGACTAAATTTTAATACCAGACTTGTAACATGATACTCAAAAGGTGTATTGCTACACACATTAACAATGGCCCTAAAAATTCTTAAGCAGATAAAAAAACAAACATACATATTAGTTTCAATACATTGTATGCCCCCGCCCCCATGCTCTCTTTCTTTCTCAAACACATTTTTGGATGCGCCACTTATAGAAGGTGATCTTTTGAACAAAACATACTTGAATTTGGTAGTTCTTATTTTTAACCAATAACATGTGACTTGTACAAATACATTTTAAATGTTTAATGTTAATGACAAGAAAAAAAACCACTCAAATAGACCAATAAGAAACCAAATGAGCCTGTAAAATGAATTAGTTTATTAATTTGATAAAAATATAACATTTTTATCCCTTTTGTCCCAACTTTACTTGGTATTGTGCATGTACAGGTACAGACAGGTCCATACTCTACTTAAATGTTGTATTTAATAAATTTTGCATCCGCATGGCGGTCGCATGGTCTAAGGTGTTACTCTCACAGTAGTCTAGACTGCCGGTGACGGGGAGATTGGAGTTTGAATCTTGGTCGGGTGTACTGAGTTTTTTTTCCAAAATGGTTTTCCAATCTGCCTCCACATGAGTGCGGGTACACTCCCTCTAAATATAACCTTCCTCATCCCTAAAACCACTGCTGTAGATAGTACATAAAGCGTTTAACCCGGACGGGCAGTAGGCCCTAAGTAAGATGTGGTGCTTTAAAAAAAATGCAATTGGAATGTTGAAATTTTCTGTAACAAAGCACTGTATATTCAGTTAAGGTAATTAAATTTACAGTACTTCATTACAAAACATTTATGATCAGTTATAACACCCAGATTTTAAATATACATTAAAAAAAATAGATACATTTGAGGATAGTATTTTTTTTTAAATTTAGACTACAAAACTTTTGCTATGTTAGTCATCACCATCATCATCATTCAGATCACTCTCCTCATTTTCTATATCACCAATTAACGTCCTCACAACTAGAATCACTTTCATTTAGACTTTTGCACAAATTGTTCAACTATTTTTCTCATCTAAAACCTTCTTTTGCAACATCACTACAGACTGGTTAGTTCAAACTCCTGTTGCATGGGTATTAAAATCTTTTATATTCAATATGGGAAAAACCTATGCAACTTATGTGAATTGTGTCCAAGATAACTAAACATATCTAACATCTGATTGGTGAGCTGCCATTTTAGACACTGCATGTTTGACTATGTCACAACTTAGGCTTCAAATAATCAACGTGTATTACATGTTGTATAGCTCTCTGACAGTTTGCTACTATCACTAAATAAATTTCACCTGTAGCTTTATTTGTCTCTTCCAGAATCATTTTACAAATGTATTCTTTATATTTAGGTGTGCATGCATACATTAATGTAAATGTGTGTGCGCAGGGTTTTAGGGAGACCAAAGAAACGGAAGGCGCAGGAGAGGATGGAAAGATGGCGAGCAGTGGCACCCAGACACAACAGAGCTCGGCGGAGCCCCCTGGGGAAAGGGAGGGGAACTTGTCAGCACTGTACCATGGCACATGGCCTGTGGAGAGGACTTTGTGGCACAGTGGCCCCAGCAGTCTCGGAGCTGGCAGCAGTAGGAGTGGTGGACAGGTAATAATCACAATTATACCCTGATTTTGGTAAGAAGTCTCTTCTGGAAGGCCTTTTATTCTACCAAAATAATACTATACAGTAGGATTATGGTATGAAAAAAAACCTCCCGAGATGGTATTTTTACTAAAATCAGAGCGTAGGTTCATGATGAGCCCAGGTTTGGTGTGATTCCCCTGTAAATAATACCACCACCAATGGGAGGTCCTACGCCTGTCACATAGCAATAATCATTGAATGTCTGTCTGCGATGATAAGAGCAACTCTGGCAGGCAGCCTACGTTTCACAACCAACATCATATGTGTCTTAATGTGGGTGTAAAATGTAAGATTAGACTGGCGAATATTCACATTAACACTCCACACTAATATATTTTAGTAGCTCAAATTTAACACTGGACAGAGAAATTTGGAAAATAATTTAAATAAAAAAAAGTTGGAAAAATGAAATGATTACTAATTATCGTGTTTTCACTGGAAACTTTAGTAAGTTGCGTCTCTTTTTCTGGTAAGTGTATAGTCCCTGCCCTTCTCTTCTCCTTTTAATGCATTCATATCACTATGCGACATACAATCATTACTGATTTAGGTTGAGATTGAATCCAAACCTTTTGAACCAGTTTACTTGTGCGACCAAATATAAAGTTCACTTGATTTTATTTTTTACTGCTGATCACTTCCATTCTGACTATATACAAATATATATATATTAATTATACTAATGTGTTAAAATTGAGGAAGGCAGAATTTATATCAAATGTACTTACATTTGCATGCAGGGATAGTGGGAAACCATGTTGGAAAAAACCCCATCAGGTACATCTGACAGTGATTCGAACCCCATTTTCCCTTTCATAGGCACTTTAGTTTATTGCAACAACGATACCTTAAACCATTCAACCACTGATGCAGGTGAAGTTTGCTGTAAATTGCCTTTTATAGGCACATTTAAAACACGAATAAAAATATATAATGTGTTTTGTCAGGATGTGTCTAGTGTGATGAGCTTCACCTCGAGCATGGGGTCTGCGAGCGGGGGTGTGCCCGGGGAGGTGGCCGCGAGGAGGACATACAGCCAGCAGCAACTTGGAGCCAAGGTGGAGATGGTGTATAGCCTGCTCTCCATGCTGGGGACCCATGACAAACAGGACATGAGCAGGACTCTGCTTGCCATGAGCAGCTCACCCGACAGCTGTCTAGCCATGCGGCAGTCAGGTAAACTATCCACACTCACACCAAACATATGCGTGGCCAGATTACACTGACATTATTTGTTTGCTGAAGTTAACCATAATGTCAGGTTTCTAAATCTGTAACTAAGTGTTTAATCTTTACTATACAAGTCTCAAGAATCTGTGGCTATGTCTAGTTTTGTGCCGTTTATTATCAATGTCCTTATATACACTATGCTCTACATTACTCTATGATATAGTTTGTTGTCTTGATACTAAGATGTGTCGATTATTCGGGGATTGATAAATTATTTATTAATGTCAATAAGTTTTCATTAGTGTCTCGTAATGCAATAAATTTACTAGCCTTTGGAACAAACTGATGAAAGTTGAACCATCAATCATAATCATTTAATGATGTTCTCCTCTCTCTCTTCCTCTCTCTCTCTTTCCCTCTCTCTCTTTCTCTCTTTCTCTCTCTCTTTCTCTCTCTTTCTCTCTCTCTTTCTCTCTCTCTTTCTCTCTCTCTTTCTCTCTCTCTGAATCAAATCTCGAACTCCCTGGATCTCGTCGCTACCGTTAAAACCAGACGAGACTAGTATGGCACTTAGTCCACATGGTCATTGATGCATGTCATGTTCTACAAAATGTAGAGGGTATTTCCACCATCTTTCCAGCAGGTGTATGTTATGCAGTTTTATTTATCCTTTCCATCTTTGTTCCCTTAAATATATATATCATCATCATCATCATCATTAATATATATATAATAACTATATGATAAAGACTTAAAACAAGAGTGGATTCTGGATTTGTTAAAGTAAAAGAAGTTGTCATACAATGAAATAATTGAGTGCCCTGCATGGTTCTTGTGTGTCCAGGTTGCCTACCTCTCCTGGTTCAACTGCTGCACGGCACAGAGCAGGACCCTGAAACGAGGCAGCGGGCGGCCCAATCCCTCCACAACGTTGTACACGCTCACCCAGATGATAAACGAGGCCGCCGAGAAGCAAGGGTGCTCAAGTTGTTGGAGCAAGTGCGTGACTACTGCGACTCTCTTCGTGAAATGTTGGCCGCAGGGGAGGATGTACCAAGAGCAGTGATCAATGGTGAGTCATCTTTCTCAATATCAGATTTGAGATTGGACAAAAACATACATTTTTTTTTTGTTTTAAAAATTTTTGATTAAAATTTGTTTTAGAGTTCTAACAAGCCAAATGCTTATTGGTGGTTCAGCGATCACATAATTTTAGGAAAGTAATGGATTTGACTAAATAATCTCTAGTATTTAATAACACAACAACACAATAGAATCTACAAATTAACATTACCTAGAACCCGCTTTAGTGGTCAAACTATCGAAGGTGTCACTCTTGTGTAAGACTGGCCTGTTGATGATTGGCGTTCAAATTCCGGTCGGCTCTACCGAGGTTTTTTTTTTCCCTAAATGGTTTTCCACTTTCCCTCCACTCAAATGTGGGTAAACTTCCTCTGTATTCAACCTTCATCTCACCACTAACTCATTAGTGTAATTAATACATATGCATATAACCTGAACAGGTAGTAAATTAAATAAAAAATCAAGCTGAATGGTGCAAGGACAATTTGTGTCGTTAGTGTTCCTTTTTCCCACCAGATGACATGGAGAGACACCCTGGTCCTACCATCGCAGCCCTCATGAAGCTGTCGTTTGACGAGGAACACCGGCATGCCATGTGTCAGCTCGGGGGATTGCATGCAATTGCAGAGCTCATACAGGTCACAGCCACATTTTATTCTTCTTTTGTCAGGTCACATAATCTGTATTGTTAAATAAAAAAATGTTTTTTGAACCCATTTTTGACAAACAAAATTTAAACTTATCTTAAGGATTGAGTAATGCTTTAGTAAAAAAAAAGTGCAGCCTTAAAATAAGTTAAATAAAAATTTTTCCAAACAAAGCAATTATTTACACTCAAACTCATAAGTGGTTTCCAAAAACAAATAATTGTATTTATACTTGTCATAAAATATATGTGTGTATAGTTGTGAATATATGTTTTAATTTTTGTTATTTGTTTTTATGTGAAAGTGTATCTTGCTGTGTAGGTGGACCACGAAGCACACGGCAGTACAACCAATGATCAATATTGTGTGACTTTGAGACGCTACGCTGGAATGGCTCTTACTAACCTCACTTTTGGAGATGGTACTAATAAGGCACTACTATGTTCTTTCCGGGAGTTCATGAAGGCCTTAGTGGCTCAACTGGTCTCTCCAAGTGAAGATTTGAGACAAGTAAGCAATATTTGAGATTTGTAAAAAGTATTGCTCACACAAATTAATTTTTTTAGGTATTTTACGTGCACTTTTTGAACTGACTGAATACATCTATCAGCTTACAACTTATAAAATTAACTTAAATCTAGAAAAGACGCAACACATAGACACCTGCTTCGGTGGCCTCATGGTCTAACGCGCTAATCTTACAGTAGATTAGACTGCCGATGACGGGAAGATTGAGGTTTGAATCTCGGCCGTGAAATTTCGATGTGTCAAGTGATGGATGTGTGTGTATAATCCAAATGAGTGCTAAGGCAAGTTTGAAAAAAATATTGTCATATGTTCCTACAACTTAGCTTTGCAACATATTGTTTACTTGGGTTTATTTGCCTAAAAGAAAATTGTTTCTGATATAAATATGGCCAAATAATCTTTATTTATTCCAATAACACTAAAAATCATTTAAAAAACTTGATAACATATTTAAAAATCCTTTTTAATTTAAACCACCTATATACTTGTAATTTTGACCTTTTTTTTTGGCATTATTTGACTACCTAAGCAGATATAATATATTAATTGAAATAAGGTTATCAATTTTTGTATATTAAGATTGTTTATTTAAAAGTATCTTAACAAACCATTAATTTGTTGTTGATCTCATTGCTATAACCTTTTTATAGAAAATGTATTTTCTCTTTTTGAAATACATTTTATTTTGGGATAAGGTACAGAAAAAGTGATAGAAACAAATAAAGGTAATGCACCTTTTACAAGAGCTAATTTGTTTTGTTTCCAGGTCACTGCAAGTGTTTTGCGGAACCTGTCGTGGCGTGCGGATGGTGCAAGCAAACAGACACTAAGAGAAGTGGGAGCTGTCCCTGCGCTCATGAGAGCAGCCATGGAGGGGAAGAAAGAGTCCACCCTCAAGTCCATCCTATCTGCCCTGTGGAACCTTAGCGCCCATTGCAGCATGAACAAGGTTGGAAATACCAAACTCTGTTCCTAAATGCTAGAGTTAAGTTGTTTTTGTTTATTGGGGGGGGGGGGGCTGTTCTGTTTACCGGTGACTTAAACAGTCTTAGTTTTCTTAACCCATTCCTTGGTGCGCGTGTGGTACAGCTAGCTGCGTAGGCCCAGCAGCCATTTTTATATTTTATTTGACAAATATTTTCTCATGTATAGCATATAAATGGCAGCTTCATCTATCAGCTTTAATATGAAGTATTCGGACTGGTTAAAAGTATGGTGATTCATTGATAGATGGCATTACTATAACTTATTTGAATGAAACAACAATTCACACATGCGCGAAGACACATTCGGGCAAACAAAGACGTTGCTAAAGGCTGTGCCAATGAAAGGGTTAAGGAAGCATTATTTATTAATAAATATATGTAAATCTGCAAAAACTTAATCTTTTCTTTAAATATTCATCAGCTCAGGCTTCGCTTTGACTCGAAAATTACAAAGCATGGCGACCCCCCCCCCCCCCCTTCTCCACCCCCTTTGTGTTTTTTTAAGTATAAAGACTTTTCTAGTCGTTCGGGTTATACGCTTATGTACTAATTACACTAATGGTTTTAGATATTAGCAAGGTTATATTTATAGGAAGTGTATCTCCTCATATGTGTGAAGGGAGACTGGAAATATCATTTTGTATAAACCATCCTCAGTACAACCGGCCAAGTTTACGAACCTCGATCTCCCTGTCTTTGTCAGTCTAGTCTACTGTGAGAGTAGCGCATCAGACCGGCCACCGGAGTGGGTTAAATAAATCTTTGTTTACTGAAATATGTATATCTGTGTAATTTTGGTCATTCCGTGCTGTTAGGTACATTTAAAATTGATGTTCACATAGAAAAAAAACCTGAAGTAATTAACATTGTGAGAAATTATTGATTAATCAGCTTAAGACCAAATTTTATGATGGACATTTTGAAATTTTTATTTAGGTCCAAAGTTGCTTATATACAATATCTTATTTTTAAACACACTAACCAATGAAATGAATATCTTTACATTTTAATTTGGCTTTAGAAAAGTTTGTTCTATGCGTGGACTTACAAATTAATATTAAGTTCCCCGATATTCACCCAAAGAGAAAGTGAGAAGCAACAATATGGAATATTCCTCTTTGAGCTGTGACCTGATTCATTGTTTTTACCATTCTGGATAAAATTTCACTAATTTGAATCTGAATTAACTTATATCTACTCAACTCTTTTTAACTCATTCAAGCTCTTTAGTCTTTTTGTGTTGTATTAGTAAATAGTTTGTCAACAATTTCATTTCTATTTTTGTAGGACTAATTGAACTTAGGATAGACTGGAACTTTTTTCATGTCATTTGTTGCAAAACTGCAGTTAGAGGTGTACCGATTCATTAAAACCGATTCCGATTACTGATTGTTTAAAATAATTGTTCATGCTACGATTATTTACACTGATTAGTCTCGATTATTGATTATTTATTAATAACTATTGGGAAATGTGCTTAAGAGAAAGCTTACAGTTAATGTAATTAATACAAAAGGATTTTATTTAAAAATCAACAGTTAAAGCTTTGATCATCTTAATTTTTTATTAATCATTGCATAACCTGCAATTAATCATTTGCATAACCGGCGAAAGTTGGAACTAGATTGTTAGTTTTATCAATGGTATGAACTTATATTACTTTATCTGGTTATGTAATCTTTGCATATCCCTCAACCCAGATGCAGCGTGTATATGTGTCTTTTTGCGATTTTGATCACTAAACTCCTCCCTAGAAAATTTTGCTTTAAATTTTACTTTTTAAAAAAAAACACTGATTAATTGCTGATGCACTAATAATCGCCTGATAACGATCAACGGTATCAGCATCAGTACACCCCTAATCTCATTCAATAATGACAGCAATGACTATTAAAAACCAATAAACAAATGTTTTAAACCTCTACAAAAGGTAAAGATAACTGTGAAGTGCACATTGTGAACCACATATTGACTCACAATCCTAGTAATGAAGAATTTTTTGTGTTACTTTCATTTACCATAATTATGGTTTTATTTATTTAAAAAATAATAATTTTGATGCAGTAATTATTAATTATTATATAATAACAATATGTTAGAAAATATAAACATATTATATTAATTATCCTTTAATATAAAGTATCTAAAATAACAAATAGAAGAAGAGCAATCCACCCCCACCCTCATCCACCTCTCTCCCTTAGTAAAATCTGGGACAAAATTTAATATTGGATTGCTAGGGTTAAAAAATTATACATATATTTTCAATTCTTAATGTTTTATTTTACTAATGTCAACCAATAATTCACTATATTCAGCATTTTTAACTACAATAACAACTTAATCATCATCACAATGCACAGTTTAATGCCACTGACAAGCTCTGTCTTGAACAAAATTCTCTCCATTTACTTCTGTCCTCCCACCATATTTCTTCCTCTACGCTAGCCCATTCTACTCCTCTTCTCTCCACACTCCTCCGTACTCCTTTTATCCACCTGTACCTGGGTTTTCCTTTTGACCTCCTGCCCGCCACCTCCATTTCGAACATCTTCCTTGGAATACTCCCCTCTTCCATTCTCTTCACATGTCCATACCACCTCAATCTCATCTTCTCTATCTTATCCTGTAGGGGTTCCTCCTTCACTCTCTCTCACACCCTTTCATTCCTCACCCTGTCCATCCTAGTCACTCCCAGCCTACTCTTCCGAAATTTCATCTTGTATCCCTATATCCTTCTCTTATCCCTATCCTACATCACCTTGTAACTACTAATATTATTAGCAGTTAAAGTACCACACTTACATGTTTCTATCTATGTAAGTGACCTATCACTAGGGACATGCAAAATTCGCATTTGCAATAACACAAATTTTAACATTAATTCCACTGGTTTCATGCGAATAACACAAATTTAAGCTTTTTTCTCTAAATAAACACAATTTCTTTGTAATTTGGCAAAAATCATATCATGAAATATAATTTTCATTGTGGTAACACTGGTGATAGTGCTATGCCAGGGCTGCCTTTTATATGGATAATATCAGTTTTTTTCTTATTTACAGGTATAAAATGGATCTCAGGAAAAACAAGTGTTTTTAGGATATTTAGGCTTTTTTTTTCTTAGGTTAGCATTAAAAATCACGATTTCTACTTTTACACATTACAGTACTTACGTTTCGATAGATCGATTTTTTGTTTTCAGCCTTTAAAAGATTTCACGCTAGGTCCAAGCAAGGACATTAAAATATATGGACCTTGCTACAGGCAGTCATGTTTGGCAAAATTTTATCTTCTTATTTTTATTCCCTTGTCTTTATTTGATAGTACAGCAGCCCCATGGCTTCTTTGGTGCTGACTGACAGTTCACAGCTGACTTCTGACAGTCAACATTTAAGTATATAAGTCAGAAGTGACAGCTGCTAAATACATGTTTTTTGCAGATCATATAGTTTGGCGTAGGGATACATAATTTGGTCTGGTAGCTTTTCAAAGCCGTCAGCTGTCAGCTGTGAGCTGTCAGTCAGCACCAAAGAAGCCATGGGGCTACTGTAGTTTGGTCTTCTATGATGACATGTTTTGGTATTATTATCTTTTGGTCTAAACCTAAATAGATAATCGATTATTTCGATAATGCTATTCGTAAGACTAGAGGTAATGATAGTGAGATATCGAGTTTGATATTACTAAGCATGAAATATTTTGTGTGTATTTCCTCCAAATATGTTAATAAATAGTTAAATTTACAATATGAACGAAAAATGAAGATGGTTTTATCCTGTTTTTAATTGAATACTAATTCTACTAATATTTGCATAAATAATATCACTTTCGACTTTTAATATTATCGCTTTTTGAGAAAAACAACACCACTTTTCCCCTAAAAATAACCTCACCTTCTGCATGGCTCTATCTATCACTCTTTACCAATTTCTCTTTCTCTCCCTTTTATGTTTTTTGGTTCGCTCTTTTAAGAAGTAGCTATGCACGTTTCACACTTCCTCCTGATTAGTTCTGTTAGAATGAGACCTAAGTCAGGGGATTGAGCAGTAACAATCAGTTTTCTTGGAGAGGCAACCATTACCTCTTTGTCCAATGGCAGCAATGTAAATTGTGAACTGTGATCTTCTTTTAATTGGAAAAGCCATATTGTGTTTGTTCCTTTTATATGTCTCCATCCACCTTTCCTATACCTTCTTCCAAATATAATACAATAGTATCACAATATAATAATGTATTTTGAATTCAACTATTTATTTTGTTCAGGTTGATATTTGTGCAGTAGAGGGAGCATTGGCCTTCCTCGTGAATATGCTAAGCTACAAGGCGCCGTCCAAGACTCTAGCCATCGTGGAAAATGCTGGAGGAATTCTCAGAAATATTTCTAGTCATGTGGCAGTTCGAGAAGACTACAGGTTGGTATTATCCTAAAAATCTTTCTGGAAAGTCATGGAAATAATTTATTTAAAAATGAATTGTTCGTATGTGTTTGGATGCATTTGTACTAGGGGTGTTCAAGTATTTGAAAGTTTGAGTCAACTTTTACTAGTTGTTCAAACTCGATTCAATAATATTTCCAAAATTATAAAAAATCTAATTAATTTTATAGATAATATTTCATAGCAAAATATTTCCTTTTGTCTGAAATATAACTTCTCCAACTATATTAAATTTAGTTAAAAATTTGAATTTGAGTTTTATATATATATATATATATATATATATATTTGTGAAAAGTTATGATATTTGTTTATGGCTTTGTATAGATCTGATGAACAATACAAATTGAAATATTTTTAGAATAAAATATATTGCTTTATATTACTCAAAATTGAATAAAACCTGATGGTTTTAAAAGTGATGGGAGGAGCAGATAACGGAAAGTGTGCAAGGTAGAGGAGAATAATGATGGAAGGATGGAGGAAGAGGGAGGCATTTTACTAAACTGGCCCGGCCACAGGTTGGAAACATGATGATAATGATTAATGATGTTTTCAATCAAACTCGATTCAAACTAGACTCGAAAGTTAAAAACGTATACTCGTACACTGGGGGAGTAATTAATTTACTTTACATCCATTACTGTTTCCAGCCTATGGTCTAGGTCTTTTTTTTTATTCAGGTCATATATTTTTTCAATTCCAGCTGGCTAGGCCTGTTGTAGCTTCATTTCATATCTTAATGAACATCTAAAATATTTAAAGGATTTTAAAATCTAGTCAGATTTCTGTCCACATGGATTCACTGTTATTTAATTTTAAATAATGAAGCCCAATTTAAGTATCTGCTATTTCACCTGTCTATCACAGAGACTGCTTAGAGCTATGAGTGATCCTGAGCATGAGACAATCCTGGATAGTTCGGTGGTAGGTAATTGGTCTGATAATCCAAAGGTCCTTGGTTTAATTTACATGTCCATGTGTAATTTTTCAACTACATTTAAATGAAGAGAAAAAGTTGTCATTAAATTCTACGACACCCTTGACAAATATTGAACAAATTGGTATCGGCTGCCTTTTGAAGAAAATCGGACATGTTCGACTGATGCCTTATTGTGTTTGTTCCCTTTATATGTTTCCATAGTCTTCTACTCTTTAAAAAATCTCAAAATTGGCCTCATAAAGGGAAAAGAGGGTTTTTCATGATCGAGATAAAATTGAAAATTTTAGGATCTTAAATTTTGTGAGTTTAATTCAAACAAATACTAACTCTCAACTTAAGCTTTTTAGTATGTGCACATCTCACTTAGATGGATGCTAATAGATAGCACTTTGACACAAAGTATTGATAAAAAAAAGCAATTTTTGTACTATGTATATTAATATATTTAATGGGTTCTTTCTTAGGTCAATCTTACGTGATCACAACTGTCTTCAAGTGTTACTCCAGCAGCTAAAGTCTCCATCACTAACTATCGTGAGCAATGCATGCGGGACATTGTGGAACCTGTCGGCCCGCTGCGCTGAGGACCAGCGTCTGCTGTGGGAGATGGGCGCTATCAATATGTTGAGGAGTCTCGTCCACTCCAAGCATAAGATGATCTCCATGGGGTCGAGCGCTGCACTCAAGAACCTTTTGTCTGCACGGCCTGCCAGCAACTTTCCTCTCGCAGAATGTGCGGCCAAAGGACCAGGTAAAGGGCTTGGACACGAAGCTACTGATTTTCTTGAAAACCATGTAGAATGCTTTTTTATCACGGATGGGACCCTCAAATTGCCCAACCCTTGAATTCTTAAGGATATTCAATATTTGATGATTCGATAAAATAGTTGAGAATAAATAATATATATATGTATATTTTTTTTCTTGGCTTTTAATTTTTTTAAAGTTTTAGTACTGCTTATTGATGATTCAGCTCTGACATAATTGTAGAACAAACTCAACAACCAGACCTCAGACCATTCATTTAACACACATAACTGAATGTATGAATGCTATAATTAATGGATGATAGGAAAGAATGTTGACATTTAGTTACTATTTCTATTTTTTATTATTTCACTAAATTTATATTTCCTCTGATGTTCATAATTTTTTCTTAGATTCGGATTCAAATTTGAGATTTGAAGGTAAATTGGAGATTCGGATTAATAAAATAGTAGATATTATGACCCAACTCTAATATAAAAATTAATTTGTAATGCATATAAAGGCTCAGAATGCCAATAATCAATCATAAATTGAGCATTTTGGCTATTAATATTTTATTGCCAAAGCTTCGTAATTGTCGAAGCCGAATTTTGTTTCAAAGTGAATTTGAAGCTGATATTTGTATCGAAGCCTAATCAAAGTTCACGCCCACATTTAGTTACTATATCTATTTTCTTTATAATAATGTAATGTAAGTGATAGGAAAGAAAGCCAACCTGAAAGGATAGTTTATTAATTATTATTAACACCGCATCTTACTATCCATTCGGGCTATACACACGCTAATGTGTAATGGTAGGGTGATTGTGAGATGAAATGGAGGACCTACAGTATAACGGGGGATCCGAACTACGGTGGAGGCCTGGCATTCCACACATTCACCAGTTGTGATTAATACACATTTTGTCAGAGGTGAAGGAAGGATTCGGCAATCGGATAAATTTGTGCCGGGACCTAGGATTGAACCCCGGGCTCCAAGCACAAAAGTCCGACACCTTACTACTAGACCGCCAGGTCACCGAAAGGATAGTTAGGTTAGACCTTGATAGAACCATATAAAAACTTTTCTCGTTTCTTTATTTTCTTAAACACTCTTCCCACTCCCAAAGTCTTATCACTTTCACAGTTACAAAGTATTAAGAAGATGACAGTATGAAGAAATGAATAAAGAAGCCTGTTTCCATGTATTTCCAAGTCAACGAGCAGTTATTAATATTTTGTTGAATATTTGCTATTATTTTACTATAGTTTTCATTCCTCTTATGTTCATAACTTTTTCTAAGACTCAAGATTCATTGGTAAAATGAAGTTTTGGATTTTTTAAATCGTTTGATTTAACCTAATTTTAATTTTTAACTATTTAATTTTCAAGGAAGGCTCAACATTAATATAACAATTAGTTTTTATTCTTTTTTTACAGGACAGAACTTATATATTTTTTATCAATTGTAGTGAGAATTTGTCATGAATTGAAGTTTGAAGTCATGTTTTTATCTTCTGACAGGCATGTCACCACTGCCCAGTCTCTATGTGAGGAAACAACGGGCGCTGGAACAGGAGCTGGATCAAACATTGGCTGAAACTTGTGAAAACATTGAACCCAGCACATCGCCTTCGCGCGACGACAAGTTTGTGTTTGCTGCCACTGAGCGTCAGCTGAGGCACCGCTCTTTATACCATGGCCAACACTTCCAACAGGTGAACCATAAATGTTCCACAATGTCATAAAAGGCTTGATTATATTTAAGGACAACGTTAAAAGTAGAAGGGTTAAACAACACACTTAGCTAGGCAATGCTGCAGGGGAAATTGTTAAGAACATGCACACACACAGACGTTTTCACTTTAACAGGTAGCTTTTTCAGGTAGGGCGTAGACACTAATGGCTGATTCACTTGTTAATTAATGATTTTAGTTGTACTCCATTCAAACAATTGTCAGCCACTAAGTCTTAAATGCAGCTTTATTCACAATAAATGTAGGTCCATTCTTTGTTGTTGGTGTTGAACACATTATGGATAAGAAAAATATAAAAACAATTTAATAAAAACTTAAGTCTTGGGAATCAGATGAGTATCATTAATTCAAGTGTATCACAAACTGATTACTGTGTCCTGATTACTGAATCTAATTCACTTAAATGAAAAGTGACAATCTGTACATGAGAGTTGAACCTGGGTTCATTGGCTTTGCGCACCTATGTTCTACCATTGAGCCATCCTGGTCTGTCTCGTATACAGGGCCATTGATATGAGACAAACCAGGATGATAGAGCATTGGCACACAAAGCCCAGGGTTCAATTCCCTTGTACAGGTTGTCATTTTTCACTTAAAGAGTATCTAACAGCCAATTCGGTCTATTATACTCGGGAAGTCCTTTGTGGTTGCCGAAACTTAGTGTTTAAAAGGTGTTTTTTGTGTTTTTTATTTGCCAGTAGTTCAAAAGTTTGAACCTGGATACTACCCAGATAATTGTGTTGGTTATCTCTCCTACTTTTAACCAAGGTCACAGACAAGGTGTACATCAGACACTCAGCCTTAACAGGAGTTTTTCTGCGCTCCTTGAGCCAGCAGCTCTCAGTGATAGCAAGTTTTCAAGGATGGAGATCTGAACATATTAGTTAGATACTCCCCCTCACCCTTCCACCCCTCCAGCACAGCTTGCCCTTTTACCCCTTTTCATTGAACAAACTTTTTCAAACAAGTAACTATAGTTAACCTATTTGAAGATTGCTTACAACTAGAAAATTTGTAAACATTCGTTTGAACTAAAGAAGGATTTGTATTCTAGAGCTTTCTTTTGTAATTTCAAGTCTTTGAGTAGGCCGGGTTCAGGGGTTGATTTATGTGCGATTACCTAAATCTAGCTTTTTGAAGATCTTTTTATAACCTTTAACAAGAAATACTGTTGATCTAATTTAAGAATGAGACTACTGAATGATTTAGAAAGGGTGTACAAAGTCCACTTTCTCAATTTGGAGCGAATTTGAATCAATTAAATGAAATATTCTCCAAGGCAAATTAAAGTATGAATATTTTGTTGTTGATTGTTTTATGCTTGACAAAATAATATATTATGCTATATATATAACTTTATTACTAAAATCCTTTAGAAATTGTTTCATCACACTCAGCTGTTTGTAATATTTCATTCTAATTTGATTAGTGATCAATCAAATTACTATCACAATATACAATTCAATTACAGCAATTTTTTTATATTAATATTTTTTACGCATATAACAGAAAGGTAATAATTGAACATAAATTGGGTAACCTAATTGTCAATATTAATTTTTTTTGTGAAGCTTTGTAATAGGTCGAAACCAGAAATCTTTCCTAAGATCAAGTCAACTTTGATATTGTTTTCAAAGCCAATTCAAAGTTTTGAAGCTTTGCACACCCCTATAAATTACCCTTTATCAAAATACATCATCATTTTAGGGATACACCGGACATCTCTCTTGATATTACAGTAGGCCCCCATATGCGCAGGTAATACGTTCCTAGATCAACCGAACTATTATATAACGTGATATTCATGTAACATATATAAATACAGTAAAGTTTAACTGATAAATTATTCACAGTAAGACATTACCAACATTAAGTAAAGTACATAATAATATGTACTGTACTTATTATTCTCCATTCTTTTTGTTGCGACGATCACTAATGATCATGTTGACGATGTCTCAAGTAATGTCCATAGTACGGCCGGTTCTCATTTGGCGCATATTTTTCCTTTAATTAAAAGTAATTAAAATTGGGCAGCTGTAAACTGCGAATATTGAATCAGCGGATACAGGGGCCCTACTGTACTTAATTAGTAAGATTTTTATTCTATATTTTTACTTTGTTTTCAGTCGAGGTATGTTTCAAGGTCTGACAGCCGAGATTCTGTCACTAGCACGATGTCAGACTCTGTCTATGAACGTGTCAGCAGGAGTGTATCGAAGATATATGGCTATGGACAAACTTCTCCAACTGTTGAAGTGCATGTCCCAACAATACCGCCACCTATTAACCCTTCCTCACTCACGGGTAGTTTGAGTGATGCTGGACACATCCAGGGTGAGAACTCCGCTTCCTCTGATAGAAGGTTCCTGCGTCGCTATTGTAACTCCTTCAGTGAAAGGGAAGAAGGCAAGAAATCCCTTTCGTTGGTGCAAAGTAATGAAGATAACACTTTAGAAAGAGACAAACACTCTCTAACTTCTTCGGTTGATTCTTCCTTTCAACGATCAAGGCTTGGGCAAATTGATGAGGCTTCTTATAACACATTAGGTAGCTCTGAGAGGAAAGAAACGTCTGTAGAGTGTATGCCTGAAAACTGTGAGGAGATAAACATTGATAAGAACGTAAAGTTAGAAGTTATGTCCTTAAAACCTGCCACTCCACCACCTAAAAATCTCTTGTACAATGGCACAAATCTTTTTCAGAACGTTCAGCTTTCAGTCCTTTGGCAGCATCTTCCCCTTCTGGTAATAGTCGATTAGGATATACACAGTCTAGCAGAGGACCTGCAAGTTCGTCTTCCTTCTCAACACAGAGAAACAAGTTTTCTGACTATACATATGACGACGAAAATAATCAAGACCAGCCAGTGGATTATAGTTTGAAGTATGTAGAAGATGATCCAAATGCACTCGTGAATCAAAGCTCTGAACCTAGTAATGCCGGTGAGACTGATAGTGTTGAGGTTAAAGTCGAAAAAAGCCAAACTTTAAACGACTCGGTTTTGGTAACTTCTGATTATCATGACAGTAGTATACAAGCTAGGAGTACACAAAATCAAAATGACCTGGGACGTGGGTTTGGCAACTTTCGAAATGGATGCAATACTCGTCTTAACACAGCGGCAAGTAAAAACATGAAGATGAATGTTGTGTATGGAGACTATGCTGAGACAGATTTGGATCAACCGACTGATTATAGTTTAAAGTACGCGGAAGAAGTCGATGAATCGGAGTTTGATAAGAACGGTGAAGAGGAAGGCCATGAAGAAAGAAGGTTTTTTGAGGGTTCAGACCCGCTTCATGAGGACACATTGAAGACTTATTGTACAGAAGGGACTCCTTATGAAACCCCTTACAACTTTTCAACTGCCACCTCAATGTCAGATCTGCGCTGCGATTCAACATTTCCCCAAGTCGAGGAAGGCAAAAAAGAGGAGGACGTTCATGAAAAGAAAACTATAGAAGAATACCACATAGAAAAATCAACAGAGGACAACACTGCAGCACTGAGACCTTCTGAATCATGTGAGCAACCTCCATCAGATGACACCTCTAACTTAGACAAAAGTACAGAACAAAAAGAACCTCAGATTAAATCTCTACCACCAGCAGTATCCCATTCCCCTACTAAGAGACTGTCGTCAGGGCTTAGTTCTGGGCTCATGTCTCCTGAAAAACCTGTGATGTATTGTGAGGAAGGCACTCCTGGGAGTTTCTCACGGGTTAGCTCTCTAAGTTCTCTCAACAGTCTTCCTGTGCATCATACTGACACAAATAGGGGGAAAGGAGCAGTTAGTGTATCACAAGAGACGGTGCAGCCAGCAAGCGAGGAAAGTAAGGAAGAGTTGGATGGTGCTGGGTCGACGGGTGAAACTGCTCCTGCACCAAACGAAGGGTTGAAGGAAGACTCCAGAGTAGCAGATAGGGAAGGTGAGAATCTGATATACAAACCTCTTCACTGATTACAGATTTGTTGTGGAGTTTTAAGATATTTTCATGCGATTAAAAAACATTCATATTTTACTCAACCAAAATTAATTCTAACACATTGTTCTGTGTGACAATCTCTTCGATATTTTAAGTATCTGAGTACATATTTAAACTAAGATAATAAATACAATTGAAAAATGTCACATGTAAATGGAAATCAAAGCCAGGAACTTGGTTCTATAGTTGATTATTTAAATATTTATTCTTTAGCTTTTTTTTCTTTAATGTGATTGTTCAGATGTGGAATATGAGTATTCCACATTTTAGTTTAAAATGTGGAATATGAGTATTCCACATTTTAGTTTAAAATGATCTTGTCAGATTTTTACTTTCATTTTATTTTAAAAGAAATATACTTCATGTATCTTATAATTGAAAATAACAAATGTTTAATGCAGGCAAGGTAGTGACATTTGGTGGTGCAGACCACTATGCTGAAGAGACACCCCTCATGTTCTCTCGCTGTAGCTCTTTGGGATCATTGAGCAGCTTTGAGCAACACTCTATACACGATGATCGCTCGTCTGTCATCAGCGACTTTAGGTGAGAGTGCCGTTGGGGCTGTAGTTGGATTACATCCATCACTGTTTCCAGCCTGTGGCAGGTCTTTATTCAAGCTATATATTTTCCACTATCAGCTTTCTAGCCCTTTTACAGCTTCATATGCCTTATAATCTAACTTAATACTAGGACAGGCATAACATCCAGTCCTCAGCCGTTAATTTATCACTGTGAAAGGGTAAACCCACGTTTCACCAATGATACATTTTCCAGCCATGTCGGCAAATCAAACCTGGAACCCTTAGCTCAGTAGAGAGACATGCTACCGACTATGCTAAGGTGTGATTCACATAAAACATTAGTAAGCATGTAAATCCAACTCAAGTTTCATGTTAAACGTTTTATCTATCACATAATCCTGGACTCTATTAAAGTTCTCTATTTTAATCAAATTTCATTGACTAGGGCAATTTAAATTTAAAATTGTAACTTTTTTTTTTCAAATTGTTGAAATTCATCTGCATAAATATAAAATCATTTTTTGGTTTCACCTCAACATTAGTACTATAAGTGACTTCCATGTATATTTATTTAAATTATCTTTGACTGTATGACATGTTATTGACATGTTATTTCAGTCGACGTACCAGTGGTATTGTATCTCCTAGCGAACTGCCAGACTCTCCGACTCAGACTGTGCCCCCTAGCCCGCGACACTCCAAACCTCCTGTAGAGTTCACGAGCAGACTACCCGCTGATACAGGAGTTGTGAGGGCTCTACCCGTGCCTGCTGCCAGGCATCCAGGTACAAATGCAGGTTTTTAGTAAATCAGTTCGAAGAAGGTACAGGAAAGGTGGATAGAAACACGTAAAAGAAACAAACACAATATGGCTTTTACAATGAAAGGAAGAACACATTTCACACTTTACATTACTGCCATTGGACAAAGAGGTAATGGTTTCTTCTTAAAGAAAATTGATCGTCACCACCCAATCCTCTGACCTAGGTTTCATTCTATTGGAACTCATCAGGTTGGAGTGTTAAACATTTAACACACTCTCCTAAAAGAGGAAACCAAACCAAAGTTAGTTTATAAGTCGTGTGTTGATATAATCAGTTAGTACACAAAGTGCACATTAAATACCTCAAATAAATGAAATGAAAATTATATCTAGCATATTTACCTTAGTGATACTGGAGTATAAATTGTTTGGGGGAAAAAAACCACATTTTGAAGGACTAGCTTTCACTGGCACAGGTCAGTAGAGTGGACTGATTGCCCTAAAGAATCTTTCTGTGACAGTGAAAGCTTATTCTTTAAAATGTGCTCGTGTGTTTTTTAGTGCCTTATCTAAACATTTTCTACTCCACTATCATTAAGGTAAGTGTACGGGTTAACCCTAACCATGATTTAACATAGTGTTATATTCCAAATAATTTAAACTTTGGTTATTTCATTGTTTTTCTT
The DNA here is from genome assembly GCA_033556935.1 of Timema podura. Taxonomy (NCBI): domain Eukaryota; kingdom Metazoa; phylum Arthropoda; class Insecta; order Phasmatodea; family Timematidae; genus Timema; species Timema podura. The sequence goes on from JAVRXN010000001.1 coordinate 38,975,734, forward strand.
TTATTACCCACTTAAAACTAATGTTAGGTAACCAGGGATCTCATTTATATAATTCCAAATCACTTATTTGTATTGCATGAAAATTTACTACAGTTAACACTTTATATTACAGCCACTGGACAGTAAGATAATGCCTTTTGATGAAAATTGATAATTACTAACCAATCCCTGTTTTATTTATTTATATCTTGTACCTTCTTCCATATACAACAACATATACCACTAATATCATCTTTCTCTTGTAATGATTACAATCAGAAAATTATTTAAATACATATGATTTTTCTTCAATAGAGTATTTCAATGTGCAGTTCTATCT